>OU974072.1:6941721-8427809 GCA_918843875.1 Diadumene lineata
CGTCATTTGAATTTTCTGAATGGAAAGTAACATCTGGAAACCTACGGATTCATCTGATTATCGTTTATAGACCACCTTACTCCGAGGCTCACCCTGTAACAACAAACACCTTTATTGCTGAGTTTGCCGAATACTTGGAATCAGTTGTACTCTGCACTGAAAAACTCATAATCATGGGTGATTTCAATATCCACGTAGATGTCGCCAACGATCCTGCTGCAGTACGATTTCTCGAGCTACTAAATAGCATGGACTTAACTCAACATGTGAACATCCCTACACATATCAGTGGCCATACACTGGATCTTGTTATAACCAGGAACTCCGACGAACTATCTATATCTCCACCCTGGACTGACCACCTATTTTCTGATCATCTGCCAGTACATTGCAATGTTCAAGTAGACAAACCTACATTTGACAAAAAGTCACAGATATCTTATAGGAAATTAAAGTCTATTAACATAGAGACTTTGCAAGATGAAATATCAAAATCAGAATTATGCAACAACAAGCCACTCGAACTCAACACCTTAGTTAACTGCTACAACGACACCTTATCGTCAGCATTAGATCGACATGCACCCGTAATCAAGAAAACAATAACAAAACGACCAATCGTACCTTGGTTTAACCAAGATATCAAAACAGCTAAAAAAGAAAAACGACGTGCAGAAAGGAAGTGGAGAAGAACAAAACTTCATAATGACTTTCTACTTTACAAAGCTACAAAGAACAAGGCAACTTATGAGATGAAAAAGGCTCGGAAAGAATACTATACCAACTTTATACAGGAAAACAATCAAGATCCTCGCAAGCTATTTAAGTCAGCAAAAACCCTCTTTTGTCATGAAACTGAGCTCAACTTCCCAAACTACAACAACAACAGTGCTCAGCTCTCTGATGATATTGGAAACTTCTTTGTCCAGAAGATTGATGTCATCCGTGCTGATTTAGATCGTGAAGCTGTCAGTGTTGATACTCCTATGACACCATATTGTATCACCTCTGAATCAACTGTAAATTTCAATACATTTCACACCCTTTCCGAGGAAGATGTCTCGAAATTAATTGCCAAGTCCACCAAGAAATCTTGCTCTCAAGATCCTATGCCAACATCATTGGTTTGCAACTGCTTAGATGTTTTACTTCCAGTTCTTACGAAAATGATCAATCTTTCTCTCCAATCTGGGTACTTTCCTGATAGCTGGAAACACGCTGACATTCAACCAAGGCTCAAAAAACCAAATGCAGAACACGTCTTTTCCAATCTACGACCGATCAGTAACCTCACATTTGTTTCTAAGCTTGCTGAACGCGCCGTCGTCAACCAAATTCATGATCATCTTACCAGGCACAACCTGTACCCAAAAGCTCAGTCTTCCTACCGGGAATATCACAGCACGGAAACTGCACTTCTACGTATAAAGAACGACATATTGGTGAATATGAACAGACAGCATCTCACTCTTCTGGTTCTTTTAGATCTAAGTGCTGCTTTTGACACAGTCGACCACTCAACTTTACTTCATCGCCTAAACTCTGACTTTGGTATTTCTGGTCAAGTACTTACTTGGTTCCATTCTTACTTGTCCAACCGGACTCAGTCAGTGACTGTTGATGGTCATACATCAAAACAGTTCAACTCTAAGTTTGGTGTGCCTCAAGGGTCCTGCCTTGGCCCATTGTTGTTTATCTTATACGCCAGCAAGTTATTTGCTATTGTAGAACGCCACCTTCCACAAGTACATGCCTATGCCGACGATACTCAACTCTACATCTCGTTCAAACCAGACCTACAAAATACAAACAATGCTATTGCAGCTATGCAAGCTTGCATCACTGACATTAAAAGATGGATGTTAACTGATCGACTAAAAATCAACGACGACAAAACTGAATTTATTGTAATAGGTACTCGGCAACAACTACAGAAAGTCAACATTGATTCTCTTTGCGTAGGTAATGTCACTGTATCGTCATCTTCCGTTGTTAAAAACTTAGGATGTTGGTTCGACGATCAACTTAAAATGGACACTTTTATTAACAAAACATGCAGAGCTGCCTATTTCCATATCCATAACATCAGGAAAATCAGAAAATTTCTAAACTTCGACGACACTCGGACACTGGTCAATGCCTTTATTACAAGCCGCCTTGATTACTGCAACAGCACTCTATATGGTATTCCTGCCTGCGAGCTACAAAAACTACAGCGAGTCCAAAATACAGCTGCAAGACTCATTTGTAAGGTTGGCCGCTTTGACCATATCACTCCATCGTTAATACAACTACACTGGTTACCGATTAAATACCGTGTTGAGTTCAAATTTCTGCTGATCACTTATAAAGTCATACATGGAATAGCTCCAACATATTTACGTGAACTTATAACATTACAAAGAGCTTCCAGATACAATCTCAGGTCAACCGGTGAACTCCTACTCCAGCCTCCTAGATACAAATCACTGCGCACTCTTGGCGACCGCAGCTTCGAAATTGCAGCACCATCACTTTGGAACAATCTGCCCCATGAAATACGCCATACCGAAAGCCTATTATCTTTCAAAAGACTGCTTAAAACATTTTTGTTTAAAAAAGCATATGAACTACCATAGACTCAAATTACTATTATTATTTTTAATATTTTTATCTGTAGATATATACATATTGAAGTTCATAAGTAATATACTATTTTCTTTTCTTTATAAATTATAATTACCTAAAATAAATTAAATTTTAAATTGTAATTACTAGCACCCTAGGCTATATATTTAAATGTATTGTTGTATGTGTGTATTCTTATATTGTAAATAATTTCTTTTAAAATCATATCTATCATTGTAAAGCGCACGGGAGCATCTTCCTATGGACCGTGCGCTATAGAAATATTAAATTATTATTATTATTATTATCAGTGGTTGGAGGTACGAACCGGAGCTAAAATAAGAGAAAGTGTATGGCAACAATTTTCCATGCAACCGCTCATATCTCAGCTAATATTCACTCAATCATAGCAAAATTTCACCATAAATCATATTTTTGCTATCAAATTCAAAAGCGTGGTCATCACTTACCATTTGGTGGTAGGCAGTCATACCATCTAAAGTCTCCAGCACTCATGCCAGGTTCTAGATTACCAACAAGAGACTCGGCTTTTTGCTCAATATATGCATCAAAAATCTTCTTCTCTAGTTTTGTTAGCTCGGACTGCAGGGACTAACAAACCAAATAAATGGACTAATTAATCATTAATAAATGGATGGATAAATGGATGGACAGATGGATGAAGGAAGGAATGGATACATGGATTTATGAATTCATGAATGAAATCGATGAGTAAGTGAGCGGATGAACTAATAATGGAATGAATGAATGATTGAGTGATTGAAAGAAGAAAAAAGGGAAGGAAGAAGGGAAGGAAAGAGGGAAGGAAGGAAGAAGGAAGAAGGGAAGGAAGGAGGGAAGGAAGGAAGAAAGGATGAGAGAAAGGAATTAAGGAATGGATGGACGGATGAATGAACAAATAAGTGAATAAATACAGAAAATCAATTCAATTATTGAGTCAATCAGTCTGCAAGCTTGGTACTCACTTCCTCAATCAAATCTTTACAGTTATAAAGGCTACTACATTCTATGGATCATACCTGTGTCAATTGATCACTCATTGGATAAGCCTGTTTCTTGAAACTCTCCACTAGTTTACTAAGGACATGTTTTCTTACATATCGACAGTTATTGAGAACAATCAACAACCTCTCATCCTGAAAACAAATATCATCACCATCATCTGATAATCACTATACAAAGAAAAAAATCCTGCCAAAAAAAATTGGTGAAGAGGGGCCTTGACCAAATTTAACTTATGATAGCATTTAAAAAGTGATTAAAAATTCTGTATATTCAGCCTCTTCTGCTGAAGGAAGGGGGGAGGGCTACAACATCCCTCAGCCCCTCCATGGATCTGCCCTTGGTATAATCTAATTATAACTCCAAACTGTCTTCTAAGAAACCTGCAGCTAAAATTACAGACTAAAAGTGTTGACAATTTTTGTGTTTATTGGATTTTACAATGCATGACCTATCCATCGTTTTCAACCATTCCCAGGTCAGTGAGTGGAACAAAAGGGTCCACCAGTCACAGTGGTGGTTTTCTTTTGAAAAGTCCACCAGCATGGCTGCCTTGTCTTTTGTTTAAATTGTCTCCTGGGAATGTTTGAAAACCAGCAATTAGTTACTACAAACTCATGTTGCTTTTGTTGGTCATAGACGTATAGTAACACTGATTCATGGACCTTATCATCAATACCATCACTGCCATAACCATCACCATTACTTACAGTAACTGGTAAGTTGTCATCAATAGAGTATGTTGATATGTCAAGACACTCGTCTGACTGACTTGACCTTAAAAAGACAAATACAATCATATTGTTGTTGTAAAAAGTGAGATGATGTTTCGGACATTGGTTTTTCATCAGAGTTATATGAAAAAAAAAAAACAAGAAAGAAAACAATTAAAACTTGATTTGTGTGAAGTCTCTTACTTGCAACAAAGTTCTCCTGGGGGAGCTAACACACGAACAACATTTATTGACAACATGAAATCTGAAGCTGGAGTCCTTCCCCCCCCCCCCCCCCTGAGGCCAGTTGCAAGAAGCTTGGATAGTGCTATCCACCACATAAAATCTAAAATTTGATACAGTGTGTTACTTTTATCCTTTTTTATTAACTTTTTACAGGCTTCATGCAACTGTCCCTGTGGAGCTCAAGTCAGTTGTAATGGCTTAACTATGATGTCTGGCATAACACACAGGAGACTTGCCCAAGTACATTGTAGGTAAGTAAGTTAGTAGTTTCAATGTATGAACTTACACTGATGTTCTGTCTGACTGTTCCTGATCAGACTGGAAAGCCAACTGCTGTAGACACTCAATGAATGCCTAAAAAGTGGATAATACCATCTTAACACCAAATACTTTTACAGGGTTTTAATTATCTTTTTGAATAAGCGTTTGAGTAATTGAATTAGCTGTCTGTGTCCTACACGTTTTGTAGGTGTGTCTAGGGCATATTTATTAGTAAAACACAAAATAACTGGTGGTAAGAGATAAAATAGGCAGTGCCATACCGCAGAAGCTGTCTATTATTGAAAACCCTGCTTTTATAAGAACTAGAATTAAGAATTACAATCAATGCTTATCTTAAATCTTAACTAGGGAGAAAAAAAATAGGAGATTGTTTTTGGCGGAAATAGTTGTTAGAGATGACTCATGTCAATACGATGATGTATAAATTAGAAATGATACCACATCATAAAAACCATGATTACCATTACAGCCATCTTATAGATGCCTTGCATGTCACGTCAAAGCAGCACCATCTGGAGGACAAAACAAAAGATTCTTGCTCACTTGGGAGCTGAAATCCATTGCTTTGTCCTCCAGGTTGAGCTGCATTCCAACGAACTGCAAGGGGTCTATAATTCAACATACTGGTAAGTAAACAAATGGGGTAACTATCAGTATGATTATAATAATCACCAATATCATCACAACAACCACCATCATTCAGTAGTATATTACCAAAAACATCTCCTTGAATAGTTCTGTTCCTTTTTGCTTGATACGTCCATGGTTCTGTGTGGTGAAAAGTATGGTAAATCAGACACTGACAAAAATGTTACCTGAACGTTTATTTAGAAGTGAAAAAAACAAGAAAAAAACATGCTATTTGATTGTTAACTCTCACAGTGCATGCCACATAAACATGAAACAATTCTTAACTATTTAGACATGTACCAACTAAGAATTCACCAAAGCATAAACAAAGACAGCTTTTATTTCAATTGCTTTGTGTTATTGTGTTTATGTCTCAGTAAATTCTTAGTAAGTGCCAAACTAAATCTTATTTGGCATTAGACATTATAAATTATTTTGCACTTATGTGGTGTGCACTCTATCACTTGTTCTGTTGATTCTTATCAGTTAGTTCTATATGATTGTTTATTTCCTGTTACTTTTTTGGTAATTGGCTTGTTTTTCTGTCGACTGTTTATTTGACTGTGTTGGTTGTAAGTTTTGGCATTCCATTCACAGCCATAAAAATGGGTGTATCTCCAGTGTAATATAATAGGCGATTTGCACAATGACGTAATATTATACTACAAATCCCAGAATGCTTTGCCCACTTTCTTTTGTATTGCAATTAGTGGAAATTGTTCATTTGAATATAAAAGAAAATTTGCAGATAATTCTAGTGTTGTTAGTAAAATGAATATTTGTCCTCACTATTGTGACCTCACTTGTGCAGCATAAATTATATTATAAAGATAACCCTAAAAATGTTGTGTCCAAATTAAATCATTCTAATATTCACCTTATCTTTTTCTGGAACTGATTCTGTAGCTATCTCTTCTAGAGTATGAAGAGTTTCCATCACAATGTTCTCAAACAACAAAGGCTGAAACAAACAAAATCAGCAAAATGATTACTGGTAGTGGTGTTCAAGCAGATAAACCTCTAGTCTTTCACCAATGTGACCTGGGATCCATTCCAGGCTCAGGAGTCAAGCATACAGGATTTTTTTTTGAAGGCTTGAATTGTTCTGTATTTTGTAAAATTATGAGTATTATTTTCTTATCTTCACTTGGTTATACTTTCTTGTCTTTGCATGGACATTGTCAATATGACATTTCAAGCTATTTCAGCTCTGAAAAGTCTGTAAGTTTATTAGGCCATCATTTTGTCATTTTAACTTTCTGCCTATGAGATTCACTCTTCAAAACCCATTGGGACATCAATTCACTACAGGCTTATTACTAAAAATTTTTTCAATCAATACTTTTGCATTTTTATCAATGTCATCGTGCTTTTGCCTCAACCACAACCAACATCACAACCATCACCAAATACACCAGTAATCATTATGATTGTCATGATATTCCATCAATCTCACCATCATAACTTAATTTTATCTACTATATATTACCATTTATTCATCACGACCTTTAAATTCTTAATTAATATTTGCAGCTACTCAGCTCAATTAGTTTTCTATTCTGAGTAGCTATTACCAAAATTTGTTTAACTTTAATTTGTTTTCTTGTAATTTGTTATATTTATGGTAATAAACTAATTATTAAACTAATCATTATCATTGTCATGATATTCCATCAATCTCACCATCATAACTTACCAAACTAGTGATCCTTCCAATGTTTTCATCTTTCTCAAGATTCCACAGTTCATTACAATGAAGTGACTTTATTTCTTCAAAATACCAAGAAAAGTATTTTACTGTCATTAGTTATGTGTGTATGTCAAATACCAATGAGATTACTTTGCATGGTACCAAGTAACTTCTGTTCATTACTATGTGACCAAAATGGTCCAATTGAAACTGTTCTGTTTAGAAAGTTGGTTTCCCTTGAACTCCCAAGGACCAGAGTCACATGTGAGATGCATATACAACACACAGCAGTTCAGAAGGGCCATCAGTCAATTTTATAACTTCACCTACCTGTTGTTGCCTCTCTAAATACTTCAGTTGCACATAAAAATCTTAGATCATCGACAAGTTTGTGCACACATTTCAGAGTTGATGAAGGAAGACCAATATTACGAAGTGAAGCATGGCATGACCTACACAACATAGATAAACAGTTGACATAGAACTATCCTTCATGAGTTTATGCAACAGGTGATTTGCATGAAGATGTCATTACAACCATTTTTGTTGGAGTCTGACCCTCAAAGCTAAATGTCTTGTCTAGAACATGATATTTTTGTGGACGTCAATCAAAAAGCTGACAAAGTCTGGTGCAGACCGTCACATTTGTTTCATAGTAAACACTTTGTTGGCTTTTTAGATTGACGTCCACCAAAATGCCAGGTTTTACACATTTTACCACCATCTCTATACCACAAGAATATTTAAAATCCTTTCATATTCAAATTTTGTTTTCTCTCAAGAATACAGGAACAATAGTGATAATAGTGAACAAAATCAATGTGAAAAGGTCTCTGGTCTAGAGACAGGGGTAAAAAGTCACCATGCTTCAGGATTATTTGATCGACTGGAAAATGAGATTAGAACTAATGATCTTGAAATCATTCTGATACAACATTGGTCTATCAACCAAGCCAGGAATTAGCCACATATCCTGGCAAACTGGTGACTTGCAGACATCATTACTCTCAAGAGTCAATGAACACACTATGATAGTAGATTATGTTGAAGCATTGAAATCTTCAATACTGTACCTTGCATTCCTAACGCAAGAAGGCAACCATGCTGCCAGTCCATCAATGTTAGTTGACCATGGACTGAGATTATTGGGTAGCAGATTAGACATTGGACTACCAAAGAATGCTGATGATACTAGATTAGTGTAAAGTGTCGTCACTTCATTGATCATTGCCTGATAAACAACAAGTATTAATAATAAAGCTTTAATCTGTTGGTTTGAATATGACAGCATACACAGAAATATCTTGATGCAAACATAGCATGACAGAAAGTTAAAAATTTTAATTCTTCATTTATTCATATATATTCAACTAGATTATATTAAGAAATGGTAAATGAAAATAATTTAAAGTGAATGAATGAAGGAATACATAAATGAATGAATGAATGAATGAATAAATAAATGAATGAATGAATACATAAATGAATGAATGAATGAGTGAATGAATGAATAAATAAAAATACAAAAAATGAATAAATAAATAAATAATTAAATGATTGAACAAAAGACTGAATAAGCACAAGTTACCTGGTATTTGGCCTCTCTATCTGGTGTAGGATACAACTGCTTAATAGAATTACTGGAGTCCTAATAGAAGAACAAAAACATGATCAATATTGCATCATCACCATCAATACCTCAATGACAATCATCCCTTCATCATCACAAACGCTGACATTATTATCATGGAATCATTTGTTTAAAGTGGTTATAACCCTTTGAATTAAATTTATGTAGTCAATTCTACTCACTGTCAGCTTTCGAATGAGGTATATCTTTAAGGGTATTCAATAAAATACGACCAAGTTATTCGATGCGAAAGTTAGTAGTTGATGACCTGAAATTTTCAACACTCTTCATTTCTAATGTAAAAGATTAAGTCATTTTTTCTTTACATTGGAAATTTTCATTTAATTTTTCTCTGTACAAGTTACCAACATCAAAATAGTGTCTTTTCTTTTTTTTTATTACAGCCAAATTTGTTGTATCACAAACTGTTGTTTCAAAACATTGTTTTGATTTCATCTTTTCCCAATCAATTTCTGTGTGCTATGAAATTGATCGATCATCAGAAAGAAGACCAAAATCAAAACAAAGTTTTAAAAAGGCAGGTCATGATACCCCAAATATGTATGTAATTGTACTTTTATTTTATTCATTTACCTCTCCCAAGAGTGTTTCACTGAAGTAAGCTTGTCCAAGCTTCCATAAGTCAGGTAACGTCTCTGTCACAAGCTCTGACAGCTCCTCAACAAACTGTACACGCTGAGGTACAGTCTGAGTATTTCTGACTGAAAACAATAACCAGAGATACAACTGTCCCGTTAAAAAAAAGGGATGGGAAAAATTAAGGGGGAGAGAAGGGACAAATGAGATAAGAAAGAAAGTAAACAAAAATGAAAAGATATTATTATAGAAGTAATAATACATTGTATACAAGTTTTCAAGAGAAAAATTGACTGTTAAATTCATTCAAGTAACAATAATTGTCTTACATTGTCTATCTAAAGTTGAAAGTTTGTTACCAGAGCTCTTTCTACCAGTTGAAGGTGAGTCAGGTCTGAAAAGAGCTGGTGCTGTAATGAGAACAATGAACACCAAAATTATACATAATGATTATAGTACAGTACATAATAGATAATAAAGACAACCAACCAACAAACAAATGAAATAAAACAAACAAATGGCTTGCATATGTTTGCAATACAAGATTACAGTATGTATTGGCATGTGAATTCATCATCACCACTTAACATCCCTTCATGAGTTCTTTTAAAAAATCCTTGAAAAGTACCGACACTGATCTTTATTAGTAATGTATTTATATTATTAGCTTTTTAATTAATTCAACTAATACAACACTAATTAAATCAACAATAACAGATGAAGTCATCTTTGTATCAACACATTGCTCTATAATGCTCTCATAACGCTTTGCGCATGCCGGCGCAATGTTTGTCACATGGTCTGACAGTTCACGAAGAACAAAGTATGAGTCGTGGTTGAATTATTTTGTGATAAGCTTCCAAATGGCCAAAAAAGTTCCTCTATTGACGCTCAAACCGCTCTCAAATGCACACGCCCTTCGCGATAGACTCACACTAAAAGATGTCAATGAGCGTGAGTTTCAAAACGAGTCGTTCCGCGAACCAAAAAGCCCAAATAAAATCAAATGCGGCTAGAACTAAAGTATATATGTACTTATGTCTTGTGCAAAACTCTTGTAGCTACCAGATTTTTGGATGAGACGTTATCGAAGAAATAGCACTGAATGACAATCGTCTTAAAGCTTCTTAACAGTAGCCTGAATAACGCTCTATGAGCGTCTAGTTAATATGCACTTTACGCTATATAAATTATCATTATCATTATCAAATTATAGCAGCATTGCAGTGTTTTCCCCTCAATGCAAAAACAATGATAAATTGTACCTGGACTACTGGTAGGTCTTAGATCAGTATGGTCTGCATCTGATATAGCACCATCCACTTGAAGTAATGGAACAACATCTATGAAGAAAATTAAATTAGTAACAAAACTTTCTACTGTAAAAATATCTTGAGGCTATGCACGCTTTCATTCCTTTAAAAAATATATTGCATTTTTGACAGTTTTTTTTTATTTATTTGTGTGTCTGGACTATTTTTTATTAGGTCATGTGAAAAATGCTTCTTGGCTGAATTGAGTCAGGTCATATAATAAAAAATATTACACATTACAAAAATGATTATTAGGCTTTTGGTGATTTGTACTGAACATGTTGTGTATACATGCACTATTTGACAGATTGTTGGTAACTTTTCATTGGGATAAAATGCAAAACAAAATATTAGACTTCATAAGAGAGAATATTTGGCTTTTGTTTATTTACAAGTACTGAACTTGGTGTGCTTATACGAACATTTTCATGATCATGTGTGGCCCTCCAATTGAATCAATATTAGTGCATTATTACTAGTATTGTCATCATCAAGGGAATTTTTCTCACCTTTAGACTGGTGATCCTGTTGACAGCTGGACAGTAGTTTAAGCAGCCATGCATGTTGATTGACCAGGCATTCCCAAGCAGGATCACCAATGTAATCTAACTCAACCAGATATCTACACAGTAACAATACAAACACATCATGCATTGGTAAACTGATATTACAACCTTGATAAAACTACAACATCAAAGGTTATAAATTAGGCACCAGTTATTAGTTATTACTGGTGCCTTGGAGTAAAATCTCATGGATGGTTTAACAAAGTACCTGATGATCTTTTTCTGTTCTTCCAGTGGTGAAGGAAACTCTTGTAATTTACTATTGAGAAAGTTCTTGAAAGATTCTATCTTGGTCTCTACTTCTTGTAATACTATTGACAAAAAATGGTATGACATTTTCAAATGTTTTCTTAAAAATTACATTACAATATGGTAAAGTACTCTTTCCCACTGTTACGAAAGTGACACAGTGATCATGTATATACACATTTATAGAGTTCATAAGTGGTCACATTTACAACTTATACATAACGATCCAATGGAGTACCTTTCTTAAATATTTTGATGTCTGTTTCAGCAAATAAGGACTTTGCTCTGCCATAATCGCTGATGACCATCTCATATTCACCCTTTGATAACACAAAAGAAGGAACAATGGATAGTAAATGAGCAAATAAATGAATGAACAAATTGGTAGATGGATGAATGATTAAAGAATGAATGGATGAATGGATGGATGGATGAATGAATGAATGAAAAAATGAATGAATGGATGGATGGATGAACGAATGGATGGATGGATGGATGAATGAATGAATGAATGAATGGAATAACAATAAATATGGATTTTAGAACAATTTTCAGTGAATTTCCATTGATTTCACTGCATCAGATCATAATGATCCTTTGCATTTAAACGCTAGATAGCTGATTTTGATGTGATGTCATAATGAAATAGGGCAATTTAGAAATGAAAAAGAGAGCTTGGGAAAGGAACAAAAAAGTGAGGTACATAAAAGGAAATACTTGAAGAAAGCTAAAAATAGCTTGAAATTAAGGATTTGTAAGGTAGCAAGAGACAATGGTTAAACAGGTGACATCATGCCAACCTGTTTAATATTCCTCTCAATACTTTGTGGCAGACCAAATAGGAATCTAAATCTTTGTAGGACATTGAGAGCATTTCTTGTTCTGTCAGCATCATCTTTACGGCTCAACACATCTTGAAATAGTGCATCAGCATTTTTACTAGCACCTAAAATTAATAGAATATTAATACAACTAATTAGAAATGACGATACACAGTGAAAGCAGGGGGTAAATGCAATCTTTGAAAACACTAAGTCTCCTAAAAAATGTTCAGTCTCAGATTTCTCTTTCTTGTATGAGTTTTAAATTACAATCTTGGACAAAACTCTTGGTACACTTTCTGTTTGTATGTGTATTTTGATTTATTTTAGTTTCCCCTCCCTTACCCCACCCAAACAATGTTGATTTTATGATCAAATGATTGTCATGGATCGACACATCTAGGATAACAACTTTGTTCAGTTGGGGAGAGGAGCTGACTTTTCTAAACATGTAAAATGTGATTTTTTATGAAAGCTCTAAAAAGAGTACATTTTCCAAGTAGTTTTGTCCAAAATTGTTGCTTGCCCAATTACACCATTCACTTTAAATCTGGACTGAAAGAGATAATTTTGTTTTTTTAACCCCAAAGGACAGGAACACATAAGACTCCACTCTCCAAATCTGCAATGGAAATGTCCAATCCAATTGGGACCTCAGAGTTTCAAATTCATCCATAGGTCTCAAAATGCTGAAAGTCTTTGATTGCTCAATACTTTCAAGGACTGATATGTTATAAAAGTATCAGTCTCAGAAGATGATAATGGATAACAACAATTACCGGTATACTAAAATCCTTCTTTACAATAATACTAACCCTGAAGTATACTTTCTAGTTGTTCGGCTATTGATCCACCATCACAATCACTCTCATCTCTCAACATCTTTTTCTGAACAGCTGAAAAACACTGTTAAGGAAATGTGCCTCAACTACAATTACAATCTACAAATTGACCATTTTACTTTTTTATGTCACAATAAATGTCAAAAACTTAACTAATATTACTTTACTGCTAGTCAAATTAGACTACAATATAAAAAGTCATTTTCTTATGAGTGAGAAACAATACTTTATTGTATCATAGCAGCAGTTTTTTTTTTAATGTGTGATTTATCTACCACATTGTAGCTGTATCGTAACTGTACAATTTTCCACTTATGTAAAAGCGACTCTAGAATTAGATTCATGACTGACAAGTAAAGGGTCAGAACAAGTACATAATGTTAATAAGAGTGTGCTCCCATGAGTTTATTCAAGTATGGTAAATCAACAAGATTATGCCTGTTAAGTATATGATTCATAAATAAATCAACACCAAGGATACTGATAAGAGTGTCAAGTGAATCAAGGAATGTCCCAAGGTTTTCCTTGACAAATGCTAATGGTCCTTTAGCTCTGTTCATTTGATCGTCTTTCAAGTGATGTAAACCATGCTTTAACGTATCAAAACTAAGATAGAAACAAGTTGATTAAATCAACAATAACAGATGAAGTCATCTTGATTTGTATCAACACATTGCTTCAGCAAGAACCATAGGGCTGGTTGCTCAAAGCTTGATTACTAATCTTCTTAAGATCTTCTTTAGAGTTATTAAACCCAGAATTAGAGCTAATTGGGCTTTGAACAGGCCAATAGATAGATATATAATATTGGAGTGTACATGGTCATGCAAAGATATTAATTTAACTTTGAGTAAAAACATCCATTACAAGTAAAATACCAGTCAAAACCTCCATTTTGAAATGTTGAACACAAACTTCTTAAGCCACTAAATTTTACAGAGTAACCATGCAAAATTAACTTGTTATTTTCATATGTGAAATGGCATTCTGAAATTGTTTCTCAAGTTGTTCAAACATAAAAACATTTAAAATAAAATCAATAATTAAATAAACTTACTTTGTATCACAATGTTTCTCAAGCAAGAACCAGTCAGGATAAAAGTTTTCTGCAAGGATGTTACCACTCCCTGAAACAACATCAGACCACATCAACATTTCATAACTCAGGAAAAAAACATTGTGTCAGACAGAAACAGCTATCACATATTTGTTATTTGCTGTGTTCATTGTTAACATGTTTTCCTGGGCCATGTTATAAGAATATCTGGGACCAGTTGCACGAAACCTGGATTGTGGAAGTTATCCACTGGAGAAAGTTTATCCACCCTATAAAATTTGTTTAGAATTTATCAGAGATAAAGCAATTTATCCAGTGAATAGCTCTATTCTGGCTTAGTGCAACCGGTTACTGGCATATAACAGATATACTCATAGGATACCTTCTGGGAAAAGTTCTTCCAGTAGTTCTTCAGGAACTCTGTAACTGCATATGGTAAACGAAAGTCAAATTGATTATTCATAATATCATAATCACAATATATTATTGTCATTCTTCTTAATATTATGGTCACTATCATTATGATCATCACCATGACAACAACAACTATGATACCATACAGAACTGTTTCCTAGTAATAAGAAAACGACTCTATGTACCAGGTAAGTACATGATCAAAACATAAGTAGCAATTAATGATACTTGGTAAAGGTAAGCTATGATCAAAACATACCCAAAGACATCAGTAGCAATTAATGATACTTGGAAAAGGTAAGCGCATGATCAAAACATACCCAAAAACATCAGTAGCTATTCCAAGAGGGTCAGTGTTCAATGTTGGAGAGACAGGTCTTGCGGAGCCTGTTGTATTTTCCTCAGGATCAACCTCCTCTATCCACACAGCAGACTCTCTTAGAGGATCTATAAAATACAATTATAAATAATCATAAATAACAATAACACTTTTAATGATAACATTCAACATTTGGACTACCAAGAAGCTGACAGACAGTGTGTACTTTTACAACTATGTAAATCACATCGGTAGTTTGTTCAGCTCAAAGCTGATTTTCCAGGAAGCCAATGGTTACACTTCCCCCATCTTTCCATTGATGCCCCTTGTTACGGGACCAATCACAATATAATAAAATAATAACAGTAACACTTCTAATGATAGCATTTATTATTTTCTATACCAAGAAGCTCACAGTATGTATGTTTGCCCCTCGACCTATAAAATATACTGCTTTTTGTCTGGGTAGTTAAAGTTAATGAAATTTGCAATAAATAGAAATAAGTTGAAACACGGATGTGGTCACTAGGAATCGAAATTGGGACTACAGAAGATCACACTTACTGTATACCAACATTGCCATCCGTACTTGTAGACACAGGCACATTTGTTGTACTTAATAAATCTCAACCTGACATTTCATTTTGGTCTCATCTTTTTGAGAAACCTGAACACACCCTACTAGTCCTTCCGCCTTCCTTCAACAGACATGTCTCCTTCTTTTCTCCCCTTCCTCCCTCTGAAAACATGACCAAACAATAACTGTCTTGTAGTTAAAGTAATGTTATGTTTGAAGCACTGATTTTTTACCTGGAATAACAGGTAGGCTTTTAAACTGTACTGTACAAGATCCCACACCACCAGACTTTGTTGAGACTATCACTTCCCCCTTGCCTGGTTTTGATTGCCCTGTCCTTGCAATTATCTTACTAGGAGACTTGTAATCAGCAGACAGAAGACAGTTGGCTCCACAGATCGTCAAACCTAGAGAGAAAGAGTGTGAGCTGGCACTCTTTAAAGAATGCAAATCAAATAGATGTACATGCATGTAGATTGTAGTGACTTATAATAGATTTTGAATCAAAATAAGACAGAATCTAGTATGAAAGAATGCAAGTGTTTGCAAGGTATTGCAAATTCAAACTTGCTATCAAAATTAATGCAAGACAGCCTTTAATGACATAAGCATGAATGAAAGAGACAGGGGGGATGGGGACTAAGTTCCCCAGCACTTCCTGGCCAGCCCCTATTTAACTTGTAGCCCCCTGATGAAAAAAAATCTCTGACATCCCTAATATGCCAAAAGTGGTTTGACCAGAGCCTGCACCCTCACTTCCCATTTGAGAAACAAGTTGATGTTATGTCTAATCTAACAGGAAACACAAGACAAGTATACCGGTGACAATTATATTCGCTTAACACACAGGGCGGATGCTTTCTTTTTGAATTCCCACTCAACAAAATGTCAAACTGCAAGAGTTTTTTCCCCTCAAATAACAAAATTTTCTTACAAATCATTGTTAATCAGAGAGAGAATGAGCACTCTAGCAAGTATCAGAGATGGATTTTTTTGAGTATAATTATCTATTCCACAAATGTAATGTCAGAACTCATGATGAACTTTTATAAAAGATATTTGATATATGCATTGCATTGCTATATTATGAAAGCTTCAAAACAGTCAAATGACAAAATATTCTCAAAAATATCATAGGATAAACAGAAAATAAGCCAGCTTTATAAATTTAAAAGAGAAATTTCAAGAGAATTAAATGTCAAAGATGCACAAATCGATATGAATCAACTCTTACCAACGATGTCTTTAAAGTTAATTCCCAAATGCTCTCCACGAATAATAACCCTTGTTCCTGGTGGCCCTTCTGCAGGAGAAATACCAGTAACAGCTGGAGGAGGCCTCATTGTGTTTTACTTCCTTTATCAGAACGAATTTTACATCTTCTTCTCGCTAGTGCTTCGCTCCAAGTTCCGCCATCTTGGTTTGTTTGGGTGTGCGCTGCCGAGTGCACTGGTATCTAATAAAGCAAGGAACGCCTGGCTAATTAGGTACAATATTCTCATTATTATTTAGTCAATTATTTGATTCTTTGTTTTTCTACAATTACCGAATTTTTACATTTTAAGTGAAAGATTATTAAAATTTCAAGTAAATGAAAAAATAATGGAATCATAAAAAAGCAATAAGGTAAGAAATTAATAGGCTTGATGAGACATATCAGAAATAATAGCGCACAAGCCTTGCCGAACTGGATAATCGATACGAAATATATTTTTAAATGATGAGCTTATTGGATAAGTTTTCTTTTTGTGGTGTTAGCCGGGGTGATCATTCTCATCGTTAACTGAAATGTATTTTGTTTTGTTGACACAGAACAAGAAAGTTTGGCGACTCGATTAATTTAGTGTTGGCTACTGACAAATCCAAACTGATTTGCAACCTCCATAATCATCATTATTGTGATTATAATCATTCATTTTTATCATTTTTATTCACATTTTGTTGTTATCATCATCATCATTATCAACAGTGGTATCATGAATCAAAACTGCTTTAATACATTTAACATTCTTATCATCTTCGCATCCAACAGTGTTATAATCATTAATCAATGAAACAACGTGACGAGCTAAGATATCCTAACAGGTTTCTAAAATAAAAGTATACAAAATAGTGGAGTTTGAATTCATCATTGTAGTGATGCTAGCCTGCAAAACAGCTTATATATGAGTCATGGAGACAAGGTGGTGGGGGATCAGGGTTAGTATATCGCAAGCACTCTCATACTCTCCTAGGGAATACACCTGTAGGCTTTAGATAAATAACACCCTTGTTTAAGATATCGCCTCAATGTTCCTTTGGTGAGAAGTATTAGTTAACTTTCTCATTCGTACCTAATCTCCTCTCCATCTGTCTATATAAGCCGCTTCGCCTTGTTCCGTCACCGCAAGTCAAATTATCAGTAATTGTCACCATCAATATCATCATTATATGTCGCATCATTCGGAGCAAATTTCCTCCAGTCTACGTTAACTTCATCAAACTGTGTTAACTTATAAGTCGGTACAGCAAAGAGTCTTTCGCGTCTTTTTATGTGAAAGTTTGTCAAGACACTAGTGGACATATTGACGCCATTCGCCTCATGGTCCGTCAGCTATTAAAGCACGGTCCTTTTCATTAATGACAGTCATCAGAAATAGTTGAAAACCATTGAACATCAATGAAGGACTAATCCGATAATCGTATTATAGATCATATTCCTTATGGTCTACTGATATGATGATTATTTTATGGCTATTAGCATTAACTTGGTTTCGGAGCAGAGCACTGGGCGACGTGAAAGAGAAGAGTTGGTCTGAAAGATGATCAATTTTATTTAACATTAACATTTAACATAGTTTATATAGAAAGAGGTAGACAAAAATATTAGTATTAATATTAAATCTTGACTGAAATTAAATAACGTAAGTCTTTTATAGTAATATAAAATATATTTCTTTATAATATCTTTACTTAAATTCACCTGAAATGAGAAAACTTTTTTCAAATTAAACAGTCTTTATTGCCATCATAAAGCCTTGGTGTAGTTAAAAGGCATATCTTTTGAAGGACAAGCTGGATGCGATATGGAACGAAATATTCGATTGGATACAGTAGTTCTTTCAATTAGCGAGAAATACCTGTAAAAATACAAAAAGCTGTGTCGAAATCCTCTTAAATATTGTTTCAGTTGCTAACATATAGGCGTGTCTCACTGGTAGTGGATGAGCGTGTCTAGCTTAATCGATAAAAAAATCTTAATGGCTCATTCAGAACCTTTTTTCTCTCTCTTTCAAACGAATTTGTGTTGCAACCAAACGATTGAAAATATTGATTCCGAGAACAATGATCGAAAATGAAGCTTGAAAAGCACACTTTATTCATCAACATCAATGTGAGACAGAGTTCTCTATAGCACCAAGAAACCTGAATTTGCAGCACTGCAAAAAATATGATTTCTTCACACGTAAAAATAAAGTATTTTTCAGCAGCCAAATATAATTTACTTTTATTATTGCCTCTATTTATTGCTTGTAAAATGAACAGAAAAATACACACAGTACTTCGAAATTATCTACGTGCGGCAATGCATTTAAATATGAGTGATTTTCAAAACAGGTGTAAAACACTTCAGCTTATTACACTTTTTACAAAGCTCCATTTTATTGCTCATATTTCTTGTTTGCTGTTATACTTTGTTGTATGTGTTTGGAAATCAATGCGTTTTCTTTCGATTCCTAGTTGAGGTCTAGAAACAATGTGATAACCATGAACTGGTATTCATGCAGACACGTTATCAGACTGGTATTCGAATAGCGGCATAACAATGGCGTGGATCTAATATAGCATTTCAAAAAAGCGTAAAATACCCTTTACCATATTACACTTTATTTCGCTTTACTGTCCACAGTTTATGTTTATTTATTTTATTTGTTTGCGGATTCTTACAATTTAAATGAGGTGCATCTCATTAGTCTTTGTCTATTAAGTCTGGTTTTCACTAGCCACGCAAGATCCTTCGACAACGCAAGCACAAGTATCAAAATGTTTCCATCCTTGTGCTTGCGTTGTTGAAGATTCTTAATATTTTTTTCCTTTTGCTTGCGTCGCTAGAGAAACCAGGCTTTACGCTGCTTCACGTATTTATCAGCTGAAGAAACTAAACAAGCAAAGTGTATGACAGTTCCAAGACTATACAAAGACCTACGCGCATCACATATTACAACATTCTCGAACCCTTCTCTGCTTCATAACGGAACGGTCTGGGTTCCAAAATGATACCACAAAAGAAATATGGTGAAAATTGCTCATTATTCACATTGTAGTTCTAATTGCGAAATTTAATACAAAGAAATACGACGTTTCGATCTTTCTTGCCTTTTAGAGTCATTTTCATATGACTGTGAAAGAATAGCCAAACTAATAGTTACTATTTAACACTAAAGCCCTTGTTTTCTTTTGTTGTTTTTCAACTACTACAAACCAACTGGTGTATTTTCTTGCACGGTCAAATGAAAATCACTCTATCAGGTTCAAGTGAAGTTTAAAATGTAAATGTTCAAAGTCAGAAATATTTCAATAATAATAATAATAGAGTGCGCACACCAAAAGTGTGCAACATAAATACCACTAAATAGTGCTATTTTATGTTAATTCTATTGTTTTCTTTTGTTTAATTAGTGCTATTCACTGCTAAATAGTGACAACTGTTGCACACTTGTAGTACGTGCACTCTAGTCATTATTTAGAGATAAATGCACTTTCAACAAACGTTGAAATATTCTTTATTCATATTAAACTTAGAGGGGAAAAGCTCCACTACAAGGTAACAATTGAAATTTCGTTTTGCTATGTCTTGATACAATTTAAAATGACTATTATAGTCATAACAACAAACTATTCAGTACCCAATTCAGATTCCAATGCAACTACCGTTTGTTTTCTTTTTTTTAGTCAAATTTAGTGTTTAGAAAGTATGCCTTTCCAGTGAATTCATATCTTTGTTTCTACTCTATACAACTTCTCATTTATACATAAGTATACTTATTTACGGTTGCTCAGCTTACACACGCGGAGAAAAATACATATTCCGGCTACTTGCCAGCGTGTTTGGCCCTTGTAGCCTAGTGGTCCGCCCTGGTCAACACATCGGACTAAAAGACGTGGGTTCTATTTCCGACAAGGGTATATAGGATATTTTTTCCTCGTATTCTTTCTTTCTACGCTGTATAGCTTGTATAGCGTGTACACAAAATATCATAAAGCGTATGCCGAATAATGTACAATCTCGCATATATTTGTTTAAAGTATTATTTTTTCTATGCTTTAACACTGTGTAATTGTTTCTCTTTTTCTTTCCAAATTGTTTCCGCCTCGAATAGTTTCTTAAACTAACTGCGGCAATTATATTGTAAATATCTTTCAATTATGGAGAAAATGTTGTTGTTGTTTGTATTACGTAGCTCAGTTTAGATACCTATTGAAATGAACTTGGATTGAACGAGGGGGAACAGTGTGTATCATCGGCTTTCCAAAGGAACAGCGCACTTCAATCTATTTTATCCTAAGGATATGCCGAAGCTACCTATCGCATCTTTCCTTTTCGTCTTGTCGCGCGCTACAAGTTAAAAGAGGAATGCATAGTAGGAAGTCCCGGCTCCGACATGGATAACCATTCGTTTAAAAAGACGATAAATATTGTTATTGTTGGCCATCTTTTCCTGTAGAGTAGAGTTAAACGATTCTATCTTTATCTGGCGACAACTTCTCAAGATGGCACAGCCGTGTCCTACAAGCGAAACCAAATATGTTTTCTTGACGGTGCGCGGGGGTTTGAAAACGGAAAATTTAACGTCTTCCGCTAAACCCTTCAAATTGGATGCGATGGTCTTGATAAAAATGCAAAAGCTTTCATAATTTTATCTTGTTCAGATAATGAGCGTTCTAGATTATGAAGTTTGAAATTGAATAAACGGTCGATTCATAAAAGAAAATATGTATGCAAATCTATTTTTTGGCACGATCAAAGCGCTTTAGGCTGTCCCGACCAGAGGACTTTTGAAATTCAATTAATAGTTTTTGAAAAAAAAGCGAGCAACTTGAATACTTATTAAATCCAAACTTGGCTTATATATTATATTCGATAACAACATGTTCAGATATTGTTGATAAGGAATAGAAGACATACAGCACATACAGTTAACCAACAATTTCTTTCTTTAGAAAAAGGTAACCAAATACAATGTCTTTCATCGTATCTTGTTTTGCTAGATGTAATCGTTCCCCTATTGTCGACTCTTTCGAGACTGAAAGTAAATTATATAACCAGCGGTTTTTGAAGAAAGGAAGCGGGGGAATAATGATCTCGTGAATCACTGAGAAGTATTTAATTTCAAACACGTTATAGACATTAAGCGTTTGTTAACCATTTAGAAATAATCGCATATTGATCTTGTAGATACGTACTGCGGAGACCTTTTTTTTATTTTATATAGTGATTTTGATCGAGCGGAACCCTAGCGGGAGGAAAAGAGAGACCCTACGACGATAGCTGTTTACAAGTGAAGTGGGATTGTTTAGCTTGTCTAAGAAAACATATGGTTAAACTGAAAAATATTAATATAGTTACTGGATCATTCACCGAAATAAAATAAAATCTCTTGTTTGTAATTTGGTTACGGAACTGTGTAATGTGCTATATAAGAACTGTACATGATCGGATTGAGAGGATATAAAATGCGCTATCAATTAAGTACTATCAATTAAGTATATATGTTTAGTTTATAAATGATAGTAAATTGTTAAGTACACGGAATAAATGATAATAATATAGATACTGGATCATTCACTGAAATAAAATAAAATCTCTTATTTGTAATTTGGTTACGAAATAATACTGAACTGTGAAATGTGCTATATAAGAACTGTACATGATCGGATTGAGACGATATAAAATGCGCTATCAATTAAGTTTATGTTTAGTTTATAAATGATAGTAAATTGTTCAGTACACGGAATGAATGATAATAATATAGATACTGGATCATTCACTGAAATAAAATAAAATCTCTTGTTTGTAATTTGGTTACGGAACTGTGAAATGTGCTATATAAGAACTGTACATGATCGGATTGAGACAATATAAAATGCGCTATCAATTAAGTATAAGCATTATTTATAAATGATAGTAAATTGGAAAATGCACGGAATTAATGACAATAATATAGATACTGGATCATTCACTGAAATTAAAAAAATCTCGTTTGTAAATTGGTTACGAAATAATACTGAAATGTGAGATACGCTATTTAAATACTATACATCGGATTGTGACATTTTGAAATGCGCACATTATTTATGAAAGATAGCAAATTGTTACGTGCACGGAGACGACGAAATGCACTCTATAAGTAAAATGACAAGCGCATTGATACGCTCTGAAACTTGCCACATGCAATAAAATACATATTTAATTTTCTGAAAGCTGAAATAGTTGCTTATGCATTACTTTGACTTTGAAAATAATATTATATTTTTAAGATTACGAGGACCATCTCTTGAATGCGGTATTTTAGTTTGAAATGTTTCTTTTCCCTTCTGAAAGCTTGATCAGGTCAAATTGACATTTTTTCCATACAGAGGACATATTGATCTAAAAAAATGTTTTTCGAAGTTTAATATCGTTTTTGAGATATTTAATTTTCATAGTGTGCTTTTCAAAACTCGATAAAAAAAGAAAGCGATCGATAAAAAAAACTGAGAAAGCGATTCAACGCAAAATGCAGACCCTTTTTTGTAGGCCATAATGGCCCCTTTGATTTTTTTTACATATAGATTAAAAATGAAATTATAGTTTCTAAATTTTAAATGAAAGAAAATATATACTTTATTCGGGAAAAGCGCTCTGTGAATGTTTGAAAATCTCCGCTGTTATTGTTCCGAGTATCCTAAAGCCTGGTTTCCATCTCACGATCGTCGTCTCTACACCAGAATCGAATCCTTTTCACATTGCTTTTGTTCACTAATTAGGACAATTGTTCCTTATTATGGTATAGAAACGGGGATAAGACGTCATCTCGCTTCAGGGCTATTAGCGTGCTATTGAGACTGAGGTGAATCTATTTTCTTCATTTTCCCATTATTTCACATCACAAATACTCAGTTTCGCTGTATCTAATTTGTTTTATTGTTGTTGAAGTAAAAGTTTCCTTTTTTATTGAATTTGCCGTCATTTTTTTAAACTGATGTTTCGCAACTCAGTCGTAAGTACTTGTCGGAGAGAATGAAAAGAAAAAAAGCAGTGGGATGTCATTGTTTTGACAGCGTTTAGTAGTTATGGATGCAGTAGTACCGATGGAACAAAGGTGCTCCACAATACCTTTATGGTAAAGTTTTCTGCGTTTATAACAGGTAAAAACATGCAAAACTCATCTGTTTTCATAAGCTCATAAAGTGTGGTAGATCGTGCATTTCAAGGGGTTTTCAAACCATTCTGACGATCAGAGTATTATGAACAAAACCTCAAGGCAACGCCTGTTACTAATAGCTAATAAATGATTCTTGTTTTGAAAAGAAAGCATATTTCGTTTTGGATGCGGCATCTCTTTAAAAGGAGTTTTGTCCACAACCACTACATCATTAACCGGCAACAACCTTGTTATCAATGCTTCAAACAACTGTTTAAACTTACGGCGTCTTTTCTAGGCATTAAATATTATTGTCAGTAGTTCATCACTCTTAGTTCAGCTCAATCTTGATAAATATAACTCGTTTGTTGGCCACCTTCCAATTGGTACCGCTACGATGCGACAAATTATAAGATTTCGTTAAAATAAATTATAGTTAAATCGCGTTTTTAGTATCTGTTCCACGCTACGTTTTCGAACAATATTAATAATTACAAATAATAATAATAACAATTAATTCTATAGCGCATTGAAAACATGATCTATATGAGCTTACGTATGATATAACATAAAAAAAGTAATAAACAGTCTAAAAACAGTGTTAACCAAAAAATGTCAATGTTGATTGTCAAATTAATAAGTTTTAAGAAGTTATTTAAATGCTGCAATACTGACGTCCAATGTAAATATCTTTTATACACCTCATTAAAGTGTGCAAGAAGGCCGAGACTATTTCATAACAAATGGGTAAACCTGGAGTTTCTAAAAAATGTTAGCCTAAAAATAGGTTACATTTTAGTTAAAATTTACATAGCTTCAAATAATGAATAACATATTGTTTGTATAGCAGTACCACTTACACATGGTATGTTAAACTCGACTTTCCAGTCTAAAAAAACTAAAACGCACGAGGACCATAGTACATCGTTAGTAATATCATAAAGTATATTTGGATTGAAATTTCTGCGAATATCAAAGACATGATATACTGATGCAAATGACTTTGTCATTGACACTAAATCTTTCTATTTTTTCAGTGGATAACGACTTTTCGATGACTACTTCGGCGTCTTTCATGTCATTGTCGAAACTTACAAACAGTTATTGAAATTAAAAAAAACTCTTAATAACAATTTTTAAAGGGCCTATTGTATATAGAAAAGACAATCAAAAGGCCATTGCCGTCACCAGAGCAATCTACGCTAGTACTAAACCTATTATAAATATACTTTGGTTAAACAGCTGCTTACAATAAGCTATAATAGATCGATAAAAATCTTATTTAAATATCCTAAGGCGCTCTTTTTGTTTTGTATATCATTTTTTGTGCCAGGCGTAGGGCGTTGGTCAGTGATACAACTTTTTGACCCTATTTAGAATAGGCAGCAAGTTCGACAGTTTTAAATATATACTTGTCAAAAGTTGTTTTCCCCAAGCCTCGTCCTCATCGGATACCCAATTAGCCAATTTCTCAAAACTCTTGCAAATCTACGGCGGAAACTTCGTGCTGAAAATCGCGAGAACGTCTCCTTGGCCGATAAGACGTTGAACTGAAGGTCCCTTGTTTTCTCCACGCCTTCATACACCGACATTTTCGTGAGGATAAGGGTGAGGATACGATAGCACTATCCATAGAATAAATCCCTATCCTTAGAATAAATCCCTATCCGTAGCATAAATCCCTATCCGTAGGATAAATCCCTATCCTTAGAATAAATCCCTATCCGTAGGATAAAATCTATAAAGTTAGAATTTGCTGCAGTGGACTTTTATCCTATGGATAAATTTATCCAGGATTCGTGCAAATGGTCCCTGTAATCTTTAACTTATACTCGGCGATCTCACATGTCCACCTCGTTGTAGTAAACTGCATTGAAGAAGTACGTCCTCTAGCATAAATTCTAAACTGCAAAGTTAAGATACGTTAAAAAGCACAACTATCTACGAAATCCAAGCTTGGACTGAAGCCGAACTTGCTAGAACTGACTAATATTGGTTATACATGTACCGAAATTTCTACCATTGGTACCGGTATCAAGAGTGGTTTTCATTTCACCATGAAACAGTCAGACTAATACGTGTAGCACATGTTGGTGATAGCTAGATGAACCACAGGCAACCATTATAACAAGGTGTCCTTGTCACACAGAAAAAAATGCAAAAAACAATAATCACATAACTAAATCACATATTTTGTTTCTTTATCCAGGTCTCCTTGTCTTTAATACAAACTTTCAGACGCTGCCACAAACTAATTAGTCATTTTCGTTTCACGGTGCAATGAAAACGAGTCTTTCACAATACTTTATAGTCTTCACTTCTTTGTCTTATATGTTATCAGTCACAAGCTTAGATTTTATTATACCTCGCAGCCTGTGAGCGCAAGTTATTTTTACTGATAATTACTTGTTGCGCCACCGTCTCCCATCACCTGTTCTAAAAGGTAAATTGCGTCAAGTGTCATTGTTTTTTTAATTCCGTACCAAATGAATGTTTATCAATGGTAGGCTAACTTTTTGGTTTATTTATAGAAAAGCACTTTGACTGACATCAACAAAGCCCACTTAGTAAATTTATTTTCTTCGTGAAAATATCAAATATATAAATATCTTATTGGAAAATATTCTGTTGTTTTGCATCACAAATGAATCGTTGGTTAAAGAATGATGTTCATATGACCGTGAAAAACAAGGCAAACTAAGAGTTAGTTGTAAATACTGCTCATTGTTTTCTTTTCAAACTATATGGCCTCCTTTCTTCCACGGACATAATCACTCTAATGGTAGAAATTATATATAGTTGAATATAGTTTTTCCATTTTTGCCTTGAAGATGCGCGAATAGCGCGAAAGCTTGGCTTTTTGAAATTAACATACCATGTACCAACCAATTTTAGACATAGTTAATTCGTTTTTTTTAATTACGCAATCTGAAAAAGGAAAGATTCACTCGCTTTTATTCTTTGTAAGTGTGGGATGACGGCGTTATGATAACCATGGTAAATTGTGATGGAAATAAATAATATAAGAGAAAAAATTGATATGCTCTTGGCGGGAATCGAACCCACGTCTTCCAATGTAAATGATGAGGATATGCGTGGATCGATAAGACAGTTTAAATAAAAACGCGATAAATAAGACATGGAGATAATAAGTGAGGACAATGATAGAGATTTCCCCAATTACAACTGATTATAAAGATGGCACACGAAGCCGATACTGGCCGTGATTATGATCTGACTCACTGAACCATTCTATCACTGTATCATTCAGTTATCAGGGACCTGAACAGCTACCCTGGTTCCAGAGGCTCCAAAGAATGATTGTGGCAGCCTTCGGACTCGAAAAATACGGTGATTCGCGCCTCAACAAAAACAAAAAGAGAGACGAAGTAAGTAAAATGGCACCTCCAGAGTATGGAACAGTTTAAACACCCACATTAGATCGGAAAAATTTGACTAAATCTTAAAATACACATTGGTTATTTTCCTTTTTATTATTATCATTATTATACAACAGTAAATTTATAACCAACATTCACTTTTGTAAAACTTATTGTATTTTAAGCTTTTATGCTGTACGAGCGCGGTATATTGGCTGTTTACATGTTGAATAAATAACAAAATCGATTGAATGGAAAAAAATAAGCACAATAAAGACACGAATCATTAGCAAGTAGAACAAACACAACTACAGTTAGTCAAGAATTCTATACTATATATGTTTTATGACTAGTTCTGTTTATACTGAGGCGAGTTGTCCCGGCAAAAAAAGTTTGAATCCCAAGCTCATTGAATAAGTTGTTGCTTTTCACACACACACAAAAAAAAAACAACAAAAACACACACACACACAAAAGACTAGGGATCTGAATTCAAAAATAAGGCCCTAAAATTATTGAAATATCATATAAATACTGATTATTAGGTATTTTTTATATTGCATATATGGTTTTATCAAGTTTTATTTTTAGCATTGTATTGTGCAAGTTAGCGTATCATATGAAAAAAATGAGACTTGTGCAATATAAGTATTAGAATTATTATAATGCGATCCACGCCCAACACTTGGTAAAATGCGATATGGTAGGTACGATTCATTTGGGCCACGTCCCTTTCACCAGTCAATACAAGTCTGCTAATGGATTTTACCAATATCTTTGAATTAAGCTGCTGGTTATACGGCAGGGGTTTTATCAAAAGATAGTTAATATTATAGCGTTACTATGGCAAATGGTAATTTATTTCAGAAAACTTACTGATAATCATATTTCCAAGTGCTACAGAATCATCAAAATAACCGTTTCCATTTCCATTCTAATTTCTCATTGCGTCATGTTGTATCAAGGAGCTGATATTTTTCTATAAGAGGGGAGGGGTGGGGATGACACATCGTGATGATCTCTTATAAAACGATCCAGAACGGAACGAGGAACTAAGAAAGTGGCTACCTATTAAATTTCCCTCTTTGAAGGGAAGGTAACCTTCCTTTTAGTTTTTTTTTGTATTGTTTTGATTTTACAGTAGTAAAGAAAATAATTGATTATAAATGTGGTCGGCTATTGATTAGGTAATAAAAAATAAATCAAATGTACTTTGTCTCAGATAAATGACGGAACTAAGTTATTGCACGCTTTGAAAAATCGACACGTAATTGCTCATCGACCTTATTACCAAATATTCAGACTGAACAGCAACACCGATGTTTTTAAATCCATTTGACAGGATATAAAAAGAGCTTATTTTATTTGCACTCATCGATGTGTATCTTCTAAAAGTATTATGTCTCAGAACAAAGCACTACCGCCCATTTGGTTGTGGAACCAGTAAATCGCCGCCCGCAAGACCACCTTATTACGTAGTTTTCGTCCATTTACAGACAGTAAACATCAGGGGATCACTAACGAACAAGCGCTGCTTACAATAGACCACTTCCATTGAAGGTGCAAGCATATGGTCACCAGTTATTGGGAATTTAGGCTCTCTTTCTAGAACAAATTAAAAATCTTTCAGAGCTATAAGTTCATCAGACTGAGTTGACAATTATCAATGCGTTAAAGCCAGAAGCGCGGGAAGCTTAAAGTCCAGTTGGAGAGTGCCACTTTGACTTTATTTCAAGACTCACTATACGAAAGATTAGAATATCTTTTTTAAAGAAGTTGGCAAGGCGTTTAAAGGTCAGTAATAGTGGATTTTAAACGTTGATACAGGATGTACAGAACATATTTACAGATTGGTGATGGAAGCCATATAACACCATTTCAGTAAGCGTTGATATCTGAAGCATCAATCAGAGAGGCGATACTTCTAAGTACAACAAATGCTCTTGCACCTATAACAAAATCGATCGCCTCCATTGTTGTGGTCATGCATACTGAAATGCATACTGCATATGTAAATGTTACCCGCTCATACAGCTCAGCCTCTAGAGATAAAACACAAAATGTAGCTCAACTTCACGCAAAGCGTGTTGCATCTTTGAAATGGTGCGCTTTTTTATTTCTCATCAAAAAAAGTCATTGTATATCGTTTCACTAGCCAACCTATAGGTAAAGGATAACACAATTACAGTTGTAAAATGTATAGATAAGTTATACACAAGACAAACCTGACGTTTCGGACGTTAGTCACATTTAGTTTAAAAGACGCTCCATGAGTTTGACTCCTAACATAGTTCGCGTTCTTGTCTTAACTGTAGCAGTAGATTTGTAAAAATGATTCAATTTCGTTATTAATAGCAAAGTTTTGGCTTAAAGTAACGATTCGATGGAGATTCTGTGAAATAATAGAAAATGAATAAAAAATGAGTTAAGGATCATATTCCACGAAACTGCGACACGGTAATTTATGACTATGTACAGGATGATTTGGAAGATGAAGCCTCAATTCCCATTTATGCTTTTAAGACGAATAAGGTCGTTTTGAACAGTTTAATTTGCATTTTTGCAAATTACTCACGCTTATTTCTCAAATTAATTCAAAAACAGTGAATGGCAGTTGGTATATGATACAAAACGGTTTTGAATTAAAGTCGCTTTGTTTCTAAAAATAATAAGTACGCATTATTTTTATTATAAAGAGGATACGAAGTTAAACAAATTTAAAGTGCCTATAATTGCTTTTGGTGTTTGGAAAGACGTGAAAGACCGTCAAGTGCGGTTGCCTGGTGGAGTCTCGCTCCCTTAGGGTACGTATAACTAATAGCTATTTCACCTATTCAATATACCCCGAAAGGCCTAGTGAATTAGTCGGAAGTAAGGGCATTGCTTAGCAACTCATTAGAAAAAGAACTGAAAATTACGCTGGAAAGTAACACTTGCAAGTTATATTTTGCCACGGCATTTCGATTGTTGCGAGGTTGTGGTCGCCTGTACTCAAGGGTGTTGGTATGGGAGCCTAATGTTTGTATGGCTCGAGTCCAGCTTGTTTATAATTAGTGATGTTAACGTTGATGTGTTGTTATTACTTGGGTCAGTGTACAGTTTTGAGAACATAGTTGGCCGAAGCGCCTGAAATTTGAATGGGCCAGTGATCAACTAGGTGCCGTGTATGGTCTTGAGAAAGTCTGTTGCTTGGGTGTAGAGTTTTGAGAAAATATAGTTGGCAACTGCGCCTGAAATTTGAATGGGCCAGTGATCAGCTGGGTGAGTATGCTCTTGAAAAAGTCTGTTTGGCTAGAATGGTTTGCGCACAGGTGCAAATGATGTTCATGTGTAGATTTTCACTCAGGATGAGTATGTTCTTGAGAAAACGTTTTGTGCGGTCGGACGTTTGAATAACCTATGCGGAAATCTGTGAGTGATAGAGCAATGGCACGAAGCCTGCCCGGTTAGAGCTGCCCACATGATAACTGAAATTCCTATCCTGTGTATTATTCCTACAAGTTCTAGGCGTCGGCATAAGAGTAAGGACACTCTAACTGTGAACATTTTGTACTTTTTACAGAAATCAGTTTCATTTTGATAACTTAATATATTTGGGTTCAGTCCTACTTTTTTTTAGCAGTTTTAGAGGGTTTGAAGCAGTAGGATTATTCCAAGGAAACAATTTGTGGGATATATAACGGTGAATGCAATATAGTCCAGTTTCATAATCTTTACTGCTCGGGTCAGGCCATAGCCACCTTAAGCTGGCCCCGATACATGTGGTATATGAAGCAGAGATCGTGGTATTATGGTATTTTATGACATCTGAATTAAGTTGTTGAAGTCTAAAATAGGTAATCGCAATATAAAATAATTTTTTGAGGTCTAACATAATTTATTAAGGTCTGAAATAATTTCTTGAGGTCTCAACTAATTTCAGTTGAAGCCTAAACTAATTTATTTACGCCATATACATTGATTCTAGCCAACCAGTTCAAATCCTGCTGAAAAAGGTTCACACAAAGTAGAAAAAACCCTTATGTCAATAAATTATTGGACGAGCAATAAGTACTAATTTATAACTGGTGGTATTTAGATATAGGAACAGCAGGACCGTTTTTCAACTCTACCCCAAACGTCGCTGACTATATAAATAATGATCGTGTGTGGCAAGAATATAATAAAGAATCTAATCTACCAACGAAAGCCCCATGTGTAACGTTGCCAGCTTGAGATGTGAGAGCACACTACCAATCTGGTCACCATCCGAAACGAAATTTAAATAGTGCAAGGCCGCATGGATATATAAGTTTGTTCAAACTCAACTCGGATTCTGTCAAATACAGTTTATTGATCTTTCATGAATCATAGCCAACTCGAACTTGACTAGTGTACGTACTCCTGGTCAACACGTTGGCATTGTTTGTTCTTGTTTTGTAGATTCATTTCTGTTTATCAGTTTACTAAATGAGAAATTGCCAACGAAAACTTTTTGGTTGTCTGCATGAGCAGTCATGAAAAACTCTACAAGGATTGTCCTGTGTAAATGGGATTTAATAAAACTAGATGTGGTATAACAGTTGGCCGAGTAAGATCATTTCTTTTCCTGTTAATAAAACAGCTGTTATGTTTGCCAGACAAATAGTGGTACGTTAAACCTCCACCGCTATACGAAAAATTGTCAAAGAAAACTTGTTGGCTGTCCACATGAGAAACGTAAGTCTGAAAGAAATAAAAAAACGACTTAGAAAACAATAAATAAAACCGAGTCAGACTGATCTTCCTGTTAATATAATAGTGTGATTTTCCAGAACAAATAGATGGTAGGTTAGATATAGACATTTACTGGTATCGGCAAGCCTTAGCTTAATTAGTTATTTTACATAGTATAAATTATGTAAAGGAGAGAACGAAAACATATTGTGAAAAATGACAATTTGGATTGCCTCAGGAAAAGTACGAAATTATTCCTGGGAATTCGTTATCAAAGGTTCCGAAACTAAAGTTATTAAAAAGAGAAAACTGATTGAGCGATATTATAATAAGATGATTCGGTGTGACAACGCCAGGCCTAGCTGACTGTAGTGATGTTATGTTTTCGTGAATACATCATTATCTGGTAAAGTCAGTTTCAATTAAATACTGGAATTGTAATGAAATTGGCTGTGATGATCGACGGTAGGTTTTGATGAAATATTCAGGAATATTATTTCTAATTTGATCACAAGGCGCTGTTCGAATCCACAATCTTTTGATGTGTGATTTATGGTATTTTAGGATATTTGGTATTTTCTGGACCGTCAAGCAATTGCCCCTATATAGACACTGTTTGACGTGCAAAGCGTTTGGGTCTCCTTGTATCGAACGGTCTCTAATGGAACTTTTAACCACTAGCTAGCATAGAATCTTAGCATACAACTGAAACAGAATTAAAGAATCACAATAATGACATGCATGGTACTTATTTATCGCATAAATGTTGAGCCTGAGGCATTGTGACTTCGAAAAAGGATTTTATTGTAGGTGACTATATGTCGTAAGAAATACTGGTTGAGAAGGGCTGTGTGTGAATTTTGTGTGAAAAATCTAAGTCCAGATCAGATGAGGATGAACCATGCAGTGTCATTGGTTTTTAAAAGGTCTGAAAGAGACCTTACCTGTCATAAGCCACAAGCAGAGACACTAATTTTACTAGAATTGAAAATATGTTACCATGATTGTACAAATTTTAGTTTGGGGTAAAGAAAGAAACCGGGGACCAGGTGCGACGCGAATCTGTAAGGAACTTATTAGAGTGCATCGTAAGTGAGTCACTAACTATACCATCATGTCCTACGTCAAATTAGCATGATTGTCAGTGTGAGGTACGGTCAAACTCGGCTTGATTCGCTTTAACAGTTTTCTGAAACAAAAAGAAAAGAGAATTCATTGTTTTGTTTCGTGTCTGTTGTTAATTGGAAACGACAGGACCGGGTCACGTACGGCTAGGAAAGAGTTCATTTAAAACTGCCAACGATACAGCAGTTTCTCAGAAACGCAAGTGACAACCTATCTAGGAACTTACAGGAAAGGGCAACCCAACCTAACTAATCAGTTGAATGAGACACGCACAACTACAAGACAAGGTAAAAACCCTTTATCTTAATCAAATTTGGAACTAAGATTTAAAACAAAACTAAATATGTTAAAAACAACTAAAGCCACAATTTATAAAAGCAAGTGTAAAATATTTTCAACTTGGATTGATAGAAGTAACGAAATCATCCATATGCATGCACATTTTTTGAAGTTATTTTAAGTGGATTGAATCATATTGGAAGGAAAATTAGTTTGAGTTAAAGTACTTTTTGATATAAACACGAAGAAGAAAAAGATCATAAACATGTTTTGAATTAATCCAGCTACCAGAGCAAATGATAAACTGATGTCTAATTTGTCTAACAATATCTTAACATTCGGTTTTGTGATAGTGTGTAATTATCTGGAAACTGCAAACATGGTAAAAGAAACATCAGTCATTTTCTAGAGAGTTGAGGACGGATTAATTTAGATCAAACAAATGTTCGGATGTTCATTTTTATGGGAAAATGCAAAAGTCAAAGTTTGGTATTTAAAATGGTGTTAATTGGCTAACTACGGAAGCCGCAATGCATAAATTTCCAGAAATAAATGCTTTACTAGTACCACTTTATACGTATTATAACAAAATTATTGTTTAATATAGTGTTATTGACACTGAGATGAATTGAAATGTTCTTTTTCTTCTATTTTTGTTTTTTATTTAACATGAGCTATTACAAGAGTCTTGAAGAAATGTATTTCCAAAATTGGTGATAGTGAACAAACGGCTATTCATTAATTAAAACATTTTCCGACTTGAGCCTCCGTTAGGGCCACATTTGTCCGATTATTATTGGATTTTGCCACAAAAATTACATTTTGAATTTTGAAAGGCAATTATATTTTTCAAAAAAAGTGCCGCCACTGGTGAAATTTGTAATGTTTTGTTCATGATTTTGTTGTCAATAAACGGTATGAGATAGTTTAAACTTTTTCAAAGATTTTGACCCTTCATGGGAGTCAAAGTTGTTTAATACGAGTTCTCTCCGGGCATTTAAAAAAAAACATCTCTTCGAGTATTTGCCATTTTTCCGATCACCACTTATGAAGTTAATTTTTTTTCATAATTTGTCTAGAAATCAAAAACATTAATGTACAAAAATAAGTATAATTAGGAGAAAAATAAGACTTTCTAGACAATACAGTATTCAATAAATATATAAGTATAAATATTTATATACACTCGTTTGCATGAACGTTGTAGTATACATTTATACAAATATCTAATTTATTCGGTATATTTAATGATATGCTACACTGAAAACTCGCTTTATTTATTGTTTGTTTCATTTAATAAATATCAAAATATATTTTTCCTGTCTATTGCATCGTACAGATTATAAAACAGTGCGTTTCGTGTGTAAAAACGGCTTATTTTGCCTTTTGCATCTCATTAGATATTTGTATAAATGTATAAATGTATACTACGTTCTTGCAAACGAGTGTAAATATGTAAATATATAAGTCGTAGAAACATTATATACAGTCTTGTTATCATATCTCGAGAGAGATGTAACATATTTTGTATCTATTGTGTAGGATTTTTCTGGTTCTGATAGATTACTAGCACAAACTATATAACATGATATAAACTTCTCGGTTTCAACTTACCGGAGAAAAAAAACAATATAAACAAGTCAGAAAACAAACAAAAATAAACAAACAAACAATCAAACAAACAAAATGGACAAAAAATGGACAAATACATATATGTCAGGTGTCATTGCCACAAGCCTACCATTTAACCGTTTTATGAAGAAATAAAACAGAATGAATATGCAGTGAAATAATAGCAAATAATACAAAAATTGTTATGTTTTCATCACGGTAAAAAAAATTGCAAAATAACATTTTTTAATATGCAGAACCAAAAATAACTTTTTACAAAATAAGGACTGATATCGAGTAACTTTGAAAGAAATATTGTCATGAATTTCCAAACTCAGCCAGTCGTTGTTATAGCTTTTGAATTTTTCATTATTTAAAGTAAAATATTGTAGTGTTCTAACTGACAAAGAGCGATAGATAAAAAATCATTTAAAAAAAAGTAATAACAAAATTGGGATTTTGGTTACAAAAATGCAAAACGATACATTCATGGGCTATATTATGAATAAAGTTATAGCTTTCAGGACAGATTCAGATAAATTTTACTTTTTTACAAATTTGGTTGTCAATAAAACTTTCTATTCGTAAGTTGCTAATAGCTGGCAGGTAAGTTCTATAGATCAAAGATATTTTACCGACACTACCATATGACATCGTTTGCCCTACTGGTTCTATTATCAACATAGAAAAACACCGCTAATACCATTATCTAGTGAATAAGGATAGCTCGCTTCTAAGACCTGCTGTGAGTGCTAGAGAAGAGCATTTTTTTATGCAATGTTAATAGTTCTTCTTTCTCTAGAAAGGATTTTTTCTGTCAGAAAATTGACGATGCGCCCGTAATTTCCTTCCTCTCAACTACAAATTGGTATTCAAATCCTCGGGAACCAATCGGTAAGGACTCTGTCGCTCGTTACTTCCCTATCGCTGGATTTCCCAGGATGGGATGATCAGGACTTCTGCTAGAATGTATAGAGGGTCCTCAAAGGGTAAATAAGGAAGTTGAATTGCCCTGTGACCTCTTTTGTTTATTATTATATTTTTTTGACAGGGAAAATAGGATTTGTTGAAATGAGACTAGGATTCACAACCAAACAAAGAATAGAAAATGGGAATAGGATTGGAAAAAGATGTATGAGGTGATGCTTTAGGTTTCGGTAGGACTTGGTCAAATTTTGTAGGCGCTTTTAGTATCGTGGAAAAATGTTGTGATGCCTACAATGGGTTTACTTTGGATTATCGCCGGGAAAGTGATACCAAACCCATTGTTGGACATGCAATGGGTTCAAATTTACCCATATTTACCCCATTAAATGGGAACACATCCCATGCAATTCCTATCTTTGAAAAATTGGAAATTTTACTATTTTTTTCGTGGGGTTACTACAAATCGAACCAAGAATGAGCGCCAACGTGCCCGACTGTGCCATCCCAGTTCCCTATAAATAATATACAAATCCATAAATCATTTGTGGATATAATCCAACTATTCCTTTAAATATCTGACAAACAAAGCCATAAGATAAAAATATAAACAAACTTTTGCTACTGGCCTTTTAAATAACCCGCCAAATCGTGTGATATATAAAGATAGCACTTAAGAAACAGTTAATGTTTGCCTAAAAAACACTTGTCGGTGGCTTTTTGGTTATAAAGTTAGATTAAACGATTTGATATATAAATATCTGCATGCGAATGAGGATAATATAAACTTATGCATGACTCGCTGCGCGTTTTGCATGAAAGATGCTCAGTTTTGATACTGAAATAATATCTGCATATGAATGAATGTTTTCGGTCAGGAATTAACATACGTATACTTTGTGTTGTTCGGTGTACATGTCTCCAATACAGACATAAAAGTTGCGCACTAACGAAACACACCAATTGACATTTGCGCTTGGAATAAATAATTATTTAAGGTTTCTAGTTAATACTGTATGCGTTTTTGCTGATACATTCACAAACAAGCATTTTTAATACGTTCAAACAGTGCTAACAGTGTTGAACAAAAGTGTATTGATTATGCAAATGAACCTTTTTATGCCTATTCACTGCTCCATGCCTTGACGCACACTGGACTGCGGTTTTTTTTTTCAATATGCAAACATACTGAACATTTTCGGAATACGTCATTCGCAATGTTCTTAGCATGCGTTGCAAACCGATATTTCTTTTGAAGACGTATTTGCGAAATAAAAATAGGTTTGCAGACCAGCTACAACGTTTTTTTTGTTACATTGGAAATGCAATCAGAAAGAGCAGCTACGTATGTTTCGTTACATAGCCAACTTCGCAGCTGTGAAAAACAGACTGTATCGCCTATTTTCCGTAACATTAGAGACGCATTCAGGAAGAGTAGTTACGTATGTTTCGTTGTACGTATAAAGTCGACTTCGCAGCTGTGGGGAACTGGTGGTATCGTATTTTCCGTAACAATAGAGACGCAAGGAGGAAGAATAGTTACGTATGTTTTGTTGCACTTATATAGTCTTTGACTTCGTAGATGTGAAAAACTGACCGTATCGTATTTTCCGTAACATAGGAAACGCAATCAGCAATTAAGAGTAACTACGTACGTTGCACGTATATAGTCGACCTCGTAGCTGTGGGAAACTGATCATATCGTATTAAGCAGAGAGAGTTTATCCGAGTAGTAGCTACGCGAAGGTTTCGTTATACATATAATATATGTATATACACATAGGACATTAGTTATTAGTTGACTAGCTAACTATTGCGGCTGTTTATTATTATTATTTTTTTATATGAATATTTGTTATTTATTTATTAATAATTATTATTTAGCAAGGTTCTAGTATTTTTTGGATTATAATATATTCCTTCATTCTTTCTTTTTTTCTCATATTACTACGACGAAAGAATAACGTCCAAAACGTCAGTTTCACCATCATCCCTTTCGGTGTACAATTTACCTATATATCCTACAACTATGAACTTGTAGCGTGCTACATGCAGTTAGTACGTACGCACTAGTGTGGGTACATGACCATTTACTAATGAAATCGCTGTAACGAAAGTCTATGATTTGCTCTTAACTCGCATTAACTCGCCATTCGCCCAAACTTGCTTCGAATAAGGCGAGTTTAGGTCCCAGACTAGGCCTATGTATAATAAATAAGCTAAACTACATTTACATCGTTACCGTCACTTAAGTCAGTACGAAAAAGCACATGATCACAAAAGGTTTGACGTTTCACGCGACGTAGACACATTTACTACGTTTAGCGTTCTATTGAATTTATTAAGTAATGTATTTGCAAAGTAAACGTTTCGATAATCATCTGAAGTTATATTATTTGCCTTTGTGAGTAAAAAGTGCTAAAACGTTTGAGTTGCCGATATTATTCCCGCATTTATACATGTTTATACTGATTGACCCGCAAAGAACACAACCACGCCGTCCCATAAATGCCGACTTTTCTAATTTCAATTTAAAGTCGGTTTTCTAATGTCATAATTACTTTTGAAAACATTAACATTTTTGGTTGCTTTCTCAGTGAATAGGAATCATTGAAATGCTTACTACTACCATAAATACGTCGGCTTACTTTCTAAAAAGTCCGTCCTTCAGGGAAATTTACTAAGAACAAACGAAGCCATTTTTTTAGAAACTAAATTAGAAAATGGGATATTTTTCGGACAAATTTATATGTTGGTGATATAAAGTCGGCCTTTTAGTACCGTAAGTACTACTACAAATATAAACCCATCTCTGAGTGGCTATATATTGTAAAAATCTCAAATCGACATTCCTGTAACCATGGGTACCTGAGGAATTTCTAAGGAAATGCTGGGACTACTGCTTTCGATAATTACTAAACAAAAACATTTCTAGGTTTTTAATCGTTCTGGTCGCTTTCTTTAGAAGCTGTATGGGACAAGTATTACAAAACAAAAACGTATCGATAATACCATAATTATTGTTTAAAAACAAACCATTTTAGGGTCTTTTTTCCCCCTAACAAAATCGTCATCAAACATGAGAAATTAAAATCATTTGTAAAAATATACAAATGCATGGTAGCTATTGTGTAAGTACGTGATGAATTTGATTTTAGTGGCAGGTAGGATCGGTAACAAGCGAGCGGGACAGCCGCAAAAAGAGATTTGGATAAAAGAACCGTGTTATGGTGTTATTAAAAAAAGAAAGATCGCTGTGATCAAAGATCCGAGTGCATTTCATATTCCCCATCGATCTAGATTGCCTTTCTACGCGCTTATTAAATCATCTTAACGCCGATTCAAACATCTGTCATATTGTACTGTGAACCAATTGATAACCCATCGAATTACTACAACTTGCCTACAACTCAATACGGGCCGACGTTTTCATTTTAATAAAACATGAAATAATAATAACCAGAGTCACAAAGAGGACAACAAGTCGGTAAATCCTAGCCCTACGGCTAGTACTAAAGAAAACGTTATGGTATTATATAGAATTTAAAAGAACCTTACTGAAGCGGACCATTTGTTTAAAGAGATTTCGTAATTTCAGCTAGTACTTGTTTTTAGAAAAAGAAAGTGAATTTCACGATTGTTGTTGTTATCTATAGATGAAGCCGCGTTATCTGTTATATCCGTGTTTTTCTCTAGTGGAGGCAATAGATGACCTCCACTGGGATCCACATCATTGAGTATATCATCAAATCTACTTTTAGAAAGAAAATTTCGCGGACGGCTTCGAATTGAAAACCGCCAATTTAAATGGCGGGAAACGATTGACTGTAATTTGCACTGGAAAACTATTGTGAAAAGCCGCTCGAGTTACCTCCCGCTTGCGATCCATGAAACACAATCGATATCTTCAAGAAAATTCTCCAATTCTCAAATAGAACAATTGATCGATAGAATAGTTAATCGGATGTAGATTTCAATGTTTTTGATGCAACATATCGATGTTTAAGAGGACCTCTATCTGTTTGTTAAATGAAATCAAGAGCCTCGAAGCAGTATAGTAGATTGGTTGAATAGCATTTAATGGAAACCATTCAACTTCTATGTAGGTTTAATTTATAGGCTAGTTTAATTAATGTTCCTATACTTGTAAAGGTAATTCATTGACCGGAGGGACGTCTTATTACATAAAACAATCCGAACAATCAGGTAGATGGTGATTGAGATGATTTCAGACTTTTTCCCGCAGAAAGACTGCATCGTTTTGGACTGATTGCTTCCGTTTATAGCACACCATCCTGCTTGAATATCTCCTAAATAGCCCCCCAAATACTCCAAAGCGGCAATTGCCCAGCTAACTTCTTTGCTCACCGCAAACCTAGGATATATTAGATTAGAAAACCCGTTGATGAACGCCGATAAAAACAGCGAAGGAAGGCTAAAAGAGGATCAAGCATTTAATTGGCCGATCGAGAGGTCATTCAATCAAGCGGTTTTCTTTTTGCCAGCATAGGTTTGCCCGGATAAGTCGCATTTCATAATCTAGTACGCGCGTGAACGGGTTTTTCTCCAACAAATCCTATGCTAATTCCCTTATCCATTTGAAAGCTGTGGTGGATTTTGCTACAATAGAAACTTGCGAGGTAAAACGTTAACAACTTGTATTGGAAAATACACGGGCCGGTTACGTTGTTCGGTCTGACGAAAACGTTTTCAACTGAGTCTAAAAGACGTTATAGGTAGGGTCAGGTTTTTTGTGTTCCATCCGGAACAACAATATACTTATTATTATCGTACGTAATTTACAGGTTGGGCTATCTAGTGTTTTTTTATGCCTTTCTACAATTAATTGAATGGCGCCTTGTTCCTATACATTAGCTCTTTCGGTACGTAGTGTACGTTTGTGCATCCTATTCATTTCGTACACCATAACGTTTCGGGACAAAAACGACTATACCGCTTGTAAAAGATCATAGTGTACAGGGTTTAAGTTATTTACCCAATAAATGATATAATTTCTGAAACATAGAATAATACATATGCACTATTACTTCAATTTTGAAATTAAGATTGGATTTGTGAAATTATTGTGAATTTCTCTGAAATGCGGTATTTTATAGCCTACGTGCAGCCGGTTTTTTTACGTAAATACGAGAGAAAAATGCGGTCTGTGACACAGTCTAGTATTTTACTTTGAACGTTTGAAATGTTTATTCTCTTTCTTGATAGCTTGAACAGATGGAATTGCCTATTTTATACATAGACATACTAATATTATGGCTACATACAACACAGCTAGCCCCATACGAATTCGACTACTAGAACTAACTGGAAAATACCTTTGAGGTATTATTTTCAGAGTTTAAACACTGACATTCTTCAGTTCAAGTTTGTTTACAAAAAGCACCAATTTATAATCTATTATCGTGTTTTGAATTCAAAATAATTGTAATTTGAAGTACTTATTGTGTTTCGTTTTTGTTTGTTTTTACAGTAAAGAGGAAATAATGGGATCGAAAGTCTCAAAGAACACTAAAGTTATACTAGAACCAGGTAAGATGAAAATTACTTTTTCTGTGGTTGCTTATTATTTTTCAAAAGCTTTTGGACATTCTGTAGAGAACAAAAAGTTGTAAGATTATTTAAAAACAAAATTGCATCGGGCTTTTTTTTTACTACCTTTAGAGGTTGTCCTGGCCCGCGGACATAAAACGGAATGTCCAAATGTATGGAACTCAGGCCCCTTACCATTTACAGTAATCTCCACTTCTCAACATGTTAGAACGAGCTAATATAATAATTTTAAACAGTAACTTTTTGAAATAGATTTTTTTCAAGGATTAATATACTTCTCATTTTGTAAATGATAAACAATCTATGCTTAAAATTTGACTCAAGAATAATGATGATAATGACATATTGAAATGCTTTAAAAGATACCAAATGGAAAGGCACAAATCTCAATAAACAACCAATGCGCATAAGTACCATGACGTAACTATTTCAACTGTAAGTGCCATGCATTATGTCAGAATATCGATTCAAGGCTGTATGCCAGAGCTTACAATATGACTATCCAAATCGTAAAGAGCTGTAAATACTTACTGCAAAATGAAAACTTAGATTGAAGCTTGCACAAAAGTCGAAAATTGTGTTACAATCGGTAGGATTCGCGTCTTCGGCCACATCAGCTAATGAATGGAAACTGAAAAAGGAGGGAGCATTAAGTTTAGGACATTTCATAATATTTTGTTATGCAAGCGATATTTATTACAAGTATATAAATATTGAAGGGGTGAGGTCATTGATCAATTGCACAGTACAAATGCTCAACATTTGTCTAAACAGGCCCAAAAATTGAATCAGTTACATGATACATTGACCTTATTCGACAATTTCGAGACTGAGATTCACCATGCAACGTTTGTAGGAATGAAAAAGCCTGCTAAATCCTAATCAAATATCAAATGGCCAGCTCATTATAAGTATCTGTTCCAGCAAGCTTCTTTAATACTTATATCGGCTTTTTATAAGTCGGCTCCAAGTTTGGTAATAGAATAGCCAATGGATATATTATTAACCGATCGTGATAATCGTTTTGGGTATTGATAGTTACACTATACAATTCAAATCACGTTGACCCAATGACTATTTGTACCTTGACTACTGTAAAAGAATATAAAGAATCTGGCTATTGTAAGGGCGGATCTAGGCTTTGGTAAAGTAACGTTTTTGAAAAAACAAGAAATAGCCTCCGTTGCAGACGTCTTATGTGGTTCGCCGAAAGAAAGGAACGGAGGCTAAACAAGAAATAGGTCTCTGATATGCGTCCTTTCAGGACACGACCCCCGCTCTCTCCCCGTAAAACAACCTGCTACGATTTTTATTGTAGATGGTATAATGTAATGTTTTTAGCCAATATAGTATTTATTTGTGTCAGAAACATTCACCAAGCCGGTTTTATCCTGATTATTTTCCGAATATTATCTCTATAAAATGAGCGTTCCTTCAGGTCTATGATAAAGGACCAAGAATGCAGTAGATGCCAATAATTAATTTAACAAAGCCAATTAAGGTCGATGGTCATTGATCGAGAGCTCCATTAAAGAATATCAACTCATCATTTCATTAATGCCGCACTAACCTATGAACCTGTTACACATATCGACAACGTAATCACAGTATTACTACTAGATTAAAAGGATTATAACGTACACATAATGCTATTTAGTTTTTCTATATGCTAATATCGACTCTATCTTCCATAAACAGTTCGCATTTATATCTCTATGTCTGATAAAGGCTTTCTGTACACAAATTAGCCTATCTAAAAACGGACGGATTATTTGATTTTGGACTAGGTGCATTGGGCAGTTCTCAATCTACGCAATATATATATTGTTCACGACTTTTACATCTCATGTGTATTCATTTTATGGGGGGGGGGGGGGGGGGAGGGATGGGAATAATGATATATCCATACGCTCCCAATCAAATATTTTGGTCCGGGTACATCCCTAAGTTGCAGCGCTAATTCCTTTGATGTAGTTACAATCAGTAGTGGCACTTGTCAAGAGTTCAGACCTTAAATTGATTTTTATCCAGGGATTTGCCTGACCGTTTATTTCCGGGTCACGGTTATGTATATCGTGATGATGTGAATACAAAACAGTCTTTTAACTTGACAAGTCCTGCACACCCAACGAGATTTTGCGTTATACTTCGACGAGTGAAGAGCTAATGGGCGAGCAAATCCAACATGGTGAGGAAATTTAGTAGTATTTATACAGAATGTTTTGATACATAAGTTATTTTTGACGTTTTTGATGAGTATTTTTCTCACTAATTGAAAATAAATAACGCGAGTCCTTTTTCGCGCTGCGCACCTTTCACCAACGGCAAGCTATTGGAGAGTGCGCAGTACAGTATTTCCCCTTTTCTTTTAAAATCAAAAGTGACCACGCCTATATGTGATAAATATATCAAAATAGATATAGATGAAACGTTTTGTTAGTACCGACTGAACATAAAGTTCATAAAGTTCATAAACTACTATACGTACAGTATATAAGAGTTGATTATGTACATTTGTTTACAGATGAGATCGCCATTGACCTATCAGCAAACAGTTTATCTGAACTGAAACTTTTTAGATGCAACGAGAAATATGATTTCATAATTTTTGGACTGCAAAAATAAGATTGCTTTTTTATTGCACACTAATTTGAAAAATAAGTTATTTTCGTTAGTGTTACTGTTTCTACACAGACCATTCATTGGAATTTTAATTTTAACAATTTTAAAACTGAACTGAAGATTTTTTTTATTACGTTTAGCCCTGCAGCATAGATAACGTCTAAATATTTGACTATTTTGTAAATGTGTCGACTCATAGGTCAAGAATTTTAGACCTTAAGCTTCATTAATATCTGAGTTCAAAAATATAATCAGACAGTCATACATGTAAACAACACAAATGAGTTGATCTGTCCAAGGTAGTCACGTCTTAGTGCGTTTTCTGAAACACCGCTATGATTTGTCTGATTAACATGTCAAGGGTTGATTTCCTGTACTCTCTATCAAGATGCACTAATGATTATTAAGCGCTCTAGTATTTTAGCAAGTAAGGAGTTTATTATATCAGGCGTAGTTTGCGTGGTATGCAGGCGGTCGAGATTGTTCATGCAATGTCTTGAAAAACACTTTTGGAAATATGTCGCTTCGCCCAAAATTGTCCCGGCAAGCTGTACTACCGTTTTGAAAAAGAAAAAAATGTTATTTGAGTGGATACGCGTTATATGCGTCAAACTTAGACTATACGGACTTCCTTAGAATCTGTTAACGCGAAGAAGAGTAATCAGCTATATTGAAGTAAAGTTAAAATGCAGGCTATTCGATTGTTGTACAATACTGGAGTAAGTGACACTAGAACACATATCCAAGAACTGATTATTTACAATAAGAGCTAGAGTCATGTTAAAGTTTAGTCTGCAGATAGGAGTTGCTAAACAACTGATACACTCATAAAATTCGTGAAATTTTTTGGATAGTTGACATGCGCAAACTAGACTATATGATCGCAGACAAAACTGTTAGTAATGTATGCAATATGAGCGGCCGATCTGTATGGAATATACAATGTCGAGCCGAAGGGGAGACATTTTATATTCCATACAGATCGGACGCGAATATTGTATATTACTTATAAAATGTCTAGATTAATGCAGCTATTTTAGAGTAGTGTTTTTGAAATTAGATTAAATTTGGCCGAGATATTTCAAGCTAAACCTTATGCAAATCAGGACGATTTCTGTATAAAATATACAGATACGATGAGAAATATTTACGTGTATGCACTTTAAGACAGACAATAAAAAATGACTGAATGATAACAACATTGTTGCCATGCGCAGACAAGAACTATATCAATGATCGAGGAATATAGCTAGACAAAACTGTTAGTTAATTTAAAAACGTCATGAAATCGCTACCACCAATAAAAAAATGTATGATGAGAAAATATTTAATAAAAAAAATAACTGAATGATAACATAAAATACAAATAAACAATATCAAAAGATAACAAGATAAAATATTCATGCTTATTGTCATGAAATTAGTAATTAACAATATGCACATGCATTGCTGTAGACAGATAGATTGTAAGTATTTATTCTGGTCACGTTATTCACGCTATCTCGCTGCTCGCTGCCAAAGAAATAATATTCGCAGCGTGAGCTAAACCTTTACAGTTTGTCGGTTTGTGTGTAAAGTCGTATCGCCTCTTGAGATCAAGAGGGTTATTGACGGTGTAAAGAAACCGACAGTACTTGTTTAAAAGGTTACAGAACAGGTCAAAACAATAGAAGGGGTACAATTCTTTTAGATTTTGTGACGGTAACAGGGACAGAGCGCCCTTGCTTCACTAGTCATGACTAGTTTTGAGGCGTTTGCAAATCAGTATGATTATTTTAGTTAAGGTGGCTGTTGAGAGTATCATCACGAGTTAAGAGAAGAAGGCAAAAGCGTCATCCAAAGTTGAGGCACAACTCTTATAGGCCGTTGCTACAATATGGCCAGATAAATTTGAAAACACAACTGTTGTTCCGAAACCACGACAAAAATGTCTGATTTGCATAAAATTGTTTCGGATTCATGCGTTTTAGTGTGGACGAAAGGCCTAACCGGATAAATAAAGTTGCGTTTTCAAATTTATCCGGGAAAGTGGCCATAGTTTTGTGACGATAACGGGACATATCACCCTTTCTTATCCTCAAAACTGTCAAAACTCTACTAAAAACTTTGCATGTATACGTTACGCACGTGACTGATAGTTTGCGCGCTTTTTTTATTTAAATGGAAGTGTTGAAAACCGGGAGACATCACGATATAAACGTATTAAGGAAATAAGGTGTGACGTCGTAAAACATATATGACGTATCATGACGTTATCGTTACGTCAATGGAGTTTGAATGATGCAATTAAATCTTGCCTTACATTTCTAACCACGCCATGGATTTAGCTTGATTAAATTTGTTTGATCATAATGATCGTGGGTTGGATATCCTTTTGATCAACTAAATCATTCAAATTATTTGTTTTCGTTAGTGTGTCTTCGAGAGAGTTTCTCGTACTTCTGATTGTGGGATCCAAATCACTTCATTGTGCCCTTTGATTTCAAGTCCGAAATCTTGTTTACCGACACCACAATAATGCGAACCGTCTGATAGTATTTTTCAGAAATCACAAGAAAAGTGCGATTATTGTATTCACTTTGAAGTACTTAAGACTGAAGAACGGTGAGGGAGAGTAGCACTTATTCTTTATGAAACTCACTATGGCCTCTGAATAGACGTCCAATTTGTCGAGCTATAAACAGTATTAATGACAGCATATTTTGTGAACTTTATTGCTCAATTTTCTTGCTGTTGTGAGTAAACAATCTAAATGGCTACAAAAACCATCCATTACGCAAGAGAAAAGCTTCAATGGAGCATAACCTAGAAGCAAAACAATGCCTTATTGTCCAGGTAGTGTTTAGTTATTACCAGTAATTAATACCAACCATTTACACCGTCTCCTCCCACTCAAAAGGCTTACAATAGTGGTACTATATAAATAGTAATTATGCTTAAATAGTATTCATTGGCTTTCTTTAGATTAAAATGTCTATTTCCTGCAGTAAAAGGAGCGTGAAATTGACTTTTGATATTTCAGGAAACGAAAAATGCGTACGCCTCTGACGTAACAACTACATGTAGTAAGGAAGTTATAGCATTGAAATAAGTGGAAAATGGTTCATAGGTAATTTGTAAAAACTGTGTTTTAATAATTGGAGTAAAGTAAAACAGAAATCAAAACATTAAAACAATTATATGAAAATTAAGAAATATAAACATCCCAGGAAAAAGCGAATGACAGAATATCATTGCCCACATAAAAAACTGAAAACCTTGTACGTAAGATACTGAACTGGTGTGAGCTTCCACGGTCTACCGAAACTATTGTTATAAAACATGAATAAAAGGGTCAAAAAGCACAAAATACGAGATAATGATAAAGATAACTTAATTTTCCGACGTTTTATACAAGTAGTTTAAAAGTAAAAGAGGAAAACGGTCATAGTTAGTAATCTTGAAGAACACTGTTATATTTTAAGTCGGGCGTTATTAAAACAATCGTGGGTTCATATAAACCATGAGGCCTTCCGAGTTATGTTTGCCATGTGATTTTGCATGTTTTACGTTTCTTTGTAAAAATCCGGAAATGACGAAAGCATATAAATGTTTATTGATAACTGAAGTTAGCGATCCATTTAGATATGATGAGTTCGGCTGACTTAATTAGTTTTGACAATTAAGAAAATTAATTTTTCTAAACTCAAAGCACGCAGAAGTGAAATATAATTTTTGTAAGATCAATATTAGTTATTTGTCTGGTTGTCTTTGCTTTAGACTTTGTTTTGTCAGTCCAAATTGTCCAAATCCAAAAGGAAAACTGACTCTCGGAAATCAAACAAGAAAGCGTCAAGATCAGTCTCAAGAGCTCAATAAGATAGTTATCTTGCTCATCCAAATTATCGTATAATGGACTGAAGCTCACAAGAAGAAGGGGTTTCTTCCGCAGATAGCCTAGGTATAGGGTAGTCAGTGCGGGTAGTAATCGTGCTATGAAATACTATGCTGACTGTAAAAATTACTGTTATTCCAATTCAACGTTGATTGCAAAATTCAGAAAGAATCTGAAGTAAGTTGATCATGAAACACAGAGAGCACGTCCAGTTAACTGTCTTTCCGGTTCGATGGACCCCGAGGGATACACTGCAGGAAAATTCTTCCTCGTGCTGCAACCATCACAACCACTAGGCTGTCTGACTGCCAAATAATGGGGGTGTTAGCATTATTACGCTATGACGTATCCAACCTCATGAAAAGCGCAGTCTTCGTAATGGTTTCTAGTAATCCTGAGAACAAAAGCTTTCTAGTATTGAATAAATTTATCGGGAACTTGACTGAAAACATCTAATGGGTACGCCTCGTGTGTTTAGTAAACATTCACTTGAAGATTGGGCAATGAATTATAAGAATTTTAAGACTAGACGGGTTGGTGCACGTAGTACAACTATCTGATCATCAGCAGATTAAGATATGTGTAGTGAAGTTTTTTCCTGTGTATAAAGTCGTTAGTAGACCATTAATCACAGTGAGTTCAGGCCGCGCCTTCCATTCACACCGTTTATTGAAGATATCCCTATAGTCTTAGGTGATTGTAATCACAGGCAGTTAACACCATTTATTCAATACGCTGCTAGTTTCGTATTCCGTTGTGAATGGTTTCATCATAGAGTCGTGAAAAAATACCGACGAATGCTGGCAAGGAAGCCGATCAGCTATAGCAAAAGCGGGACGTTTGATTTACCAACATGAAAAAACTAAACAGGAAATTAAGACAAACACAAAAACGTTCCTTTAGGTCCCAACGAGGTAAGAAGAGTACTTTAAGACTTAAATCTGCTTGGTAAACTTTGGTGAAAGGGTTTTGTTTAAGCATCATGATATGAATTCGATCAAACTGCGGTACTTCGAAACTGACGCGGCTAAAATTTGATTAAAAGTTTCGAGAGTTTATGGGTTACTTACTATGAATTTTCTCTCAGAAATGAATATTCTGAAAACTCCCTTTTTATGTCTTAAAAAAAGATATAACGCATTTGCTTGAAGTTCAAAATTAATGTCCAGGCGGTCTAGATTTTCGAGTTGAATTATGAATAGATTTATCAGCTAAAGCGGCCGCCACCATATTCGACAATAACGCGGCACACATTACTAAACAAACAAGTAAATTTTCATGAGACCCAAGCGTTGTTACCGCGAAGTTTGGAAACCGGTTTTTCGGTTGCATTCAAGTTGGGCGATATTTTACGCTGGTGCACCATGGGGGTCCTCGAACTTGTAGAAAACAAAATAATCATGAAATATTATAAATATTTGGTATCACGATATTGAAAGAAAATACTTGAATCGAAAATCATTTACGATCTTAGAGAAGATTATGGTAATGTTGAATATCAGTTTTTGATATAGATTCTATAAAGGGTGCTATTTAGCGGACGTCCTGCTATACATGAAAGGTTTTTTTTTGTGGAGCTCAAAGAGCGAGTTGTTGGGGTTGTTTTGGTTGGTAGCAATCGGCAACCTTTGATATATTTCGAATCCTGATAGCCCCATAGTATAGTCTTAGCACGCTGATCGGGGGTCGAGTATAGCCTGAACTCATCTTCCTTTAGAAATTAGTACTTGAGCGTAATTGGTTCCTTTTAATATGGACCAATCAGATAGCGTGGTTCGCTCATCAGGGTTTGATTAGAACAATCGAATCAGTTGCTGTCAATAGCGTCAAATGACAGGGCAATGAGCCGCCTTCAAAGGCACCGACAGAAAGCTTACGGTCGAGAGAAAAGCATTCATCGTTCTTTCTATGTAGCGGCCGAACGTCTTACAACAACACCGAATTCTAAAAGAATACCAACTGAAAGTGAATATTACAAGGCTTAGTAAGACATGTAGCAATGGGCAAGAAATACAGCAAGCAAGGTTTGTAGCGGGGTTTTCCTTGACTCGACAGCCGTGTAGCATGTAATATCATCGATCGTTGTTTCTTTCAACTATGGAGCTACCCCTGTAGGATTTAAAGCGTGATTATTAGGATAACCTGTCTTATACTTGCTTTAAAATCACTGTGTGCTTATCTGTCTGTTTTATTTTATTTTCCAGCGTGGATTTCACGAGAGGGACCCGAAGGTAAACTACCAACAAAGATTTAAGATCATTTCTTCATGGTTTCTCTTATTAATTTGGAATGCTCTTTGTTTAGGCGACTGCGTTATAGAGAATGATACAACCAACGCTTCTACGGGCGCTCATGGAGATGGAGGGGAACTATGCAAAGCTCCTAGCTCTCACACAGCTGATTTTACATATAAAGGGTATCCTGTCAACTTGGTAAGTGCAATAGTATTTATTAGATAGCTTGTCTTCACCCTTACTTCATCATGGTCATTCACAGCGCTACTATCTATCTACAGACTACTCCAAGTAGAACTATGAATAGAAGTCAAGAAAGGTTCCTAGGTTAATCAGTGTTTTGCGTGTCGAAAGGATCGTTATTCGAACGGTATTTTTAAATCGATCGATTCCCATCGGTGTTGACTGAAGAGAAAAAACAACACGGGTACAAAGAAAAGGTCAACACAGTCCATACAAGCATGCGGGGATACACGACTGACTTTGTACCGTAGTTTTATAATTCCCCTGTGATTGTACGATATTATTCGACAATTCTATTTTGTGCAACGGTGAGGAACAAGGGTTGAGAGTTAGGCCCTCAATGAGCAATAAAACGGGTCGGATGATAGCTGTCGAATCGTGATAGGAGTTCATGTCCGTGTGAGCTCTCAAAGGCCAGTTAGGGCGCTACATTCTCCGATTATGTTCCGTTGTCGAAGGAATTTACCCTTCTTGGTAGTTTCAAGTGATGCTTTAAGGGTTACAAGACATAATATTATATAAGGACTAAAATAGATCGACTGGTTCATGTTCTTGATTTTTGTTTATATTCCTCGTTCCACTTCAAATGTTTTTTAAGATTAATATGCATATGGTAGAAGGATAGAGTATATAATGAAATGTAGACGTATTTCTTGTTGTCATCGGTATCAGGAGTGGATGATTTTCAGGTCACGTACCTATTTACCGACCCACGAGTCGAACGAGTGACAAATCTAAACATTCGAAGCATTTTACGGGCCATTGTTGATTTCAGATTGTTATTTATTGTAATCGTGGTTACACATCCATGAACTTTTTACCGATGCCAAATTAATAATTATGTTTTGGCGTCGATTAATCGGTTATTCTCTTTATGTTCAATCGGTGGGGTAATAAATTTAAGGTCAAACTTTTAGATTTTAACGTTTTTTAACATAAGAACGTTTCATCAGAAAACACACTGGTTGTAGAATTAAACATGCATTTTACTCATAAGAAGGCTGGCGAGCGTTTTTTGTTGGAAATTTAATTTCCGATGTTTGTTCTGTTAGATGGTGCAAATAATTTGCGAGAGATGCAAACTAAGTGAGATTCTACTCAAACTAAACTATTGAAAATAGTGAATACACTAACACCTTTCAAACAGCAAGTACTTTAATTATCTCATCTTTTTTTTTATTTTTAGACACAAAACGTTATCTTTTTCTCTTGTTTTATTTTCTCTTGGTGTTTCCTATTTTTTTCATCTTTTTCTCATTAACCATTCTTGTTGTTTTGATTTTCTCCAGGAACGCGTTTTAAAATCCTGTAGTTTTATCATAACAACTCTAATTATTTTCAGAGATTCTCACGGAATCTACGTAATTCAATTTGAGTCTATAAATCTTCTTATCTAAGAGATTACTATAAAATTGAAACATTATCAGAACATAACTTTCCATCCGCGACTTTTTTAACAATTTTTTTGGTTAGGTCCGGACTCGTCTCAAGAGTACTGTTAGAATGTAATTATTTTTGGCATGGTAGTACATGGTAGTTCTTTAATTTTTTTATTACTTTATTACTGTCTTTGCAAGTGTTCCGAAAAGAAAAAAAACATTGTTATGCTAATTTTTGTCTCTTTTGGATGAATTTTTTTATGAAAAATCTCTTAAGCAAAATAACATTAAGATTCTTGAGATTTGAGACAAAGTGCTCGAGTGAGTCCCAAGTACTTTTCAATAATAAAACATTCTGATGTTAATTTACAATTCCTAATTGTTACCTTAGAAAGTAGAAACTGAAAGGGGAAAAATAAATGTTAAAAATGATGAGAATATTTAAAATTGTAGACAATGTTTTCAAAAAATCTGCACTTTCAATCCTAATTATGTCAATAATTTAAAAATCAAAGAAATATTTACTTATAGTTTAAGATATTGATTTTGTACTAACAACCATAAAATAACACTTGTACAAAATTATCAAACTCAAATTTCCAAAAGTTCTTAACAGCAATAAAGTGTCACTATTGCCTAAATACAAATTTGTGTAAAGAAAATTGCTTAAAGTAAAAAAAAAAGGTTGGTGGGCATTGTCTGAATAGAAATTAAATTTTCTATTCTGAACAAGGTCACAGTATTAGGTGATTGAACATTTATCATTAGAACAGGGCTTTAGAATTCCTAAAATTTGCTTTGGACTGACACCTCCCTTACTATAATGCTACTGCATCACTTGTGCTATCCACTGTTCACTGGCAGTTGACTTTTATGAATAATTAATACAGGTTTTGGTAACCAGCTTCCGTACTTCTGATGTCAAAAGTCAAGTGTAAAGATACCTGCAGTGCTTTGCGATAGAACTACAATTTATTCTACAGAGTTATCAGCGATTTTATTTGAATCATTTTTACATGGTACTATGATTTTTCTTTACCAAAAATAGCCAAAGGACAAAATTTATGCATATTTGATACTATGATACCCTCACACCCCCAATCAACCTTTGAGAGCAACCTTTCAAGAGAAAAACATCTTTTGTGAACTTAGTTTTGTTACGATAAACTTTCACATTATTGGTAATACTAGCATTTGAAGCTTCATGTAACTACTTTTAAACTGAAAATATTATTTTGCTTAATATTCAACCACCAAAATTGATGATGAAGCCACATCCCGAATGATGAAGTGTTATATATGAACTGATTCATCATCAACCAAAAATCTGTTCATTTATTTATGAAGACATTGTATGATGTTGACAAAAATAAAGTGAAAAGCAACAATAGGACACTGTTTAGCTTGACCTGGATTCTAGATGCAATAGTTTTGTAATGCACAAAATTAATATTCTAAACTGTCAGCTTAAGGTATTGATTCTATCATTATTTGTTATCAGTGTGATCAATACCAGGGAAACTGAAACCTTGTTTTTTTTACATTTGAATGATGTAGGGACTGTTTCATCTTTTAATTAAAGTTTGTGATTAAAATCTGGTTACTTGTGTTTCACAACCAGCGGTTTCATGGATTCACTTTCTGGTGTTAATCACATGTATATAGGTATTATGTGGTTGCAAAATAGAATATATTTGTCTACTGATACAAACTCAACATAATTTAACACAATTTGAAATATAATTTTTCTAATACAATTTTGAGTTCTTGATGATTTTTTTTTTTGTTATTTAATTTTGTCGTTAAGCAAAATGATAAAGATATTATTAAAAGCTTTTTTTCTGAAATCTAGTTTGTACTTTATTGATGCTGCAAAAATGTGGTCTACAACCTTTTGTTTCTATATTGCAATTAGCAGCATGAGGAGTTTTGAATGAAAAGAAAAAAACATTTACTCTTTCCAAAAAAACCTCTTTTTGAAATGTGTCTTGCATTATTTCTATTTTCATATTTTTGCATCTCTTCCCTTTAATTCCATTTGGATTGCCTTTTTTCTTGAACTGCATAAAGTGTCACAGAAAAATAAACCGTAAAAAAGCTATGAATTTAATTGTGAAAATTAAATGTCAATCCTTAATTGCTTGCTGATATTTGTAAAAAGAGCAGTTTTGTTCACATTTACACATAGGTGAAATAGAATAAAACCTCTCAACATTAAAGCCAAACGCAACCTGACGTTTCAACACATGGTTTTGATTTCGGTCTTTTCTGGACCAACAAATCAATTTCATAGCTCTAACATGTTCTGTTATTGGTTAATTAGAAAAAAAACTATGCCCCTGAAATTGATTGACAGTTAAGAAAAGACCAAATTTATTAATATTTCAAATCATTAATTCACACAAATTATAATCTTAATGATTATTGTTATTAAAAATGACCAGTCAATAAAATATGAATTCATTTTTTATTATTATTATTATTATTATTATTTTGCTATCAATGATAATTTTGAAGTTATTTCTTAGTTATTTATAACTGACAATATAGAAATATACCAATGATTAGTATAATAATAGAATAGTTAATGACAAAATATTTGTCATCATCATCAACAAATATTGTTCCTACTTATGTGATGTGATCGATTGACAGCTCTAATTAACCTAGACAGAATCAATCAGAAACAGCATAACCATAATAATTTATATTTATCACTTTTGACATGGAAATGCAATATGATTGGTTGATTGCCCTAGCTTTTCTACTCAAATCCATCCTGTGACTCCCTCTAAGATATAATCTGACATCTATTAAATTCTTTGTTCAGAATTATCATGCTAAGAACCTTAACTCTATATTGGCTGTCATAATGCATTCTCAATGTTTCCACAAAAAACCTTTATTATAATGACACATCAACTCAATTTTTGAATCTTCACTGCTCATCGACTAGTCAACACTACCTGGAAATTTGTTAAAGGCTGATGGTCATGTTGTTGTTGATGTATGTCTTGTGTTAAATCCCCGCCAGCACAGACTATCCATATTGTTTTAGGATTAAGGCCACATATATGTAAGGTATTTATCTTATGATTTCCTTCTTTATGCGCAGGAGGAGCCTTATGACACAGAAAAGTCTGATATCAAGAAGTGTTTCTTTTATGATGACTATCCTCTAGAAGGTAAGGTTGGGCTACTCTTTTGGCTGCTTTTTTCATGTTAGTTATTTAAATTCTTATAAATTAATAGTCCATTCTAACCTCTATTATAATTTTAATGGGAGATAATTGTGTTACTTTTATTGATGGTTCATGATAATTATACTGTGTAAATTTTATCAATGTAAATCAAGCAGTATGAACTGTATTTATTACAATCATGTACAGTTTAAATTGAGTGTAAAAGGCATTTTCCTTTGTTTTAGTGAATGAATACACTTACACTTCTTGATATTCAACTATACATCATTCTACGGTTTGATATGGAAATGAAAGTGATTCAAGACAAATGTTACGTAGATGTTTATTATAGAAACATTGGCTTGCTTTTTTTTCATTTTGTATAACCTAAGGCCAACAATTGTTCATTGATGAGTCAATATCCTTTGCCATACTAGATTTCATTTCTTGGAAAATGCTAACAGTAATTCTCCTAATACTTAATTTATTTTTCATTGAATATCAAATTGGTTTACAAGGGTGGAAAATTGTGTTTTGAAATCAAGGTTTCCTTAGAATTTAAAACTATATTTATGTTCATATCTCTTTGTGCATTTGCAAGATGAGTGTTCTTACCATCTTATAATTCAATCACAAGTTAACAAGAAACCCCAAAGGAATAACAATCATTTCAACACATTATCTCTTGAGAGAAAAAACTTTGAAGCAGTATAACATAATTATGAATCCATTTTGTAGTTATAGTCTTTCCCTGTTTTATATATGATAACCTTAATGCATCTTTACAATAGTGTTGATCTAGTACTGGAAAATGTCAATCCAACAACAAATATTAAGGAAAAGCACAACTAATCTTATCATAATTGTTTGGCAAAAATTGGAAAAGAAATAATATTACAAATTACATAATAATAACAGTAGTCTTTTTCAGTAATAAATCATGGTATTTTTTTAGATTTTACAGTGAATTTTGGATATCCATCGATGTTTTTACCAATAATGAAATATTGTTCAATCTGCTTATCACGAATTTTGTCCAGAAAATCAATTGACATAATTCAATAAGATATCGTAATGCTAGCTATCAAGCAAGTAATCTAAATTACTTTTATAATTCTACTCTATGGCATAGTATTATCTTATATAAAATAAATACACAACTTTTAACCACAGTCCTCAATGTCTGAAGACAATCTAATGTTTACCAGACAAAAATCATGTGAATGTTAGTAAAGCTTTGAATGTCATATATTCATTGAAATAGTTTGATGTACACAGCGTCTAATACATCTAAATATTTTAAACAAACTAAAATTAATGACAGTCTTTGATGTGATTCAATTTTTTGAGTGAATATTGAAATTTAGAAATATTGGGATTTTAGCACAGGATGCTTATTAAATGAAAATTCTCATCATTGGTTTAACTGTTTTAGTACTAAGAAAATATAGTAATATCAGGTTTGGGTTTTTAAAATTGTTTTCTGTAATCATTGTGCAAGTCTGGGGATAAATGATTCAAAATCTAGCTGTTATCTGCATTGAACATTAAATATACATTTTTTAATAACAGTTTGCAACAGCAGTGACAATATAAACATGCTGATATATGTAATATCTGACAAAATCTGACTTTACTGATAACTGATGAAATAGCCAGACCTCCACTGCAAATTACTTTTATTTTTTAATAGTTATTTTCTGTGATTTTTTTATCATTGCAAAATCAGCAAAGTCAAAGCATTATTAATTCTCTTGTGGCGTCTTCTAACTGCACATGGTGTTAATGGCTATTAGGGTATAATGCTTGGTCCATTATGTAGTGTTATCACATATAGCACTTCAATTCATTTAATCCATATGATAAAAAGAAAGCAAAGGATGAGATTGTCTACCAAACACAGGACATGCATTAATTATAGTCTGAAAGACAGATTGTTAACAATTTCCTTGTGCATGTTATAAAAATCAGAGACACTTCAGTTCATCTAATCGATATGCAAAATATATATGAAAGGGAAAATATTTATTTGTCTGCCAAACACATGCAGTCTAAAAGATATAGATTTTAAATTATTTATTCCTTTTTCACATACACTTGACTTGTTAAAAAAGAAAGGAAAATACAGGATCGTCTACCAAACACTGTCTTAAACATATAGATTGTAAATGATTTATTCCCTTCATGTACATATAATAAGAATCAATGGCGCTTCAGTTCATCTAATCCACATGCAAAAAAAAAAAAGGAAAGGAAAGTACAGGATCGTCTGCTGAACACTGTCTTTAAGACATAAATTGTAAATTATTTATTCCCTTCCATCAACATATAATAAGAATCAATGACACTTCAGTTCATCAAATCCATATGCAAAACAAAAGAAGAAATAAAAAGAGACAAGATTGCCTGCCAAACACTGTCTTAAACATATAGAGTTTTAATAAATGTATTCCCTTCCATGTACATATAATAAAAATCAAGACACTTGAGTTCATTTTGTCCATATGCATTAAAGGAAAAGATAGGATGGAATTTATTTTCACAAAACCATTTTTTGATAACAATAATCAACCAGACATATACTATTAGATTCAATTCTACATGTTGTCCTTTCCACATTTGCAATAAAAAGAACTCTTCATTTTATTTAGTCTGATGCATGATAAAAACAGATAAAGATTAAAAGTCAATTCATAAACTCAGTTTGTTTAGTCCACGTTCTTATTAAAGCAAAAGAATGTTAGGTAGAAAAATGTTTTGTTTTATAACTTTAGGTCAGTTTTAAGAAACATTCATATATATTTCCATATAAAATTATAGCATTTAAATTAATACTTGCAGACCATTTAGATTTGTACTTTTAGAATGAACTAGGTGACGGCAATATTCCAAAGCTCAGACAACCTTTCAGTCTATTTTTTTTTTTTTTTTTTGGTCTGATGCTTTTGATGCTTCTATAAAATCTATACATTGGACATATGTATTGTAATTGTATATATATATATATATTGTTTATGACAATATTGATTGTTATCTAATACTGCGTTCTAGTTGTTGAGTTACCTGATTTACCAGATGGCAAGAAAATAGAGTTGAGGTTTGACAGAGAAGGACTTGTCGAAGCATCAACACAAACAACAAAACCTGCAAAGGTGAGAGATGAAATCGATTACAAAACCTTTTCAAAGTAATGGAGAATAAGAGAAGAATATGATATGTTATTGGTGGGGATCAAAACCATGTGTTTGGTATAGTCCAGTTTCATGTTCTTCATTGCTCAGGCTACAATTTTGATAGTATGTGATATCTTGTTTGTTTGAGGCACACCCCAGGGGATTGCATCAGTCCAAAAACAATATAAATAACAATGGTTTTGTCTCAACAATTGAGGCTCGACCTGAACAATGAAGAAGTTGAAACTGGTCTATTCTAGTCCAACATGCCATATTACTACCTCAAGCATACCCACCAAAACTACATCAATGAATTCAATATTCGAATATTGAATTGATTTTTCAATTCCAGTAATCAAATTTGCAAACAAGACTCTACAAAATCCAAAGAAACAAAAAATAATTTACAAAAAAATCCAAAATAAGCAAAATAACATATTTCTCTTGTCAAGACATACTTCAGTGATAATTTATAGACAGATTGATCTTTCAGTTTAAGATTTTCAAAGTTTTTTATGTATCAAATGGTGACTTCTTGTCTCAAATGTTAGACTGGTCGATTTCAAAACTGAATATTCAAATCGAAATCAATAATGAACTTTTTGTGGGTACGCTTGAGGTGTTTTGTCTGTAATTTAAAGTAAAATTGTTGTAACAAGTGATTAACAGTGACTGCTCTACATGTCACAGGTCTGATGTGAGTACCTGTGTTAAGGGAGTAAACGATGTCAGTATTGAAACCTCATCATTTCCTTTCTTGTCTAGGAGGTCAGTGAGTGTGGCATGTCAGTCAAATCTTCAGCATCAGACCATTTGGAGTGGTCATACACTCTGTATGACTTTGAAGGGAAGGGACAAGTTTCTAGAGATGTAAGTATTCTTTCTGATCAATAATAATTATTTTAGAAATATAACATATTTTCCATTTATCTGACCTATAGGTGCTCATATGAGATAAAAGTGTTCACATCACATTTTGATGTCTTCTTGTTTTATATCATTAATGATGGCAGATTGTATAGCTGCACTAAGGGATTATGTCATAGCTATTTATGTAGAGTAACATTTGTCAATATTATGCATGTTTTAAAATTTAAATTCAGAAAAAATGTGTGAACTCCAATTTAGTTTTTTGAATTCATTTCTAATAGACAATTTCTGGTTATTTCAATAGGATCTCAAGAATCTTGTGAAGTCGATTTATGAAGTCCTTGGCAAAAGTGTCAACCAGTCAAAGACACACCCTAAGGATCCTCTTAAAAAGCTCAAGATAAGACTATCAGTATCAAAGGAAAGAGGAAAATCTAGTGATAGCACAGAGCCCAGTGCCTGTCATGAATATGTTATATCAGCAGTTACATCATCACATGATCATCCCAAGAAAACCAGAAAAGGAACATTCCATATTGAGAGATGTAACTCAATGACAGTTAACCCTCCTGAGAGTTTAATGGATATTGACAAACTTAAGCCAGTATTAAAGGAACGAATGCCACAAATGGATGGTCTTGATAAAGTTCACATGCAAAAAACTGTTTGTAAAAGATGTGATCACAGCAGAAAGCTGAAACAAGCAACGTTACATGACACACCTCAGAGAAGTCCTGTACATGATGCCAAAGGGAATTATCAATGTCCTAAGAGAATGCAAACAGGACCAGGAGATTGTAACCCTCCAAGCCCAAGAGAGGCTGATTTGTATAGAGTCCGAGATTGGCTTAGTAAAATTTGTGAGCCTCAGGATGGACATGAGTTAGAAAGGATAGAGAGTCGGCATCGACACAGCAGAAAGACAAGACATCATTCTTGTAAACAAGACACATGGGAGAGAGATTATGATTTACATCGGTGTCCACAGTATTTAGATCTTGCTACTGATCATGCTTCTTATCCTTACCATGTTCAAAGCCATGCTTGCTTACTTTCAAACTCACCAAGACAACCACGTCGACCAAAACAGTCAAAATCTCCTCCTGCTACTTGCAAACCACCAAGAGATCAATCTTGTCCAAATAGAAGAACTATTGTACATCAACATCATCACCATCATAGCCATCATCATTATCACCACTACGTTGAATAAGAAATCAATAATATATTTCCCAAGAGGCCGGATGGAGACTGTGTATGTTGATATATATATGTACTATATACTTCATTCTCAGCCTTGGTGATTATGTGCATTCTCTTTTTAATAATTACTCTTTGAAATTGTTGAAAAGTGAAGACAATTCAAAACAAGAAGATATAGATATAAATTTAACTCCATAAATTTTTAAAATATTATTCTTTCTATAAGTTAGCTATTTAATACTGTATTGTATGTAAAAAATGTGAATATCATTATACCAACACACACAATTGAATTATTGTAGGGTTAGTGTCAGATAATTGACACTACATTTTAAACCAGATATATTTATGGTAGAGAAAAATAACATTAAAACTTAATTAGGACTTATTTTATATTAACTTTATTGAAACAAGATTGGTGATATCTTGATAGAGTTGTCTGACACCAGACCTAAATTTCAAATGTCATGCATATTGAGAGGCTTTTGAAATTGATCAATCATTATAATTTTATCAATTATAGTCATTCTAGAGCATCTTATTAGATATGATATTTGAATAATGAAAATAATTGAAGTTTATCATCGGAGTTCATTCAGATTAGTTATTATTGGTTATTGTGAAAAGAGAGGTTTTTAGGTCAAACTTACTTCTAGGTCATGATTGTGGTTTGATGGGTCATTATAATGGTTATGACTTTTGCTCTGATTAGAGTCATTTTCGTAAGAGTGGGATAAGTACTATATCATATTGTAACCATAGTTTTGACAACATTCTAACTATCTACTGTATTGTGCCAGTATTGTAACCGTACCACTATTTCCTTCAACTACATTAACTGTTACATGTTTTGTGGAAATCAGTTACAGTTTTTTAACTTTAAGGTAATGTGATCATGTGTGTGCACTCAAATGCTAAGAAATTCATTCCATGGGCTTCCTACCAGAAAAGCAATTTTGTACTAAATGCTAAATATCCAAAAATCTAAATTGGCGACATACCCTGACATTTTTAAAAGTTGATTTATGACTATAAAGCTACAAAATATAAAAAAAAGAAAAATTTCCAAGCTATTTCTTTTTGTATATCCACAAAAGAATCATAATGATTATGATTGAAGTTGGTGATACCCATTTTTTTTTCACATAATTCTACTCAGTCACTCAAACTTATTACCTGTGTCAAGTATAGAAAAAATAATGTCAATAAATGCATGATCACATATCCTTAAAGGTGATGTTCTATTTTATCAATATCATTGATCAAAATTTGGTATCTAAAAAGAAACAGCATTTTGACCTTATTTTTAGTTTCTTTTCTAACAACAAAGATCTTTTTAAGAATGATTGTGTGGAATAGACCATACAAACATTTTAAAGCAACTTCAAATAATATAATATTATTATTGATGCTATAATTAATGTATTAATAATTGCTAATAATATTAACCATTTGTTTGTTCTAAGAACATTTTTAATGTAAGCATATTATAACAAGTGCACCACTTATAAACTTAAATATAACTATAAAGAAAGACATTGCAAAATAAACAAAAAATGACAATTGATTACAAATTAATCAATTATTAGTTAATTGTCTTTAATTGTAAGAATTACTTATAAAAAATACTTACAAAAAGATAATTCTTGTATGTTTATTCTTGTTAGAGATGACTGAAGGTTGGCTTTGAGTGGTTTCTTTTAATCTGTGCATTACACCTCCAATACTGTCATTAAATGTTGTTCAATTATTGCAACAGAAAAAAATTCAGATGCTCTTACAGTGAGGACACTCGAACCATGAACACTTGTCTTTACTAAGCTTTTTATTTTCTGAGCTTTCTACTCCATCAAATTCTCTGAAAAAGTAGGACTGAACTCAAATGCACTGAGTTATCAAAATTCAAATGTTTTCAAATAGATTCACTTGAAGGATGCTTGTTAAAAAAAGTGTCAAAAAAGTACAAAGTGTTCACGGTTTGAGTGTCCTCACTGTAACATAAACTACACACAAATATATTCATTTCATAATTTTGTTCAGTCAATGGACTATTACTCTCAATGCTACTTATGGAATCAGTCTAGCTTTCAATGTATAGTTTTGTTTAATAATAAATTATTAACATGTGAGAGGTCCACTTAAAATTTTTATTAATATTGATTATATATATATATATTATATATATACACTGTACAAAAACCTTTATATTACTCAAAACAGTTATTGGAATTTATTTCCACAGAATCAATAAAATATAAATACAATTTAAGAAAGTTGTGAAATGTTGTTTATTATTTCTATGAGAGTAATAAAATTATGACCACGGCCTGTAGGAAACCCACGACTTATTAATTATCTAAAATTTTAAAATTTTATTACATTTTACAGTAGGTGTGACAGAAGCAACAGTGAAGCATTGCCCTCCATAAATGCTTGTCAACAAAACCTCAATATTGTTTTTGGAGGGGGAGGGGAGGTTGGGTTTGCCCCCCCCCCCACCAAATATTTACTTATTTTGTTGTCAATATACAGTTTTATAAAGTTCTTTTGTTGCATTGTTCTCTGGTAGTTAAAGAGATGAATTCATATAGTTTAAAGTGGTTAAATTTCAGGAAGGAATACCAACTTTGGACGTGCAAATGTTTGTAATGTTCGTCTAAGTTACGAAATAGTCGAGAAGAAACAACTGTAAAAAAAGGTCCATGTATTGTATTGTTCGATCAAATACATCATAAGATATCCCATTTTTTACAATTCAATTGATTCCTGAAGACACTGTACTTTATAATCTCATTTAGAAACTTCGATTGCTAGTTCGGACAACGTAAAAAAGGAAATTCGAAATTAGGTACGGTTTGTAGCAAAATGAAACTGATTTCGGAGAGTTGTCTGAGCATGAAGGATGTTAAATGCGTAACGAAAACTGAAAGAGAGATAAGCCAATATAAAACAACAGCTAATTGGAAAAAAATTGGAAAAAATTACCTTAGTCTTGTAGTCGTTTTTGACAAAATGTCGGCCTGAAATTAGGCAGTTGCCAGTCACGCGCGTGGTGATTTGTGCAGTGGCGGGAAAAGTCACGTGATCAGATCGCGCTTGAACTGAGTCAGGGCGGACCAAACAAAACCTAGAAGTGAAGTGGGGAGGAGGTGCTTGCCTATTATGCAATTTTGTTTTCTCTGCCGGTCAAACCCTCTTTTTTTCTTCTTTTTTGTTTGGGCTTGTATGTTTTTTACTGTCGAGTTTTGCTTGTATGTTTCTTTTAATTTTCAAACTCTGTTTGGATTTTTTTATCCACCCACCACCCACCCTCCCCCCCCCCCCCCCCCCCCCCCAGCCCCTTCACTTTTTTGATGATCTGTCATGGGTAGATTGAAACACCTTTATCCATTAAAAGGTACCTGACCGTCTCAGATTAATTAACTGATTGATTAATTGATTATAAGTGAAATGTATAAGCAATAAGCCATGTGGATTGATTATATTATCGATCGATTGACAGTTTTTTCTTTTTATGCCTCACTTCTTTTCTTTAGTTTTTTCTTTATTTCTAAATTTTTTCTTTTATTTTTATTTTTTATTTTTATTTTTTGCTCTTCTTCTTTCTTTCTTTCTTGCTTTCTTTCTGTGCGCCACTGCACTAAGTATTTATTTGTGGTGTATCATTCGCAGTCTTTTCATACCGGCAAAATGTTACTCTGTTACTGGGATTGATATTGGAGTATGTATTCTTGTGTGACTAGGTCAAACCAATATTTTACATAATATTGGCTAGATATCTCTATATAACAGTATAAGTTGCCAGACAGATAGATCTGTAGAAAAATCCGATCGTAAGAAATTATAATTATGATTTTCATGTTCGGAAGCTGATAAATAATGACGAAATTCAATAATATGATTTTGAATTGTTTGCTATCCAAACAAAGATATATGAAATTGTAATTGATAAAAGAAAAAGGAAGTAATTACTGAGTCAGTTGAATGCATCATTGTTGAAATTCGCGTTTCTGGGCTTGAGTGCTGGAAGCAACTATCTATGAGTCAATCCTGACGTTTGATTACTGGATTACGTGAGACCTCGATGCTTCACTTGAAAATCGTCATCAATTCACCCCTCCCCCTCCCCCTCTATATTGTATGAGCCTCACGTAAACGTTCCCATGGGTCAATGCGCACTTTGTAAATAATACAATTTATGGATATATTGTAGTGCTGAAGTTGTGTGCCATCCACAGATGTTTTTTGTGTTGTTCACTTTAATTTGTGCCTGTTAATGGATTGGAAATAAGATAAATTTTCTATTTCTTCTTTTTCAACACCAAGAAGGACTTATTTTTGGGATACATTTGAAAAAGGCGATTACTTCATTCGTGTCTTGACTGAAAACATGGCGTCTGTATTGAAGAAATTAGTCCGCCGTGAAGCACGAAGTTTGAATGGTAATTCGCTTGAAAATAGCTCTCAATGTAGCCATAAACAAGCCAAAGACAAAGAAGTTAAAGATGATCCCGATAAAAGTAAAACTATCTCTGAGGCAAGTCTCCACACGAAGCAAGAAGCGACAGCCACCACTAGCTCGATATCTTCAGAAGTCGCGACCATGTCTTTATCGCACGCACAAAGAGTTCGAACAAAGCGACTCATGAAAGAATTTCAGGACGTTAGCCGTAAAACTGACTTGAAAATATTCTCAGCTGAATTAGTACGGGATAATCTTTACGAATGGAACGTTAAACTCCATACGATCGATGGAGATAGTTTACTGCATCGGGATATGGTTGAAACGGGGGCGAAATACATCCTTCTGAATTTAACTTTTCCGGAGAATTTCCCGTTTTCACCTCCGTTTATGCGTGTGCTTGCTCCTCGGATCGAAGGTGGCTTCGTTTTAGATGGTGGTGCGATTTGTTTGGAACTTTTAACTCCGAAGGGATGGAGCAGTGCCTACACAGTTGAAGCTGTGATTCTTCAATTTTCGGCCGCTGTTGTGAAAGGCAAGGGTCGCATTGACCGCGGCTGTAAAAAGGCTTTTTCGAAAAAGGAAGCAGAAAGCGCGTTTAAAAGACTTGTGAAAACACATGAGAAATATGGCTGGGTTACACCACCCAAATCTGAGGGCTGATTGAAATGTACACAGTTCGTGTATGAGCGTACGAGTTTGTGTTTTGATGTTCTACTTCAGTGATTGTCATTGTGAAGAAGTTTCTGTTCAAACCAATTTGTAAGGTATACATCAGTGGTCTTGGTGTAATCTTTATTGCCGCCTCGTTGGTAGTTTAACATTAGTGCTAAGTAATAACATAATTGCTTTATATTTTTAGTGTTTCGAAACATACACTTAAGATTGGAAAATAGTATAATCACACTAAAGTCAAATTCTCACAATGATAGATAAAAACACTTTTAAAAATTCTTATAAAATGCATTATGATTAATAATAGTAAGATTACAATGGAATGCAGTGTTTTGAAATACATACTTGAATTTATAAAATACTTCTTCCATATAAATAATAGCAAAATGGTTGCAATATATTATTATGAAATACAATCTCAAATTATTCAAATCCTTGAAATATAATACTGTGTAAAATAATATCCCTACCTTAACCACAGAGACCCACAGAGTTATTTTTTATTTTTTTTTTCCAGAGATGAGGGAAATCTCAGGGAGAAAAATTGAAAATAATTTGTGTGCAAGACAACTGTGAATTCTAGAGAATAGGCGGGAATCAAAAAAATCCCGCTGTGGTGTTGGTATGGGTATTTCCTGGAACTATACATTATAGAATGAAGCATTTGCTATCTTTTTATGGTACATTTGCTAACCTGTAGCACTCACAAACAAAGCAATGGGAAACATAGTATAATAATTTTGCATGCAAAAGAGGCAAGTGAAAAAGATTTATTTTCAATCATTTTTTTTAAAGCAGTGAATACTTCTGGTTTTAATTTATGATCAGGCTGCCAGTGTAAATGTGTCAGTCAGTCAGTCATAATTATTATTATATGGTGAATGAATGAATAAATTAGACTGAAGGTGTAATGATTTATAGAAAGAAAGCATTTCAGACAGAGGACCATCTTGCAAAAAGCAAGAACAAAAACATTAATTTTAATCACTGTCCTTGTGTGATGTCACAACTTGCATGTCCATAATACTATATTGCATGAAAAGTTATTTGTTTTGTGAATGCTGAATGTTTTTTGTTAACCTTTGTCCATTAAAGAAGATTGACATTCTTATTTGCATATATCTCCTGTTTGAGGGGGAAAATGAGTATCTTATGGAAACATACAAGCCCATACATGCAGCAGGGGTCAAATGACATCATTACTGTTATATTTCTCATCACACCATAATGCTCAAAGTCTGAAATGTTTAAGGATATTTTGAATAACTCATGATATCTCCACATTCAACTGTGATACATTTTTCAGCAGCAAAATCCACTTTGTTTTTTTTTTCTCATACAATTATTGATACTCTATACATTTTGATGATTTTGAGTTCAAATTGACATGGAAATGAACTTTAAAATAAACGACATTCATCTTATTATTTTACCATGTTCATTTAGATAATATTAATGAATGACTGACTGAACACCATTTTTCATGTTATGAAAGAGAGCTACTGAATGTTAAAATCGGACATCATTGAAATTAAATGTCAACTTAATGGTATTTCAGGTGAAATTCTTAAAACTATACAATATAAAAATGTACAAAACAGACCTTATATAAAATATAATAGAATATGTCAACTGTAAATTACTGGAACAGTGTAAATAATAGTACTAGTGTAGTTGATCAAACAAAAAATTAACATGCATATTGTTTGTAAAAATATTACACTATCAATAATATTATCTATACAGAACAGATTTCTATCTTAACTTAGAATACCCTCCGGTGAGCTTTAGACCAATTTCATGGGCAATTGAACAGTCTAAGAAATAATTGATCATGTATGAGAAATGTCTTGCATTTTTTTTACTTGACATTTTTGACAGTTATTGAGTTTTTAAGCCATAATAAATCTGCAAATCATGACATGTGTTTTGTCAAGTTAAAACCAGCAATATTTTAGGGAGTCTCCATTAAAAAATATCAATATGGAGTTTTGTTGATAGGAGACTGTAAGTAGCAGCCAATGCAATGCATCAGATCAAACACCCCCTAAATCTGCCCCTTTTGAAAAATCCTTGCTGATCTGAGGTTTTTCATTCTTCATAAAACACTACTCGCAGAATTCAATAGTCTAGTCATCAAATGTTTAGTTAAAGAAAATAAGGGAGTCATAATGAAAATTGCGATGTGTGATATGTTAAAATTGCAAAAAAACAAAAGTAAAGAAATTGTTTAAATTAAAACTAAATTAAAATTAGTTAAACTGAAAAAATATTCTGATGATGACTTAAAGTCCAAAAACATTTAATTTAAAAAATGTTTCTCCTTTTTCTTTTTTTTTTCCAATTTTAACAATTAGGGATTTATTCTAACATATGGATTGAACAAAAGAAAGTCCACAACAAAGAAAACAAACATGGCACCTACCATGCTCTTGTGTTATACAGTAGTTTTGGCATTGGTGGCTCATATGGTACTGAACTGTTTGAATTTCATGTACATATGGCATGTGTTTCGTGACAGGTTTCAGCACAATGTGCCAAAAAGAACCAAATATAAAGATTTCTATACCCGCATTTCATCAAATCAGTACTGAATTTTGTTCATGTGGCAGCTTTGTAGTGAAATTATGTAGACTGCTCATATTTTTCCATGCAAAAACGATCGGAGATAAAGACTATAGAGATTTCATAATTGGATCAACATTTGCTGATACTCACATTTTCTAAAGTACCATTGATTATTACAACCTGGTAGATATAACACATAAATACGTGACATGTTGTACAAGAATTACATTCTTTTTTGCTTCTGTTTCCCATAATAATTTATCATCTGTTTGGAGTGATGGCTTCATAAATGAATGCAAGAGGAACAAGCAAGCGTGATATACTTTGAAAAGGAGAGTTAAAGTCAGATAATAAGTATTTTAAGTAATATTAAAATGAATAATTAAGGAACATAAAAAAATATGGATGAAATTAGAATCACATAAGAATGTTTAGGTTATTGAGTTAAAGGTTTTTGTATTAGGTCATCTACTTGAAACCACATTTCTGTTATATATGTGACTATTCCACCAAATTATTACAAAAATCTTGATTAATTTGAAATTACATTTTTATTATGGATATGTACATACATGGTAATAAAGTAAAATATTGTGTTGACTATTTCATAACTTTAAATTCAAATTTTAATTAATATTATGTTCCTGTTGATTTTAGTTTTTTTTAACAACACTTGAATAGGACTGCATGTGATGATGAATTTCAAATTATGTTATACATTATTATTAATATTGTTTTAAAAAGGTAAATTAATGACGATCCAGCATGAAACTGCAATTTCAAATCAGTTCATTATTTTTTTTATTTTAAGGTATTTATTGTAGCCTACCTCCAATTATTACTACATTCATGTTTAAAAACCAAATTGTATTAACATTGATGAAAGGCAAATTTTATTGTGTCAGGGATTAAGCTTGTCAAAGAAGGATTTAAACTATTAAAATGAATTAATTATATTCTGATATAGTATGGGTATTGTACTTTTGTTAACGTAATACTAATCCATCAACGTCATTATGCATAAAACATTGAACTTAGCCCTATTTGATATTTGATTGAGAGCTACCAATATTATACTATCTGATTGATTTTATTAGATTTCCCAATGACTGGGTTTCTTTTTGCAAGTTGTCACTGAATATTGACTACACTACAGGCCTTTCAAATGAACAATTTTGTTTTGGATCAAGACTGGTAATTTTTATTTTTCTGTAATTAATTGAATTTATCTGTCAAATATCAATATGGTTTATGTTCACAACACACGTTTTCTTTATAGTGGCACCATTCAAATCATTACTGTGAATATTATTTAACAATTAATAATAATTATTTATTCATGTTGTTGGGAATGGCAAATGGTGCAAATCATGAACCTTCAGAAGAATCCATGACCTGCTGTATCAATCAGAGGTAGCTCAAGCTAGCTGTTTGTGACCGTTTTTAACAATAAAACGAAAAAAGTAAAGTCGGTATATGTGACTGTATTGTCTATTTATTTATCTTCCGGTAGAGTTTCAGGCCATTTGGAGCAATATTAAGTGATTTATTTAAAAATTCCCACCAACATCCTTCTTAGGAAGATAAATAAATAGACAATACACATATACAGACTTTAATTTTTATCATTTTTTATTTTTTTTCGTTTTATTGTTAAAAATGGTCACAAACAGCTAGCTTGGGCTACCTGTGATCACTGCTCCTGGGAAATAATATATAAACAAAATGAAACCCAAATAAAGATAAGATAGAATATTTCACTTTCTTAGTTGCACAATCAAAAATAAAATGGACTTATAAACAAGGAGGTGGTAGGCTCAGATGCATCAGTTTAGAAAAGTACCAGGAACAGATGCATTGAAAGCCTAAGGGGTCACCTTGTGCTTAATGTTGTTTGATAGCTTTTCTGTCCTGAGGCAATTAACACCCTGGCATGCCCCTAAACAGAATTGATGTTGAAAAGTTGATCTACAATGGCTTTTTGCCGACACACATTGATCTATCAAATGAAACATTGATGTGTCCATTTAAAATACTGTCCAATGAAAAGCTCTCTGTATGTTCCCCACGGTCTATATCCTCTGTATGATTTGTCTCATGAGCAATTTGATCAAATTCTAATCTTGTGTTCAACTGTGTTGGAAATTGATTGAAGCATTCAGGATCCCCTCGTCGTTTGTGGAAGAAAGAGACGACATGCAAGCTTTCTGATATATGTCTAGGTAAGCCCAGTAGTTCTTTGACATAGTTTGATATTCTTGGTTTACGTTTCTCTGCAAGTTGAAGATCACTCTTCTTGAAAATTTCTCTTCCTGTAAAAAGTAATTAATTGTAGTGATTTAAATGTACAAATATCCTCTCCCCTCCCCCTGTTGAGAAAAGCAGAAGGAAGGAGGTGTGTATGTATACAGGCTAAGTGATTGCTTGAAATATTGAAAATAAAAGACTCCACCATAATTTTTTTTACAAACACATACAATTATATGAAATAGGAATAGGCAGGGATGGTGGAGCTGCTTTCAATTAACCTCAATTTCATATCCCCTCCCCAACCCTATCATTCAAAAAATCTAAATATTATCAATCAATCTCAGAAAATTGAGCAGCACCCTGAATTTATAGCAGAATTGGTAGTGGCAGAATTTTGAGATAAAAACCAACTTGATACACTTTATACAAGGCTAGCTCCAGCCCTCCTTGCCCAACTTCTATGTCACCCCTGATATATAGCAAATAAGTATATATAAGTACTCCTTGTTTTTGTATATTTACAAGAACAAAGTAACTATGCAGAATCAATTCTTGCATACCTAGGATGAGGGGGAAAGTGGGGGGGGGGGGGGGGGGGGGGGGAGGTGGGGGGAGGGTTGGTGTCACACATAACAATAATTCTTCTCATAACATAATGCAAAAAAAAGACCTTGATGAGTAAAACGGTGAAAGTCTGACATTTTACATGGCAGGCATGCTGGTGTTTTAAACGAGGGAGAGAGATTAAAAAAAATGTAAATGTTTTTGCAATGGGTAAATCTGAGAGGACATTTTGATAGAAAATTTTTCTTAAGGGAGTAGGAGCAAATCTTCAAACAATTTCAACTGGTGCTAAATTCTTAGAACAATCATTCCGAACTTCTAGCCCCGTAATGAGCGGCTCTTTTATATTGTCTCCTAGCAAGTGGTTGGCTGAGCACTTCCTCTAGTGCTGCCCTTGTGACTTCAACAGTACTTACAGTTCACCAATGGAAATTAACAATTACAAATAATTATTTAATACTCCGACGCAGAGGAAGAGATGTTAAAAATATAGTACATTTCAATCAAAGAAAACGCCGTGGTAATCAAAAGATTTGACCATTCGATTTTCTGATAAACATTCCGGCACAGACAGTTGTAACATTATAAATTATGCAATACATTATATTTACCAGTCAAATGTGGAATGATTCTTGGCTGGTTCTTATTCCCTGCTTCCGCGGGAAAATTATTTAACAGTAGACATTGAAGATCGAAAAATTCGCTATAACTTCGCCAAATAACACTCGTTGAGCCATCAGACCAGTCGACTTTAAAAACGAATACAAATTGTTTCTTCTTGTCTCGAATGCGCTCTCTGATTGTGGTGAGTTCAGCCATCTTGGGATACACAAAAGGACTGTTTTCAGAGCTCTCAACTAGCTCTTTCATATCCATTTTTTAAGTCAAGATTGTGATGAAATGCTGGTTTCACACAGTCATTTTGTGGGCTTATTTTCATTTCACTGGCTTTCTGTTAATATTTTACAGCATCAGCGCTTATTCGTTGCTAACACGGGATGCGTGACAGTGCTGGTAACGCAACACAGTAGCCTCCATAAGTCATGAAAATAAATTTAATTAATCAGTTTTTATTCTGTGTTAATTGTCATTTGCATGCAAAATTATAAAGAAAATAAACGTCTTTTACTCGGAGATAAAATGAAACAACTTTTTCAGCCGATGTAGGAAATGATAGGAACTTCCGGTGACGCAAATATGCCGATTTTATATTTTGCAGATAATGCGTTAAATATTGAATCATGCAAAACAAAATACAAAAGAAACTTAAAATAATTATTCAAAATTAATCATTGGCATTTCGTTGTATAAATATTTCTTGATGCCTTGATGTGAGTGATCAAAAAGTGTTGCCGAACATACCGGAAGTCAATGTATAAACCGGAGGTGCGTAGCTCCGTGGAATCGCCCTGCCCAAATATGGAAAACAAGGCTTTCTGTAAAAGTTGTCATGAAGATTTTGGACGGATTTCTTATTTGACATGCCGACTAAATAACTGAATTTTCTTATACAGGGATTAGTCCTGCCTCAACAAAAAAATGAACGCTTAAGAGTGAATCTTCAACGATTTTTAAGTTGAATTCTCGTGGCCTATCTCTCAAAATCGAGCGAGTTTTCGCCGATTCAAGATGGCGGATCATCCTGAGTTAGTCGCCGAAATTCCGAAAGTCGAAAAACTAACTGTTCAGGAACGGTTAGAGTACGCTAAAAGACGACGAAAACAGCAGCTTAAGAGATGGGAAAGGGAGAAAGATTCAGAAAATGGTCCACCGCCAAGGAAAAAGAAATTATCCTCCAAACCAGTGACTTTTCGACCACAGTTTATGCTTCTTGATGCTGCGACAAGAGACGATGTTGACGAAGGTAATGGGTTAAAACCTCGCAGTGTTTGTCAACAAAACTACTATCAAATTCCTCTACACATCTTACTCTGTTATCTGCTATTTTTTACTAGGGTTAAATTAAGGCTGTGTCTTTTAATTTTTCAGTGAAAAGTATGCTTGAAAGTGGGGTCGATCCCAATATTTGTAACGATGATGGTTTGACTGCTTTACATCAAGTAAGCTTTAGTTCTAAATACTTCATGAAAAGTTGATAAAAAATTTAACCAAACTGTTTGTTGATTTAAACCTAACATAAAAAAACTAACCTCTAAACGACAGTGTATTATCATAAATAAAGCTACAGATTTCAATTTTTAGATTTAAATTCAATCCGACTTTTTTTACTGAAATTTTTAAATTTGAATCATCTTGAAAATCGTATAACTTATTCTGGAATGATCTAAGCTTAACAGGGTTTATGCGAAAGATATATTATTTATTCAACATCGATCCACGGGAATTTCTAAATTAACAATCACTGCAAAAAATTACATCAATATAATCTTCATATTTGTTTCATTGAAAATATTTCAAAGGCCAGATCAATCAATTTCACGCAATTACAATTTTTTTGAAATAAAATGATTGCTTTATTGAATTATGTCAAACAACTATTTATTCACAAAGTGATGTTCCCATATTATTAGTTTACAAATAATTTAGATAGTTAAGTGATAAGTATACTTAAACTTAAGTAGATTTTCCAAGGAATTCTTTTGTCTTTAGATATACCACATGGAAATTTCTAACTACCGAACAATTGAGCTCCGAAAATGTATTGACAAAACAGTTATATAAACAAACATTTTTAGCAAGAATAACGTTTATTTGAGCAGAAAAATACGAATATAAAAAATTATATTTTAGTTTGAAAAATTATCCACAAAATGTTGAATCTATTTTGACATTAGCATTGGAATGGCTTGTTACCATTCCATTTGCTGACATTTGAATGGTTTTCTGCTGTGAATATGAAACAATATGCCAAAGCACGACATTCAAGATAGCTGTCACTGGAGTGCAGTAAAAAAAAAATGTTTTTCACACTTCAAAAAATACATTCATGATAAAATTTTTGTTTCAGAATATGTTATGGTTAATCAAGTTTTATTTACAAAAGAAATAGACAAAACAATGCTACAAATAAAACCACAGAATTAAACAAAAAAAAGAACAAAGGTTGTGATAAATTTTTAATTGGTTTAATTTAAAATTGATTATTTTGTATATTTTTTATCATGTAAGAACATACAACTAATCTATTTTAAAATTAAATAAAATATATGATATAAATATAATAAAATAAATAAAATAATCTATGTTCATTGCTGCATTTTATTGTAAAGTACATCAAGATGATTGTGTCTAAGGACCCACTCTACTTGTCTCTATTTTATTAATATTGATAATATTATTCTATTCTAACTGCTTAGGCATCTATCGATGGGTGTGAGGAAATCATTGAAATCTTACTGGAAAATGGTGCCAGCTTGGATAGTGTAGATAGAGAACTATGGACCCCTCTCCATGCTGCTGCAGCGTGCGGCAATGATGATATTGTAGAGTATCTATTGGACCAAGGAGCTAATATTGTAGCACTCAATGCTGATGGGAACATGCCAATAGACTTGGTCGATGAAGAGAATGAAGAACTTAAGGAAATATTGCAAGCAGAGATGGACGAGCAGGGTGAGTTTGCTCATCCAATATTGTTCATTAATTCACTTATTTATCTATTCATTCATAATTTCCCCATTTATTCATTCATTGATATATATTCAACAAGCTCTGCATATATATATCAGATTTCAAATATTCATACTTGCAATTTTTTGTATTGTTTTCTGACTGGGTGCTTCATATCTGACATGATTGATCATTTATTTCTTAATTTAAAAAGTGCTAAATGCCTAAAGTATTATTTCCTGGACAACATTAAATTTTGTGCAATTGGGCATAAATGACTGCTAATCATGTTTTTACCAATATTGTGCTTTTTTATAGGTTACACAGCAGAAAAACTGGAAGAATTAAAAGACTTACAAGAACAAAGAATGCTTTCAGACATTAAGGAAAAGCTAGAAGAAGACGAAAACTTTGATATTGATGTATTGAATGAACAAAGTGCAACACTGGTAAGCAGGAGAAGATGCTATCATTGTCACTGATTCACCATTACCATCATCATTTTAATTATCATTGTACAATATTTACCGTCACCATTATGATCACCAATGACGGATCTAGTGAAGGGGTACAGGGGGGTGCTCACACACTCCTGAAAGCAAATCCTGGATCTGGCCCTGATCATCATCATCATAATCCTGTTCAACACCACCAGAAAAGTAGAGTCATTTATCTATACCATTACACCATACACTATTGTTGTTACCATCACCTATGCCATTGTCATGGCCATTATCACCACCACTACCACCATCACCTATGCCATTGTCATGACTATCATCACTACCACTATCACCATTACACCATACACTATTGTTGTTACCATCACCTATGCCATTGTCATGACTATCATCACTACCACTATCACCATTACACCATACACTATTGTTGTTACCATCACCTATGCCATTGTCATGACTATCATCACTACCACTATCACCATTACACTATACACTGTTGTTGTTACCATCACCTATGCCATTGTCATGGCCATTATCACCACCACTACCACCATCACCTATGCCATTGTCATGACTATCATCACTACCACTATCACCATTACACTATACACTGTTGTTGTTACCATCACCTATGCCATTGTCATGGCCATTATCACCACCACTACCACCATCACCTATGCCATTGTCATGACTATCATCACTACCACTATCACCATTACACTATACACTGTTGTTGTTACCATCACCTATGCCATTGTCATGGCCATTATCACCACCACTACCACCATCACCTATGCCATTGTCATGACTATCATCACTACCACTATCACCATTACACTATACACCATTGTTGTTACCATCACATATGCCATTGTCATGTCTATCATCACTACCACTATCACTATTACACTATACACTGTTGTTGTTACCATCACCTATGCCATTGTCATGACTATCATCACTACCACTACCACCATCACCTATGCCATTGTCATGACTATCATCACCACTACACCATCACCTATGCCATTTTCATGATCATCATCATTATCACTGTAACACTACCATGAAACATTGTTGTTATGATCATTCAGGTCCATATCGCAACAGCCAATGGTTATGAGGATGTTCTAGAGTTTTTACTGGATCAAGGAGCGTCTGTCGATATTGCTGATAAAGATGGATGGCAGCCAATACATGCAGCGGCTGTATGGGGAAATGTAAGATATTGAAACAATAATAAAATTGTGTGTTTATGTGTGTAGATTGCATCAGCGAAATCTGTAATAAACATCTGCCATATTTTATAACAATGATCACAAAGAAATTAACTAAAAAAATTTTTCTTGAACTTTTTATCAAATCTAGATTTTTTTACATGTTGTTTGATTCTAACTATACATTTTGTCATGATCTTAGGAAACTTCAGTAGAAATGCTAGTAGAAAATGGTGCTGACTTAGATGCAAAGACTAACACTGGAGATACACCACTTAGTAAGTAAACATTGCATTTGTAGCGTGGAAATGACACATTGATTATAAAGGAAGAGGAGGATGGGAAGGGATTTAATGGCAGACATTTACTTGCTTTCGTTTGTCCCTCTACACTAACCTCCTTATGTCTTCACACATATTTTTCAGGGGGCATATTAATATGTGATGGTGTAAATATGTTTCAACTAATGTCCATTCACAAGTTTATTAAAAAGGATAGAAATCATTGATTGAAAATTTGACAACAAATTCCTTTAACTGTCATCTTAGAGCTTTCAACACATGTTCTTTTGTCATTGACGGTTCCTACTATCTTTCGATGGTGATACAACTTTTCTTTTGATAATTTTGATCAGTTTCACTTTCACTAATATTCAGTTGTCCTACTCCAGTATATACTAATGATAGTTTTCCATATTTTTTGAAGCTTTGTGTGAGGACCCAGAACTACAACAGTTCTTAGTGGACCTTAAGAACAAAGTCAGAACACTGAAAAAGAAATCAACCAAGAGAAAACGCAGTAATTCAAGATCGTAAGTACTACCGTTGATGGAAAATTGTTACTATAATCATGTTCTAAATTTATGTATTGTTTCATCGATTGAATGTCGAATTTAAAAAAACTGCCTCAGTTGAGTTCACACTCGACTCGAACCACTGACCTCTCGTTTTCTAGTCGAGATCATGAGTGGTTTGAGTCCCGTGCGAACCCAACTCAGGCAGATATTTTAATCTGCCATTACACTAAGTGAAACATTACATGAACGTACAGCATACACCCTGTGACAAAAGCACATATTTCATCAAATGATCATGTTGCTTCTTTTGAACAAGGCCAAATGGTTGCCTTTTGTTTTATTTTGAAGGGAGGGAGATTGGAACGATTTCCAAAAAAAAATGACGTAATGGGTATGATGGTGTGGGTGGTTCACATACACGAGGCCTGGATAGCCCTATCCACTAGAGAAATCGATATTCAGCAGATACATTCTATGCAAATTGTACGCAGTGGATAGCCTGCGTAGCCCGGCTCTTGGGGTGGGGGAGGGGAGGAGGGAGGGGGACTGGGCAATAGCCGGGCTACGCAGGCTACGCAGTGGATAACGTTTTATCCAAAGTATGGTGCAACTAGTCTCTTCCTCAAAGATAATGTACTTATGCAATGGTGGTTTGTTTTTCAGTTTGTCAGTGAAGCGAACAAGTCTAAAGGACAAGATTACAATATCACAGAATGAAGCAAAAGCGGAGGCCATCTTACGTGTGCATCCACAGTTAGCCTTTCTATTGCCTGTAAGTCATATTTTAGCACCTTTAGTTCCAGATAATATATTCAATTAATTGTTGGCACTGGATTATGACGGTTCCTACCTTATAAGGCATAGTTGTGACAGAAGTTACATCCACTCCTGTCTTAATGAAAGGGCATGAACAAATAACATTCGTGCTTGTTTTTGACATAGTCCACACCAGTTATCCCATACATTAACATATCATTGCATACACAGACACACTCAACACAAGATCACACTTAAGGTATCGTCATTTACCCTATTACTCAATGCGCTGAATTTCCTTGTTTCTGTATTTTCAGAAAGGAACAGAATTCAAAAATGGAGAGGTCAAAACCATGGATACGACTCCAGCAGCCACTGAAGGCGAAACCACAGCTAATTCTATGACTACAAACACAACACGACAGGACGACATGAACAAGAAAGAACCCTCTACTGAGAACACTGACACAGAGAACACTACACCTAACAGAACATCAAGCTTAAATCGAGGAAAACGGATCGAAGATATGGGAAACACAGAAAGAGGTCAGACGTCCAGTTTGGGTAGACAAGCGACCGACTTTGAGAATCGAGTAAGGGAAAGTGTCGGAATTCCGGTACAAAAGAAGTCGAGCTTAAATCGAGGAAGGCAAAAAGTTGAGATTGACATGGGAGAGAAAGAGAATATCGATCCAGTACAAACTAACAAGGATAGCGCTCCACAAGTAAAGAGAATCGACCAACCAGGGCGGGACAGTGGAGAGAACACTACAGTTGAGGAAAAAAGACCTTCATTAAAGATCACCGTGAAAACGCGCACATTAACGAGTGAAGAGAAAAACGAAGACAAATCACAAAAAGAAGCGAGACCAGATGTTACCTTAGATACCAAAGAAGTAATTGACAAGCTTCCATACGATAACCATCCTAGCAACTGCACTAGGCAACAAGAACCTGACGTTACTATAGGAACGCAGCATATGCATGACAACGTCACCAGGCCGACGAAAGGACAACCTGACGTCACTATGATAACAAAACCGTCGACGTTGCCTCGAAATGCGTCAAGTTCGCGATCGGATGCTTTGTCTGCGAGTGGCAACCTCGCAACAAGATCTTCGAGTGACGTCAACATTGCAGCACGCTCCAACAGAATGCCCGGACAGAGAACACCCGGAAACTTCAGTCAAGCTCAGTCTTCCTCGGATGCAAATTCGATAAATAATAGTCCCGATGTAAATTATGATCACAATACTCCCCCAAGATCAACCAAGACACGTCATGCCCCACCCCCTCCCCAATTGAGGTCGTCGGGTAGTCTTAGTCGAAGTCATGAACCTGCCGATACATCCGGGTACCCTGATTCGTTCAGTAAAAAGTCACGTGCTTCAAGGGAGAACATTATGGACGTGGTTTCCACGGGGAGATTAGGTGAGCACTGTAACAAAAACGATGACGACGTTATTCAGATGAAAAAACGTGTCATGATAATCTTTTATTTTTAATGCGCACAGAGTTGACAACGGGTCTATTTACAAAGTCATAACCTCACAACGACTCACTACACAAATTCATCAACTAACTTTATGGCTAGTCCTTGTCGTCGCCTACTTGCTAATTACTGTCCTTGAGGACATAACACAGCAACTTCATTTGCCAGATCTAATGCATTTTTGAGCATTCTGACCTTCGTTGACGCCATAATCCCTTCACTTTCCAGCAACCCCTCCCTCCTCTACTGTATTCAGAGAGGGGAGAGGCTACGTAGGCTAGACTTAGTTGAGACTACTCCACGGGTGGAGAGTGTACAGTGTGTTAGTGACGTAACGGTAAACCTTACACTGCACTCTCTCCACCTGTGTGGTATTATTTTCTTAGAATCTTTCAAGACTGTACATAGTTCTTACTCACTGTTTTTATATCGACAGCTTCGCCAAGTAAGACAGTCTCCCCTGCAGACGTTAGCCTTGAGCCAGCAAACAGTCCAGCACAAAACCAACAGCCAAATAAACAACAAAGCAACCAAACACCGTCGAAACCTACACCAGAGAAAACAAATAAACCAACTCAACCATTACAACAAAAACAACCATCAAATACACAACTAAATAACTCGTCATCCCCAAACCTAACTCAGCAACAACAAAAACCAGTTCAAATGAGAGAACAACAACCCGACAGACCTAAGCAGACGAGAGAGAGCTATAGACGACGAAGCAGTAGTGAAGCACTGGCGACCGTCAACAAGATACAAGTGAAAGACGATAACAAACAAGAGAAGAAGACGTGCTGTGTGATAATGTAAAATGCTTTATTCTGGTTTTATGTCTGTTAGCAGAAACGCTGCACTGAGAAATTGGACATTGACACGATAAGTCACAGAAAGAAAGCGCTAAGATTGAGCGGTCTTCGTAACGTATCGCTTCTCCCTAAATCTCCCTAAATGCTTTTTTGTGATTTGTCTATAGGCTCAGTTCTCAGTAGTCCAGTATGCTCTATGCCTAGACCTGTAGAAAGTGGAACGGAAAAATACAACAATATGGCGCTTAGATATTGTTTGGACTGACTTTACGGATGTGGTTTAGAGTGATTTCAATCAACTTTTGACATGCATTAAGTACACTTTATTACACTGTAGAGTGGTTCTGATAAATCATGACCGAAATGTAACGAAAGAAAGTGTATAATATTTATTTGTTGACTTGTTTACTCCAAAATTCCCAAAATCAGTCCAAACAATTTATTTTTGGCTGCTGTCAGTATTTCATGTGACGTATCATTGCTAGAAATTTTTCCTTCACAAAAAATAAAATACAATTAGATGTAATAGAAATATTTTTTTCATTTTAAGAAAAACGCTTCAGATTTTCAGATTTCTTGTACATAATGTCGAGTGTTTCGCTGTTTTGAAAAAAAAAGACTTTAATGGTAGAATGATCAGTTTTATTTTCTAAAAAGGGAAAATGTTTCTAATAAAAGTCATTTTAAGATTACTGTGTTCATTGTTTTCAGGTGACGAAGTTTATAACAACTTCGATCACTTTTTTAAGACGAATAGCGTATAAGGTTGCTCAGAAGCTAACCATGCAACCAATCACACTGATTTTGAATTGACACAATCGGTTGCTTTGATATGGTATTTACGATTGTCCTTGCCTGGAGATCACTTTGATATTACTATAGCAACGTACGGTTACTAAGAGACGACCCCTGAACAATCGATGAGAGCGCTTGAATGTTGCATTACTATATCGTTGCTAAGGTAACAAACCAGATCATAGTTTTCCAATTACTTTGTTGCCAGGTAACGAGCCGCATAACGGCATAAGGTAGTTAAGAAGTTACTTAGTTGCTAGGATACTAGCTGTCCAATCAAGAGTTTTACACTGTGGTTTCTCTTGCCACCACTAGTAGTTCCCAGTCCATCGCGACCTCATTTCTCCTGCCCATTCCACACTCGACTTCATCGCTTTCATCATCATCATCACCAAAACCAGTGCAACATGACAGCGTGTTTCTCTCAGTATTCACAAAGAATATCAATAAAGCTGAAAAAGCCGTCAGTCCTCCCATCAAGGTGAACGGTAGGACGTAATTCTGAGCAAGGTCAAACAATAACCCAGCAAGCAGAGGGCCGAGGGTTTTTGGAATCGACAGTATGCAATACGCCACACCAAGAGCAAAGGATAACGAATCTATTCCCACGATATCACGTGTGATAACCATGAACACCATAATGTAGACTCCTTCTGAGATGCCAAACACACCAGCATAGGCAGCGACGTAAGGAAATGAAGGCGCGAATGCGACGAGAGACGTAGATATAGCGATGCAGAGAAGGAAGGCTTGTAGGATGCGAAGACGATTGCAGCATGCAAGATCAGCGATACGACCGCAGAGGGTACGGCCGATGAATGATCCACCGGCTAGGATACTGATTAGAAATGATGCTGTTACTTTATTGGCGCCGACATCTTCACCAAGACGAACCTGTTGGATTAAAAATAATGGTTAAAGCTTGGTGTTAACGATGTTGCAAGTATGCATATAGACAATCGTAATCGTAAAAAAAATAGAGAATCGTAGTCGTAATGTCCCTGTCGCAAGCGCAAGATATGGCGTTTGATGGTTTTCCCTCATGTCTGCGTTTCTAAAAGCGTTGGGCCGTGTGCACACTGTTTTTGCTTGCTTTTTTTTTTTTTTTTTTTTTTTTTTCTACGCATGAAATTTTGGTTCAATCTGCAGCAGCAAACTCGATGTCTTGATGACCCGCTAGATGTGTGCTTTTTCGCCTGTGTGTATCCCGCTGGGGGGAGGGGTGGGAACTGATTTACACATGCTGGGTTGTTTGCGCATGAGTGAAAAACGGTTTAGTTGGTTACGATACGATACAGAACTGTTTCACACTCGCATTGAAACTCATAGTCTTAACTGATAAAGGCACAACTTACCAAGTGAATGTAAGGAACCATATAATTCAGTTGAAACAAGAACACGGCCACCAACCAAATGATGAAGTTTCTATTCTTGAATACATCAGTACCTAACCATTTCGATTGCTTCCCATCATTATTCTCTTCAGCCTCCGGGAAGGGACGGAAGAGTAGGACTGGCACCAACAAGAGCAAGTGAAAACCCGCCACTAAACGGAAACCATGACTCAATCCCAGTCTGCTGAACAACAGTTGTACCACGGGTGACATGATGAACGTCCCAACGGAGGCACCAGAAGTTGCAATGCCGTTGGCGGTCGAGATCTTCTTCTTAAAGTACGTCGACATCATTACCATATTTGGATAGTAGATCAAACTAGTGCCCAGGCCCCCCGAGATCCCATAGGTGAAATAAAGGATCTTCACATTGGTGGCGAAAGATGATGTAAGTAACGAGAAGGCGGCGATAATCGCGCCAAGGATGATGGTTAAGCGCGCACCATAGCGGTTACAGAGGAAGGTGCTTAGTGGGGCGAAGAGGTAGATACATGATGCTGGTAGCGAGGTTACCCATGCTAGAAGACAACACAAATAAACTTAATCACATGGCAATTTTCATATAACTTTGATAATAGTTCATTTTAAAATTCGTCATTGCTCAGGCTAAGCCTCAATTGTAGGAAAATCAACAAAAGCGTCAAGACAAAACCATTGGTATATATATACATATATTGTTCTTGGGTTGGTGCATTCCCACAGAACAGACGGAATGCACCTCGTACAAAAGAATGTATCCTATACAATGCAAATCACCTATTCAAAATTGGCTTTTCAGTGAAATATCCCAATATAAAAACCTCTCGTGCAAACAAATTCAATATTCAAGAATTGAGTACGAGTTTTCAAGGTCAGAATTTCGCATAGTAGATGCCATGCGCGCGAAACTTCTTTTTTTTTTTCACGTGTCACGAGGCTGCTCCATAATACGTCACGCCTTAACCCGTGATGGTTTTGATTGTTTCCTCGTGACAGCGTTGACAGCAAGTGACTGTTGTGTACATGCGTAACCTTTCAGCAACAAACACAGCGATAAATAAGCTGTTAGTACATATGTTAAAGTATTATTCACAATCACGTACTCCACTCAAAATGTTTTAGGAGAACAGAAGGAAACTAATAGTTTTATAATGTAGTTGTCGTAGTTTTATTCAGTTCATATATTTAATTCACTGTATCCTTCACTATGCCTTTTCTTGTGACTTAAATTATGTTGTCGTAAAGAAAATTATTATGCACAATACCAAGTGCCAGCTCTTTAAAATTCAAATTTTGCTCATTATTTTGGCATAAAAAAAAACAATAAAAACTCGTCTTAAAATTTAAGAAAAAACATTAGGGACGTCTTACGCGTGATAAAATTGCCATGAGGGAGGAAATGACAAGAGAAACTCGACATTTTTGAGGAACAAAAAATAATTTCACCTAATTTGCAAAATCGTTGTCGGTGACTAGCTGAGATTCACAGACTGCGGAAAATTTAAATAGCTGTGCTCTATGTTTGTATTTTTCGGTGATTCCCAAATTGCGTGTTAACCAGTTATAGATAGATAGATATTTTTTTCTAGTACAGCGTTTTTGTAATTACATATATATACATGATTGAAAAATGACTTACCAGCTTCACTTCTGGGTATTCCATAATTATCGACCAGCGCAGAGAGCACCACTCCACCACAGTTCAAATAGACAGATGCTACAAAACTGACTAAAAACGAACCAACACAAATACACCAGGCCCAACCGCCATCCTGTCTCATTTCAATCGCCATTGTTGTTCTTTTTTGTCACAAATCGTCCTCTTCTCTTTCCTCCATTTAGTTGGAGCGATTGTTGTAAGACTCGACGTTGGCTATGTTACCAGTTGCGAGTGATTACAACCAGTATTAGCAGAGTTTTTATGGATAAGGTGACGTCATTGGCAGAACACGTGATCATCGTATGGTGCGTGAACGTTTGCCAGGTTTGTAAATAGCACTTGTCTAACATGTTTATACATAAACATGATGGCTTTCATTTTCAAACTCCGCGTTTGAAACCAGCTAGAGTGGTGTTTTTTTGTTAGCTCGCGCACATCACGACGTTTGTTAAGTTGTGTTACGTTGTGAGTGCATCAGATCATCACTGATCTTTATATCTGCGCATATTCACCCATTACCAGAATAATAATCATCAAAATCATCATCCTACTGCATTTCAATCCTTTTGCTTATTTCTATACGTTTTTATGCAACAGCGACACTTTACTAATATTGATTCCGAAAATAATGGAGCATTTTATTTTATGATTTACAAAAGCAAAAACCATACACTGTTTAATGTGTGCTGTGCATGAGCGATAGTCCTGCTCGGAGAGGGGAGGGTGAAAAGCCTAGCTGTCATAATTTACTTCTGTATTTTTTTTTCTAATTTCTTTGTGTGATTGTCGCACTTTAGATTAAAAATTTTTTTATAAGAAAATGAAAATTGATCTGATTCCTATCTATACAATACGAATAAAGTGAAAGTATTGCATTGTTTGTTATTGTATATCAGAGCTCAGCAGAGTTGATCGTGCGAGCCAGACACGTGACTCGTTATCATCATAATAGAATATGTCATGTGCTGATGTAGATAATGCATTGCAATAGAAGAAAATATTTCTTTATCTTACGAAATATTTCATCATAATTATTGATATTTACTTTTCAAAGTGTTCATAATTAATTAGTGATATTTTTTCAACCATTTTCGTTCGGTGTACAAATGTAAAAACAATTTACTATCGTAGATATTGCACAGAATTTTAACACGAAGTGATGTAATTTTGAAAAGATGCCAATTGCACACAAATATTTTGAATCGTATTTTGGAAGAGAATCGATTTTTATGTACACATACAGTACAAATGATAATAAAATGTACAAAAACGATTTAATAAATTAATATCTTAGCGTATACTGTTTTGCATTTTGGCGTATGGCAATTACATTTTAGTACACTTAAATTTCACATTGTCTACATGTGTCACATGTTCTTATTCTTCATCAGTTTGAAAAATACAAAAATGAACATGTTTTCAGAAATACAATCGTTTCCTTGTTCAAAATATGATAACTATTTTATGCTATTTCCTGTATCGCTACTGGCAAACTCTTAACTGCTGTGGGTTGTCATCTCTCACTCCACAAGTCTACAAGAGTTATTCCTTTCTGAATATCAAATTTGTTTATTGTTCATGTGATATCGCTGAAGAAGCACCGACTTGGAAAATATGCACAGACATGTGACAGGTGGCCTAAAATACAATCATGCATAAATATTAATTCTCTTGTAGGTCAAGCACGTAAATCACTGAATAATACTGTTCAAAGAAATCGAAAATATTGAGGCGAGAAATGTGCGACAAGTTATTTTTTTTTAAACGTTTAAAAAAACACGTTATTTATTTGCAAATAGAGAGATAGAAAACACAATATGCAATTTAGAGTAACACTTATGACACGAAAAAAAACTATTATCTTCACATGTTGAAAATATCGCAAATATTTTCCACAGCAAATAGGTTAAAAATATCAAATTTGTAAAACAAATGTTGATAGGAATTTGACGACGTGAGGTCTACACTTATAAATTTTTTAATCTTTTTACATGTGACAACATAAATACACAGTTTCCTAATAAGATTACAAATATAACACGAAAATAAATTATATCCGTGAGGTGATCTATTGGTATAAAGGACTAGTTTATATGATTCATGTTGAGAAATACAATAGTTCATTTACTCATACATATTCCTTCATTAGTTCGTTTTCTTTCTTTACTTTATTTATTTAAATATATTTTTGGTCTGGATCCTCTGCAAGAGCTTCAAGCTCATCTATTGGCAGAAATAGCCTCTAACACAGGCATTCTTAGGCTCATCACAAAATTTATCTCACCACGAGATAATTTACAATTCTTTAAAGAAGAGAAGGAAAAATGTAGAAAACAAAGAAAAACATTATATAATTACATGTGCGAGATAAAGACATTGTAAATCTACAAAATACAACTACAATGTATAACTATAAAGTAAAAAAAATTCACCAAAAAAGGAAGTTTGAATAACTGCTCTCAATCATGTGTTTGAAAAAAAAGATAAGTCGAAAAGCCAAAAACGAAATTCAGTACATGAACATTCATTCACTTAAATATATGTGATATATATATACATATATATATATTCGTTTTTTCTTGTCCATAATATTACAAACCAGAGTCTATACTCAATTCGCTGCAGACATTTCATTTAAACCTTTTATATACGCCTTCTTCGTGAACGTTCTTCGGATCGTATGTAACCGCCTCAAAACTCACATAAATGTCACATGACTTCCATGTCATTTGAATGGCGCGCATACTCAATTTAGCAACGTGTTCTCAGCGTGATGTGTTATTGTAGTCACGTTGGTGGCATGACGGGATGTGACGTTATTCACGCCACGTGACCAGCACATCGTCAGTACGAAATCTGAAAAAAATGCAGCAATGTGAATGATTGTATATTTAAAATATACCAATAAATGTTATAATTCAAAACATTCATATATTTCAAGTGTTGAATTTCGTTGGTGCTTCTTAGATCTTTTAGGAATGATTGCATTTTATCGTGGTTGAAAGTCTTGATGTGTAAATGCGAATGATCATCACGACTTACCCCCCCCCCCTCCTTCCCTCTAAAAAATCTTCCACTAGTAGGGGAGAGGAGGGGACCTTTGTACACAGGCTATTCAACAAATTAATAAGCCTGAAGCGTGATGACGTTTTACCCCCGTGTCTAGACCAGAATCCTTTTCACACTGCTTTTGTTGCGCTAATTATGACTCCCGGGGGGGGGGGGGGGGGGGTACTCCCTTCAGATCTGGGTAGGGGTGTTCCGCTGGGATCTTGTAGGGGTTACCCTGTTTATGACAAAAAATAGCTAACTTCCATACCCTGTTTATGACCAATTACAATTGTTTACAAACATTATATGATTTGTATAAATATAACAATTCAGACGCACGTGCTGCTCTTATCTTTTTGTAAAGTCAACGATCTTATTTCTGCCAATTTCCTGAATGCAAAATAATTTTTCTCATTTTTTGGGCCCTGAGTATGACAGGAAATTTGGATTAAATCGGAGATAGAGTATAATTGGATACCCTGTTCATGACAACAAGGTCGAAAAACCATACCCTGTTCAGCGGATCATCCCCGTATAGTCGATATAGGGTAGTACCCCCCCCCCCCCCCCGGGTTATGACTATTGTTCCTGTATTCTCCAAGGAATATAAAATTTGAATATTTAAAAACTATTATGGTATAGAGACGTGGTGAAACGTCATCACACTTCAGGGTTATTGCCTGAAAGAACAATCTCGTACCCAGAGCACGCATTTTCTTTCCGATTAACAACAACAATAACCAAAATATCCCAAACAAAACATAATGTAAAAACAATTTGACGTTCAATGGATAAAATTTGCCATGTTTCCTTTAAAAAAAATCAAACATGAAATTTGAACACACGAATCTGGTTATCTATGGCATAAAATAAATACATGTTTCTACCTCTGTGTACAGGTTGTTTCATGTAGTGGTGTTGTTATTCCTGATCTAAACATCTCCCATCCAGCTTGTGCTATCATGGCGCCATTGTCAATACAAAACCTACAAACACAAGTAACAATCGTAACAAATGATAATGACTACAATACCCTCCTTGCCAGAGATATGACTACAGGTCTGTCTGACTGACTGACTGACTGATGACTGACTGACTGACTGACTGATGCCTGACTGACTGACTGACTGACTGACTGACTGACTGATGACTGACTGACTGATGGCTGACTGACTGATGGCTGACTGACTGACTGACTGACTGACTGATGGCTGACTGACTGATGGCTGACTGACTGACTGATGACTGACTGATGCCTGCCTGACTGACTGACGGCTGACCGACTGACCGACTGACCGACTGACCGACTGACCGACTGACCGACTGACCGACTGACCGACTGACCGACTGACCGACTGACTGGCTGGCTGACTGACTGGCTGACTGACTGATGTCTGACTGACTGACTGACTGACTGATGGCTGACTGACTGACTGACTGATGGCTAACTGACTGACTGATGACTGACTGACTGACTGATGGCTGACTGACTGACTGATTGATGGCTAACTGACTGACTGATGACTGACTGACTGACTGATGGCTGACTGACCGACTGACTGACTGACCGACTGACTGGCTGGCTGACTGACTGGCTGACTGACTGATGTCTGACTGACTGACTGACTGACTGATGGCTGACTGACTGACTGACTGATGGCTAACTGACTGACTGATGACTGACTGACAGTCTGATGGACTAACTGACTGACGGCCTGACTGACTGATGACTGACTGACTGACTGATGGCTGACTGACTGACTGATTGATTGACTGACTGACAGTCTGATGGACTAACTGACTGACGGCCTGACTGACTGACAGTCTCACTGACTGACGGACTGACAGACTAACTGATTGATGGTCTGACGAACTGACTGACTGACTGATGGACTGACAGACTTACTGACTGACTGAATGGATTGATGAATACATAAATAAGCAAATAAATGATTGAATGAATGGATGAATTGGTGAATAAAACTACCTCATGTCAGTTGCATACAGCTTAGCTCCTCTTTCTTCAGCCATCACACCTAAAGCAAAGAGAAAAAGTCACAAATCATAACAATTTATGTTGTGTCTTTTCAACTCATTTTTTAATTTCCAAAACTTACCCATCATTGCTTGTAATCTTTTGTTGCCTGAATAATGAACAAAGACAAAAGTTAAAAAGGAGTTAGTATAGGCTACACCCAAGTTTAGTTATAATATCTCCCTTGCAACCATCCCTCAGGCTTCCTGTGTCATTCTTAACACAGGAGACCCAAAACTGATGAGAGGCTTTGTTTATGACTTATGAAAATAAAAGAATGTACTTACATCCAACACCACCAACAATAAGGACTTCATTGGACCCACAATGTGCCATTGCTCTTTCTGATGGATAAAATATAAACATGAAGATAAATACCTTTAACTGTTATCAAATCAAATCAATTTTTAGGGCATCACATTGTGTGGGTTCTTGTAAGAAAATATTTTTTTTCACATTTTGAATTGGCAAAAATATAAAAACTCTTTTTATGAATGGTTTTAAAAGATAGATGAAATACACTTTATTAAACTTTATCATGCTTTGCTGTTCACAATTTGTCTTGTGCTATTAGATACAATAATTTGAGTAATGGTGAGGTTGGAGTGGTGAGCAATGGTCTATGACTTGGTTACCTGTTGTTTCAACAAGCATTGCAAACAGGGTTTCCTAAAAAGAATAGAACAATTCACAGCTAAAGTAAAGATCCTACCATTAAAAAGTAACAAACTAAACAAAGGGACAAAGAAACAAACAATCAGATGAACAAACAACCCACAAATGGAATCGTTTCAATCTAAGTTAATAAATTATTTGGTAACTGCTTTATGTGTGTGTTGTAATTGAGTAATTGTCTTCACAATGATAGCACCCTCGTACAATCAACCTGATCACATTCCCACCAATTTATTTAAATTTAATTTAAACAAACAAACAACAAAACAAGCACACAAATGAACAAACAACCAGTAAACCAAACAAAACATAACAAACAACAAACTCTAACAAGCAAACAAACAGAAAATAAATAAAGAAATCAATGAAAAGCTGATAACAGGAAGTAACAGACAGCATAACATAGTTTACTAACCTGTAGCGAGAAACAGAGATCTTCTGGTGTACATTCACCTGATTCTATCAGACCTGGTGCAACACTCTACAACAATGATACAAAACAAAGATTATACGATGCAGTGGCGGATTTAGGGATGATGAGAGAGGTGTCTAGTCACCCCCCTTTAATTTTTGACTAGTAAAACCTACTTTTTTATGCTTTTTTTCAGAATAGTTTATACATTCAACATTTATGGTTTCAGTAACCCCCCTTTCAAAATCCCTGGATCTGCTGGTGCAATGATTCAGATTATTGTATCTGATTCAATCAGACCTTGTGCCACAAACAATTTTACCATGGGAAGAAATAAGGATTACAATAATTCAACAACCCTTTCACTCTATCTTTCATTCTGCTCTCTGGTTTCCTATACCATTTTGTTACCCAATTTCCACTCCACAGGAATCCCAAAATAGAAAAAAGGAAAAGCTGCTTGTGGAGTTTGCTACTTAAAGCAGTCATACCTCAATGTGAGAGAGTATCCCTGAGAATGACACATCCATTCCTTTAACTGTGTAGGGAAGATCAATTAATTTCTTGCCCCTAATAAAGAAACAACACAATCATAACTGCAAAATATACTTTAGCATATTACACTTTATTAAACTCTATTATGCATTATTATGCTTTATTGTCCAATTTTTGGGAAATGATATGGCTACGATACGACAGGAAATGTTTTCTTAAAAGCTACAGCTATTATCATCATCATCATCAATTATCATCATCATCATCATCATCATTATTATGATTATCTGTGTATTACACTTTGTTCCATGACTTTTGAAAACCACTCTAAGGGTCACACTGCAGTGTGAGTAGTTTTTGCATGAGTGGGAAACGATATGGCTACAATACGACAGGAAATGTTTTCTTAAAAGCTACAGCTATGATTCGGTACGTATTGTTTCCCACTCATATGAAAACGACCCTATTTAGTGAACAAAGACTGACTTACTTTTTAGCCATTTGTTCAATGTTGTAACCTGGGCTTGGATCATTGGACAGCTGATGATAATGAATATAGATGATGAATATGAGGATCATGTTTAGATATGTATTTACTTATTTCCATATACAGTGTACATCCCACAAGAATACACCATCCCTGAACAATATAAATACCAATGGTTGAATGTCTTCATTGCTAAGGCTAAGCCTCAATAGTACATGATATATTTTTTGGTATGAGGTACATCCCAACTCAAGAACAATATAAATACCAATGGTTTTGTTTTGGCTCATTTGCCTACAATTGAGGATTAGCCTAAGGAGTGAAAAACTTGAAACTGGTCTATTTTCAGATTAATCAACTCATTACATAACATAATTCACACAAAGTCAGTTGTATTGCTCACCTTTAATACTCTAGCAAACCTATCTAAACAGTTCCCCACAGCAATATCAATAGTCTCGCCAAATATTCTATATCTGTTTTGCAAATAAGCAATAACCTGTGTGTTGCCACCACTAACATATAATACTGTAGGGTTATCAGCCCCTGTGATAAGCCGCCCCATTTCTATATGTCCAATACAATGATTGACACCAATTATGGGTTTATTCCAGAGTTGTGCGACTGTCCTGGCTACGACGGCTACAGACACCAGCGGAGCACCCATTCCAGGTCCTGGATAAGAACAACATTATCTTTATGCTATCTCTCATGTATACATATACCAAATAATACTACTACTATCAGCACTTAGCTCTGTTTGATGGGCAATAAACACAATAGTCAATATGGCAAAATAATGGCTATGTGTAACAATAACACATAGCCTTTTATTTAAAAATATGAATCAAATATATGGTCAAAAGACCAATTTACAATGTTTAAAATAATAGCCCATCAAAGGTGGGGTCAAATTACCGCTAAGATATCTACCTAAATAAGCCAGGTGGATGCTCAGGGGTGGATGGCGGGAAACTTTTAACAACAAACCTCTCTGATCGAGATTTCATAAAATCCTTATTGCAAAACAATAATTTCTTTATGCTATCTCTCATGTATACATATACCAAATAATACTACTACTATCAGCACTTAGCTCTGTTTGATGGGCAATAAACACAATAGTCAATATGGCAAAATAATGGCTATGTGTAACAATAACACATAGCCTTTTATTTAAAAATATGAATCAAATATATGGTCAAAAGACCAATTTACAATGTTTAAAATAATAGCCCATCAAAGGTGGGGTCAAATTACCGCCAAAGACCACTTTAGAAAAGTGGACGGCCCCACCCAAGTGCTGAAAGTAAGTCAAGCTAACTTACACTCGTTGTATAAGGTATAACAATCAAAATTAATCACATCCATGCAGCCCCTGCATACCTGAGTGTGTTTAATTGAAAAGCTTGACATTTAAAACATTGAAATTAACAAATTAAGCAAACTCATGTTACCCGTGCATTCATACATGAGTTTGCTCAACTAAAAGGTTACTTAATAAATCATTACGATGATCGTAATTAAGCACAAACATAAAGCCCCTGCATAAATGAAATATGCTTAACTACAAAATTGTGCACAATAATCTATTGCAAATAACAATTAAAATTAAGTTAACACATGCAGCCTTTGCATACATGAGTATTATAAATTAACATTATTGTCACAGAAATCATTCCAAAGATCATTAAAACAAACCCATGCAGCCCCTGCATACATGAGCATGCTCAATCAAACAAAGAATAAAAGCAATTATACTCAAAGCACTGAACCACTATGTACTGAACCACTTATAACTCACACAAATGTAATACTTGAAATACGAATGTAACTCTTATAAGCATCAGATTTCCAGCGACCTAGCAACCGGATTTTAGTTTCAGACAGCCCTTGCTCTGCAGCAAAAGATGCTGCACCGATCCGAAAACTGTGACTTTTATAACGAGATGGATCTAAACCGCACCCATTTATCACAGTGTTAAGCCAATTAGTGAATTCTAACCTAGTAATAGGTGAACCATCAAGATGTTGAAAAAGCCATCCTGGAGAACTTCCACGCAATGTTAAATATTTTCAAAATATTACAACTGGGCAAATCGTCTTTTGGCGAAACAGCGTGATAGACACAGGAGGCTGGTTATAATGATGCTTATAAGATTCAAATGTTATCTTCAGACCAACAATAACCCCTGAACTATCTGAAAGCTTAGTTACCTGACGCAATAATAGCACATTCCTTGAATCCTTACCCTTAGTTATTTCCCCTATTCTTAAAAATGCATAAAATGCTAGGGTACACATTGCATCAAACAAAGATGCATTGTACTGCGGTTTGATCAAACTATCACTGATGGACAATATTCTCCTGAGAATCGACAAAGATATTGGTAACCTTTTATCCAATTGACTGCCAATTTTTGCATACCCTTTTAAAGTCTCAATAATATAGAAAACTTTAGTAGGATCTGGAAAACCAGAAAGACGATGCAGATATCCTATTGCCGAAATATATGTATTAACTGTGGCTGATGCATAACCCTGTTGATAAAGGTATGCAATAAACAATGCAAGGCATGAGGATGACACAGGAAAAAGGTTAGCAATTTCAAGTAAAATATTAAAAGCAAATTCCTTATATAATTTCCAAGCCCTTTGATAAACTGGAATTGATGATGGCTGTAAGCTAGAACTAATCAAAGTTTTAAATACTTCTCCCAATTCTGAGGTAGCAGATGTAAAGGAATCTGAGTTGGAACTGAATGCATACAAGCTGGTGCCAGCTCTCTGAAGCGAGTTATCTGTAAACGTGAAAGAGAATCAGCCAATACATTCTTAACGCCAGCAATGTGCTTTGCACGAAATAATATATTATTCTTTAAGCAACAAAGCACTAATGCTCTCACAAAAACCATTAGGTTTTGGTCCTTGCAAGATGATTTATTTATGACATGAACTAATGCTTCATTGTCCGTGAAAAATACAATACGCTGATTCCTCATCATATTCCCCCATAGCAACAGACTTAACAAAATAGGATAAAATTCTAGAAACGCAATGTTAAAACTTTTCCATTTTTTAGGCCATTCACCATAGCACCACATGGAGCCAAAAACAGCCCCAAAACCAATAGATCCAGCTGAATCTGTATAAAGTTGCAAAGAAGAAGATGTATTCCATGTATCATGGAGAAAAAAGGAAGCACCATTAAAATCACATAAGAAATTAAGCCACATGCTCATATCCAGCTTCACCGCCTGAGTTAGTCTGATACGATGCGTTGGATGCCTGACACCACAAGTCAGATCAATCAAACGCCTGAGAAAAGCCCTACCTGGCAAAATTACTGAACATGCAAAATTCAATAAACCAATAAGAGATTGCAATTCTCGTAAAGTAGCTTTTTTACGTTTTAAAAAATCTGATAAAATGTCCTTACATCGGATCAATTTTTCCTCAGGTAGCCTCCCCTCAAAGCGGACAGCATCAAGCTCAATCCCTGCAAAAGATATAATCTGACTAGGTCCACAAGTCTTTTCGGGTGCCATGGGAACATTTAGATAATCACATAGATCCAAAAAACAATCTAGTTGTAACTTACAAAGCTGCTGTGATGGAGCAATAATCAAGAAATCATCCAAAAGATGCAACAATAATGAAATACGAAATTTTTCCTTTGCAATCCACTCTAACGAAGTACTAAATCTTTCAAAAGTTTTACAGGAACTGGCACAACCCATAGGCATACATTTATCATAAAAGTACTGGTTTTGCCAAAACATTCCTAAAAGATGATAATCCTCTTTCCGAATAGGTATTATACGAAAAGCACTCTTAATGTCTGTCTTAGCTAAGAAACTATTTCTACCTGACCTTTTAATTAATGCTATAGCATCATCAATTCGTGCATAGGTTACATGACTATCCTCTACTGAAATACCATCGTTTACCGATTGGCCATAAGGATAAGATAAATGTTGAATAAGCCGAAATTCACCTTGCGTTTTCTTAGGCACCACACCCAAAGGCGAAACTCTGAAATTTTTAAAAGGTGGCAACTTAAAAGGGCCACCGATACGACCAGCATCAATCTCCTTCTTAAAATATTTCTTTACCACATCAGGGTGTTGCCTTGCCGAAATCAAATTATTTGCAAATGCTGTCTGTTCAAAACCCTGAAAATGTATTGGAAAACCCTCCGAAAAACCTTGTATCAAAAAATTCTTTTCAGTTAAAGAGTAACCATCTAACAAATAAGCCAGTCTATTTACTTTGACATTTGAAGCATGAATGCTTATATGAACAACCTGAACAAAATTTACCCAAATGATACTTTCGACAAAAACCATAAGGTACAAATCCCACACTCCTGTCAACTGAATTAAGATTTATCTTACTTTGCCTGCTCGAAAAATTCTGTGCTCTAATCCATAATTCCCAGTGCACAGCACCCCATGGCATCTCAGCAGGGGATTGTTGTTTCAAATAACGAAAATTATTATCATAAAATTTCCAATTTGCCCCTCGTCCTGCCAGATCTCTCACAACTTCCACATACTTCATTAAACCTGGTGCCTCGGTTGGATATTTAGCTGTATAAACCCCCACAAATATTTGAAAAGCTGTTAACCAAGTGTCGATGTTTACAATTGGCCTTGCCTTATTAGTTGGTTCTAAGCATACACTAGGTAAGTTGTCAGTTGCTGAATTATTACCACTAGCCCACGTTAACTGATAACGCTGATCAGAGGGTGAATTATTTAGCAACAAACCAAATTCAATATACTCATGTGCCCATATTTTTGCTTTTAGTTTTGCAGGCACCCTTGCATCTATAGGAACACTCATTGGCTTAAACATTCTCTCTGGCTTAGAAATAAGTGGCAATAACTCAGCAGCCCCAGGTGTCTCACCTGCTACTGACTGTACAACCGAAGCTATAGACCCCTGTACTATAGCCTCGGCTTCACCATCCTTATCTCTTTGAACATTACGAGGTACTACATCATTAACAATGGATGACTCATTCAACGACCTCTCAATCATCGACCCCTGTGGTACCGTGGTTTTGCTAATGGCTTGGATGACAGCTGTTGTTATCTGACTTATGACTTCAGGAGGAATAGCTATTGCTGCAGATGATGAACTACCAATATTCAATGCGGTACTAGCACCCTGCACATTTGATCCACCATGAACTGAATTAGGCTCTGTGTTACTTACATTTTCTGCCATCATATCACGTTCAAGACTAACCACATCAGAACTTGCTGCTACAACCTGTGTACTTGTGCCTGTCATGCTATTGGTTGGTAAAGTTGTTGCTGCTGTGTTTTCCCCTGGAAATACCATATGCGTTGAAGGCCTCACATTACGATTGCTTCGTCTGATGGGATTCACTATCTGCCTGCTATTCCTTGTACGTGGCATTCTGTAAAAATTTCTATTACAAAACAACTATATGGCCCTCCATATTGAAAAACAAGCATGTTAATATCATTGATAAATTTCAATGAAATATTATTCAATTTAAAATTGTGCAGATATCAGCAATGATTATACTTTTTTGTAATGAATATTCAATTGACTAAAAATTACTGCCATGGGACAGATACAACCTTTGCTAATATCTATTTTTTAATAAATATTAATTTTAATAAATAATTCACTGTCATTGTAAAAATATACACATTAATATTAAATAATTTTCAATAAATAATAAATCTAAATAAATAACTCACTGACAATGGAAATATATCAGCAGTGATAAGAAATATTTTGTAATAATAACCTTGAATAATAAATAAACTTCAATAAATAATTCACTAAATAAGTATCACCTTTGATAATGATATTTGGTTGATTTCAATGCAATTCATAATCATTATTAAACATATTCAAGAACAAACCTTACATACATAGCACACACATGTAAAAACACTTTTTACATTCAATTACACTGAACGGTTTACATACACAGTACGAGCTATAGAGTGACTTGGCAGACAAACAATGTCGCCGCAACATTTATATGCCACTCCTATTATGCTCAAAATAATTTCATTATTCAATGGTCACGCTCATATACAGCAATAGACCTAATTGAATCATAATCAACATATTCAATAATTTTTGGTCATGCCGATGTACAGCAATAGACCTATCTGTATCATAATCAACCAATTCAAGGATTAAAGGTCACGCTGATGTACAGCAATAGACCTATCTGAATCAAAATCAATAAATTGAACAATTTTCAGTCACGCTGATGTACAGCAATAGACCTATCTGAATCAAAATCAATAAATTGAACAATTTTCGGTCACGCTGATGTACAGCAATAGACCTATCTGAATCAAAATCAATAAATTGAACAATTTTCGGTCACGCTGATGTACAGCAATAGACCTATCTGAATCAAAATCAGTAATTCATTTTAAGTTGTAACTTTTATAAAAATAGTACACAGTCAAAAGTATAAAAATCCCTTCTTGTAATATGCATAACATGGCTCACAACATTTTTATAGCTTTCAGTATTGCTCCCCTATAGCTACGATATAAATAGTACTGACCCTTGTAATTTACATGGACACCATCAAAACAATAGACGTCCTTTTTTGAAAGCAAATCCCTATGCTCCCATATAGCAACAAAAGGATACATTTGCAAAAGACCACGCAAGTAATGGTTAAGCTTGAATGCGGCTTCATTAAAATCCAAATCAGGTAAACCGGAATATCGTAGGCGCCGCGGAATCACCAAACATACTGCTACAAACTTAACTTCCAAATTTTCGTGCATGTATGTTATTAAATCGTCTATCATCGATCCCACGACTTCGGGTCTACTTTCATTTCCCCGCGATATATCAAGGTCATTCGTTCCGATTTCTAAAATGACGACATCTGGTTTTAGCTGACGAATGCAATCCAAATTCTCCATCATCCTACGAACCGTTAAACCCCCAAAACCTCTAAAAATAATTTCCGCTTTTTCAGACAAATTAAAATCAATTGCGGCCCGAACATCTTCACCTTTTTTCAAAGAATTATGCAACCGCTTAACAAAAGAATGGCCCCATAACAATACTTTGGGCTTTGAAGCCTGAGAGGTCATGTTTACTTATTTGTCGCTAAACGCTCAAAATGTTTCAACGATAAAAACTTTATGACAAAATATGCCGAATGTCACGAACTGAATTAAGAATTGCTATGATACACCTACCTCAAAGGTTTTCCACCAGAATGTCCAAAATATAATCAAAATAATGCAAAAAAGGCAAGAATACAGCGACAAAAACTTTTAACAACAAACCTCTCTGATCGAGATTTCATAAAATCCTTATTGCAAAACAATAATTTCTTTATCATTGCAACTTTTGTTATCAGCATCATCAAAATGGATTTTCAATTATTTTTATCATCAAGTACTTGAAATATATTACCTCACATTGATTAATTTGAAATCCCAGAATTTTTGACACTCACCTTTTGTATAGCAAACACAGTCTATATCTTTTGGTTCAATGTTGGCTTCATCAAGGGCCCTTTGAAAAAAATAATCATGTATTTTGCTGTTGTAACCAAATAAGTAAATTGTCTTAAAAGCTCCAATCACAATGACATTTTCAACGCAGACTTGAAGAGAGAGGTATTTTGTTTATTGATCCTATTTATAGGACAGAAACATGAAAGACTTCTCTCCTTCTTTATAGGCTGGGAAGCATGATTTGACTTTCACAATGTATCTTGTGGAGAGATGAAGTATCACAGGAGCTTCAAAAAATGAATCTTACTCACTTTCGTAATATCATAAGAATATTTTCTCTATGGTGTTTTGCTGTGTCACTTGGCATAAAACCTACACACAGACAAGTAATTTAGTTCAATGAAATGGAAATTATTCAAATCCAAACAGTTCACACAATTGCATAACTCGCATTGCAATTGAATTTACAACGTCTATTTTAAATTAGGACAGCATAGTACTAGTTTTTAAGCATTATTACCAAATAATAATGTAGATTTGATATTACAATTGACAGTATTTCACGATACAAACCTATATAAAATGCTCACCTTGGCCCGGTGGAGTTATGTATGTACATCTTGGATTTGACAGCACAATTCCATCTTTTACTATTCCAATACCGAGTTTATTTGCACTCCCTTCAAATCCAATCACTGTTGGCATGATTTTATTTCTTTTTCGTCAGATAAAACAACTTTTTTTTTGTGGACCTACCAACTTCGACTTCTAGAAGACAAATACATTTGCAGCCAGGCGTTGCACGCAAGTGGCCGAGCAAATTATGGTACCTAGAAATTATGGGTTTCCTGTGTAACAAGATTTTTCTTTTTCTTTCTTTCTTTCTTTTTTTTGTTTTTTTTTGTTTTTGTTTTTTTGTTGTTGTTGTTTTACCGAAAAAAACAAAATAAACACAAGGTTTGATCAATTCGCGAGACTAACCTCGGAAAGGTGGGTAAAAAAGATGTGTGATACCACATTAGTTGTTCCTATATTCGAAGTCTACACCTGCTTTTTTAGGTCTCGTCGACAACGATTTCATTATCAAAGTCGCCGTTTTCAAATTTATCCAGCATACTACCAACTCGAATGCCAGAGCGTCTAGCTCCTCTTTCTTTTTGCCAGCCAATCACAACCACTGGCATCCAGGGTATCTATTTCGGTCATGAACCTCACTAATAGGCATCATTATGGCATCATTTTACTACAACTTCCAGCATTCTTTGCGAATTCTATTTCATATTCAAATTCTTAATCCCTTTGGAGATTAACAGAACGATTAGTGCTAATTGTGCTACAAAAGAAAGTAAGCAAAGCATTCTGGTAGTTGTAGTATATGACGCCATAATGCACATCGCCTATTCTTGCCAGCCCAACCCCTGGCATTTATAATGAATGTTCCCCTAGTGTGGTCATTACCCCCCTAATTCTTGCAAGCCCGCCCCCTGGCATTTATAATGAATGGTCTCCTAGTGAAGTCATGTCCCCCCCCCCCCCCCAATTCTTGCAAGCCCGCCCCCTGGCATTTATAATGAATGGTCTCCTAGTGAAGTCATGACCTCCCCCCCCCCCCCAATTCTTTCAAGCCCATTTCCTTATATAAAAAGAACATCAATTCAAGCGATGACAAAACACATTTTTCTTTTATTGATATGATTTAAATTTTATCTAACAGTTTTTACAACATTTTTTTATTCATATATGTGTAATTACTATACCGCTAATAAAACGTCCCTTGTTTGCCATGATCGATTGCTATTCATTGGTACCAAAAATAACGCCCAAAAATATTATTGATCGAAGTAGAAATATTAAGCAAAGATCCAAATTGTAGACGAGTTTGTATCGATGTGCTGAAATCGATAAACCTTGAATTCAGCATCAAGTAAAATCTGTTGTAAGTGGAAGAATAAAACACTATGTCCTTTTCTTTTCGTTTTGCATTGTATATTATTGTTTCATAATTTGCAATGAATCAAATGACCTTATATCTTCCGAGGATGAAGGGCCATTGAGACCCACCCTTTCAAGTTGTCACGATGAACGCCCGGGGATTTGCAGAAGTTTTTATCGAGTCAATGAGATTTAAGGACGAGGTTAGTTTTTCATTGTATATCATTGTGTGACAAATCTATTCATTTATGGATTGTCTGTATTGAACGAATGAAAAATTGCCATTGCCGTGGATTCATAGAGAAGTGATTTATTGTCGAATTAATATCGATCTACCACACATTGACGAATCAGTTTATATCGATTCAAGGACTAAGTTATTGTTTGGACTAAAATGTTTCATTGGAAATCAATAAGCTTGATGTTCACGTTGATTGGTCGTTGATCCTCGATTCACAGAATGTCATTTAGAGAAGTCACATGACTGGTATCCGTTACTATGGCAATGTCGCGTCACGATCGGGGGTAATGGACATTTTGACTATGACAAATGACGTCATACCTGAAACAAAAACATAGAATATCAAATAGTGCAAATTTTCCAGCAAATAGAAATGCGTTCTGTTTTAGTTTTTGCTGCACCAACGTTTCACGAAGTCACTATTATAGAATTTACTTTACGTTTTGCAAAGCATAGCAGCAGATCAACGTGACTGCACAATGTAACATCGCTGCAACAATTTTTCTTCTCAAGTTTACAAAAACACACGCACGAAAACACAGACCCATATCTCTGATTACCAGATCTCCCCAGTCAGCATTTTCAAGCGTTATGAGATACGTTGCTGAGTAAGGGTGCGCAAGTTAACAGCGCCTCAAAATCTTCTACAACCTGTGTCGAAACATTTCACCGTGTATATATCTCTTCAAGAAAGTTGGCATCACAAAATGCCATGACAAATATGCTTCAAGTAGCTGTTATTGTTTTAGTTTTCATCGACGCTCAATAGTATGACCAGTGATAGACTCGCTTTCGTATGAGTATGAAACGGTACGGCTGCGATACCGCTACGATACGGCAGAAAATTGCAATTTTTGCTTAGAAACTACGGCTACGATACGATACAGTACTGTTTCCCACTCATACGAAAACGACTCTAATGTATGCATTCGTATACTTCTATGTCTACCATCAACCAATCAGCAATCGAGCAGCAGTGTAAATACTGTGCTAATTGGTTGAAAGCTTTGACATAAAGAATTATGCAAAACATAACTGATCACACTTTGGAGTGTCACAATGTACCGTTGTTAATACCTCTGTCGCAAGGCAAGTACTCTTCGTCTTAGCTAACGGTTTCTGACGGGCCTCGTTAGTTGGTGTGCCAACAGCTGCGATATTTGTCTCCCCTAAACTTCTTCTTCTGAGTTTATCCTTCTCTTTATGACCGTCAGAGTTTTTATGAGTAATTCTCTCAATTAACGATCGTCTCTTATGTCCATTATCTTTACCGTTTTTATTCCGAAGTATAACACCAGTACTGTTGCACTCTTCGGGACTCGTCACTCGATCGCTCGTTTTGTCCGAATGCGAACGATCACGTAACGAAAATGTTCGGAAAAAGTTCGACGGCTTTTTGGTCTCCTCCTCGAAAGAAGGCGACTTCGCCACCTTATGTCTCTTATCAGTTTCTTTTAATGCTTTATTGCTTATTTCCTCCGCTGATTTTCTACGACGGTGACCACGCGGGCTCGTCTTCTTATCTGCCATTGATGTACGACTATCGTGGGAGACAGCTCCTCCTCTACTCGAGCCCGTGTCGTCTTCTGTAAGATGAGCATTCGCTTCACAGAAACCACTACTTGCAGATGAATCAGAGAACTCCGAGCCTATCAGTGATAGGCGTTTATCGGTGATTGTTGTTGTGGGGCTAGAAGTCGATCGCAGTACGACGTTTGTTGTAATTGTCGGTTGGTAGCCAGACGGTTCGTCGTATCGTGTACTTGGGACGTGTAGTGCTGGTTGGCTTTCAACGCTGATTCCCGTCGAGGCTTCTGTTAGTCCATATTCTATGAATAGAAACATTCATAAAGAAACTGATATGAATGGATTATTTAATGAAAGAATGAATGAAAGAATGAGTGAGTACATGAATGAACAAATGAAAGAATGAATAAATGAATGAAAGAATGAGTGAATAAATGAATGAAAGAATGAATGAACGAATGATCGAGTAAACGAATAAATGAAAGAATGAATAAATGAAACAATAAGTCAGTTTTAGGTTCCGTTTTAGCTACGACTGCAGGTAAAATAAAGCAGTCTTGTTTGTTTTTAAAGGGATTGCCCTAATTCACTATGACGTCACTGCTTGTTTACGTGGGGAAAAGAATTGCCCAATACAAGAAAATTCAAAAAAAAAATATGCCTCTTTGCGAAACGGTTTTATCTAAAATAGTTTTCAGATATAATGTGTGTTAATATGTGCTCAATAATATGCAGGACATTGGGGGACTATTCCACTTCTTTTTCTAGATTCATACGAATCTCAGAACAATTCTGGTTAATTTGCATTGATATGACCCCCTCTGACGACAATGAACCTTTGGGTTTAAACAATAGCTTGCTGAAGATGTTTTGATGTGGTATCATGGTGAACAGTCCAGTTTCGAATTCTTTTTTATACAGTCTTAGCCTCCGTTGTGCGTAAAAGATTCAAAAAAGGCAATAGTCATTTTCACACATACAGGCTCCACATTTTCATGCAAAGGCCGTTACGTCGCCTTTTTTTGCGAGAACATGGCATGTTCAGATCATACCTTTATTTCTTACAGCTTGCTTCCATAATATCTTAGTAATCTCAGTTAACCATGCAGTCTTGACCTTCATATTCGCAGCCTAAAATAATCAACAAACAGGCATGATCACAAGAGAAAAGATTTGCTTCACAACGGTTTTAAAGCTATGTGTATTTAATAGGTAAGTTACGAGCCTTAGTAAATCATCTGAAGGTTTTTGAGAACTTCAAGAGGCTGAAAATGAGCAAGTTCCACTAGAAACCAAGGACAGCTGTTTCGGCCTGTATTGAGCCTCGTCAGCACGGTGTATCTAATGAACAGTGTGTCTGATCACACTTAGAGTGAAGATCAAAGACAAGCACTACGCATGCTCGTACCAAGGACCCCACATCACATCCCCACCTGAAGTATGAACTTTTCTCCAGTTCTTCTCTTTCGAAACCATAACTCGAACTTGTGCCCACCATCGCCCACAGTCTCCGTTAGCCCCAAGTCAGCGGTCTATTGGAAAAAGAGAGAAAAGAGTGTTATAGTATGCCATGGTGACCTACAGACCTGAAGCGAGATGACGTCACTAATGGATTCTGTTTTCTGACTTTTCGACTGAGAGGTCGCGAGAGCCCGGAATACTGCCTAGAATATTGTAATGCCAATATTCCCTTCGGTGAACTCAAATGACACTACCAGATAATCATTCACCTTTAGTGAGTTTTTATAGTAAAACAGATCGACACCGCCCTGTTGTCTTCTAGCTTTACTAAACAACACCAGATCCTCAAAGAGAAACACTCTTCTTTGATGCTTCTTTTTGCCTGTCCATACGATGAAGTTATCCTGTCGTAGAAGACGTCCTTGCTCTTTCACGTTTAACTGAAATGCAACCAGCAGAGAACAACATGGTTACTAGCTTTTCAACATTTAACTTTAGTAAACCCACACGAGTGCGGGGTGTCTAGTGACGGGAGCACTTGTCTTCCAGCGCAGCAGATATTAGTTTGATTTGTTTGTTTGCTTGTTTGTTAGTTCGTCTGTTTATTTGGTTTGTTTGTTTGTTTTTGTTTATTTGGTTGTTTGTTCGTCTGTTTATTTGTCTACTGGTTACTTTGTTTATTTCGTCTGTTTGTTTGTTTGTTTATGTCATTGCTTATTAGTTTGATTATATGTTTTGTTTTCTGTTTATGTTTTTTTTTTGTATTTGGTGTTTCCTTAGTTATTTATTGACATGCTCGTTTATGTTAGTTTCATAGCTTGTTTACCTGTTTATTCATTTGTTCGGCTTGTTTGTTTGTGTATGCTTGGCTGTTTCTTTATTTGTTTGATATGTTGTGCCCTCTCACACTATAAAGGTGTTTTTTTCAGCTAGTGGTTTGACAAACCTCTATTCATAATACTTACGTCGCAGTTTCGTAGTGAGTCCATGGCGAGCAGATCGTTACCGTGTCGTAACTGAAATCGAACCATGTTCTCTGCATCCTGTAAAATACAATGAAAAACATCAACAAACCAATCACAAACACGATAACAATGTAAAACGATTCTGTTCGGCACATGTTCATAACAGAGGCCCACACTTCCACCAACCTTGAGCTCGTTGACGCGTGTCACGTGATCTTTACATGTGTCAATCATATCCTGAACAAGAATACACAGTCAGTATTTACAAAAAGTAAAAAAATCTACTCATCGAGTTTATTTGTAATATTTTAGAGAAACAAAGAAAAAAAAAAAAAAAGGCAAACAAGGGTCTCCTGTTATTGGTGCCAGCGTTTGTGGTAACCCTCCCTCATGGGCAAAGCAAATAAAAAATATAATAACTACACAAACAAGCCAACCAACCATCGTACAAATAAACAAACAAACAAAACACCAAACAATTATGGTGCAAGTTGTTGCGGTAACATTGTCTAATATACAAAGCAAATAAAAAAATAATAAAAAAAATAATAAATAAACAAGCCAACCAAACATCGGACAAATAAAAACAAGCAAACCAACAAACAAACTTTCCCCGCATTCGCTTGACTGGCCACAAAACAATAGATTTACATCGAGGCTGGAGTGTATAAAATACATAGAATGTATGGAATTCTACACTCCAGCCTCGGTGTGAATGTATTCTTTCGTGGACAGTCAAGCGAATGCGGGGAAGGCCTATTAAACACCTATGCAAGCAACAATTTACATCAACGCTAATTAGTAAACGCAGAACTGAATTGAATCAACTAGTACTGTTTGTGAGGACTACAGTAAATTTGCCACTCACCCGTAGCAAAAGTCCATATTTACACATTCGCTGCACTGGCTTCATCAGGTAACTACCAAGGTCCAGCTTATCTCCTAATTCCTGCTGACACGTCTACAAATACAAACAATCTAGTCAATGCAGTCAGTCATTTGATCAATCAGTCAGTCAGTAAATCCATTTACTTATGTACATATTGAATTATTCAGTTTATCTACTTCGTGTCTGTCTGTCCGTCTTTCTATAAAATGTAAAGAGTTCTTACCCGAAAGTAAGCGTTGCCATGATCAGAGAGGAGTTGGTCAGATCTTGGTTTGTTCTTGTTGTAAAGCGCATATAGATAGAACTGACGTTCCTACAAACGCAACATATCAAATTCGACATTAGAATCACATCGCAACATCATGACCTCGTACCTAAGTACTTCATTCATCCATTTTGTAGTTTATCTTTGTTTAACATTCAACAACATCACATCAAATCGCATTGCATCGTATCGCATACATTGTGTCGCATATCATCGTATTGCACAACATCGAACCGCAAAACATCGTATTGAACAATGAATCGCATAACATCGTATCGCATAACATCGTATCGTATAACATTCTATCTTATCACATCGTATCGTATAACATCGTATCACATAACATCGAATCGCATAAGACCGTATCGTATCATATCACACCATTATGGTTGCAGCGATATTAAATGACAGCTAACTTACCCATTTTAGAAAACAACTGCCAATCTGTAGTGGCCTATCTTGACATATTTCTAGCTCGTGAAGAAAACACCTAAAATAACACAGAACCAATTTAAAACTATAAACAGCAGTGGGAGCAAGGATCACTGGCAAACGAGCATGAGTCTTCTCCCAGATTGTTGGGATTCCTGTGGCACTACGCAGCTATTCTTAAATAAATTAAAATCGCGCACATTGCATTTGTATTTGCTTATATGCGCCAGTACAATGATATCTACAAAATTGACAATCATAGTATCCAAAAGAAAAGATAATATGAATCATAAATATAAAAAGATTGCTTGTTTTTCTTACCTATTATGAAAGTCGTAAATTCTTTCAAGGTTCCCAAATAAGATATTCTTTTTTCCCTTGAGGGAAGGAAGCATATTGGGATCCTCCATTCTTGATAAATAATTCTACGAAAAAAGAAAAAGAATTCATATTTTTATGAGAAAACGAAATAGGACATAAAATCAGAAAGACGCGCCATTGAGCTATACATCATCACAATAAGATAAAATCAGAGAATTAAAAAAAATGATGGACAAATAATAAAAAATATATATCAAAATGGAAGGAGAAAGAACAAGGTGACAACAATCTGAATAGATAATTGTTCTTACTGTAATAATATATTCTAAAGATTTGACATAATCTCGTTCGGTGTCAATCATTTCTTGTACAATGTACTGTAATTTCCTGCACGGAGAAAAGAAAACAATATGACTACCAACACAGATACTGCTCGCCTGTAATATATAACTAAACCACAATGGGCTCTGAAGTCCACGCATATTAAAATGTTGGTTAAAAGCACTCAAAACATATGAAATGCTAGTCTTAGAATAGAATAGAATAGAATAGAATAGAATAGAATAGAATAGAATAGAATAGAATAGAATAGAATAGAATAGAATAGAATAGAATAGAATAGAATAGAATAGAATGGAATGGAATGGAATGGAATGGAATGGAATGGAATGGGAAGAGGTCTAAATAAGGGGACAAAGGAATCAAACTCGGGAGTTCTTGCACAGACAACCGCGCGTTACACCACTACAGTTTTTCTTATTTATAATCATCAAGGTAATGGTAAGGTTCGTTCATATTGTATAAACGTACTCTTTAACTCGGGGTGACAGGTTTTCTTCGCTTTCTTCGGCATTTTCTGAACTCTAGAGATAAAAGGCAATATGTTTTTAGAAATAAAAAAGAACATCAAATCGGAATTAGTTACATTTACGGTGAACGTTTAATGACAATCCAAATAAGACAGACACGAGAAAAAAAAGAAAGAAAACATGTAAAAAAAAAACAAAGAACGAAAGAGTTACCAAAAAACAACGAACGAAAAAAAGAAGAAAGTTAGATAATGCTTATGTTACTTGAAGACAAATGCTAAACCTCCAATCATACCCGTCAATTAGTTACGTCACCTACAAGACATATCATGATTGGTTATAAATTACGTAATGAATAAGAACGTGTGCGTACTGGTATCGGGCTGTCTGGAGGTAAACTGCTGACCTCTTTCCAAGTGTACAGTTTCTCAGAGGAGTTTTTTCTCTCTGGTGTAAGAAAAGCCTGAACGGCTTCAGTTACTGGACTACCCAAATCGTCGTCATCCGTGTCCGGTCCCCCATCGCTCTCGATATCCCCGTCCTGAGGGGTCGAAGAGGACTCGTCACTACCTGTGTTAGTACTTGAGACTTCACATAACGGGTGGCCCTGGGAACGAACAAGAATTCGTTGGTTATTTGGTGGCTTTTGGAGGGTACGTATGAATGAAGAAATGAACGAACAAATACACCAGCGAATGATTAAATAAATGAATAAACGAATGAATGAATGAATGAATGATTAAATAAATGAATAAACTAATGAATGAATGAATGAGTGAATGAATGAATGAATGAATGAATGATTAAATACATGAATAAACTAATGAATGAATGAATGAATGAATGAATGATTAAATAAATGAATAAACTAATGAATGAATGAATGAATGAATGAATGAATGAATGAATGAATAAATGAATGAATGAATGAACAAATAAATGAATGAGTAAATGGATGGATGGATAGACTCAATTTATTCATGAATGAATGAATCAACCAATATTAAATGAACAAATGAGTCGATCAATTTTTTTGTTCAAAGCTCGATTAGCTCTGATTCTGGGTTAACTCTTAAGAAAACCTAGAGTTTACCCTGGATTAGCACTAATCGAGCTTTGAACAACTGGGCCATAGTAAATCAATCAACTTGTTTTTGTTCAACCAATCAGGCAATCAGTCATTCAATGAATCAATTAATGAATGATTGATCATAAAATCAATCAACCAATTAATTAAACATTTATTCGCTTATGTAATTAATCAATTAATCATTGAATCAATTGGTCAGTCCATCAGTCCATCAATCTGGCAGTTATTCACATCAATGAATCACCTTGAGCCGTTCTTCTGCTCGTCCCAGCGTGCTCTTTCTCTGTTCCAACATATCTTCCACCTCCTTATATCTCGTCAGTGCACCTTCTGCTTGACTTATCACGCTAGCCTGGCCAATATTTGCAGCAATCTCCGATATCCGATGTAGCCGACTAGCAGGCCATACCGGGAATCGTTCTAAGTAATCATCGAGTCCTTTCGTGAGTGTAACCACTCCCTCTATAGTTACAATTTCTTCCATCTTCATTAGAGCTATCTGCTTTAGGGTGCTTATCGTCCATTCTGAGATCTGTTGAGAAAATGCAAAATTACCGCATTAAAAAATGAACTACAGATTAGCTTATTGTGGTAATTAGTGGTAATAAACAAAACTATGAAGTTAATTTATCGTCGATGATTAAAATACAAGCATGAATCCAATTGTATATACTACATTAACATAGACTTAATGTACATGCACTTTGCCATCGTTCAAACTTCTAGTTGGATATACTTACTTCGTTAACAAGTTGATGGAACTCTCTGCCCATCATCAGCTGGTTTTTTCGTTGTTCAAGTTTCTTTGTACTTTTCTTGTATATATCCTCTAAATATTTGCATGTCTCGTGTAGACCAACACTTTCAAAATGTCCTCCTTGATAAAGAGATCTTCCTTCTTCTAAGAGATTCTCTATTTTATCGTAGTATTGCTGTGGAAGGTAAATAACGTGTTATCATCACAAACACTACTACTATCACCAACATTAACATTGTTATCATCATCGTAATCATCATCATAATCACAATTATCATCATCATCATCATTACCACTACTATCATCATCATCACCAACACTACTATCACAAACATTATTAACATTATAATCATCATCATCATTACCACTACTATCATCATCATCACCAACACTACTATCACAAACATTATTAACATTATCATCATCATCATCACCACTACTATCATCATCATCACCAACACTACTATCACAAACATTATTAACATTATCATCATCATCATCATTATCATTACCACTTCTATCATCATCATCACCAACACTACTATCACAAACATTATTAACATTATCATCATCATCATCACCATTATCATTACCACTACTATCATCATCATCACCAACACTTCTATCACAAACATTATTAACATTATCATAATCATTATAATCACTATCATCATCATCATCACTGCCATCATCATCATCACTGCCATCATCATTACCACTACTAACAGTAACACTTCTACTACCATAACCATCACTATCGTCATCACCATCATCATTCTAGAATCTACGCAATTGTACCTTCGCAGTTTCTTCGAATTGACTGAATTCTTTTTGTAGCACCTCAATATGTCTAATTGATTCTCCAACATCAATTTCTTTATTAAGAAACGGTTCAGCTTCTGTATTGATCCACTCTGAAACCTGGAAGCAATGAATAGAGAAATAAATAAATGAATGATCGAACGAACGAACGAACGAATGAATGAACGAATGGATGGATGGATAAATGAATGGATGAATTAATGAATGAATGAACGGATAAACAATTACAATAATAAATGAATAAATAATTGCATTGCTAGATTATTAAATTAACAAATAAATGAATAGAAAAACGAATGAATGAATGGGCGAATAAATTGACGAAAACCCTCCTACCTTTTGCGATTCTGTTTCAAACTCCCTCAACTGCATACACTGGTTTAATCGTTTTGTTCTATTATCTGTCAACATCTCTAGCTTGCAAAATACTTCATTCATTTGATTGTACAATTTAGAAACGCTATTAACAGTCTCTGTGTAGTCCTCAGTTTTAGTCAGTTGAGATTTCTCTTCCTCTAAACGAATTAATAATTGTTCTCCTTCGACTTGTAATGCTGATAACCTACTGTCTTTGAATACTTCTTTAACCTTTTGCTCATGCTGTTCTAGTAGTGTTTTACATTCTTGAAGAGTTTCTCCTACTTTAGTATTAGTAAATTGTTGCATCACTTCCATCGCAAGCTTGGCAGCGCTGCGACATCCTGTCATAAACGGTTCAAGTTTCTGGAGAGGTAACAGAAGAGATAACGGCATCAAAATATGTTTTACAACCAGATGCATTTGCTCATTTTCAGTCACATCGAAAATAGAAAACAATAACTTGAATAACAATCATAATAACAGCACTATTATCGTCATTGTCATCTTCGTCACCGCTAACAAAATAGAAAACAAACAAAATAGAAAACAGTCACAATAGTTCACATGAACAACAATAATAACAACAACAGCACTGTTATCATTATCATCACTGTCATCATCAACATCACTATCATCACCATCATCACTATCATCATCATCATTATTCATCACTATCATCACCATCATTATATCATCACCCTCACTATCATCACTGTCATCACCATCATCACTATCATCACCATCATTATATCATCACCCTCACTATCATCACTGTCATCACCATCATCACTATCATCACCATCATTATATCATCACCCTCACTATCATCACTGTCATCACCATCATCACTATCATCACCATCATTATATCATCACCCTCACTATCATCACTGTCATCACCATCATCACTATCATCATCGCTATCATCATCATCAGCACAATTATCAGACTTTAGATTAAAATCGTATTAATACCATCTACATCGACGATCGCAATGGTTTTCCAAATGTCTTAGATGAAAGCACGATTTAAATACGAGTACTTACAATTCTAAAGCGTATCCATTCATCGTGATCATACTTGAATGTTCCCTGGAACTCTGGCGTTAGTTGTGATTCATCAATATATTTTTTCAAGTCTTGCACGGTGGTAATTATCTTAAACTGTTGACAAAATAAAGTCGTTTAGTACACAATTAAGACATCAACTTTCTGTTATAAGCTATTCTGTTGCGATAAAAGATGCTCAGCATAGTTTATATACACATAAACTAACTTAAAGAAAACTTGACGACATAATCGCAATAATATGTGCGAAAAACGATTGCTCTAAGAGATGCCTTCGTATCTGGTTCGAAATATACAGAGAAAACTACTTCTGCCTTGTACCAGTACTTTAGCCGTTGCAGTATAGCACATAATAAGCGTCCTAGCTATGAGCTCCAAACTAACAGCAAATCCGAGTCAAAAAATGTTGAACATTTACGAGAAACCCGATTGGGGTATGCATTTCATTTTCATCGTGCCGTAAGCGTAAGCACATGTTCCAAAAGTACATAAAAACACACAATATCACGACACTACAATAATGTCAACAAGTTATACAATCAAAACGAAACCCTTACAATAAGAAAACGGGTATAAACAACAACAAACTTACCCTCTGAACTTAAAATTTGATAACAAACGATTGTGAAATAGCACAGCACCGTAAATTGAATAATTCCATCAATGTTTCGCACCACTAACTAAGATCAAAAGCCAACCCATCTCAAGAGCTCGTCAAACGCAGAATATTGAACCCTGGTTATTTTTAGCGCAAATAATTAAAAAAATCAACGGCGAAGGCCATTATATATTGAACTTGGAACATTTTTATCCATAAAAAATCAACGGCGAAACGTAGCAATATTCGTCTGGGGATATATCGACTATGTCGAATTTACAGTATTTTTAGATTGTATAGGGCAGTTCAGGGGTCGAGGAATTCGGGGAAGTTTTCGAAACATCTGGATGGTACACGCTGTTGAAATATTGAAAAGACATGGATGCCGTTCTCCCGTAGTCAATCATTCATATTCTGTCATTTTTGACAGAATTAATGGACTATAGGGCAACCGTTTACAATATAACAAACTGCGATGCTATCGCGATCGTGTATATGAAGACGACCCATGGTCTTTCCGTGAACGATCTTCAATGCGCTTCGAAAAAAAAATCTGTATGTTCAAAGATCAAGATCAGCTTGCTAGCCATACTCTCATCTAGCTACTGGGACCTCGAGTCACAAAAAAAAAAAACGAATTCAATGTGGGCTTTCTGTGTGTCATGCGTAATTTAGATACCGTGGTAATTTCCAAATAAGAAGACAAACATTTTCTGTGTGTAATTGAAGTGAAACCGAAAAACGATGCACTACGATTCAGATTTCTTTCAAATCAGAGAGAAAATGAGTTACGATCCACTCATGGAACAAATTGTTTTAAGTGCCTTAGAAATGCATTGATGGAACGAGAATAAATTTGCAAATTGATTGTCATGCATGAGTAGAGAACTTATACATTCTCGCATCCAGATGAACATTTTTGTGGTCTAAAAAATTACAATAGATATCCATGATACATAAAAGACATAAATGATATTTAAAAGATATAACCTATGATATGTAATTGTGCTGTAAATCCATATCAAAATGATACAATTGCCTTTTTTTAAAGTATTAACAATAGTGCATAGCATACATGTATTTGCTAAAGCCACGCTTCAAGCTCGGTTAGAAATAGCAAATAAAGTGGTCTGTAGCGAAACCTTCATCCAGAATATTACTGTTTCATTCTATATTATAGAACAAAAACCGTTTCATATATTACAACTATAAATTATTCAAAAAATCGTAATCATAAATATTTTGTTGAGAACTTGCAAATCATACCCAAATTTCGTGCCAAATGATATTTCGTACATGTTCCTGTACTTAAATTGTTTTCTTTTCTTTTCATCAGATTTAACGAGTGCTAATTATTTTAAACACGAAACACTCCAACATATATGGAAGATGCATTACCATTTAAATAATCTAACATCTGAGGAAGTTGTCCTTCAACAGCATAGCGTATAGAAAATATCCACTAGTAAGGCCAAGTTTCTACCACTATATTTTCTACAATCGAATTCAAACATTGTGTATTATTATCATAAATTTTCTAAATATATGTTTACCACAATTTAATGAACGCAGAAACGCTGAATTCAAACATAAAGGAATCTGTCTCATAAGGAAAACAGAAAGAACGCTTTTCATGTCTACACTTTTTGAATTCCGTTAAAATGAGACTAAATAAATAGTAAACAAAGGAATGTCTTACCATGAAATGTCGTCCACGGTAAGCACCAGTGAAAATTGGACGCGAATCTCTCAGCAACACAAAAATGGGACACAAATCTACTGACAGTGTAAAACGTTGAGACAAAATTCGCAGGTCAAATGGTTAACATAAATACATTTTTTTCTTAAGTCATTATGTTAATTACAAACGATAATTATTGGTATCTGTTTTTCTATAATCAACTAATTTTACAATAAAATTTCAAAATTCATGACAACATAGGTGAGTTTTGTAATTTTATATTGAAAGGTGAACAAAATGAACACAAAAATCAACAAGATTCATTGATAAAAAGACCTAGAAACTCATTCCCACAATTCCTTTCGAGCGTGTTATCGTAGGTATGTCATAGGTATGTCTTTTCCTCGAAAACTTTTTTTTTCAATTTAGCGAATTCAAAACGACTTGAAGTCATTTACGTTATTATGCAAACTCCACACAACCGGGCACAATCAGCGAGTCGTGAAACCAAGGCCAAACAAGTTAAAAAACATTGACAATGTTAACAACTTCAAGCAAAAATATCAAAGACATTTCTTTGAATTAGCATTCAATAAGTCATTTATTAGTTCAAGACAATTTATCATTTACTAAAATAGATATTTTATTTATCATTGTAACAATAATTCTATTAGATTTTATACATAGTATAATAAAATATTTCAATGTAATATATATTTTCATAATAAATGTATACAGCTTCTTGTAATATGCAATAGAAAATTCATTTTATTTTTGTGCGATATAAATTCTATATCATTATTGTATTATTAAAAAAGCACAAGAACGACACGAGCTGTTGGCTTGCCGAGTGAACGAAATCCTGCTGGCAACGAACTGATGTAATTTTACCTCATATAAATCTAGTTTGTTAGCTTTCAACAAACATGGACACTAACTAGCTACTGATTAATATGCGTATTTTTTTAAATTCTAACTCAAGTTTGCAATAACCTCACCTAGGAGTAGTTGTACATAGGAATTTTAACAAATGCAAATATATTTAGTTCCAGTTACTAAATCAAACAGCAACAAGTCCCATAAAAAAACAGTGAATTCTCACTTTTTTACCGTAATTTCTTAAAAGAATTCAGAAAAAATAATCAAGATAAAAACGATAGACAAGTTTGACTGAAAAATCAAAACCCGAGTAAACAAGAACAGCTACATATATGCTACGCTTGCCTTTTTGTCATAAAACTTTGTAATTTAATTCGCAATAAAAATGTTAATTAAATTCTCATTAAATAAACTTCAATATGATAAATAGAGTTATTACCAAAGGGGTTAGTATCTCAGAGTTTCAAATGAGCCGACACGGTACATAACAATGGTCTACATATCTAACAAATGTATTTCTCCACAAAAACGTTTAAGCGATTGTTTGTACAACTTTAAAAGTTCTCAATTTCACAAAACGATTGCGATTAAAATAAGCTGCGTCAGTACTTTAAATATCACTGACGAAAAATTGATTTTATGAATGATTAATTATCATTTGTACAACGACTAAACAAGTTGAACCCGCGCTATTCATAATGTAACGTGATTTACTGTCCGATGAAGGACTCACGTCCAAAACGTGTTTTCTTTTCATACGCACATCAAAATGTTTCACAACTGTTTCACTAGAAACACTGCCGCTGCTTACCTAGTTACCTCAAATGTGGAATAAAATGATACTTACAGTTTCCGACGATTTCAATCGATACAGATTCAATGCTCTCTTTCATAGGAATGAAAATATCCAAATATTCCACAAACTAATCAAACGCAAAGAGCTCAAAGTTAATTTATTAATCCATTGATATGAGCTGTGTTTGCAGGACGAATACAGTGATATTAAATTACAGCGGTTTCGCGCATGGTCAGTCAATAAGAGAGAATTGTTTTGAATGTTTCCGTTATGCAATTTTTTTGTATCAAATAAAAGAAATAGATAATATGGACAAAATATGTTGAGAAAGACTGTTTGTGCAGAAAAAACAGTTACTGCCGCAGTTAAAGACGATTTTGAAAAAAAAACCAGTTTGTTTTGTCACTGGACAATCATAAAAAAGACTGTTTGTGCAGCTATGAGAAAGACAGTCTGTGCAGTATCCACTGTTGGTGCGGCTTCAACAAATATCATTTTAAGAATTAGAAAACGTTAAACACATGATTGATTACTGTTCGAATATTATTTACATCTAATGTTTTTCAAGATGGTGCGATAAGCATACATTACACGCTTTTACGAATTCTACTACAACTCACATAATGCATCCTATTGTGTCATGCTGTGTTCGGCAATATAACAAGCTTCTCAATTGTCAACATTATCAATCAGAAAAAAAATAAAAACAGTTTTGTTGTTTACTTATTAAAAACATAAATGATAATAGCACGAATTTACAATATTATAAGTAACGATGGTTTTTAGTCCAGAACAATCCAGAAAATTGTGTGCATAGTGTAAATTGCGAATTTTAATTTAATCATAATAAATTGAGTGCAACGCTGAATGGTAATATTAATGATTATTCATTAATTAATTATTAATACCCTTTAAAAAATCTAATCGATAAGAGTACACAGTTTTCAAAAATCCGTAAAACAACGTGAAATACCGCAAGTGCAAAATGATGTAATAGGTTTGGAGAAATAAAGTGTAATGTTCCAAAAACACAAATGAAAATAACGATAATTTAGTGGGGTAACATGTAACAAAGTGAAACGAGTGTATTAAAGTGGTTTAAAGTGTGATAGAAAACCACTCTAAAATCTACCATGAATCATATGTTGACGTTTTGTATCGCAAATAGAAACATTGTTTCTTTGAAATACATCCATCTAATATATTCGTATCTACAAATAAGTTAACTTATGATTGTTCAATACTATTGAAGCAAAACAAAACAACGCAAAGGAAATCTGAAGAAAGGAAAAAACAATGTAAACTCATTTAGCACAAACAAAGAGGTTATGGATCAAGGAAGTGAGCCATATTCAATGTCTAAATCATTGTCACGAAATCCCGGTACACCTCAGTTTTAATTATAACATCATTCTCACAGAAAAACATCAAAATATTCCTTCGGCCTGAAAACAGCACCTAAAAGAAATGAAGTAATTCCGCATTTGTTTTCATAACATTGATATTCGGCCCGCAAGTTAATTCATTATGACTGACTATTTGGCAACGACAACTCCTTGTTCACGAACTTAAAAAAATCTTTAAAAAACCAGTTTCTTTAAAGTAAAATGACATGACAACATTCATATACAATCCCTATATTTCATCTAAGATTAAAAATACCTTAAAGATCCAAGATCAGACAATTCACATCGAATTATAACCAACATAAACTGCAACAAGGTTTTGTCATCAACATCTACACACATATACACTATAAAAATATTTGTTGATTGTAACATGCCGAAGTGCATCACGGTATATGTATATAATCGAGTCGTTAGGTAAACACAACTAGTTCGGGGGACTGGATTCTAATGACGTCATCACTGCCGTCAATAATCATGCCCCCAGGCTGTGATACCATTGTAATACCTAATAGGGGATGGAACTGACCGCCTCTACGCATTGTTTAAAAGTGATATGGCTCTTATACATTTTGGTTATGTTTATTGGCTTAACTATTTTACGTCAAGGTCAATGTTGCCTTAGGCTACGAGAAAGTGAGAGATTTTCTGCAGCAGTCATTATGATACTTGCAGTCAAAATGTTTTTCTCTCGGGAAACTGAAATCATTTCCAGTCAAAATAAAGTTATCACAAACAAAAGGAAGCCATTTTCATCTAATTTCAGAAAGAATCCCACATCTCAATCGAAAATCGTGCGCTGATTGGCTATCGAGGAGATGAATTTAGCGTGGAATTCACCATTACACAGGTAGCCCGTACGCTTTTCATTTCACACCTAGAAAAAAACAACTTTCGATTGAGATATGGGATTCAAGAAAAATTCAATTCCTGACTCGTGAATTCCACATTGAATTTCACGAGAAAAACGATATCGCACGAATCGCGAATGTGGAATTCCCTCGTCATCCATTGAATTTTCCTATAGAAGCTGCATGTTCTCCCAGGAAGCCCACGGTGCGCAATGCTTTCCCGCCGTCGTTTCATCAATGCTTCGTTTACGGAATTTATGGATTCAAGCTTTTCGGAGCAGTAAGACGCCAAAACAAACACACAAAGTCACATTTTCTATTCCACCAATGCTCCTTTTGCAGATATTTTAAGCTACTACAAGCTACAGAGAATAGAAAGAAATCAAAACAAGAATGCGAAGTCACTGGGAGTCGAACTCTGGTCCTCTCAAGCCGATGTCGCCCACTAACCAACTGTGTACGGGTGTACCGCGATTCATGATGTGCTACTGAAACGCAGTGATTGTGGTGTGCCTATTCGGCACCTTTCAACACAAGCCCAGCTGGCGTACATGAGTTATTTATAATCGCATAAACAAGAACAATCCAGCGTTGTTTATACTTAAACCCCTAAGCGAACAGTTTTTACTTCGACTTCAGCTTTTATCAAACGCACACTTTGACGCCCAATTCAATAGATTCTTACACCTTTTGGATGTTGAAAATAAATGGCAAATGCTTTCGATGTTGCTTTGAATAAAATCGAAATGCGTTTCGAAAAAAACGAAACCGTTTCCTCAGACCTGAAATCAGTGCATTTCATACAACATCGACATAAGATGAAGCACTTTAGCGCACAAGTGCAGCCGTGCATTGTTGCCATCGAGAAAGAGACTAAAACAGTGACGGCGATATCTTGGAATAACAGACATAAGTCAAAACTTTGCAATATATTTTAAACTAAATTGTTTGAGAATACCATACACGTGTAGTACAAGATAAGACAAGATAAGATAATAACAATATTATCCGAACACGTGCTCATGCAATGCATTATGGGAACAGGTCAGAAGGTTTGGTAACTTAGCAACACAGGAAACCTTGAACACTCACTTCAGCAACGTCAAAATCAATGATGTCATAAACATGTGCTCATACAATGCATTATAGGAAATTTTCAACTCAAAAGCCTGGTATCTATGCAGCACAGGAAGCCCGACACGACTCACCTCAAAATTTAGTTGTTCTTTTATCTTGGTGGTGCTAAACATTAATAACGGAGAGTCTTTCTTGGCGACAACATAGACTATGTGTATAGCTCCTGGACTGCTTTCCTGCAAAACAAAAAATAAATAACTAATAAATAATTAATAAATAAATAAATAAATAAATAAATAAATAAACAAATAAAGTTTAATAAAACATGAAAGAACGAACTTACGAAAAATTATGAAAATTGATTAGCAGACAGACAGACACACAGACAGACAAATGTAATGAACAGACAGCAAAACGAACAAACAATTAAACATTCCAATAAACAACAAACAGACAAACATATAAATAAACAAAACAAAAACAGACAGATAGAAAGACAAACAATTAAAACGAACAGCAGAGAAAGCCTGGGTATGATTTGCGAAGTAAAACCCCTTGCGCAAATCGAGTGGGCAAGTGATTCATTTGCAAACGTTTGTGGAATTGTGGAATTCAAACAAGGAAACCCTCGACTACCACAAACAGTTTTGTCGGTTTTCCTGCGCAAAATCGTCTGTCAAACAGTGTCTGTGGTGGATTACACACACCAGATGGATCATACAGATTCACAGATTTGGATTCTGGCAATCTAAATAGTTGATAGTAATGAAGGACGGAAACATAGAGGTCCTGAATATCATAATATCGGAAAAATCTAAAGATAAAATCCCAATTATGTATAAACAAATATAATTTTTTTTTATTTACTAACTGATTATATTTTCGTCTATTTCTTTATTATTCGTTTAATTATTCAATTACTCATTAAGTACTTTATTTATTCATTAATTTCACTATTAGTTTATTTGTACATTATCCACTGTTCCATTCATTTATTCATTCATTAATTCATTTATCCATTCATCAATTTATTTATCAGTCAGTCTATCTATCCAATATTTCATTCATTCATTTATTCATTCATTCAATTTTCCATCTATCCATCCGTCCATCCATCCATTCATTCATCCATTTATTCATTCATTCATTCAACCTTCCATCTATCCATCCATCCATCCATTCATTCATCCTTTTATTAAATCATTTATCCACTCATTTTTTACCCATCCATTCGTTCAATTCAAAAACCCTCTGTGTTACTAAGTAAAAGTAATAGCAGTGCCAAATGTCCTATTATAAACCAGTTACCTTTGTGATGCCGTAGGGTTAGATTCCTATAATATTTCTATTATTACAAACCCAGATAAAGTGACCTGATAAACTGTCTAGTCAAAACACTTACAAACCGGCAAGCTTGATTTATAATTTTTTTTGCAAGCGTTGAAATGAATAATGCACTTCTGTATAGAAATGCACTCAGAATGTTTTGTAAAAATAATACGAATACCATTGTCATTTATACAACAGATAAATCCTCTTTTTGTTTATTTGTTCGCTTACTTATGTGTTGGCTTGTTTGATTGTTTATTTGACTTTTAGTTGCCTTGTTTGAAAATAAATTGTTTGTTTGTACGTTAGCTTGCTTTTTCCATTTGTTTGTTTGTTTGGTCGTTTATTTATTTATATACGAGTTCGCCGGTTTGTGTATAGGTGGGTTAGTCGAAATGTTTTTGGTCGGTGCGTTTTAAGAAGTTACTTTCTGTTAGTTCGTTTGCTTCTGTCTTTATTTTTTGTTATAGTTTGGTAGGAGTACAAGAAACTTTTGGGGTTTTCTTCATATTTGAACTAAAACCTTTATATCGTAAATTCGAATCATTTTGCATTGGTATGGATCGCGCAAAATCTTTCTGGAAGAAAGAAATGTTCAATCGAAAATCAAAAAAACTAAAATGTTTACTTCAAATAATATCCGACCTATATTTTAACTCAAAATTGTCGAGGTATCAGTCCAAGAAACCGTTTAATCAATGAAGAAATCAAGAACCTAAACTTTAAATTAAACGTCAAAAGTATGTCATTCCTAAATTGCTAGAACATTAAAAATCTTTTTATCAAACATAGTCAACTACTAAATCCTTTATTTACAATTCTGCTTAGTTATACAAGCAAAAAACAAAATCAAAAACAAACAAAGCTTCTACCGTAGTCCTGGACAAAAATTATTCGAGTCGTTTTAGTAATATTCAGTGTTTAAGGCCTTGTGCGGTTTTTGTAAATCCGAAACAATTCAACTTCGTTAAAAACGCGTAAATGTATAATGCAAAACGATGTAGTTTATCAGAAAACAGTGACAGTTACTTCGTTCAGAAAATTGACGTTAAAATCGTTGTTTCCGGAGTTTTATTCGAGCATTCAGCATTTATCGAAGTTGAAAGACAGCAGTATCTTAAAACATTTTTTCGTTCTCAGTCACTTTTCAATAATTTGTTTTCAGTATTTTAATTGTACATTGATTCTGACAAACGAAGCATTTCTATGAAGTGTTAAATTTCGAACTTTAAACAAACAACATAAAATTCAACAAAATAATAACGAGTATTCAACCATTTTTCCATCTTGCCCCAGAAAAAGTTATTGCTCAGTAATAACATTAATAGCGCATACTGTTTTTAATTGTAAGTGGTATTTTGTTACTTTCGTACAAATTACAAATTAAAATAAGTTGAATTTTTAATTTTAAACAAACAGCAATAAAACACACACAAAAACGTTTCCCTTACCTGAAAACATATCATGGTTTCGATTATGTCCTCAAAAAGTCTTCGTTTCGTTGACGTTTTTCTCGCATCCAAAATCACAGTAAATCCAAGATTGGGTTCTTGTTTTCTAACGAATTAAGAAGAACATAAAATGAACATAAGACGGCGAACGTTAATAAGGTATGAGCTGTAGATAAAGATTGAAACTTGATACCCTGGGAAACTCGTCACTCTGGGTTGGGAGCTCGCACACATCCGGTCAACTGTCAGCCATATTGGTAGAGTTCCACAATTTTTGTTGACTTTTACGGCGGCTTATTTACCTCTAGATAAAACTCTACTTCATATTTAACTCGCGCTGAGCTTTGTAGAATAGTTAGCTATGTTTTTGAGTGGTTTAAAGTGGTTTTTGAGAAGCTGGAGTACAACGGAGTGACATGTTGTAAAAGCAAAGCTTTTTTTGCTCTCGAGAAGTTGATTGTGATACTGCCGAACTTCTGTGGGCGAGAGCATTGATAAAGAGGACATGACAACATGTAACAATGGAGGCTAATTAGCATTGTTCATTATGATGATGATGAATAGCTATGGTACTGATGAAATGATGGTCGATTTTCACAGCTTTTTTAGCGCGAAATTTTATTAGTTCATCACAAAAGTACATAATTGCGAACAAAATAAAAAGTTAATTGAGCACAGAAAAATTATAGCAAGCAACATGCAATTATACATATTTTTCGTCAATTGCGCCTTTAACTTATGAGTAAATTCTTATCATATTACTCCAAATAAAAATTATGAAATTTCAAGATTAATATAAAGGAAGAAAGATTTCCCAATTTCGCAGCTTTTTGACACCAGATTGTCAACTAAACTAATAAGATATAACTGTATTGACACCTTTGGTTTTAACACGATATTCATAATCTTTTGTGACGTAAAAAATGTACAAAATAAAAAAATAAAAAAATAAAAAAATTGACAATTGGCCCAAAAAGGTTTTGGACATTCTGCATAAAAGAACTCTGCAATTGAGTTATGCAATTTTTCAGCATTACTGCCAAATCAGGAATACATATGTACAAACAATTGTTACCAAAAATAGTTAAATGATGCCAAGCAATTCGGTCATATCAACCTAAAATCATGGAATTACGGCTAAATTGTCCAGATAAAATATATAATTGAAACAATACGTATCAATTTCTTGCTAAATCCTTTTATCTCGTATCAAGCTTGGGTGGCCTGAAACACAGCACGCAAAAACGCTGACAACAATGGACATGATTACGGTCATCAAATGACTTGGAAGTCGAGCAAAGGAAGGAAATAACGTTACTTGTTTGCAGACTACCAGACAAAACCCTCCACAAAGGGGCCATAAGAGAACCGATACAAACCAATACTGAAATTTTGAAAGCACAAGCATTCCAGGCAAAACTCCATCGTAAAGCGAAAAGAAAAGCTTTATTGTTAATCCCACAAGGACAAAAAAAAACGGAAAGTTTTCATCTTTATTTCTATGCTCGCGCTTGCGTCTTCACAAGCGCACGAGGTTAGCACACAAGAGAAATATATATGTTGGAGGACCGGGCTCTTCAACGTCACACAGCAAGCTACACAGAGTATCGACAGATTACAAAACAAGCATTTGAAATCACTGACAATAGATCTCGCAACGACGTTTTCAAAAAAAACCGTTGTAGAAGATAAATAGGATAAAGGCGAAAGCACGACCGAAATGAACCGTGGGTAAAACTTTTCAAGTCTTTTGTGAAGATAAATAGCTGCAGATTATGCACAAAACATAACCATCTGTCACTATGATGGCCTTTTTATCAAGCCAACACCATTGATTTGCTTATTTTACTGCTTGTTTTCCAATGTCAATTAAAACCCATAGTTCCTTTCGGTCTATAGAATTCGACATTTTTTTCAATGTTTTTGCAATCAGGTGTATCTTGTAAATCAAAGATAGGGATTATAGTCCCGACCACTCGAAAGATAACCGAAAGATGAGAGCTGCTGTCACTTGATTATTTGGGTGGTTTGACACCTGGAGAGCTGTCAGAGTGTATTAATCAGAGGAAAACGAAGAGACAACAGTGCAAATAGGACAGGCAGGAAGACAGACAACCAGGCAGACAGACAGACAGAGAGACAGACAACCAGGCAGGCAGGCAGACAGACAGACAGACATACAAACAAACAAAAAGACAGACAGACAGACAGACATACAAATAAACAAACAAACTGACAGACAGACAGACAGACAACCAGACAGACAAACAGACCAGCAAACAAACAGACAGACAGACAAACAAACAAACAAAAAACAGACCTGCAAACAGACAGACAGACAAACAAACAAACAGACGGATAGACAGACAAACAAACAGACCAGCAAAAAAAAAAACAGACAGACGGACAGACAAACAAACAAACAAACAAACAGACCAGCAAACAAATATACAAGCAAACTGACAGACTAACAAGCAGGCAGACAAAAATACAGACAGAGATATAAACAAGCAAAAACAAAACATACAGACAATTTTACAACAAAACAAACAAACAGAAATTATTAAGACTGAAACATTTTCAGACAGACTGACAACTTACTTTGGTAAAGTTTGAAAGTACATCAAAAGTCTAGTTAGTTCAACAGTACTATACTCAATATTACTCCAGTCAGGACGGGATGGGTTGATTAGAAGAATGGGACAGTTCTGTTTATCCTTGGTACCTGGAGAAAAACCACAATTATGAATTAATGAACAATGAATAAATAAAAGGATGGATGGGTGGATGGATGGATGGAAGAATGACTGAATGAATAATAAATAAGTCAGTGTATGATTGAATGAATAAATTTGTATTCATATTAATGGAAGCCTGAATGAATGAAAAATGAATGAATGAATGAATAAATGAATGAATGAATGAATGAATGGATGGATGAATGAATGAAATTTGACTGAGTGCATAAATGAATCAGTGAACGAATAAGTGAATAAGTCTGGCATGACAAAAAACAAACAGACCTCCTCAAGACTACACAAACAGTCTTTCATTAGACTGCACAAACAACTTTTGTCAAGACAGCACTCACACACAATGATCACATCTCACTCACTATTTACCTGGTAAACAGGCCACACCAGTGTGAAGTAGTTCAAAGTTAATTTCAAATATATTCAAAGGTTTTTCCATGAAGATGGACTGTCTACTGACTTTGCAACTTTCCTCAAGACTATCGGTTTTCTCAATTTCTGGTAAAGTTATTATACTGGCGTTACAGCAAGAACTTTTTCCTTGTCATCATCATCACCATAACAACCCAAATAATCATTATGCCAGTACAACATCAACATTATCATCATCATCATCACAACAACAACATTATCATCATTGCAATCATCATCATTACAACAACCAATAATCAAGAGCACTGGCACTTTGTCATCATTATCATCATCATCATCATCACATAAACATTATCAAAATCGCAATCATCTTCATAATAATCATCATCTAAATACTGTCAAATCGAGAGAAAGAGATAGATGGTTTATTAATGAAATCACATCGCAGCCCTAGAGCTGAATTACGTAATTATTTACAATAATAGTAGGTAATAATACATACAATAAATATGCATAATTAGTATTCTAAAATATTAAATATAATACATTAATAAAATATTAGCTAATAAATATGCTATTATGTACTACTAATTTAAATTATACGAACTAGATAATATATTGATAAAAGTATTCTTTTTGTTTTGAAATTTGGCACGCTAAATCCATGTTGATTATGGGGATGATATTGTAGATTGTGTTTAGAAGGCAGCCGACTGTGTAGTTTATGTTTTGAATTGTTAACAATAAAATTCATCATGAGAGTCTTACCTCTATATTGTTTAAAGCTAACATTCCTAGTTGCTGACATTAGATATCTCCATGGCCTTCTCTCAAATCTTTTAGTTTTACTCATAACGATGCAATTAAGAAACAAAAACCTTCCATTCATCTCATTCCGTAAATGTTCTGTCCAGTTCATTGACCAAACTTTTGGCAAATCATTCTTATCCAATGGCAGTGACAAAACTTGTTTGGTGTTGTAGTATTTGATGATGAGTTGGCCAGGTACAATTGAACTCAGATGGATATAAAAGTCTCCTTTGTGAAGTGAGATGGTTAACTTTGAGACATGAATGATTGACTGGACAAATTTTTCATAGTATGGCATCCAACTGTCGTCAGGACCATCAACACCAGCAAAATACTCCTAAAGGTTTGATGGAAATAACATTACAGTGCGAATCCAAAAACCGTGGCCAGACAAACATGTCAGGAATGCTGTTGTTTCTTGGCCAATCACAGACAGCATACTAATGAACCCTAACCAAAAAGTAATTCTGATTGGGTAAGAAAACATCCCTGGCCATCTCGCCATAGTTTTTATATTTTTGCACTATGAAAGTGACAATAACAATTGACAGTGGCAATGATATCACAATAAAAACTGCAAACTGGTATGATTGATTAATAGTTGATAATTATTGATTGGTTGGTGGTGTGTCTGGTGGATTGATTGATTGACTGATTGATTGACTGTTCCATTGACTGACTGACTGATGGATTGATTGACTGATTGCTTGATTGATTGACTGATTGAAATCATTGATTGATTAATATCATTGATTAATTGATTGATTGATTGGACTGATTGATTGATTGATTGATTGATTGATTAGAGTGATTGATTGATTCATGGATTGATTGACTGATTGATTGATTGATTGATTGATTGATATCATTGATTGATTGACTCATGGATTGATTGATTGACTCATGGATTGATTGATTGATTAATTGCGCAATACCTCGGCAGACTGCCTGACATCTCTGAGTAAAGCCAGAACAGGTTCAAGATATTCGCTGATAAATCTCTTGGCATCGTCATCATACTGTTCAGCTTTGACCTTCTCCAGTAACGGCACATGACAGTCAATCAAAAAATCCTGACACAGACACTGCCAGTCCCAGTCAGTCTCTTCCACCTTTTTGAAAATAACAGAAACACAAAAGTAATTAATTGGAGTAATTTGAGAGTTTATCTTACACAATCACAAATTCTAAGAAATTCTAAGTTAATTCTGAAATTAAAGTTTGAAATGAAGTTTGTAAAATAACTATTAAAATAATGATTAGTGTCCATGTTTTGATCTTAAACATGTACAGTATGGAGTGCTCATTTGCCAATGAAAATTGTCTTTTTCTGGTTCTACTGGTTGGCATAAACATAACTTAGTTTTATATTTTATTAAGCAGACTCGGCTAACTGACACATTAAAAAAAACTTATAAAATAATGATGAAAAAGTGCTATGTTTATTTTCTGTACTCTTTCACCTATTTTTTACAATAATGAAAAAAACAATTCCTATTAATATAATCTGACAATATGCTAACACCAAGATAAACAGCTCAATCATCATCAACCAGCTATAAATCCATATATTGTTTATCAAACACAATAGACTACATTGATCTCACACAGTTTCTTTGAATAAAACAGATGGCTTGTACCTGCTACAACATTACAAGTACTTAACATCTTAAACCACAATGTCATTGTTTTTAATGTCTATAGATCACTTTGAGATTGAACACAGATAATCATATCAATATGGCTAATTGACAAGCTACAAAAACATTGTACATTTTGCAGTTTGAATGTAGATTACATGTACAATAGATTTTGTGTATGATTTGCTTTGCATATCATTAAAACAAAGATCATGGCTGCAAAAGCTGCTTACAATACTATATAACATGATATTGCAAAGAAATGAATGAAGCAACAAATGAATGAACAAAAAAAAGGGTTAAAAGAATTAACAAATCTATCAATGGATGAGTGAGTGAATCCAATACAGCATTCGAATGCCTGTAGGCTGCCAGTACAAGGCCTGAATTTATAAAGTTATTTATGGAGCATCACTAGCCATTGAATATGATTTTTATATAAGATTCTTTTGGTGGATATTGTGACTCTGTTATACTGCATATTTTAAAATTGTTTTATTATAATATTATTATAACTTGTTTCAATAAGCTCTATGACAAAATAGAATAACCATTAAATGTTTCAAATTTGGCTAGTTGTAAGATTACATGTGTTTAACACCAACACATAAATAAATTATTCACAACTTTCAAACATTCACCACAAAATTATTCAGAAAGAATTCCCATATTTGAATTTTTTTAAATAAATAAAGTTAAAAAAATACGGTGAAAATTGGGTGAATGTTTTATGTGACATAAAGTAACATGCAGACTATTTTTATATTCAACAACAGTTAATGGACAAACATTTACAGCTTTAATTTGCAATCATTTGTATTGTGCTCCAGTGAGCCTTCTGTCTAATACACCAGTCAACCTTGTCCATCCTGAGCTTGGAGTTCCATCAAGGTCACCACCTCAGCATTACGGCACCTTAAGTGAATTTCATACTTTTGCTTATAATTTATTCTATTAGCATAACAAGCCGTACAACCTTAAATGTGTCTGCTAATATACCTGGAGGGTATGGAAATCAAGCACAAAAACACACATGGTTTTAAAGATTGATGATAATTTCCTCATTATGATACAATTACTGACTGGTTTAGTTGTAATTGTGCTTCATAAATTCTTTCTACGAATTTGACGAAAAAATTACAAGAAAATGGTCAATCTTCAAAGCAAGATTGTTCTCATAATTTATTCAAAAGAAAATGTCAAATGAACAATTATGGTAAATCGTTTAAGTCAACTAGATAAGAGTTGTTGTAAACTGTGTAAAGCTTTGTTTATGTTGGAATTAAATTGAATTTACATGGTTCAAGATTGCGTGATCATCCATTGATCAACAACTCCAGAATAGCGAATCTTGTAACTTCTTTAAACAATGGATGATGAATACGGATAATGGCAAAATGAACAACGAAAAAGAAAACACTGAGTAATTGACAATAACAACTTAGAAAGATATCTAAATCACATTATAAACTTAGCTTTTAGCACGATCTGATCGCTTTATCTGAAAAGCTTGACTTTAAGAAGAAGAGAAAATTACACAAATCTACCAAACATAAACACTAAACACTTCAATATTTTTCCGAATGAATGGAAAATTACAAATTACACCAAAATTCGACATCTTAGTAACGATTTACTACAGTGGAAAGTACTCCGAAAGAAGATCATTTAAAGAATAACTAGAGTGATTAAATACGGCTTAATGACTGAAAAAATGACAAGTATAATTATGGGTAATTACAAAATTTTTGGCGATCAAACATGGATATAAGTTCAGGTTTTTATGTGATCAAACATGCACATAAGCATCTCGAATTTCATGTCCAAAACAGTCACCTACGAAAGCCAGCAGTGAGACTGTAATATTATAAAAACAATACTAAACAACGACATAAAGATATCATTAAAAGAAAGTAAAATAACGAAGCAATATTTGAACGATTGTTATGAGTTATCAACCGAAGCCAACGCCATGTGTGGTGGCACTCACCTCGCTAGACGACATTTATCACCACAGAATTTCAATATCCAATGTTTACACGTATTTCTGCACTCATTTCCATTGCAGTACCATTCAAGGCATTGTATTTGAAGTATTTTACTAAGACATAAAGGCTTGTTGTTCTTTTTGAGGGTTAAGCATTTCCGAAGTCGCCATTTTATTCATTCGTGTTTAGACGTAAACACGCATGCGTTTTAGGTGATTGCACGCCTTTCCCCTCCTACCCCGCCCAGGGGACAAAAGCAAGCGAAAATTGACGCACATTGGAAATCTTACTCAAAAGCGTCCTAAAAAGCTGGCTTTTTGTCAAGAAATAGGGAGGAGATTTACTTGTTTTGATGCTGAAATGTTTTGACCCCTGGGCAGTAAAGAAACGCTTCAAAAACAGATAAAAGCGGTACAATTTTATATTTTGACAGACTATTTGCCGACAGACACATAAATAACAAACAAAAAGAGAACAAACAAATATTTGAACAAAATAAAAAGATAAATAAACCTACAAAAATCGAAATTGAACGGTTCGAAACTACCGCAGGGGTTCCTGTGTGAAAATGGGTCTTCAGTCTATTATGGTCAGCGTTTGATATCCGCGCATGCTTCTAAAGAAACAAATTTCATTCCAACTTTAGATTCTGTTTTTGTTATATCCTTTGTTTTTGCAAACTTTATTTCTATTCATATTGTTTTACATACTCAATTTAATCGTTAATCCAATGAATAGAAGGGAAACTTTCGAAGGTATGGTCATATAAACGAACTCAATCTTTAAAACCGAAGTTTAAACAAAAAATCTCACTACATTCCAACGTCTGTAATTTGATATTTTTCATTTTTCAAAAAAATGGACAAGTGACGATCTCTTCTTTTCTCTTTTATGCTCCACGTGTTTTAGAAGTGACAAAAAGGTAAGCAGTTCTATAAGAGCTGTAAGTACAAAAGTCTTTAGCTGGTTTGTAATATAATTTCATGTCAAATTCTTGTCGAAGGAACTGTACTGACTTCATTGAAACAATAATACATATATTCTGTAAAACCCATATAACAAAAGCCTCTACGTTTTACAATGTAATGAAAAAATATATACACATATACTGAGAAACTGAGATTGATATTAAAAAAATTACAATAAATAATATTTGCAAATTAAGCTTATTGTACCATCTATCCATCCATCCCTCCATTAACATCTGTTCACATGACCATCTTATTTCATCTGTCAGTCATGTAGTTCATTTTCAAAATATTTTTTTTATACATCTTCATGCATCTTCCTTAAAACTTCATCTTTCTCTCCCCATCAATTCAATCATTGCATCATCCATTTATTCATTATCAACTGCACATGTTCAATCTACATTTTTATGAGGTTGTTGCCCTTTATATTTCTTCTATTGATTTCATCTATGTATAGCGATACTTTATGTTTATAAACAAATGAATTGTTATGCTAATGTGCCAACCAGAACTACAATGGGCTCTATTGAAATAATGGCCAATCACTGTCTGGTTGGCACATGAATAACAAAGGATTAGGTCAGCTCAAGTATCGCTATACATTGTATGTCACATTTTATATCATTCATCTGCTTATTTGTCATTTATCTCCTAAATATTTCATTCATTCATTTCTCTTACTTATTTCATCTATTTATCCATCCATCTATTCATCCATTCCTTCATTCTCCCATCCATCCATTTAATGATTAATTCATTTTTTTTTTAGTCTAGAAGCAGTTGCTATAGAATGTAACAAGACAGAGAATGTGGATTTGGATCTTCTTATTGACGAATACCAAAGAGGATCAGAGATTGTTGAGAGTTTAAGAGAAGTAGAACAAGATCCTATTATACAGGTTTGTCAGAGATTTATTGATATGAAATGATTGAAAGACTGGATCATTCATTGGGGATAAATCAATTGATGGAATGTGAATAGAATGTAAGTAAAATGTAAAGGCAATAAGTCATGTGGGATCAGCTTATGAAAAATGTACATTGAGCATGTGCAGTAGATAAGTTGTGAGCCAAGAAATAGCTGTTAGGCCTCAATAGTGGAAGATAGTAGTGGACAATGAAATTATTGATAGATCAATCAAGGGATTATGGCTCAAATGATGACTTGGTTGATTGATTTGTTTGAGTTTACAAGTGGACTGTTTTTAACAGTGCATTGATTGATGAACTGATTGAAAATTGTTTGAATGACAGTGGATAGATTTCACACACACACACACAAAGACAATTTTGAATAGATCGAAAAGGGGATTTGATTGATTGGTTTTCTTTAGCCATGATATCAAACTGAACCGTTATTAATTTCTTCATTGTATTACAGAATGCATTACAACAGTTAACAGTGAGTCAAGCCCACAACCTTAACATCTTGCTACAGAAAAGATCACAACTTGACAAAGCTGGTATCATCCAATCAGCAGATGACAAAGGTAAACAAACCTATTTCCTTGACAACCCAGCTACAGTTGACGTCTGCAACCAGTTCAATCATTTGTGATAGAGCAAAGGCAGGAAAACCACAAAGTAAAAACAAACTAATTACAAACAAAATAGAAGCTGCTATTTAGTTACTATTTGTCCTTATCACTCAACCAGAACAATGCTATTTCTTTTGTTTGGGTATTGTGTTCTTTTGTTAATATATAGTTTGTTTTTATTTCATGGTTTATCTGCTCTAATCGACAGTTGCTCTAATAATTTTAACATTGTTTTATCAAAACAGCACCTGGAGATGCAGTTCCATCTTCTGTCGGAGCAACAAGTGATGATAAACAAGGCAAAAAGACAGCCAGGTATAAATAAATACTGCAATGTCAAAAATCTGTTACATCTGATTTGATTTGCCAATGAAACTTTGGTATTATTGGGAGATGGGGCAAGGATCACACTGTTGGAAGTGCTTGTGCAAGCTTCAATGCCACACCACTAGGTCCTATGTAAAAGTAAAAGACAGATCAGATCATTGCTATATGAAAATATTTCTTTGCATTACAATTTCAATTTCATAATTCATCGATAAACTGTATTAGTTTCCACAAAAAGATTTTTTCTTTCTGATCAAGTCGTAGAATAGCAATAGAAGACACTATAGTCAGTAGTGGTAGGGTTACGTTCACTGATGTGGCTGGTCTTGACATGGCTAAAGATACATTACGAGAAGCAATCATAATGCCACTGCAATATCCACATCTATTTACAGGTCAGCAATATTTATCCACACAAAGGTCTGCTATATATCTAGTAAATATTGGCCTCCTCTGCAGACATTAATGTTATAACCATGGACTTTTTTTGCATAAAAGAGAGGTAAGGGAGAATGGGATGAGAAGGGAATGGAGCAGTTGTTATTTTTACTTTGTCATCCCTAGTCCCTGACAGCAAAAATGACCTTTGCAAAGGAAGCCCAAAGTAGGATTACAAAGGACATAAAGAAATGCCTGCAGAGGAGGCTAGGTCTGGCCATTTACCAGTCTGTCTGTCAGTGTCTTTTTGTTGTCTAATTGTCATGTATAATCATAATCCTTTAGGTGGTAGGCGACCATGGAGAAGAATTCTGTTGTATGGCCCACCTGGAACAGGTTTGTAATTATAATACATCTGGTAAAATTAATTTGTAATCATTGCATCTGGTAAAATTAATTTGTAATCATTGCATCTGGTAAAATTAAAATTGTCAAATGTATATGTTTAACTTAAATACTTTTTGCTTTCCCTGTAGGCAAAACCAGGCTGGCTCAAGGTGGGTTGATGTATAAATTGTAAACGTCTCAAAATGTGTATGGAATTCAGAGAAGTCCAGGGAAGTGAACATGATGATGAGGCACCAGAAACCCAAAGAAGTGGTCCACTTTGGGTCCCATTTAAGACAAAATTCCAAATAACTGGTTCATCTCCCGCGTAATATAATTTACGCTGCACAAATGAGGTCACAATAGCTAGTTGTTTTTAAAAGACAATACTCCTTTTGTTTTGCCATTATTGTGATCTCACTTGTTAGCATAAATTATATTACATGGAAGATTACCCAAATTACACTGTTTATAAAATTTATCAGATTAATATTATATTTTTCTTCATACATGTCTAATCATATTGATTATTAGTAAAGAGAACAATTTTCAGAGACCGATCACTGAACAACTCAAATACCAACTGGGGGAGGGATAGTACACAGGTCATTGATGACAATGTCATATTGTTCTGTCCTGACAGCTGTTGCATCAGAAGTCAATTCAACATTCTACAGTGTATCAAGCTCTGATCTCATCTCAAGCTGGGTTGGAGAAAGTGAAAAGTAAGACTTACATAGTTGATAATGTTTGTTGTACTGTCTTGTCAGTGTTTTGTAGTTTATTTGCTTTGGCTGTGTTTTGTAGGCTAATCAAAGAACTATTTCAAGATGCACGAGAAAGACAAGGACGATCAGTAAGATATCTTAGTGCAAAAATAGGAGAACCATGACATAAAAATAAAAAAATAAGAAAGACTTCATGACAGTCTCCTTGTTTTGTTGTCAGGTAATATTCATTGATGAGATTGACAGTATCTGTAGAAAAAGATCAACAAGAGAAGAAGAGCATACTAGAAGAATAAAGACAGAACTATTAAAACAGGTTGAATATTTGCACCATTGCCAACAGTCCATCAATGTCATCAATACATATTCTAGCCATGAACTACTACTGTTTTTACCATCATTGCTACCACCACCACCACAGTCTCTATCATCAGCAACAACTCCACCGGTATCACCATCACCGTGTATTTCATCATCATCATATACTCAAGTGAATATTATCAACATATCAAGGTTGGTATACACTAGGTAACAAGTGGCAGCGACTTGTCCCTATAACAGGTAGCAGCAACAATTTCCCCCTGTGTGTGCTATTAAAGTAATTTTGGTGGAAATAGTTGTCGCCACCTCAGAATTTTATCACTGTGACTTGCCACTGAAATCCAACTGGTTGGATTGTTGAATCCGAGCACAATGAAGTGACCTGTTGCCCAGACAAGTCACTGCGACTTATTGCCTAGTGTGTACTGACCTTTATTGTCTTAATTATAACTGAAATCATCATCATCACCACCAATGGCATCATCAGCACCAATGGCATCATCATCGTCAATGGCATCATCACCAATGGCATCATCACCATCAAGGGCATCATCTCCACCAATGGCATCATCACCACCAATGGCATCATCACCACCAATGGCATCATCACCACCAATGGCATCATCACCACCAATGGTATCATCACCACCAATGGCATCATCACCACCAATGGCATCATCATTGTCAATGGCATCATCACCACCAATGGCATCATCACCAATGGCATCATCACCACCAATGGCATCATCACCAATGGCATCATCACCACCAATGGCATCATCACCATCAATGTCATCATCACCATCAATGGCATCATCACCACCAACGGCATCATCACCATCAATGGCATCATCACCACCAATGGCATCATCACATTCCATAGGCTTCTACAATACAAAAGCAAGGAACTCATTTCGTACCATTTCACTGCCTGAAGTTTTGCTGATCATTTTGTTTTACAGATGGAAGGAGTAGGCACCTCTGAAAATGAACAGTACTTCCTCCTGTGTGCAACTAACTGCCCATGGGAATTAGACAGTGCTTTTCTGAGGAGATTCCAGAAAAGAATTTACATCCCTCTTCCTGATAAGTATGGGAAAACTCATTTCTGAGTAAGGTGTGCGATTGCTGGAAAACCATAGCAATACTGTACATGTGTATCGAGACATTAGGTGCAATGTTTCATATAAGCATAGTCTACACTACATTTAAAATAATTGACAAATTGGCTAATTTGCAACATTTGCATAAGGTTTCTGCAATCACACACTTTACAGTCATAACCATATTTCCAACTGTATTTCCTAATCCCGGGACTTGTAGCAATAACAACAGATTACTGCAAGCTGAAAGAACTATAGATATAAAATATTAACAATTGTTCTTCTGATCCTTCTTGTTCGTCTCATCATTGAATTTTTTCACTGTATTTATAATTGTTTTCAGGGAGGCAAGAATTCATTTGATCAAGATGCACTTAGGATCCACACCTGCACAGCTTACTGAGGAGCAATGGTCACTAGTAGGCGATGAGACTGATGGGTATTCTGGTAGTGACTTGTCAAACTGTACGTCTGACGCACTCTTTGAACCAATCAGAGAACTGCAACATGCTAGATACTGGAGATGCAGCCCAGGTAAATTACAATGTGTAGATTTGAGCTCATTGCAAAAACTCTGCTATTAAAATGTAATTGATTGGTTATGTTAACAATGTAAGACAGTGAAAGATCATTTTGCCATTGATTTTTAGATGGTTTGTATGAGCCATGTGATGAGGGAGATTCAGGAGCAACAGAAGCAAAGCTATCAGATATACCACAGGAAAAGGTGACATGCCATTGCATCAATCCAGCAACCAACCAATCAATCAATCAATCCAGCAATCAATCAGTCCATCAATCAATCCAGCAACCAACCAATCAATCAATCAATCAATCCAGCAATCAATCAGTCAATCAATCAATCAATCCAGCAATCAATCAATCAGTCAATCAATCAATCAATCAATCAATCAATCTAACAATCAATTAATCAATCAAACAATCAATCCAGCAAACAATCAATCAAACAAACAATCAATCAATCAATCAATCAAACAATCAATCAAACAATCAGTCAATTAGTCAATCAATCCAACAATCAATCAATTGAACAATCAATCATTCAATCAATTGAGCAATCAATCAATCCAGCAATCAATCAAACAATGAATCAATCAAACAATCACTCAATCCATCAATCAATCAATCCAGCAACCAACCAATCAAATCAAGGTTCCTGGTTTCCCATTTTCACCAATGTATTTCTAAATGCTTTTCTTTTTTTAGGTCCATCCTAGATGTGTCTTACTAGCAGATTTCTTCAAGTCATTAAAACACAATAAGAGAACTGTCACTGATGAAGACCTTGAGAAATACCATGCATTTACACACTCATTTGGACAAAAGGGCTAAAACATCAAATAAGAACGTCTGTGTGCATGCAGTGTGGTTATATTAACACCATAAAGTGTGTTAACATTGGACAAATACAGGAAAAATAATATTGTACATAAATCAAACTGTTAGACAAACAAATTGTTAAAATAACAAATATTGTAATAAACATAAGATAGAAATAAAACACTTTGTTCACTCTTTTGACTTCCTGTTTCATTTAATACAAACAAATGATTCCGTTTCAGCCATACACAATGAGGACCGACTCGTACAACTAAATATTGCTATCCAATATGGAATTGATGTTTGTGAAATTCAGAGACAAATAATTGCCATGATAATATTAGGACTCATTATTGTACAGTTACCATTGCCAATGTTAACAAATAATTTGTTATTATCTTACAAGTTTTTTTTTTTTCACAGACTGTTGTTTGTTGTATGTTAGCCTTTATCGTAAATATAGCTCCTAAGTTATCATTACCAATGTTAACAAAATTATCTAACAAGTATATATAGTCATAGAGTGCAAACAATTAATCTCTAAAACTTATCTACTACTAAATAGTACAATTTTATGATAGAGTGCACGCACGAAAAGTGTGCAACATAAATACCACTAAATAGTGCGATTTTATGCTAATTCTATTGTTCTCTTTTGTTTAATTAGTGCTATTTACTACTAAATAGTGACAACTGTTGCACACATTTAGTGTTTGCACTCTAATTCTATTGTTTTCTTTTGTTTAAAAAGCGCTATTTTGTACTATTTAGTCATTAGTGTTTCACAGATTTATTGTTTGTACTCTAGTATGTACATCACTAGCTCATTTCCTTCCAAGGATAGAAGAATGCATCTGTTGGTTTTCGATCTTTTCTTCTCCATAACTTCTTCTTTTCTTTTGTTTTGACATTCTCACACCAGGAACTAATGGCATATTTTTCTTTCCATCTGATAACGAACTGCTCATGAAAAGATATATATTGAAATATTTCAGGAATGTTTTATTAGCCAATCAGTTGGGTTTGTCTGTGATTGGACAAGGTACAACTATGTAACATTACTGAACAAATTTAGCTGTAATTCTATACTTTAGAAAAAAAATATTGTAAAAGCTATATCCCTGAACCCAGCCAACCAGATCAAGCTGTCCAATAATGTCTGATTTGCTGAGCAATCAGATCATCAAGTTTAGATTAAAATAGTACAACGTTTATCATCAATGCCTACCTGTGGGTCCCATAGTTCACTAGATACGCCCAAATCCTTGCAACATCTCATTAATGCATTAGACTTGGCTGCCTCCATGGCTTTGCCATACACCATGTTACCATTAGAATAGAAAGTATGTTCCCCAGCTGTCTGTGAGACATATCGACCAAAGCAGAACAGTGCATACTCGCGTACTATCAACTGGCTGTTATCTCTCTCACTCTGAAACAAATAAAATGTTGAGATATCACATACTTGAAAGCTTGATGATTAATGTTAATCAAGTCAGTTTTTTCTTATTTTTTATGGTGATTCACTGCATTGCAAATGTTTTGTCACTTTTCTTTAACTCTAAATTCTCCCTGGTATCCAAGGTATGCCTCAATACGATATTTGTCCACAGAAAAGACAAATTGAAGTCAAAATATGGTAGGTATTGGTGTAATTGAGCACTGATAGGAATTGTTGTTGAGTTTCGAAACTCTGAACCAATTCAATGATTCAGAGTAAGCTGTTTATCCAGATTATTTGAATAAATTGTACTGTTTGTATTAATTAACTCCCAAGCTATCATCCTTCTTTTGTCTTCCTTTCAAACTCATACATCATATTTTTTCCTTACCCTGTCCCACCCCTCTCACTACTAAAATTTCAATATATCAATGTAGTGATAAACCACATCACATTCAATATTGTCTGTCGCCTTGGTTACCTGAAATTGTAATGAATCTCCTCTTGGAACTAGTGCCCAGCCCCCTGGTCCAAAAGCTTTGTTTAGTATTCTCCTGTATTTGATTTCAGGCAGGTAGATTAGACCTGAAATGCAATGGGATTAAATATGTCTAAGACTAAAGTCCAAAGTTCCTTCAACATCTGGAAACCAGTGCTAGTCTATCTTACCTAAAGACATAACATCATTGCCCTGTCTAAGAATTATTGGACCTAAAGTCTGATGCCTAGAAACCACTAGGCCAAAACGCATTAGATCATATCTACATATAATTTTGCGCTGTATAAATAATAAATTTATTATTATTTATTATTAAAGTTACAGACTGAATGCTGTAACATCATAATATAATACATTTTTATTGATAACATGGTCTTTGTGATCAGACTATGAGTGGTGCATTCCACAGTGCAAACCCTAGGCTATAAACCAAGAGTTAGAAAAAATAAAATACAATATATTAAACAAAAATACCCTCACAATCCCTGCACTAATACAAGATACATCAGGTGTCTCACCATCTGGTTTTATTTCAATATCATCTTCATTGACAGGTGCCATTAGTATCTTACTCACACCCTCATCAAATGGTATTAGACCAGCACCATTGTATCCCTCAGGAAACCTATCAACAGAGATATGATGTTTAGATATGTATGTAATAAAATTCATGGTATTAAATGGTATATGCATTCATAAGTGTTGTGGGGGATCCCTGTACTCTGTAATGCCACCTAAAATATCTTAAATAATGCCATGACAAGTCTAAAAATGAAAAATACTGTGATACTGTGAGCAAAAAAAAACATTTTAAACACAGCCTTGACTTCCATTATTTTGGACATCAAAAGCTTGTTACAATATAATAGTCAATATAACTTTCTTCCTGAATTATACTGACAGAGGCAAATTTGATTGAATACCATGGCATAATACCAAGAACCCGTAGTCCCAGGCTTCAATTGCCCAATTCATATAGCATCACTGTTTGTTAATGTGGGGGATCAAATTACCAAATCCAATACTGAGAAAACTCAACACAATTTGCTGATAGTGAAATAGTTATAAACCTAAAATGATCTATTTTTCAGATTTAATATGAGTTTATATGTATATAGGGCATTTGAGGGTTATTTCACTTCTTATCCTAAATTAATACTGGTTTTCAATGAATTTGCATTGATTTAACTCCATCAGACGACCAGGATCCTTTGCTTAAACAATAGATTGTCGAAGATTAGGGAAATATCTATATATTGTACAGTCCTAAATGCAAGATAGAAAAATTGCATAGTGCAAAGGTAGATCACTCTCATTACAGGTTTGATAAGCAGTGCTACAGAGAAAGCAAAACATTCGAATCAAATCAAATCAATTTTATTTGCACTAAAATGACAGTTACATAGTGACAAAGTTGTCTTGCACCTAAGCTATTAAATTATTAGATAGATATGTAGACTGTGATTAATTAAGTAATTATATATAACATAGATTAACTGATATAAAAAAGAAAAAAAATAAAATAATAATAATTGTATAGTTGTCAACTATTAATGAATATTCTTATAAATAATTGTAATTCAGAGAAATTGAGAAATTGTCATTCTAGTGCTGGTAAACCAGAGTAACTTACGTTTTCGAGCTGGTTTACCAGTTTTCAATTAGTTAACAATAAAAACAGAATGGTGTGATGGTGTTACAATCAAAATTTCAGCACTTATACAATATATTAAAAATACTGCAACTTTTTTGCAACAATTTTTGGGTTATCCTTGGTGTAATATAATTTATGCTCACAAGGGAGGTCACAATAACAGAGAAACAAAAGGAGTATTGTCTTTTGAAAACAAATCACTATTGTGACCTCACTAATGCACCATAAATTATGTTCATCACAACCAAATTTTCGCTGCAAAGATGAACCGAACAACTGACCAAATATATACACGTGACCAACCTGTCAAACGAAAACGACGTATTTTCCTGACCCGAAACGCTTTCAGCCAAATCGTGCCCATCTGTCCTTTCATTAGAGTAAAAGACTATAGAACCTTTAACTTGTCGTCTTAGCAATGAAACCGTTGGCTGTAAAATTCGCAATGAAGTTCGAAGAAGTCGTGTTGTTGTTGCCGCCATATTGGAATTGCCTGTCAGAGCTGGACTGAGTACGACTAACCACAGGAAGCCCATCAGTAAAAAAACAATAACTGATATTTTTACGGGTGTATGACCAGTGTTTGGTATTTGGATTAATGGCAGTAAATTCAAAACAAGCTTGAGAAGGGTGTGGGGTAAAGATGACAATAACTAAGAGAGGGGGTACAGATGGAAAATATTATTACACAAAGAAAACCTACCCCTCTCCCCCCTCAACGACACCCCGTCGCGATTAAAGTATTATCTATTTTTGCGCACAAGCCATGAGAAAGATTAGCGCAATTATGCATATTTACGAGCAAAATGTCTACTTAGGCAAACATTATCAAGAAAAATAATTACCTTCATCAATATTCGCGGAAGTTTTTGACTTTGAATAGCCAACGTGGTTTATTTACACTAGTATTATTAATTTTGATTTGTGGAGGTTATGAATATTTCGATTATAATTTTGGCGCGATATTTCAGATAGCATTTCAAGTATTTATTCATTCACGTTTCATTCTGGATTTCATTCTGAATTTTACATTTTTTTTAAATTTACATCTCGGCTAGACTTCTTTTTATCGTTATTTAAAATCACTTTCTCATTAAATCCCACCCATTTCATTCCATATTTCATTACGTTTTAATTTCTTTTCGATTGCGTGCGAGACAAAGAATTTTCCGATCAGTTTAATTCACTTCAATACAATCTCCGGTTTATTGTTCGACCGTTTTTTTTTTCTTTTCAGTCCCCCATCTTGCACACATTTATTTTTTAATTTTTTATCGAACCATCAGCAGTCAATATCGATAACTTTTTCTTTCTCTTTAAACTCGCCGTCAATTTTAAAATTGCACTTACAATTTCATCGGTTCACTAAAAGCAAAATCGAAACTTGTGCTCATTTTAACATTAATTTAATTATTCGTTTACTTTGTCGTAGAAATAAGATGTACCTTCTGTCAAGCGTACTTTTACTTCTCGTCCCTTAGGGGTTGAACCTATCAAAAATTGATGTTTTTTCCCGCTATTTCCTGAAAAGGCCATTTTACACGCTTCTCTATATTGCATTATGAATTCAACGTCATTTTAACTCTTTGATATGTACTGATTTTCGTTGAGAATTAGCTTTATATAATTTGAAATTATCATGTTCAAATTGTGAGCAATTCAGCGTTGATCTGTCTTAAATTTTCACCGCAAATTTGTCAATTTTTAACCGGTAGATTCATATACAACTTCAATTAATCTGCTGATCAGTTAACTTAAGCCATAAAAAATTGATAGGAAATCATAAATGAACAGCAGAGATAGATGTCTTAACTACGGACAAATGAAAGTGAAGTTTTGAAATCGTATTGTCATGTATATTAAGCTTTGGGAAATTTATTCCTGCGAAGTAAAAAAAAAAAACGCGCGCGCGCGTTAGCAATCATCAGTTTCAATGTTTCACTTCAAGTAAAATTTAGTTTTCGCAGATCGAGTTTATTTTTCAAGAGGGTTGGGCTATATTAGTCTCATCGTTCAAAAAAACCTATGACATCATAGTTCTATCGCTTAATGATACTTGAATTTCATATTACGGTATTTTAAGGCACAGGAGAAATAACAATTCATTATATAAACAATCTGCGATGGATGCAAAGTGGTTTGATATTCTTCGTTGCTGATACACATGGTCATATTTTGTATGGAATATTTCAAATTCATAATCCTTCATGATGGAAAGCGACGCTATTCCTACTCTTCACGTTGAAGGTGGCGCCAAAAAATCCTACAAACTTTTGTTCACAACATTCGTTTTAATAGTCGCCTACACAGCAGTTCTGGGCTTTGTAATCGTGCACATTTTAAATGTGAATAAGGAAATGGAAGTAAAACAGGACAGAATTAACGAAAAAATCAAGCAAATTCAACTAGAAATTGTAAAACTGCGTCGATTTGTGAACAGTTCCATGGTGTAGCCGAGTTGATTGAGGACTTCTGAAGAGTTGTGGTTGATTATTTGTTACATTTAAGCGTTGGAATATGCACAAAGTAAAAGCAAATGGACGAAGGCTGATCTTGGAAGCGTCAACATCGAATAAAAATGATTTATTATCGGTAAACACATTGAAATATCTAAAACTCCTGCATATGAATTGATAAGAGAGGATTTGCAAAGTACAATATTGAAAAGGAAATGTTTTATTATTACTGAAAGTATTGCATGTAAATTGGATGACGCGAATTAACTTTCTGAAGAGTAAACGAATTGTACATGAAAATATTATCCTTGAAAGCATTTGGAAAAGGCAGCGGCGATATTCACTACCGATAAAGGAAAAAAATCAAATCAAACTGTTAAAATGGAAGAACCGAAAAACTTTAATGTTCAAATGAAAAATGAATGAAGTAATGCAAAGAACAAACTAAATAAAGAAATTTCCGAAACGCGTAAAAACTTGAAATATCCAAGGAGGTTGACTATTTATAAAAATTTAAACATTACTTCATTTCAATTATGTGTTTGAAATTTGTAAAACATTACACAAATTAGAGGAGATTCTGGAAAGGTAAAAACTGATGTTGTCAAGAAGTAAATATACACATATGTTCATTAGAAAACACAGTAGTAAAATTTCACAAAACAACTTTAATAAACCAAAATATAAAAGCGCAATTTTAATGGAAGTTTCTCAATACAATTTTATTAGTTTATAGATCAAAAGTACTGCTGGAGTTTTGTCTACAAAAACAAGCTATTGCTACATAATCACCTACGGCCAACGGCAATAGTATCAATAATTTCAACATATTTACGAAGTAATTTCAGTACTTGTTGTTGTGGTTACCCTGAAGTGACCATAATGTAATGAATATTTCTCGTAAAAACATCGCGGTTTATCAGACGATCTACCTAATGGCTCGTCCAGTATAAATAGTTAGGCATTTTATTCCAGCTCGAATTATTTTACGTTTTCTTTTTTAAAACAATAACATCCGAGGTAGATAATTCCGTCTTGTTGTTAACGTGCACAGATGTTTGGGAAATTTTGCTCAATGATTGGAGTAATTTGTTCACTTCAGCTGTCGACTTCTGTGCGAAAATTAAGCTCATAAACATATTATTTTGTGCTAGCAAAGCAAAATAACTTATAATTATTTGAAACTATACAAGGCAGCACATATAGAAGTTGATAAATGAGGAAATTTTACAATTAAAAAACATTAACAAAAAGAAACAAGCAAGCAATAAAAACGCGGCTGTGCGAGAGGCTATAGAAAAGACGGACAAATAAACAAAAGATTTTACGAACAAACGAAACAAAAAAGAAAAACAGGAAAGAAAACAAGCAAACGAACGAAAAATAAGCGAAAATGCAAACAAACTATAGAATAAACAAACAACCAAACAAACAAACTGATCAAGAACACAAACAAGAAAGCAAACAAACAGAAAAACAAATAAACCAAAAAAGCAAACTATCTAAACAATAACGGCATTCTTTTCAAGACGAGAAACAGTTTATTCTGCGTACATGCTAAATGGCATATCATGTCCATTACCTACCGATCTTTCTAGATCAATTTAAAAGGATTTCAAAGAATCAATGCAAAAAAGCTCTAAGCACCCCATATCGAGAGATAAGCCTTTTTAAACATGAAAAGGCATCAATTCCCACTTCAAGAATGCCATTTGCCGCTTTATTATAATCTCTCGCTAATATTCTATCCTTAAACTCAGTTTTTTAATTAATCGCATGATTATCATTCGCGGCTGTGTTGTCAAGGAAACGCACGCTGCACACTAGAGCCGGAAACTGCATCGTGGAGCCACCTTAAATTCATTACAATCAGTTACCAATATTTTCTTATTGCTCTATTTCGATAATCATTAATAAACTTTTACAGAAACTCGTTGTCAAGGAAACGGAAACTGCACAGTAAAGCCACCTTAATTCATTACAATCAGTTACCAATATTTTCTTATTGCTCTATTTCGATAATCATTAATAAACTTTTACAGAAACTCGTTGTCAAGGAAACGGAAACTGCACAGTAAAGCCACCTTAATTCATTACAATCAGTTACCAATATTTCATCCCTTGATCTAGTTCACTAGTCATCAATAAACTCTCACAGAGACTCGTTGTCAAGGAAACGTAAAGTGGGTAGCAACTCCTGAACTTTTGATCGGTATTCCGCAATTGCACAAATTGGATTTTCTCGTAAATCTAGTTTGGTTAAACGACTACAGAGTGCAAGTCCTTGGAGGTCTTCAACTGTTTCAATGTCTGGGTTGACGTTAAGAAATATATATTCAAGTAAATAAGGAATATCAAGTCATTTGAAAAATAGAAGAATTGAAAAAATAAACAGATAAACAATAAAATTAAATTACTAAATACTAAAAATAGTAGAAAAACATATAAAAAACATATATAATGTATAAATCATATTCGTGTGAGTTTGATAGACATAATCAAAGTGAGATTATTCTAAGCCTGATCGATTTAGAGAAATAGGATGATCTGATATATGCCTTCCTGTGAGATGGCTTGACAAAACGTTTTGTATAAAGCGCAGTGTTTTAGATGGAACGATAACAGCATTTATCTTGATCGAAATGACATTAACATGAACATCAACAACACATCGCTTATGACATGTCATATTTGTGATACAATGTAACATAATTTATGACTGGACGTTTTAACAAGCTGTCAGATTGGCTAGATTTAGCCATTTAGTTTAAGATGTACACACATCACCAAGCTTTCCAAACATTGTTTCATATCAATTTAAAAAAATAAACTTTGATCGTAAAAGTGGCTAAAACAACAAGAATACATTTTTAGAGCCTTTTTGAAAAAAAAAACGCACTAGATGTGACAACCTGCACTATACAAGCATTTTTTTTTTTTTTTTCAAACGAGCGCTATAGCTTTCTTTCCTTGTCAAATTTTTTGGTTTGCTTTTTTATTCACATTTATTCATTTTGGTGTCGATACCTTCATTTATCTATTTCATAATTTAGGTATGCAATAGTCAATTGGAACCGCAGGCCACCGACATCTGGTGAAGCCTGGGAATTTAACGTCTAAAAGCCGGGGTTTTAACGCTTTTCTAACAGCCCTTTTTCCACAGGGAGGCGAGGTATATAGCAATGTACTTAGGAAGTCCCCCTGGGGCCGGTTGCTCAAAGCTCGATTAATGCTAATCCAGGGTTAACTCTAAAGGTTTTTTAAAAGTTTTAACACAGGATTAGCGCTAATCGGGCTTTGAACAAACCAACCCTGGGTCTCTAATAAACACAACTTAAATTTTACCCCCCCCCCCCCCCAACATTAGGAATACCGCTCCAACGTCACTAATTATCCATACACTTATTGTTTCACTCTCTCCCTAAATGAGTAACACGAAGACAACTTAAATACAATGTTAATAAATATAAAATAGTTTTCAAGGATACGATTATTCTTGACAATCAATTCCTCCAGTTGGTCAAGACGAAATGAAAGCGATGTTATCTTATTGTTAGAGACGTCTAATGTCTTAACACATTGAAGAACATTGCATTGGTCTAAGGATGTCAGCATATTTGAAGACAAGTCGACAGTTTGTACCAGCATTAGCTGATGAAGATGATACAGATGCGTCAAACCCTGATTAAACAAAAGCAATTTTGTTAGGGACCGTTTATTATTAATCAGGGGGGTGAAGATAGGGCTCAAAACATTAATTACCCCCCCCCCCTCTCGGATAAATAATGAGCTAGTGATTAGATCATTAGTCAGTGATAATGGAATGTATTGGAAGTAGTATGTAGGTCTGCAACTAATACAGATTGCTCTGGTGTTTTTTAATGATCAATACAGCTTGACGCTCAAAAGTAGGTCTAGTTATAATGTATTTGCTTCACTTCCATGTCTACATATTAGCCAATCAGCATAGAGTTCACATTGCAGCTCGCTTGCTGATTGATCAAGAAGGTAGGTGTAGAAATAAGCGAGTACATTATCACTGCCATAAATGGATTTTGTATTGGCCATCTTTTATCTTGGCCAGGTTTTTTTTAGGCCAAGCTTTTTGTCAACATGACCATTTTAAGAGGAAATGGTAAGAAAGAAATTCCAACGGTAAGAAGATCAAGTATCATTTGTCCTGGCCATGTTAACAGAGAAGATGGGACATCTCACAACAATCATGGTTAATTATCTATGCAACTCCACACCGAACAACAACAACAGTAGAAAAATGAGCCCGCGCAAAGCTTTATGATTCAAAAGACGCAAGTCGCGTCGCGCGCACGTCTCTGTAAATGAAAACGCTTGTAGTTGCGCGCACGTCTCTGTAAATGAAAACAGTTGTAGTTGCGCGCACTTGATAGAACCTTGTCGTGTAAAACAGTATACGTCATGTCATTCCATTTTTTCATTCTATTCATTAAATCGTTCTTAGGAATGTCTTCTAAAGTAAATTAGAACGCACGAAAAAAAACGTTACAACGAACTGCGCGCGCGTTTTGAAACGCGTTATTTCTTGACATGGACGTTCGCGCGCAAGCCAGACCGCGCAAGCTAGCCATGCGAATCATACGAGTTTCTAGGCACTGAAGGCAATATGAGCGCGCACTCTTTTTCAAATTCTTTTGCCTTTTTCCAGTACTGCTGTATTAATTAATTTTTAACAATTTTCCTGGCAACATTGTCAAAGCCTACTGCACTCAAGTTATGTGCTTGAGTTATGTTGATACGTCGATTCTAGATCTGACGGATTTATTGTTTGCACGACAACATTTTTTGTGCGAAAAGACCGGACATTCTAACAAATTCAAGTATCGCACAACGTTTCTGAAATACAGCAACGTCCCAAGTAATTTGCAATCAACGTGAGTGTAAACGATTATGGTTTTGTCTAGCCATAATAATAATTATTTTCTTCTTGTTTCTAGACCCACCATATTGGACAAATCGATCAATCTTGTGTTTCCTCTTCCCTACAACACAAGCAATCACAAAAGACGTCAATTGTATTGTCAAACGACAAAAATAAACGTCGGAAAAAAGGAGATATTGGTCTTAATTGAAGCACAAGATAACAAAATAGAAAGAAGCGGAGGAATAAAGTGTTTTGCTCTGAAAAGAATATAAACGATTACAAAACATTACTTAGAATGTTGTCAAAAGAGCACAACACAAAGATAATATAACAATTTTGCGTTTTTAGAGCGCTTGTTGTGGACATCAAAATGCATGTGTGTTATAAAGACCACTAATAATGGAGAAAAAAAGAACAAAAAACTGAAATAGAATGAAATGTGGAAAAAGACAAGAAAGATTTACAATATAGAAAGAAAATAAAAATATGAAAAATAAAATAAACACAAAAAACTAAAATTGATTTAGTTTTAATTGAAATTTAAAATCGAAACGTAATTGATAGCGAAATACTTTAAATGTTATATGACAGATCATAATGAACGAATGAACGCGCGAACGAATGAATGCATAAATGAATCAGTGAACAAATGAATGAATGAGTCCATGAATGAATGAGCGAACGAACGAAAAAATTATTCATAATAACTAATAAAAAGATAACAAGAACAACATAAAACAAAACAAAAACTGCTACAATTAATAAACATCGGATTGAGCCATCCATATTCTTTGCACAGTTGTTCGACATTGAAAAAGTCAAAATATTTTAGATATCTATGTCAATCTTGTGTACCCTACAGACAAACTGGCTTCAATAAAACATGGAGTTCTTTTTCGAGGAATTCTCCTGTGACATTTTATGACAGTATTTACAATTCAACGTTGTTCAAAACCAACACAAAAATCAAATTATGTGTCAAGAATACAACACATAAAAGCTTCAATACAACAAACAAACAAACCAACAAACAAAAACAAAGAAACGAACAAACAAACAGAGGGTCAGAAAAATAAATAAACAAATGAATAAATAAGAAGGACTAGAAAAGATAAAATAAACATAAACAAGATCAAATGATATTGAACATAATAAGACCAAAGTACTCACATTGCTTTGTTCAGACAAGTATTTTTCAATGGCATTTTCCAAGGAGTATTTCATTTGTAAGTCATTATAGTAGCCCTGCCTGTAAGGATCTACTTCACATAGTTTTGATAAGTATGCGCCTGTTTCATCTTTGTACTTAAGTGCATCAAGGGCTCTCATTAACAGTACTATTGTAAATATTGTCCCTACAGAAAAACAAAGATGGCATTAACAGTACTATTGTAAATATTGTCCCTAAAGAAAAACAAAGATGGCATTAACAGTACTATTGTAAATATTGTCCCTAAAGAAAAACAAAGATGGCATTAACAGTACTATTGTAAATATTGTCCCTAAAGAAAAACAAAGATGGCATTAACAGTACTATTGTAAATATTGTCCCTACAGAAAAACAGAAAGGGGATTAATAGTACAAGTTTACCCTAAAGTAAAACAGAGATGGCATTAATTGGTGTCTGTCTGTCTGTTTGTTTCTCTGTATTTATTTGTCCATACATCTGTCTGTTTGTTTGTTTGCCTGTTTTTTTTCGTGTTTGTTTGCTTAACTGTCATATATTTCTGTGCTTCATTGTCCGTCTTTTTGTTTGTTTTTTGGTCTCTCAGGTACCCTATAACATTATGCCATCACACTTTCTTTATGGGAAAGAATCACCAAATCTGATGAGATATTTGACAATATATGCTCCAAGAGAAATAATCTGTTCTCAAATGACCTAGTTTTTGGATACAGTATACATAGTACATAATATTCTATGCATTTGACAACCATCCTAATTTTCATCATGAATTAGTGTGGATTTAATTTCCTGTGTATTTATGATCCTTTGCATTAAAACAATAACTGTTTTCATGTGAAGCCATAGTCATAGTCAAGTAGCACTTACATTTATTATCTGGCTCCTCTTCTAGTAACATTTTACAGGAATCTAATTCTGTTTCAAGTAAAGAACTGTGTATAGCTGTCAGCTCAGCCCTGGAGAAACGGAATACGTTCCATCAATAAACTAATAGAATGACAAACAACCAAACAACAAGACTAGTTTACCTCTTATATGTCACAATTGCTACAAAACATGGTCTCTAACAGAATAAGTGATTGACTAATCAACTACTGCAACAACTCATCAGCCATTAAAAAAAAAAGAATGGGCTGCTGTGTGGATGAGTTTATGAGTAAAATGAAACCAGTCAATCAATCAATCAATCAATCAATCAATCAATCAATCAATCAATCAATCATTCAATCAATCAATCAACCATTCAATCAATCAGTCAATCAATCAATCAATCAATCAATAAATCAACCAGTCAATCAATGAATGAATGAATCAATCAATCAATCAATCAATCAACCAGTCAATCAATCAACCAGTCATCAATCCATCAATCTATTGAAAATATATACCTTAAAAGATGACTGTCACTTGAAAGTTTCCATGATTCACAGTCATCTAGACAGCAATCCCCAATTAGCAAAACAATAATGGACAGTTCTTATTATATATTTTTCATTTTGTTAACTTAATTTCTCACCTTTGTCTATGGATAGTGACTTTGTGATTTGTTTGTCTTTTAATGATATTGTAACGTCTAATGTTTCTATTGTATTGGTAATATCAAAACTAAAAATGTAAATATTGTTAAAGAAACACAACGAGTGACTTCATTTGACAGATAGATATCTAATTCTAAAACAGCTGTTGCAAAACAAACAGTATAGAACAAAGGAAGTTATAAGAAGTAATGCCATGTCTGTTTTTATGTCTGAATGTTTTTTCTATCACTTGTATGTTTTGTCACTTATTCAATAAATTATTATTTCTTTATTCAAGAATCCATTCATGCAGCCACAGACCTACACCCACTGAACTCTCTATTGACATCAATCAATCGATACATGCATCCATTCACCCATTGATACATTTGCTTATTTATTCATTCATTCATTCATCCATTTATTCATTCATTCATTCATTCATCCATTTATCCATTAATTCATTTAGTCATCCATTCATTCATCCATTTAACTAATTCATTTATTCATCCATCCTTTCATTTAGTCATTAATTTATTCATTCATGCACTCATTAATGGTTACATTTACTTATTCATTCTTTCATCTAATCTGTCATTCACTGACAACACGCTTGCTTGTCCAAAATGTTTTATTTTAGCACAATGTTGTCTTGGTGTGTGATATGTTAGAAAAGGATATCCATATATAGCAAGGTCTGTTATTAGTAAATGCATTCCTCCATGTCCCTTGCTTTTCTTGATCATTAATTACAACAGCAGGATTAAGTGACAACACCTGGAACAAAAAGAAAGTGATTTATAACCACATGACAAGTTGGCAGAATAATTATACAGTGGTCTCCTCCAGAGCCAAAATTCTACTCTTCTTTCTCCTATTTGGGTTTCCTGTGTTAAAAAAGTGCTAACAAAGCCTAACACTCCACAGGAATCCCAGTGCCCAGGAAACTGGTAGATAATTGGTGAACTCATTAAATTTCTACCCCGCTTGACAGAGCTTTCTCAAATTGTATCAGAACGATAAACACATCCTTGCAGAGGTTTCTTTTGAGACATCTCTGCCAAGCAGGGTATAATTTTTCATGAGTTTTAATACTTTAATTTTAGTTGTTTTAGTAACACCAATTAATTTTCAGGAAGCACAAAGAAATGAAAAAATAATCCCAATCAAATGGTACCAGCGCATGTTATTATGCCTTCATTAGGATTACCTTGACTTGCTGTGAAAATAGTAGTACTAATGTTTTGCTGTCTGTGTTGACATAAGTACATGTGATATCTAATGGGATTTGAGCTGAAACAGAAGAACATCACCTTACAAAACAAAACCCAAGGGATATTTATATCTAACAATTTTTGATTGTGATTTAAAATTTCATTGGTTGGCATGTTCAGCAATAAGACTTATATTTCCATATGTGAAGCACGTACAAATATTTACAACTGTTTGTATGTTATTTTATGTAGTGCTTCTGTGGCTGATTAGTTATAAATGTCATTTGTTTCCATAGTATCTCAGCTGAAGATGGGCAAATTGCCCAACGTTCACCAAGATGCAAGTTAGGAAAGTTTTTTTAGGAAGGTAGAAAATAAAAAAGGAACTAAAGAAAGGGATAATGGAAAGCAAGAAAACTAAAAAAAAGCAAAAGGAATTAATCAATAAAAGGAAGGAAGAAAAGAAGAAAAAGGGAAGGATTTGAAGGGGAAAAAACACTCACCTCTGCCTAGCAGCCACCTATGATAAAACCAAGCACTTTGGTCATTGGGATCAGTAAAGAAAGCATTCTGAGCCAGCTCAAACTCTGAAAATACAAAATATCAGTTGAAAATCAAAATCACATTCATAAAGAATGTATTACTATGACTCACCTTTTAATAGAGCTCCTTCCTCAACTCTCTCAAGGTTTCCACTCTCATGTGGATGAATCAATGGCAGTAATTTACTGCGATAATGCCATGATGAATAGTTTGAGAAGTTCTCTACTATTTTATCTGTACTGAACTTGAATTCCTCCTCTGGTGTGATGTTAGCTTTCTTGACTACTATTCTACGGTAGTCCCAACAATGAACTAAACAGCAATGAGAAAATAGATACATAAATGAGCAACAGATGAATGAATGAATGAATGAATGAATGAATGAATGAGTGATTGAGTGATTGAGTGATTGAGTGATTGAGTGATTGAGTGATTGAGTGATTGATTGAGTGAGTGAGTGAGTGAGTGAGTGAGTGAGTGAGTGAGTGAGTGAGTGAGTGAGTGAGTGAGTGAGTGAAGGAATGGATAGATGGAATGATGGGTGGATGGATACATGAATGAATGAATGATTGAAAGAATGAATGAATGTATGAATGATAATGAATGAATGAATGAATGAATGAATGAATGAATGAATGAATGAATGAATGAATGAATGAATGAATGAATGAATGAATGAATGAATGAATGAATGAATGAATGAATGAATGAATGAGAGAATGTTAAACAAATGTTTGTGTGAGTGAACACAAATAACATGCAAATGAATAACTGAAAGCAATATATGTCAGAACATGGTTAAACTTGATCACTACTCACAATTTCTTTCATCAAAAGACAAGAATAAATTACACAGCTGTAGCTCTTGCTTCCAGTTGGGGTTTGGCATGAATTCATTGATCCACTGTCTGTGATGCCACACACCATAAGACTTTGGGTTCACTTTAAGACAGCTTTGTAAGAATGATAGCTCTTTCTTGCAGAGATTCTCAAGCTTGTCATCAAAACCACTGATAGTAAAAAAAATAAAAATAATAATAAGTAGAAGAAAAAGAAAATCTTTCGGTCAGGAATTGATAAATAAATTGATTTCATGATTATTAGTAATACAATCTTTGTTTCTACTATGTATATAATTTATTAGATTATTAACCAAGCTTTCTGTATTCTCCATCATCAGGTTTTGAAAATAATAAAATCGAGATTGTATTACTATTCTTGAGTAATGGGCTGTGGAAATGTTGAGTCTGTATGTCAGAAAAGGACAATTAAATTTCTGAATATTTTACATGCAATAGAGGCTAAGGAATCAAATAAATAATTTGATGCATCTGAAATCCTACTTGAATCCATTTATTCTGAAACAAAAATCAATTTAAGCAAATTTTAATTTGGGCTCAAAAATCTCACAATATTCAAAACAAAAGTTCTATTTAATTACCTTTTCTCTTTGAAGCTTATAAAAATTTCTCTTCTAAAGTTCCATAAAGTGCTAAAATCTGGGTTGGCTCCAAGTAACTGTTCTGTGAGCTGTAAGGCTTCTTCTTCTTGCTGATTATTTCTCCTCTGTAAATATCATATAAAAAGAATTATTTCTTGTATCTGAGATCCATTAAAATGAGAAAATGATACTGTAACAATAAAGCAGCAACAACAACATAATCAAATAAGCAATATAGCACTTGAAAATAAAAACCACTAATAACAGCTGAAACAATATAACAATATATATATATATATATTAAGGTCTTTGTTAAGAAGAAAAAATACTTAAATGAAATGTTTGCTATAACACAAATAAATACATCCTTATGTCAAATATACTAAAGGTATACTAAAAACTCTACATATCAAAGAGATATTTATTTATGCAACATTTCTTAAGTCTTTTAGTTGTCAACTTGGATAAGACAAAGGGTGTTTTCTTGGTCTTAATTCCGTTTTCCTTTTGGGTAGAAGTAGTTTGAATGAAGGATGGTAATTATTATTATTATTATTTTTTTTTTAATGCTATCATTTTAGATACTCATGCTAAATTAATACAAAAGAAACAAAAACTTGTTAAATTTTTATGACAATAACAAATTGGATATTGAATCATGATTTTGTTAAAATGAAAAATCAATTCTTATTCCAAACTTTACCTTGCTAAAAATCTTCTCAGTAACTTCATTGTATATCTTCATCTTCTTTTCACGCTCCTTCTGTTTTGCCGCGGCCTGCTCAGCAGATGTCCGAACCTTGAGCCTTCCATGCTGAACAAGAAGAAAGATTATGACTTCATTTTCCTGTAATCCATTTTGTTTCACTGCGTCTTCTAAATCACTCAGCATATTTTGACAAATGATTGTGTCACACTACTATATTTAAAAGATTTAGCTTCTAGAATTGTACAAAAAATAATAACTTGAAAAAACTCTTTTGATTGAAAGATATAAAAATCACCAGCAGTATTTTTTTAAAATATCAACAAATTTTACATGTTTTCTGATTTTTCATAGTTACTATCTGAAATAAATTAACTTTTAAAACTTATAATAATTGACAAAATAGCTTGAGTGAAAAAAACTTTGTTTGTCAACATAAAAAGCTTAACTGTTAATTCATGAAAGGTCAACAATGGTAATACTTTTCACAATTTGCAGGTGATTTTGGAGTGTGTGTACCACAGTTTATAATCAGCTCTAAACAATAGAATCAATTCTGGGTGTATTGTTGATATTGTTGTTGTACTAGCTGTTTCAATTAACTTGTTCTGTTCACAATCCAACTTTTCATGAGTTATAAATAATGCAATCTTAAATCCATATGTTCAAACATGAGTTCCAATATGATTCATTCTGCAATTCAATGTGTAATGAAATAATTTTGTAACTAGGTGTCCCATTGTAGAATTGTTGAGCAATCTTGCTGTTTAGGCATTCCAATAGTACGTTTTTTTCGTCACAGAATTATCATGAACTCAAAGAAAATCAGTATGAAGTCCATCAATCTATCAATTAGCTATTCATGACTAAAGTTCTAACATTTTTTTGGTAACAGTTTGTTTTGAATTCTCTGCTTCACAACAAACGAATTCAAAAGTTAATCTTCTTCAGTCATAAATTATTCAATTATGCAAAATAATTGCTAAAGTTAATTAATTCGTCACACTTTGAACATAAATACCTGGACCAAAGAAGACAGAGTACACGGATTTAGCTCGCTTAACTTTGATGATATTTTCTCAGCTGGTTTCAAAGTTGTGGAAGTATTTTCCAACTCATCGCATCTTGTGTTGACTAATTTAAGATCCGAGCTAACAAAACGAAATTCACGATTGACAAAAAAGTTCTACAATATGAAATCAAGCATAGAAAATTATACGTAGTGTAAAAATTCAACGACATACCAACTGAATGTTTTTGTTGTCTTACCGTGTTTTTGCCATGAGTTAACAAAAAAATTTACCAGAATCTCGCGGAAATTAGATTCTTTTTGTCTAGTTTGCAAAGTTTAGACCCCTAACGAGCTCGTGCAATTTGAAAAATGATATCCAGGTATTGGAAATACCTGAATGATTAAACATGGAAAAATCAGCTAAAGAATATGCTTTCGACAACAGAAAAGGACGATAGGTTTTGAATCATGAATAAAATAAGACTTTAGATATATTCGAAGACGTACAAGATGAGGCTCGCTCTAATTGATAATGTTTAGGATAAAATCTCGAAATATTTTTGCAGGATTGATAGCCAGGATAAATAACCTACATGTCAAAGGTTTAAGTTACAGAAGAGTGAGGTTGACAAGCTGGGAAAAAAGGAAAAAAGCTTGAAGAATTTCAATCAAATTTCTCACCATGTCGAACTTCTACTGTGTTTCCCTTGCAAAACGATTTCACCAACTAGAATAGTACATACAATTTCAACTTTCACAATATGAAAAGTTTAGATAACCCTTTTAAAGTATAGAGTTTCAACTATGGGATTTTTTCATGCAATTCGGTGGAATTTGAGGATACTCAGATGACCGATAAAAATATTGAATTTCCTCCTTACGAGGCCGCCATGTTGAAAACCGCGCAAGACTTGCACCGATTTCTAAAATCAGTAAGGTGGGGTGGTAACTACTCTGTAGGGGAAGGGTGAGTTTATGAAAACAATATGGCGGAGACCTGATATTTTAGGAAATCAAAAAAAATAATTATTTCTCTGAGGATTTTTGCACATTGTTACGACGAAAACTAACCATACACGTCACTTAACCCTTCGTTAAGGCTTCTACTTGTTGAAATAGCAACATTTTTTCTTTGCCGGTTTATTGCGGCTTGGATTTGTACACGTCACAGTTCATAATACTCCATTAGAAACCAAATAGAGCTTATTAGATGTCACAACTTCTTCAATCAAGCGACGATAAAGACTCTCTGACCATCATGGGAATAAACGTTATCGGCGTTATCTCCTGGATATCGTCGTGTGCTATGGTTTTTGGTGGAGTAGTGCCATACATTCCTCAATATTGGGATATTTGGAAGAGTAGGAATGCAGAGGGTTTTTCGACTCACGTATGTTTGGCTTTGTTAGTTGCAAATATACTTCGGATTTTTTTCTGGTAAGTATAAATATATATATATTGATAAAAATAATGTCGGTATTGTTAAAGAAGTGTCTTTTTCTATAGCATACATATTATTTTTGTGCAATATCAAATGAATCAAATAAGTTCAAATCGAAACAACTGTTAAAAATAAACAACCTGGAAGGGATCTATTGAAAATTCCCATGCCTATAGTCTGTAGACTGTCTGCCGAACTATATGAATGTTTAAAATCATGTTCCTCTTATCTGAAATAATATTTTTACCCTTCTGATTAAACAAAACAATAGTAATTAAATGCTAAAGAATACACTAATAACCCAAAAGAGTTTGAAAATGAAACTTTCATAATCACTGCAAGAATGTTTTAACCTCAAATCTTTATGAATTAAATGATTTAATTTTAGAGCACCAAATGGCAAAATATTCATGAGGCCCATGGTGATATATATATATACTGTACTAAATAATATGAGACTATTGAGATTATAAGAACATAATAGCATAATCAAAAACAAGAACAAAACAATTAAGTTTTTGATTTGAATAAGTTCAAATAATATGTACTGTATACAATGCCAAGTGCCATCTTTCAATAATTTTGTCTTTTTCTGTGACCAACATCTTTGTGAGTAAGCTGATTTCAACTTATTTTGTGTTTGCTGATCTTCGCCTTTCTTCCACCTGAGCTTGCTCACTCACCCCTCACAGGTCTCCTCATGGGCCTCTTGCATTCATGGTATCTCTATCATTAAACATTAAATTATTATTTCAATGATACTGCAGGTTTGGCCGACATTTTGAAACACCATTGCTTCTACAAAGCATAATCATGGTAATTGCAATGCTAGCAATGTTGCATTTATGTGTGAAAATAAAACGAGAGAGTGATCTTAGTAGCAAAAGAAAGTCTTTCTTTGGTAAGTCTAGGAAATAATCTATTGACTAATGATTTTCTGACTGGTTGATTGTTGAATGGATAGATGAATTGATTGATGTATAGATTAAATAAATTTATGCATTGATAGGTAGATGGATTGATTGATTAATAATTACATCAATCAATCAATTATTAATGGTTTGTTGGATTGATTGATAGATTGATTTTGGATTGATTGATTGCTGGATTGATTGATTGAAAGATAGCTTGATTGATTGATTGGTTAATTGATTGTTTGATGGATTGTTTGATGGATTGATTGATTGATTGATTGATTGATCGATTATTGGATTGATTGTTATATAGCTTGATTGATTGTTTGCTGGATTGATTGATTGACTGATTGATTGATTGATTGAGTGATTGATTGATTGAATGGTTGATTGATTGATTGATTGATTGATTGAATGATTGATTGAATGATTGACTGATTGTTTGATTGAATTGATCATTAATTAATTAATTAATTAACTAACTGAATTATTATCATTATTTTTTTAGATTTAAAGTTACATCATTTTTGGAACTGGACTCATTTTTCAGACTATGTACTGTGTCTATTAATATTTGTGGCTGTCGGTGGCTATGTTACTTATCTTGGTTTAACATCATTTGTCTATGTGGAAACTATTGGATTTTTTTCTGTTTTCACTGAAGCAATGTTAGGAGCTCCTCAGTTTTATAGAAATCACCAAAAGAAGTCTACATTAGGAATGAGGTTTGTGCCAATGATAACATTATACCATTTAAATCTGTACTTTATCATTTTCATTTTTTATTTGTCATTTCAATGCATACTTTACTATTTCAATCTGTATCAGGATTTACAAATGCCTTAATGATAGTGTTATTGTATTGTTCGAGGATTATGAATTATTAATGAATTTAATGATTTAAAAAAAAAATTATTGTGAGGCAGATATATTCCAGAGCTTAGCCAATCAGAACATATTATTCAACAATCTGATTGACTGAGCATTGGTATATATTTCTCACACCACCTTTTTTAAATGAGCAAATTTAAATGGTCATTTACACTGATTTAAATGGTACTGTGTTTAATATGAACTCATCACAACTATCATCAGAAAGGTAGATTACTTTCCTGCTAGCAGTCGCTTTCACTGTTAATAATTACAAACATGATCATAATGACAGCTTGCTCAAGCTGCATCCATTGAAGTGTACAATTCTGTTACTAAGCAACCTAAGTCCACTGTCTGGTTGATATTGCTAAACGTTAATTTGTTAATATGTTACTGCCAATTGTGCAACAACATTTCCTGTAGATGTTGGCCCGATCAACAAAGAAAGTATATATGCTCTTGGCGGGAATCAAACCCACATCGTTGGTATTCTAGTATGGTGCTTTAACCACTTCACCACAAGACCAACCATGCTGGTAACATGGCCAAAATATCATTATATGAAATATAGGGCAACCATGAGGATCCCAGAGCATCTCAACTGTGAGAATCTTTCTAGTCTGTGTAGCTTGTAGTAGTTTTGAAATCTTTAAAAGGGGCATTGCATGATGGGAAAGGGGGATAGGTGTGCAATGTGAACTTCCTGGGCAAATACCATATGGTAAAGGAACTTACAATGCTAGATTAAGTTGCTTTTCCTTTTTCGTATTCCTTTAAACAACAGCAAGTTCAAACACTGTATAAAGAAACAATATTCACATCAAACAGTTACAAGTCTATCATCTGTCTTGTTTTTTCAGTGTTAAAATGGTGGTTATGTGGCTTTCTGGTGATACCTTCAAGACTTGTTACTTTATTGTCAAGAGTGCACCAGTACAGTTCTGGGTCTGTGGCATGCTACAAATATGTATAGACATTTCAATATTGTTACAAGTATATACGTATGGATATGAAGCCGCCAGCATGCACATCAAATAAGTTATTAGATAAATGTAAATAAATTAATAAATATTTTCCACTTTAGTAATTATAAATACGGTATTTGCAATATCATCTCATCCACAAAGTGGTTATTTCTGAAATGGACATTCACACTCACTACCCCTACATTAATTATCATACTCACACTTTTACATACGCGTTGATTTTCATGCATGACTGGAGGACCCGGAGAAAAACCATCAGAGCTGAGCCCGTAGTGGAAAAATCTTTTGTTAAAAAAATCATTCAAGTGAAGCACTTGGGTCAATTCAATAGCACTCAGACAAATGCTTCACTAAAGAGTTTTCTATTGCAGACTCGGGTATAATATCTCCTATTCGTTGGGCCTAGAAAGGTCGTTATTTTAATAGGACAAAGCCGGGATTTTTATTACCACAATTTTTTAACAGCTTCATTTCATGAAAAAACATGGTGGCAAAAGTAAAGCCTAATAAGGTGAAACTATTATGAAATTTTATTGTTATTCCCCTGGATCAAAGTCGTCGCCTTAGAAACTGTTGCCATAGCGACAGGAGGTCACGTCTATTTGCGTTATAAAGTATTCTATGTGTAAATAACTAAATTGGATATTTAAATGATAGCTTGTTCAACAAATTGAAATAAATATTCGCTTTTGACTATATTGTATGCTGTTCTTTTAGTCCTTTTTGGCCAGACTCGTGCCTAGACACTCCTTATCGCTCGTGCGTAGTACGCGCAAAGAGTGATGGGAATAAATGAATAAAGCACAAGGAATCATCGGAAGGTTCTTTCCTCGCCTTCCCAAACGCCTTATCGCACCGCGACCCTCAAGTAATGTCTGGGTACGAGTCTGCGTCATATCTTTTAACTAATAGTGACCAAGCTGCAATGTAAGGATCGGCTGAAAAACAGTGATAGAAGTATCTACAAAATACTGATTATAACTGATCATACTTGTCAGCTTTGCGCTGTACAACTTTTACTCGCGGTAAAGTTACAACATATTAGAAAATCGGTTGCAGGACACCTTTGTTTGTCTACCGTGAAAACGTCTTGTTTCCATCACACATGTACTACCTCGCTTGCGTCAAGCAACGTCAGGAAATCGTAAGATGAAAAATGATGAGACAAAATAAGGTCACATGCGATATTTATGCCACATCTTCATAGACACGCCCCAGCACGCTCCTAACCAAATGAAGGCCGAGCGGTCTGCACCTCATTTCCTCCCGATTGACGCAATATTCCATTTTGAAGAATGAGAAATAGTTTTAGATTTATCTTGGAAGAAAAAGGAGCGCCCATGGATAAAATAAGTAAAATACGTGTCGAATACGTGGCTGATGCAAAACTGTGTACTCTCTTTTTCACTAAGTATCAATTCGAAATAGTGTGATGGAGTCACAGGTAGCCCAAGCTTATTAACATTGTTGTTTAGCAGCAGTGTTATAGCTAGACAGACAGACGAAAAATATATGGCTATTTGATGTGGATTGCATGGGTACTTTTAGGTCAACATTTTTCTACTTTAAAATCAATAAACTTCAATAAAACTCTTATCTTGTGTCGCTGATATATTTTAGAGTGTCATGTATGAATTTGAGCTCATTTCGTTGGGTTTTGATAGTATTCGCCTACCATACACTAAGATAACTTTGGGCTACCTGTGATGGAGTAGTTGTAGATTTCATTTTATTACTACATACAGTGGAGTTATTTTAGAGATTGGAATAGGATAGGTACTTATATTAATTTAAATGCATATTATATACTACGTGAAGAAACTTGACTGATTTGAATAACCAAATTTGCTTTTTTTAAAGATTGACATCCATACATTTATATATTTTTTCATTGTTATTTTAATTCATAATTGTAAATACACACATACTTATTTTACTGGAGTTTTTCAATTTTATTGTTAATTGAAATTCTAGCTAGTTCATTAATAAACTAATCGGTAAAATTGCGACTGAGTTTTTCAGTTGGCTTTTTATGGATCAGAAGTGCCTTATAAATGAATAAGGTTGTACGTGTAGAACTTTACTCATATAGTTTGCGGATTTCGCATTTTAATTCCAGAGAGTGGATAAATGTGCCGTCTATTTTTTGTCTGGTCTGCACCGGTGCGCTCATGAGAACTAAGTTAAGTTGATGACGTATAGTTAATGCATAATCCATGACGTCACGTCCTGTATATAAACTTCACCTGGATTGCAGTATACGCCCCCTTCAAGATCTCACCCTTACGTTGCTAGCATATCTTCCTCAGGTTTTCTCTCCAAGACAGTTACTTCTCTCTTTCAAAATGGTTGCAGTTGATAAAGATGGTCTATTCAATGCTTATGAAGCCGTTAGAGATGACAAAACAGAAGAAGAATGGTAAGTTACGACGTTATAAAGCTGTAAAGTTACTCGCTACCTTAATAACTGGTATAGTTTCAACATACGGCCACTGTATCAAAAACATATTTCGCAACTTGAATAGCCGATACTTATAAACTGTGTCTTAATTAGTTTTTATCATACTTTGCCTATATCTAAGTATTTTAAGGAACGTTTATTCTAGGTTATTTTTGGTAAAATAGTATCACTAAATGATAGTTATGGCACCGGAAAAATGTGCAACATTCCATAATTTAAGTTATTCATTATTTTATTTGACCTTTTAAGATATTAAACACCAAAGTGTTATTGAAATTTGCATAATAAATCTACTTTCATTGCTAAGTTATTGTCAATATCCATACGACAGATACTTTATTTCTGACATGAAATAAATTATCGTTTAATATCTCTGTTGCTGAATAGTTGTTAATCGTCGCGCGATTGCGTACGATAATCGAATGTAATCGGATCGACTGTAACGTTCAATTTTCGAAAGTCGAAACCAACTCAATCAAGTACCTTGTGAAATTCTTCAAATGCCCAGAAACACAATCATTTTTGTTGTATGAATAGACGTTAGGAATATATCTAACGTTCAGAGATTGCTAAAATCGAATCCGCTCGAGTCCAATTTGATTCGATTGGGTTCGATTTATCTGGGAGTGTAGAAACGAGTTGGCACTTATTTATTACACAGATTATCAGCTCACAAATTCACGTATTTCCACTTCAACTTTAAAAGTGTTTTTATAGAGGTCATTTCCTGAATATCTATTGAAATGATAATATCGTTTAAATGCTGAAACTGTTATGGAGTAACCACAACGGTTTTGCTTTCCTTCTTATAGGGCTGTGTTCGGCTATGATGAGAACAATACTGTAGTTCATATAAAGTCAGGATCAGGATACGATGGCTTTCTAGCAGAATTGAAAGGTTTGTTCAGAACAAATAATCGATCGCGGCATGACGAGTTCCAATTATCTTTCGTTTTCGAGCTGTGTTTTCTTTTTTAGTTCGTTTTCTTTATCTTTTGTGTTTGTCTGTCTTTTTTTGTTTTTGTGCCTTTTTTTGTTTGTTTGCTTGTTTGTCTGTCCGTTAGCCTGCTTTGCATGCAATTTTTTTTTTGGTAAATTCCGTCTTACTAGAGAAAAATGCGTCGGACATGGAACACAGGCTTATGTCTTTTTTGTTTGTTTGTTTTTCTTTGTTTTTGTTTTTGCCATATTTGGTGTGCAGTTTGTTTGATTGTTTGTTGGTCAATAGGTCCTTTATCATTTGACCGTCTGATCTGCTGCAGAGCGGCGGAGCCTAGCCCGATATATTTTCATTAACTTATTCACCACGTTCACAATAGCTATAATACCTTCTGTTTTTTGAGGGCTAGATTTTGTGATGCAAATAAAATCAATTGTTCTTCAAATACAAATGACTTCAATTACCCCTCCCCCCTACAAAAAAAACAACAAAATAAAAACAGAAGGTATTATAGGGATGTGAAAGTAGAGAAGTCAGGTGTGGGATTCTAAAACTACTCCGTCTGATCGTCTATCTATTGGTATAGATCATCTCCGATCCCAGGGTGTGTACACAAGTCTATCATTCTTCCCTGTCCGTTGGCTAATATACTTTTTTTGTTTTCCTAGACGATGAACGATTGTACGGGTATCTTCGCATTGAATCAGGTGACGAATTAAGCAAACGAGCAAAGTTTGTATTCGTTGCTTGGGTTGGAGAGAATGTCTCTGGAATGAAGAAAGCGAAAGTCAGCACGGATAAAAGCTTTGTCAAAAACGTTATCAAGGTATGTGCGTTGACGCTACACTGATACTGTTACAGTCAAAGCATCTCAAATGTACTCATCGAAATTGATTTCATCATTTGAATATTGATTTCAGTATCATCCCATATTTGGGGTCCTTTTGTTTTGAGTAAACCAATGAAAAATAAAATCTATATTCTTCATTTGAATATTGAAAACGAATTAAACTCGGATTAAATAATGAAATCAATTTTCGAGTAATGAAATCAATAATGAGCTTTTGGTGGGTACGCTTTTGGTATTTTAACTGTTGGCTTCCGATTGAAATTAAATCCATATTGCTCGTTCATTTGTTCGCTCATCCTAACTCGTTCCTCCTTTTATTCAGAAATGTTTTATTCACTTATCCACTCATTCGTCTATCTATCCATTCACCCATTCTTTCATCCATCCATTCGTTTGATTATTTATTTAATCTGTTGTAACGAATTCATCCACCTTCTCAGCGCCATTAACTCATAAATAATGTAAACTATTATTTTCATTGTTCAGAGTTTTGCTATCGAGATCTTCACTGGAGAAAAGCACGAACTAGAACTTGAAGAAGTCAAGGCAGCGTTACAAAAGGCTGGAGGAGCAAACTATGGTACAGGAAGTCGATAGATCAACACCAATTAGCCATTAAATCACTTGTATTTTAGTCTTTTTATTAAAAGTACATTGAATAAAAATAAACATATAAGTAATGTTGATCTGTGTGGTCATCGGGTCGATTGTATATGACTGTCCGTTGGTGCCTCATGCTGGTGTTGACGTCGAGTGGTTTGAGCTCAGGTATAAGCGACGTTAATTGAGAGTTTTGTGAAGGGGTGGGAGGGTTGGAGGGTCAACCGCCGCTACGAAGGCCTATTTAAGCAAGATTAGTTGGGTTTCCTGTGGTGCAATTCTGGGCCGGTTGCACGAAGCCTGGATAGCGCTATCCACTGGGTAAATTCCTATCCAGCGGATAAATTCGTCTATAGAAAATCTAAGAATGGATAACTTTATCCAGGCTTTGTACAACCGGCCCCTGATGTTTGTAGTCTCTTCTATATGTGAATCGAATACGGCTTTGTGAACCAGGGGAATGCTCTTCATAATATACGAATGAATTATTTAAATATTTGTATAAATGTATATATAATAGTGTGTTTTCATAAAATTTTACAGAGTCCGGATATATTCGCCTCTCTGAAACTGATGCAGTTATATTCAGTACTGATGATTGTGTTCTTTGGTTTCTTGGTGGGGAGGGGAGGGACGAAGCGTTCAATACGCTTCCCAACTCTTTGGCTCTTTCCTAGTAACAACCTTGGGTTTGAAAGTCAGTTCTCTTTGCTTGACTCGCTCTCGTGCTTTCTCAATCTCGTTGATTGATAATGGATTCTGCATGATAGCTCGAAGTAGTTTAGCAAAGAATGGGATATACGACATGAAGCCCACGAAATCTATATAACCTAAAAAAACAAATAAACTCTCAATCAGTCCTGCATGAGATTGGAGAAAAAGCTACAGGCGCGTCTACACAGTAAGCGCGGGAAAAGCTGAACTACCTCGTAGCTCTTGAAAAAAAAGGACCTACTGAACGTCGAAAAACGGGCTAAAAACAAAAGTAATTTTTGACGCAAAATGCGCGGGAAATGTTGAAAAAGGGCTTTGGACAAAGTCAAACGAACCGTCACTATGAACAACAACTTCGACAAACAGACTTAAAATATGTACTTGCATAGTAAGCGTGAGATAGACAATATGGTTAACAATTTTGGGTGGTTAAATTCGTGGGTGCGTTTGAATGGATGTTGTTAAGCGCGGGAAAACTTGAACCAAAGCACTAACTAAAAATAAGAACAAAAATGGTGAACGGTTTTGGAGCATGCAGAAAATCTGCATGAGCGTATATATATTTTTTATAATATGACGAATGTGCTTACCAAATTCATCTCGTGCAGCTGAGAGCACTTTTCTAGCATCAGCCAAGTCAGCCCCCATCTCCGTTCCCATGGCAGCGGAAACCATGACAAGAACTTCATTGACGTCAAGACGATTGTCATCATCCTCATCCATTGTCTTGTACATTTCCTGGACGATTGAATAAACAAATAGACGATTTTCAAAGTCACGAATTTCTGAAATACAACTACCGGAATGCTTTGCGGACTTTCTTCTACATTCCACTCTAGAAGAGTCTCTCTCGTTTGCGAGAAAAATAAAGAGGAATCACAAACAAGAGAGACTCTGCTAGCCGGGAATCTTTGGTAGAGCAATTTGTGCCAATAGTTCTATTAATCTCCAAAGAGATTATAAATTCGAATATGACGAGAATTCGCAAAGAATGCTGGTAGTTGTAGTTACTAATGACGGCATAATGCAAATCGTCTATTGAGGATGCTATTCGCTGGTTTCATTCAAATCAAATTATTAGCATCACCCTTGTCATGCATCATCATGACTATGATGATCATTATCACCATATCAACCGCTTGCTCTTGTGGAATAATCGTTTTATGTAGTAATCAAAAAATCAGTTGTGAGCCATTCACACCATTTTCATCAGGACAATTACCAGTACAATGTTATGTGGAGTAAAAATGGGCAATTTGCATTACGAGGAAAAAGAAGTTGTGAGATGATTTTCGAAGTTACCCGCTAATGGTTACCTTGAATATTATGATATGCTGTGCTAGTTTTTCCAGCTCAAGAGCAATTGAACCATCAGCAGTCTCCGTCCTATATAACAATCAACAGAACATCAGTATTTTACAAGCTTTAATTCAATGATCATGGAGCGTACAACTCAAAACACATATATCGAGCAAGCATCTATGGTACAGTTGGTTACTGTGGAAATTTAGTAAAATTATAAAGAAGGAGAAAAGTGAGCATCGTTGGCTTTTTGGGATATCCAAACACAAGGAGTGGATCGATAGCAGGGTACAAGGGAGGACATCATAAGCCAATACTGGACATGAAAGGTTAACACAAGCCTAAAGACAATGTATTAAAGGTGCACACTCCACCTCACTACCCTCCCACCCTTTTAAAATTATGATCTCTCACACCAATGGTGTACAAATATGTCATTCTTCCTGTAGTGGGTGAAGGTAATTGAAAGGAGAAAAGGAAAAGGATTAGAGAATTTGTGATCTTACCTTGTTCCAGCCAACATGTCATTCAAGCAGCAAATAGCTGTAAACTCACGGCTATCAACTGTCTTGTCCTTGTTCAAGTCAAAAACCTGCAAAACAATTATTTTAGTCTGCTCTTTCCATTTCTACTGTCCTTATTCCCATAGATGTGCAGTACTGTTGTTGGATGGTGTTGTGCAGTGCATTAAAGTTCCTTGCATATCTGTTGTGTATCACAGGTTGTTCTTCGTCTTTTGTCATACTGTCATATGGAAGATGACAAGTGGAATACTAAGTTGGACTGTATCAGCTGTGTTTCTAAAGAAACAGTTGCAATAGACTCTTTGCTGTTCATTGTAATGCAGCTCAAAAGGAGGACAAAACAATGGTTTTCAGCTCCCAAAAGCGCAACAACCTTTTGTTTTGTCCCCCAGATAGGGCTGCTTTGATGTCAAAATAGCTACAACATTCTTTTGCAAAGTTGTGAGTGGCAATTGTTCCCAGTCAATCACAAGATAAGCTGGTAGTTGCATGTAGTTATTAGGTGAATAAATTTGTACCTGTACAAAGTGTTTTATGTCATCTCTTGAGACTCCTGGCATCATTTTTAGCTTTAATTCCTCTAGTGTCACTGAGCCATTTTTATCTTTATCTACCTCGTTAAACATTGATCTAAAAGCTTCTTTCTGTTTCTTGCCTATAATACCGTATCTTATTTCCTGAAAGAATGTATCCAAGGAGAATTTGTTAGCAATATTTGCTAGGACTCTATATGTGAATAAACCAAATGATGATACTTTATAACATATTTATTTACGAATACATGAATAAACCAAATGATGATACTTTATAACAGATTTATTTACTCATACTCAACCCAAAGTGGGTGATGGGTACCTTTGAATACCCTCTCTAAAGGTATAAGGTCCAGGTCTGGAATATACAGTCCCTTACTGTAAAAGGCTGATAGTGGTAGTAAATACACCACACCCTAAAACATCATCAATCACTGCTATCATTAGAATCATCATCAGTAATATCATCACCAGCATCATCATTATCACCATTGTCAGTATCATCATCACTCTCTTGGAATAATCATCAACACTGCTGACATTTTAGTCATCATCAGTCAACTGCAGCATAATCATCATCATTGCCACTATGTTTATTAGCATAAATATTGCCGCAATCGTCATCGTTATTATCAATGCATGTCCTCATTGGCATATCATCATCACCAGAATCAGTTTGTCTGCTCACTTACTGGTGGGAGATCACTGACTGTTTCATCACTGACTTGTTTCTTATGAAGGTTGATGGTCTCATTTAAAAACATGCTAATAAAAGAGAAAAATGTTGTTTTGTTTTATTAAAAAAAAACAGTTAGTAGCATGTTCCATACTCAAAACATATTTAGTTTATAATAGATAACATAACTCAATTAATGTCTCATTGGTTCACTGATTGTCCGGTTGGTTGATGGACTGACTGAATACCTGGTTGATTGATTGATTGATTGATTGATTGATTGATTGATTATATAACTTACTCTGAAAATTTAGCGGCTTGATTGCCTTTGGATTTAGAGATCTCAGAGGAGATAAATATCCTAGAGAAAACAAAACCTTACTTAATAATTATTAAAATAAGTTTGGAAATCAATGTACATATATATAATTAATAAATATTAATTATTAATGAATTATCATTAAATGAATGAAAAATCTAGTATAAAAGAATTAGTTAGCAAGAAATAAGCTAAGAAAGGAACAGAAGAGAATGGAAAAAGGAAGGAAGGAAGGTAAGAAGCAATGAGCAATGGGAAGTGGATAAAGAAATGAAGCACATGAAGAAAAATGAAAAAGGAAAAAAATAAAGGAAAATGGAAGATGGAAGGAAGCCATACCTATATATATCTATCTATCAAACTGACCTGTTTGGTGGTGGTTTTCCTGGTTTATACCTTTCATCTACCTCTTTCTTCTTAGTTCCAAGCCACTGATCCATGTAAGGATTGACATGATTGTCATCCTCCTTTTTATCCTCCTTCTTCTCTTCGCCTTTTTTCTCATCCTTTTGATTACTTGACTTTGCTCTTCTTTGGTTGGGCGACTTTTTACCCACCTCATCTTGAAATCGTAAATTTTTAACCTTCCTTGTCAGTTTTGAAGATGAGGGTTTAGCAACATTCTCACTTGGGTGATCATTGGTTTTGTGCTCTACTGGAGAATTGTCTGCCTTATTTGATAATTTATCTGGAGAATCCTGATTATTGTTTGATAATGTTGTTTCTTTTACTGTTGCAGATGCAGTGATAAATGTTTCCTTATTTGAGCTGGTCTCAATATTTTCATCATTAGAATTTTCAATTGCATCATTTTTGGTGACTTCTTTACTTTCTTCTCCACCATCATTTAAATCATTGGCTTGTTTGGTTGATGCAGATATTTGAGCCTTTTGTCTTCTTATTGCTATAATGTCATCATCGTCTATTGAACTCACTTCTGATTTGGTGTCCTCTGCCCATTTACCCTCACTTTCACGGGGGCTTTGATGACCTGATGATAAAACCTGTAAAGTGCAAACAATGTGTCATTCATCCATCCATCCATCCATTCATTCTTCCATCCACCAATCCATCCAAAATGTCAGTAAGAACTCTCTTCTATTTATGGCCGGTGTATAACTTATATGTTTACCACAACTCATCCATCTATTGATTCATTGATTCATTGATTCATTCATTCCTTCATTCATTGATTCATTCATTGATTCATTCATTGATTCATTCCTTGATTCATTCACTGATTCATTCATTGATTCATTCATTCATTCATTCATTTATTTATTCATTCATTCATTTCATATTGCATATTTGCACCCAGTCACTTCTTCTCCTGAAAATGTAAGGGTGATTGGAGTCAGTGGCATATTTAGGGGGGGTCAAAGAGTGCCAATGTCCCTCTTTTCATTCTACTCTTTTTTACTACGGTTTTTGATGAGGTCACATGCTGTCATTGTGTCAATTTGGTATGTTAGGACAAACCCTGGAAACACCCCTGCAAGTAAAGCATTCATGGACTTTTTTCCTCCTTCCCACATGCAATTGTGTACACACATTCTCTTTCCTGAACTCCTCTGGATTCAACTTTCAGTCCATCCATCCATCTATCCATTCCTTCAGTCAGTCAGCCATTTCTATCAAATTAAACCTACCCCTTTGGCACTTGGTGTTGGTGAGCTCATTTGACCACCTGGACTGTCGCGAGAATCATGAATCTCAGCCCTGTTAATCACAGAAAAAATTATTATTTTATACCTAGCTTTACCTACAAATAAAGGCAGGACAACTAGGACAGGTAACATTGTGTCCTCGCAAATTACAGTAGGTCCTGCAGTATAGTATTCATTGAGCTTTCCCTTTCTACAAAGGCAGGGACATCACTATACCTTACACCAATGACTACAGTGGATTTGAAGGCACGGACATGTATCACTACAGCATATTTCATATATACTCACTCTTTCATGGCCTGATATTGGGCTAGTTGTTTATGATGAGCCAGTAGTTTAAGTCTTAGTAGGTCATTTGAATCAACATCCCACCTAGTACATCATAATTATAATTTTCTTGAACAGCTTTGCATATCATGATGGTTTGATGTATTAACTGACATTATGTTCTGTCATAAGTGTTTTGACTCCATCACCACCATCATCACCATTACCATCATCATCATCTTCATCATCATTATTACCATCATCACCATTACCATCATCACCAGGATCATCTTCATCATCATTGCTATTATTATTATCACCACAGTCATCATAAGAACCATCACACCCATCATTATCATCATCATCACCACAACCATCATCTTCATCATCATCATTACCACCACCACCATCATCATTATCATTACCACCAGTGACCACCATCACCTTCAGAACCATCATCATCATCACCACAACCATCATCTTCATAATCACAATAATCACCATCATTGTCATTTCCATCATCATCACAACCATCATCTTCATCAATCTCACTAATAACTTCATCATCAACATCACTATCGTAATCATGATCATATTTACCACCACCAACATAATCATCACTATAACACTTACTTGCTTTTGACAGGTATTTTATTTCCACATAGGTAGTAATGCCGGTCAACTCTGTGAGCTATTATCTGTCAAAAGAGATTGAAACACAATCAAAGGGTAAAGTAATGGATCAGAGGAATCTTGACAGTTGATTGCTAATGCATACACCATAGTCCACATCAGTTTAATGAAATGCAACAAGCTATCATACATTTGCTTGGGTGACCAGACATGGATCAATAATTGGAAAAAAAAGATGGACTTTATTCCTCTGTCGATCAGTGTGGCTTGGGTTTTGAACTACTGTTTCAAGACAAACCAGTCAATTGCAGAATTTATCTATTGTGTCAATACTCAACCTCAGATTTTCTTTTCAGTCTTCTACACTCAGTCTTTGCTTGTTTTTCTGCTTGCTGTCTTTCCTTTTGTGAAGTAAACAGTATTCTAGGGCTAAAACAAACAATCATCTATAACATACTTGACCTGTATGTGCTAAACAGTTGATTGCCTGAGCGGTGCAAGACAGCATAAATCAACATTGTATATATTATATAAAACTCATTTTTCCTTACTTGATATCTCCAGTTGTTGTCTTGTCTGGGAGAGACAATGCCTGGAAAGTAAGAACAAAATAAAATAATAAAAGGATGCCAAAAGATGTGACAGTTTTTGTTGTGTGACAACTGTGATAACGACAGTACAGTAAAGCATGACATCACAATTGGTAAGCAGTATGACATGCCACATACATAGTGTGTGACATTTTTAATTGTTGTGTGACATCAAAATAGTGTGAATATGATAGTGTGTGACATTTTTGTTGAGCAACTTCAAAACAGTATATATATAGTGATACTTGAGCTGACATAATCCTTTGTTATTCATGTGCTAACCAGACAGTGATTGGCCATTATTTCAATAGAGCTTATTGTAGTTCTGGTTGGCACATTAGCATAACAATTTGTTTGTTTATAAACATGAAGCATTGCTATTAATAATAAACATATTGTGCAACTGTTATTGTTGTATATGCATCAAGTGGTCACATATGACATATACATAATGTGTGACACTTACAGAATGTCGTGGAGCTGAAAGAGGTACTGATCGGGCCGTGCCTGGCACTGAATGGGCATATCTGCTGGTCATTGGCATTGCAGGCAATGTTGTTGTCTTGAATCTTGTTGTAGGGCTATGTTCATATGAATATATACATTATAAGTAGGAAGAGATTCAATTAACATCACATTAAATCCTTCAATTTCCTTGTTTACAATCATTGTTAACTGAAGTGTCTCTTGATCAGACTTCAGTTAGCTCAGAAAAAAAAATATTTCCGAGGTTAAGGTAAGAAATATCTAGATTTCCAATCAGGCATGATTCAGTCTTTGTGCCTTCAAAAAAATCACTATTTTAAAGAGAACATCAAAGGAGGCTATCAAATCTATACTTTTGAAAAGGGCAGTGTGACACAGATATACAGTAATGCCTAGGTAATCAGACCTTATATTTCTTCTGATTGGCTAAGCTTTTGGATAAACCTGTCACTTTTTTTAATTAAAGATTTAGATACTCAAGTGCAGATTGACACAATGCTTATTAATAATTCTTACTGAAAGTCATAGTTTCCCTCTGTAGCTACAGTTTCTTTTTGTGTACCATCAGACCTCTGCAAGTCAAAAAAGATCATAACTCATATTTGATGTTGATTAATTACACGGATGGATCCAGGATTATTTCAGGAAGGGTTGCACCATCTTCAGGAGGGGGCTGCACTACGGCAGTAAGCATGAAATACTGAGGATATTTTACAAAGACATGAAATCCTTTCAGGAGGGGATGCACACCCCCCTGCACTCCTCTGCAGTTTTCATCAGAGTATACGAATTAATTAAATCAGACTTTGAAGGAATTACTTGGGAACTGTATTCCTGTATATATGTAAAATTTGTTTTAGAGAGTATGTGGCCAACCTTTGCTAAAATGTTGTGATTCTCTACTCGACCAGGTGCAGAATATGTGTGTCGACTAGTCTTTGGAACAGTGAGTGTAGGACTGGCTGCAAGTCGACGTAAAGCCAGTGATGACCGTCCATTGTAGGGTAAATGCCTTGCATGTGTTTCTTTCTGTAGCCCTTCAGTATGAAACTTGACTGAAGGCGAAACCACCTTATGATAGAGACTGGTGACAGACAGATCTAATAGAATAAATTTTAATTAACGGATAAGATGAATAATGAGCACTTTAAAAAATATATAAATATATAACAAATAATATACAATAAATAAAAATAATTAATAATATTCCTATAATCGGTGTATAAAACCAAAATAATTTGCACGCATTCATTTTTTATGTAACACAGACAAAAAAAATTAATGGAATTATAAGAGAAGTTATCATTTGATTTTCACCATCATAAGTATGATTTCAAATTCTTGTTGGAATATTGTTAGTCCACTAGTATATGATCTGTAAACCCTACCAGAAATACATAATTTATGGTTGACTTTCTTATTTCTATACGATCATTGCAACATTTGGTTGTAAACACTCAAATGGTTTCCAAGCAAAACAAATCAATGCTCAAATTTTCCAACACTTTGGAAACTTTATAAACTGTTCGTATAGACGCCCCAAGCATCTTGGAAGTAAAAAATTAATTTAAAAAAGCACATTATGTAAATTCAAGCTGTAGTGATCAAACTTACCCATGTTTTGGCAATTAGACACTGATTATCAAACAAAAGAACAGTCGATCATAGAACATTCCAATGCATTCATGTTACACAACAAACATTTCAAAAACTTGGAAAAAGTAGACGAAAACTCAGAATAATGTCGCATAACTGGCAGAAATGTACTCTTGGTTAGTTGAAGGTTTGTCCTGTTTCACACATTGGTTGTAATTCGTGATAAATTGTTTGTATTTTGACGTACAATGTTGATCAAATTTGCATATAAATTACTAGTCTTAGTTACACAGCCTCATTTGCATGTCAGGCAATCGACTTTCCACAGGAAATCCAAACACAAAATACACTGAATAAATTATGTTTTTGAAAATAAAATAAAAATGTACAAACCAGGAGAAGTAACACTCATATTTACATTGCATGGACGAAATTTGTGTTTTCATATATTTTCATATCGATATACTTTATGATTTAATTAATTTTTTTTTTCCAAAAATTATCATATTGCTCACGCGGGCCTCCTGTGTCACTAGTAAGATTTCAAGATGGCGGCCACTACAGCGAAGGTGAGGTCTCCTAGTAAAAATCCTTCATTTATCTGGAAATTTATGAATTTGAGGCTGAATTATCCACACTTTATTACTAGATAAATGCTAAAGTAGAAGATACAAATGTAACACTTGAAGACCAACAGAGCATAAATATGTTTGCTCGCAAAAATGGCCGGCTTCAAGAACACAAAGCAGAAATTGAAGAAAAAAAGGTAGAAATTTATGTCGTTTATGCTTATTCTAAAAAGGATTTAAATTTTTATAGTTATGGCATATTGCTTGAGATCTCAGCTGATCTTTCTATTAATAATATTTATGCTTGATGTTACCAAACATGTAAAAAACCTTACAAGTAGTTGACAGTTGTGACCAGTTGTCAGCAGTCGTCTAATCAAGAATGCATTGCGAGCAAGTGGTATTGTATATGCATCTGAGTAATTGAAGCAGGTGTCTATGTCCCTAATGTTTTCTAGGGAGGTCTAGTGGGGGCATACAGTGTACTTATTAAGTAAGACACACAAAAACCTGCAGTAAGAGGTAAAAATAGGGTGTGATATACCTCTGGTAGCCAGCTATTATTGAAAACCCTGCCACCTGGAGTTTTGAGACTACTTTTTAAATGAGCTTTGAAATGTTTGAAATCAACACTGAAAACCCTAAATAAAAGAGTTTAACTGGTTCAGATGTAGCTTGTGGTACTTATGAAAGTTGTTAAGTAAATTAAGTGTTACAAATTATGCACAATGTGTACTGTCCCATCCCCCCATGTGCAATTAAGCCAAAGCCAATTTGTCAAGAGGAATTAATTAATTGACCTTTATATTTTACAGAAAGATCTTAGGAATATTGAAGATGCATGTGATGAGCTTCTAATGTTGGATGATGATGTTCCTATACCGTATCCTTTAAAAGTTTAATCCAGAATTAAACTTCTAGTGGTTTATAAGTAAAGCTGATGCTTTTTCCAGTCTTATGGAGCAACCCTTTATTTCCCTGGATTGTTTGACTTGATTGCAGGGAAATCATTCAGCAAGCATTTATAGGGAAATAATTTATGGCATTATGACATCATTGCCATTTTGAAATTTTGTTTGGATATTTTGATCTTTTCTCAGTCATTGTGAAGTTCATTTATGGCTCTTAGTTTTTAAGATTTGTTTAGGGGTGCTCTGCTAGGAGTTAGAAATGGTCACTGTGTTTGTGATGAAAAAACTTATATAATTTTATTTTATGACACAGAATCTTAAGGTTTTGAACTGTCTGGACAGCCAATAATTATTATTTGACTGTATGGAGTTCCATTATGAATTAATATGCCAGTTTGCTTATCATTTTTTGACAGCCTGCATTGCCAGACACAAAGTCTATTTGTTGTTATCTGCCAACATGAAGGAGAATTGGATACACTGCGAAAGATAAGAAGCTTGATTAATCATACTCTGTTCTGTGAATCATTCACTTTTAGTCTATCTATTGGAGTACCTGGCCTATTTGAACCATATAAATATCTTAATTTTGGAAAATAACATCTCATGACTGACTTTACTAGCCTCCTCTGCATGCATCTCCTTTGGGTTCCCTGTATCAAAAAAAACTGACTGAGAGCTACTGAAAACTAGTCTAAACAAGATGGTGTGTTCAGGTCTCGATCCAGTCTTTCTCTATTGCATCCACAGCAAACCCAAATGGTACAAAAATGCCATAGAAAGCCCAAATAAAGGGAGGAGTAGCCTGCAGAGAAGGCTATGACTTTACTAGTTTTTTGATGATAAGTTGCAAGTCTTCTTTTTATCTATATATGTTATTACATGTACAAATCTTTAACCATTTCAAAGCTATAAAGTAGGTGAAGTGTTTGTAAATCTACCGTCAGACGAAGTACAGCCCATGCTGGAGAAAGAGAAAGAAAAGACACAAGAAGAAATAAAAATCCTTGAAGAGCAATGTGCAAGCATACAGTCTGTTTTAGATGATCTTAAAGTTAAACTTTATGCAAAATTTGGCAAGAATATTAACCTTGATTATGATGAATGATTACCAAGTTGTTGTGCTGTATTTATATTTAGAGTGAACATTGTACCCATGAAATGAAATAAAAAAGTTATGAATTGTTTTTGTTTTAAAAATATAACTTTTGAAGGCTGTGGTGGTTGAACCTCTTGGCCCAAAGTCCTATAGTCAAATAGACATTCATTAACACATTGGCTGTCAACCTATTTCCTTAACTCCCTCCCCACCTCTAAACTGCTGCCACAAGGCATGCAATAAAATATATCACTTTAAAAGATTTTTTTTTTTGCCATCAGAATGTTTTTCCTTACTGTACTAATTGTTATTTAACAATAGAAACTGTTTCTCTTTTTGTTATTTAATTTTAATTTTATTATTTTTTGTGAGATTTGTCATAGATCACACTGGTAACCCAATGCATTCATACAGTTTAGTAAATCACCCCTCAGAGTGGACCAATTTAGTAAAATTGTAGACATCGAGAGCTTTCAAATGATATAAATAATAAGTGATTTGGATAAAAGCAGGCCGAGATATTTAGGGTTTAATAGCTGTATTTTGGGTTTCCTGTGTTACTTTGACAGATGCAAAACTACATCTAGTGATGTCATACTGTACCTGGGTACATGCGCAGTGTTTTACATATCTCATCACATTATACTTGTCATTCAACACTACATATAAAATTGAAATCGACACCCAAACAACATAAGTTATTTGATAGGGTATGCTCTTGTTGTGTTGGAAATTGTTGGCAAATCAAAAAAGTTCCGTGTGGAGCAGTATGACATCACTCGATCCCCATTCCCGGCAAGGGCAAGGGCAAGGTCACTTCAAACTTTAAAAATCAATGAAATATTTGTGTTTGCTCCAAAATCAATTCTAACAATGAAAATCGTTTTCCTGCACTCTCCAGATTACTCCAATTTTTTATTGTTCTAGGGCTGGTGATAGGTACCCTGGGTACCAGAGGCCGCGAGGGGCTGAGTAAGAGACGAAGAAGAGAGGCAGCCTCTGGTCAAACGAGTAACGAATCTCACTTCCATGTCTGGCCGATGTTATCTGAGATACCGTGTTGTTCAGTGGTGTCATGTTCATGTCCTGAAACGTTCGCACATCAAGTCGAGTATTTGGAAGATATATTGAGCTTTAAAGAGTGGGAAAAAAGTCTAATATAAAAGAAAGTGCTGTAACGTTTGACATATAAAATATTTCATGATAGGGCTTGAATTTATCTGATCAAAATAAAGGAACAATTTTGTAAGTAATTCGAGACCATTGTTGATGGTAAACATGAATACGTTGATGCCCTCAGAGGTCAAAACCAGTTAGTGTAAGGAACCAATGAAAACACATTTTGACTGAGATTATTTCAAGAGCCAATCACAATCCGAGTTCAATATCTGAACTCATAGAGTGAGATTCGTTACTCGTTTGACCAGAGGCTGCCTCTCTTTTTCGTCTCTTTCTCAGCCCCTCGCGGCCTCTGGTACCCAGGGTAGGTGATAGGCACTTTAACATTTCATTCATACAGTTTATTTGAATTAAAAAAATAGGATTTTGACAATGCAAACAAAAAAAAAGAGTACTGCTTCAGTTATAATTTTTTTTTTTAATCAATAACAGCTTAAACATAGTTGCATTGTGACCTGATAATTTTTTCTATTTGATCCACGAATTCTACCACGAACTTGTTCTTGGCCTGTTTCACTTCCGGTTTGGGTCACATAATCGTCACGTGACACGTGACTCATTGCTCGTACCAGCGCGCTGCGAAAAAAAAAAAAATCATTGGCCGGAAAGCTTCTTTCTGAAAGTTTGTTTTTTTAAAACCTTTTTACTGTTTAGTTTCTATTCAAGCGAAATTTTATATTTTTAAGACGTATAAACATTGAAGAAGTGAGACAATTGACAATTGCTTCATATTTCGTAATGTATTGCCAATAAGTTGATAAACTTAATGAAAAGTCCAGTCTAACTGGGAGGTTTTGTCACACGCTACTCGAAAAAGTTACCATTCGTATTGGAGACAACTGAAAAGAATCGTAAAATCTGAGGAGAAATAGCACACTAGAATTTCCTAGCGTTGTATTACAGCAAGAATGACGGACAGCGTTAATATGTCTGAATCTGATGCACTTTTACATGGACGAAGCCGACCAGTCGTTTATAGTGGAAATTTGTCTCCAATTCAAGGGAATGATAGCTCGCCTGTGGCATCGAAGTCTCTGGCAAATTCAGAATATTTGGTTAGGAGGTCTAAAGATGGATTTAGTAGTCCAGGAATACCGATTTTTAGAGCAATTTTTGTGGTGATGAACGGTGCAATGGGCGCAGGAATATTGAATTTTCCTTCAGCATTTGCAAAGGCCGGTGGCGTCACGCACGGGATGATTATACAAATAGTGAGTTGATTTGTTTTTGCGGAAATCTTTCATTGCTTTTTTATTTATTTGCTCATTAATTGGTCTATTCATATTTTTATTGAATTAATTCACACATTCATCCTTCCATGTACATTCGTTAATTCCATCCTAAGTATTTCCTTCCATATTTCCTTTATTTGCATTCATTCATCCATTCATTCATTCAATATATTGATTCGAAGTGATTTGTTAAATCATTTATGAATCCATTTTTTGGTTCAAGTTTTTTACTTATTCACCTCATTCATTCATTTGTTCATTCTTTCATTTATATGAAGTCAAACCATAGTTTATTTAATCCTGAGCAATATTTTGAATTTTCTATTACAATAATTATTATTTGATGCAGTAGCAGGTCTAGGGTAGGAGTGCAGGAGGTGCACAACCCCTTCTGAGATATATTTCATGTCTTTGTATTCTTAAATATTTTCTAAAATATCCTTGGTACTTGGTAGTGCACCACCGCCTCCTGAAGATGGTGCACCCCTCCTCAAATCAATCCTGGATCCACCCCTGTGATACAAATGCTTCATGTAGCTTTACATTGCTTGCTGCCTCTATTCTGGATGTTCATCTCTTTACTTGTAATATTTATTTTACTATTTATTGTTTATTTTGTTTCAGTTCATGTTAGCTTTTATCATTGGTGCTTTCCTAATCCTTGCATATTGTGCTGACAAATGTGGTGCTCAAAACTTCCAACAGATAGTCCGTGGAATCCTGGGCCCTAAGAATTATATTATAGCTGAGATACTTGTATTGATATACATGATAGGGACTGCTATTGCGTACATGGTACTGATTGCTGACCAGCTTGAAAAAGGTACCATGAGATAACAGAGAATTGTAACCAGACCTGAATGGTAACCAAGACAGACCACCAAATTTTAAATTTTGAAATCCAGGCTCTTATAGCTATGTGATTTCAACCTTTACAGAGACATTTGGTGGTGTTGCTTTATGAAATTGAACATGCACTGTGACTTTAGTTTTTTTCAAATATAAAAAGCAGTCATTGAAAACATGTACATTACTGAGGTGTTCCATTTTCTTGCTTGCCTTTAAAGCACTCATATTGTGTATCTATGAATATATTATAATAACATAAAACATTTCATGTAGTGAATAGATTGTATCCAAACATTTTCCATCCACAGTTGGTGAAGCAATAGCAAATGGACATTACTGGTATGTCAGTAGAAACTTTTTACAAAGTGTTGTAGCCATCTGTTTCTTGCTACCGTTATGTCTGCCTAAACACATGGGAGTTCTGAGTTATACTAGGTAAGCCATATCTACATCTTAAATACCATGAGTCTTGTCTAAAGGAGTCTTTTGTCCAGGGCCAGGTTGTTTAAAGCTCGACTAGCACTAATCCTGGGATAACTCTTAAGAAAACCTATAGAGCTAACCCTGGATTAGCACTAGTAAAGCTTTAAAGAACTGGCCCCAGGATGCATTTTGCTCTAAACATCAAACATATATTTAGACTGATGCCGTTTTCATCATTGAAATCTGATAAAGTGAAAACTTTTTAATAATCAGTTCAAAATCTTGAACATCTCGCTTTCTTTCAATCTTCAAATAATTTGTTGTTGTTTATTTATAATGTTATTAATTTATTTGTTTTCTGGAGTTATTTCTAATGGATACGGCACTTCCACGCAAAGCATCCTAGCTGAGATTGTTGTTTTAAGTGTTTGAGTTGATCAGCATCGCTCTAATAGTCAAATAATAAGCTGAACATTTTATGGAAACATTGCAACATCTCCGGATGGAGTTTAACATATATTGCATTTATGACATGAAGTACTCAGTGATGAAACTTTGAATTGGATAAAATTATCTGCTTCTCAGTAGACCTTTTCAGTTGCATCTCAGTCCCAACAGCATGCTAATTATTCTTTTGAATTTGGCTTCAGCCTGACTTTCCTTCAGATTTAAAGGAATGATTAACATGCTATTGTGTCCTAGATGCAACTAAAAAGCTGTATTGGATTAATTTGCTAGATGCGTCTTGAATCCCCTGACAGAGGAAAGTTTCAAACGACCAATTATATTCTCATTGTCTCAACAGCACAGCTGGTGGTATTGGTGTTATATACATCTGCTTTGTTGCCTGCTACAAGTATTTTTATGGCACATACAATAGTCATAAGGTTGTACCTCAGTAAGTATTTATATCAAAAGCAAAATCTCTTGAAAAGATGCTTGAAAATCACTTGAAATGTATGCAGAAATCTTAGCACCAACCACTATTTAATTGTTTTCTTGTTTTTAGTATAGAGAAGAATATTATGGACTACCTGACTGTCATACCTACTATATGCTTTGGATATCAGGTATCATCAAAGAAAAGAGCCTTTAATTTATGGTGATAACTCGAAGTAGCAAATGAACTGACAAACCCCCTCTCTCTCTGTCAATGCTCCATTTTATTGATATTTAAAGCTACTACAAACTATACACACACTGAACAGACAGAAGGCAAAATAAGAATGTGAAGTCATTGGAATCAAACTTGTGACTTTTTGATTCAAATGGTGCACCCTAACCAATAATTGTACCATTCTTGTTCCTTTCTGCCCTTTTATTCCATCAATCTATCCATTTTTCAGCTGTTCCCAAAAGTCCAGCTCATGGAACAAAATATCTTTTTCATATGAAACTAAATTGTAATCACCTCTATTAATAACCTTTTTCTCTGCTTTGTTCTTCTCAGGTCCATGTACAAGCTGTTTCAGTCTATGCAGAGCTCCGGCGACCAACTGTACCACGTTTTGCAATAGTGTGTGCATTGGCTATGCTGTTCTGTTGTACTGCTTATTCGTTTACAGCATGTTTTGGGTACTTGACATTTGGACAGAAAGTCAAGGGTGATTTCTTAGTTAATTATGATCAAGATGACATAATGGTGAACATCGCTAGAGTGGTATTGGCATTAGTTGTATTTTCCTCTTATGCCACTTGTACTTTCTGTGGAAGGTAGGATACCAGTTTGTGATAACATTTTTTTTTTCTTTTCATTTTTTTCTCTTTTGTTTGTGCAAATATATGGTTTTGTTTATATTGTGATTTTGCTTTTAATCCATGCCTGGCGTCACTGTGTTCTCCTATCGTGATTGTTATATTTCTTTTTCTTTCAATGAAAGGCAAAAATAGGTTCCATACATTGTATTGCTATCCCAAATGAATGATTGTAAGAAATATGCATTCTTTTTTATTCAATTATATATGTATTTATTTTAATTTAATTACTTTTTTTTAATTACTTACTTTAAGTATTACTTATTGTTGGTAATGTTTATTTATTCATTCATTCATTTTTTTATTTTATTTATTTATTTGTTCATTTTTTCATTCATCAATTCATCCATTTATTTTATTTTTTTATTTACTAATTTGTTCATCCTTTTGATTTGATTTATTTCACCATATATGTATTACAGTAACATGTAGTAAAAAAAGTACACACATAGGCAGGTAGGCCTCTGGAAGCTATTAAGCTTATAAAAGCGAGAGCCACCTGTTTACAATGTTGCAGTTTCTAAGATTGGTGAAATCCTTTATTCATTCTATACATGAATGATTCACTTTGTCACTAATTCTTCTTCCCATTTGTGCATTCATTTATTCATCCTGAACCTTTGTTCATTAATTTAATAGTTCACTATTTGCTTATTTCAATCATTCCCTCATATGATCCCAGATTCATTCTTTTATTGACTATTTTATTCATCCATTTGTTGTTTTTTTCTCTCATTTAATCATTATTTTACTTATCTGTCTTATTTATTCAATCATTTATTCACATTCATTCCTTCATTCAGTAACGTTATCTTTCAATATTACTTCATGAATCTCTGTTCTTTCATTACAGACAATCCATAGAGGGTATGTGGATGCTTTGTTGGAGAATGTCCATCGGCCAAGCACAGAGACGTGAAAATGTCCGAAGAATTATAATCACCGTCAGCTGGGTTGTATTTTCTTTGTTATGTTCTATTGTCATACCTGATGTGGACTATGTCATCTCTGTTGTTGGGGGAATAGCAGCCTTGTTCATCTTATTCTATCCAGGTAGATAATGCTGATGGTGATGTGTGTTAGACATAGGTCGCATTTGTGACATAACTGTTATCATAGACTTAAAAAATGTCATCACCTTTTAAAGACAAAGGTCACCCTTATGTCAGGACATAATATGGCCAAAGGTCATAACATCAATTGCTCCTATATCCTTCCTCAGGAGCAGGCCATATCTTATTATTAGATTATGAATATGTTGCAAATCAACTTAGTAGTCAAAAATGGTGAATTGGGATATTGATGGTGATGAAGACAACAATCATTGACTTATAATGCATGATGATGATGACTGCAGTGATGGTGGTAATAATAATAATAATGATGATGGTGGTGGTTATGATAATGATATGATGAAGACTGTCAGTGGTGGTGTTGATAATGACTAGTGGTTGCAATGATGATAATGATAATGATAATATTATGGTGGTGATAACAACCATTGTGTGTGGAAATGCGGTCACAATTATTCAAAAGTCTGTCATTGAATTCATACTATCCTAAGTATCCTATTCAATCATCTATCCATCATTCATCTATCAATCATCTTATTTATATATCTATTCATTTGTTCAATTTTACCCACTCATCTAGTCACTTAATGGCCCATCCTTTCATTTATTCATATAACTTTTTCCTCTTTGTCTTTTGCAGGAATTTGTTTAGTTGTAGAACTTGTCAAACAAAGCATCCTTACCACAATGCACTGGGCACTAATTGTCCTAGGCGTCCTTTATGTCATAATGGGAATATTCTTGTTTGGGGAATCTGAAGTACTTGCCATACAAGAAGACTTGAGAAGACAAAACCTTTACTAATAACATCTACAAGTACTGATGTTTTATCAGTCTATAGCCTGCGTTGCCGGCGGTCTGCGGTTTTAGGCGCCTAAAACCACAGACTGCCGGCAACGCAGGCTAATCAGTCTATTCCTACAACTGTGGTTGGTTTATTGAGATCACTACAATAATTAAATAGAAGGAATTGTTGGGAACCGAATTGTTGGACAACAAAGATTTGGTTGGCATAAAAGGACATACCAAAGAGATCTTGAAGTTATATCATTTCTTCAATGCTCACAGGAACAGAAGTGCAAATAATTAAATAGAAGAAAGAGTGGAAAGTGTCTTAAAGGACAAAAGATTGGTTGGCATAGAGTCAGTAATTCCCAAGATGTTGAAAAACCATTAATATTATTTTTTCAACTTCAACAAGAAAGAAAGTACATACTGTACACTGTAAGAAAGTTGTTTTCTTTGACACGAAACATGGGAAGAGATGGTGTTACAACAATGCAGAGAAATGGAAAGGAATTATGTTATTTGGAGATGAAATTATTGTTTTCATTATAAAAATATGGGAAGTTTTATCCACATGAAGAAATGAACAAAACATCCATGCCACAATCAAGATATTGCTAGAACTTTTGTGTATTCAACACAAAACATGATGAACTACCAATTTTATTTTTTTAAACTATGGACAATTAACTGAATCTACAGATTAGCACAATTTTCAAGTTTGTTGAATTGGCACATTACACAAAATGAAGAACATTGTACCACTTAAATCTGTACTTGACCATTTACCAGTAAATCTGTACCACCTGAGAAGATTATTGTGCAAACTAGATATCACAATACTGACCTAAATCATTAAAACTATTGAACTGACAGGTTTTGAATGGCTAAGCATTGGGATAAACCTGTCAAACGTTTTAATTAGTACAGATTTAAATAGCATAATGTTTAAGAAAAATGTAGAGTGCAAACACTAAATGTATGCAATGGTTGTCACTATTTAGTACTATATAGCACTTATTAAACAAAAGAAAACTATGGAATTAGCATAAAATAGCACTATTTAGTGATATGTATGTTGCACACTATTAGTGCATGCACTCTATCATAAAATTGTACTATTTAGTATTACTTAAGGACGTTCCTGGGTAAATGAAGTTCTAATGTCATTTTTATGAAACTTTGTACAAAGCTATTTCATTATATGAGGATTTCAGAAATGCAATAAAAATCGGGGGTCACCGAGTTTGTTTTTGAGGTACAAGTCGTAGAAAATGGGGTATTTTGATGAAAAAACGCGCGTATTTAAACACTACCATTTTCAAAGAATAAAGTCATAAAAATGTTGTAAAACAGAAATCAACTCTCTTCAAAATTTGGAAAGAAAATTAATAACCTGTTGTCTTCCATTTCCAAGAATGAATAGGATTGTTTATGCCTTTCTTTACAAATAAAGATGCGTTTAAGTTAAGCGGTGTCGCTGGATTCATCCCAAGGTAGGGGTCGATTTATTTTACAAAAGTGTACTGTTCCTCGCTCCATGTAATGTCATTTTTTTGTGTTTCACATATGTTGTAGTCTTGATAAAAAGCTTCATTTCACGAAAGAAAAAAATAGGGGTCACCGGCTTTGTTTTCGAGATATCTTGCGGCAAAGTTGAAAAAAAATCTGGCCATCTTGAATACCGCGCGGAGACTGGGTTCTAATAATTTACCGTTTACGGCATAAAACGTTTAATATTTGCTCTTTTTGTAGCAAATTGACTTTAAACTACAGAAAAATAAACTCAATTGCTTTTCAATCGAAGACAATTGGGACTTAGATGAAAAAAAATGAAGGAAAAAATTATCATTAATTTGACCAACGGTAATGAGCGCGCGCGCTCAATCTTGCGCAGTAACGATGCGCGTGACCAATACCCAGGAACGTCCTTAAGTTTCAGTTTCACAGTGTGTGCACTCTAATAGAGGGCAAACAAGTAAGGTAACTGTGAAACTAAATAGCACAAGCATTACAAATATTATAAACAAGTAATGTTTTCTATTGTTGTACTATTTAGTAACTCACAGATTTATTATTTGTTCTCCAACTTCAGTCAATTACAAACTTCAATAAAACTTAGAGAAAAGAAAAACAATAATTATTTCTAATTGATATAAGGTTTTTTTGTATTCAAGTTGATTCCTAATACTGTATATATCAATGCAAGTTGGGCTAGATAAAACCAATTAAAAAAAAACTGATAGGTTTGAAATCATTCTATTCAATGTCCATTATGTCAGAATTAAAAATACATCATGCGGTCAATAGGTCCTTATTTACCTTTTTACTGCTTTATATTCATTTATTGTTCCGATAACCAATCACTATACATAGAGTTCTTTTCTTTATCAAATGAATCGGATAAATCTCTTTGCAACTGAAAACCACTGGATACCAGCAACATAGGTGTGGTCAGTTCGACTGTCTGTCTTCTTGAACAACTCTTGCAATACCTCGTTATTTGACACCACAACTGTACTTCAAAGCATAAAATTGCTCTATAGCTGTCAATTGTGCCATGTATACAAAATTAAATCTGTTTGAACTTGTCATTTTCATCTTTGTCCCAGTGCAAATTTGGCCGTCTTCCTTTGTACTGACGTCTCCTCAGTCTAATGTCTTAATCGATTGTTAACTACTTTGAGATCCAATACTATAAGACCATGTCCACCTGTTTCTTTGCTTACTCTCAGTCCATGTTCTACCACAAGTTGAACACTTTATGGTATATGTAGTACTGTTACATGACATTATATTAGTTGGTGAACCACGTCACAAAAATGTTCTAATGTTCTTTCTCTATTCTATTTTCAGAATGATTAAACAATTTACTTCAAGTACATTTAGTCACATTACAACTAAGATAGTAACTAATTATGGCTACAATGATGTTAATCTCAGTAATGATATTCGAATTTGATTGGGTGGGTTTATTCCGTTATTTTTTCTAACTTGACTTGTTGTTTTCTCATCTTCACTTTTGTTGTCATTGCTGCACACTGCTGTAAGTTGATTTGGTCTGCTGCATCCAGAATCAAGAATGTCCAGTTAAAAATTTAAAAGAACTGTGTACATGCAACTGAGATAACATGGAATTGATTGGACTTTTCCAACAGAACAAAGAAACCACTGCTTCTATTTTTTGTTGTTTAAATAATTGACAACGACTTGATCAGCTTGAATTCGAACAAGAACTCAAACTCAAGCTTGAACTCGAACACAAACTCGAACCTGAACTTGAGCTTGAACTCAAGCTTGAACTCGAGCTGTATCTCAATTGTATATCGAATCTGGCACAAATCTTTGACTGCATTTTGCGAACTTCATTACATTTGGGTAATTTTTCTAGTGAAGAAATGCGCTTCCTAATTTCTGGATTGTCAGCTGACTCTTTCCTTTCATAAACCATGTTAGCTTCTGCTTTTGTTCTGCTTAAGACCAGTGCATGCTTGCCCTTATCTTCTTTCGGCACTAGTATCTTCACCATGTCACCAGGACTAATCACATCAATGTTATTATTTTGGAACCATTTTTCCAATTTTTTGGAGCTTTGTCCAATGGGATGTACCATAATAGAGGCAAACACAAGAACATCATTTCCTCCCAAGCCAAATGCCTCAGGTTTCCTTTTAGCTAATTCGTCCTTCCAAGTGATGCCATTTGGTCTGAGTTTAATATCCTCATCTTTAGAATTGAACAGGTAAGGATCACGAATGACTTTCAAGAATCCAAGACCAGTGATGTACTTTTTGGACTTTTTGCTTCTACCTATTGGTGGGAACAGTTTCTCGTTTCCTTTTTTTATGCAATCCCTTACAACCAATGACACCATTACTGAACAGCGTTTTGATGGCCCAGTTAGTTTTGCAATAAACCTGAGAACACTTTCTTTGAAACACCTTGGTAAGGAGGTCTTTTTCCAGGTGTCTGGGTCTTGTGATGATGGTATACTGCAGAAGTTCAAGTAGACAACGCTGTTCTTCTTAACATACCAACCATTGTATTTCAATACATTTTGTTTCAACTTTGTAACTTTTGAAGGGAACACATATTTCTGGTATTTGTGAACATCATCATCTACCTCACAGAAAGTGTGTGCACTCTTATAAAGGGCAAACAAGTAAGGTAACTGTGAAACTAAATAGCACAAGCATTACAAATATTATAAACAAGTAATGTTTTCTATTGTTGTACTATTTATAGTCACTCACAGATTTATTATTTGTTCACCAACCTCAGTCAATTACAAACTTCAATAAAACTTGGAGAAAAGAAAAACAATCAATAATTAATTCTAAATGACATAAGGTTTTTGTATTCAAGTTGATTCCTAATACTGTATATATCAATGCAAGTTGGGCTAGATAAAACCAATTAAAAAAAACTGATTGGTTTTAAATCATTCTATTCAATGTCCATTATGTCAGAATTAAAAATACATCATGCGGTCAATAGGTCTTTATTTACCTTTTTACCGCTTTATATTCATTTGTTCATTTGTTTTTCAGATAACCAATCACCATACATAAAGTTCTTTTCTTTAGCAAATGAATCAGATGAATCTCTTTGCAACTGAAAACCACTGAATACCAGCAACATAGGTGTGGTCAGTTCCACTGTCTATCTTTTCGAACAACTCTTGTAGTTCCTTGCTAGCTAGTTGAAACCCCCAACTTCAAGGCATAAATTGCTTTTTTGTAGATGTCAATTGTGCCATGTAATATACAAAAACCAAACTGTTTGAACTTGTCATTTTCATCTTTGTCCGAGAGAAAATTTGGCGGTCTTAATCCTTTCTACTGACGTCTCCTAAGTCTAATGCCTTAATTGATTGTTCACTATTTTGAGATCCAATACTATAAGACCACATCCATCTGTTTCTTTGCTTACTCTCAGTCCATGTTCTACCACAAGTCAGCCACTTTATGGTATATGTAGTACTGTTACATGACATTATATTAGTTGGTGAACCACGTCACAAAAATGTTCTAATGTTCTTTCTCTATTCTATTTTCAGAATGATTAAACAATTTACTTCAAGTACATTTAGTCACATTACAACTAAGATAGTAACTAATTATGGCTACAATGATGTTAATCTCAGTAATGATATTCGAATTTGATTGGGTGGGTTTATTCCGTTATTTTTTCTAACTTGACTTGTTGTTTTCTCATCTTCACTTTTGTTGTCATTGCTGCACACTGCTGTAAGTTGATTTGGTCTGCTGCATCCAGAATCAAGAATGTCCAGTTAAAAATTTAAAAGAACTGTGTACATGCAACTGAGATAACATGGAATTGATTGGACTTTTCCAACAGAACAAAGAAACCACTGCTTCTATTTTTTGTTGTTTAAATAATTGACAACGACTTGATCAGCTTGAATTCGAACAAGAACTCAAACTCAAGCTTGAACTCGAACACAAACTCGAACCTGAACTTGAGCTTGAACTCAAGCTTGAACTCGAGCTGTATCTCAATTGTATATCGAATCTGGCACAAATCTTTGACTGCATTTTGCGAACTTCATTACATTTGGGTAATTTTTCTAGTGAAGAAATGCGCTTCCTAATTTCTGGATTGTCAGCTGACTCTTTCCTTTCATAAACCATGTTAGCTTCTGCTTTTGTTCTGCTTAAGACCAGTGCATGCTTGCCCTTATCTTCTTTCGGCACTAGTATCTTCACCATGTCACCAGGACTAATCACATCAATGTTATTATTTTGGAACCATTTTTCCAATTTTTTGGAGCTTTGTCCAATGGGATGTACCATAACAGAGGCAAACACAAGAACATCATTTCCTCCCAAGCCACATGCCTCAGGTTTCCTTTTAGCTAATTCGTCCTTCCAAGTGATGCCATTTGGTCTGAGTTTAATATCCTCATCTTTAGAATTGAACAGGTAAGGATCACGAATGACTTTCAAGAATCCAAGACCAGTGATGTACTTTTTGGACTTTTTGCTTCTACCTATTGGTGGGAACAGTTTCTCGTTTCCTTTTTTTATGCAATCCCTTACAACCAATGACACCATTACTGAACAGCGTTTTGATGGCCCAGTTAGTTTTGCAATAAACCTGAGAACACTTTCTTTGAAACACCTTGGTAAGGAGGTCTTTTTCCAGGTGTCTGGGTCTCGTGATGATGGTATACTGCAGAAGTTCAAGTAGACAACGCTGTTCTTCTTAACATACCAACCATTGTATTTCAATACATTTTGTTTCAACTTTGTAACTTTTGAAGGGAACACATATTTCTGGTATTTGTGAACATCATCATCTACCTCACAGAAAGTGTGTGCACTCTTATAGAGGGCAAACAAGTAAGGTAACTGTGAAACTAAATAGCACAAGCATTACAATTATTATAAACAAGTAATGTTTTCTATTGTTGTACTATTTATAGTCACTCACAGATTTATTATTTGTTCACCAACCTCAGTCAATTACAAACTTCAATAAAACTTAGAGAAAAGAAAAACAATCAATAATTAATTCTAAATGACATAAGGTTTTTGTATTCAAGTTGATTCCTAATACTGTATATATCAATGCAAGTTGGGCTAGATAAAACCAATTAAAAAAAAACTGATTGGTTTTAAATCATTCTATACAATGTCCATTATGTCAGAATTAAAAATACATCATGCGGTCAATAGGTCCTTATTTACCTTTTTACTGCTTTATATTCATTTGTTCATTTGTTTTTCAGATAACCAATCACCATACATAAAGTTCTTTTCTTTAGCAAATGAATCAGATGAATCTCTTTGCAACTGAAAACCACTGGATACCAGCATTATAGGTGTGGTCAGTTCCACTGTCTATCTTCTCGAGCAACTCTTGTAGTTCCTCGCTAGTTGAAACCCCCAACTTCAAAGCATAAAATTGCTCTACTATAGCTGTCAATTGTGCCATGTATACAAAAACAAAACTGCTTGAACTTGTCATATTCATCTTTGTCCCAGAGAAAATTTGGCCGTCTTCCTTTGTACTGACGTCTTCTCAGTCTCATGTCTTAATCGATTGTTAACTACTTTGAGATCCAATACTATAAGACCATGTCCACCTGTTTCTTTGCTCACTCTCAGTCCATGTTCTACCACAAGTCAGCCACTTTATGGTATATGTAGTACTGTTACATGACATTATATTAGTCGGTGAACTACGTCACAAAAATGTTCTAATGTTCTCTTTCTATTCTATTTTCAGAATGATTTACAATTCACATCAAGTACACTTAGTCATTCTACAACTAAGATAGTAACTCATTATGGCTACAATGATGCTAAATTCTATGTCAGGAATACGTTTTTTCCATTGTTTTTTTGTTATCTCATCATCATTTTTGTTGTCTTTACCGGCTGCACATTGTTCAGTGTAAGTTAATTTGGTCTGTTGCAACCAGAATCAAGAATGTCCATATGCAATTAAAAATTTAAAAGAACTGTGTGTATGCAACTGAGATACCATGGAATTTAATGGACGTTTTCCAACAGATGGTTATTTTGACAGGAGTGTTAAAATATGTAATTAATCTGTTGTCACCTTATTACCGGAGATCTTTCATAATGAGTAAGCATATGACATATGATTCAGTTAGCAATCTCTCTCTAGTGCACGTGCACGTCTCCGCTAGCTGCTGTTAGAGTGCTGGTTTTTACCTTCATCTTTTATTTACGTTATGGCTCAAGCTACCCGAAAATCGCAACGTACACGTAAACCTCGTTCTGAGCCACAAGATTATCTTGCCGATCTCTCGGAGCTCTCGGCTCATCTGCAAAATATCCAATCGCCATCGGAGCGCCCATCGCCTCGAGAACAGCATTCGCCTGTGAGTGATCCTGTAACATCAAGTCCATCGCTGGTCGGGTCCACTATTGACAAGCAAATTCAGCTGGAACAGCTAAAGAATGATAACCTTAAACTTCAACTGGAACTGGCGAAGGTACAGCTCGCGCTGACTGAACGAACCACCACACCCCCTTCTGATGTTATGACAAATCCTTTGCATCACGTTCTAGCCTCTAGTAATGCCCATCAGATGAGTACTCCCGTTCCTTCGCTAGCTGATCTTCGCAAACACAAGAATGCCCTTGGTGTGTTGCCCAATGAATTTCTATTTTCATCTAAAGGTAATGTTGAGTATGGTCAGTTGTCTGTATCAGAGTTTGTTTCTGGTTATCTGGAATTTTCCGCTCATCAGCCTTCGTCATCTCAAGTCCATTTCATGCAGCATTTGCAATTATTGATGCAACGTGCGTCTACGTATACCTGGTCCAGTGTACGAAATTTTCACTTTTCCTTAAACAATGCGGTTGAAGCGGGTCGCTTGAAGTGGAGCGATCGTGACGCCATTCGTGATCTAGCACAAACATTCTTCACCCACGCGGATCTACGTGCTGTGACTCCACCAGCGAACAAAGTTTCTTCGCAGCAACCGTCCGCTCAACGTCAGGGTAATGCTCTCTCGCGGGCCGATCTTTGTCGCGACTGGAACTACGGAGGGAGATGTGATTGTGCGCCTACCGTGGCTACCTACAAGAACAATCACCGCTGTCGTGTGTGTGATGCTGAGCATCCTATGCTCACATGCCCCAAGCGTAAATTCGCCATTCCATCGGCTAAGGCTGATGGTGAAAGTCGCAAAAACTGACTAGTTAATGTTCAGGCTGCGGAATTTGTGCGTTCTTACCGCGTGCCAAATTTTCAGGGCGCTCGCTACCCTGTTACTTCTTCGTTTCATTTAGACAATTGGACAACATATCTTGAGCACTATGAAGACAAAGTTGTTATTGATTTTTTACGGTATGGTTGGCCCATCAATTTTGACAGGACTTTTTTACCGGTTTCTACGTTATGTAATCATCCTTCAGCTCAAACCAACTCACTTTATTTATCCGATTATGTTATTTCGGAACTTTCTTTTGATTCTATTTGTGGTCCTTTTTCTTGTAATCCGTTCGATGTGGACTGTGTTATATCACCTTTGTTATGTGTTGCCAAGCGCGACTCGAACAAGCTGCGTGTGGTCCATGACCTCAGTTTTCCTGACAATATGTCAGTCAATTCTGGAATTCCTAAAGACTCTTATCTGGACATTCCTTACAATTTGCGATTACCGGGGATTGATCGACTGGTGACTTTCATCAATCATTATGGTCAAGGATGTCATATTTTCAAGAAAGATTTGAGTCGAGCCTATCGTCAAATTCCTATCGATCCGAGGGATTATCATCTGCTGGGATTTCAAGTCGACAGTCAATTTTATTTTCACACACGTTTTCCTTTTGGCTTGCGTTCCGCCGCGCTTGCTTGTCAACGCACTAACAAAGCGGTTGTGTACATTTTAAATCAGATGGATATTTTAGTTGACGTTTATATTGATGATTTTTACGGTGCTGCACCATCAGAACTTTCTGCCTCTGCGTTTCAACGGATGAACACTGTTTTCAGTCACCTCGGTCTGTCCGCTTCGCCTGAGAAAGATGTACCTCCATGTACTCGCATGATCTGCCTAGGAATTGAAGTTGACACTGACAGCATGACTCTCACCGTGCCTGATTTTCGGGTGCAAGCACTACGATCTGAATTATCTACCTGGCTATCGGTTGACAACTACTCCAAACGAGAGCTACAGCAACTGTTAGGAAAATTCTCCTTTGTTTCTGCTTGTGTGCGACCGGGTCGAATTTTTATGTGTCGTTTACTTAACGCGCTTCGACAATTTCCGGACGCTCGAACAGCACGAGTTGAGGTCACTGATTCCATGAAAGATGATATTCGTTGGTGGTTGGCTTTGCTTCGGCATTACAATGGCGTTTCAGTTGTTCCACGTGATACTATTATTGCTGACGCTAAGCTATTCGCTACGGACGCCTGTATTCGCGGTTGTGGGGCGATTTGCTTCAACGAATATTTTAAGTCTCTTTTTCCTGATGGTTTTCTCGGTTATCATATCAACGAGCTTGAAGTCCTTACTATCTTGGTTGCTGTTAAGTTATGGGCTCCACGCTTACAAGGACTGAACGTTGAACTAGTTTCAGATAACACAATGTGTGTTTCTGTCATCAATAACCATCGTTCATGTAATTTGTTCGTTCAACGTTGTCTACGCGAGTTATGGACGGTGTTATCTTTATTTAACATATCTTTGACTGTTCGTTATGTAGCCAGCAAGCAGAATGTGCTTGCAGACTTGCTTAGCCGTTATTATACAGATGATGATTGCCGTATTCGTTTCGATGAGTACGCTGCATCGCATCCTAGTTTACGTGAGGTTCCTCTAAGTGATCATATATTCAATTTTAATCTGTGTTAGCTTTGTTTCGTCTTATTTCAGATTCTCTTCGTGCGTTATACACTCAAGCCAGTCATATTCAGTCCTATGCTTATCAAGAATCTACTAAACGGAATATGCGCTCTCAGTTACAAGCTTATTTGAACTTTTGTACTTTTTACAAATTACAGCCTTTTCCGGTTATCAAATCTATCTACATCGCTTATTTGATTTTTCTCTCACGTTCGCTGTCTTCGTACCGTTCATTAATTAATTACATTACTATTCTTAAGCATGTGAATCGAGCTTTAGGCGCCGATATTGATTTTATGGAGGATTATGATTGCTATACCATCCAGCGAGGTCTGAGGCGTGTGTTGGGCGATAAAGTGCAGCACACGCTTCCAGTCACAACAGATATTTTAATTAGCATTTGTCGCTCTCTCGATCCCAGTAACATATTGCATGTATGTATGCACGCTGTTTTTTCTCGTAGCCTTTTTCTCTTTTCTTCGAATCTCGAATTTATTTCCTTATCGTAAGGCTGATGTTAGCGCGCCAGATCAATTATTTCTTTGTCGTCGTGACGTTACTTATACCGCTGCAGGTTGTTTTCTGCGGGTTCACAAAACAAAAACCTTGCAATTTCACGAAGAATTTTTTGACGTTCCTATTCCGCTCATTGCTAACTCTATTTTATGCCCGGTTACTGCTTTGCGTCGCTATTGTCATTTAGCTCCCGCTGCGCCAGATAGTCCTTTGTTTGTATTGCCGTGTCAGCAAGGTAATGTTCCTGTATTAGTTAGTCATTTTAATGCATTTTTGAAGCGTTGTATTTCTAGCCTTGGGTTAGATTCTCGACAGTTTTCGTCACGCAGTTTTCGTAAGGGGGGCGCCACTTTTGCTTTCAATAGTGGTGCGCCCACTGAATTTATTAAGGCACAAGGCACATGGAAAAGCGATGCCTATTTAGTTTATCTTAATCTTTCACCATCCAAACAGCTCCAATTGTTATCCTCTATTTCTAATAACTTATCTAATTTATCTTAAGTAACCAAGTACTTTTCCTTTCATGTCACTTGTTTACTCATTTTTCTCCCTTTGGGTTTGGGGTTTTATTTCTCGGTTAGTACTAGTATAGTATTAAGTATTTTATTGTTCATCTTACTAGTTAGTAATAAAGTTTTCTGTTTGAACCCCAAACTCGCTTCCCTTGTTTGTGTGATAGTTATGATTAATTTGGTTATTTTGACAGGAGTGTTAAAATATGTAATTAATCTGTTGTCACCTTATTACCGGAGATCTTTCATAATGAGTAAGCATATGACATATGATTCAGTTAGCAATCTCTCTCTAGTGCACGTGCACGTCTCCGCTAGCTGCTGTTAGAGTGCTGGTTTTTACCTTCATCTTTTATTTACCCTCCCACCCTCCTCAGTAGAGGGTTTTATTTCTCGGTTAGTACTAGTATAGTATTAAGTATTTTATTGTTCATCTTACTAGTTAGTAATAAAGTTTTCTGTTTGAACCCCAAACTCGCTTCCCTTGTTTGTGTGATAGTTATGATTAATTACTAAGAAATCACTGCTGTTATTTCTTGTTGTTTAGTTCCAAGCTACCAAAAAATTGACAACAGCTTATTCATCTTCAGAACTCGAACCAGAGTTTGAACGTGACCCACCTCTCTGCCTCCTTGCAGTCAATATGCCATTAATATGGTCCCGTATTTCACTAACCATTTCACATTCGCGTATTTTCTCCAATGAAGAAATAGCCTTTGTTTTGGGAAGATGGTCTTCCCCTTCACAGAGGACAACCTTTGCACTTTTTTGTGTTCTGCTTTTGACCAGTGCATACTTGCCGTTATCTTGTTTCGACACTATTTCCACTATGTCATCAGGAGTAATCACATCAATGTTATTAACTTTAAACCATTCTTCCAAGTTGGTAAGTTTAACATGTGTATCAGGATGCACCATCACAGAGGCAAACACAAGAACATCCCTTCCATTCAAGCCACATGCCTTGGGTTGCCTTTTAGCCTGGTCCTCCCAAGGGATGCCATCTGGTCTGAGTAGAATATCCTCATCTGTAGAATTGAACAGGTTAGGATCACGAATCACTTTCAAGAATCCAAGACCAGTGATGTACTTTTTGGACTTTTTGCTTTTACTTATTGGTGGGAACAGTTTCTCTTGTGCTTTTACACTATCCCTGATAACCAATGACACCATTACTGAGCAGTTTCTTGATGGCTGAGTTAGTTGTGCAACAAACTTGAGAACATTTTCTTTGAAACACCTTGGAGGATGTAAGCGAGTCTCGTTCCAGGTGTCTGGGTCTTGTGATGATGGTATACTGCAGAAGTTCAAGTAGACAACACTACTGGGCTCAACATAATCACCATAGCCTTCCAGTACATTTTGTTTCAACTTTGTAACTTTCGAAGGGTACACATATTTCTGGTATTCGTGCACATCATCATCTATCTCACAGAAAATAAACTGTACATCATTATCGGGATCAAGATGTTCTTCTAACAGTGCTTTGATGAGGCAAAGAAACATTCTACCGTGACCATCCATTAAGTAGCACTTCACTGTGACCATCTCGCTGTCGCTGTTCCTCAGTAAGTCCCTCCTATTTATGGCAGCTCTTATCTCTTTCGCCAGTAGCTTTGCTCGTTCAGTCAGATCTTCAAAGACAGTGTAATCACTCTCTGTCCCATCCAAACAAAAGAGTGTACCTTGTAGGTCTTCTTTTGGTTTAGGATACAGGATGTCGTAAAAATCACGCACAGATCCATCTCGGAGTGTTTTACATAGTGCTGGGTCAATGGCTTTCAGTATTTTAAGTTGTTCTTTATGAGGCATACGCTTGTCTCGATTTCTGTCTTCCGGTTTTAAACGCATGATTTTTCTGAATGCTTTTTTTGCCCTTTCAGCTGCATTTCCCATAAAGCCAATAACCAATTCTTGAAGACGTGATACTAGCTTCAACTTATCTTCATGCGCGTATTGGTCGTCGTCGTCGTCGGAATCTTCAATTAGCCGGTGATTCAACTTTTCAATTAGCCCTTCTACAGATTCATCCGCCATTGCTATACTAATCAAATTACCTGAATAAGGGTATATTGATAGAGCTTACCAACTTGATTAAATGACCAGCTTTTTTTCGATCTTTTCGGTTTTAAAAAAGACCCGGAAATTCCAGGAATTCCGCAGGTAATATTTCTACATCGAATCTCAGTCCCTCACTCGGTCGGCACGTAGAACAGGAATTGAATCCGAGAAAGACGACATAATGAACATGTTGTTAAGGTGGCAGTGATGATTATGATGATGACATAATGAACATGTTGTTAAGGTGGCAGTGATGAAGATAATGACATAATAAACATGTTGTTAAGGTGGCAGTGATGATTATGATGACATAATGAACATGTTGTTAAGGTGGCAGTGATGATTATGATGATGACATAATGAACATGTTGTTAAGGTGGCAGTGATGATGATAATGACATAATAAACATGTTGTTAAGGTGGCAGTGATGATGATGACATAATGATCAACCTGTTGTTAAGGTGGCAGTGTTGATGATGACATAATAAACATGTTGTTAAGGTGGTAGTGATGGTGATGACATAATGAACATGTTGTTAAGGTGGCAGTGATGATGATGACATAATGAACATGTTGTTAAGGTGGCAGTGATGATGATGACATAATGAACATGTTGTTAAGGTGGCAGTGATGATGATGATATAATGAACCTGTTGTTAAGGTGGCAGTGATGATGATGTCATAATGAACATGTTGTTAAGGTGGCAGTGATGATGATGACATAATGAACATGTTGTTAAGGTGGCAGTGATGATGATGACATAATGAACATGTTGTTAAGGTGGCAGTGATGATGATGACATAATGAACATGTTGTTAAGGAGGCAGTGATGATGATGACATAATGAACATGTAGCTAAGGTGGCAGTGATGATGATGACATAATGAACATGTTGTTAAGGTGGCAGTGATGATGATGACATAATGAACCTATTGTTTAGGTTGCAGTGATAATGATGACATAATGAACATGTTTTTAAGTCGGCAGTGATGCTGATGACACAATGAACATGTTGTTAACATGGCAGTGATGCTGATGACATAATAAACCCGTTGTTAAGGTGGCAGTGATGATGATGACATAATGAACATGTTGTTAAGGTGGTAGTGATGATGATGATGATGACCACAATTATTAGTCTGTCATTGACTCATACTATCCTATGTATTATCCATCCATCATTCATCTATCAATGATTTTGCTCATATAATCTATTCTTTTGTTCAATTTGACCCATTCATCTAGTCGCGCAACTGCCCATCCTTTCCTTCACTCATATACTCATTGATAGAAATTATTCTTATTTGTTTTATCAGGAATATGTTTAGTGGAGGAACTTGTCAAACAAAACATCCTTACCACAATGCACTGGGCACTAATTGTCCTAGACGTCCTTTATGTCATAATGGGAATATTCTTGTTTGGGGAATCTGAAGTACTTGCCATACAAGAAGACTTGAGAAGACAAAACCTTTACTAATCAAATCTACAATTACTAATATTTTATCAGTCTATTCCTACAGTCATGGTTAGGAACCGAATTGTTGAACAACAAAGATTTGGTTGGCATAAAAGGACATACCAAAGAGATCTTGAAGTTATATCATTTCTTCAACTGTCACACAAACAGAAGTGCAAACAATTAAATAGAAGAAAGAGTGAAAAAGTGTCTTAAAGGACAAAAGATTGGTTGGCATACTGTCAGTAATTCCAAAGATGTTGAAATACTATTAATATTATTTCTTCAAGTTTAACAAGAAAGAAAGTACCTACTGTACACTGTAAGAAAGTTGTTTTCTTTGACACAAAACATGGGAAGAGATGGTGTTACGCCAATGCAGAGAAACAGAAAGGAATTATGTAATTTGGAGATGAAATTATTGTTTTAATTATAAAAACATGGGAAGTTTCATCCACATTAAAAAATGAACAAATCATCCATGCCACAATCAAGATATTGCTAGAACTTTTGTGTGTTTAACACAAAACATGATGAACTACAAATTTTATTTTTTTAAACTATGGACAATGAACTGAATCTACAGATTAGCACAATTTTCTTCAAGTTTGTTGAATTGACACATTACACAAAATGAAGAACATTGTACCACTTAAATCTCTACTTAACCATTTACCAGTAAATCTGTACCACCTGAAAAGAGTATTGTGCAAACTAGATATCCCAATACCCAGCTAAGTCAGAACTAACTTACTATTGAACTGACATGTTTTGATAAACCTGTCAAACATTTTAATAGTACAGATTTAAATAGCACAATGTTTAAGGAAAAGTAGAGTTCAAACACTAGATGTATGCAATGGTTATCATTATTTAGTACTACATAGCACTAATTAAACAATAGAAAACTATGGAATTAGCATAAAATAGCACTATTTAGTGATATTTATGTTGCACACTTTTAGTGTGTGCACTCTAATAGAGGACAAACAAAATAACTGTGAAACTAAATAGCACAACCATTACAAATATTATAAACAAGTAATGTTTTCTATTGTTGTACTATTTAGTAACTCACAGATTTATTATTTGTTCTCCAACTTCAGTCAATTACAAACTTCAATAAAACTTAGAGAAAAGAAAAACTAATTACTTAATTGACATAAGGTTTTTTTGTATTCAAGTTGATTCCTAATACTGTATATATCAATGCAAGTTGGCTAGATAAAACCCATTTAAAAAAACTGATTGGTTTTAAATCATTCTATTCAATGTTTATTATGTCAGAATTAATAATACATCATGCGGTCAATAGGTCCTTATTTACCTTTTTACAATTTATATTCATTTGTTCATTTGTTGTTGAGATAACCAATCACAATACATAGAGTTATTTTCTTTAGCAAATGAATCAGATAAATCTCTTTGCAACTGAAAACCACTGGATACCAGCAACATAGGTGTGGTCAGTTCCACTGTCTATCTTCTCGAGCAACTCTTGTAGTTCCTCGCTAGTTGAAACCCCCAACTTCAAGACATAAATTGCTTTTTTGTAGATGTCAATTGTGCCATGTAATATACAAAAACCAAACTGTTTGAACTTGTCATTTTCATCTTTGTCCCAGAGAAAATTTGGCGGTCTTAATCCTTTCTACTGACGTCTCCTAAGTCTAATGTCTTAGTTGATTGTTAACTACTTTGAGATCCAATACTATAAGACCACATCCATCTGTTTCTTTGCTTACTCTCAGTCTACTACCACAAGTTGAGCACTTTATGGTATATGTAGTACTGTTACATGACATTATATTAGTTGGTGAACTACGTCACAAAAATGTTCTAATTTTCTCTTGCTATTCTGTTTTCAGAATGATTAAACAATTTACATCAAGTAGACTTAGTCACTCTACAACTAAGATAATTATGGCTACAATGATGCTAAATTTTATGTCAGTAATGATATTCGATTTTGATCGAATACATTTTTTGTTTTCTCTTCATCATTTTTGTTCAGTCTTTGATGGCTGCACATTGTTCAGTGTAAGTTAATTTGGTCTGTTGCAACCAGAATCAAGAATGTCCATATGCAGTTAAAAATTAAAATGAACTGTGTATATGCAACTGAGATACCATGGATTTTACATAATGGACTTTTCCAACAGAACAAAGGAACCAGTGCTTCTATTTCTTGTTGTTTAGTTCAAAGGTACCAAAAAATTGACAAAGGCTTATTCATCTTCAGAACTTGAACCATAGCTCAAACTTGACCCGCCTCTCTGCCTCCTTGCATTCAATCTGTCATTAATCTCAAACCGTATTTCACTAACCATTTCACATTCGGGTATTTTCACCAATGAAGAAATAGCCTTTGTTTTGGGAAGATAGTCTCCCCCTTCAGAGAGGACAACCCTTGCACTTTTTTGTGTTCTGCTTTTGACCAGTGCATGCTTGCCGTTATCTTGTTTTGACACTATTTTTACTATGTCACCAGCAGTAATCACATCAATGTTATTAACTTGCAACCATATTTCCAATTTTGACATTAGGGTATATACGCCAACCGGATGCACCATCACAGAGGCAAACACAAGAACATCCCTTCCATTCAAGCCACATGCCTTGGGTTGCCTTTTAGCCTGGTCCTCCCAAGGGATGACATCTGGTCTGAGTAGAATATCCTCATCTTTAGAATTGAACAGGTTAGGATGACGGATGACTTTCAAGAATCCAAGACCAGTGATGTACTTTTTGGACTTTTTGCTTTTACTTATTGGTGGGAACAGTTTCTCTTGTGCTTTTACACTATCCCTGATAACCAATGACACCATTACTGAGCAGTTTCTTGATGGCTGAGTTAGTTGTGCAACAAACTTGAGAACATTTTCTTTGAAACACCTTGGAGGATCTAAGTGAGTCTCGTTCCAGGTGTCTGAGTCTTGTGATGATGGTATACTGCAGAAGTTCAAGTAGACAACACTATCGCGTTCAACATAACCACCATAGTGTTTCAGCACATTTTGTTTCAACTTTGTAACTTTCGAAGGGTACACATATTTCTGGTATTCGTGCACATCATCATCTATCTCACAGAAAGTAAAATCCACATAACCATCAGGATTAAGACCTTCCTCTATCAACGCTTTGATGATGCAAAGAAACATTCTACCGTGACCATCCATTAAGTAGCACTTCACTGGTGTGTGGCTGTGGCCGTGCCTTTCTCTGACGTCAGAAATCAACTGAGCTTTTATCTCTTTCGCGAGTAGCTTTGCTCGTTTAGTCAGATCTTCAAAGACAGTGTAATCACTCTCTGTGCTATCCAAACAAAAGACTGTACCTTGTAGGTCTTGTTCTGGTCTAGGATACAGGATTTTGTAAAAATCAAGCACAGATCCATCTCGGAGTGTTTTACATAGTCCAGGGTCAATGGCTTTCAGTATTTTAAGTTGATCTTTATGAGGCATACGTTTGTCTCGATTACTGTCTTCTGGTTTTAAACGCATGATTATTCCGAATGCTTCTTTTGCCCTTTCAGCTGGATTTCCACTATAGCCAATGACCAAATCTTGAATACGTGATAGTAGCTTCGAGTAATCTTCTTTCGTAGATGGATCGTGGTAAATATGGGGAAGGCCATACAACTGTTGAATTAGGCTTTCTTGCCATCCACCCGCCATATTGTTCAAATTACTTCAATAATGGTATATAGATAGGACTTACAAATTTGGTTTAAGAAATGACTTAGCTCATTTTCGATCTTTTCTGTTTTAAAAAAAGACCCGGAAATTCCTGGAATTCCGCGCGCAGTCCGCGCGCAAGTAATTAATATTTTACAGCGACTCAGTCCCTCACTCGGTCGGCACATAAAACAGGAATCCAATGTGAGGAAGACTCGTGATTGATGGGATGATATAATAATGATACGATGACATAATAAACCTGTTGTTAAGGTGGCAGTGATGATGATGATGATGACATAATGAACCTGTTGTTAAGGTGGCAGTGATGATGATGATGATGACATAATGAACCTGTTGTTAAGGTGGTACTGATGATGATGACATAATGAACATGTTGTTAAGGTGGTAATGATGATGATGACATAATGAACATGTTGTTAAGGTGGCAGTGCTGATGATGACATAACGAACATGTTGTTAAGGTGGCAGTGATGATGATGACATAATGAACCTGTTGCTAAGGTGGTAGTGATGATGATGACATAATGAACATGTTGTTAAGGTGGTAGTGATGATGACAATGAACATGTTTTGAAGGTGGCAGTGATGATGATGACATAATGAACATGTTGTTAAGGTGGTAATGATGATGATAACATAATGAACATGTTGTTAAGGTGGCAGTGATGATGATGACATAATGAACATGTTGTTAAGGTGGTAATGATGATGACATAATGAACATGTTGTTAAGGTGGTAGTGATGATGATGACATTGAACATGTTGTTAAGGTGGCAGTGATGATGATGACATAATGAACTTGTTGTTAAGGTGGCAGTGATGATGACGACATAATGAACCTGTTGTTTAGGTTGCAGTGATAATGATGACATAATGAACATGTTGTTAAGGTGGCAGTGATGATGATGACATAATGAACTTGTTGTTAAGGTGGCAGTGATGATGACGACATAATGAACCTGTTGTTTAGGTTGCAGTGATAATGATGACATAATGAACATGTTGTTAAGGTGGCAGTGATGATGATGACATAATGAACATGTTGTTAAGGTGGTAGTGATGATGATGACATAATGAACCTGTTGTTACGGTGGCAGTGATGATGATGACATAATGAACATGTTGTTAAGGTGGTAGTGATGATGATGACATAATGAACATGTTGTTAAGGTGGCAGTGATGATGATGATGACATAATGAACATGTTGTTAAGGTGGTAGTGATGATGATGATGACATAATGAACATGTTGTTAAGGTGGCAGTGATGATGATGACATAATGAACATGTTAAGGTGCCAGTGATGATGATGACATAATGAACATGTTGTTCAGGTGGAAATGATGAGGATGACATAAATGAACATGTTATTAAGGTGCCAGTGATGATGATGACATAATAAACATGTTGTTAAGGTGGCAGTGATGATGATGACATAATGAACATGTTGTTAAGGTGGTAGTGATGATGATGACATAATAAACATGTTGTTAAGGTGGTAGTGATGATGATGACATAATGAACATGTTGTTAAGGTGGCAGTGATGATGATGACATAATGAACATGTTGTTAAGGTGGCAGTGATGATGATGACATAATGAACATGTTGTTAAGGTGGCAGTGATGATGATGATGACATAATGAACATGTTGTTAAGGTGGTAGTGATGATGATGATGACATAATGAACATGTTGTTAAGGTGGCAGTGATGATGATGACATAATGAACATGTTAAGGTGCCAGTGATGATGATGACATAATGAACCTGTTGTTAAGGTGGCAGTGATGATGACATAATGAACCTGTTGTTAAGGTGCCAGTGATGATGATGATATAATGAACATGTTAAGGCCGCAGTGATGATGATGACATAATGAACCTGTTGTTAAGGTGGCAGTGTTGATGATGTCAAGTTGAGGATAATGCTAAAACTGATTGAATTTGATAGGAATAAATCCCTATCCAGTTGATAATTTCTGAAGACATTCTATAGAGTTGCTTGGAGCATATAGAGAATTTGTCTGCGCATGTCAGAAAATTTTAGCCCGCGGTCATGTTTACATTTTTGTGGCTAGTGCCTCGGAACGAGGCGCTAGCCTAGTATGGTGTCGCCTTGAAAGTGTGTGGTTGGGTGCGTGGGTAATTCGGCTCATCTTCGGTACTTTCCCGATTTATCGCCGATTACAAGGCAGAGAAACAAAATGGCGGCGTTGAGGCGGCCAAAAGTAGGGAATGTTAAAATAGAGTAAATCAGGACACTATCCGGACATTTTATGATGGACGCTCTTCGGAGCAACTAAGAAGGAACTCAAGGCCATGTCATGGTTAATAATTTTCAAATTGATAGTGGATTTCATGGTAAGAAATGACATTAATTGATCGAATGCTTCTCGAAGTGATTTACTCCATGTGACGTACAAAATTCCTCCAGAATAAGGGACTGACATGGATAGATAACTTCATAATTTGCGTCATTTATCCTCAATGGATGTTTTTAAATATACCATTGGATGTTTGGAAAAACTGGAGTTTTGTTTACGTCAGAACTTGTGACCGAAAAACTATGGAGTATACCGTTGTTTTGAACAGACGGTCATACCGTTTGCGATCGCTCTTATCAGTTCAGTTGGACATTTTATAGATACATTAGTAAACGTGTACTGAAAATATTTTTAAAAATAAATTTATTTTGAAATATATATCATGGTTTGTTTGTTTTCACATATTTATCATTGTTGGTGACTCGTAAATAACGGACACATCGATCAGTCAAAGCATAAAAGGACAATAAAGAAATTAAGTACAGCTGATTTTCATTAAACATTTGATCCATAACAAAAAACAATTTCGTGATATTTTATTTTACGTCTCACTTTTTTAAATACTGTCATGAATAATGCATGGGAAATACACATAATGATGTGCAAATTTTCATTGATATATCTACATGTATTTTATAATTTCTTTAATAATAATCAAGATCTGAAAGCTTGATGAATATTGCGAATTCTATTGATTATGGACCTAGAACAATACCAAATCACTACCGTGAAGGCATTGCCTTGATATATTTTATTATAGGTGATATGATGATGCAATAATTATCACACTACAAAAGCATGTCTATGATTTTCTTTGTGGAAGGGTGCAGGCATACTATGGTAGGGGTATCTAGAGGGAGTGGAATGGATGTACACCATAAAAATAATAACAAAGGAGATGCAAAATAATATTAGTGGTGCAATGGTACACATGGTCAGTTGAAGGGATTGGTCCAGCCCCTGTATCTTATAGGTGGATCCCTGCCCTAAATTTGATTTTGACATAAACTTCACAAAGGAGGGCTAGGGGGATTTAGACCCATTTTTTTTTTTTCTTATTTCCACTACTGGTCTAGACATTTTCCCCACAAACCTTTTTGTAGTTTTATCATACTTCACAAACCCTTCTAAAAAAATCTTCAGCAAGGAGTGCACCATCACCAGGAGGGTATCACCAGTATTAATTAGTAAATAGTGAAAAACATAGGGTAGAAAGTCATCACAGATGGGAGTGCACACCCCCTGAAACTCCTTCCAGTATTTTATTTTGTTTAGTGCTCAGCAGTGCCACTCAAGTTATGTTATAACTTTCTAAGTGATGTTTATGTATACAGCGAATTCTAAGAATGTTATTTGCATATATCATGTTTTTAGTTTTCTTGATTTAAATACAAAGCTGCACATATCATATAATTACTTAGATTACATAGTTTATTATAATTATATGATGATTAAGTTATTTTGTACATTTTGACCCAGCAAAACAAAAATCATGAGATATGCAAATGATTTGCTATTCGAAAAATCACTATTTGAACTGGACAACCATTTCAAGAATAGCTGTATATAAAAAATAAAAAAAACAACAACATAAGCACATTAAAACCATTGGAATCACTTGAAAAAATGTGCTTCAATAAATCAAATATTGGCTTTGTCTTTCCTAGCACTAGCCACATGCAGTCCTTGACTGCGTATTTTTTTCTACGACCGGGGAACTTTTGAGTTCCAATCGCAATCTTATTGATCTTCAATTTAGGAAAATATAAATGGATACTTAAAGTCTATCACTTTGTAAGGTGCTGTGACTAAGTCAAGCAAATGTGGAGGTTTTTGATCTCAAAATATTTTTGAGCAAAAGTCCGCAAAACGAAGAAGAAAACACAAACCTACTGCATTCGTGTGAGGACTGCTGCCAAAATAAAAGAAGTAACAGAAAACTTTTTCCACAGATTAACAATCAAAGGTCACGGGAATTGTGTCGTACAAAATGATTTCTTATTGAGGATCGATTTTGTGGAGGGATGAGCAGATTATTTGCGCATTTTGCAAGTTTTGGTCAACTTTCCTTCTTGATAAGCGGTATGTTTGAGGGGCTGCGCCGAAGCTAAATATAACTGATGCGAGACGTCAAACCACATTCTACATCACAGCATTGTTATTTTTTTAAGAAAGATTGGCCAAAATGTGATATTGCAATATTTGTTGACGGCATGGTTGTGTTTCTCCTCTCAAACAATTTCGACTGATTTGAATACCGAACCTGAAATTAGGTTAGAATGATCTTGATTAATCCAAAAAATTGTGAAAACACAGATGAACCACCAAATTTTGTAAATTTCTGGTCGGGCTTTTGTTGATGTACTTCTATCTTCACTAAATATAAACTTTAACTCAAGCACGGAGACGATTTGTCAGTCTTACTCTATGGTCAATTTTTTCGCATAAATTTGAAGAAAAGTCGAGCTTAAATGTTATGCGCCGCTAAGTTTTTCCTTGGTATGCTTTCTTTAATAATCGTAGATTAGTGTTATAGTTTTGGTTTTCGATAGAGTATTGGCCAAAATCTTTAATCTGCAGTCAAAGACGACCTAGTCTTGTTATGAAAGCGGCCAAATTGCAGAATCTTGCAAATACTTCATGTTTATAAACAAACAAATTGTTATGCTATTGTGCCAACAAGAACTATAATAAGCCGTACGGAAATAACGGCCAATCACTGTATGGTTGGAACAGAGACTTTTGACAGCTGAAGTATCGCTTTTGTGAATTGGGATTAAAGGGGATTTAGAAGGTATTTTTCTTTCGCGTGATTATAGCGGCTTCTACCATTAACTTACGACATGCGCAGACAAATTCTCTATATGCTGTTGCTTGGCAGAATAAAAATGAGAATAAGAATGCAATAAGTCACTTCAAAATCGTGTGTTCTTCTATGTGGGTTTTCAATGTACTTGTTCATTTGTCTCACAATTGTCATAAGTTGTTGTGTAATGACGTTTGGACTACAAGCTGCAAGTCTTCATCAGGTGATACTGTAAACTAGTGATTGTTTCATTTTTAATGTACGATGTTCATGATATTTAAAATAACAGACTCAATACAGGCAATGTACATCCATTTTGATATTATGTTACAATCAGACTATTTTAAAACATATCCAACAACACAAGCTCTAAAGGTTATCAATATCTCTGTATTTATCTTGGTCTTTTGTTGAAACCAGTCATATTTCTGATCTATAAAAACATTGAAATAAGTAATCTGAAAATGAGGTGTTTATTGAAATTTTTGTTATCATTGTAAATACAGTGGTAACTGTGTTAAGCAGTCACCTTATAGACTTTACAAATTGACTGCTGCTGAATAGAGGTTCACGCAGCATCAATCAAGTTGACTCCCCCCCCTGGTTATTTTGATAAATTCACATTTTTTTAAATTAAAACAAATATTAGCCATAATTCAGTTCTATTTTCAGAACTTTATTTGTCATAATGTAATTAAACATCCATCTAGAAATTATGTGATGGTTGGTTGATGAAGGTTCAAAACAAAAGAAAACAAATTGTAAGACTGCCAAAACATGGCTGTTAAATGGAGATAATTGCTTAACAGAGGAATCCAACACAAATTTTTTTCACTTATTGACAATGAGTCATTTAGTGAGAAAAAATTCGAGACACCCCTTCCCTGTACAAGCAAAATTATGATAGTTGCTACACAAAGTCTACTAAAAACTAAACACAGGATGATAGGACAGTTTATATGAGCACATTAAATGTCCTGGTAAAGGATGATTGTTGTTATTTTGATGACTGTCAATGAGTGTGAAGCAATAAAGTATTGTCTGAAAAAAGAGTGGTTGAACTGCATATTGTTTGTTTATTGTTTGATTATTTTATTTATTGATATATCATTAGCTTCATATTATATTTGTTTATTTTATCTAACCTATTGGATAACATATCCAATACCATGAACCATGAACATTTACAATTTTAGTCACTTACTGTACTTAATGCTGCAAATAGTAACTGAGCTGTGTCAGCTCCAGTTTTCTCAAACTAAAAACAAAAACAAAAGTTCATGAATTTCCACAATCAATTCTGGCATTTTTACAAGAGTCACCACTTGGCTTTCTTTTCACTTCATGAGCTTTCTACTGGTTCAAACCCTTAACTCAAAGACACTAATTGATCAAGATAACACTTCTTTTCTCATCAATGCACATGAGGGATGCATGTTAAAATGTGAATAAAAAGAATACACAAAGTGGTCCTGGTTGGCAGTAGAGTTTCTACTGTAACAGTGATCAATCCAACCAACTAAAAACAATTTCTGTATCAGAAATAATTAATCAGTGGTGAACATAATAAGTGACAGTTATCATACTTTTGCATGGCAAGGCTCAATTTTTTTTTTTTTTTTTTTTGACCACAAGCTAAAAAATGCTTGTGGATTTGAGACCTAGCTACCAGCAAAACTTAACACCAACAAGCAGAATCACAACTGTTGTTTTTTATTTCTATAATTTCGGGAACATAAACAATATCTAAAAATTTTCAAAGCATTAAAATTAATTCAAATAATTAATAGTAATAATTACAACTAATATTCTAAACAAATATATAATAAACAAATGAATGAATGAATGCATGGATGGATGGATGAATGAATGCATGTCAAATGAATGATAACTCACATTTTCTTTCATTTTGGCAAACTGTTTAATGTCTTCAATTCTTTTGTCTAAGAAAGCCCAGGTATCTATAAAGTCTTCTGACCGATCTCTGACCATGTACAATTCTGTTGCACCATACAGAGCAGCTAAAACACCACGCTTTGTATACCAGTTAATCTAAGAACAAAGTGGAAACTAACAATGGAAATCGGGGTCATGGCATATAATTATTTAATAGTCCAGTTTCATGTCCTTCATTACAAAAGCTAAGCCTTGATAGTATGTACAGTACTATATTCTTTTGTACAAGGTGCTTCCAGCGGGAATGCACCAATCCCAAAATATAAATTTTATACCAATAGTTTTTTTGACTTGTTCATTAATTTACCTAACAATCAAGGCTTAGCCTGAGCAATGAAGAACTTGAAAATGGCCTTTTGAGATCCCATTTTTATGACCAAAGTATGAGTTACAGTTCCAAATGGAATTGAATCAATTTAAAAACACACACAGATAGCTCAGTTTCAAAAGCTGTTTTATGCAGCTTTAGCCTCAAAAGGGTTAAAAATACATTCTTTTATTTAGTACTGAACAGCCAATGAAAATGTGGAGTCTGTCTGTGTATGTGTGTGAAAAAGACAATAGTTCAGTTTTGAATTTTCGTTACTTTATACAACCTTAGCCTCAAAGGCATATAATATATTCTTTTGTTTAGTAACAGCCTGTGGAAATGTAGAGTCTCTGTGTGTGACAATGGCAATTGAATTTTTGAATATTTTACACTGTATTATAAAAGAAAATTCAAAACTGAACAACTAAATTTCTGAATAGTTTATGCAAAATTGACACTAAGTCTGTGCAAATTTAAAACTGGACAATTGATCCACACAATGGTGTGTCAATACTGTGACACAAAGGGATCCCAACTTACATCTGTAGAAGTATCTCCAGCATGATACCATATATCATCTACCATGTATGAAACAGCCTTGAGGGCATCAGGTGCATTCTGGGGCATGGCCATCAGACGCATTACCTGGAATCAACAAAACATGATGATGATGACAGTGAAGATGACTGTGATGACGACCATGATGATGATGACAGTGAAGATGACTGTGATGACGACCATGATGATGATGACAGTGAAGATGACTGTGATGACGACCATGATGATGATGATGACAGTGAAGATGACTGTGATGACGACCATGATGATGATGACAGTGAAGATGACTGTGATGACAACAATGATGAGCCGAATAATTATCTTGGAGATGTTGATGTTGAAAACAATGTCGATGATGAAGATACTGAATGACATCACACAAGGAAAAAAAAGACAATTATAATTTTTAATAAATTCACATTAATGAATATTTGTATAGTGCAAAAGCTCTAAGCACTGTAAATTAAAAATGTGAAAAGTAAGCATATATAACATTGACAAATTTAAGGCTAAAATAAATTTAAAAATGGTAGACCATCAATGATTCTAATAAGTGAAGGAAGTGAGGTCCATAAAACTGGAGATGAGACAGAGTAAGAACGATAGTATGATGATCAATATTATATGGTTAATACCGACATGATAATGATAATTTCTTAGGGTGTGATTAAAATCGATATATTCTGCAATGACTAACCTGAGGCCATGTATCCATATAAGGAATAATCATTCGTAATCTTACTTCCACAGCGTCTCTTATTATCATACTTGGGCGTCGTCTCCTGTAACAAAATAAAATTCAATTGACATAATAATTACTAAAGCTGAAATGTAAACATTAAAATTTATAACATCAAATTTTCATTCTAGATTTAATTAGGAAGATTATTTCTATTTATTTATTTATTTACTGTAATGATAATTGCCAGAGCATGTTATTAGATACATACGGCCCATCTTTATCTTCTAATTCTTTCCTTGTATTCTCCACAAGATAATCTGCCAGCTCAACATTACAGTCTTCTATAAAGAACAAAGCTAAGTCACCACCGCCCCGAGGAAACATCTCCTTCACCATGGATGAAAGACCCAGTGTTTCTGCTCCAGCAGATATTGTTGTGGACGTCCAGCCATGTTGATGAACAAAGGGTAGTGATGCTCTCAAGATTCTTGTTTCAACTTCTTCATCATCTTCCTGTTCTGAGTGGTGATGTTCTTCTTCCGCTTCTGAATTCACATTTCTAAAAAACAAAGAACAAAATTAATCATTATTTTAAGATAAGAAATTTCAGAAACTCAATCTTATACTCAAGATCCACAGGAAAAAATTTGTGATTCCCAAAATGGGTTTATTTTGGATTATTGTTGGGAAAGTGCAACAAAATCAAACATCGTGTTCAAATTTGTGATTCCCAGAATGGGTTTATTTGGTATTATCGTTGGGAAAATGTTATAAAAATCCAAAATAAACCCATTTTGGGAATCACAATTTTTTTCTGTTACACAGAAGGCTATGCATTTGCTTATATAGTGACCTGTTCAATCCTTTCTCTTAGCAAAGAAAGCATGCACAATGTATCCTACCAAAATGTTGATTTTGGTTTTACATATTGACTCCTTCCATTTTCTTTTACTGGTTCTATTATAAAGAACTTACTCAAATGTTTTGGAGCTGTCAGCAGTGGTCTTGTCCTCTGTATGTAGAGCCTGTATCCTTGATAAGCCTAAAACGGTAACTAGGAGTTGAACATTTGGTTCTCCCCATTAGCCTTTCTGGAGTTGTGCAGGAGACTGGGAGACTGGATACAACGCATTGAATTATGGGAAGGTTTTCAGGGACTTGTGCTGTTCCTTCCACTAAATCCCCTGCAAGTTTTATACTGTAATTTACAGCGGAAATACATAATGTTTGTGCACTCAAATGCAAAATCATTTGGCAAACTGTTACACCAAAATGCACTCTCAAATTTGTAAAAGTTTACAAATCGCTGAATGGTCTACTTAAAAAGACGAATTTGGATCATAAATATATATGATCTAATATGAACATATAACAAAACTGGCTTACAAGATTACATAACATATCATATACATGGCACAAATTATTTCTTTTTGTTTACGAAATAAAAGAATTGTTTTGGAAGTTATACACAACCAAGCACTTTTATGTCTGCTACCTAAAGTTTAATTTTCGGGAGATCGTTCTGTGAGTCAAAAGAACCAAAAAATAAAATATTATGTGTCATCCAATTTTTTATCACTTTATGTTAATACTATTTCCCACATCAGATCCAAATAAAATAACTAAACATATAATTTAAAAATTCTGATTTTGAATGACTTACCGAATAAACCAAGGCGAATAGTGTTCATTTGTTTACAAAATACTGAACGAAATATGGTAACCGCCATCTTGTATTCTCGATCAACTGGGAAAACACAGGAAGCCCACTTATCGCGGTAAAAATGATGCATGAAGGGAAATTTTTCTTGGCACGGGTCACACGTGAGACATTCAACAACAAACTTTCTCACATGTTTTGACTGGAATCTGACCGTTTTTCTCCAAATTTTCAATGGCATTGCTGCGACAAAATGCTCATTCTGGTTTAAAACGATCAATATCAGAATCAGACAGTCCTTCACCAGCAAAAAGATCTGCTTCTCGCACGTTTTCTGTCACAAACGGTGAAAATGGCCACCATCACCACCATCGTCGCAAGAGTACATCGCTCATGCAACAGCGCTTTAACCTACCTATTTACTCTGCCAGAAAAGCACTGATTAATGAAATACGAACTAGAGATAACGTTGTAGTTGTCGGAGAAACTGGTAGCGGAAAAACAACTCAAATACCGCAGTATTTGTACGAGGGAAAGTTTGCAAAAGAAGGCATGATTGCTTGTACTCAACCACGTCGTGTTGCAGCTATAAGCATCGCTCAACGAGTAGCGAAAGAAATGGGGGTTGAATTAGGTCAAGAAGTTGGTTATACTGTAAGGTTTGAGGACGTTACTTCGTCCAAAACCAAAATTAAGTATATGACAGATGGAATGCTACTTCGAGAGGCCATAGGTATTGTAACAGTTGAGTCTTTATTTATTTATTATGTACAATACAAGCCATAGGTGCACATCCCCTCCCCCCTCATATGTCAGAGCATTTGATATCATTCAATTATAGGGCAATCGATACAATAATGAATATTGCAGACTGCTCTGTTCTCAAAATAAAATTAAAAAAACAGGACAAGTTTTATTTGTTGTCAGGGGAGGGAGTGGGGACGTTGCACCTTGGGGATTGATTCATACATTAGCACCTGAGCTAATGAAATTATTTTGTAGGAATCATTTGGCGGTCCTGCACCCTTTTCTCCTGCACACTGTATTGGAGCATTCACTTTATTGTTATGTGAAAAAACAGAGACATGTGAACATCATTCACTGAGGACAGTCGTTGAAGTACTGCCCCTACCCTTGGTGTGGAAAAATTCACTATAGATTTTGATGGATGCAGAGTTTGATTTTTCATTTGCATAAAGTTTCTAGAATCGTGCACCTTAGAACTTGTGGTGTCCAAGGAAAAATATTGATACACAGTCTTGTCAGTTACGTAACGTTTTATTAGGCTAATTAAAACAATACATGATTTACAGTCAAGATTTCTTATAAAGATGGATCTTATGTATAACAACTTACTTTAAATGGCAAATATCCAGTTTTGAGTTATGACTTTTCAGTGACTCACTTGTTTGTTTGCCAGTCAGCCATACAATGATTTGACAAAATGCACCGTCTTGTAGACCAGGTTTGTGTTAAACTTTTGTGGTCAAATGGTTATAACAAGTAGATAGATTCATTAATTTAAAATTTTTGAAGTAAAACTTGCTATTAAATTGGATGTAGCATTATTGCTGTCTCAGTGAAGTTAACCTTATGTACCCTGTACCAGTTTTTTAATGGTGTGATTACATAGAGAATAATACATGGGCGCGCGGAGATATGAAATTTATCTTCGAGTGTTCAACTTGATATCTCATGAGTGAGCGCAAATAAATCTCGCTTTGTGAATGGCCAAACAAAAATCCAAATTGATAAATCACCACTGAACACATGTGTTGATACGATTTTTATCACATGAGAGAAACACTGTATGTTATATAATAAAACTCCTTTGATCATTGCACAGGTGATCCATTACTAAAACGATATGCAGTTGTCATCCTTGATGAAGCTCATGAGCGAACAGTACACACAGATGTCCTATTTGGTGTGGTAAAATCTGCACAAACCATGAGAAAACAGCAAGGGCTACATCAGTTGAAGATAGTTATTATGTCCGCAACTTTAGAAGCAGAACATTTTTCCAAGTATTTTAATAATGCTGAGGTGTTGTATATCGAGGGTAGGCAACACCCTATACAAGTCATGTATGCTGTAGATGCTCAAGTTGATTATATACAAGCAGCGTTGGTTAGTGTTATGCAGCTACATCAAGAGCAGCAACCAGTGTAAGTATGTTGATGATGAGTAGTGGTTACCCCAGCAAATTGTACAAATTTACTTTTTTGCAAGTAATTTCTTACTTGAAAATCACTGTAAAACTTGGAGGCCATTATCACCGCTGGTACTGGTTTGCAACCTGTGTGCGTGGTGATTGTAATCATACCAAAATTGAACAGTAAAATATTTGCTAGCTTAAATGAACCTCGAAAGAAGACAAAGTAGTACATTAGATTATAAGACTTGCAACTGGACTGAGAAAAAATGACAAGTTCCATGTTCAAATTCCATCTGGTACTCAGAATGTGTTTCTGAGTCAAGTTGGTTCTTACAATTTTTAGTAATTCATTCAAACCAACCTCAATGAACACTAATTGATTGTTTTGTAGAGGTGATATATTGGTATTTCTAATTGGTTGTTTTGCAGAGGTGATATATTGGTATTTCTAATTGGTTGTTTTGCAGAGGTGATATATTGGTATTTCTAATTGGTTGTTTTGTAGAGGTGATATATTGGTATTTCTAATTGGTTGTTTTGTAGAGGTGATATATTGGTATTTCTAACTGGTCAAGAAGAGATAGAGTCATTGGCAAGATTGATTACAGACTGTGCTCAGCATTGTCCCCCAGGTAAACAGTTTAAACAAAGAACTATATGACAAGTTAAGTGCATGAGATTTTCAACATTGTACCGTTTCAATTATGCACTTTTGTGAAAAATTCAGGCTGTACAGAGACTCCCCCAACAGTCATGCAGTCATATTTAATCAATGCATCAGTTCACTTGATAATGTGTTCTGATATCAATGGCAATATTTTGGGTTTTAGAGAGGTTAAGTTGTGATGACAAGTATGAATACAGTTCACATTGCAATTTTGAAGGTAAAATATCTCATAAAAATGAGCTTTTGACATGAATTTTGCAACTGAAAATGTTTACATGATTTGATTTCGTTTGTCTTTTTGTATTTGTGCTCGTATTTGTCATCAAACTTAACCTCTCTATTATCCCTGCATACAACATTTTCAAAAGTGCACAATTAAAACAAATAATCAACATAAATCAAAATGTATGTAAAGATGTGTCATGTTGGTGAGTTTGAGGGTCCATCTCAATAATAACCACAATGTGGATGGGATTAGTAAAATATTCCTTTATTAATCTATTTATTATTGATTTATTTATCAATACAAAAATGTTTTCTTTCATAAACAGATTGTCCAAAGTTAGTGGTATGCCCAATGTTTGCAGCCTTACCTTCCAGTCAACAGATGAAGGTGTTCCAACCAGCAAGTGCCTGGACCCGTAAAGTCATTCTATCAACTAACATAGCTGAGACATCTGTGACTATTCCTGGCATTAAATATGTGGTAGATACTGGATATGTGAAGGCAAGAGGTAATGAATGATATTACAATCATTACATTAAATAAAAAATATTTGTCTTTATTATAAATTGTGTGAAATTTATTATGGTCATCCAGCTTGCAGAGAGCATGACACACTTTTCTCCCCTTTTAAGAGGAGCAATGGTGACATAGTTGGTTAGTGTGTGACCTTCTATGAGAGAGGTCCTGAGTTTGATTCCAGGTGACCTCACACCTTTGTTTCGACTTCTTTCTGTTCTGTGTAGATTATAGTAGCTTTAAATGCTCATAAAACAGGGCATTAACAGGAAGAGGGGAGTGAAATGAGTGCACTGTCAGCTCTCTGGAAGATTGGCTTTGGCCAAAGGGACTCCTGACATGAAATAAGGTTACTTTTTTTTACTTTTTATCACTAGCCTTAAACCTTACTGTTATATTTTTGTTTCATAGGTTTTCATCCCAAGACGGGATTAGACATGTTACGAGTGCAACCTGTTTCAAAAGCACAAGCACGGCAACGTCTCGGTAGAGCAGGTCGAGAGTCTAGTGGTACTTGCTACAGACTATTCACTGAGGAACAGTTTGATAAGTTACAAGGTTTGATATTTTATCTCCCATAATGATTATTATTGATGTTGTCTAATGATTTAAAATTGATCTTAAAGACTATTTAATAGTTCACAGCTGTATATGGTGTGGTTCCACATTATTTGAAGAATCTTTCATGTGAGCCCCCTAGATGAGCTCCGCTCTTGGGGCAAAACATGTTTTAAATAAATATGTTTTAGGGCAAAAAAAGGTGAAAAAATATTGTGATTTTGTATTCTTAGAGATTATATATGTGCTATTAGATTTTGCAAAAACCTATCAAACTTTAGTACACTTTAATAAACTTTCTTTGGTGATGTTTACAATTGTGTTTTAGGGTATTGCACCTTATTATGCCTTACATTATTGCACTTCAGTTATCCTTTATCGTATATGAAAATCACACTCATTGATGAATTTGATAGATAAATGCCTGGCTCTCTCACCCATTCTAAAGGTTTATTAGAAAATTGCATAACTGAGGCTATATCATATAATGTTAATATTATTACTGTTATTATTATTTATTTATTAGAAATGACAACACCAGAGATTCAACGCTGTAATCTTGCCAGTGTGATATTGCAGTTGATAGCACTGGGGATACATGATGTTGAGAGATTTGACTTCATGGATAAGCCAGATGCTGGAGCTATACAAAAGGCTTTGGGTCAGCTTGAACTGCTTGGAGCTGTAGACAAACAGCAGGAAAACACTTTCAAGGTAATCATGTAAATAAAAAGAAATTTACAAGGTAGTTCACCATGAGCATAATCAACTTCAATCTTGGAGATAGATGTTGAGACTCTTAGCACACTTTTACATTTCTTGAGTATGTTTGCAGCAAAATATCAATTTGATTGTCTTTCAATGAGCCCAGTTTTGAAAGTGCTGCAATGTGATGCTTACTAATGTCAGCGTGTGAATGCTCAATAGAAAGATAGACACATCATTGCAGAGGTTTTTTTAGACGTATAACAAAGCTTACACTCCTTTTTAATCATAAAATCAATTTTTGAACTGATTACAAGCATGTATAGACTCCATCCATCCATCTATACTTCATTAATTCATACATCTCATTGAACTATTTCATGTTTCAGTTAACTCATCTTGGTCACAAAATGGCAAACTTTCCTCTTGAGCCAAAGCTCTCGAAAGTCATTTTAGAAGCAGAAAAGCTTGGTTGTACAGAAGAAATACTAACCATCGTTGCTCTGCTCTCAGTGGACTCTATCACATACACACCTCAAAATCAACGGGAGAGAGCTAACACGGTACGTAAGAAATTTTTATCCTCTGAGGGAGACCATGTGTCACTCCTGAACATCTATCGTGCTTACAAATCTAGTGGCATGAGCAAGGAGTGGTGTTTTGATCATTTTGTTAATACAAGAGTTATGAAGCTAGTCATTGACATTCGTAAACAACTGCGTGAGATATGCGTACGACTTGATATTAACTTAAAGTCTTGTGGTAAGGATATGGGACTGGTTCGGCAGAGTATTGCACAGGGTATGTTTATGAATGCTGCAGAGTTACAACTCGACGGTAGTTATCAGACCATTTCTCATCGTGAGACTGTTGCCATTCATCCATCGTCGTCACTATTCATGTCAAAGGCATCTTATGTGGTGTATAATGAACTTGTACATACATCAAAGTGCTACATGAGGGACTTGTGTCTTGTGTCTCCTGATTGGTTACTGGAGGCTGCACCTGAGTATTTCAAGGAACATCGTTTGAAACCCCCACCAACATCACAGCCTTCATAACAACTAACACAATATTGATAATATGCAGCTGTAATGCATAACTTACTACTATTAAAATGACATTTACATGTATGTGCCAACCATAACACTCTTTACTGTATGTAAAATTGCTTTACAATAACTTAACGCTATGTTTTGTTTCTTTAGTTATTCCTGTTTATTTCTTAACTTGTCAGCAAATACCATCCTACTAATCAACCTTATGCTTGTAAAACCAGATTACGTGTACATACTGCAAATATTAGAGATTGTAAAGCGCATTGAGACACTAAGTGAAATGCGCTTTATAAGCACTACATTACAATACTTCAAAACTAAAATATTTACCTAACACACTACAACTTTCATTATAGCCCTCTTCACTGAATTGTGAATTGCATAACTCCCTAACATCTTTAATAATTCTCTCATCGTTTATTATTTCTATGAATCACTGTTATCTATATTCTTGCTGTCATTTTTTCAGTTTGCCGTTATACATATTGTCATCACTCTGAATATTTTCATAGGCATCACTAATTCTCATGATTCATTGTCATGCATCAGTAATCATCGTTTTAATCAGTATCATTTACGTCATCATTACCATATTAAACACCACTATCATCAGAAGGTGTTTGGAATGGCTTTTTTTGATTGGGTGTGGAGAACAATATGATTCAATGTTTTCCTTGGTCGTTTTCAAAAGACATATTAAGCAGCTATTGTATGTTGAGCCAATCACTGATTAGCTTCAAAAGGCTTCATGATGACCCACTACCGTAACCCTTTCACTATATCATCATTCATCATATGTCTCGTCTTCATTTTCATCTCCATCAGCATAATCATCATAAGCACAATCTCGATCATCACTAGACACTAACATCACAATCAACAACATTACGTGTAAATGTAACTTTTCGGGAGTCAGATTGGCGCTGTGGTAAAACGCTCAGCTCCATGAGGTCCGGGGCTCGACCCTAAAGGCACCCTATGTGGGCTGAGTTGGTTGGTTCTCTTGCTGACTTCAAGATTTTTTTCCTTATGACGGACTTTTCTTCTCAATTTTTCGTGTAATGTTGTACGGATAAGTTATATTTGAAGAACGTTCCTTTTTGAAACTTTGTAATTTTGCGTGCATATTTGAAGTATATTTTGAAATAGTTCTGACTTAATTTGTATGCAAATAATCACTGGGCTAGGTGGTTATAATTGATCTCACTTTAATACGCACGAAAGACGTCCATTAAAATAGTATCTTAGTAACATTCGCTATCATCAAACAGTTATACAACTCGTATGATTATAGCGATACTTCAGCTGACGTAAGCCTTTTTTATTCATGTGCCAACCAGACAGTGATTGGCCGTTATTTCAATATAGCTTATTGTTGTTCTGGTTGGCACATTAGCATAACAATTTGTTTGTTTATAAAAATGGAGTATCGCTATATTTCGTATTGTGTTGTATTTTAAAAATATTTTGATTAAACAAAGGTCGTCTGTACTGTTATCATTGTACTGAGAATCGTACATTTTTTATATTTCAATTCTTTTAGTGAGTCAAAATAGTACTTTAGTTCTGTTGCAAACGATTGCAATAGTTTTATTTCATTGCTAGCTCATTAATTTTCTTTTGATTTGGTGTCAGTTTCTACTTGAAATTATATTCGTTTTATTTACTTATCGTACTCCAATCCTTGAAGATTTCGATTGAATTTCCCATTATTTTGAAATTGTACAAAATTTAAATGTCTATTATTTGGTTTCATCTACAGTTGATATCCGTGACTGTTATATCCTTGATTATTGTGTTGCACTTTCGTGCACGTTTGTTTACTTTGGTTTGTAAGGTATCATTGTGTTTTGTCTTTGTCTTTGTCTTTGTCTTTGATTTTCCACTTTTAATTTTTCCATTTTGTCTTGCTTGTTTACTATTTTTATTATTCCTTGGTGTCTGTTCTTTTATCTGTTTCTTTCTTTTTACTCGTTTGTGCGCATGTGGGTGCTTGCATATTTCTATGCTCGTTTGTCTGTCTGTCCGCATTTGGGCTTAATTGTTTCTTCGCTTGTTTGTTGTTGTTCTTTTCTTACTTATTTGTTTGTTTCCATGTTTATGTGGTTTCTTGCTCGGTTTTTTATTTATATATTTCCTTCGTCTGTCGGTTTGTCCGCATGTTTGTTGTTATTTTCTGTCCTATTTGTTTGTTTCCATGTTTATGTTTGTTTGTTTTGTATTGATCATTTGTCTGGCTTGAAACTGTTTGTTTGCTTATTTCATTATTTGTGTGTTTACATGTTTTTTTTCTTTTGGTTGGTTTTGTATTGTATCAGCTTTGTGTTTATATCTTTGTAACTATGTTTCTGTCAAAACTAAACAAAGTAGCACAGCTGCAACGACGTACTTCAAATCCAGTTTTTCCAGTTTCGAGATAACTCACCCAAGCTGGTTTTACAGGTTTCACATCTTTAGATAAGTTATGTAAAAACAACTCTCTTGATGGTTGTTTTGTCTGTTATTTTTATATCCAAGGGGAGTTATGAGAAAATGAGCAAATCATATTTTCCTTTACTATAAAGTAACCAGAAAATGCATCTGAGACAATAAAATAAAATGCTTCAAAAAGTGCATAGTTCAAAGTCGATAAAATTGTAAAATATCACATCAAATGTACATTATATATCATTATATAAGTTAGTTAATTATCGAGAAATTACAGTTTATAGTAGAAAGGAAATCCTATGGCATTGGTAATCAAAGTCTTATGTGAATGATAAAGATGATACTTCAAATTTAATACTTGCTTAATGTTCAGGATGTAATTCAAATAAAATCTACACAAAACAGACACAAAATAAATGAGAAAATGAATAAATAAAATACAATTTGATGCGATACCTATCAAAGTGAAATAAAAGAACGAGTATCGCCTTCCTATTGTGTAAACCAGGGTCAGTTATATAACTGATATAAGAGCTTTGCGGCTTACTTCAACGGTTTTACATCATACTTTTAAAGAAATTCTATTTCAAGATTGTCTTAAGAACTGACCGCATAGCGGGGAATCTAGTCTTCATCTGTTCAGTTGTGGTCTTATCTTTAAATAGCTAACAATTTATTTCTGTCATATATTTCTTCTTGGTTCTTTCTTGTCTTCCACTGAAAATAAAATACGACAAGTGCACACCAACGATAAAAAAATGGTTTTTTTCGAATAAGAAGGTTAACTTTAAAAATTGGTCGTTGTGTGACACGTGACTTATACGTCAAGAAGAAGAAAAATTTCAAAATCTAATCGGGAATCGACGTATTGACCGATTTAAACGATACGATATGTCGTGCGCGATTGATAGTATATGTCAATAAAGTCGTACTGAGGTTCTACAATTCCTTCAATTAGTTATAGGACAGACTAAGGGCGCGTTCTAGAACATTTACACGACATTTTGTTTACAAATGGTTAAGCCAATCTGTCTTAAGGCCGGCACACACTAGGCGACAAGTCGCAGCGACTTGTCCCCGCGACATGTCGCCTCAGTGTGCACTAGTTCAGCAATCCCAACCGGTTGGATTTCATGCGGCAAGTCGCGGCAACACAATTCTGTTGCGGCGACAACAATTTTCGCCAAAAAATGTTAGTACACACGGGAGGAAATTGTCGCTGCGACATGTCGCGGGAACAAGTCGCTGCGACTTGTCGCCTAGTGTGTGTCGGCCTTTATGCTACTAGTCGAGCTTGTGTATATTTTCATTTTTATCAGTTTGTCATGTAATGAGCAGTATAATGCCCATTATTTGTGTGTGTGTGTGTGTGTATAATTACTTGTGCTATATATAACCGTTATCTATTACAGTGTCAGTGGTCTTGAAGCCATATAGCAAAAATCCGATATAGCTAAATGCGTAGCATGGTTTAGCTATGAATCACGAACAATATATAGGAAAAACGTAAAATGTCCTATTTTGTAGGCATTTCTGAACTTCTTTCTATTTTTTACAATTATTTCATATTTGTCAAATATATCAACGTTAAATATTACGGCTATACTTCTTCAGTTATTATTGAATTTGTTTTTTTCTATTTTAGGAAAGTAATTTATATTAATATGACATTTCATTTGTTACTTAATTATTTACCCCCCTGAAGGTAATATTTCACTTTTATACTATTGGTATTTTCAGAAAGATTTTTCACACTAGGTGAACTATTTTAAAAATGTCAATTCCATTTCTCAAGGATGGTCTTTGCATAGATTTGCAATTCTTTAACATATTTTCTATCTGCATTCATGCTGAAAGTTGTTAGTATTTCTTCCGGATTTTCACGAGTTCATTATTTTCATTCTTTGTCTTTTTGTTCGTTTTTTTATTTTTTCATTGATTAACATGTTTATTTGTCTGTTTGTTTGCTAAATTAATTAGCTTATTGTTTGTCAAAGTTTTTGTTGGTTGCTCGTATGTTTGCGCATTTGTTTGTAACCGCATTGTGGTAATGATTTCAGATAATTTTGATGAACGATTTCTGGCTGCTTCAAATGTTGATGATAATAATGATAATGATAGCATAGAGATAAACTACAGAGATAACTAGTTGAATACTACATTGAACTGCGTCGCTGTTTCTGTAGAAACCGTTGTAGAATATCAAGATAAATTGTACGCCGTAAAAAGATGATGGCCAAACTGATGTTTCGGACGTTAGTCCTTCGTCGGAGAAATATGATAATAATAGCATGATGATGATGTTGTTGATGATGACAATATACAGGGACCGCGTAGCCGGCTAGGGGGGGGGGGGGGGGGGGGGTGGGGTGGTTGAGATTTTATATTTTTGAATGATGGGTGTGGGGAGGGTTGAGAAGAATCACCTACAACGAGTGCGATCAAATAGCAGTCAATCAAGCATTTTATTTGTACTTCTAAGTTTACAAAGTTCATAATTACAGAAATTGAAATATAACAGATTTGAGAGTGCAGGCCGTGTGTAAACTATTTATAAATATTTTGTACAGAGGGGTGCGCTTTAATACGAAATAACAATATTTTTATTATTAAACAACCATAGGGGCTAGCACAGGGAAACAAATGTGATTCCCAGAATGGGTTTATTTTGGTTTTTGTTGCATTTCCCAACAATAACCAAAAATAAACCCTTTTTGGGAATCCCAAATTTGAACCCAATGTTGGATTTTGTAGCATTTTCCCAAACATAATCCAAAATAAACCCATTTTGGGAATCACAATTTTTTTCCTGTGTAGACAGATGCCCAGTGTGGTATACGTGTGATGACGATGCTGATAATGGTAGAGAGGATGATGACGCTAATGATGTTTGCTATGATGATGATGCTGTTGATGATAGTGATGATCATCGTGGAGACGACGATGAACGTTTTTGATGAGATATGCAGAATACGTTATTTATCTGTAATTTATTTGCCCTAGTTGATATGGTTTTCTAAATGAGTTATGCCCAAAGCAAACTGTTTTGATCTCTACTTCGACACGCGATTCGATTTTATCCAATGCAACATCGAAAGCGTTTGCCACGCCTTTTCAACGTACAAAATATGTAAGAAACTATTGAGTTGAACGTCGAAATGAGTTTGCAAGTGTGTAAGAATCTATTGAATTGGACGTCGAAATGAGTTTGAAAGTGTGTAACTCTATTCAGTGAATTGAAAATCGAAATGAATTTGAAGGTGTGTAAGAATCTATTGAATTGGACGTGGAAATGAGTTAGTAAGTGTGTAAGAATCTATTGAATTGGACGTCGAAATGAGTTTGCAATTGTGTAAGAATCTATTGAATTGGACGTCGAAATGAGTTTAAAAGTGTACTTGGATAAAATCGAAAGTGGCAGAAGAAATAAAAATCGAAACCATTTGCGCATTTTGTATATGTTGCTATATAACACCAATACACTGTTGTTATGATATTAAATACAGCGGTGATTACATAACATTGAAGGAAATTTCCAATGCAATTTTTAAACCCTTTTGCTATTTTTAGAAACACTATTTTATCTCCCCTGGATCGCGTAGGCACGGCTCATCCATTTGTTATCAGCATGTTAGTTCTTGTCTCTATATCAAATATTAGTATATCTATTATAGATGCGTATAGGTGCTTATGTTAAGATCTATAGAACCTCTGGAGACTAAAGAGCATTTTTTACTATTTGTACTAGATGTTACCTGTTTCGAGTGACTGATGTCATTTCTGCGCAGTCCAAACAAAAAAAAAAAAAAAAAAAAAAAAAAGAAGAAGAAGAAAAGAAAAGAAACTCGGACACCCTTCTTGAAAACACTCAAATTCCTCTTTCGCGTTAATGATTCATAAATACTTTACAAAAATGTAAATAATCATTAAAATGTTTGAGAGTACATCATTTAAAGAGGATGAATATGAATAATACACGAGGCAGAATTTGTTTTCCTTGACACCGGTGCAGACACGACTTCAAATTAACTAACGTTTCTAAACAATTGTAAGCAAAGATTTCATCAATCAAGTACAATACAGTACAATGTCTTATTAATTATCCCATACCATATGGGCGAATACAATATATACAAATATCAAATGTATATAGTAACTAAATAGAAATCTAAAGAAAAGAAAGTAGCTTCAATGCGTTGTCGAAGTGGTTTCACAATGACACTGCGTGATAGTAAAATGAATTTTGAGCAGTACCCGTTCTTCAAAATCGAATTACTATGTAAGTGCGATGTAGTGTACAAACATTTTGCTGATTAAATTGATTGTATGCAAAATACGTATATCTGTTATGAGGGCCACACATCGTTAGTCATCGGACTACTTCGACCTACCCTATACACGTATGAAAGATTTTGTTTTAAAGATTTTTACATACACGTATTGCAAACACTGAAAGTGTGCAACATAAATAATAGTGCTATTTTATGCTAATTCTATTGTGTTCTTTTGTTTAAGTAGTAATATTTACTTCTAGTGACAGCTATTGCACACATTTAGTCTTTATTAATATACAGACGATCCTTAAAATGATTTTTAAATTAGATAGTTGCAGGTAAAAAAAAACTCGTAAAGATGTGTACATTTTATCAAACATTATTAAACATTATTATTATTACATCGAAAACTCGTGTTCGGGTGACCTTGGTGCAAGTACTAATAAGTGCACGAAGTGAATTAGTAGGGTGTAAGAGCTGCTTTTTTAGTTTTGTAGAGAGTACGTGATACCAGTTGCGGAAGTAAACTTAGCCTTAAGTAGGTGCTATCAAAATTGAAGATCTTTCGATAACACTGTGTGTATGCTCAATACAAAATATTAATTTCGATGACTGTGAATTTTGAGTAGTTCTTTGTTATGAGAACTCTTGATCGTCATATAATGTTCTCGCCAATGTGATCTTCACAGAATGCACCAGTGCTTTTGTGAGAATAATAAGCACAGTGTTCCAGAACATTTAATCATATGAATTCTGTTTTTGTATTGTTACCTTTAAAAGAACTGCTCGAGAACGTGAGTACAGTGCTAAAGAGCATTTAAGCATACATGAACTCTGGGTCTGTTTTTGTATTTTTTTACCCTGAGTACCTTGTGAAAGAACACTTCTCAAGGACATGAGTACAGTGTTCGAGATCATTTAATCATGTGAACTCTCTGTCTGTTTTTGTACTTTTTTTACTAGCACAACATAAATGACAAATGTATATCTTATGCTATTTGTAACTGTTTGATTCGCAAATAGCGAATACAAGCATGTTTCGGCCGGTCAAACAAATGTTAAGGTTCTAAAGGTTAAGGTTCTAAAGTTCATGTCTTAATATTGAGGTTATATTAAAGAGGCAAATTATATTCAATTCTTAGTTTGTATGTCAACTCTGACTTTCGTGATCTTAACGATAGTGGTCTTTGTGAACATTTTGTTGACGGTCACTGTGTTCAAAAACATTCAATTATGGTACTTATGAGGCAAATATTGTATTAGTTTTTGCAGTCGATCCTTGTCTGTCATAGTTATCTTATTATTTATTTGTTTATTTGCTAACTATTCAAATTGATTTTAGTTATGTATTTGTTTGTTTGTTTGTTTGTTTGTTTGTTTGTTTGTTTGTTTGTTTGTTTGTTTGTTTGTGTATTTGTTTGTTTATATTTATTTATTTAATTGTTATCCATTCATTTACTCATTCTTTTATGGGTTTAGTTGATCTATATTTCTTTTTTTCTACATGGATTCAAAGACCTTTTCGATTTGTTTCATCTCGTCCAGTAAGGATCAGGTTCACGATATGTACATAGTTGAGGCGAACTTTCAATAAATTTAAGTGTATCAAAGGTTTATTACTTCATTTGAGATATATACCTCTTTCAAAAAACGTCTGGGAAAATAAGGAGATTCCGGATGTAGATTTTACGCCCGAAAGGTACTGTGGGCTACCAATAATGTTAAGAAATAAGCAGTAATTTTGTTCAAATCAGCGTCATTTGCTCAAGTTGAAGATCTCCGATGGTCAATAAAATAGTATGCGTATCTTCTGCAGCTATTTATTTAAAAATGAAATAACCCGTAGATATTTTCAGTCATTCTCACCCATGTTTTTTTGAAAAAGGTGTATAAATAGTTTTATTTCTACAAGTGATAATTTAGAACTGTAATGAATATTTAACATTAACCGACTTAAATCCTCTCTAATAGCGTCTTTATTCTCAGTTGTTGTGCTTGTTTTTTCTTGTTTGCTTTTGTCAAATTGGTAGTCTGTATCTTGTTAGAGGGAGGGGGTGTTGGGTGAAGTTGAGGGGCGATATCGACAAGTCTTAATAAGTAAAAGGGCTGATTCGAAAATTATGCGCAGCGTTTTAGTCTTGCCTGAGGATCGCTTGAAAGAGGAGAGTAATTGGCTGAGTTTCACACTTTCACGCCACCCCTTTCAGCGCTAGTGTGTTGTTTGCCTTGCTCGTTTGTTTATTATTTATTTCGTAAAGTATTTATTCATTTGCTTGTGATCATTTTTATTAGTGTGTTTGATGCTTGTTGATATCACTTGTTATTTCATTCTATCATTAATTCCATTGTTCATCTGTTTTGTTTTGCTCTCCGCCTTTACATAGTTTCATGTGTATATTCATTGGCGGATCTGGAAGGATTTCGAGTCCTTTCTTTATGTTTTCCAAAATAACCTCAGTATTTTATGTTTACTGTGTAGTGCACCCCCTCCTGAAGATGATGCACCCCCTCCTGGAAACTATCCTGGATCCGCTCCTGTTATATTTAGCCCTTAAGTTGAAGAAAATTACTCCATTAACATACAGCTTAAAAGCCGCTCTAATTACAAGCTATTTACAGTTATTTAAATTGCCTCAATAAGAATATGATTAATATTTTATTACCTTCAAGAGTCCACTACATATTCACTGGCTCAAAAGCGTATTTTTGTATTTTTGAAAATAGGTGCTTATGAATGATTAATTGTTTACTTATTTTAAAGATAATTTTATGATGTTTCATTGGAAATGTTTGTTTTTCCACGGCATTTTTATTATTTTCATGTAATTTTCCAAAACCATTTGAAACAGACTTACTTACAACCTAAAGACTCAGATAAATGAAGTTTTCTTTTGTCAAAGGTAATGTTACTTCTCAGAATTCGGCTGTTTATATATATATTTAAATTATCTTAGTTTTCATTTATTTTTGTCATTTTTTCTTAATTGAATCTCAAACATTGAGTATTGTGAAATGCAATTTTTTTTTCTTTCACAATAATTCTATTTTTTCACGATAACGTTATTTTTATTACAAGTCTTGTCCATTTGATGCGAATTATTTCATCTGTTTTCGCGACAAAAATTTGAAGATCAGTTTGGACACTGTTTAGCCGCAGTCAGATACTTTGGTCAGCGTTATTATTAACTGTTCGAAACGTTGACTATATAATGTTGCACAATTTTAATGAAACGGTGTCAGAAGCCAACCCTCAACTGACACACTATAGATAGAAACTACCTGATGACATGTTTGCTCACCAAAACCATTTCTGTGTAAATAAAACCGATAAAACCATTTCAATATCAATAAAAACCTTTTCAGTGCATAAAGGAACTGTTTTTCCCCCTGACAGTGACTCATCTCTAATGAGAAAGGGATTTTAAAGAAATTGATTGAAATTCATTCAGAGAAAATCATTTCTATTCAGTAAAAGGGATATATAGGAAGCTGTTCAAATGTCAAAAAGCCATTTCAGTGCAGTAAAGAACGTTTTTTTTCCTGTCTAGAATATCTTATTCATACTTCAGCTGTTATGTCTGTGAAGCTATTGCAGACTATCAAAACCTTTAAAGTATAAGATGAAAAAAAAAAAACAGTCCAAGTGATATATTTTTTTGGCAAAAATTAAAATTGTTATGAAAAGAAAAAAAGTACTAATGAAAAAGACACTAACCGTTTTAAAATGGGAATTGCTAATGAATAGTGAAATGCATTTTGAATGTTATGTGTAAAATAGCTTTGTGAAAGTAATTTGAACCACTTGTCTGCTGAAGTAAGAGCGCTGTTTGAATGCCCCTGAGAATATTCCAATGTGAAATGAGACTTAAAAAAACTCGAAAAAAGCCAGTAAATTATATTTCGAGCAAACGATCAAATTTTTCTTATATGGATTACTTGTCAACAACAGCACATGTTTTCATTTTTTTTTTTAATCAGAAGAAAAAGAAAAATAGCAAGAAATCAAAACAAAGCTAGAAGTCAGAGAAGCCATAACTGCGTCACTCAAACAATGTGAAATGCAAAGTGAAAGAAAAAAAAGTAAATAAAATTAGATTCAAACAGACGATCGAAATAACAAAATTACAAAATAAATCCATTCGATTGCAAGGAAACTTCCAAAACCCAACAAAAGGAAAATAAAAGCAATGATCAAACATTCAATCTAGCAAACGCCACCGCGGTTGATCGTTGATTCTTTCATTTATACTCTCCCGCTGCCATGGCAACATAAACAAACCTAACAAACGCACTATGATCTTGAATAACAATTGTTTTAAACAGAACATGTTCTTCAATATATGATCATTTCAAAACAATTAAGACAGCTTTAGCCTGTGAAACCGTTGTAATTTTAGCAACTGGGTTAGCGATATAAAAGAGATATGATTTTAGATAAAGCAATCCTTTCAGTATCGGCAAAAAGCGGGGGAGTATTCTGTTCTAGTAATGATCAATTTATATGCAATTAAAAGCGAAAAATAAAGGTAATTTTTGATAAATCACTCCCTACGGTCCTAAGAAAATAGGAGTAAATATTATTCAATTTTTGTACAATTCGAGTAAATCGATACAATCGCACAAATCGATAACCGTATTTGCCAAATTTCACCTTGCTGTCTCTGTGAGGACCAGGAAAAGCCCTGTTCAAACAAGGATTATGTACATTTGAAAGCAGCGCAAAAATAGACTATTATTATCGTCAAATTGCTCAATATGATCTCGCGGGAAATGAATGAGAAAAATACACAGGCACTCATAATATATGAACTACGTACAGTTTTCGGTGTTTATTTTCATTGCTTTATATTGGAATTATTTTTAAGCTCGGAAAGGAATTTTGTTTTTTTTCTTGTTTTGAATAAGTTTTTATTGATCTTATAGAGCACTTTGCTGATTAGAGGCATTTTTTTTTCTATTTCTTTCCAAATGGCTTTCCCGCTGAAATGATATCTTTTTTTTATTTGTTCCGTCCTCAACTGACACGCACTTGAGAAACACATTTTAATTTTAACCACTTTCCATCTCAATACTCTGTCAGCAATCTTCTTACGATTCAGCGAATCATGGCTGAACACTTATATATCATAATGACATTTTGAGGGCCTTTCCATTTATCACAGGACTACAGATTATGGATTGTAAGGATCATCAATAACGGCAAAAATAGGGTTAAAAATAGAAATTTGTTTTTGGGTAAACATACCGCTGAGATGTCATAGCTGTGGGACGGATTAGTATTCCTTTTTGATACCGCAAAATAATCGGTTCGACACCATATTTGTCATTGGAATGATTTGGGGTTTGATGTTGCAGTTCAAATGTAATGTTGTGCTGAAAAGTAAACGCGAAATTTCCGATCAAATTTTGAATAAAGATGTTATTTTAATTTGATTTTCTGTTTGTTTATTCTTTTGGTCGAGCCAAAATCTTGTTCTTGAAGTGTTGAGTTTTTCCTTAACAATTCGCAAAATAGTTGGAACAATTCACTCAAAAGAATTTTCGCAGCTGATAGTTTTTTTTACTTGATCTGTATTTCTTCATATCCAACAAAAATCTCTTCGGAAAGAATCAAACTTTTCGGTTTAGTAATAAATTTCCTAAATGGGGATTTCTTTTTAATTGTCAATGCAAAATTTGAAATGGATGGAGTTTTGTTTATCCAAATAGAGGCAAAAGTAGTGGAAAACGTTTTAAATTTCTGTGTGGTACAGTTCCCATCCAAAATTACCTTCAATATGTACTTGACAAAAATAGAATAAATTTTCCAAAATAGTTTTTAATTTAAACGCTTTATACAAATTATACCACAAAAAAAACTTTCTTCAAGTCTAGAAAAGGCATTTCTACCTAATTAATTAAAAACAAAATATATTACTAAAATTGTTTTTATTTATAATTTCTTGTTTCGCAAATGCGTAATTTTTTCCTCATTTACAATGCTAATTTTTATCAAACTCAGTCGCGTAATAACAAAAATATCTACATTAAATTAAAACTAGATTTGTCTCGAATTGTATTTACATCACATGAAAAATTAATGTCGTCCTATTCTGTCTAATGCACGAACAATTGCTCTCCCAACCTCAAAAATATTTTCGTGAAAAATTACACCCACAAAAAAACGTTTTGTTATAAAGTTTGGAAATTTCCCACAAAATGGGACGTGCTTTCACACCTATTGAAGTTCTAAATTCTTCTTTTAACACTCTTTAGCTGTAAATCTGTAGCCAAGAACCAGCAATAAGTTTCGTCTCGCGATCGCCCAACTCTCGATCTATCTTATCAATCGAATTCTGCTTTAAAAGTTTGGCACGATGCCTTTGTTTGCTCTCTTTCAACGACGTTAAGATATCGTCGTCTTCATTACCTTGTGTTATCGTGAAAGGCGATGGAAAATAGTCTGGAAATAAATCGCTTACATCGGTGTCTCCAAAACCCCCGAATTTTGCTCGTTTTAGGAGTCCCATACGCCAGCGTCGTTGCGCTCGAAGTCGAGCAATAGTTGCTGTATCTTCTTCACTATAATTTTCATTGTCATTCATTTGTTTGCAACTTTTGTTGCATTTGTTAATATCTCCGCATGATTCTGTTTTTGTGGAGCTATCTTTGTCCTTGCATGAATTTCTTTCTGTAATTCTCTGGTCGTCACACGTCGAATTTGTTTCTTTAATTCTATCGTGCGCACATAAGTGTTTTTCTGAAAATTTACCATCGTAACACGAATTGTTTTGGTCGCATTGATCAGCTCCCTTGCACAAATTTGTTTCATTTAAGTGATCATTAGTTTTACGCATTTTTTCACATTGTTCCTTATCTTCACTATAGTTCTGCTTTTCATATTTTTCATTTAATTCTTGATCATTTCTGTCCAATTTCTCGATTTCTTTCTTGTAGTTAATGCTCGGCGCTTTTTCGTTTTGATTTTGCCTCGCATTTTCCTTTTCCTGGTTTAGCCCGGTAATCACCTCTCTCTTGTCAATTGCCACTTGCGTTGGCGATTCATTCATCGCTCTGCAAGATGGAAAAACTTTACTGCAACTCTTTGGCCACTGGACTTTGACTCGTACATTTTCTGTATTTTTTGTCGTAGTTTTCGAAGAATTACCCTTTGTATCGCATGGTTGAATCTGGCCCCCTTCGCACTTTGAATTTGCCATTGTGTAGTATTGATCAATAGTATCTTTCATAAATCGTAGTATCTTTAATCGAGCTTGATTCGGTGTGGAATAAACGTAGTATTTTTCTCCTCGCTGAGACTGTAGTAGTTCAACTCACTCGATCTCTGCTCAAAAACTTGAATGAATGGCGACCACAGCGAGTTTTATTACAAGTAATGACGTCAGCGCGTGCTGTGATTGGTTGAAATAATTCTGATGTGATTGCTTTGGATAATGATAGTGATCATCGTGCCATCTTTGAAAACGTCATTTGCTGTGTTGTTTTCCCGTGTTGTTTTTAGCTCGCTTTGCCCTTTAACACACGTAGCGAGCTTATCTATGCTATTTTTAGCACAGCGAATACCTTAAGCTGTCAATTACGCGTTGTTTTTTCGTCGTTACATCGAATTTATTGACGTTTACGAGTTTACCTCATTTACGATGTTTTTTTGATATCGAATCTGCTGATAAACGTATCGCAGGAGTTGTGAAGTATATCACAGAAACTGTTGAAACAAACAACGAAGGTGTTCTTAATCACTGCATCGACACAGTCAAAACAACGTCAAAATGCTCTCTGAGAACCAGCGGAATGCTTTGGAACAGGGCAAATTTATCGATGTAAAAACGCAACTTTGATTCTTCATTTCTAACATTTTATCTAATCTTTTCTTTCTTTATTAATGTCGTTCATATTTTCAATTATCAATTCATTCCTTCATTCACTTGAAGAACTCATTGATCAGCATATATCAATTTACTTATTTTTTGTTGTCTTTTAGTTTATTATTAATCCTTCGTTTGTTCATACGTTTGTTCATACGTTTGGTGTTCTTCTGTACTTTTTAATTCTGTTAAAATCTGGTTTCACATTCCTTAACAATGTAAAAATCTAGGATGCTATTTTGCTTGTATATTATAAGATTGAAGATTTTGCATAAATGAATTTGTCACAGATAACCGGACCACACTAATCAAAATATCATGACATACTCAGGTTTTCTCACGGAAAAGGTGACTTTTAATTTGCACAAGTTCACGGTAACTGAGATAAAAAATGACAACAAACTTTTGTCACGGAAAAACCAAAGCATGCCAGGGATTCATCAGTTTTATGTAATATTTTAGTCAGAAGAAATCCAGATCAGTTTCGGGATTTTTCGATGCTTACTAACTTTCTTTTTCACTACATGAATTGAAAAGAAGTTTTGCAGCGATATCCCTATTTTGAGACTGATATGTATTGTACATTTTTTGTAATCGTTATGTTTCAAAAACGGTACTGTATAATGTTTTAGGTATTCCGTGTAATTCAATGAATGTTTATCAGAAATCATCATATTTTGCAATATTGCGCAAGAATAATGGCACTAATTTTAAAATGATCTTAACAATTTCTGTGTTATTTGCTACTAATTTCGTATTTGTAGCCTCACCAGGAGGTAGCGTTTCGTGCAAAAATAACACTGAATTATTTTGCATCACGCTATAATTACGCGCGAAAAGCTACTTTTCCAGCTAAAAAACGAATTGATAATAGATACATGTGTAGTTCTATTATATAAAAGTGCAAATAAAATTGATTGATTGAGTGATTGATTGATTGATTGATTGATTGATTGATTGATTGATTGATTGATTGATTTGAAAAAAAATACTTGAATCCATAGAAATTTCCATGAATGTACTAAGATTGAAAATTGCTGTGCATTCTCAAACAAATGTTAGCTACCATCAAATATGTAGTTCTAGTGTACTGAACCGAATAAAATAAAAATAAGCGTATCGTGTAAAACGACCTCGTTTTTCCTAGAAAAGGAATCTTCTCGTTTTGAAGTATTACTCATTCATATACACTCCGTGATATAAATGAAAATATTTGTTTTTGCACTAGTACCAAAATAGATTTTAAAATGTATGCGGTTTCGTTATCTCTCAATATAGATATGTGAAGATCAGTTTATAAAAAGTCGTTTCCTTGAGATAGTAGTAATTCGATATCATTTGTCATTTCAGTTTTTTTCATTTCCACCAAACCAAAATAATAAATTTGTATTTATAAATTTGTCATTCCCTGTATAGTGGTGTTTCCTGACAAGAAGAAAAATAAAATAAAAAACTTCACCAATGTATCGTATTTTACAATCCAAAAATTTAGCTAAAAAATAATGATAATGATCTGAATATATATAACATTAACCGTCTTGATCCGTATGTTTAGAAGACCATCCATATGTCAATATAACTGTTGTAACGTACACGTTCTCGAACGACTCATCTTGGTGTTCTAATATACCGGTTTAATAACTAGTTTTACTATTTGGTCTTTTAGAAAGCAATTGAACATTGAGCAAGCCCATTTGTGTTGATGTGTAAAGAAGATATTAAAGGAAGGAAAAAACGCCAATGAGTGAACATACAATCAGTGGATCATTATGTTTTTTAAACAATTATATAAGTGAGACGTTTCTGTGAATCGACTCGAAGTCACCGTCTGTGAACACTAATATTAGAATGAACCGAACAGTGACGCATATAAAACAATGTAACTTTCGATGATGAACAGCTTGAAAAACGATTTTCGATCAAAAATAGCGCACTTGAGCTTTGAGGTCAGCTTCCTTGGTGTGACCGTCTGTGTGTGTTTAAACTTGTGAAGAACATGCAGATAGCCTGGTGAATGAACCCAGGTACAGGTGATGCGAATAACCGTGGATCAGTGTCGAGTTTGGCCTCCGTTGCAGCCGTCTTATGCGTCTGGCCAAAAGAAAGGCTCTCATGTATTAGGCGGCTGCAACGGTGACTATGTCGAGTTGTGGTGTTCGCAAAAGGTTTGAAAACGAGGTTAATATCGGTGGAATAGATTGTCTTTCAGAGTCAGTACTGAAACAGTCGGTGATTCAGTGAATGAGTTTAAGTGTTTGTGAATAGTTTGAGCCCAGGTCTAAGGTGGATAATATGTTGATGTGCTGGCATTTCATGTATAGCTTGTCCATCATATGCGACATTACTCAATTTCAATAGCCATTGCCCATAATTCAGTTATTTCGGTTATCGACAATCCTATTTTTTCCCATTTGAAAACCTCAAATCGGCTATTTTGCACGACTGCCTTCTTTACATATTAAACAGCCAATAAGGTGGTTGACCTAGTAGCCACAGAGCGTCTATTTTTACCTAGATCCTTTTCACCTGGTAAACAATATTCAGTTACTAGTTCAGTAAATTATAACTCACACTGCGAGCCACCCAAGCCTTGTTTCAGCAATCTGTCAACAGTTTGGATATTGATACTGCTATTTTAGGCCGCGCTGGTCACCATTACTCGCTGTTTATTCACGAAGTTCAGATGCTTTTGATTATATCGACCAAAAGAATTCGAATATTGCCTTTGACTCCGGCGACACTGTTATATAGTGTTGTTTGCTCATCTGTGTATTTTTTTTGCTTCTCGTTTGGTCTTGTCCATTTGTTTTCGATCAAATTTTGACTCGGTTTTGATGAGTTTTCCGTAATAGTAGTGAAGTGTTTTTGCACTCGCAAGTTGTTGGTGTAAGGCTTTCGGACGGGGTAGAAATGTTCCGTAGTCAAAAAGGCGGAAACTATCGTTGGAATTCATGAACAACAAAAATACCGAAGGGTGAAAAATTTCGATAATAACGGACTCGTTTGTTTCTGCCCCATATATAAGGCCACACCCTTAAAATACTGCCGTTTGGAAACCAAAGTCTCCCCTCATAAAAAAGTCCAATTAGTAGTCTCATTACACTGAAAAAAATTAAAAATATGTATTAATATCAATATTATTATTTATTTTTTAACTGTTTTTCAACGCACGAAAATGGCAAAAAAGCAGTTAAATTATTATGACCTTGAATAAATAAGAGTTGATTTATCGCGCAGGATCAACTATACCTATGACTATTCCTAACCGTTAGCAAATCGTATATTAAGAGAGGCTCGTCAGACCATTGGTATTCTTAAATAAGTCAGATTTAGTTATTCTTAAAATTACTTAGTCTTAAGATATGAGAATTTCAACTGCAAGAGCACAAATGAGTTGGACTTCCGCATATCAGTTTCTATCTAAATTCAGTGATTCTGGCCACTCAATTACTATTCTTGGCAAGTAAAGCTTCCGAAAGCTGTTGAATAATTACAACTGGCGCTGACGATGTGGCTATTTTTGGCTAGTTTATATTTTGAATTTGGAAATAGTGAATGATAATGACGCTTTGGCGGTGACGTTTTGACATTTTTTATTATTCAAAATTTGAGCTGAAAATAGACGAGTTTTTGTTGAATATTATGTAATCGGTGTGTTGGTTTTTTAAATTTAAGTTATTTTTGACCGTAGTTTTAGGTTGGTTTCAGCTCGCTGTGAGTTGGCGCCGAAAATAACTGACAAATTTGGTCATTCAGAATATGTCAAGGACACAGTCTTTGCATGCGTTCAGCTATTTTTGACTCTGAATCAACTGCTCATTTGAAGCAAATAGTAAATAACATTAGTTTACACGAAACATTTTACACAGTCTATAGTCTATAGTAAGTAAACGTCTGTAACAAATATGTAAGTCGTAGTTAGGTTGTTAGTAAATAAGTTGTGCCTTCGCGTTCAATTATCGAGTTGATATAACGAATACTGACCGTGTGCTGTCGACCATTATTCCGCTCTTTGTAAGAAAGCCCTCGAATCATCGACATTCCTACGTTTACTAGATATAAACATAACTACCTCTGATTTATTTTTGCATTTTTGTAAGTCACTTTCTGCCATAAGCAATATTTTTGAACTTGCGAGTTTGGAGTAGTAATAGTTGGGCTGGCTTTGACATATTGAAAGGAAGTAAGTTGTCCTTACTTAGGAATGGGTACTTAGGAATGGGCACATAATGCCTACATTTTTTATTTTCTTTATTTAAAAGTAATATTTTCTAGTTCTATGTATTGAAGTTTAGATTGCTCTTTTATCGTTTCTGTGATTTTTGCTGCCTCGCGGTTAAATATTTTTCGTAGATCCTCATCTTGTGAAGAATTCAGTTTCCCGGCAGGAAAAAAAATCTAGAAAAAAGTTGTTTTCGTAGGCGAGAGTTTATATTGTGGTTTATTTTACCAACCAAGTAGCAATGTTTTTTTGTATTTTGTAATATTGTACAGTCGGCTGGGTCTTTGCTTTAAAAGTTTAGCGATATCTGAATTAAAAAGTTGATATTTTGCTCCACACTCAGCCCACATGTGTTTTTTAAAAAAAATTTTTTCAAACAAATCTGTGGACAACGTGCTTGCACCGGAACCTCGTTTTCATGAAAAAATACCTCAACAGAAATCTTCAAAATTTCATATCTTCGTTGGTTTATAACCCATCTCCTTGAAACTTTGTAATATTTCTATTTTAATTTAAGATGATGGGGTAGGAAATGTGCTGATGAATGTCGCATTTCTAAGTGCTTTCATTAGATGACAAAGGTTTATTAGATCTGATTGATTTTGTTTTCTCATCCCTTTTTTGACTATTTTTCCGATCATTTTGTTGAGTTTGTAGTTGCTGGAAGAGGAAAAATGTCGACTTGAATTTCATTTGAATAAACGCTTTAATTCTGACAAGAAAGTCACAATCATATCTAATCATTTGAAAAATCTCCCGCTCAAATTCAGCATGAAGCATAAAACTAAAATGTTTTTGCTAAAAAGTGCACGTGTTCTTGGGACAATAACGTTATCACCAATGGTAGTAATCATGTCTGAAAAATCATCGCAAAAATCTGCCGCTCAAATTCAGGTACTATATATTACGCATATAAAAGCGCATATAGCACAAAAAATATTTTTCAGAATAGAATTCAGTTGTTTGAGATGTTTTCACTATACATAGTTTTGGGGTTCCTATGTTTACTTGTGACGTTTCAGTTTTCTTGTGGCCTGAGACCGGTTGTACGAAGCCTGAATAGCATTTAACCATGGGATAAATCCCTAGTACATAGGAAAAAAACAATAAAATTTAATACAGTGGATGCCTTTTATCATGTCGATAACTTTATCCAGACTTCGTTCAAATGGCCTCTGAACAAACAAAAACAAAACAAACAAAATACTCTATTAAATGCAGGACATACCATTCTTTCGCCAAATTCAAAACAAGTTTATTAGTCAAAAAGGTTTTCTTTTTTATTGCGTACGACTTCAACTAATTTCACTGATGTTTTTTGTGAAGAGTTCTGCACGTTCTATGGCGCCATGACATTGCCAACGGCGTTAGCTTGGTCAATTTACCTTTTGAAGTCAGCAGCTTTTACGTCACTATAGATTGTTACATTATTAAGTGGATAACTTGTCTTATCTTTGCTCGGCTGATGAATCAATTGAACTTCATTTTCTTGGTAAACAAAACCATTCGATAGCTTTACAATGGGCATTATTACTTATTAGGCGGAGTAGATCTGCAAGCGTTACTCTGAACAAAAACAGTTGCCGACAAGTGCTTCAGGGAATAACAAGTTTATCGCTTCGCAAAATCTGAAAGCTGTTTGTTCGGCATTATGGTGGAATTAACAAACGTTACACAGAGACTTGAGTATTCATTTAAAATAAATATGCATAGTCTTTTGGATTTACAGCACAGTTTTTGCTGTTTTGGATCCACAGTAGACAACGATCGTTAGAATTTTTTAGCATTCAAGGTTATAAAGAAAATATGATGGTCAGCACTAAAAAAGCTACGTATTTATTGAACATGAGTCACAAATTTTACTTGTTTTACTTCTAATTAATTGTTGTTGCTGTTAATGTTGTTGCTGCTGCTAATGTTGTGTTGCTATGCACTGTTTAACGGACACTGCTGTTGTTGTTATTCCTGGGCGATGCTTCCAGTGTTGTCGTCGTCTAAAACACTACCGGTCTACCGTCCTCTTAACTAGCGTTAGGCTTTGCTAATGGCGCATGCATTTCTGAGAATACAACTCTCTTATCACACCTATTCATACATCGTTTGATACTGTTGTTGTTGACAATCGACTGCGGATCACTTTAGGTCGATAAATACACTGATATACTTTACCAAACGTGCAGTTTACCATGTTGTTCAAAAAAGCGCTGAGCACTGATGCAATTTTTTCCGGAATTTCTTTCTCAATATTCCTTGGCGATAAGTGTTTCCTTCCTTTTTTAAATATTGTTTCGTTTTTTTATTATTTGCGAGAGCATGATTACAGCGCCAATTCACATGAGATTCTCAAATCTCGCGTCAACCTAGGTAATGCTTTTTTTAATTTTCACTGAATATTAAGAAATCGACTCCATTATATAGTGTTTTTTTCTGGTCGTAATACCTGTAGAAAGTTTGACGGCTGGGAAATGACATTAATCTACAGTCTATATGAGATAACTTCTTGTAATAGATTTATAAATATTTTGATACCAGCGGACTCATGAAAAAGATTAACGCATATAAATAACAAACAAACAAAAAAAAAAATATAAAAAACAGACGGCCTTCAAATTGTCCTTTATCATGTTTAATGACAGAAAGATTGTAGTCCAATTCACAAATATGCAAAAATATGAATAGTTAAATAAATACCAAATGTAAATCTGATTCAAAAATGCACACCATATATTTAGTTACTGTGTATTTCCCTATTTAATTGATGGTGACCGCATACTGAAAATGCTTCAGCATCTCTTACTCCAATACCTTTTCCAGCCTTCAAAAAATCATTTTACATGTTCGTCACTTTCGATCCCAGGTCCTCCTCAATTTGAATTTCCGTTTGGAAACTGAGAAGAATCTGGGTAGGAAAATAGTGGATGTACGTCATTGTTGATACTCTGTCTCCTAGCGACCGTTAATCGGAATGGAAAAGATACGCAGTTACGGATGACGTCGAAGAGCGTTTAAGAACGAGTATCGAAGTATGTGTTGTATACTTGATTTAGATTCTATAATTCTATGTATATAGCAACAGAAAGACGTGGGCATGCATGATCTTCCTGCTCATGTTTAAAATAAATTGGACGCCCATCTGAAGTTATTAATAGTATTTATATAATTAAGCGTGCCCATTTATAAAGCCTCCCTGGTGGACTGAATCGTGTAGTCAGGTGTCTATATTTTGACGCACTATTAAAGTAGCGTAAGTTGTCAATGTTTGCGTACAACTTACTGTAGTCATAGTATTTCTGCTGTTTTGCGAAGTAGTTAGTGCCATTTAAATTTCATGATAACTTTACCCCTTGAAAAATAGGGTTAAGGGTAGTTACGATAGCAAAGCCACACACCATTCTGATTTTAGCTCAGGCAAACTAATACTTTATGTGCTATATTTCAATTTTTTATAAGTGAGAATAAATGAAGTTCATTACTGATTCGTTAATTTGCTTTTTGACGATATTAGCAAAACGAACCGCACGGCTTTTTAAAGCATTCCTCAAGTAATCCTCACAAAAATTAAGAAGTTTTAATATTTTTCAGATGATAATTCTAAAAAAGCATGATAAAGGATTAAAACTTCCTTGATAAAAAAAATTCCCTACGATGTATTGATCATTGTTATTACCATTTTCAAAGCCCTAAAAACAATTATCATCGACAACATTATAAGTATTTGGGTATTTGGAGGACAAACCTCGAAAATAATTTTTTTAGAACATACCGCATTCATGGTGTTCACAATTTCGATCACATACATCGATGTTGTTTCGCGTGTTGATGTTTTGTCAGTTGCGTGGTCACTAATCTTTTGCAATGACGAGATGTATATTGATGGCTGGCAGTTTGATCTTATAATGAATACCATTATTAGATTTGGTAAATGCGATTAACGTACTTAATTATGTGGTAGTGCGTGTTTGAGTAATGGGCATTTACTAGTATTTTTTCCTTCAAAATTATTATTGTGTTTGATTACACCTCTGGTACTTCTAGTGAGTTGATGTTTTTGATGTTATTTTGTCTCACTGTTATCGTCATAAGGTTATACCTCCGCACTTTTGTGAGTTGTTGTTGATTATACTCTGCTTTCTTAAAAGTTGTTATTGCTGATGTTACTTGTTGTTTGTAATTGTATTTTTGTCGTATTATTTATCTCATATTATGATTGTACACCTCTGTTATTTTATGTTATTGCTGTTGATGTCAAATGTTGTTTTTAATGTTATTTTTATTTTGTTACGTGATTAAACCTCGGCTATTTTTCTCTGTTGAAGGCTTTGCTCGATATTTTTTTTGATATTTGAACAACCCCCTCCCCCCCCAAATATCTAATGGTCCGTCCCTTATGGAGTTGTATACAGCTTAAGTATAGCTGATGATGTCAATTGGTGTTTTTGTTATTGTCACTGCTATAAATATTTTAAAAATACATTAAATATCATATACAGTTATTCTTGAAAAGGTTGTCCAGTTGAAACACTGTTTTCTTGTTTGAAATACAAAGCTGGACATATTATATAGTTACAGAGTTTATTATAATTATGTGATGAAGTTATTTTGACTCGCCATTTCTCTGAAAAATATCATGAGATATGCAAATGGCTTTGCTATTCGCTAAATCGGTATTTCAACTGGACAACAACTAGAATAGCTGTATATAAGTTTTAATAAAGTAATAAACTTTTGATACACTAAGTGAGGAAATTATGGACGTTTTTATGTAAATCTTTTGACTTATATGTACTAAGTGTTGTTCAATGAAGTCGGGCTCTACTGCTATATACAAGTTATTGGATTCATTCTTTTTATATATTAGTTAGTTAATTTATAGTCGTGATCACTCGGTTTGCTTAGCTGTATAGGTAGTTCTTGCCCTCTTGTCATCAATATTTTCGTTCATCGATTCAACCCTCCAGCTCGATGGATATTTTTCTCACGTACTACACACTCGTTTACATATTCGTATTTCATGTCGACGTCAGAATATTCCATCACTTCCTTGTTTACAGAAAAGGAGAATGTTTGTTCTCCTATTTTTGAATGGAGCGGTTTATTCCGTTTGGCAACGTGATGAGTGGAACACAGTATTTTCTATTTTAAATTTTTAAAAATATCTTACGCAAAAAGACGAAAAAAAAATAGTTTGTTGACATTTACTCTAAGATTAGATTCGTTGTTCTTATAGATATGTTTTCGTAAATTGTGTAACTCGAAAAACGTTTTGTCTTCAGCTTATTTTACAAATCTACGCAATACAATTGTCGACCAGTAAAACAGTTTGACAAATAGCAAAAAAAAATATAAATAAATAAATAAAGAAAATAACAATGATAATAATAATGATGATGATAATGATTAGTTTGTATTGTTCAGAATTTCAAAATGTTCAAGGTCAAAAAGAATGTTTGTTCATCTACTTAAGTGTCAGTTTATTTGTTCACTGCAACGTACTACGTACAAAATGACACATGTTTGCCTATTAAAATCAGTTATCGGTGCACGCGCACAGAAATTCACAAAAACCTGTTTTCACGTGTTTCACGCGATACAATTTGTAGCGCATCGATGAATTTGTTAGTTACCGGTAGAGTCTCTCTCGCAAACAGGGATATGATTTTGCTCCAGGGTGTTTTTCTTCTAGCTCAGAGGCTTTGTTCGAACGGTGATCAGACATTTATGGGTATATATGTAAACAGGTCGTGACATGATAATAATGATAAGTAATAATAAATAAAAACTAATATTATAATATAAAATAATAATATATAAAACGTAAAAACAAGTACGTAAAAACATTTTTTTTGGGATGAAAACAATTGTGTGGCTATTTGAGTTACCTATTTTTTTATGTTATGAGAAACGATAGTAAGAAAATTTGTAATCGCCTTTCGGTATTTACAGTTTGTTAGTTCTTGTAAATATTTCCCCCATTTTAAATGAAAAGTGTTCATCCACTATAACTAACTATAAAAGGTTGCCAGAAAATCGAGCATTTCATTATCAGATTCGCGCATCTTGTGATTATGTTTGCGCATCATAGTCCAAAGCTGGACCTATTTATTTTCTAATTTAAGCGCGCGTTTTGAAAGAGCCATTTTCGTATGAGTGGGAAGCAGTACTGTATCGTATCGTAGCAGTAGTTGGGTTTTTTTTTTTCATCATGCGGAAATGACTGTAATGAAAATATATAGCGAAAAGTAGGTTAAGGTCTGGAGTTTACGCGATGTCGATACAATCTGAACTCACATTGAATTACAGGCTTCATCCATTTTACCTGACTTTCTTTTTAATAAGAAAACGAGCTTTTGAGAGAGAAAGGGAAAAATAAAGAAAAAGAACGAATGAAAGAATCAGTGTGCAGGAAGGTTTGATCGGCTACAAAAAAAGTTTCAAACTATTAAGAATATCAGAAAATAATATTTGAATCGTGTCTTCTGTTTGATGTTCTGCTCAATCTCATCAATGCATACAGGAAGTGTAAGAATAAGTCAAAATAGAATATCTGATCAACATTAGTTCCTTGTTTGGTGTGAATCGAATTAGAGAGATTAGCTTGTCTGGAGTGGTTCCTGGTTCAGTAGTTCCAGTGTAAGCCTTGAGGCATATGGCCGTTATCTCGTGGCATTAGAGCGTACTATATCAGTGTTGAAACCACGTTATGTTTTGGGTTGTTTCAACTTCCTTATTCAGTGTATAACAAAATTGTTTGTTTGAATATAAGTCAGATACCAAACACTTTGGTACCCAACTATTCGCATCAATACAATACGAGAGAAAATAAAGAACAAAAATGTATTTCTTCCGAGGAAGAATTAAAATTTTGGACAGTTTGGTGTTGACTTCCCCGCAGCTAAAATCTGGAATAAAATTCTTTTAGAAATTAAAATTGGTTAACAATATATCAGAAAAATGTTCTTCAGACAATAATATCAAAATTGTTGTTCATTCTGGAAGATATATTTGTATTTATATCCAAATTTAATTTACGTTTTCATTACTATATGTTATAATACGTTATAATAAAACGATATTTAAAATCTGCGTTTCACCTACAATAACTATTAAAACACGACAAATGTAATGCAAGGGTGTAAGTATGTTTTTACCCATTTGGGGTTATCTATTTGTGTGTTTGTCTGTCCGTGTATCTATTTGTGCGTTTGTCTGTCCGTCCGTGTATCTATTTGTGTGTTTGTCTGTCTGTCCGTGTACCTATTTGTGTGTTTGTCTGTCTGTCCGTGTACCTATTTGTGTGTTTGTCTGTCTGTTCGAGTATCTATTTGTGTGTTTGTCTGTCTGTCCGTGTACCTATTTGTGTGTTTGTCTGTCTGTCCGTGTACCTATTTGTGTGTTTGTCTGTCTGTCCGTGTACCTATGTGTGTTTGTCTGTCTGTCCGTGTACCTATTTGTGTGTTTGTCTGTCTGTCCGTGTACCTATTTGTGTGTTTGTCTGTCTGTCCGTGTATCTATTTGTGTGTTTGTCTGTCTGTTCATGTATCTCTTTGTGTGTCTGTCTGTCCGTGTATCTATTTGTCTGCAAGTCGTTTGGAAATTGTAGGTCTTTATTTATCTGCACAACACCAGAACAAATTGGTCAAACGAAGAATGTGTGCTCATACACTTCCTTTGGTTATCTGACGGGTTCCCTTTGTCATCTACGACTGGGAGAGAATGATGCAAAGAGTGAAGAGGATAGATGTGCGTATCGGTGAAGTCTTGTGTGCAAATGTGAAAAATACAGTAGAATTCAGTCAAGCTATCCTATTCGTATACCACAATGACGTGTATTTCGCAAGATGACAAAAACCACTTTGATAGTTCACACTAAAATACGTCCTTTTTTTCCCACAGGAGTCCATATCAACCTTTTACACAGGAAGTCCATCAACTATTTTCCATAGGGAGCCCACAAGGCATTTGTAGACACCATTTGATCTTATGGTGATGTTTCAAGACATTCACTTTATTCTGAGTATTTTGTCTTGTTCAAGTTTGTTTTGTCCAGTTTCTTATACTACATTCCAAAACAAAACCATTTCAGCACAGGGAGCCTAAAGAATATTTACTAGCAACTACTATATCATTTTGTCTAGTTCATATTTCTTTTTCAATTTTAGAATTTTTAGGATATTAAACCCAACGACCATTGCACGGAATAATTATCATAAATATCTACTATCTATTTTTTAAAAGCAATTTCGAACCAGAACACGCGTTTTCTTGTGGCCTGAGGCAAAGAACGAGGGCTCTGGCATAATCCGATACCCGAAGCCATGTTTTAGGGCTTCCAGCTGTAGTTTCTTATGTGTAGTTTGACCAGTAACGTTTTCAAAATGAAGACTGAAGAGATATTAAAGATTCATCTCGCAATAGGCGAAACTTTAAAAACGTTATCAAAGGGTATCAAAGCAAACCATGTGCATAAACAACTAAAACTAGAAGCCATAAGACATGGCTTCCGCTATCGGATTATGCCAGAACCGTCGTTCTTTGTGAGGTCTGGGTACGAGATTGTTTTAAAACATATTGCCGAATATTCGTGACTCCCTATTGCAGGGTTGGTATTACGGAAAGCACCACAAAACATTACATTCTGGAAAGTGTATCACAGGAAGGTCAACAGATATTTTTCAGTAATAACACGAACATATTTACTTGGTAAGTAAATTGTTCAAATTTCCTTCATTTTTTACAAGAATTTTGATTTGTTTTATTTCTACCACAGGAAATCCGACCGCTATTTAGCAACAGAGACATGACGATCTACTTTGTAAGTCATTTGTTAAAAATTTATTGCACTTTCTAAGAACTGGCTTCGTTAATTGCCGGGTTTATTTTTACCACAGGAAGCCTGGCAACAAAGACAGAAGGTTTATTTACTATTTCGTAAGTAATAAAAACATAAAAACCAGAATTTTAATTACAACAATATCCATATTAAAGAATATAGAAAAATCATAATAATACTATATTATGATATACAAAAATTATTATAACATACAAAACAATTTGGAAAGATTACCTATCCCCTTTCCTTAACTCCATACCCTTATCCCTTAATCCCATACCCTTACCCCTTAATTCCATACCCTTACCCCTTAATCCCATACCCTTACCCCTTAATCCCATACCCTTACCCCTTAATCCCATACCCTTACCCGTTAATTCCATACCCTTACCCCTTAATCCCATACCCTTACCCCTTAATTCCATACCCTTGCCCCTTAATCCCATACCCTTACCCCTTAATCCCATACCCTTACCCCTTAATCCCATACCCTTACCCCTTAATCCCATACCCTTACCCCTTAATCCAATACCCTTACCTCTTAACTCCATCTACTCCATAATTCCATACCCTACCCCAACCCCTAAGAATGTCAAAAATGAGACATGAAAAAGTGTCTACACCTAAGTGAGTCATTGTTTTTCTTTTCTTTCTACGAAATGTTCTATCACGCCATATAACTAATTCATTGTGACATCATGTAACCAATTCACATTACATCATGACCTTTTGACGTCATCCAAACATCTGTAAATTGGTCATATGATCAATCAATAATGTACTCAGTCTGCACTGCTCTCCCGCGTAGATAGGTGTTTGTTGATCTGTTAAAGTAGTTATTGATCTATTGATTTATGAGAACTTTTTTAAAAACGACTATATGGGTCAAAAGTCTATAACATTTTTTTAGATTTAAATTACTATTTTATTCTGAAAACAAAATGGAATTTACAATTTTTCACACATCATATCCTTCCTATTCTATGTAGTTCGTAGAGGCTGTGTTGTTAGTAAATCCCTGATAGAAATGAAGTACATTTAAAAATGTTAATCAAGTTTAATTATAGTTTATTTACTTAATGAAAACTTTTACTTAATGCGATGACATTAGTTGGTGTTTATTAACAATATGTCCTTTACTAAAGTAGTTTTGTTCAAAAACCTGTGAAATACACTTTATGGCATAACAATTTATTTTAATTTAATATATTTTGATACAATTTAATATTTCTAATATTTGCTGTTGTGTTTTCTGAGTCAATTGGGTGTTACATTGGGTGCAACTAATTTCCTTTACTAAAGTGTACCTATGAAATACACTTTATGGCATAATTATTTATTTTAATTTGATATATATTTTGATACAATTTAATATTGATATTTGCTGTTGTGTTTTCCGAGACAATTGGGTGTTTGTGAAAGCACTAGTACATGTACTAAAAATAGCACAAGCGTCACATTTTTTCCAAGAATGTATCACGTTTCCAGGTAACCATGTAATAAACAGAAGATCACACGTTCAGCAAGTGTGTGGCCAGTTAGAGGCTTCGAGCTCGATTCCCAGTGACAATACACACTATAATTATACGGTATATTTAATTTATTTTCTCTTGGGAAATATAGACTTTAACTGTTGACGATTTCCAGTAAAATTTGTCTGGGTTTCGTGCCAAAAAATAAATCCGGTCAAAATTTTTGTCTAAAAAGAAGTGCTTATGTTAAGAGAGGCGCTTATTCAACGGTAATAAATGCGTACACAACGGGCAAACCATGCTTTTCTTATGATATCAATGTTGTACTAATCTACTTCATTACCGGTATTAATATCAGGGGTGGTGGAACAGTAACAGACATGGGGGGGCACTATAATCCCCCTCCCCTCCCCTCCTCATCCCCCACCCCAAAATCACATGGGGGGGCACTATAATCCCCCCCCCCCCCCACGGCCTCCCCGGTTCCGCCGCCCCTCAATATACCAAAAAAAGTAAAACACTAATGTTTATTTTCTTTTTTTCAATTTAGTGTACATGTGCTCAATCAACTTTTATCCATTAAACCATTTCATTCTTTATCTGAGGCGGGGCGCTTTTTCGGGCCAGGCGCTTAAACGAGTAAACATGGTTCAAGTCCAGGTCCATGGTCTCCATATACCATTGATTGGTTAAACGCAGCTACAAATTAAACTAGCAATCAGTCTGACAAGCAAACGAAACATCGGACAAACAAGCAAACAAACACACAAATAGGCAGAAATTAAAGACAGACATAAACGAACTTGTACAAATTACAAACTATACGAAGCAGGAAGGCTGGCAAGCAAACAATAAACACGCTCGCAAGCAAATAATGTGTAAGAAGAAAAGAAACAAACAAAAATACAGAAATGGAACAAGAAATTTAAGGCAGAACAAAATCGCACAAGATAGCGATAATGTTGATAATAGAAATCGAGATAACACTGCGTTTGCAATTCAAATACAATCGACCTTATTGTCAGTTATGACAACAATTTATTTTCAACTTCAGTCTGCAATAGTTTATTTTCAACAACGACTTTGTAAATATAATTAAAGACTTTATGCAAACAAAGGGTAACCTTAGAAAGGGTGGATTATCAAGTAAAATACAAAGACGAAAGAAAGATAGCAGTTTGAGATAAATAAAAGTCGTTAGTAATTTGCCGCCGTTTTGAAAATGGTGAGCAATATCGCCAGTGCGGGTTGGTTAGTTTCTGATGATAAAGATTATCGAAAAGTACGTGCCCTTTATTCTTAATAGTACGTGCCCTTTATTCTTAAAATAAGCTCCCTTTTGCTATTGACTTTTGTAAAGCTGCTTGACTTGCTTTCGTATTAAATTTCCTCTTTATAAGTCTTATAACTTTGATAAAAAGGGGACGTCCGTGGCCCTTCATTAAGCCGGCACTGCGCCACAAAAACTTAATCTCATTTAGTACTTACTAATACTACTTTTGCAAGTATTTAAAGCTCCACAAGCTACACAGAATAGAAAGAAATCGAAACACGGATATGAATTTAGTCATCGGTAATCAACCTATAATTCTAAACCTCGCATGTACACAAACGACCGCGCACCATTGAACCAGCTGTGCGTGTCACCCTTACTTCTAAAAGAGTGCACGCACTAAAAGTGTGTAACATAAATACCACTAAATAATGCTATTTTATGCTAATTTTATTGTTTTCTTTTGTTTAATAAGTGCTATTTACCACTAAATAGTGACAACTGTTGCACACATTTAGTGTTTGCACTCTACAAGTTAAAAAACTATGGTTATATAGAATAGAAAGAAGTCGAAACAAGGACGTGAAGTCGCTGTCAAACAACCTTGGGACTTTGTTGGTTCTAGAGGCTGTCTGGAGTAGTGTAGTTTTAACCTAGTTTTTACTTTGTCAGTATTGCTCTACATCACAACCGAAAAGAAAAACTAGAAAAAACTATATGACCAGGGTAAACTGGCTGCATGAGATAGCCGTGTGATTACCAACTGTTCCTTCGTTGCTCCTTGATACTTTCTTTATATCGGTGCCTTATGAAGCACTTTCGTCATCTTATTGTATGTATTAAGGTATGTCTGGTGGGGATAGAGTGCAAACACTAACTGTGTACAACAGCTGTCACTATTTAGTGGTAATTAAATAGCACTAATTAAACAAAAGGAAACAACAAAATTAGCATAAAATAGTACTAGAGTGGTATTTATGTTGCACACTTTTAGTGCGTGCACTCTAATTTGTTTGTTAGAGTTTGTGCTTGCGCTATTCGTTTTTTTTTATTCGCTTGTGGATTGATTGTTTCGTCGTTACTGTCGTTCGTTTATTCATTCATCCATTCATCCTTGCTCTATTCTCTTGTTAGTTGGTTGGTTCGTTTGTGCTTTTCTTGTTCTTTTTTAAAACCGTTCGTTTTTGTTCGTTCGTTTATTCATTCGTTTCCTTATCAGTTTCAATTCAAGGTAATGCGATTCAGAAGTCAACTAAATCCGCATTACTAGCAATCTATCAGTGACCACAATGGAACCTCAGAGTATATTGAGTAATTCCATTCTTAAAACTCTTAAAACTAACAGACAGATCGAATGTGTCTCATTGCCTTTTCAAGTAATTATATATAATGTGCTCACATCAGACAGCTTTAAGGACGTACGTGTGTAATAACAGGCACGTTTTGACGCACGGCCACACGTTTTTTCTAATGCAGAAAACCGATCTCTCATGAAAGTAAACTAAAAGCGACGTATTTTTAAAAAGTGCCTTTTTGGCCTCTTCACGGCAGGCTCTGGTAAAAGTTTAAATACGTCTTTGCAAATTAATTAATATTTATAGTAAAATGCAGTCAAAGGTAATATCGTTAATCGTTAAAGTGCACTTTCATTACAAAGATTTGAGAAATCAAATTTATATAAAATTGAAGAAATATGTTACAGCCAGGGGTAATTAGATCAAAAAAACAAACGAACAAACAATCAAATAGACAAACGAACTAATGAACGCACAAACAAATTGATGAACAAACAAACTGACGACCTGACAAACAGATAAGCAAACAAATTGTCGAAGAAACAAACAAACAACAAACAAATTGATGAACAAACAAACTGACGAAGTATCAGACAAACAAACAAACTACTGACGACCTCACAACCAGATAAGTAAAAAAACTGTCGAAAAAACAAACAAACAAACTTACAGACAAGCCACAAACAAACTGACAAACTAACAAACAGACAACAAACAAATTGATGAACAAACAAACTGACGAAGTATCAGACAAACAAACAAACTTACAACCTAACAAACAAACAAGCAAACAAACGCAAATGACTGAAAAGATAATTAAATGGCTGAGTAAGACACCGTACCATCACCGCAATCAATTGAGATTGAAAACACTGGTTGAATTAGTCTATATGGCAACCTAGACAGTGCTCATTGCGCAGTTAAGAATAATCAATCACCGAAAGTTTGAAAACCAAAAAACAAAGCCATAATTTCACAATTTAAAAAAAATTGCGAACGAATAAATCAACAAGAACTCTAAGGAGTAGATATACAGACAGAAAAACCAACCAATCAAGCCAACAAAAAATAACTAAAAAAACACAAAACAACTAGCAAACGCACAACACAACCAAACAAGCACACTAAGCACAATAATATCTAAATCTAACAACAAAATAAAAGCAAATATAAAGATTAAACAAATGAAATGTATATTTGTATATAACTCTGTTTTGATCATATCGCGGATGTTATGGTAACATCTTTTGTTCGATCTTTTTATTACATTATGTAAACATTACTTCTTATAAGTGAAAATAACCGTTTTGTTTATACAAACTGTTCTCGAGGCTATGTCCGTTGTGACGCTTCACCTTTCTCATGTCAAATTTTTACTTTATACGAAGTTTTTGTCGTGCATTTTCAACTATTTCACATTTCTTTAGGTTAACGTTTTTGTAACGGCAAATGGTAGTCCTCTACATATTTCATTTTTAATTGTCTAACTTTTAGTAAGGAAACTTTCTGTTTTGTCTCTGTAGTTATTTTAATACTATATACTAATTTTCATTGTGATTATCCATTTTTTTCGCTTTTGACAATTAATTAGATTTCTTGTTTTTTATCCTGTTTACTATAGGTTTCCAAAACTCCCGGGGGATGCCCAAGTAAAAGTATTTTGTATGCTCGTCTGATCTCTTAGGAGTTAGTCCATTTGGTATTAGGGTGTCCAGATAGAAATTTACGCTTTTAAACAAATTTAGTATCTTTTTGAATACTAAAAGTAACCATCGATATATTTTTGAAATTCAAAATTTGTAACATCTTGTTTTTCTACTCTTTAAAGTCGATTTGGTATGAGTGAAAATAGTAGAGTCGTTTTCGCATGCGTGGGAAACGGTACTGTTACGATAACACTACGATACGGTAGGAAATTCTTGAAAATGCTTTCTTATAAACTACGGCTACGATACGATACAGTACTGTTTCCCGCTGTTAGGAAAACGACCAGAGTCGTTTTCGCATGATTGGGAGACGGTAAGGCTACGATACCGCTACAATACGTTTTCTTATGGTACGTACTGTTTCATTTACAAAAATGACTATCACATCAATTGTTACGAGTAAAACAAGCGGAAAAGTACACGGAGATATTTTCGCGCATGCGAATTTTAGAGACTGAACGGAGAAGGAAGCAATGAATGAACAATACATAAGAACAGAGAAAATTTCTTCGCTGCTTTTTCCGCCAATTCGTTTGCCACTTCCTTCACCGCTTCCGCCTCCGCTTAAAATGAGTAAAAATCACCCTCAAGAAAACAATTGATCAATCGACTCGTCTGTCGTATCGTAGCGGTATCGTAACCGTTCCATTGCCCACTCATGCTAAAACGACTTTATTTGTAACTTTTTGATATTTTTGCCTTTTTCATCTCAAATCAAAATGTTCATAGATCTTTGTTGTTGATGTGTGACAATATTCCAAGAATTTAAGATGGCCCGTTCATGTTGATTAACCCATCTTTAAAAGCACTTTTTTTTGCAATTGATCATTCTCACAACCACGTTGCACCAGCGTGCACGTTTTAAACTGTTAACGTGTCCAAAAGCTACATCCATGAATTAACAATCTTTACGTCATGATGATTTTGCTTTTCATCGTCTTCTTCGTCACACAATTTATTATCCCTGCAACCATTTGTACGTACAGTCGCGGTCGTGTTTATTTACCCATCTTCAAAACACTGTTTTTTTTTTTTACAATTGATCATTCTTACAATTGATCATTCTTACAGCCATTTTTACGCGTATGTTGTGATTCTCCCATTTTTAACTCTTAACGTGTCCAAAAAACTGCATCCACGAATTAACAATCTTAGCATCGTTATCTTGCTTCTCATCGTCTTCCCAAGAACAGTTCTTAATCGCTTGCTTAGCTAATCCAATCTCTTTAACCGGACTAATCGCCCGCCAAGTTGCTTCAAAACTTAATTTCGTCGCAGCATCATTCTTTGGAAAAAAATCAGGAAATAAAGAATCACGCTCTTCCAAGTCAAAGGTCCAGCCAGACGAGTCGTTCAAGTTTTTCATCGAAAATCTCGAACTTGCTGATCGAAATAAATCTTCGCCATTCATCATTTCTTTGTATTTTGCTTTGAAAAATGATCCGCTACTTAAGGTGTTAAAATCTCGCGCGGTCGGGTCTGAAATTTCTAATTCTTTGTTGTCATTATTTGAATCGTTTTTCGTTTCTGTCGTTGTTGTTGTTGATGATGATGTTGTTTCACCTTTGAGGCTACTGAAATTACGAATAGTTGATTCAGCAATTTCCAACTCCTTTTCGTCACTAATTGACTCTTTTTGCCCATTTGTTGTTGTTGTTGTGGATTTACTACTAAAGTTGCTCAAACGACGAATTGACGACTCGCGAAATTGCCACTCATTACCTTCACCAGTATCTAGTAACTCGTTTTGGGATTTTGCCGTTGTTGTTGATGTCGAATTCAGTTCTAAATTTTTACTCGCATTTGTTGCAGTAACGCTCCTTTCAGATGTTGTCAAAGTCTTTGTTTGCTTTTTAGTCACAGTCTTCTTAGAGGTAAAAGTTCTAACGGTTTTACTAGAACTCGCTGAAGAACTACTTGACGAATTTAATTGTTTAGACTCGCTACTTAGGCTGTAAATACTCGCTCTTTCTGAGTTGGGTTGATTGAAGCTTGAATTCCAAGAATTACTTAGTTCTTTGATATCAGAAATGCGTGAAAATGAGCCACGTTTCGTCATTGACTGATTCCATGGAATATCCAACTGTTCTTTCACGTCTGGAATAGCTGAAAACGACTCAGTTTTCGGTAAATTACTTAGCTCTTTTGCATCACCAATGCGCGGAGATGAGCCACATTTAGTGGCAGAATTAGGTGAACTTAATCCTTTAAGGTCAGAAATACCCGAAAAAGATGTCGTTTTTGCCATCGAATTCCAAGAAGTATCTAGTTTTTCTTTGACATCTGAAATTTTTGAGAACGAGTTACTTTTAGGTTTATTTCCCGCCCTGGATATGACAGTAAACGCTGATGTGTCTGACGACGAAAACGCCATGCCTGTGTGTTCGATTCAAGCGTGCTCAACTGTTGTTCTCGTCACTTTCGACTTTCATTTAAAACATCTTCAGCCTCATTTCCATGATAATTATCGCTTGGTTACCAGGCACATCTTGCTGTTGCTATTGGAAAAGAGAAAATGACAATAGTTTTAAAAGTTGATGATGCTAATCGATGTAAACAATGATTATTTTAAGTTCTGGTTGTTATCTTTAAAAACGGTATCAAACTACAGGAATAAATGAGCTACTTTTAAATATTCATAATACATCGCGATAAATTCAATAAAGAAAGACAATTAAATTAAAACACACCCAGTTGTAAAAATTCTAGCCCTGTTCACACATGTACTTTTGAATACTTCTGGCATTTCGGCAAGTTACTTGGCATTTATAATTTGACAAAACATAATTGTAATAGCTGAGAATTTTATTGTGTTTTCAAATCAATATTTTACCAGTTTTTATATATATTTTTTATGCTCATATATTTACACTATATTTGTAAATTCATAATTGTTTCAGTGGATCCTATGGTATTATAAAGAGTTAGGGTTAGGATGTCTAGATCTTCGTAATTGCTACCACAACTAATATTACCAAACAAAACTCCTATCTTTTCGAGTACCTTTCCCCTATTTTTAAGTCGTAAATGTGCTAATTACTGTCTACTAATGACTAGTAAAAAGGTTTTTATTTCACCAGACATTACTATGGCGACCCACTTGTGATGCTCACGTAGCGAGCACGTGACTATTACAACCATTATTTAGACTGTCGAAAAGGGAGAAAATACAATTTGCGCGCAGTCGTGGACCTTAGGTTGTTAAAAATTATCTTACTCTTAAGTTACCGACATAGAATGATGAGTCTTTAATACAATCATAATGCAAAGTTGTATCTGACTTGTAAATGAACAGCTGAGAACGCATCCGTCAGTGATGTAAACCGCTTTGCAAAGTTCTGGCGTAGTGTAGTTTTAAGGCGCATTGGGTTTTAGGTGAAATACTATATATATAATATATATGTGTGTGTGTGTGTGGAGAGTACAGACACTTGAAATGTGTGCAACAGTTGTCACTATTTAGTAGTAAATAGCACTAATTAAACAAAAGAAAACAATAGAATTAGCATAAAATAGCACTATTTGGTGTTATTTATGTTGCACACTTTTAGTGTGTACACTATACTACATTATTTACATTACATACTATGGCCGGTCTATCTATAGAGTGTATAGTATATTAAACAACTACGTTTTTTAACTAACCCCTATGATGGTTGTTAAACGAATGACTGCAGTGTCATACACCTTAAACAGCGGTCTGTCTGTCTGTCTGTGTATAGCGCAAATGAGATGAAGTAAATTAATCAACTTGAAACGCGCTGCAATGCAAACAATCAATCCGTGAAACACACATTACTAAATAGTTCAAAATAGTGCCAATTAAACAAAGGAAAACAACAGAAATTGATAAAACTGCAATATTTAGTGAAAATAAAGTTTCACGGATTAGGTTTGCACGCTATTGATTATAAAGTGCCTCAATATAAAACTTGCATTTACCTACCTGATTGTAAACTGAATTAAGGCGGTTTGCGCACCTCGTGATATATCTATCCTTCATAATTGCAAACTGTACTAAGGCGGTTTGCGCGCCGTGGTTCCATATAACATAATTTAATTACACTTACCTATCTCTCTCGATTGCATAATTATCTACCCTATCTTGATTGACAAACCGCATTGTATAGTGGTCTGAATTAGAACGTGTAACATCATTATACTATTTTATATCTTACCACTTAATAATCCCATGATTCCCAACAAACCACCTTGGCGTGTTTATTGTTGTGAAATAGCTTAACTCGACGCTAAAAGCATTCGAAAACCGCGACTATTTTAAACACGAACGTGACTATACTTTTATCATGATATTAGTGACTGAAAGAAAATACACTCTATTTTAGAGACGGACCTGCATGACTTATATTTTTATTGTATATGATGTCATTGTTTAAAATAGACCCTTGACGTCATCAATGTTAGAATAACACATTTAGCTGAAACACGAGGCGGTACATGGCCGCTTTAAATAGCACAGGAAGGCTATTGTGTATTTCGTAGCAATTAGAATCTGCAGATATGTGGGCAAATGTTTATCGAGTCCGTGGTGTTTGTCGGTGGAATAGACACCCTAACGTCATAACTGTTAAAATAAGATGTTTACTTTCTTTAATAGTATCAACTGCATAACGTGTCAGCATATTCTTGCCTTAAATGTCACACACCGGGAAACTATTGTGAGTTTTGGGGTGTTCTCCCGTGGAGTATAGTTTATGCTGCACACTATCACAATAGTAAGTTTTCAAAAGACAATACTATTGTTTCTCCGTTACTATGGCCACACTTGTGAGTATAACGTATATTACACAGGAGATAACCCCCGGGGGGGGGGGGGGGGGGGGGTTGAAGGTGACTCCAGATATGAACGATCGGGGATGCTGGTCGGAATTTTTCAAAATACCCCTAAAAGATACCGGACGTTTTTCAAAAAGGCGTGGCTTCACAAATTTTTTATCATTCTAAAAGATACCAAAAATGTGAATTTTACTGCTATTCAACCCCTAAAAGTTACCAAACAAGTGAGGATTTCGAGTCCCCCCCGAGAGATAACCCGAGTTTCGCATTAATAAAAATATGAGCAAGTGTTCTTAATATGTTATGTTTTGTTTTTGGAATATTCACCGTGACGTCATAAATGTTGGAACAACATGTTTACCTAGGATAGACCTCATGTCGTGACGATGCATATACTTGCTTTAAATGGTATATATACTGAAATGCTATCATGTGGTTTATGTTCAAATGTGTTTTTTTTGTCATGTTCGAAAATACATATCCTGGCGTCATAATTGTAAGAACAACATGTTTACCTAGTGGAGAATTTATCACGTGACATATTCTCGGAGTTTTAAAATGGCACTTGATGGGATGCATGTTATTGTGGAGTTGTTCTGAAATGCTTGTCGTGTCATGTTTAAAAATACTCTGTAATGACGTCATAAATGCTAGGAAAATATGCTTTATACCTGATATGATTTCGATCACGTGACGATATTGATACTCACCTTGCGTATTAGACATTCTGGGAAAAGCTCCCGTGTGCTTAGGTTAATGATAGCCTTTAACACAGGCAATCTTAGGCTCATCACAAACATTTCATTTAGTGATGAGCCTAAGAAACCCTGTGTTAGAAGCCAGCTTAGGGACGGACCATTAGATATTTGAGGGGTTGGGGGGGGGGGAGGTCGGTGTGGGGGGAATTGGGCAAATACCAAAAACATATCGAGCAAACCGTTAAACAGAAAAAACAAATCGTGCATGACAGATGCGCCTAGAAGAAATATCGTGCATGGAGGAAAAAAAGTATCCTGCACTACCATCATATGGGAAAAATATCCTGCAAAAACATTGCCCACCTCACCTCCCCCCTCAAATATCTAATGGTCCATGCCTTAATGATATACTAAAAACATATGAATAATATGCATGATTTTAATAAACATCACGATGATGATGATGATAAAAGTGATGCTGGTGATGGTAGTAATTGCGATGTTAGTAATGATGGTAGTGGTGGTAGTGATGGTGTTGTTGGTAGTGTCGGGCGGATCCAGGATTTTCAAAAAGGGGGGAATTTTGATGTCGGAAATAATAAAACCCTATTAAGACAAAAAAGCACTATTTAGTGGTATTTATGTTGCACACTTTTAGTGCGTGCACTCTATCATATAGTTACATATTTTATTATAATTATGTGATGAAGTTATTTTGTCTCATTATTTCTTAAAAAAGATAAAAATAATGAGATATGCAAATGACTTCGCTATTTGCCAAATAATTATTTCAACTGGACAACCATTTCAAGAGTAGCTGTATATCTATTTAGGAAGTTATTGAGATTTTCTTGGCCTGCTCGATTCTACATACCAACGACACACCAAATGTGGGATGTGTTGATTTTTTCCTGTAATGGTGGGTGGAAATAGCGATTATCTTATTATAATGGTTATATTATGATGTTGATAATGATAACATTAATCATAAATATGGGGGAGTATCGTTGATTATAATTTAGTGCCCAATTGAAAATAAGTTAGTAAGATGATGATCTTTATGTAGATACCGCGATGCATAGATTGGGTCATAAAACAAAAAAGACTCCAAATTAAACAATAAAACCCAGCAACAATAGAATACAAAAGTGTTATGTACATGCAGAAAGAACCAAAGATTATCAACATAGAATGTGACGGATCCAGGGAGGGGGGGGGGGGGGGTTCCATGGGTTCCAAGGAACCCACCTCGAGCAACATGCGCCTAAAGAGTTGTAAAGCGTTTTGAGACTTTGTGAAATGCACTACATAACAACATTCACATTACATTACATTTGTTACAGTACGGGCGGTACTGTTTCCTACTCAACACGAAAACTACTCTTAAGAAAAATCTCTTTTGAAAAATCCTGGATCCATTACTCAAAAAGTATTAAATACATGGCTATTGACTCGATCTGATGCTTGTTGTACGAAGTGATTATGATGTTGGTAGAGTGCAAGCACTAAATATGTGCAACAGTAGTCACTATTTAGTAGTAAACAGCACTAATTAAACAAAAAAAACAATAGAATTAGCATAAAATAGCACTTTTAGTGGTATTTATGTTGCACACTTTTAGTGCGTGCACTCTAATAGAATATAAATATACATCTAATTCATGCCGCCATATATATCAAAAAGGGATTAGAAATTATATTTCAAATATTTATTGTAATTGTTCCCTAGGACCAGGTCTGTACGACAAAAATATCAGTGAAGATATCCCATAATTTCTAAGGCCTTTTTGATATATACTTATATACTTGGTGGTGGCACGTAATTCTGCATATTGCTATATATATATAGATTCGACGAATAGACGTTTATATGTAATTAATTCTTTTCCTCCGGCATTGTCCTTTATCCTACGCTGTCGATGGACAAACGACGGACTAATTAAATCATCCACCCATGTTCTGATGGCGCCATGTAAATTTGTGTATCGCATTTACTGGGTATTATTCCATCCCTATAATATAATGCTTCATTCTATGACCATTTTTCTTATTACGCCTTGAGTTCAAGCCAAGAAAAAGTGACATTTTGGAACGAAGTTTACAAAGTGGTTTCATGCCTTAAATTGGCGTATTAATTTTTGTTTCGCTGAGATACTGTTTTTGTGAATTGGTTTAGTTTTTGGAAATTGGTACCCACTCTTTTACCCTTTACCTTTTCTACCAATAGCATTGTGGATAGTAATTGTTTTTTTTTTTTCAGCCAGCCAGCTGTAGTATAAATTGTTATTGCGTCATGCAATAAAATTCAAAAATGGTTTAAACTTAATAACAGTAATCAGTAATATCGTAATGAAAGATAACTTGATTATTTCTTTAATTCACGAAGTGCGTAGAATATTTAACAATATTAATATTGACATCATATATGCACCTGGACATGCCGCTCAAAATGACATTTCACCTCATATGTAGATGCAGTTCTTGCTCACTGAATTACTAATGCGAGGTTTCGTTTGATGCAATAATGAGTGAACATTGATATTTCTGTCAGTTTAATTCGTCAATATTTTTTTACAGAACGCAATTCATCTAGCAATTAAGTTAATTTTCTACGTTCTACGAATCTCTTATTTGAAAATTTATGGAGCGCGACGGTCATTTGGACAAAAACCTGTAAAAAGTAGCGGTCGGTTCGTTAAAAAAAGGCAAAAAGTCAAAACATTACCTTCGTTATATTTTCCACATATTTGTTTCGAAAACCACAGATGTCGCCATTTTTGGATATTTTTCTTCGTTCTTGACATTTTGTCTTTATCGTTTATTTTGCTTATCATATCTAAGCGACTTCTGATCAAAATTTGAAAAAATTGTTAAAATTCGATTTAGTCTGATACTTCTATTGTGATACTTGCATTTCACTTAAAATCTCAAAACCAAACCAAACCCTGCTATCAAACCCTCCTTTCCAAACCCTGCCATCAAACCCTCCTACCAAACCCCTCCTATCGAAACTGGTCGAGCGATGTTTGTGACACCGACGATATCTAAGATGTTTTCATTTCTATTTGACGATATATGAAAAACACTTAGTAATGCTCACACGCTAACTGACGCGCGTATGCGCAATTTTATGGTAATTTTAAGTATTCATTAATTGAAATTTATTTTTTATTGTTAGCTCACTTTCTGGGGATCAGTCACAAGCCTATCAAACAGACGCCGTGTTTTGCTGTATATTGATAATTTAGTCCATTCAGCTATTGTTATATTTTCACAGGAGAACTTATGAAAACTGATGCTGTAATATCTCTCCAGCTGAAGCCGTTTCCCAGTTGTCTATGTGTAATGGTGAGTTTGTTCATTAATTGAGGTTTTTTATTGTCTAAAGTTACTATAGACGAGGTATTTTTGATTAACGCTACGGGCCTTGCTGGTAGCGGAAATGCGCTCTAGTCTTTAAGAATATAGTCTGATGTGCTTGTAAACTAAAAGGCTGGCAGCAACCAAGCTCGTGGATATTTTTGTGAATAAATTTAGCAATCTGATTATGTGCGTACGAGTTTTTATGAATGTACAATTTTTTTTGCCGTATGTAGATATTACGTTTTGCTATTTGCATATTCTTATGTAATATTCTACATCTTGGTTTTAAAGAATATTGTTTTGTTGTCTATGATTGGAAATAGAGGGAATCATTCTGAAATTTTCGACGGCATTATGGGCGGATCCAGCTGTGATCAAAGAAAGGGGGACGTAGCCCCTTCGCAGAGACAAAACCTTTCATTAAGTCTACAGTAAAGTCAAATATTTTTACTAAGCAAAAGTAAAAAAAGGAAATCCACCTCTGGGAATGCAAATAGGTTTTGAGATCAGTTAAAAAATTCCAGCTCTTTTAGACCGTAATAGCGGGAAATTCTGTCAATCCAACTTGCTGACACCTACATAACATAACTAATCCATGCCTCGCCCACTGTTTTATATTTATATATATATTTTTTTTTCGAGGTATTAATGAATACGATATTTTTTGTTATATGTTTTTGCTTGCGGCTGTAGACTTTGGCGCGCGCTATTCAATCTGAGCTTTACCCAGTATAAGTAGCACCTACTCAGTTGTCACGCAAGCCAGAATAAAAAGCCACACATCGCCACAACCGATATAAAGCACTTTTAATTACTTCTCTGAGAAACGTTTAACTCATTTAGATAAAAATCAGTACAGAATGATATGCGTTTATGAGCATTTTTCTCGAGAAAAAAACAATTCATTTTTGCTTGCTATTCTGTTTCGCTTGTTTTTATTACCACTTGAATTGGTTCATTGTACTTGAAAGACCCAAAGAAGAGTTTTTAAAGACCATTTAATGGCTCCCTAAGGAGACTCTTAACTGGGGCGACAAGCCAATACATGGTTAATATCCATAATTTTTATGGCGAATTTTAAGTTTGATTTCTCTCATTAATTTGGAGAAATATCTCTCAGACCTTTCAAATTGAAAATGATGGAAAACAATTTTGAAATGAACGAAAGCATGCAACAACAGCAACAACAACAACAATTATAATATTAACAGCATTAATAACACTACCACCACAAAATTTCAAAAAGTTTTGCGTTGTTTTCATACCTCAATGAAGATGTCTCGCCGGCAAACCAGTCATGCTTGTTTGTTTCGTTGGCCAAAGAAAATATCTTCTTTTTCGTTGTCGTTTCTTTCGGTAGAAACTTCTAGGTTTAGACCAGGTTTAATCTAAAATAATTTTGCAAACTTTCTAGTTAACCATTTTATTTATTTATTTATTCTTTTCAATGTATTTATGTTCATCATCTCTATATAAACATTTTAAAATTTTACCGTTTTTTTTTTCTTTTCTGCTTATATGTCTCATTGCGATTCATTTCTTAGTTTTGACCCATCAAGGAAAAGGTTTTTAAATCTTTTCAACAGTGTTTTCTATTTTTCGAATTCCATCGCCTTTGCATCCACCTGGCTGTTTTTAAACTTTTAACGTTATTACTATTTTGTTACGAAAACGCGAAAAGCAACAGAAGCGCTATTAAAAGATTATCATTTGTGTGGGACGCGAGTCTCTATCAAACGAAAGATCAAACCGTCTGAAATAAACATCATCAAAATGTTGCCGCAAAACCACTACAAATACGAACATAAAACAATAAATATCTACAAACACTTTAATATTTAAACAATTTGACTACCGCTACCACCGCTGGATCAGGTGAACAAAGAGAGGAAAAAACAAAATAGTAATTGAATGATTTAGCAAAAACAGGAAAACTAACATTAAACAGCTAAACTGAAACTACTACATCATCATCATTATCATCATCATCATCAACAACAACACTAAAAACGACAACAGCAGGAAAGCATAGTAAACTTAACAAAAAACAACAACATCATTTTAGTAAATATATGACACAACAACCGATATTGAAATACAAAAAAATGGGAGAACGCTTTCAAAGAATATTCAATGAGTATTACATTAACGTTCCTTGATTACAATTATAACTAAGCTTTCATATCATCGAGAGTTATTTCGTTGTTATATAAAATGAGCAAGGTGTTTTTTTAAAGCTATAGCGAGTGTGGCTTTTTTAGTTGGTCACAACACAACCCCCGCGTTTGATTGATCGACAGAAGAAACTAGCAATTTTAGACCAACCTGTACGAAACATATAAACAAGTGCAGCTAACGCGAATGGCGCGCGCTCCTACAAGAAAAGGTATGAGATTTGCTCTATTTTTGCTTAGTTGAATATTAGTGAACTACAGTGTTTACATGTATATTGTGCAAAATGACTACGATTCAATGGTATTTATGGTTATTTGTTTTATTAAATTATAGGTGAATCTAAATTCATTTTTGTGCCAAAAATCTTTGAAGCCAAGGCGTATTGTGTTTTTGCTCGAATATTTGAATGTCAACTTGAATGTGACTACGAAGAGAGTAAAAAAAACTCGCAAAGTTTTATTTATAGGGCGCGGAGACTCGAAAACTGAAATAAATAACAGTGGCACGCATTAGATTCATTCTTTGTTTGGGCTCGAAGGCTTGCAGATTTATTTTATATCCAAACGTTGTGTATCGTACGAATCGCATTTATCATTCTAGCTGTATCCCTACTGTGAACAAATTCAAAAACTGAACAAGAACTAATGAAATTACTGGCCCTCTAAAAGCTTACATTTGTCACATACTCACGTGCATTTATCGAATCCAGATTTTAGAGAACCGCGTTAGAAATCTCATTCAAGTTACTGGTTACTGTATGTTTTCAAAAGTAACTATAATACATCTAATTTATAGAATCAAAATTGTATATGGTTTATGAATATTTTAGGAGAAGAGATAGTGGAACATTTATCATGATGCTTGATTGTATTGCTATATGTTTGTACATCCTGTTTTTAAACGCTGAAAAAATGTTATGAGATAATAAGAAATAAACTTCAAAGTATTTCTACCAAAAACGAATTAAATGAATCACTAATGGCTAGCCAGGAATAACATTTGGGTTTGTTTGAATATATCTATTTGCTACATTGAAACAAAACTCCCAAGCAGAAATATGACCATAATAATTTTCCAAAATATAACAAGTATGTCCATTGTCCTTCGTTCTGTATTCATGTTTTAATTAAAATATGAAGGAAAAAACAACCATGACATACAGTGCCTTAGTGCGGCGCTCTTTGGTGCCGCTAGAGGTCGGCAAGAGTTTGATTCCCAATGACTTCACGTCCTTCTTTCGACTCTTTTATGTTCTTTATAGTACTGCATGTACCTTTGAATGCCCGTCAAAGGAGCATTGATGGAAAGAGTATGGAAATTTCAAAGTGCGTACCGTCGGCTTCCTGGGAGAACAAATAATTTTCAGCTATTAAAAGGAAATACCGCAGTTAAATTGAAATAAATCTTCGCTTTCATCGCAACGTCATTTACACACTGCACAACTCTTCGCGGCGCTTAAAGAGCTTACATAACAGAAATTTACTTAAAAGGAACTGAAATGAAAACGTTGGAAATTTAGAATAAAATAAATTACAATTAAATGTATAGATTAAGTAATAAAAAAATTAGCAAGACATAACAAGCCAAAATAACCAAAACATCATATCAATGTTGTGTTGTTTTTTTGTTGTTGTGTGCACATCTGTCAGTTTTATATTTGATAGTGAAATTTAATTTAATTAATATTTGGCGCAATACCAAACACAAAAATTCTTCTTTCTCCTAATTAATGAATAAAAAATTATCACGAAACGAAAGATCGCTAATGTTTGTTTCTATCATACAAACGCAATACTATTATCGCTATATTTAGCTTAGTAAATTTTCAAATCCGGCATAACATACAAGGAGCAGTTTTTAAAAGTTAATCGCCCCAATGTAAATCCAGCAAAGGTTCTTTCAGATTTTGGATTACGGATCCTTATGTCTGTATTCTGGATCCCAAGTAGAGGATTCTGGATTCTAAGTATTCGGATTCCAGATTTGAAGATTCTGGATCCCGGATTGGCCAAGGTTCTGGATTTCGGATCATCAGGTCTGGATCAGCCGGATCCCAAGTGACGGACTCCAGATTCCAAAAACAAATTTTGGTCGGTTTTAGGATTTCCTTATATGGAGTGAAGCTAACTATAAATTCAATGGTTTTATAAAAGTATAAAACAAGAGAAGTGAGTAGTGATATTGAGTTGTCTTGTTGGAAAGATTTGCTGTGTTATTTTATGCCCCACCCCTCATGATCAAATGCACAAGTAATATCTAAAATTACGTCCCTTAAAAGATTATTCATGATTTGTGCATGCTATTTTTACCGGCACTTTAATGAAGACAATATGGTGCTGTTATTGATAATTATAATGACTATATTTGTTCTGATGCCTTCATAACGATGATGACTGGAAATTAGCAGCAACACATCACTTGTCAGCGGATATGAAACAACAATTACCCAACAAGTTGTCATACGTATAATAATACAACAATTCTGAACTAGACTCAATGATGCCAAGAAAATGAAGGACAAAAAATCATTTAGTGTGAGTTTGAATGAAATCTGGTGGTTGCTTTGATTATGTAAGGGTGAGGAATTAGAAGCTTGCGTTAATTGTTTTGTTCATTTATTTATCAAGCGTATTATTTTATTACTTAATTCATTCGTTCATTTATTTATTTATTTATCTATTTATTCATTCATTCGTTGGGGATTTATGCAATCATTCATTTATTCATTTATTCGTCTGTGCATTTATTTATTTATTTATTTATTTATTCATTCATCTATTCATTCATTCATGCATGCATTCATTCATTTTTTTCATTCATTCGTTTGTACATTTATTCGTTTATTTATGCAGGCTTATATTCATTCGTGAGCGTGCGTCTATCCATCAGTTATCAAACAATCCGATGTGAATAGACTTCTTTTTTGAGAAGCAATTCCTCTTGTTTTATTTCCTGTACTTCAATATCCTTGGATATAACGGGAAATGTCATCTTAACTTAAGGGAACTACACGTCTTTGGCTGCATGTTCTTAACCATAAGTCTGTAAGTGACGTTTCTGACGTTAGTCTTTAAACTTCTTATGCAAAACTGAAAAACATTGCTTACTCCTCAGTGCTTAGTTATCGAACTTTTTGTACGACGATCTCTTATTTAAAATAAGAAGTCCATGAGCAGATCGTTATCGCACATTGCTCTAGTTGTTTTCTTGCAAACACTTGTGCCGCGCTCACTTATTTAAAAAAACCGCTACCAGTTAAATCTTCATACAAACAATTACGCAGTCAACACTATTTTAACCGTGTGCTTTGCTATTCATTTAAGTTTATTCAGCTGACTACCTTTCGGCCTCTTAAGTCAAAACGATGAAAAGGAAATTGCAAAAAGCAGTTTGATAACAATTGATAATAAATCGAAGTTATCAAAGACAAAGCGAATCTATTTCCTTCTTGAATAAAGAAAAGCTTTAATTCTTGCCGCAATTAACAAATTACAAGTATTCTTTTCTGAAAACAAAACGATGTTAATAGTAAAGCAAGTTGGAATACCAATCATCTGCGATGAAAATTATCTAAAAATTGCAAAAAGTGTTTTTTTTTTCTAGCCTGAGCTTGGTGAGTCTGAGGTTGTCTCATACCGCTTAAAAGCCACGGGCTTTCTTTCAGACAACCTCGCCAATTAATTATTTCATAATGTATTATATTCACATATATATTGTAAATATCTGTGATAATTGTAAATATCTGTATTGTAATTTACATTATTGGCAAATAAGTGAATACTGAGTCTAGTGGTGGAGTTGTGGGGTTTGCAACATCCCATATACCCTCTTTTAAAAGTTATATATTTGAAAATTCTTCTCCAATAATTATTACATACTGTAGTCCTCCACTAATATCTTGATTTCGGCTCTGGCTACAGTTACGTAGTAGCCTTTACGAGTATCTCACAAGTGCCCAGTTGTATCTACTTTGCAAGGCTGACAGTATCCTCGATCCAGCTGCTGATCTTTATAGAAACCTATGCTCACTAGTTAATCACTAAAACCGAGAATAATCGAATCATGTTGTTTTATACGTCAACAATAAATTTTGCCTGTCAATATTGGGACAAAGATAATTTGGCATTCCTTTATAATTTAATTAGTTATTTTTGATCGTTGTACGTAGAACTTGATTATACAAACGATTAATATTGACAACACTAATAATTTTACAAACATATGAATAAATCAATATACGAACGTATGACTGAATGAAAAATTGTTCAATTGAATGAATGGATGAACGAACCAATAAATGACTGCATGAATAAATTAAGGGATGAAAAAACGAATGAATGACTGAATGAATTAAAAAATGAACGATTGAATGAATGGGTGAGCAAATGAATGAATCGATGAATAAATCAATAAATGAATGATAAGTAAATCATTGAATGATATTTGGATATAAATTACTAGATAAAATCAAACGATGGATGATGTAATGATTATTTTAATGAGAAGTAAAATATTGAATATAATAAGCGAGCAAATACATATTTATACACATCGACTGATACTAAATACTTCGATATGTTTAAACGCAGACCCATAATATTGCTATTTAGAACAAAAACGATCTCGAGCGACTGATAAAGTACACTGATAAAAAGATCAAGAAATAAAAACTCTTGAAAACTGGAAAAAATAGCTTACAGCAACAAAGACTTGGCGACTCGTTTGTAATTAACGTAACTTAGCTCACTATCAGATTTTAATACATCATTTCCTATTTTTATTGCTTGTTTTTTCCTTTTTCTTCAAGATAAATCGTATATTAGTGTATGTAAATTTGGTAGACATTGTTTTTTTATTTTCGATAATTGGTTTGTGATCTGTGACCGTGTTAAAACTGCATGAAATCGTTTTTTTTTTCTTCAGCAAGGTGACGAAAAAACCCATACATGAAAATAGGAAAAGAAATTTAGAAACATTTCTTTGAGGGTCCTGATTACTTAAGCAAAAAGTCATCACGATTTTTTCTTAGAAAGATATTTTATAGAGAATTTATCAATTCATCGAAAAATGGATAGAAATCTATATGGTCCCGAGCCCGTTTTTGAGATAAAAATTTTTGAACGGAACCATGTTTTGACATTTTTGAAGAACAAATGACGAAAAATGCATTTTTCACAAAAAAAATTATTACTCAAAAACTAATAAAGCTCTTGACGTAGTTTTTACAGGCAATATCAACCAGACGTTATTTTACACAAATATGGGAAAATAAATTATATATGTTTTAAAATTTTGTCAGAATTTACAGTTTTGTTTTCGTCTTTGACTTAAAATCGCTTGGAAACGGTGAAACCCTCAACCACTTACCATCGCGTGTAATGTTGAAAAGTCATCAGGATTTTTTCAAATCTCGCCAAAAGAAAGAGTTTTACGAAATCTTTCAGAAAAAACGAAGAAAAATATAGAGTCCCGCGCAACAAATGAGGTTTTGGGTGGTTGAACCGTAATTTTCGAAGGCTCATTGTGTTATTCTTATGTTGCCTTTTGGCGGGATTTGGCGCGCGAGCGGCGTTCTCAGCGGTAAATTGCTCGCGGGCACAGGTTTCAAGCGTCGTTGTTGTTCTAAAGTAGTCAGGACCCTTAAGTCGGTCTATCAGTCTAAGAGTTTGTATATGTACGTAGCGGCTGCTCGTTAATTTTTATTTTATTTTATCAAGTGTTGCTGGATGTTGTTTGTCGGATATTTTTTACCGCTAGTTCGCTTTGCATCGGATTTTTTTGTTCCCAAAGGCCAGGCTCAGTATTTGGTCCTGGATCATGTGACCTTGTTTGAGTTTTTGCGGGGACGTTTGTAGCTGTTCAAGGTGCAATTGTCCCGTCATATCATTGGATGATAATTATTAATAACTTAACATATATTAGGCCAGTGACGCATCTAGGGGAGGGGTGTAGGAGGTGCGCACTCCATCCTGGAAGGATTTCGCATCCTTGTTTTATCAAATATTTTACAAAATAACCTTTTTATTATGTTTACTGGGTAGTGCACACCTTCTGAAGATGTAATGTAATGTAGGTGCTGCTGTAAGATGATGCACCCCCTCCTGAAAACAATCCTGGATACGCCCCTGTGCAATAATATCTTTCTAATAATGAAATGCGCCAAATAACGAAATCAATTTCCATCAATTCATACATTAAATGGAAACCACTACCAGAAACTAGAATATATCATAAACGGAGCTAATAACTAGCTTCTTACGGGCACTTTTCGTCTTTTTATGGATATTCAATGCATGTTGTAAAGAGCTAAAACAAGGTTGTGACGTTTGTGAGAATCAAACTAGGGGCGCAGCGGCGCAGCGTCCTATACGCATATACGCACGTGCGTACTTGAAGTTACTGAAAAGTGTGAAATTTTTACTAATTGTTTTTATTTTAAAAGTTTTATTTGTACGAAACCAAGACTTTTGTGATGAAAAACCACTCTGATTAAATTGTAAAATTGAATCTAAGCACGAAAACAAGAACGCAGTATTTTTTTCTTCAGTTTACTTAAGTTTTTTTAGAGCATATGTACTTGTGCGTACCTGTAAAAAGAACCATGCTGCGCCCCTGCAAACGTTCCACTACAGACGTCTGCCCAGTAACCAAATTTGCCATATTTGATCCTCAATTAAAGTAAATACTGTTAAACCTTTTGTTTTTTTAAAATATGGGTGAAACACATGCGTGGATCTAAAATCAATTGTACTTTTCGACAGCTTTTGTTATAAGGTTTCAATGGTTTTTATTTGTCACACATGAAACTATAAGTCATATATTAAATTAACAATCTATAGTATAAATTAATTAAATGCGCTGGCATTGGTAGGATGCTTATAAATGTTATTAGAGAAACAACAATGCTAATCCCGTGAATGAGTATCGCCATATTGAATTAATTAATGATGACGTCACATAATATTTAAAGATTACACGTTTTCGCGCTGTTAGTTTCTTTCTACTCAGTGTAAGAGCTTACGGCTACAACATGGTAAAGAAGGGCAGTATTTACGCTTCTTCTAAATTTCATCGGAAATTAAAACCTCGTATTTTTAGATGCATACTTCATATAAGGATAATTTTTGTTATAGAGCAAACGCAGGGAAACCATGAAATAAAAACAAACTAAATAGTAGCTATTTAGTAACTATTTGTCACTAGAGTGCACGCACTAAAAGTGTGCAACATAAATACCACTAAATAGCGCTAGTTTAAGCTGCTTTTATTGTTTTTAGTCTTTTGTTTAATTAGTGCAATCATAGTGGTGCTATTTACTACTAAATAGTGACAACTGTTGCACACATTTAGTGTTTGCACTCTAGCACTCACACAGTGGCAGACAAAAGAAATAGTATAATGTTTTGATTGAGTGGTAGTGACAAATACTTACTAAATAACTACTATTTGTTAGTATTTTGTTTGTTATTATTTCATGTGTTTCTTGCGTTTGCTCTAAAGAAACATTTATTAAAAAAAAATGACTTTTTAATTAAGTTTTTATTTTGACTCAATCAATTAATCTATCGTTTTCATTGATATAACCTGCATCAAAAGTAAGCTAGAACTTTAAAGCTATAAAAATCTCATTCTATATCTCAAGCCGATAACTAAACAATTTTATGATCGAAATCGTCGAATCTTTTAAAACCTCTATAATCAACTATATTTGAGGCTGATTGTGGACGCCCCTCTTCTTATGATCGAAATCGCTGAATATTTTAAAACCTCTATTATCAATGCCCGTTTTATAACAAGCAATTTATTTGGGGTTGATTGTGGACGCCCCTTTTCTTATGATCGAAATTGCTGAATCACTAAGCCTGGTTTCCAGATAATCGCAAACGATCGAAAAAAAATCATTTTGAGGGAAACCAAAGTTTTTCGATCCTACGACCGTTTTGAACGACGATCGTATATGGATCGAAAACGGTTGTAGGATCGGATCAAAAATCGATTTTTTTTCGATCGCTTGCGACTGTTCTCGATCGTTCTCGATTATATGGAAACCAGACTTAACCACTATAATCAACACCCGCTGTGTCTAATTTAATATTCCATAACAAGCAATTTTGTTGACGCCCTTCGTCTCATAATGATAGCCGGTTAGGATGGAACCATAGTAAATGTAACCATAGTTCACTATGATGGAACAGTTAGTTACATTAGTCGAGAGTTTGATGCCAACCAACTTCACATCCTTGTTTCGACGTCTTTCTGATGTGTGAGACTTTTACGTGCTTGTTGTGACATCTTTTCATCCTATTTGTAACTAGTGATTTAATTGCTTTTAATTGAAAGTCCCCCTCTCTACTATCTGTGCAAATTATAGTAGCTTTTAGTAAGCTCGTTGACTTTGTTGGTTCAACGGTCTTCTGCGTGAGGCTGCGATTCGATTCACTTCTTTGTTTCAACTTCTTCATAGCTCGCAATAGCTCAGCTCAAACAAGTAAGTAGTTACATCAACTTCCAATTTTTTTAGAGTGCACGAACTAAAAGTGTGCAACATAAATACCACTAAATCAGTGCTATTCTATGCTAATTCTATTGTTTTCTTTTGTTGTTTAATTAGTGCTATTTACTACTAAATAGTGACAACTGCTGCACACCTTTAATGTTAGCACTCTAACACAAATGTTTTAATTATCATTTAGTTTGTGAAACGTTAGGCATTTTGATCGGATATATATGAAGTGTACCCACCTCCATTGAATAATTGTTATTTACTCTGGATTATTCGCCGCGTTAGATCTTTTATATTTTGCATTATGCAGCTGTTACATGTACTGTTGTTGACTAAAACTCTCGATGTTTTCAGTGCCTTCGGGATATACTTTTACTTTTTTTATTAAAAAGACCTGACGTCATCATGATCTGATATCGATTGTGTTTATCCTAAATGATTTCATCAAGTAAAGCGTAGCAATACATGGTATTTCAAGCTCTACAGAAATATCGGAACTGTGTTTTCATATGTGACCTGATAACGATTTTTGTTATCGGGATACCAAGATAATTTCTCATGTCGCGCTAAATATCTAACCAAACTATACATAAAAAAACACAATATTTTTATTGTCTAATATAATATTCATAATAATAATGTTTTTATTTCTTTTACGTTTTCTTGCTATCGGTCATAATATGATTTAATAGTACCTCTTTATAAAAAACTGTATGATCAGTAAGAACTGCAAAGTAAAATGAATACCCTGTCGACCCCAGGTTTGTCAGTCTATTTACTGTTACCAGTTCCGTAAAGCATCTTCACTTTATTTTCAGTCCTGGTTTGATCAAACGGTAAAGAACATTGAAATATGGTCTTCCCAGTTCTAGTTTATTTAAAAAAAATGTGATGTTATAATGTCGATTGTGTTACTTTTGGACTGCTTAAATATGGTTTTGCAAGTTTGATGTAGTGAAGTTACAAATAATATAGCATGGTGTATATTGTACATGAAATTCAGTATGAGCACAAGTGTTTTATATCTTATCTTAATTTCATTTTCATCTTCATCCGGGATATTCACTCTGTTCTTTAACTTATTAATCCCCAGTCTTCCTCAAGTTGATATGTTAATAGTCAAACAAATGGATGATTACTTAGATGTCTCAATCTGACGGCGTCTCGTCTTCATCAGGCTGGCTAACAAACCGGTGAGTATAATAACCATACTTCTTCTTCGGGCCTTGTATATACGATACTACAAATGAATACAAATTCATATTTGTGCTCTCTCCGACTCGCATTCACTTTAATTTAGTCGCTCAAAACACTCGTCACTTTTTGTTTGTCGTTGCAAGTTTTCAAACAATACATTAACTCTCAAACATTTTTATTATACATTAGACTATCAGAGCATGCTCTAATACGTTAGTACACACACTCACAAAATAATTTACAAATTTTGGAGAAACACCAAGTGTATTTCTCTAGATGTGTTTATTTTTTTCTTATTGCCGTTTTCATGCAATTTTCATATTTATGCACTATACAGATGATATTTTTTAAATTAGAAAATGATACGATAAAACGACTCTGATATAAATAAGGCAAAACAACACAACTCGACACAGAGCGTAGAATTAACTCCTTTCGCTCAGTTTTACACAATTGTACAGGCTAGGTTTCGTGCGCTTAAGTTGCTAAATAGTTAAGGAGACATTTCGGCTTATTTGTAGTCTTTGAGATGAAAACATGTTTGATAAAAAGCGGGAAATGTCAATTTCAACCGGAGCAAGTGGGTGCTACGCCGTACTCGCATGAATAACTTGCACGCAGTTTGCGGTGTCGTTTGATCAGTTGGACCTAGTTCGTTCAGATACAATATATATATTTATGGACAGGAGTGCCTGCTTTGAGAGCTCTTATATAAATGGCAATTTTAAAAGTTAAGAGTAGTTTTCCGCTTAACGCTCAGTTATGATACTTGAAGTGTCAAAAAATGGAATTAGTTTTTATTGGCACCATTAACAATACTTTGAAACTATTGCCGATAAAAAGACTGGTAAACGTTTATAATTAAATGTTGCTTTGAGGGACATTTGACTTTTGACATTCGAAGCATCTCGTGTAAAAAATAAGAATGAGTTTGAATGACAACGCAGTCTTCGATCTTATTTAATTCCATTTCTTATTTCTGACAATTTCGATTTTTTTTAAAAAAATGCTGTGATATTGAATCTTTTTTTAAAAAAAAACTATTGTCTGATTATCAACGCTCAGTTACAAGAGTTGACGAAGCTGACGAAAAAAAATGTTATCTAAAATTAAAAACATCGGTAGCAGGTTTTACGAATTTTATTCCAAATTTCCCTGTCATATCATATTTGTCAGTTGCCAAGGTCTTAATATACAACCATTTTAAAAATGTTGTCGGTGCTGCCGAATGCCAAACGGGTTGTATTACCCTTAAATGTAATAACACCCGTAAATGTAATACCCACCGTAAATGTAATAAAAATCAACCGTAAATGTAATAACAACCGTAAATGTAATAACTATCAACCGTAAATGTAATAATCGACCCCACCGTAAATGTAATAAAATTTAACCATAAATGTAATAATCGAAAGCCACCGTAAATGTAATAACCCTTCAACCATAAATGTAATAACCAAGTATTTCGGAAGTCAAACATTAGTGTTATAGTAACTAAACAACTCTGAGCAGGATTGTTTCAATGTTACGTCAAACACAGTGTGTGACGTCACATAGCACGTGATAGTATGTGTAAACAGCCTTTTTGCTCACTGATGGAGGCTCAAGGAACAGATTTTAAAGCAGGATTATCACATGACTGTTGAATTCGTTTTGCAACCAACCAAAAACACGATGTTATAGGTTTGCTTCAAATAAAAATCTTGGCCTGGTACTCAGAAACTTCAGCCCCATCCCCATAGAAAAATATCTTGTTCAGTAACCGTCAATTAATCTGGTAATATAAGAAAAGAAAAAATCTAACTAAAAAATACTAAATGCTAACGTTTTATTTAATTTTAATAGCTATATCGTTTTATGCGCAGTAAGGAATACAAAATGTATAAAAATGGGATAATCTTTTCACAAAGAATATATTATAATACGTATAACACATACCTATTTCAAACAAAAGTTGCCGTCGGAGAGAAATAGGAGATAGTAGAAACACGACAAATATTTCAATGTCTAATTGCCCCATTTCATTATGACATCACATCAAAACAAATCTATTGTTTCAACGCTAAGTATCATGGTCGCTAGAGGGGATACAGCATGTTTAATTCAATCAAAAATAAGCTAAAATCTATTCATAATAAAAAAACAAAATATACGTTCAAGTGCAAAGCAAAATGTGCTAGAGGAAAACTATTATGCCCGAATTAGGCCTTTTCTTATTTATGTAAACAAACCATGACGTCATAGTGAAATAGGGCAATTGTGAAAGTAGATTTATGAAAATTGTGTACAAACCATTACCATTTGCATGAATTTAATTTTTAAGCAGCTAACATTAATTTTGTTAATTATGGTCTCAAAATTTCAATACGGCTGACATCTTTAGCCTGTTAACATTTGTTAACGTTTTCTGAAATCTAGGTATGTGTATTGATCTAAAATGTGCTCTGTGGACAATAAGCTCTTACAAAAGCAGTAGTCTATACAGCTTTAAAGGAGCTGGAACAAAAAACGTCTTTACATAAGATATAGGCAAAAATTAAAGTAGTCAGAAGCGATCAAAAATCAGCAGATCCCTATAAGCAAACTATATATTGGTCATTTACAATTTTCTTACGAAAGTCTGCCTGAACATTAACAAAAGAGTACGTACGATTTATATAAAATGAGAGCATAGTCTAAAGACGGGAGTAATACCATTACACGCTTGAGCTGCGAGTTTGTTAGCGAGCGACTTTCGACTATCGCATAAAATTTCTCTAATACCGTAGTATATGTAAACATTTGTGGCACTTGCTATCAACGGCAGGCATGCAGCAAAGTAAATGAATGAGTGAACGAAATGATAATTAAGTGGAATATTTGTTCGCAAATATAATTTCTATGCTTATCCTCCCGGCTTTTCTTTTGTCATCGCCTGAAGTCAAACTACTTGTCATGTTGAATACATTTTAATGTAAAATATGAAATCCAAACTTCAGTAGAAATGAAGACAGATTTTTCTGAACCGATTGTTTTGAGGCATAGTAGCTTTTATCCATCCCATATTTGCAGCCGTCACCCTTCTCACAAATTCAACAGTCACGTGATAATCTTGCTTTAAAATCTGTTCCTTGAACCTCCATCAGTGTACCCTGGTCCCAGAGGCTCTAGAGCATCTGGGACCAGGGTACCATCAGTGAGCCAGAAGGCTGTTTACACATACTATCACGTGGTATGTGACGTCACACACTGTGTTTGACGTAACATTGAAACAGTCCTGCTGAGAGTTGTTACTTTTAACACTAAAGTTAAAAAATACTTGGTTATTACATTTATGGTTGAAGGGTTATTACATTTACGGTGGGTTTCGATTATTACATTTACCGTTAAATTTTATTACATTTACGGTGGGGTCGATTATTACATTTACGGTTGATAGTTATTACATTTACGGTTGTTATTACATTTACGGTTGATTTTTATTACATTTACGGTGGGTATTACATTTACGGGTGTTATTACATTTAAGGGTAATACACGGGTGATAGGCAAAATTCGACCGAAAGGAATCAAGAAGAAATCTACAAGCACATCAGCAATACCCAAAAGACTCATCGATGATAGATATATTAAATATAAAAATATATCTATTATAATATAAGTTAGTTTAGTTGTTGCCTTTTTACAAGTGGCGCGTGCAAAACATTCAGTTTGCTGAAGAAGGCTGAATAGCCGAAACGTCCTAAATAAACAGCGCTTCTATAGTTGCAAGTTGTGTGGCCTTGATTCACTTTATTCTACTTATATATATTAGAATATTATGTATATGAATTAACAGAAAAATATACTTCATAAGGCACAATTATGTTGATATTTCTTGATGGTTTATTTCACAAACGTTTCGCCTGTTAGGGCTTCATCAGTGTGAAGGTTAAATATGCGAGATTAGTATAAGGATGTGCATGTGACCAAAATGGGACAACGGATTGGACTAGATGCTTATCTATTATTAATGAGTTTTTGAAAGCTGTATAAAGCCTTTCCAATAAACTTTCGGATCAGTTTAGATTATCCAAACAACTTTAGACTCTTGGCAAAGCGATAAAAAGTTTGCTGTGGCTGGTTTTTATATTAAACTTCAAGAATTCATAACAAAACTTTTTCGTAATCAAATAACAATAGTACTACATATAATGATATTCCAGCCTGCAAGTAACTGTTGTTCAATATAAATAGCACAGATGGTTTGAAGTGCAGCTCAAAAATTGACAATAGTCTATGATAATTCAATGTAAATATTTATGGTATAATACTCCTACAAAATATTAAAGGAATATTAATTCTTGGTTTGTAATACAGTTAAAAAATTGTCATGTTTATAATGCAGTTCAAAGATAGTCATGTTTATAATGCAGTTTGAAGATTGCCATGTTGATAATGCAGTTCAAAGATTGCCATGTTGATAATGCAGTTCAAAGATTGCCATGTTTATAATGCAGTTTAAAGATTGCCATGTTTATAATACAGTTCAAAGATTGCCATGTTGATAATGCAGTTCAAAGATTGCCATGTTTATAATGCAGTTCAAAAATTGCCATGTTGATAATGCAGTTAAAAAACTTTCATGTTTATAATGCAGTTCAAAAATTGCCATGTTGATAATGCAGTTCAAAGATTGTCATGTTTATAATGCAGTTCAAAGATTGTAATGTTTATAATGCAGTTAAGGTAATTCCGTAGAAATAAAACTGCCCGATGAATTGTTTTTATACTCGTTTTAACAAACAATTTTGAGAAACGCTTTCAGAAAATACAATAAAAAAGGGGGGTCACCGACTTCGTTTTTGTGCTATATGACGTCAAAGTTCATGCATTTTGGTGGCTTGAGAACATAAGGAAATAAGCTCAAAAATCGAAGAGAAACGGAACAAAAACACAGTAATTTGTCTTGTAAGAGCAAAATTGGCATTTTGTTCAAATGTCTGTACTTAATTTTATTAAAAAAATATGAACAGATTTATAAAAAATATGTGATCTTGAAGAAATTGACGAAATACCAACGTGCGCACGAGCTGCTAATTCATTCGAAAAAGTCCTAAGCTGAAAGTATTTTGGAAATTTCTCGAAAGTTAGCCCGATGACCTATGCTCAATTTTAGATATATTTTATGTTATGTAATAACAAATAATTTTATCAAATAAAATATATAGGTCACCGTGCTAGTTTGCGAAATATTGCGAAAAATATCGTCATTTTATTGTCAAAAAACAGGTTTTCCGAGAGAGGACTGCGTCGAGTTTCAAAATTATCGCGTTTTCTCGCTCGAAAATATCGCAATTCTTCGAATTTTTTATTCAAAGTACTTTACAAACATAATTTGACTAGATAAAAGTCCTGAAACCAAAAATCTTGAAACATGCGCAGAACTATGCGCAGTGCAAAACTACGGAATTACCTTAAGTTCAAAGATTGCCATGTTTATAGTGCAGTTCAAAAATTGTCATCCCTCCTGGAAATGTGTCATGAACGTTACAGACCTGATATCCCAGCTTATTACCAATGTCGTTGAGCATCTTCACCCATTCATCTTTAAAGGGGATATGAGTACCAACGACGTTTAAAAAATGTATACTTCTTGAGCAGGCATCTAATTCACTTAACCCGATAACGTTCGGCTTGTTGTTATTATCATCAATACAATCAGGCGTAGAGTAGTCTATAACCAACAGTTTTCCACCCTGTGCGGGGAAAAGGCTTCGGCAATTACTCAAAACAATTGCAATTCTTTCGTTGCTTAAGAATAGGTTAAAAAAATTCTTCATTACTACCGTATCAACTTCCAGTTTGAGCTTTGAGAAGGGTTGGAAAATATCTTGCTTGATCAACTGAATGCGTTCCTCTGCTATGCCAAGCTCATGGAACTTTTCCTTTGCTTCATCGATAACTTGTGGTAGCTCCACTAGATACCCTTGGACATTCTCACAGCCAGGAAGCTTTAAGATGGAAGCAAGAAAGTCCCCAGTAGAACCACCAATATCTACAATCTTCTTACACTCTGACCACGGAAATGCCTTGTAGATGCTATTACCATTTGCATTAACATGTAGGTTTAAGAGACTACTTGAAAATTTCATTGCGCTTGAGTAGTTTTCGGCCAACTCACGTCTTCTGTCATCACTGCCGATTCTGTACTTAGAAGCTCCTTCGTACATCTTGTCTGGATTGTATGGACAGTTTGCGATGTCCGACATGTACTGAGTATGGGTCATGCCATGTTCAATGACAAATGCTGGATCGCCGCTGCAATGTTTCACAGACGCTGCTAATGATCTCGAGGCAGTGTAGCATTCATCTCCATGGACATACTCAAATGCATGACCAAACGTTGGTCCTTGATCCATTCTAAGCAGTTCGAGTTTTTTGTTCTTTGTAAAATGCTTGTTTTCCAACTCTATTCCGATTCCCCAAAGAGTGAGCAATCTCATCATTGGGTAAAGCCTTTTGCTCGAGTCACATCCTGACTTGACCGCGATTTCTTCAATGCTAATTGAAGTTTCGGCCTTACATATTATGTCGGGTATTCCGAGCCCAACAATTACACTGAGACAACGGTTTCTCCAAATAGAATAATATACAGAAAGGACGAAGGACTCGTCAGAAGAAATAACTTCATTGTTTGTTGCCATTGCTTCGAGATTGAAATGAGTTCAGTCAACTTGTGAATATGTTCTTTAATGTTTGGATGAACTGAATGAAACATGAATAATTTAGTTACGCATCGTGAACTTTCGGTACATAGAAACATCAATACTATAGTGCCCCCCTACGGCTGTTCACGCTCCTCTGCCATTGAATTGATATGATAATTAGGTCCAATGGTGTATTAGATTAGATCAGCATGAAACTGGATAGTGGTAGTCCAACCGTGTGAGAGTGGTATCTCAAAATAGTTATATTAATTTTCAAGTTTTTTTTATTAAAACATTAAGGAAAAATTCATTTTTTTTCAGTCATCAGAAATGCCAAATGCCGATTGCTCAAATAGACTAATACATGTGAGGTAGCTCAAACTTATCAGTTCCACCCCGCAAGTAACTGTTGTTCAGTATCGCACAGATGGTTTTAAGTGCAGCTCAAAAATTGACAATAGTCTATGATAATTCAATGTAAATATTTATGGTATAATACTCCTACAAAAAGAAATATTAATTCAAATTGGCTTGCAATACAGTTCAAAAATTGCCATGTTTATAATGCAGTTTAAAGATTGCCATGTTTATAATGCAGTTCAAAAATTGCCATGTTTATAATGCAGTTCAAAAATTGCCATGTTGATAATGCAGTTCAAAGATTGCCATGTTGATAATACAGTTCAAAGATTGCCATGTTTATAATGCAGTTTAAAGATTGCCATGTTGATAATACAGTTCAAAGATTGCCATGTTTATAATGCAGTTTAAAAATTGCCATGTTGATAATACAGTTCAAAGATTGCCATGTTGATAATGCAGTTCAAAAATTGCCATGTTTATAATGCAGTTCAAAAATTGCCATGTTTATAATGCAGTTCAAAAATTGCCATGTTGATAATGCAGTTCAAAAATTGCCATGTTTATAATGCAGTTCAAAAATTGCCATGTTTATAATGCAGTTCAAAAATTGTCATCCCTCCTGGAAATGTGTCATGAACGTTACGGACCTGATATCCCAGCTTATTACCAATGTCGTTGAGCATCTTCACCCATTCATCTTTAAAGGGGATATGAGTACCCACGACGTTTAAAAAATGTATACTTCTTGAGCAGGCATCTAATTCACTTAACCCGATAACGTTCGGCTTGTTGTTATTATCATTAATACAATCAGGCGTAGAGTAGTCTATAATCAACAGTTTTCCACCCTGTGTGGGGAAAAAGCTTCGGCAATTACTTAAAACAATTGCAATTTTTTCGTTGCTTAAGAATAGGTTAAAAAAATTTTTAATTACTACTGTATCAACTTCCAGTTTGAGCTTTGAGAAGGGTTGGAAAATATCTTGCTTGATCAACTGAATGCGTTCCTCTGCTATGCCAAGCTCATGGAACTTTTCCTTTGCTTCATCGATAACTTGTGGTAGCTCCACTAGATACCCTTGGACATTTTCACAGCCAGGAAGCTTTAAGATGGAAGCAAGAAAGTCCCCAGTAGAACCACCAATATCTACAATCTTCTTACACTCTGACCACGGGAATGCCTTGTAGATATTATTAAGATTTACATTGCCATGTAGGTTTAAGAGACTACTTGAAAATTTCATTGCGCTTGAGTAGTTTTCGGCCAACTCACGTCTTCTGTCATCACTGCCGATTCTGTACTTAGAAGCTCCTTCGTACATCTTGTCTGGATTGTATGGACAGTTTGCGATGTCCGACATGTACTGAGTATGGGTCATGCCATGTTCAATAACAAATGCTGGATCGCCGCTGTGTTTCACAGACGCTGCTAATGATCTCAAACCAGTGTAGCATTCATCTCCATGCGCGTACTCAAACATATGACCAAACGTTGGTCCTTGATCCCTTCTAAGCAGTTCGAGTTTTTTGTTCTTTGTAAAATGCTTGTTTTCCGACTCTATTCCGATTCCCCAAAGAGTGAGCAATCTCATCATTGGGTAAAGCCTTTTGCTCGAGTCACATCCTGACTTGACCGCGATTTCTTCAATGCTAATCGAAGTTTCGGCCTTACATATTATGTCGGGTATTCCGAGCCCAACAATTACACTGAGACAACGGTTTCTCCAAATAGAATAATATACAGAAAGGACGAAGGACTCGTCAGAAGAAATAACTTCATTGTTTGTTGCCATTGCTTCGAGACTGAAACATTGAGTTCACTCAGTGCAACTTGCGATCGAATGTTCTTTAATGCTTGGATGGACTGAATGTAACATGAATAACTTAGTTACATACCGTGGAGGCGGAAGATCACAAACATCGAAATTTGAATCACTTATATATAATCACCATGATAGAGCAAACGCAGCTAGGAAAACCATGAAATGAAAACAAACTACATACTGACAAATAGTAGCTATTTAGCAACTTTTTGTCATGAGCACTCACCTAGAACACTACATCATTTGTCTACGTATTATTTTTTGATCGAGTGTTAGTGACAAATAGCTACCATTTACTAGAGTCGATACTAGAGTGATTTTCATATGACCGGGAAAGAAAATAAACCATTCAGTTTGTAGTAGTTGATAAACAACAAAAGAAATCAATGGCTTTGCGTTTACTATACTAATTATTAGTTTGGCTATTCTTTCATGGTCATATGAAAATCACTCCAGTATTTATAGTTTGTTTTTATTTCATGCATGGTTTTCCTGCGTTTCCTCTACTCATTTTTAGGCAGTAAGTAAAAACATAAAGGTACTCTCATAGAATGAATAAAATTTGAAGCAGAAAATTCAAAAATACCTCCATTTGTTTAGTCTTACATTCTTTTCGTGTCTTTGGCGTAAACCACTTATGATTTTTTCTGTTCAAAGTCACTTGGACTATACCAAATTATGCAAAAGTCATTGATGCGTTCCGGCGAAGGTAATTGATATTGGTGTATTGTCTAGAATTAATGCATGCGCACGCCACATAAGAGTGAAACAATTCTTGACCATTTAGTGTCAGATAAGATTCAGTTAGGCACCAAATCGAAATATGCTTGACAGGGAGAGGGTGGGCACTGGAGGGAGATCACAGAAACTTGAGATATTCTCGAAATGGTGTGCCATTTTACGATTCGGCATATGCACTAACTAAGAATTCAGCGAGGCATGAGCAAAGAAGTTTTCATTTCAATTCCTTTGTGATATTGTGTTTATGCCTCGGTGAATTCTTGGCTAGTGCAGAACTAAATCTTATCTGGTGTAATGTAAATGTAAGCAACAATCAGTCATAATCGCGCGCTAAAAAGTTATCACATTCTCTTTTACATAATAACTTTTTTTATATATATATTAGCTAACAGCTCTGAGAAATTTCGAGTCTGTGTGAATTGTGTAAAAAAGAGCACTGAATTTCTAAACATTTACGCACAATTGATCGATCGCTTGAACAAGAGAACGGTCATACGGACAGATGAGCAGACAGAGAGACACATAGACGGACAGAAAGACAGACGAGATCTCGCCTTGTGTTGTTTGAAACAGGATCATTGGATAGAGTTGTAGCGCATGTGTGAACCAAATTCACTTGACCATATTGAGTGTATGTGTGAACATATTTATAAAGAGTTTATTGAAATTAGGGAAATGATCAGATCCATCTTAATTATTATTATAATCATCATCATCATTATCAACATCATCACTTCATCACCATCATCATCATTACTATAATCATCATCATTATCAACATCATCAATTCATCACCATCATCATCATTACTATCATCATCATCATTATTAACATCATCACTTCATCACCATCATCATCAATAACAACATCATTATCATCATCATCAACACCATCACATCACCATGTTAGAGTGATATCTTAAAATAGTTATTAATTTTCAAGTTTTTTTATAAAAACATTAGGGAAAACTCCATTTTTTCTGTCATAAGAAATGCCAAATGCCGATTGTTCAATTAGACTAGCTAATACATGTGAGGTAGCTCAAACTTATTCAGTTCCACCCTGCTATTAACTGTTGTTCAATATCGCACAGATGGTTTGAAGTGCAGCTCAAAAATTGACAATAGTCTATGATAATTCAATGTAAATATTTATGGTATAATACTCCTACAAAAAGAAATATTAATTCAAATTGGTTTGCAATACAGTTCAAAAAATTGTCATGTTTATAATGCAAAAATTGTCATGCTTATAATACAGTTCAAAGATTGCCATGTTTATAATGCAGTTCAAAGATTGCCATGTTTATAATGCAGTTCAAAGATTGCCATGTTTATAATACAGTTCAAAAATTGCCATGTTTATAATGCAGTTCAAAGATTGCAATGTTGATAATGCAGTTCAAAAATTGTCATCCCTCCTGGAAATGTGTCATGAACGTTACAGACTTGATATCCCAGCTTATTACCAGTGTCGTTGAGCATCTTCACCCATTCATCTTTAAAGGGGGTATGACTACCAACGACGTTTAGAAAATGTATACTTCTTGAGCAGGCATCTAATTCGCTTAACCCGATAACGTTCGGCTTGTTGTTATTATCATCAATACAATCAGGCGTAGAGTAGTCTATAATCAACAGTTTTCCACCCTGTGCGGGGAAAAGGCTTCGGCAATTGCTTAAAATAATTGCACATTTTACCTCACTTAAGAATAGGCTAAAAAAATTCTTCATGACTACTGTATCAACTTCCAGTTTGAGCTTGGTTGACAAGGGTTGGAAAATATCTTGTTTGATCAACTGAATGCGTTCCTCTGCTATGCCAAGCTCATGGAACTTTTCCTTTGCTTCATCGATAACTTGTGGTAGCTCCACTAGATATCCTTGCACATTCTCACAGCCAGGAAGCTTTAAGATGGAAGCAAGAAAGTCCCCAGTAGAACCACCAATATCTACAATCTTCTTACACTCTGACCACGGGAATGCCTTGTGGATGTTATTACCATTTGCACTGCCACGTACGTAGACACCGCTCATATATTGCAATCCGCTTGAGTAGTTTTCAGCCAACTCACGTCTTCTGTCATCACTGCCGATTCTGTACTTAGAAGCTCCTTCGTACATCTTGTCTGGATTGTATGGACAGTTTGCGATGTCCGACATGTACTGAGTAAGTGTCATGCCATGTTCAATAACAATTGCTGAATCGCCGCTGCTGTGTTTCACAGACGCTGCTAATGATCTCAAACCAGTGTAGCATTCATCTCCATGGGCGTACTCAAATATATGACCAAGCGATGGTCCTTGATCCCTTCTAAGCAGTTCGAGTTTTTTGTTCTTTGTAAAATGCTTGTCTTCCAACTCTATTCCGATTCCCCAAAGAGTGAGCAATCTCATCATTGGGTAAAGCCTTTTGCTCGAGTCACATCCTGACTTGACCGCGATTTCTTCAATGCTAATTGAAGTTTCGGCCTTACATATTATGTCGGGTATTCCGAGCCCAACAATTACACTGAGACAACGGTTTCTCCAAATAGAATAATATACAGAAAGGACGAAGGACTCGTCAGAAGAAATAACTTCATTGTTTGTTGCCATTGCTTCGAGATTGAAATGAGTTCAGTCAACTTGTGAATATGTTCTTTAATGTTTGGATGAACTGAATGTTTGTTGCTATTGCTTCGTGCAATATGCTAATGTGCCAACCAGAACTACAATAGATGGTTTTCAACCATTCCCAGGAGACAATTTAAGCAAAAGACATGGCAGCCATGCTGGTAGACTTTTCAAAAGAAGACCACCACCGTGACTAGTGGACCCTTTTGTTCCCCTCACTCTCCTGGGAATGGTTGAAAACCATCAATAAGCTCTATTGAAATAATGGCCAATCAATGCCTGGTTGGCACATGAATAACAAAGGTTACGTGAGCTGAAGTATCGCCATACAATTTTAATTTAAGGTAGTTGTACCGGCTGAAAATGACCATTTTAGAAACATCTCAAATTAAGTCTGAAGGTTGATTTTCATGTATATTTTAGTTTTTTTTTTTTTTGGTTTTTGGCGAAAGTTTTAATAATTAGAATATCATTTTTAGCGCCGAAAGTTCAGCCATTTTACAGGAAAAACAAAGGATTAAGGTCTTCTACCGAGTTGGGAGACTGGGCCGAGAAAACAATATATTCGAATATCTTGCTGCTAAAAGAATTCTGAGCAGCAGTTATTGATTTAAAATGGCCAAATATTTATTGTGCAGATAATCAAGGCAATTTCGAAGGAAAAAATGGCATATTTTGCAACAAAAAAAAAAAAAAAAAAAAAAGGATTTTTGACAATAGGTGTCAGACAGATTCATTTTTCTTGGCGCTGATCGAGAACTTTGTTATGAAACTTTCACAAATTAAAGATAAGATGTGAACAAAGAAAACTGTGCTTGAGGAACTCTGACATATCGATCACTTAGAACTGCGGTCTTACGGGATATAAGTAATTAATAACTACGCGAATATTTTATTGATTATGTTCCTCAAGCACAGTTTTTTTTCTTTTCCTTCCGAGGATTAACTTTTTGAAAAAAATGGAAGCATAATTTATATATTTTACGAATAAAATGAGTTTAATGACACCACAAATTGTACAAATTTGAAATCTATCATTATTAAACTTTCCATCGATGAGCTTTATTTTTCTTTGAATGAAAATTATTTCCTTTAAAATTCCTTTTGAAATGAACAATATTTGCCGGTGCAACCACCTTAATTTTGATATTTAGGGGTTGTTTTGCCATTTGATGTTTTACGCACCTCTTATAGACTATGTATGGTGAGAGGTACGTCAAACATCAAACGGCAAAATAAACCGTAAATAAGTCGTTTTCTCCAGAAAAAGTAACAGACATATGCAATATAACATTCAAAGAAAAACATGCCATGAAGTTGAAATTTCAAATTAAAAAAAGATTTAAGGTAATTCCGTAGTTTTACAATGCGCATAGTTATGCGCATGTTTCAAGATTTTTGGCTTCAGGACTTTTATCATGTAATCTAGTCAAATTATGTTTGTAAAGTGCTTTGAATAAAAAAATCGAAGAACTGCGATATTTTCGAGCGAGAAAACGCGATAATTTTGAAACTCGACCCAGTCCTTTCTCGGAAAACCAGTTTTTACTCGGGCTGAAAAGACCCGAGGTATAATTTCGGGTTGTTTTTTTTTTCGATCTGTCGGCATTTTAAATTTTCCGCACTTTGTATTTCTGCGGGCTCCAGGTTTGTGATTGGTTGTATTTATTAATTCGATTGTGATTGGTGGAATCGATCACCACAGTCTCGAACACGACGATCGTAGATAGTTCTTTTATTGAAAATAAACTTCAACGTCTCAAAATAATCTATCTTCAATTTATTTCATCTTTTTTAATGTTTACAATACGATTTTTTAAATTACAGTATCTTTATTATAACTTAATATAAACATAGTGTTGTAATGTTTGGTTTATAAGATCCGAGACGTCAATGTAAACGCTTCACACAACTTTCACAGTATTTACTCATTGCTTACTGTATTTTGGATTGGTGAATACTGAAAAGAAAAAGGAATTATGATTTGGCAAATAAGCAAAAATGATGTGATTGAAGCACTACTTTTGCGTCAGGGTCGCTTCGTACATGATTTTGATGGAAAACTTCAGTCGAGCAGAATCAAATACCACGATGCTGTGACCTCTAGTCAACCACTTTGATTGTCAGCCGGTGTTTGTATCAGTGAAGTTTGAAGATGGAATATATTTTGCTTGAACGTTATGTTTTTGCTCAAAGCGAGCGGCCATTAGTCAAGCGAGTTGAAATCAATGGAATTTTAGCAATAAAAAATGAACTCCATCGCTGCTTGAACGGTTTGATATTCTCATAATATTACTTGAAATCCACATTCTTTAGATCTTGGATAGAATGGTTTTTCAAAACGGTTATTTCTTGTAGTAACAATGAAAATGTAAATTTGAATAGAACAACAAACTTACCGCGTGTATTTTCACCTTGTTCTCCTTCGGTTCAGTTTAGATTTTCGTCAATTTTTCTTCCATGTAACTTTCTTATCAATTAAGAAACATTCCAATTACCTCTTTTTCAAATGCAGATTAGTAATTGATTCATAAGTTTTCAAAATAAGCTGTAAAATTGGAATATTTTTCGATGAAATTTAGTCTACTTTGCCAGGCCTTGTACGAGTGATTGTTTTCTTTTTGTAATTGTCTCACTACCACTTAGTCAGTTTTTGTCATTACACAGGAACCCCAAGAGGAGAAACAGCGGTAGATCGTAACAGTGACCAATATATGCCCGTCAAAGAAAAGACAAACTAAATGATAATAATAATGGGTGAAAGCTGGTATTGCATACTCAAAACTCAGTATCATTACAGTCACTTCATACATGAACACATAACTGTTTCGAAAAGGCGGCAATAAACATCAAAATGGAAAATTCCTTTATAATAACAAGCTCAATTTAATGGTCTGACAAGGAAAATTTTTATCCTTTTTGTTTCATTTGTTTATTTTTAGCTCTTAAAAACGTACAGCGGAAAAACAGATAATTTACATAGGTCAAAGAGAAGCCCGAGTTCACGCAGATATGCGTCTAGTTTGACAATAAATTGACGATATTTTTCACAGCCTTTCGCAAACTAGCACGGTGAGCTATGTTTTTTATTTGATAAAATTATTTGTTATAATATAACATCAAATATATCTAAAATTGAGCATAGGTCATCGGGCTAAATTTTGAGAAATTTCCAAAATACTTTCAGCTTAGGACTTTTTCGAATGAATTAGCAGCTCGTGCGCACGTTGGTATTTCGTCAATTTCTTCAAGATCACATATTTTTATACATCTGGGGCCGGTTGCACGAAGCCTGAATAAAGTTATCCACTGGATAAAGTTATCCACTCCAAAGGATTTCTTTAGAATCTATCCACTGGATAGCGATTTATCCGCTGGATAGCGTTATTCAGGCTTCGTGCAACCCGCCCCTGTTCCTATTTCCAATGAAATAAAGTGCAGTTATTTGAACAAAACACGAATTCAAAAAGACAAATTACTGTCTTTTTGCTCCCTTTCTCTACGGTTTGTGAGCTTTTTTCTTTACGTTCCTAAGTCATCAAAATGCATGAACTTTGACGTCATATTGCGTCGGTGATCCCCCTTTTTTATTGTATTTGCTGAAAGCGTTTCTCAAAATTGTTTGTTAGAACGAGTATAAAAAAAATTAATCGGGCGGTTTTATTTCTACGGAATTACCTTAATAAGAGATAATTAATTGAACACACAGCGACGTTTGTAATTCGAAACTTTATTTTAACTGTATAAAGCACAACAAAACATTACATCGGAGATTGGGCTGCCTGTGGTTTAAGCTGTTGTTTGTTTATTTCTTGATATGGTTTTTACCCAACAGACAAAAAAAGCTTCATAAGTGATAGAGTGTGGGCGTTTAACAGAAATTCTGCCTGTAATAAACCTCACTGATAACTATACTAGTGGCCTTATGTTGAAACATTAACTTAAAAGCATGTTTTTAGATGAAGGGTATACATAGTTAACAAAATTCGATGAAATTGAAAAATTATCACATTCTCTTAAACATTATAACTTTATATATATATTACCTAACAGCTCTGGAAAAATTTCGAGTCTGTGTGAATTGTGTAAAAAAGAGCACTGAATTTCTAAATATTTTACGCACAATTGGTCGATCGCTTGAACAAGAGAACGGTCATACGGACAGATGAGCAGACAGACAGACTGACAGAGAGACCGACGAGATCTCGCCTTGTGTTATTTGAAACAGGATCTTTGGATAGAGTTGGAGCGCATGTGCAAACTTGACCATATTGAGTGTATATGTGAACATAAAGAGTTTATTGTGTCTATTGTTAATATTGTGCATCGTAAATGAAAGGCTTATTGCCGATCAACATAAACAGAGAGAAAGCCGACAAAAAACACGACGATAATAACGATAAGAAATAACTTGGAAAACACAGCCATTGTTACACAAATGCTCGTAAAAATCAGCTGTGGAAAAAAGCTTGAAAGGTATGAATTCTTATTTTGTGCGACTGTTTATTTACTTGTAATATTTATTTGTTGGTTCCATTATTCCATTGTTATATTAGCTTGTTTTTTTATTTTTTATTTTATTTAGTTACTTCTTTCTCGTTTGTTTGTTTTTCAAAATTGTTATGATCAGTTTCTCGTTTTTTTTTCGATTTTTATATTATTGGATTTTGTTTGTTTCTACTTTCACTTATTCTTGTTAATGTGGATATTGCATAGATAGGATCATTTATTTATTTATCTATTTTTGCTTTGCTTATTTGGTTCAGTTGGTTCACTTGTTTTTATTGTTCATTTAGATAATGCTGAGTTTTCAAGATTGATTTTGTTGTCACGTTGACTATGTTTGTCAGTCTTTGTTTCTTTGTTTGTTTGCTTTTAACTTTTTTTGTCAAACAACTCCCTATATTAAACTCGTTGCGTCCATTGCTTTACTAGCTGATATTTCTTTGTAGCTGTGAAAAATACTAAAGTTTCAATGTTATCCCTGGATTTATATACCGGTGATCACAGCCAAATTCGTTTTATCGCGACCCGCCGTTTCGAAACGTTGCTTTGATTTGGCCTTTTCTCGACCGTCATTCAATTTCAGTGGCGGAGTTTATTTCATATTAACCAATAATAGAACGCGTTATGACAAGCTCCGCCCTATGAAATTGATTGACGGTTCAGAAAAGACCAAAATCTGAATCGCATCTACGTTGTAAATATAACATGGAAGTAGTTCTAAAGATATGGAAACCATAAGGAATTTGAGGTTTTATGAAACAAAATGTTAGGGTTAGGGTTTCTGTACTGTCTACTGGGAAGGTTTTCCAAAGTCACGTTGTACAAATGTTTTTAAACAATAAAACTTTTGGCATTAAAATCATAGATATAAATTTACGAAAATGAATAAGGTGTCTTTTTCTAAGGTCTTTGAACAAGTTCGAAATATTTCATGTACATCATATGGTTCAGCAGATTCATAGTTTATCGCGTGTTTTTTTGCAAATTGACACACTGCTATGATCTGTCCTTCTTCATGATTAGGGCTCAACTAACATTTTTCTCCAGTTTCGTTCTGCACCATTTTTTCCTATATTTTTTTCTCTCTCTTTTATAATTTTTCAGTTTTTGCATGTTCAACTGACTTGGTTTTGTGGTTGAAGACACTTAGATAATACAGCATGTAATTAGAACATAATCCATGTATTCATTGGTTTTATAAGGCAAATGGAATGGGTGCATAACCGCGCGCACTCCGTACTATGCTACGGAATATTCAAAATGACCTGGCATAGTTGTTATACTGTATATAAAATCTGATATTAAGCTCGATTCAAAATGGCCACAAAGGTAGAAATGAAACGGATATCACTAACTTTAAGGTGAGGTTAGGTAACTAGCAATAATACTAGTTGGCTTTCTATAGCTAATGAAAATAGTTGTGGTGAAAGTGTAAGTTCTACACCATTAAAAGAATAGAGTACTTACTGACGTTTCGGACGTTAGTCCTTCGTCGGTGTAAAGATGACTTAGCATATTTTTTAAGGCCGTATAAACCTATGCAAATAGTCATAGTGTTGCAAATAGAAACGATCAAGATCCGCTAAATTTCTTCGGTTTTTAGAGAAGATTGTTTTGAAAGGCCATGTGCCTTTTACTAATGTTAAAGACTTTTGACAGCTTAAACATATGAGATGCTTAAGAAAGACCTTTTTTTTTTTCAAAAAAAGATAATAAAAAAAAAACTTAAATAAAAAAAATAAAAAACCGGATTATTTTGGAGCATTGAACCAAAGATATTTACACTTGTTTCGTAACAATCCCCTTGTGATAACTTTCTTGTTATAGGATGCATTTACTTTAATTTGCTGCTAAGCGCATCAAAATTTTCTTCTCATTCACAGTGTATCTCTTTTATTCAATGTTGTTTTGTAGTCATTATATTGTAAATCTTTTAATTCAATTCGATGTAAGTAAGAGCTGTTAAGCACAATTAAAGTCTTAGATAAAGTTGATTGACAAAATTCAAAACTGTCACGAACACAAGCGCCTTTCGGATTCAAATATATGGCTTAAACCATTCAACACTTAAACGCACAGGAATCCCAAAATATAAGTAACACACAGTCAGACGGATTGAGAAATGCAATAGACTCTTTACTTTAGGTTTTGTCTACAGTGAAACCCCTCCGGTTTACCGGAATTCTCTCTATACCGAACAATGTTTTTGGTTCGGAGAATTCCCCTTTCCTTTAGGTTTTGTTTACTTTAATTACCAAGGGCTAATGATGCGGTAGCCATATTACATTAATAAATGATGACATTGACGGTAAGTAATAATAAGGCGGGTGGCTTAGAACGATGGAGAAAATGATGGCGATGACGATAATGCTGGCGTTAATGATTGATTAATAAATATATTAATAACAGGGAGCATATAGGATTGTTCCCAGGGGGTGCATCATCTTCATGGGGGTGCAATGCCCAGTAAACATGAAATACTGAGGTTATTATACAGCTATTCATATGGTTGCCCAGTTAAAATACTGATTTAGCGAATAGCAAAGTCATTTGCATATCTCATGATTTTTATTTTTTAAGAAATGATGAGTCAAAATGTACAAAATAACTTCATCACATAATTATCTGAATAAACTATGTAAGTATATAATATAAGCAGGCTTGTATTTACAGAAAACAAAACTGAAAGCTTTATATATGCAAATGACGTTGCTATTCACTAAATCAGTATTTCAACTGTACAACCTTTGCAAGAATATATAGCTGTATATATTTTATAAAACAAGGACTCGCAATCCTTCCAGGAGCGGGTGCACACCTTTTGCAGCCCTCCCCCAGATCCACCACTAAATAAATGAATTTGGTAATTGCGGCTTGCGATGTGGAGTTTAAACAAATACTTATAGGGAATTAGAAAACCACAAGTTAAGCTGGGCGGTCCCCATCATTGTACTTATCACCTTGTTTGCGATCACGTTCTGTTATCGATGATTGAATTTTTATCTAACTCCACAAAGTATATCTTAATTGATAAATGTTAGTGTTTTTTTTGTTCGTTGTTCGATTTTAGTTTAGTTCTAGTATCATTTGCCTTCGTTGTATCTTAATTGGATTAATTGGATTAATGGAATATTCATAAGAAGTGTGCGATTGAATGGAATGTTTTCTTGTTATTTCTAATCCAAAGTACTGGCATCTTAATTAACGATAAACATCAATGTTTTCCCTGTTCGTTGTTTTGCTTCGTCTTTTCGTAAGTGTGATTTTAGAAATTGTAATTCGTTGTCGTTGTATCATAATTGAATTGATTAATGTGATATCTATAAGACGCTTACGACTGAATAGGATGTTTTCATTTTAGAAAAGTGGAAGTCACTCTGAATTTTCTATACGCCCAAACTGTGATTGTGCATTTGTCACGTTTAGTGTTGTTTGTTTTCCAAAGAGGGTATAATTGAATTGCTACAACTGTTTGCAGAAGAAAATCTGTTTCAGATATATTCATAATAATCATATTCAAAGGTTTTTATTTTTCACACATGAAACTATGTTTACAATATTGAAAGAAAAAAGAGAAATAATACTGGAGGATGCAAGAAATAAAACCCAGAAGGATCAAAAGCTAGTCTTGCACCCTTAATGCAATAAATTAAGAATACATATAGTTACGAAATATTCGTTGAGTAGGTTAATTCAAATATTTACAACTTTTAAAGAGTTTTTCTTATAAATTCCAAAGTGATGTTATTCTTTAGTAAATACACACAAAAATGCTTAGTAAAAACTAAAGAGACAAACTACATAAGTTATTCTCGATCAATAAAAAATTCTTTGTTTTTTCGAAATATTTGTTTTTGAGCACGATGTCTTTGTATCTGATGGTATCATTCCAGACTTCTACAGTGGCAAATTTAACTCCGAATTTTCCGTAATTCAAATTTTGTCTTGGTAGAAACTAGAGCTGACTTTGGTTGATTTTGAACGTCTATTGTAGTTGTGTACTTGAGATAAATCGATAAAGTAATGAGAGAATAATGTAGGCAGACAATTGTTACTAAAATCGTAGGCTAGCTCACCAAGCTGGAGATCAACGATTTCAAAAATATTTAGTATGTTCAATTTTTTGAACAATGGTCTACTATGGGTTCTCTTGTCAGAGAACGTCATAACTCTTAGATTCTCTGTAGAATATGAATTCTATCAAGCTTTGATTTATAGTTGTTACCCCAGATCAATGTGGCATAGGAAAGATAAGAATAGATCAGATTGAAGTATAAAATTCTGAGAATATCTAAATATTCGTTCATCGATCGCCATCTCTCTTATCATTGGATCATAATCAAAAGCATTACCACCATCACGTAATGAATTTAATGTCATCAGAATCATTTCATCATCATCATTATCAACATTAGTATCATCATATTGACGTCGCCACCACCATTATTAACATCACTACCATTATTGTCATTGCCAGCACCATAATCATCACAATCTTAATTATCATTATAATCATCATCATTATCATCACCATCATATCATCATCGTAATCATACCTCATCATCTTCATCAACTTAATGCTATTAGAATTGTACTGACATGATATACAATGTCCTTGTGTCAGGTGATAATTACATTTTAATTTGTAGCAGATTTTTGATGCTTGTTTTGCTACTTCTGGCCCAATTCCATTTTATCGATGTGTCAAAATTTCAAACTTGAAAATGTCAAAATACTCAACAACTCGTGCGTTATTGGGTATTCACGTGCACGATCGATATATTCTACTCTCTTCCATCAAACCGAAATCGTGCTAAAATCCGTAATCTATTGTCATAAATCCAAATGACCACAGCGTCATAATACTGTCAAATTAATTATGAATAACCAATCATTTTATTAGTCAGTCGTCAACCAATTATATAGCCTTTATTTAAAAAGCAGTGTGCATGATCTTGAAATCATTTATAAAGAAAGAACGGCGCAATCCATAGAGTTTGAAATATGTTAGGTGAGTTGATATGTACTTACAGATCATTTCAAGTTGCTAATTTATCTGAATTTAAAGAGAGCTTAGGCTTGGGGAGAAATTTTCTCAATTTCTCCTGGTCAACTTTTGATTACACTCCAAATGTGAACTTTCTTAATTTCACTTTGTTGATTGCATACAGATCACATTTATTCCAAATCTCTCTTTTTGTAGCCTATCGTTGTAATCTGAATTGAGCCTTTTGATTTTAATTTGGTAAATGGATTTTATTTACTATCTCAACTGCAAATTGTGAAAGTATTGTATATCGTATTCCGCTGCCAGTTTCTGTAATTTCCAAAAGTTTTTTTTAAAGCGATAACTTAATACTATTTTCAAATTCTAGATAATGTTTTGGTTTTCACTCAAATCGTTTATGTTCTAAGTAATGCCAAATGTAATGGTTATGACACACGTGGTTTCCACTTCATTCGATATATACGCAATTTTGTTTATGTTAGATATAGAAATTAATCTATTTTAGCATTAGTGGAAACATATTTGGTCTGTACCGTTCATTTTTTAATAATGTTAAATGCAATTACAATAGCGTCCTATGTTATTTTACTATATTTCTTATTAACACAATTCCACTTGTAGAAGTAGAGCAAACGCAGGAAAACCATGAAATAAAAACAAAATACTAACAAATGGTAGCTATTTAGTAACTCAGTATTTGTCCCTCGCACTTAACCAGAACACAATACCCTGATAAAAGAAATAGTATAATGTTCTAGTTGAGTGATAGTGGCAAATAGTTACTAAATAGCTACTATTTGTTAGTATTTAGTTTGTTTTTATTTCATGGTTTCAGCGTTTGCTCTATATATGAATCGATTTTTTGCTTCATTGGATAAATTTGGTCTGCACACCTTTCATGTATTTTCTAAATAATGTACAAAATTGTAATTCGGACTTGAGGCGGTTTTATAATGCTTGCTTGTTATCCATTTAATCCATTTATTCCATAGTGGTTTGATTTAGTGTGTGGAAAATTGATTGAAAAACAACGACAGCTGAAAGGGCATAAGGCCAAAAAAAAAAAAAACGATAGCGTATATATTTGGAAAGCAAACTGCGGCTTAGCCAGTTAATGCGCTGCTTTGATTAGCGGTTTTATAGTAACTTCATATCTTTCTTTTGAATTTGATTAGCTTTGAATATTAACCGTAAAAAGAACCACCCATGTTCGATTCTTTGTGGCTTGCCATCGTTACTTTATGTGGCTTGTAGTACTGTACTACCCATGAACATCAAGAAAAACGTTGTTGGAAACCTAGAATAGAATCGTAAGCACCGTCGGCAAGCCCAGATTCGTTACTTCTAGTTGACGTCAATATACGGACGTTTATTTTGGTTATAAGTTTCCTTTTTTTACAACAACAGATACACACATAGGCAGGTATGTGTACGACAACACCATGATCAACAACAGGAATCTCAAAACATAAACATCACCATGATCAACAATGATAACAACAGCACCAACAACATAATCGATATAAGACAATGCCAAACTTTTTGATTTATTTTGAGCAAAACATTATTCTAATTTGCGCGGATTTTGGCGATTCTCCGTAGTACGGTTTCAGAAGCTTTCGAGTTTGCTCATTGGTATTCTGAAAACCAATGGAACTCATTCTTAATCTCTACTTATAGATTCATAATTAGGGAAGTTACTAGTTTTGTAGCTTAAATTCAAATAGATGTGTATATAAATAGCTTTAAACGAGTTACTTTGTAAAAACTATAGAACCAGAGGCGTTTCTTGAAACAATACTATTTGTTCCTCTTGTCCTCCAAATATCAATAGTTATTTTAAAGGATTTTAAGTATCAATCGGATGGGAAATAGTTTTTATGTTGTTTACGAGCGTACAAACAAACGATTAACTGTGATGGAGCAAAGCTAATTGCCACGTAACGAGACAAAAAACAGGATGCAATGGATACACACGGATGAAAAAACAAACTTGTAATGGCGTTCAATGCTGACTTGAAAGCCTATATGTTTAAAGAGCTATAGCGAAATACATAGAACCAGTATCTATCATCATCATCATCGGCGTCATCATCATCATCGACGTCATCCTCATCATCGACGTCATCATCATCATCATGATCGACGTCATCATCATCATCGACGTCATTATCGTCGTCGTAATCATCATAATATTATTCGAAAAGGTTGTTCAGTATAAACACCCTGGTTCAAATTGTAAATGCATGCACTAAAAAGACGTTTTCAACAACAAAAATTGCCTAAAGAAGGGGGTAATTTATACCTTTTTTCAATCAATATACTTTCTTGAAAAGCTCATTGTCGTCAAAAATTCAATATACTAAATCAAAGTCAAAACCTATTCTACGTCTAGTCCATAAATGCTATTAGTAATTTTTCGATTCTTTCAGTATTAATTATACCTATAACTGACTTCCGACACCAGCAAAAAATTGTCTAATTTGCATTTGTCAGAGCTATAATGTTGTCTCAATACTGAGAGAGTTTTCGGAATAACTTGTCAATAATGTCGTCACCATTATAACACAAATGTTAGTCATCTTAAGAGGTCTGTATTCGCCCTTCAATCGTAAATGCACTCTGCAGGGTTTTGTCTACGGCTTTAATAGCTCGTAATGGCGAGCTCATCAACTAGGCACTTAATGAATTCTTACTAAATTTATAGCTCTTTTTGCATTGTCTAATGTTTACGAGTTGGATGCAGACTCGTGATCAGCTGCAACTCACCGTTCGCCCATTGTACGCACGCAAAAGGTGACGGGATTCGATCATTCGCGCAGAGAATCGTGGATAGAAGAGCAAAGAAAAGCACGAGATTACTTCACCAGCACATTTGCAGCACAGCATTAACGGCTAGGTACAAGATTAATTGTCTAAAGCAGATGCGATTCTAAGTGATATAGTCCAGTTTCGAATTCTTTTATTTTTTTTCATCTTTATATCTTTATATAGCGATATCTAAAATATCTTTTTTAACAGAAAATAATCTACTACTGAGAGATAGTTGTCTTAACTTTTGAATACACTGTGTATGTCTGTCTGTCTGTCTGTCTGTAATGTAATGTAATGTAGTGCTTATATAGCGCATTTCACCCGATGTCTCAATGCGCTTTACAATCTTTAATTGTACATGTCTGTCTGTTTGTTTGTTTGTTTGTTTCATTAGTTAGCTGGTTAGTTAATACAAAGCAATAATTATATTTGGATTGTTTTGCTTTGATCTATTGACCAATCATAACCATGCTGATTACTCCACACCTCAAATGCTATAGGTCAATAGATCTAAGCATCATCAGTAATCACACACTTGAACGTTACATCTAAAAAAGTCTAAAAATCCAATCGTAGAAGTCATATCATGGCACCAAATGACAATTTAAAATAATCTAACTTAAACTAATCTGGCATTTTAAATAGTAGAGATTAATGACCATCTCTAAAAACTGCATCACAAACGGTGAAAACGTGTTAAATGTAGCATTCAATACGTCACTGTGACGTGAGTTCACACTTGACTCACTATGTGTAGATTAAGTACCATGATTATAACTGTTAAACCATTTACCCGCTTAAAGGGGCATTGATGGAAAGAGCGGGACTCACACTATGCCCACACTAACCCAGATAGGTTTGAAAACGCAGCTTCATGTATCCCGTCAGGCTTTGTGTCCACACTTTCACCCGCCGGATAAGTTTGAAAACGCAGCTTCATATATCCCGTCAGGCATTGTATCCACACTAAACCGCATGTGTCCAAACCAATTTTATGAAAATGCTATCATTGGTAATTGTTTCTATGGTGTTGATGCGAAAGTGTCGTTTTCAAATTTATCCGGGTCAGGGAAAACCGTATGAACACGGCCGCAATCTCCGATATCACGAGTTTCCAAACCATTTCTTTTTTATAAATTCATGTTAAGTTGTACTTTCGAAAAAAATATTTAATAAATCATTAAATCCTACTGTACCCCAGTTTCCCCCCAAAATAGCATTTTGATATATTTGAAAATAGTTGTTTCTAAACTCTCTACTTCTTTGATTAGCGAAAACTATTCTATTTCTATTTGGTAAAGGGAGGGTTGATCGTTTTCTTACAACCTTTAATGTATTGTCGGTAAATATTTCTCATATCATTTAGTCTATTTTATAATGTGTAAGGAATAATTTTTAATTTGACCAACGCGTTGGCAAAGTATTCAGAAAACAGAAAGGGAAGAAAAAAGAAACGAAAAAAGCAAACATCATTTCCATTTCCACTCAAATCTTAGTTTTCCACTCGTGCATTTCCTGTTAATAAGATTTGTTTGTATGGCTTTGTTTGTACATAGCTTTCGTTTGCAAATGTTTTTATAACTGCGCCGACTCTTCACCTTCCCAATCTTAAACCTTCCGCCTCTCCGCTCCAAATAAAAAGATTGATAAAGATCTGTTTTTAATGACTAATTTCTGTTATGATATGACTAAATAAACCCACATCGCGCAGTCCTTGTTGTCTATAAATAAACCTTGTAATGGTAGAAGTTAGCTACGCAAGCTTTGAAAGGTTTCTGCTTACTTAGCTAAACTAAGATTGCTTTGTTTATTGATCTGACAACGTAACTTCATTGTTTGCTAACACAACGCACTTCTAAGAAACACTCTTTTAAATTCAGGTAAATTAACGCTAATTTACTGCAAGTAAACGTTGCTTCTCAATAATAGTTATAGTGCGATTGTTTCCTTGATAAGTGTGCTTTATTACAAATCGTTCGGTTGGCAATAACATAAAGTGGCTTTTTTCCCTTTATTCACTTACTATTATCTGTTTACTTAATGTTCAGCTGGTGCTGGCGCATGCGCATCAATCCTGAACATCTATGCTTTGCATTGCATCTTATATAAAGGTAGTTTTACATATGTATGTCACTGATAACCGACAGAGAGAGCTCCGCGGGTTTTTCTTGTTTTAAACGATTGGTATTCAAAATGTATCGTTAACTAGCCAGAAGGTATGGACCGAAGTAGCAATTATACCTTAAAGAGGCTTGCTCAGACTGCACGGCGACTTCATGAGTGTAAGATTGTTATCTTAATTTCTTGTTTTCACTTTTATGTTGTTTTTAAGCTTTCAGGTGAAAACGTCTTCAGCATGAACAAGCTAGACGCAAACTTCCCGCCAAACGGCGACAAAACTGTTATGAAAAGCTCATCAACCTCGACGAAAAAGATTACTTCAACGAAAACAGTCACAAAGACTGTTGTTTCAAGTACTGCTAAAGGCAAAAATGTACAACAGTTCAAAACACAAAATATTTTCTCCGAAAAGTCATGGAAGTCAGCGTTACACGATGGAAAGTTTGGTTCAACAGTACAAGAGGAAAAAACAGTAGAATGTGAAAGCAATACATCAGAAACCAATCAGGATTTTAAAGCAGGATCTTTGCACTTAGATGAACAACGTGCTTTACATTTAAAACAAGGAGCAAGGCCGAAAACTTCGGCGTCAAATTTAATGAAGTCTCAAGCAATCAAGTCGAAACTTGACTCTGGATTTGATTTCCATTCTGAGTTCCATATCCCATCAAACTTACATCACCATGCAACCCCAGCTTCGATACGTATGAAAGAAATGTGGAAAGAAGGTTTTACACTATTTCCTGAGTACTTCCCAGACGTCTACGCTGGTCAGAGTTTGAAAGAAAGATTTCCAAATACTACAAATAGTGAAATTCCAGTTAAAGAAACAAAACTATTATCTTCTTCAACTAAACAATATTCATGGGAAAAACTTGACGGGGAGGAAGGAGAGGCTCAAAAAATTGCTAACTCATGGTTGCAAATATTTGGTGAAGAGCCAGTGAGGAAAGAGGACGCTAAGGCGATAAAAAATTCATGAATAAAGATAGTTTAAATATGGTTTTAGTCAAAAGTCACAAGAGGGAGCTTTGGCAGTTGTTGATATATACGAACAAGGATGTGTTATTCAAAGAGAAAGATTCGCGCTCGTCATGAACAGTAAAAAATGGCCCAATAATGTAACCGAAAATTAATTTAAAAGAAAGTCTCTTCGGAAAATAGTATTACTTAAAGACTGTTTGCACTTTGATTGTTGTTTGAAAGAAAAATCGTGGGAACGAAAACTCTGGGTTGTGATTTCCAGAGTGTTGAACCCGACACTAAACTGAATACAGTGTATGACTGTCAGCAGTTCAGGCAGTTCTGTCTCAAAGTTGGTCTTCCACAAGATTGTTTATTTGTGATATTGTGGAAAAAGTCATTTCTTTCAGGTGGTTTTATTACTAAATGCTGTATGGACTTGACAATTTCATTGTCAGCAGCGACTTCTATGAGGGAAAAAGCTATTCAAAATCGTGGTAAAAATCGTGCTAAAGTGTGGGCTGTCAAGTTCCAAAAAGCATTATCAAAAAAAATTCGCGAATTTCTCTAATTGGAAAGCTAATTTCTCAAGAAAATCTGTCTTCCAGTAGATTATTTCATTGTTGTGTGAAAGGAGAAAAAAAGGTTGTTTTCCTTTTTACTGGAGGAGAAAGAGCAACGTTTAGTGCATTGGAAAAAGCTGTGGCAAGTCGTCAGACAGTCTCTCAACAAAAATGGTTTTTCAAAAGATTGTTTGATGTTTTAGTGATGAATGCAATAATATTGACAAATAAGAGACAACTTGGAAGTTAATGAGGGCAAGCGGGAAATCTCGAATGTGATTGTGAAAACGAAGTGTTTTTACATAAAACTCGCTCGCGCTCAGTATGTCATCTTCCTGACTTTTTGAAACTCTTCATTTATCATTTAATTTTCTTCCAATTAGATTGTTATTTTGGTCGATTATCTCAGCCGTTTTCACCAGAATTTTCTTTTCTTTTGTTGTTAGTTTATAAGTGTTAGTAAATCACGTCCAATTAACCCAGCAAGATGAAGTGTTATACAAAAAGAACGAAAGAAACCTCATTAGCAAAATGTGCTAGGAATTTCAAGAAATTAGAAAATGTACAAAGCACAGAATTGTCGTGTTTTGTTTATGTAATAAAAACAAAATACTATGTCCTGCTTGTTTTAATACATATTTTCCCATACTGGAAACCCATATCCCGAAGTATCTTTATAAAGGAAACATTCTAAGTGTCATTACGGCAAAATGTGTATTGAATGGACCCAAAAAGTAATATAGAAAAGTGGCGTGTTTTTTTTCTGTAATAAAAATTGCATTAATATTTTAGAATTAACTCTACCTTAATTTCAAGTGTTACCATACTCTTCTACACTTGCTAAAAAAATTATTGTATTGCAACTCACAAGAGAAAACGTAAAAGAGTAGAATAAATCTTTTTGTACGAACTCTAAATGCCTTCTTCCACAAAAAACAATGCGCGTTTTTTTAGTTGCCGAGCCTGATCAGCTCAAACCACAATTTTCATAGATTAAGCAATTACTGTAGTTTTTTGTAGTTGTGGCTAGCTAATTCTACATTTTATCGAAGTATAAATCTCTTTTTTAAGCCACATTGTAACACTTGAAGCTTTTGCAAGCCGCTTCTTACATCCAATTATCTGGGATTAATTCTTGCATAACTCTTCTTTTCGACGCCATATTGGAAACGGATCTTCATTCGTTCTTGCTTGTCAATTTTCTTTAATCACTCATGTTATTTAATCATTTTATTTTCTGTCCACTTCCGAGTTTAAAGAAAGGATTGCTTTCTTGTCGGAAAGATGGCAAAAGCTCTGCAAACAATTCTCTGACGTGAATTAATGATTCCTAATCAGATCAATTATTTCATTGTGGCTTAGACGAAAGATTTCATTTTGGGAAATGAATGAATTTGGCATCGGCTGAGATTTTTCTGATTTTTTGATTTATGAAAGCTATAGATAGACACATATTTTGTTTATGTAAAGGGATCGTGGTAAAGAGATCCATTAAATAGACTTATTGAATTAAAAGATTTATCAAATTTTGGGAAATGAATGGATTTTGCCGGCCAAGATTTTTTGTCTGATGCATAGATTTGAGTAAACGATGAATCCGCAGCTGTTCGATCAAAAGGATTGAATCTTGACTAAGTAGTCTTAAAATCCATTAGGAATGAGCTCTAACTGAGATATAAACCGTGCAAGCTAAGAATAGATCAGAATGTACACGGACGGTGCATGGTATTTTACATATCAGATGTAAGCAATTGTTTTGATTGTAAACTTCCTTTAAAGTTCATTATTATTGGCTTTTAGTTGCCACAAGGTCACTTGGGAGGAGAGGGTGGGGTGGAAGACTATATACTCACTGACAGAGGGGGTGGGAGTTGGTTGGTACTTGTTATTGACCAAGGGGGTAATGGTGAGGTTATTGTCACCAGAATACCCGAGTATGTATGTTATCTTATTGTGTGCGGGTGGCTTGGAATATGTATATGTTCTAAGCTTAGACGCCGTACTTTTGCCGTATATCGACTCCGTCCCGATGGTTGAATTATGTAAAAGCATAAATAATACAGTAGTCTACTATATTAAATACGGTAAAAGATAAAGTGACAGTGCCTCAAATGTCGTCATAAACAGCGTGTTTCTAATCCTAATGACGTTTTTGTTAGATTTTTCGTCAATTTGTTAAAAAAGTCAAGGGAACCCAACGCTTTACTATTCATTTACAAAATTCAGCAATAAGGCTCCGTCCATAATAATAATTTGATTTTCATATTCATCCAGGTTATTCAGTGTGGATCATATTCATCCAGGTTATTGTGGATAGGGGCAATTATGTTTTTATAAGTAATACCATGGTTCTGAAAAACAGTGATAAAATGTCCTCGAAGGAGTTTTAGTGGAAGTCCCAAGGTCGCAAATCGAGTCTTTTTAATAACCTTCTCTAAGTAAACCATACAATCCTGATTTTCGCTACGATATCCACAATGAGAACCGAAGCAGTAGTAAGCAAAACCATAAAAAGGATTCATGAATATCAGCCAGCGTAGATGCCCTTTAATAGATTTCATAACTGCGTGTTAGACTTACTCTCCGGTCCATTCTCCTCACTTGTAACTTTACTGCGCACAGGTGAAAATAGCAACCCACCGTGCGCACTGTTTTATGGTGAGTTTTAGATGTTGCTTGTGCTTCCTGTGGTGACAAACCAAGATCTTAACAATCCTCCCTTCTTATATTTAAAATTGTTCGACGCGAATATCAAACATTCACGGCAAACCTTATAAATGGAAGTGTCGTGACGATTGGATTTGAATGAGTGGCAATTCTGCATTTATAATCGATGAGATTTATGGTGTGTATGTATGTCGATACAGAAATATATAGGGACTAGAATTTTCGAATCGACACTAGTAAGATTAACTCATTCTTTGAGTGAACAAAATTACTGAACCATTATGACCATATATGTTTTATGTTCGTATTCATGTTGCAAATGAAAACGGGCGTACACATTACAAACAGATATCAGCTATTGAGTGAAATTCTACATTAGCGTATGTTGACGGCGCGCGGCCGCTACCGAAAAACACTTCCACCTGTTTTTGTCTTTTCTGCCCCTTTTGTCTTAAACGCCCTTTAAATTGAAAGAAGTGAATCGTATGAAATGAAAATAGACACATCCAATGTCAGTCTCTTTCCAATTGTTTTCCTTCTCTTCTTTCCACCCTCCTTTAATGCCTCCATATAAAACCACCAAAATCTAATTAAATTCAAAATATACAACTAATTACTTTTCTACGCTGCATGACAAAATACACGTTTCTACTTTAATCAAAAAGAGAAAATTAACGCCGATCTAAATGATCGATTTCAAGGTAGAAGGGAACGATTGGGTGAGATTAATACAAGACAATTTGGCGACATTTTGGTCCATTTTTTTAAACAAAATCGATGATAGCTGGCAAATGTTGCTAGGCAAAGTAAATAGACAAAACATTGTGAGATTATTTTACTTATGATTGATGGTAAACGAAAATTGGAACTATAGGCTTACAAAATTAAAAAAGGCTTATTTTTATTGAAGTGTTTGCAACGTATTGCTGTGATTATATAAATACATACATATATAATAAAAGATGTAATGATCTTAAAAAAGACCTTGACCCAAGGAAAAAAAACAACAACAACAAAACTGGCATACTAGGCAAGCCGAAAAAAGGGTGCAAGGTTGAAACTTCTCCCCCCCCCCCTTTCTTTTCTAATGATCCGTCCCTGAACTAATGCTTTTGGTGACTAATATACGTATCCACGAATTGGACACTCGATAACTCCGACACCACCCTCTACATTTTGGATTTACTCACACAATGTTTCTAATACTATAATAATGACTTCATAAACAACAAAACCACAGAGTGGCTCTTACATGTTAATATCTATCTACTTAGATCTACAAAGCAAACGATAGACAAGTTTAATGAATCAAATAAATAAATGAATAATATATGATCACGTAAAAGAAAGAAGTACAAAAAATCCAATTGCATTGATACACTCTTTTTAGAAAAACGTCGAAAAAAAATAGGAGATAGTCCGAATGGCGAAGCTCGACCGCAAGGAATTGTGGACTTAACTAGACGATCTACTTTATTGCGTCATATATTACAACTACCAGAATGCTTTGCTTACTTTCTTTTGTAGCAAAATTAGCACTAATTGTTCTGTCAGTCTCCAAAGGGATTTGAATATGAAAAAGAATTCACAAAGAGTGCTGGTAGTCGTAATAAAATGACGCCATATATGCAGATCGTCTTTTAAAATAGATTGATGCTACCATGTACATTACCTTTCCGATCTCTCCCCGAAGGTCTATTGATCTGTATATATTGTTGCTTATTATCCACAATTCATTTCGGCTGTATTGCCTATCGACATTTGGCGCTGTCACAGAGATTTGTGTTCCCCCGGGTTTTGTGTTCCCCCACCCCTACCCTTACAATCACATTTTCCCTCAAATCTTGAAAGAAAACCCAACTAAAACACATTAAACTGCTTAAACAAAACAGACACATGGAAAGTAAAATCCTTGCAATATTATGAAAGAAATTATTCACAAGGCTTGCCGAAAGTCGACTGCCATCAACCAAGGTGATAAAAGAGACCTAAAAATAATTTTTACAATTCCAATTCTAGATTTCTTTGCCAAGTAAACAGGATAGAAAAGTCCTATTTTTATTATTCATATTTTTTGCAAAAAATCTCAATAATTGAGTTCAAAAACTTTCGAGTTTGCCATAAGCTAGTGAAATTCGTGACTTCAAAGTCCATCATATTCGTGGCAAATCATTACTTGCCTTTTTAACTTTCAAAGCATCTAGAATTTGAATTATACTTATCTTCCTCTTCACAGTCGATTTTCGGCCTATTGTTATGAAATTCTGAGCTAGTGTTTAAAGTGAAGTGTAGGTGCGATGGTGTCTTGTTGTTTTTTACATCGTTTTGCCGTAAATTTGCATGAAATCACTTCGAATCTTCTCTGAGGACATACTGTACGATTTCCTCCGTATTTTCTGTGATTTTTGAGAAAAATAACGTCTATTTAGTGAAATGTTCGTTGAATATAAATCTTTTGGGGAGGGGAAGGGGGGGATAGGGGGAGGGGAACACAAAACACTAGAGCACAATGTTCGGGGGAACACAAAACTTGGGGGAACACAAATCCCTGTGACAACGCCATTCTCTATGACAAAGTAAATCACGCAATCTACAAACATTTCATACGCATAAAATACCCACCACCAGTATCCGTAAAATTCTGTCCACATGTACACAGGAAGACCACCAAAAATCATGGTCACGGCTTGTTTTCATTCAATAACATTTAAATCACTCATTCAATGACGCATTTATTTATTGAAATCCATTCTTAAGTCAGGTCAAGGATGCGGGACATCCCTGCTACTGGTAACATTGTAACCCAGTACTACCTGCCTCATGGTCGGGCTGTCGGCGACTAAACCGGCTCCCCCTCTAACCTCGATCGTGTCTAAAAGTACACACGAGTGACCACGGATGACCACGAGTGACCACGAATGACCACGAATGACCACGAGTGACCACGAGTGACCACGAATGAGAAAATGAAAAATAGCGAGAAATTAAAAGTGAAAAATGAGAGAAATGAGAAAATGGAAACGCGAATGAGACATAGAAAACACAAATAAAAAATAAATACAAATTGAAATAAATAAATTAAAAATTATTAAATAAACAAAGTAATAAAGAGAGAATTGATGAATATGTAGCGAGAAAATTGAAAAAATGAAAAAATGAAAAAGTGAAAAAAACATTTAACACAAATAAAAAAAAAAATAAACATGAATATTAATTTTGATGCTTTTCAGTGCTTGGAACAGGAACGAGTGGATATAACGTTTCCAAAATATAACGAAATATTTTAAGATATTACTTATTGTATCACAGTTACTATAGTTTATCTCAAATAAGTGCAATTTAATTAAAAGTAGCATTATAGTACAAGTCACATTTGATTCTCGCTGCTTAGATGAAGCGTGAAAATTAAATCGTTTATGATAATATACACGTATCTGGATTTAGTGTACGGTTCTTATCTTTTCTTTGTTTGCAATCATTACGTGTTTGTCATGAAAAGCATGCAATTGGTCTTTTGTAATTAGTTCTATAAATTATGAACAAGGGGTACTAGAAAAAGGAGATTTGTTATGGAAAACACCACAAGTTTTCTATCCTATCCAGTTTACTGTCATACAACAAAACCACAAATGTCATATATCTTCCTGTTGCTATCAGTTGACATGACAGGTCGTTTGTTTTTGCTAGTTTTCAACTCATCACTTTGTTATTCTAGTATATGCACACGCATTTGTTTGGTAAATGTGGGTCCACATGCAACCATGGAAGACCTTTATAAGGGTAATTCATATTGATCTAATCCCTCAGCTCAGGAATTTACAGCATCATGTTTTATAGCTTATTTGATGTGTTGTTTCTGAATATATCGCCTCATCATGGGTGGCAATCAGCCCATTTTGAAAGTCTTCCACACTCACCGTATCCACCGGCATGTGGTCACAATTGAGCTATATTCATATTTGCCATTAAATTATTTTATTCATTCACTTATTTAGTAATAACACGAGAAAATTTGACCGTTTATTTATTTGACCGTTTATTTATTTTAGTATTTGTTTATTTATTTTTTGCTATTTAATTTTTTTTTAATATGCCTTTTTGACTTTTTTCATATTTTCTCTTTTTAATTTGTCGCTTTTTTCATTTTCTCATTCGTGGTCACTCGTGGTCATTCGTGGTCACTCGTGGTCATTCGTGGTCACTCGTGGTCACTCGTGGTCATCCGTGGTCACTCGTGTGTACTTTTAGACACGATCCTCTAACCTCAAGTTAGTGAGGAGGGTGGCATGTCACCCAGCAGGACTAAAAACAAAACCTGTCAAAGGGCGGATGACCTTACCTAGAGTCAACGGCCAACATGCAACCGGACCCACCATGAACGAACACGTTTGTACATGTATTAAATTCAATTTTATCCATGTCAATGTGTAATTTGTTATGGCAGTACTTGGCTGTGATGTATGTAAGTATACTTATTATAAGTCATGCAATTCAGCCCCAAGGCTGCGATGTGATATAATTTTAATAAAATGCTATTCTATTCCATTCCATTACATTCTGTTTAAACAAGTTGAGTTAATGTTATTTTCATTGGTTAATAGCATTTCAGTCCACCAGTTAATAAATGGTTTGTAACAGAGGAGGAATGAATGAATTGATGAAAATAAATCAGATGTTTGCTTAGGGGGAGGGGAGGGAGGAACTTGTCTCCTGGCTCCCCCCTTTGTTGCGACCCTGATAAAAGCTGTCATTTTAATTTTTTGTGTGTATGTCATTTGATATTTTAATTCCTGTATTTATTTCGTGATAAATACTGCATGCTTTATTGGTGTCTATAATACATTAAATAAATAAATCAATAAAACATACAGTCATTTTTTTTGTAGATTTATGATAAAATTTCTCGACGTTTCGACGCTCTCATGCAGGCGTCATTTACAAGAGATGTGAACATGTAGTACAGTTGTTTTTGTAAGTCAAATAATTTCATGAAAATGAACTTTTCTGCCTATTTTTTTTCATGTTTTTCCCGACAAAACGATATCATCAGCTCTATGTTGGCTTTGTAATTTTTTTGAAGGCCAGTGGGTTGACAATATATACAATGATATAAGACTACATCTGACTGACTATCTTATGATAAAAGTAATTGATGGTATTGAATTGTTCTGCTTGCCTGTCGGATGAAGTGATTTATATGATTTGATTCATGCGCCGTCGGCAAAGGTGGAGTTGTTTGCTGTATTTGGTACACGTTTACATTCAAACAAAGTGAAGCTACTTTAGTATGAATTAATGATTATATGATTTTATTCATCTATTTATTATACTTGACTCATCCATCTATCCATTCATTCATTCATTCATTCATTCATTCATTCATTCATTCATTCATTCATTCATTCATTCATTCATTCATTCATTCATTCATCCATTCATTTATTCATTCATCCATCCATTCATTCATTCATTCATTCATTCATTCATTCATTCATCCATTCATTCATTCATTCATTCATTTTTGATTGATTGATTCTTTCATTGATTGATTGATTTATTCATTCATCCATTGGTTCATTGATTTGTTGACCAATTTATTCATTCATTTTATTTATTTATTGAGTCATTTATTTATTCATTCATTCATTCATTCATTCATTCATTCATTCATTCATTCATTCATTCATTCATTCATTCATTCATTCATTCATTCATTCATTCATAATGTTTGATGATAATAATTTAATTTATGTATCCAACCATGCACTTATTTATTTATTTCTTCCTTTATTTTTTTCTAAGCCATCAGTGTGGGAGTTTTCTTCTGCCCCCTCAAAAAAATCACCTATTCCTCAATGTGCTCTCTTTCAATGACTTCGGAAAGACGATGTGTGCTCAGTATTGCTGCCACGAAGTCTCCGATAGAAGATCTTTCAAACTATCATTTTCCGCTCCTTGTAGGTATCATGGAAGTTATTCTCAGACATCGGAGTAGGATTTATTTGCTATCAAAACATTTGCACAGATTGAAGAATTTACATATCAGAAGACGCCTAGAGAGAAAATGCCAGCGTTTTTGAGATATATATATTTTTTACAGAAAAAATCGTAGAGCAGACATGCCTTGGTTACGCTCTTTATTTACGGTTTAGTCATTCTTGGTAAATTGATAACTTTGTTGTTGTAAGTTTTAATACCAGAGGAATTGCTAAAAATGTAAGAAACAAGGGTTGTCTGACAGCATGACATTGTTTCTTCTATATGTTTGTCAGTATATTTTATTGTTGTTGTTGCTTGTCTAGTATTTTGATTGTGTACGGAATTTTCTTTGTTTCTGTTGTGTTTATTTGGTTGTCTGTGTTGGATATATATCAGTTTAATTGCGTTTATTCATTTGACGGTCAATTTCTTTTTGTTTATCTGTCTCTCCTCACAGGATCAGAAATCACAGGAACCCCACCAAAAACAATTCCGCCTGAGTCCAAAACAATTTTGCGCAAATTCTATCGTCCAATCAAAAATTTTTGTCCTAGTTTCGTTTTTCAGATTTATCCGGCATAGTGTAGCCATGGTCTAAAAAAAAAGTAAAAAAAAGAGTAAAAATTCAGATCCCGTTAACACTTTGCCGGACACATATTTCAGCGCAACCATTTATTCATGATAATAGACTTTCCATATATATAGAAAGAGAGTTAAACAAATGCACTCAATAGAACGTTTTCACATAGATTTTTACACAACAGTGCACAACAAGCACAAATAACTTAAAAAAGACGCACGAAAGTAGTTAATAAAAACATTTTATGCTTCTTCAACAAAAAGTAAAACTTGTACGATAATAAGCTGTGCGAACTTTTAGATGCATCGTACATTCCAACGTGCGATGCTCATTAGCAGAGCTCCTCTGGCTCATTCTCACTTTTAGAACTCATTAGCATAGGATAGCTCGCCATGTGAAAAGGCTCTAATACTGACAACCCAAAGACAATTTGCACCTATTCATTGAAAGGGTAAGATCACAAGATATTTTACTTCTTGAGGTAGTTTACAAGAGTTAGCAGCTTAACATTTCTAGCTGGATAAAGAAAAGTGCGATTATGACAGTCGGAGTGTACATCAAATTTTAGTACGGTATATAGCATTAAATAAACAAACGAATTGGCATAAAATTTCCAGTATAATTATGTTGAGTGGTTTTAGCGTTTGTACTCTAATATAATGCAATTATTTTCAGCTCTTTTGTGAAATCTTCGACCAGCAGCCCGCGTTACAGTCACGCAATAGCGTTGCATCGCCTGGAAAGGGGACTCTATTGACTGTTTGTTGCACGTTAGAAGAATTTTCAGCTCAAGTTTATGTAACACTTCGGGTAAGATTTTTTGTAGATACATATTTAGCTGGGGCCGGTTGCACGAAGCCTGAATAGCGCTATCCAACGGATAAATCGCAGCCAGCGGATAAATTCTAGCTTTGAAAGCTTTGAAAGTGCATGCATTCAATATGTCTGCGTATAAATGGCATTGTAGGGACAATAGCTTGTTATCTTTTAACTATTATCACGGATTTTAGTCGAATTTTCCATTCATTTATTCATTCATTCATTCATTCATTCATTCATTCATTCATTCATTCATTCATTCATTCATTCATTCATTCATTCATTCATTCATTCATTCATTCATTCATTCATTCATTCATTCATTCATTCATTTAGTTTTGGATCAGTTTAGATTCCTGGGAGTTTGACTGATTGAAATGTTTTCCTTGTTTCATGTATCTTTAGTGATATTCTCACGACAGTTATTATACGAAAGCTAGACTTTAGATAATTGATACTGTTGACATGTATATAGATGAATTCAAGCTGATAATCTAGATTTCATCGGATGAACCAAAGTAAAATGTTGTTTTGCCAGGAAGATTTTGCCGGAGGAAATCAAATTACGACCACGCACGGGCTGGCTCATTCGATATACACATATAAACAGGGGATAAACAGCCCCTATAAACTAGGGTAGTTGATCGCATTGAAATCGGTTGAAATGCAAAAATGGTGTTATTTTATATTGTTTAAATGCATGATCTCATTGGCAAAAACAAGAAGATTGGTGTTTTTTCAAACATTTGGGGTATTTTTCCTTTATTTTATTCAAAATCTTCTTTCAGCTTTATTAAAGCGATCGTATCTTTTTCTATGAGAAAATTTTATCGTGGGACTCACCGACTACGAAAAGCAAGCGTCTCTTAGTCGTTGTTATGAGCAATTATGATTTGACAAGATCTTTAAACACAAAAGAAACACTGCATGTCTCGTAAACAGAATTTTGTATGTTTTACTTAAGAAATGTGTAACCCATGTCTTCATCGTGAAAATCAAAGAATTTATATGCCGAGAATGGCAAATGTCGCAAAATAATTGAAAAGTCCTTAGTTCTTACGCGTATTGTTACTCAATATAATTTGATATCACTGAGTTGTTGTTAAGCAAACTGGGCAAATATGAGCGCTCGAACGGAGTACAAAACTGATAGTTGCGCGAATCAAAAAATTGCTCCGAGTAGCATGTCGACAAAAAATCTTCAAAAAGCGTTACGTGAAAAACTTGGTGTTGCATGCTTGCTGTGGTGTGTAACATCAGCTAGCCTGTGTACAACCAGGGGGGAGTGTGCGTGTATGTGTGTTTGGGGGGGGGGGGGTAGGAACGGATTTACACACGATAAGCATCAGCTTTATACGGTATCTATTTCTCGCGCAACGACGTGACTCGTCGCTGACAATGGTAGCGTGTAAAGCCTGGTGTCCATATAAACGCAAACGACCGTTTTTGGACGATTTCGATCACGATCATATATGGATCGAAAACGGTCGTAGGATCGAAAAACATTATCCCTATTGATTTTTTTCGATCGCCTGCGACCGATTACTTCACCTTAACCAAATGACGTTTAAGGTCGGTACACACTAAGCGACAAGTCGCTGCGACTTGTCGCCTAGTGTGTACCGACCTTTACGCTGAGCTCACGCTTGTAATTTTTGTTCGTTTTCTGTACAATATTTTAGTTACGTGACTTTTTTATGATTAATTAATTAATTTATAAAAACCATAGAGAGCCCTAATTTTTATTGACAGAAAGTTTAAAAAAAGTTCGGCGAAAAAAGTTTATTTCTATCTAAGGGCCTGTTTATATGAGGCAAACCAGCCCGATTTTGCGAGCTGGTTTTTTTGTTTTTACGCTCTGAAAGCTTGAACACAAAAGAAACCAGCCCGCTAAACCGTGCTGGCTCGCCTCATATAAACAGGCCCTAAGTTTAACGTTAGAACATTTACCCTTATGCCGGAATTGTTTCACCTATATAACCAATATGTTGATTCCTCTGCACTTAGAGTAACTAAAAGACAAAATATTATTCAAACAGTCGCAAACTATTGTTATTTATTTTTTACTTGATATCAGGTGTTTTTCAGCGAATCGTGCGAGCAGTCATGCTTTCTGATCTCAACACATGGGCAGCCAATTCTCCATAATTAAATCAACCTGTTTGTTAAACGCTATGCCACCCCAATAGAATTCTAATCAATTCAATGCGATGCATAGGTCGGAAAATCAATTTTACGATTTAACGCCTCCAGGCCTAACTTTACAAATATATGTCAAATTCAGTTAAAATATTACTAAAATATGTGGTTAATAAAAAAATGTTTGAAGGAAAAAGACAGAAAAGCATTTCAAAACGTAGGTAGTCTTCCTCGGAAACCCAGGGATAAAACCACGTCCCTCGTAACGCGGTAGCCAGTTCCTGAGAAAGCCGAGAGTGCATGCGTATTTTCGCCCACAAAAAGCAGAAATATTGAGCCTAGAGCACAATGAAACTACAAAAGCGCTGTTCTAGTCGCTGTCGAGCAGACATTGTGCGCTATGAATCTCTCCCTCTTTTTAACGGCGAAAGCAATAACAGACATATTTGTGGCAGCTTTACGAAACGTTGCGCTATTGCAGTCCTAGACGAGCGCTTTAGTTTGTAGATCGATTGCAATCTGAAAGCTAGTATATAGAATTGTTTCAAAGAAAAGGCTTGTTCTGGCTACGTTGTCAGTGTGATAGGCCATTGCATTTGCATGTGATCAGTGGTTAAGTGAGTTTTAGTCCCTTCAAGAGGAATTGGCATATTTCTCACTCGTTATTTAACACAAGTCATTTCATTTCAATTTATGCATTTAAAAATTTGAAGCATTTCGAATACTATTATCACCAATAGAGAAGGCCAAAATGGCAAACTGCCCTCTTGAAAACGCGATGATGGTACCTGGTACTCGCTCCTCTCGTGCGCAAATGACGCTACTCGGGCCACACATAAAAACAACATGGTCTCCAAAAGTCATGTTATTGTCCTATTTTCAACACGCTCATGTATCAGAAAAAAGAGGAAAAAACGTCTTATTGATTTGCCCTGGTTCACCTCGGTGGCATATTCCCGTAACGGTTGCAAATTACTGGTCTATAGTTAAGAATTGAAATAGTTTTTATTGATCAAAATATATTGTGGCTACCGTTTTAGATTATTTTAATTTCACAGGTGTTTCAAAGACACCTATCAATCAATCTATATCACGCTCCACAATATGCAAATGGTTTTTCCATCTTTTTAGCTTCATAAAGTGTCCCTGTATTTCTGAATGTTAACGCGCAGAAGAAGTTCTTCATGTATGACTATTCAGAGTATTCTATATTGTATTTGCAACTCAAATCATTCCAGTGTTTTTTGTAGAAAAAAACTATGCGTTTAGCTGTACACGATCGCTCGACTCGATTGCTGAGAACTTGAGCGATCCCAGCGATTTAGATCACTTTTTTGGGCGATCGTAACGATAATAGTGATTGTAGCGATTATATAATAGTAACAAGGCTTTAGTATTCGTTTTAGTTTCACAAAGACAGCTAATGCAGCTTGCATGGATTGGTAAGCGCGCGCTAAAAATTAATGTTACTGTGTAACGTGAGGCCGCCAGCTTAAAAAAAAGAAACTTAATTGATTTTATACTAACAAACATTTTAGTCGAGTTATGAACCTTTTTTATTTTGACTGCACTCGAAATTTGCTTACTCGTGCATAAGCTAACGGACAGAAACGTGTTCAATCAAACGTATTCTCTCATCCAATCTCGCACATGCTGTTATTAAATGCTGCATTGCTCTTTCATAGCAGCTCAAATAACTGAGAGCCACTTATCACAGTGGGATTCAGTCTATAAAAATAAAATTAAGTAGTTATAGCGGTTTGTATGAGCGATTTTCACTGTTTTGTTCTATAATAAAGATGCTGAGCATTGAAAAGTGGTGACAGCCGGCTTTTTTCTTATTCAAATTCATTTTTTTTTTTGCGTTAAGGGATATGGTTTAAATACGTGGGACTAAAATTCAAAAGCGCCGCTTAGATTGTTGTTTTCTGTCCGTGGTATAAAGAAGGAATTGCTGTCGTTGAAGTGCTTTTGAAATTAGATATAGATACATAGGTTTAATGCACTTAACCGGGGTTTTAAAAACAAATAAACAATTATTGCAAATAAACGCACAGAGGCACATGCAACATCTAAAAGACAAACTAAACCAAATAACTGAAACAAACAAATGAACACAAAAATGAACAAAAACAACAACAACAAACAAACTAACTAACAAACCAAACAAACAAATGAACAAACTAACCAACTAACTGATCAACCAACCAACCAACTAACTAACAAACACTTTGAATGAATGTAAGCCTATTCGATTACATTTTTTATCAGAATCGAAGGCTGCTCATCAATTTCGAATTTTTATGCCTTTCGTAGAAGAGGGTAAAATATTGCCTACGCTCCAAGGGTGTTCGTATGTCCCTACGGCAATGTATGAATGAATGGAATTGATGATTATCAGCTGTGTCGAGATTTCTCATTCATCATCATCAGTATTTTCAAACTCGGATCCATGACTAATTTAATTGCTATTGAACAACCAATCAATCTTAATTCTTTTTTAGAAATGTTTTCTATATTCTAAGATGGTAATTATTTTATCGCAGACGAGGCGTTTTGAGCTGTGGGAAATTTCCTTTGAGCATTTTAGTGACAGCGTTAATCAAAAGCACTTTGTAAAATTACTAGTAAAATACCAATAGGAAACTGTTCCTCAAACAATTTATCAATTATTATGATTGCCAACAAAGTAACACTTTTAAGGATCTTTTTAATGAGCATGGTTTGTCGATTTTTTATTGATAATTCGGAACTGTAAAAAATCAAGAAAACCTCGCGCCCGACAAGACGTTTTTCATGCATTGCTGTCAGTTTCCCCGGTCGCAGAGAAAATCGTTCGGCAGCTTTTTAATGTACGCCATGGTTTTTTTGTATGTTTAATTTTTCTTGAATAGTTCGTTGAAGTGTTTAATAGCTAGCCTCTTAAAAGAAAAAACATTTTTAGACAGGGATATTTTAAAAGCTTAATTTCTATGTCTACTTCCTATATCCTCGTACGTACGATGACACAACAATATGAAACTTTACAGTTAAGATTTATTCTTTAATTTTTTTTTTTTTTTTTTTTTTTGTTGTCATTAGTAATATAACAGTTTTTATCTTTTTTATTAATTTTGATTGGTAGTGTGCTATTAATTGTGGTTTTTAGTAGCTGTTAGGGAAAAAAAAAGCTAATAAGTCTTATAGATTTTTATTGATTTTTAGGTTTCAAGTATAGAAGTCTCAATTTTTCTTTGCATTAAACAGTAGAATTACTAAAATTGTTTTGAGTTATTGTCGACTTTCACATCCCATAATATCTTCTGATTTTGTAAAGTATATGCATAATTGAAATCATTTGTATTTGAGTGACAATCTTATTCTAATAAAAAAAAACACCTCCCAAAAACATAAAGCATTTTGGTTGTCGCGGAAAGATGCGAATTTATGAGTTTGTCAGTCTCAATAGAGTAACGTAATCTTCGACAAATTACAACATTTTTCTTTTCAATGTTCATTGGTTCTAAGTCTGAATATACACAATATATACAGTATTTATAACACTCTCAAAGATATTGCTTCTTATCTTTCTAACAGTTTTGATATTGAAGTCTCTTAGATGTTCATATATAGGTTTTGTAAGTCAATTGGAAATTACCCAATGTCAGTATTTGTTCGGCCCACATCACGTATACAAGCTCAGTTCCAACCTCGTTTTTTTTTGCGCAATTTTTCCATTCGATTTATTATTTTTTGTTCGCTTATTAGAATGTTTCAAAACGCGATATGTTTGTTCGCTGTGCACTGTGACAGCGTTTTTTGATCGTTTGAATAGTTTGTAGTTTTTAAATCTTTAATCATGTTCAGTATTTGCTGTACTAGATATATCTTTTTTTAATCTTGTGCAATTTTCCAGACGTTTTAGTATTTACATTGGTCAAGTGTTTCCAGAACACTCTGTCATTTAATGTATCCATTCATCTTATTTATGACATGTGTATCATAATTCTCCTTTTTCGGTAAACTGTCTCCCATTTAGCTGGGGAAATATTTGATATGTCGTGACATGATTTGAGTTCATTTTCGTAGAATGACGCTCCAGATTTTCTTAAAAGTGACAACACTTTTCTTGGCATTGTTTTTAAACTGATCCAATTTTCTTCGACATTTTTTTCTAGCTTTGACTAGTAGTTTAATAGTCCTCATTTTCTACTAATGACGCACTTTTTTTCCTGATCTTTTAGTTAATTGCCTGCATTATCTTTAGTTAATTGACCTTCATTATTTAAGGGATGACTTCGTATTCACGAATCTGTAAGAAAATAAGTTTATACATATTTTGACATTTTCTCGAGATGTTGTAGGTTCCTAAAAAAACACAAACTGGTGTCCGAAGTTTCTCAGCACGTTTTCAAATCTCTTCAGTGGACATTAGTGAAGCTCCTTCAATTCCATGCTTCGTGTTCTTGAAATTCAAGTTTTTAATGGTATCAACTGCTGTTATTTCAATCTGGTCTGAATAGAACATTTTCCAGTTTGTCAAAACGATATATTTCATATTGTTTGATATCGTTAATGTTTTCTTCCATATCATACAGGTGAAATAAATGCCTTTTGTTCTCTTAGAAATACAAGGCATGAAGTCATGATATCTAGCATTTCTCCCATGTGAAGATATGACGCTACAAACGGTGACCTTTTTTTTAAAGCATTGTTTTAAACGCTTTGACGTCATTCCATCTCATTTGTTGCGTTTGAAATTTGTACATGTCACCTAATTAAAGTCGCCCACTTTCTTGAAATGTTTGATAGCGGTTTGCAAATACTAGTTTAGTATTCATCAATATTTATTTTCCAGTCAGCCGAAGAAATGGAGCCACGATTGCACTTCAGGACCTTGATTTTTATGAAGTACTTTAAGCTGTTGCTCACGGCAGTTCACTTTGCTCAACTCGGCACGTTGTTTTTCCAAATATCTTTTTACGCCAACCTCCGCTGTTTCATTTACGTTCAAATCGGTAAGAAAATCTTGAGGGAAAAAGTCCCCAAAACCTTTGAAACTCGCAAAGTCTTTTGGAGATGGCTTGCTCATTTTATGACCAGTGATTTTAGTTGTGGCTGTTCCAACCTTAGTTTGGCTAATCCATCGTTCTTCTTTCTTGAAAACATCCTTCTTGCCCTTAACGAGATTTTCAAAGCGTTTCGCAGAAGAGAGAAGGCAGTATGATGATGTGTTGCTTTGATTCGTTTCTCCACCCACGGAGTGATGGTGATGTTTCTCTCCTTTTGAACCAACTACTTTGTTTTCTTTCTCTTCTTCTTGTAGTTCGTCAATCGTTGGTAATATTCGCAAAGGATTCTTTTGTTGTCTTGAGTTCTTAGTTGCTAGCTCATATGACTCATAGTTTGTGATATTAACGCTTAAACAGTCCAACGTACACTGGCCTTGGGTAAACCGACACATTCTTCAACGGTTGCTGATTTGTTTAAACGCATTTTGGTCGCATGTTCGTTTTTATTGCACACAGAGACGTCACCAGGACAACGTAATTGACGTCAATCCTATCTTGTTAAACTTGGCTTGTCCATGAATAATTCACGCTTTCCATTGGTGTATTTTTTCTTGGAGATAGTGGGGTATCGTATAACTTCCTTTAAATAAATTATTGTACTTACTATCAGGCCAATCTATACCAAGGGATTATACTATCACAGAATTGAAACTGAAAAAAAAAAACTCGTTTGAGTGATATATATGTCGGACAGAGTGAAATCCACACTGGCTGCTGGAGCTATTGAAATAGATTTAAGAGATAGTTATACGCATGTGGTCGGTTTGAGGTATAAATAGAATAAGATGTCGTTGGAAATGTCAGCTGTTGCTGTTACTATTGCATGACGGTGACTGATCATGATGAAAATAATCGAGATGTGTTGATGATTATTCTAATGGCCTTGAGAGAAGAGGAAAAAAAGCGGTTTCAAAAAGCTTTTTTTAATTAATCGTTAGAGAATATGAATATGAATCAATGTTTCCCTTCGTCGTTTTCAAAAGACTAATCAATTGGCTGCTGAGCTGAGTTAGTCAAGAGGCTTCGTTAACTCTGTTTTGATGATGATCATGATGAATGATGATGATGTCCATAATAACGAATTTGATACATGGTGCTGACTGGCACGAGAACAATCAAAATAATGCTGATGCTGATGATAATATCTATACTGGTGCTGATGCTGATGATAATATCTATACTGGTGCTGATGATGATGATATCAATACTGGTGCTGATGATGATAATATCAATACTGGTGATGATGATGATGATATCAATACTGGTGCTGATGATGATAATATCAATACTGGTGATGATGATGATGATATCAATACTGGTGCTGATGATGATGATATCAATACTGGTGCTGATGATGATAATATCAATACTGGTGATGATGATGATAATATCAATACTGGTGCTGATGATGATAATATCAATACTGGTGATGATGATGATGATATCAATACTGGTGCTGATGATGATAATATCAATACTGGTGATGATGATGATAATATCAATACTGGTGCTGATGATGATGATAATATCAATACTGGTGATGATGATGATAATATCAATACTGGTGAGACCTGGTACGGATTGAACAATGATAATAAATAATAAGATTAGAATATTCTAAGCATGGCGATGTGTAAATCTTACATATAAAGCCAATTAACAAAAGAGTCTCAACGTAGCTCAACGTAAGTTAAGCAGTTATTATATTGATTGGCAAATAAATGTATAAACGTGTAAATCCCATGCGAAAAAGGAACCGCTCAATGACGTTTGAAGGAAACAACGTAGCAATTGAACTGATATACAAATAAGGCTAAGAACAACAATCTTATCACAATTCTGGGTATTCACATTTTCCAAGCGGGGGTGGGATATGTAGAGAGGGGGGACTGGACCTGATATTTCTTCATTTTTTTTGCTAATTATCAATTGATAATTAAAACTTCTTTATTGATATAAAATATCAAAACAAAAAAAAGGACTAACGTCCGAAACGTCAGTATCGCCATCGTCACTATATATATATTTTACAAATGTTTCTCAAGAAACACTGAAGCAGTCCAATCTAGAATCTTACTAGTTTTTAACTCTAAAATATCAACATTTTAGTTGGATTCAATCGAGGCTTAAAAAAATGATCTTTTTTGGGGTGTTATGAATTCGCTTAAAGTTTAATCGACTTTTTGCTTAACTATTTTACGGGCCGTACAGGACTGGACCATCAGACAAGTGATAGGGCTTTTCCCCACTTCTCCTTTTTTTTTAGTTTTTCTATTGTTAATTCTTAAGTCTGGTTTCCATATATTTGCTACGATTGCTGGGATCGCTACGATCGCCAAAAAGAATTGATTTAAATCGCTGGGATTTGTCAACTTCCATCTCCGCGATCAAGCTGGGCGATCGGTAGCGATCGTGCACAACTAAACATATAATTAGCTATTTCTAGGAAAAACACGAAAAAATGTTTTTTTTTTCAATTTTTCAGCGATAGTGGCGATCATATTGAAAGAGAAAGAGAAAAAGAGAGATTAACGTACAGATTTTCTCGTCTCAAAGAGAACCGATGTCAAGTGGTGAGCTAAGTATTTCCAAAAGGAAAAAAATAGCAATTTGCAACGTGGAATGATCAACTGTTATAAAGGGAGGGTGCCAACGAAAATTATAACAATGTTTTATCTTGAGCCTCTAAGCTATAAAATAACAACAAAGCCCCGAAAAGTCTGCAAGGCTTATTAAGTTTTTTTGTCGATTCGCGAATATTCATTCTTTAAGCTGTTCATTTACTAGATTTAATACAAACATATAGAAAATGTATTCTGGTAAACTGACGCGACATTTTTTTTGGTCATATGATATACGTTAATCGATATATACGTGTTACATTTCGTTGTTCATATGTTATCCCCTTTTTTGATTTTCTTTCTATTTTTCACTTGCTTCGTTTTATTGCTTCTTTATTTCCGTTGTTTGATTATTTTCGTTAAGTTGCAATGTGACTACATGCGATTGTGAACATTTAAGCTATTAATAAAGTAATTGATAAATTCATATTTATTCATTCGTTCATTCATCCATTCATTCTTTCATTTACTCATTTATTGATTCATCGATTCATTCATTCATTCACATCTATCCATTTACTCATTCATTCATTCATTCACATCTATCCATTTACTCATTCATTCATTCATTCATCTACCCATTTACTCATTCATTCATTCATTCATTCACATCTATCCATTTACTCATTCATTCATCTACCCATTTACTCATTCATTCATTCATTCACTCACTAAGTTATATTTATTCTCTATTTTCTCTCGTGCATTGTTTTTTTTTTTGTCCAATATTGTTTATTCCTAGGAAATGGTATACACAAGTGTTGTAAGTAAATCGCACAAGTGCCTTCTATAAACTATCTTTCATATGCTTAAGGAAACAGTCAAATATAGAACTGTGCCAAACTATAGAAATTACTTTTACTAATGAATGAACACAGAGAGATCGCCCCAGGGTTATTACATGAACATATGTTTCTATGATATACAGACATCACGTACTTGATATGAAAACACTGGTTTTGTTACACTAGATATTTAGTCGTTTTCAAATCACATTTTGTTTGTAGCTAGCCGCTGTAAAAGTCAAATATTCGTCTATTCGACTTCACTCGTAAGATATATATTTAGGCATGTTTTTTTCAGTTAAACTTGTTCAGTTATTCATTTTTCACTTTTTAATCTTTTGAATATTGTTTATCTCGTTTAATTGTTCATCCATCCGTCAGTCGGTCCGTCTGTCCGTTCGTCTGTTTGCTCGTTCGTTCGTCCATCCGTTCGATCGTTCTTATGTACATTCATCCATTCCCTGCTCATTCATTCATTCATTCATTCATTCATTCATTCATTCATTCATTCATTCATTCATTCATTCATTCATTCATTCATTCATTCATTCATTCATTCATTCATTCATTCATTCATTCATACATTTCCTCATTTCCCCATTTATTTATTACTTGTTTCAGAACATGCGCACCGCGTCCCCAACTTCTTCATGAATCTATTATGATTTCATTAACTTGTGAATTAACGCTCTTATTACCCTTTTAACTGCTACTTTCCCCAAACGTATCACTTATTTAACAGACCAAATTAAATTTCTATATTTAGAAAAAGTCCTTTGTGATTTACAACATTGATATGTGACTTGCACAATGTTTTCTATTCATTAATTAACATTAAACTTAAGTTTGATTGTATTATTTGATAAGCCGACGGATCACGATAAGTTAAAAATGTCATTAAAGATATTGTAGTTCTACTTTGATTTTCAAAAAAACGAACTTGTAGGTTTATGTTATGCATATACTCTTCCCCTGCACGCGGATGTTTTCGCCCGGCCGGGTGTCAACATATAGTAGCCAGCGTTGCCTATTTCTTCACTCTCTTCTAAGCCAGAGCACTGATCTATCGAACGAGTGTTCGGAAATTGACCGAACAGATATATTTGGAATTAATGTTCTTTCTCGAATAACGTCGACCAAATCAAAAATTATCGACGCTTTTGTAAAGGGTGCTATTACAATATTCAAATAAGAGGGGGAGGGTGTGCCTGTCTGGAATGCGCCTGGTTTGATTTTCATCCTGTAGCAAGGAATGAAAATTCATCTTGAAGCTATACCCTAAACCTAAATCTAAAACCGATTCTTTTCTTTTGGTTGTATAACTTTTTAGCTTGAACTAATTGATTTTTACTTAACTTACTTATTTTTTAATTTACTTAAATTTGCGTAAATTAATCAATTCATTTATGCCTTTGATATTAAACCTAAACAGGAGATTGAGATACTGTGGAAGGATTCCGGCTTCCACAATCTATGACTGCATTCTGGGTATACAAATCTCGTCATCACTCATTTCTTACTTGTAGTACACCAATCCGACCAATGACATTGCCAATATTCTAGGCATGCGATTTCAGCTAATGAGGTAGTTCACCCTTTTTTGACTACTTATTTATTGAATTTTTTTGAATATTTACAATATAAATTCTATTCAGGAAGCTTTTATGAGCTAGAGCTTTTTTCATTGTTTTGGTTGCATGTTTTTGTTTTCATTCCCAAAAAGTTATTTTTAAACCTTCTTACGAGAGCGTGTTTTATCTGATCAAAAGAAGCGGCGAAGGAGAAGCAAAACGTGCGATTTTATCCCATCAAGAGCAGCTGACAAACCGAATACGACACTCCAATTCTGAGTGATGACATCATCGCGCGCCATCTCTATCATTTGATAACTGAAAATAGACTCTATAATCCCAATGCAAAACAGAGCTTGTTTCTGTTACAAAAAAGGCAATTTTAATAGAAGATAGGAAGTTTGATTGGTTATTTTACATTCGATGAATCAAACGTTTGATTGCATTGATTGCGAAAAAGCAATGCCGCTTTATCTGTTTTTTTTAGATGGATGGATAGATGGATGGATGAATGAATGAATGAATAAATGAATGAATGAATGTGTATACATGAATGAATGAATGAATTGATGAATGAATGACATGAATGAATAAATGGATGAATGAATAAATGAACAAATGAATGATCATTTATTGAGTAAATAAGTGAATAAATGAACAAACGAATACCTGAGGAGACGACATAGGGTCTGAATTATTGATAGCATTATTGATTTGCTATCATTAACCATGATTAACATGAAATCGAGATCTATTGAATTAGTTATATTCGAACTATTTTGTTCGTGCGTATACTTTTGTCCGATTTATCATATTTCATGTCTTTGATAGCTTTTCGATTAATCATGATCTTGTGTTCTATGTCGATCAAGTTGTCACGTTTAACCGTGATTCGATCTTTAATGATACGCATTGCATGTTCATGGCCCTAGATTTTTAGTTGGATGATGTGAAATGTTGATGTTGATCTGGCAGGTTGATCCGTGATTCGATCTTGTATGTTCATGGCCATAGACCTTATTAGGATGGTTTAATGGTTCAAGGCTTTATCATTCAGAATTATAATAGTTATGAAAGACATTTTGAAGCCCTTTTTTTCTTTCAAAAAATCGCAATTGGATGACAATATTCAGTACTTTCCAGTCACTGAGCACTGATTTACTGTTTGACTAGAGCTCAAGCTAAGTTAATCCAAAGTTGATGAGCACGCAACGTTCCACGATACGTATTCCTCTGCAAATTCAAAGTGTCTTTAATATAGAAAACTGGAACATAATTCAAGAAACAAACGAACTAACAATCAATAGCATTTTATCAGTTTGTATTTGCAGTACAATTGAATATTATCAGTTTCAGTCCAATTGATTGTATACAAATAATGTGGGCGATGTTTAGACAAAACGATACATTTATCGGAAGAAGGATGAGTAAGGGGCGAGTTTTATAGCTTTATGTGTTATGAAACGAAGAACGCACTTTTTTAAGGAAACAAAGTATACTTTGTCGTATGCGATTTCATTTGTTCTGACGCTAAGAGTTAGTATGTTTACAATGAACTGATTGCACATCTCCTGTATAAAACACATTGAATCCCATTATAATCTAAAGGTCTGTTTGAGATATAGTATGTTTGAGTTATTGAAAACAAAGTATCTTTGCTTCGGGTAAACTTCCACTAGCGGTTTTCTTTAATCTGATACAACTTTTGTTTTATGTCAGACGGCAGGATATACTCCTACCCAGACCCCCAGAATGACAAGCCCTCTTGTAAAGGCCTAATCGAACAAAACACCGCGGTCAGACGTCTGCGCATGCCCCTAAAAAAGAATTGGTATTAAACTATCTCGTACCCAGTGCTTTCTGCGTAGGGATTTCTAAAGAAAACTACGATAAAGAAAACTTTCACGGTTTTTTTCTTAAAATGTAAACAGAATTGAAAATGTGTAAACCTAGGGTATCAAGAGAATATAACAAAGAGTTTATATACAAAAAATTAAGTTTAAATATTCATGTAATTTTTAAAAAGTCAATTGCCAAACGATCTGATTGTTTACAAATGGAAATGACTCGCGGTGCCCTCGAACAATGGAAAAATAATTTACTTATTATTATATTAATATCAGTCTCTAACCGACCATTCCTCATGTTGTTTCAGGGCGCTTAAGGAAAGGGTTAATCAATGATGCGAAGAGTGAGGACTGGATCCTAGTATGACTGTAAACATGGCGGGAGGTTTGTGAAAGACAAGCGCCCTGGTTGTTATTTCAATGTGGCGATGGGTAGGTAGAGAAAGGGTATGGGTAAGTTGTATGAATTATTGTTTTGACATAATGTTTTTTATTAAATTCATGACAAAAACGCATTTCAAAAGAATTTTTTATTATCATTTTTTCTTTGCAAATGATTAGCCTCAGTGACTTGCGATTTTTCCACAAGAACAAAACAAAACTAAATAAAGATGATATTTTTAGATCTATTGTGCATCACTAAAATAATCATGATAACCAAAACTCATTTCATCTTCGTAAAGATTTTTCTATTTCCTAAATTCTTGACCCTTTGGGGCATCAACAGGGAATGATCACTTATTCTAACGGAAAGATGTAATTCTTCACTCACCTTATTAGGCAGGAAATTAAATTAACTTCAAGAAGATCAAAGAGATTTCGATTTAATTGAATTTTTCTCTTGATTTCACTCGGCTTATGAACTTCATATAATTGTTTGATCATCAATCTAAGAAAATCCGAAAGTCTTAAATATGATTCACACATAGGGAAATTCTTTTCGGATTCCTGTGGTGAAGATGGAGACATTTTGCTATTTTCCAGACTTCTCTCAACACCTACTTCACAGGGTATCCGGTCATTTCGCTCGAAGATTTGGTTTTCGATCGAAGCAACTATTGATTCGAAAAAGACAAGAAAATAACGATTAAATATCTTCAATTTGCAAAAATAATGCTCTCTTCTTTTGTAGAAAAATATATATGATAAATTGGAAATTAAACTCGACTTTGTTTGTAAAGTGTCGTGTGTTTCTAAAACGCAAGGTTCCCGTGTTTACAGGAAATCTTTAATCATCTTTCATTAAGTAAAAAAGCTAAACGAAGCGTAAAAAGTTGAAAACATTAAAAATATGTCGTTAAAAAAATTAAGAATTAAAAAAATCAATGATGAATGTCATGATGATTTTGAATGATAAAAAATGATGTTAATTTTCGCACGTAGTCCAGTTTTCATACAATTGTTTTTCATTTGATAGCTCAGTGGCTTTCTGATTCTGTTATGAATTGGCTACCAGTAGTTAAGTTCGAGTAATATAACATAGGTTTGTCTCATCTTTTCAGCTTCAAAATATTCAAAAGTTCTCTCCTAAATGCCGTATCGTAAATTGCATAAATTAAAGGGTTCAACAACGAACACAATTTATCCATAACACTCACAGCCATTGCAGTAAAAACCATTAGATCCTCATCGTCAATTAGTTCAAATGCGGTAATAACTCGAAGCATTATTTGTGGCGACAGACAGACAACGTACGAAGCAATTACTAGCGAACACGTGGTGAGGGACTTAGCTTTTTGATGCACGGTAATTGCAGTGAAATGACGCGATTCATAGTGACTTGATGTCTTCTTGTGTCGTATTCCGTTCGCGGCTTTTTCATAACACAGTGTTATTACCATCAAAGGAACTAAAAACCTTACCAGAACATTAATAAATGTGCATACTCGAGACAGCCAATCTTCCGAGACAACGCAAAGAGAACATTTACCAATGGAGACTGTAGTAAAGTTTGAGGTCTTCAGCGTGAAGTGTTTCTCTTTGGCCATAAAAGGCACCGTAGAAACAGCAGTTACCAAAGCGTAGAACCAAACTATGGAAGTGGCTTTTAGCTTGTGTTTAATTAAGTGTCCTTGAAGAGGATAAACAATGTTTATCCAATGGTCTATGGCCATTGCTACAAGAAGGCAAAAGATTGATCCGTATAAAATGTCACTCACAGTTTTTACCACAATGCATACAGTTTTTCCTCGGGAATTAGTTGAATTCAGAAGTACATAAGTTGTATTCAATAGAAGTAGCATTCTCAAGACGATTTCGACTGCACTGAGTTGCAGAATTAAGTAATTTGACAAAACTGACAATAGCCGCCGCCTGGAACGTTTCATGACAATGTAGACGAGAATGTTAGAACATATTCCAGCCACGAGAAAGAAAATTGTCAAGATGAAGCATATAAGATGTGTTGTTGGTGATAAAGCCAGTGCTTCTAAAGATTGTACCATTTTGTCATGTAAAATTCGGCTATTTGATCTTCTCTTCTGCGTAGACCTAATGAAGCTGCTCTGGGTCCTTTTGTTTATCAAAGCCAGCAAGCTAAAACGAGACTATTGTTTCGTATTCATCGAAGCATGATCTAAGTAATATCGGGAAAAGCATTGGTATTTCTCATGCAACAGTAGAAAGTCGAATGGTGCTGGTTGTTGTTACACATGTTCCATTTGACTTCCTTCTAAAATCGGGATCATCATTCAATTCAATTAAATGATGCATTATTAAATGCAGCATAGACCATAGTTAATGCAATATTTGTTTCCTATTCTCGAAAAAACAGACCCTAATCTCGATCCATTCAGTCTAACCTATGTTCACTTGCTGATGTAATAAAAATGGTCAATAAAGATAATGGCTAAAATATACATGTTCAGAAGAAGTAGAAACCATACCAGCATTGTAAACAAATTAAACTATACAGCGTTTAAGGCAGTGTTTACACGAAGCCGGCTATTTTCGTAAACGCACATTTTTTTATCCGTTTAGGCCTACCGTTTACACGAAAACGCTACTTAGCAGGCTATTTTCGAAAACGCCTCTCAGAGTGGATATTTTCGAAAACGACGGCAATGCGTTTTCGTGTAAACGCTTTAGCCGGCTATTTTCGAAAACGCTGAAGTCATCACTTTGAGTCATAATGAGAGAGAGTAATTCAAACATTTATTCACCAAAATGCTTACAGACGCTCTTCAAGCTAACGAAAACGATGCGAAAACGATAAGCGTTTACACGAAAAGGCTATGTAAACGGCTATATTATTAGCCGGCTAAAAAATAGCAGGCTTCGTGTAAACGCTGCCTAAAGCATCAAAATAACACAGATACTTTGAGAAAGTGTTTGATTGATGGATCTGTTATTAGTGGACAGGTGTTTGTAAAGTACCTTTGGGACTTGTATTACAGATATCATATAATTGAAAGCTAATTGATTTACAACTGAAAGTTAGACAACTATTTGAGTCAAACAGACTACCAAATTGCTGCAGCATGCATATTACAGTCACTGCACCGTCCCCGGGCACCGTCACTATTTGTTTGCGCGCAATGAAAAGAAAGGAGTTAGTTCTGAAAGAGACACTGACTTATAAATGTCAAGTGAACATTAGTTAGTATTTTTTTAAGCGAAGTCGGTTGTTAAAAGGAGCGTCGTCTGTTGTATTTACGGTGAGGTTGAAGTCGAGAAGTCGCATTACTCTATTGTTCACACTAATTTCTTACAAGTCTGCACTTGCCTAATTGCTCTATTGTATTGTATTGCAAGGCATTGTTATGTAATTGTTATGTAATTACCTTAAACAGCTGTTAGCATGTGTCAGTTTTCACCAGCATTGCGTAGATGGTCTCTTGGGAGACGATTGCTGACATGACTTGATAATCACAATGTAATGAAATTAAGACAGAATCTCACTTGAGCAAACGCAGAAAAAGCATGAAATAAAAACAAACTATAGATGCTAACAAATAGTAGCTGTTCAGCTACTTTTTCTTACTATCACTCCACCAGGGGCCGGTTGTTCAAAGCTCGATTAACCCAGGATTAGCGCTAATCGGGCTTTGAGCAACCCAGCCCAGAACATTACTATTTCTTTTGTTTGGGTATAATTATGTTCTTGTTGAGTGTTAGTGACAAATTGTATGCAACATAAGTAACGGTCGATTTGTGTGTGTGTGTGTTTTTTTTTTTTTTGGAGTCTGATGAACTTCGGAAACAAACTTCTAGTTGTGTATTGCGATTTACATGGTGTGAATTGTCGTCGTGCCTTTGTCGTGTAAAGTTCGGCACGTCCTCGTGAGACTGTTCTATGACGACAGGTTTTTGCCAACAACTAGCTGAACTAATCAACTCACTGCATTTGCTCAGTTCAGTGTGGACAGAAGAAACTCCCAATTATCCATATCAATTGAACTTGTGGAGACCTAAAAAAAATTCATGATGAAGCCAGTCGTGATAATTCACTCAAAGTCTTTGTTTTACTGTTCAGAAAATCAATGCATAAAACGTCCATTTTTCTACGACAGAAGACACAGAAATCCCCCCCCCCCCCAGTAATTACTATGAAAACTATTCTTCTGTGCTCCTTATTGTGGGTATTCTTTACGTTTTGTATGGACATATGTTTAAGAAGTATTGCTTAAAATCTCACGATGTTTTGTTGCAAAATGGAGATATAGATCGTCAAAACAACCACAGAATTACATAACACAGCCGGCACGCACTTAGTCGGAATATATAAACTATGGTCTGAAGTACTCAATCATTACTTCTCTTCGTGAATTGTCAATGATTTTAGTGGGAAATAATCAAGTCAACGGAATAAATAATTTAGCGGAGTTCAAAATGAAAACTAATCACACAACTTTCGTTTAATGGCATAATAGTTCGTCGATCGGATTAATACCAGACTCGAGCCAGACGCGCCTAGACCGCCTAGGAAACTTTATGATTTTTTAAAATAATTATCTGCACGAAATGTTCCCCAATCGTCGACAACAGCACCGGTCAGTTTGCTACGTTGATAATTGCATCAAAAGTCGTAGGAAAAGGCTGTTATGTGATAATTTGAAAATCACTGCATTTTCTTTTGTGTGTTTGTCTGAATACCGTAAAAATTCCACTGATTTTAGTTATTTTTAAGCAAATCAGCCAAGTACGGCGCCGTTTTGTCAAAAATCTCGTTGCCTCACCGTGGCATTGACGATTTCATGCTAAATTCGCCGCTTTGTACTGCCGCATTTGGTTAATACACAGCTGTAAGCGAGGTTGCCGCGTATTTTACAGCATGTTTTAAAATTCTACAACGTTTTCTATGAGTCGCACGCGTCTGTTGTAGGAGAGCTGTTGGCTTAACACGCCACAACTCGATCGAGTTGTTGAATGGCGTGAGCGATTAATCATACAACTAAAATATAGGCGAACTCGTTCGATAGAAAACTATTGAAAATATAATTTTCTAGCAGCAGTTTTAAAATGAAATATTGTCGAAGCAACTAGATTTTCAAGCTATAGCTATATTTCATTACTTGTCAATTAACGAATTAGCCGACTCAAAAAAAATTAAGTCAAAGTTCATTAAGTCCACTTTTTATTAACTACAGTGCAAATCAAAATCAGACAAAATCTAGGGAATTTTCAAATGCTGTTGAAAACAGACAGGCTAGGTTGCTTCATTCAGTCTTAAATCTATAAAAGTTATTTAAAATGAGAGTACAGTAGTTTCCCAGGCAGACAATAATTTGTTCCATGCAAAGTCTTTATTAAGAAATATTTTGATAATAAAAGATGAAAATAAAGCAACATATGTCGTAAACATGAAAATTCACAATTGCATTTCAATATAAAGACTAAAGATAGTAAAAAGATCTAAAAGATTTTACAAAATTGGTTTTGTAGTTAAAGATATAAAGATATAATGAAGCCATGCAATAAAACTCTATTTAATATCAGAAATAAAACTTCTTGGATGAATAGTGTAGGTTTTATAGTGTACTATTAGTTTACATTTCTAGGCAACTCTGAACTTGACTATTTTTTCTCGCATACGGTAATTTTAAACTGAGTTATATCTACCTCAAGTCATTCCCAGATCACTGAACGGTCCTTCGTGCTTTATCCCAAAAAGAAAAGTGAAAATATTATTAAATAAATAATGTATAAGTCACATTCTACTAAGCTTTCTCTTCAAATTTGTTCTGTCTCAAATCAGTTAACTCACAATGAAAACATCCGTGTCTTTTAAGATATTCAGTGACATTTTGAACATGCAACTAATCCCATAATACCGGCGTTCAATTTTTTTCTTCTTGCTTTTGTTGTAAACGATCCAGATAAACATTTGATTTCAAGTGTTGTGGGTACCAGCTATCTTGTAATTATCTGATTCGATCGTTCAGTAGCTGGCAAGATTGGCAATCTCTCGCCAAACTAACGATTGACATATATTACGCTTTAAGTTCAATAGTGCATTTCATGAGCAAATAGTTTAAGTAATATTTGCTTTCGATTCATCAAAACTAAGTCCGTACTCCCTTCTATACCACGCCAAAAGAGACTTTTTCGAGGGACCATTGTTTGCAATGTCTACGCTGGTCTCACCCACACATTTTTGTTCCTCGTTATCTGTTAAGAGTTTCTTTATAATTTTTTTCAGCTCAGCAGGATTTTCGCTCGGTAGCGAGCTTAAAAAGTCCGGGTAAATACTCTGTGCTATTTGCCTAGAATTGGCAAAGTGTGTATGTTTATCTCCGGGTTCACAACATTGCCGATTACGACTGCATGAGTCAGGATAACGATTCTTTCGACGATAATATTCACCAGATAATGGATCGGACATTGTCCTTGGACGAAAGCTAAAATGACATCCATCGTCCTCTTTTTTAATCCGCTCCACTTCAGTGTTCTTCAGTGCAAGTTTCTCCTTGATGATATCAGAAATACGAAGCATTTCACCTTCTTCGTCAAAATGGTCTTTCTCCATAGTCAGATATAACTGAATATGATTTGCGTGAAACAAAACGCACCAAACGGAGCTGAGCGTTGTTTCTTTTTTACCAGAATATTACATCCGTTGTTTATAGATGATAACAGCTCCGAGTGGTTATAACGAAGTTAAATCGATGCCTTGATGTCCCGGCGAGAGTGAGGGCTCCCGTCAAAGCGTTGTTCTGTTACGGTTGCTATAAAGGACATTCAGATCGGTTCCAGATGATATCTTCCCAATTTAATAGTCAGTGATAAAATACAGCCAGCTAAGGAACGCTACCAATCGTATATATCAACAATAGCACACTGCTTAACTATCTGACCATATGTAAAATGCATCCAACAGGGAAATAATGGTATGCAAATCACGTTCATTGCTATTGCCATGACAACATCTTCTAGCTTTGTCCCACGACAAAGGTATTTAAGAGGATATGAATTGTTAAGGACTTTGGCGCTTTCTTTTGTAAAAGAGTTTAATAATTATATTTGATGTTCTTATGGCAATGAATTATTTCTTGTAGTAATGATTAGTTGTACCATATTAATAGTAGAGTTGACTTCAACGCCAGCCAATCAAAAACTGTACTGAATTCAACCCGAAAGGAAACAAATAGCAACATTCGTTTGATTTAATTTGGTTTTTAATTTGGTATCATGTAGAGTTGATAATACTATAAGACGAGAATCCCTACTAGAACATACTAATTAAAGAGCTCACAAATAAAGATTTTAAGTGAAAACTATTGCATTCGCTTCGTCCATAGTGTTTTTAAAGTCGAAACAAATCAATCATATGGTCCGATCACAGCAGGCTTCAAACCTCAAAATACACACTCTTTGCCACATTCATTTATTATGCAATATGCCATAGTTACTATCAATATGCTAAATGATTATTTACATGGGCCCCCTTTGCTTTTGTCAGCGATAGCATGGAGCGAACGGGAATATCAAATTTACACTCAATTGAATTTATAGTTTCGGGGACAACACGCGGCGAAGTTGGCGGTTTAGATTAAAAAAATTCAGAACTACGCAATGCAAAGACTCTTGAGGTAGAACTTGATCAAAGGGCAACAAGATTTAATACATGTTTCCAACGGAAATTTATAGTCCTTCACTTTCTACGACTTCCAGCGCATCGGATAGATTTGAAAAAAAAATCCTAAGGTTTACGTCTCTTTTATTTGGCGGATAAAATTGAGTAAGGTATATTTTTGTGCACGAAACATTACCAAAGAAGTGAACTTAAATCGAAAAATAATTCAGAAAACATTTTATTTCATACCACAAAAAAGAAATATGAAAATGTTCCAAGAAAATTTGATACATTTATTTATTTATTTATTTATTATTTATTTATTTATTTATTTATTTATTCATTTATTTATTTATTAATTTATTATTATTATTATTATTATTATCATTATCATGATGATCATCATCATCATCATCATCATTATCATCATCATCATTATTATTATTATCATTATTATTATTATTTATTATTTTTATTTTTTTATTTTTTTATTTATTTATTTTTTGTTGTTGTTGTTGTTGCAATTTTAAATTAAAGCTATATCAGATTCAGTTCACTAGTTAATCTACATCGTAACCAAAAACGCAGCTTTTTTACTATTTTTGTTTGTGAGAAAGAGGAGAATCGTGTTTTCAGAATTCATGCTGTGAGGATTGTGCCAAGTCACAACTAACACAGGAACCCCATTTAAAACCCACATTAAAATACCAAAAGTCACATAAGATAACATGTGAACTGTAACAGCTGTAACTACCAGTTGTTAATTGGTATTTTTTCTCATCTCTTGTTGACATTTTTGAACAAGAGATGCTTATACTACCGCATCGACGCGTACGAATGGCTTCGTTCAATATATATAGTTGTGCGAGTTTCAATTCCATTTTAACAGTACTTGGGTTTTATTAACCGAGCGCGGGAGGTCTTTACAGGAGACCGAGGGCGATCGAATAGTAGAGACCCAACGCAGTGAGGCCTGTACTCTACCAAGGTCAAGGTTCTCCTTTACAAACCGACTGAGTTCGGTTAAAGAGGCATTTATTATATGACCTTTTTAACTCGTGGAAATTTGCGAAGCAAAGTCCACGAGTTTTACGTGTCGTGGGCCTAAAATTCATCTGATATGCTGCTGCTATACATACCGTAAACTTCCGGTCCGTAAGCTCTCGAGAGTCAGCATGCCAAGCTAGGCCTTGTTTTTGCAGTTGTGTTATGAATTGTTTTTATTCATTCAACATTACTTTTAGTTAAATTGATATCAATAATCATGAACAAGACTGCTCACGCTTTTTTGATTATTATGGGGAAGTGATAGCGATGTTATTTTCTTATCGGTCTGTCGGGAAAAAACCGAGCTAATTCACTCTTGCTGTGAGCAATCTTCAAATTGAATCGAACACAAACTAATCATATAGGTCTAATTGAAAGAAGCATGACAAACGCAAAAGAAGAAAGAAGATAAACAAATTTTCAGCAATGGTTTGGATTCTTTCGACGTCTAATGCCAAGGTATATTACCGCGCTGAAGTTAGCAGCCAACTCAGCAGCCAACTCAAAATTTCGAAATATTGCTTCTATTGTTATGTTTTACAACTTATACATCTTACTGAATACTTTCATTAAGATATAACATATACCTATTAAAATAATATAGATATATTTGATATATTACATGTCAAGTTTTAAACCTTACCATCAATGTGGTATATCTCAAAATGTCAATATATTGCTTCAATTCTTATATATCACGAATGAGATTAATTATTTATCCAGCACTTTTATGAATAATGTAATTATCAATATAATATTAATAAATTGAATATATTACTTATATATTACTATTAGAGCTTAACATAAATGATGTTTATCTAAAATGTCGAATCAAAACACAAACACTTTAGTTGTAACAATCGAGCTTTGTAGATGGGATTCTGACCACTTCAGTTGTAACAATCGAGCTTTGCAGATGGGATTCGGACCACTTTAGCTGTAACAATCGAGCTTTGAAGATGGGATTCTGACCACTTCAGTTATAACAATCGAGCTTTGTAGATGGGATTCGGACCACTTTAGCTTTAACAATCGAGCTTTGTAGATGGGATTCGGACAACTTTAGTTATAACAATCGAGCTTTGTAGATGGGATTCGGACCACTTTAGCTGTAACAATCGAGCTTTGTAGATGGGATTCGGACAACTTTAGTTATAACAATCGAGCTTTGTAGATGGGATTCTGACCACTTCAGTTATAACAATTGAGCTTTGTAGATGGGTTTCTGACCACTTTTGCTGTAACAATCGAGCTTTGTAGATGGGATTCTGGCCACTTTAGTTGTAACAATCGAGCTTTGTAGATGGGATTCTGACCACTTTAGCTGTAACAATCGAGCTTTGTAGATGGGATTCTGACCACTTTAGTTGTAACAATCGAGCTTTGTAGATGGGATTCTGACCACTTCAGCTGTAAAAATCGCGCTTGGTAGATGGGATTCTGACCACTTTAGCTGTAGCAATCGAGCTTTGTAGATGGGATTCTGACCACTTTAGCTGCAACTATCGAGCTTTGTAGATGGGATTTGGACCACTTTAGTTGTAACAATCGAGCTTTGTAGATGAGATTCTGACCACTTCAGTTGTAACAATCGAGCTTTGTAGATAGGATTCGGACAACTTTAGTTATAACAATCGAGCTTTGTAGATGGGATTCTGTACACTTCAGTTGTAACAATCGAGCTTTGTAGATGGGATTCGGACCACGTTCGCTGTAACAATCGAGCTTTGTAGATGGGATTCTGACCACTTCAGTTGTAACAATCGGGCTGTGTAGATGGGATTCTCTCCACCTTAGATGTTACAATCGAGCTTTCTAGATATGATTCTGACCACTTTACTTGCAACAATCGAGCTTTGTAGATGGGATTTTGTACACTTCAGTTGTAACAATCGAGTTTTGTAGATGGGATTCTGTACACTTTAGTTGTAACAATCGAGCTTTGTAGATGGGATTCTGTACACTTCAGTTGTAACAATCGAGCTTTGTAGATGGGATTCGGACCACTTTAGCTGTAGCAATCGAGCTTTGTACATGGGATTCTGGCCACTTTAGTTGTAACAATCGAGCTTTGTAGATGGGATTCTGACCACTTTAGCTGTAGCAATCGAGCTTTGTAGATGGGATTCTGGCCACTTTAGTTGTAACAATCGAGCTTTGTAGATGGGATTCTGACCACTTTAGTTGTAACAATCGAGGTTTGTAGATGGGATTCTGACCACTTTAGCTGTAACAATCGAGCTTTGTAGATGGGATTCCGACCACTTTAGCTGCAACAATCGAGCTTTGTAGATGGGATTATTTAATAAAGCTTAGATCCTGAGTGATGTGGCAGTTTTTCGATCTACAAAGCTCGATTGTCATAGGTGGCTGTTCTTCCATCTACAAACCTCGATTGTCATAGTAAAGGTGGCTGTTCTTCCATCTACACAGCTCGATTGTCATAGTAAAGGTGGCTGTTCTTCCATCTACACAGCTCGATTGTCATATTCAAAGTGGCTGTTCTCCCATCTACAAAGCTCGATTGTCATAGTAAAGGTGGCTGTTCTTCCATCTACAATGCTCGATTGACATAGTCAAGGTAGCTGTTCTTCCATCTACAAAGCTCGATGGTAATAGTCAAAGTGGCTGTTCTTCCATCTACAAAGCTTCATTGTCATAGTAAAGATGCCTGTTCTTCCATCTACAAAGCTCGATTGTTAGAGCTAAAGTGGACTGAATCCCATCTACAAAGCTCGATTGTTACAGCTAAAGTGGACTGAATCCCATCTACAAAGCTCGATTGTTACAACTAAAGTGGCCAGAATCCCATCTACAAAGCTCGATTGTTACAACTAAAGCGGACAGAATCCCATCTACAAAGCTCGATTGTCTTAGTAAAGGTGCCTGTTCTTCCATCTACAAAGCTCGATTGTTACAACTAAAGTGGTCAAAATCCCATCTACAAAGCTCGATTGTTACAACTAAAGTGGTCAGAATCCCATCTACAAAGCTCGATTGTTTCAACTAAAGTGGTCAGAATCCCATCTACAAATCTCGATTGCTACAGCTAAAGTGGTCAGAATCCCATCTACAAAGCTTGATTGTTGCAACTAAAGTGGTCAGAATCCCTTCTACAAATCTCGATTGTTTCAACTAAAGTGGTCAGAATCGTATCTACAAAGCTCGATTGCTACAGCTAAAGTGGTCAGAATCCCATCTACAAAACTCGATTGCTACAGCTAAAGTGGTCAGAATCCCATCTACAAAGCTCGATTGCTACAACTAAAGTGGTCAGAATCCCATCTACAAAGCTCGATTGTTACAACTAAAGTGGTCAGAATCCCATCTACAAACCTCGATTGTTACAACTAAAGTGGTCAGAATCCCATCTCCAAAGCTCGATTGCTACAGCTTCAGTGGTCAGAATCCCATCTACAAAGCTCGATTGTAACATCTAAAGTGGAGAGAATCCCATCTACAAAGCTCGATTGCTACAGCTAAAGTGGACTGAATCCCATGTACAAAGCTCGATTGTTACAGCTAAAGTGGACTGAATCCTATCTACAAAGCCCGATTGTTACAACTGAAGTAGTCAGAATCCCATCTACAAAGCTCGATTGTTACAGCTAAAGTGGACTGAATCCCATCTACAAAGCTCGATTGTTGCAACTAAAGTGGCCAGAATCCCATCTACAAAGCTTGATTGTTACAACTGAAGTGGTCAGAATCCCATCTACAAAGCTCGATTGCTACAGCTAAAGTGGTCAGAATCCCATCTACAAAGCTCGATTGCTACAGCTAAAGTGGTCAGAATCCCATCTACAAAGCTTGATTGTTGCAACTAAAGTGGTCAGAATCCCTTCTACAAATCTCGATTGTTTCAACTAAAGTGGTCAGAATCGTATCTACAAAGCTCGATTGCTACAGCTAAAGTGGTCAGAATCCCATCTACAAAGCTCGATTGCTACAGCTAAAGTGGTCAGAATCCCATCTACAAAGCTCGATTGTTACAACTAAAGTGGCCAGAATCCCATCTACAAAGCTCGATTGTTACAACTAAAGTGGTCAGAATCCCATCTACAAAGCTCGATTGCTACAGCTAAAGTGGTCAGAATCCCATCTACAAAGCTCGATTGTTTCAACTAAAGTGGTCAGAATCCCATCTACAAAGCTCGATTGTTACAACTAAAGTGGCCAGAATCCCATCTACAAAGCTCGATTGTTACAGCTAAAGTGGTCAGAAACCCATCTACAAAGCTCAATTGTTATCACTAAAGTGGCCAGAATCCAATCTACAAAGCTCGAATCTTACAACTAAAGTGGACTGAATCCCATTTACAAAGCCCGATTGTTATAACTGAAGTGTACAGAATCCCAGCTACAAAGATCGATTGTTATAACTAAAGTTGTACGAATCCCATCTACAAAGCTCGATTGTTACAGCTTAAGTGGAGAGAATCCCATCTACAAAGCTCGATTATTACAACTGAAGTGGTCAGAATCCCATCTACACAGCTCGATTGTTACGACTAAAGTGTTTGTGTTTTGATTCGACATTTTAGATAAACATCATTTATGTTAAGCTCTAATAGTAATATATAAGTAATATATTCAATTTATTAATATTATATTGATAATTACATTATTCATAAAAGTGATAAATAATTAATCTCATTCGTGATATATAAGAATTGAAGCAATATATTGACATTTTGAGATATACCACATTGATGGTAAGGTCTAAAACTTGACATGTAATATATCAAATATATTTATATTATTTTAATAGGTATATGTTATATCTTCATGAAAGTATTCAGTAAGATGTATAAGTTGTAAAACATAACAATAGAAGCAATATTTCGAAATTTTGAGTTGGCTGCTGAGTTGGCTGCTAACTTCAGCGCGGTAGGTATATTTGCGATCAATGTAACTGATTTTTGAGACTTTGTGAAATTCGCTACATAACAACATTCACATTACATTACATTTGTTACAGTACGGGCGGTACTGCTATCTTCTACATGCCCGGCATGTAGTTTGAGTGAATCGCGCGCTATCTTCTACATGCCCGGCATTAAGGGTTTGAGTGAATCAAGCGCTAACTTCTACATGTCCGGCATGTACTTTGAGTGAATCGCGCGCTATCTTCTGCATGCCCGGCATTAAGGGTTTGAGTGAATCACGCGCTAACTTCTACATGTCCGGCATGTACTTTGAGTTTTGATTTGTTCTTTCCCATTCCTCTCTCCGAAAATGTTATGCTGCCACTACTTGAAATTAGAACGCAAATGGCATGAATTCATTGCTTATGGAACAATAAGGTGACTTTCAATTTTCTCTTGATATGGGCATTATTTTTAGCGGTCCATGCTACTTTACAGTTCATAAAACGCATGTTTACACATTTTTTGTCAGTCATGCTAGAAAAGATACATAGTCGGATGTGAAAATGAAGCCCCATATCAAAAAAGCCAACAATCTCGCATGAAATTCCGATAAATTATGCCTTTATCTGTTTGTTTGTTGGATTCATTGCGTTTTTGCGCACCTCGCTAACATTCCTATTAGAAATTGCATCAAATTAGACACAAATTCATGCTAAAAATAGTACAAATGCTAAAAATTAACACATCGAATTTTTACTTTCTAACCCACCGTTTTATAGTAATATTTTGATACAGTCTCAACAGAACTAGTTAAAAATTTGTATCAAATAATATTAGTCTATCAGTGAAGATTGTTATGACCCGTGCACTCCGTTTTCCAATGTTAATTATGGTCTAATGTATTTGTGAGTATGGCAAGAAGGATTCGTTCCATTTAAAAATAGCGCTAGCCGTGTCCATTGCACCTGGGAAGGGGGGGGACTCCCATATATCGAAGTCTAGGGCCTCGACGTGGTTTTCAGACTCTCTCTTATTTGTGTTTGTGCTGCAATTCGTTTCCTGTACGTGTTCACTCATTCAAAAATAGTCGATAGATAACACAAAAACGTACAGCTATTCTAAAGACAAAGTTTTAATCCACCATTTTGAAAAAAACTTGTAGGCTCGGGAGCCAAGCATTTTAGCACAGGGTGCTCAAAAATGATAACGCAGGAATCCCAAAGATTGAATTGTTAGAAACAAATACACGGTATATAAATTATTTTAAATAAATTAATATACTTTTAAGGAAAACAAACTAAAGAGACAGAATCAAAAGATATAATGGAAGACTAGCTAAGAAAATGCCTCAAACATTTTTGACAATCAGTACACAGGAAGCCCCGAAGAGTGAACAATTCAAGATAGCTGCCTTCTATTTGACCTATTTCTATAAACTCACGTGAATTTTATCATTCCTCACGTGAAAAACAGACTTCAAAATTGAAAAATAGTTCAATACACGTGCTGAATGGGCGAACAGGGCAGCTGGCGGATGTATGCATGATCTTGATTGCTTTTTCAGTCTACTTTATTTTTTTAATTGTCTGAGTGTCCATATAATGTACCTTTCTTGGCCAGTTTAGGTTCTATCACCGTGAGTGAGTGAGTGATAAAGGTATCAAATGAATGTAGATTATCTTTTTTCTTTTTTTTTCAAGTTCAATACCTTGTAGTGCCATTCAAAAAGTTCGATGACTTTAAGTAAAGGTGCAGTTGGTACATGTAAAGGAGCTGTACGAGATACCGGCAGACCTACAGGCAGCCAATCAAGGCTCAATTTGCTAACACGTTTGCAACATGGAATTCTAACTGTCGGCGTCAATTAGGCGAAAAGGTTTTTAAAAGTTCCAAATGCTTGATCAATTGTGACTGATTCCATGACTTATGGCATCAGTCTGTATATTTTAATGTTTGTAGTTGTCAGTGATGAAAATATGTCACTTCCGCGACTGGATTGAGTTAAGAGTTGTTTGCAAAATCGGTTAGCTAAGCTGGATGATCCCGTTGTATTTGATTTATTTTAGATTGTGTAAATCATATATATATATATATATTTATATATAAATAAGCTAAAACATTCGAAAACGAATTCGGTGATCATTGATACAAACGTCTTATAAAATGAGCGTTTTTTGACCCGACTTGCTGAAAATGCATGTACTATCATGATAGCCCGCCCAAATCAACAAAATGCGTATACCACCAATGGCTCATAGCGTGGGGGAAAATAAGCTACTCTAAATTTTCAGTAATTGCTCATTGCAACGCTAAGAGTTTTATAGTGGGTGTTTTCATGATGGAGGAGGACTACGATGCAGATTGTTATATAAATGCACCTTTCCTAACGCATTTAGCTAAATGACTAAATGGAATCTTTCGCAGCATTGGCTATAGTTACGTCATTTCAATTTGCTATTCGCGTACGGGAGTCATTTTGATTTTGGCATGCAGTGATTCAATTTCTAAAAGCTCACCGCATTTATTTTATGACCACTGTGCCTTCCTCACGTGCGAAAGATGCTTCTCAAGCGATTAAGCGTTCCATTCACGTGCGAAACAGGCTTCAAAAGTGACTTAAGCTTTGATACACGTGCTGAAAGAGTGAATACGACAGCTGTGGGATAATAAACTCTTTATCGCTTTTCCTAGTCTATTTTTGAGTTTTAAGTGTTAGTTTAGCTTGTTTGAGTGAGTGATAACTGTGGCAGCTGAACGTGTGCTTTATAGTTTATCTGATAGATTTAGTTTATTCCATAACCTTGTTTTGAGTCTTAAGGCCGGCACACACTAGGCGACAAGTCGCAGCGACTTGTCCCCGGGACATGTCGCAGCGACAATTTCCTCCCGTGTGTACTAACATTTTTTGGCGAAAATTGTTGTTGCCGCGACAGAATTTTGTTGCTGCGACTTGCCGCATGAAATTCAACCGGTTGGGATTGCTGAACCAGTGCACACTGAGGCGACATATCGCGGGGACAAGTCGCTGCGACTTGTCGCCTAGTGTGTGCCGGCCTTTAATTGTATTTAGCTAATTGAAGTATGATAATAATTGTGATGGTGTGAATATTTGCGTTTCTGATGAACAAGAACATATATAAGGCTGAGTGTTTTTAATACGCGTTTTGTCAAGATATTTGCCTTAGTGAGAGTTTCTAGACAGTTTAATGTTTCAGTTGAATTTTTTAAAGATTTTCCTGTCCCAAACGGCGACATGTTGTTTCAAACGCATTATACTGATTATTTCTAAGTTGAATATTCAAATCAAATAATCAAATCAATATTCAAATTCAATTAGCCAGTTTCATATTGAAAAAGGGACTGGGTTCTAGTCTTCAAAAACAAAGCATAATTCATTAAAAAACATCTTCAAATAACAAAAAACACAAAGATAAACATCATTACTATGCTACTTTAGTTCATTTGCTAGATATTTTTTAGTTATATTGAATTCATGAAGGAAAAATATTTTGGAAGGACACTGTCCCTCCATTACATACATTTCTTGTAATATTCAAGTCCCAATAAATTTATCTGTGTTTATCCGATCTTAACAAAACTTTCATAATTTATTCATTTTAACATGCTCTCTTGAAATATGCTCTCAAATTTTTAATGATTTAAAAATATAAGGAATGATTTCAATAATTTGCACTTTTCTCAACTAGAACCCAGTCCCTTTTTCAATATGAAACCGGCGAATAATGAAGTCAATGAACGTTTGGTGGGTGAGCTTGATGTGTACGTTTTCACTGTAAGATGTATTTGCGTCAATAAGAGTTCGGCGAAATCTAGATAACTAGAAAAGTAATAACAGCCATGAATTGCTCTACTTAACTGACATGCGCTATCAACACGGAACTCGTAACTGGGCATCGATAAAAATACTTAAATTAACTTAACTTTACTTAACTTAAATTTACTAATAATAGATGTTGTGAACTGATTACAGAACCAGTGTATAGACTTTGTATCCGGTCTGAATTTGTTGTTTTAATTTAAAATATTATCGAGAAAATCCTGACTTAAACGTACAGTCATTCTAGAGCTATGAGACAAAAAAACAAAATTATGGTAAAAAATGATAAGGAACAAAACTAATTCCAAAGTGGTTTGTTCGAAAAAAGTGTAAAATATTTTGTAAGAAATAATTAATTTTAAGATGAAATGAGAAGAAGAGGGAATAAGAAGAACTCGCAACAAAAGATAACAACGCATTTTAAATATATTTGAACAATTTGGAATTTCACTTCTTTTCCACAGGGAGCCCGGAATAATTCACAAACCAATATGGCGGCTGGATGAGATGATTTCTATTTCTATAAATTCACGTGAATTTTATCGATGTTTTGTCTTATTCACGTGCAAAACAGGCTTCACAAGTGATAATTCATTCCATGCACGTGCTGAATGGGAAGCAAACACTGGACAGCTGGTGCATGTAACTACACTCTTTCTTTTTTCTAAGTCTATTTTAGTTGACTTTGAGTGCCCATTTGAGTGGGTGATGAATCTGCTAGACGAATTTGGGCATGCAAGGAGCTTTGTTTCCTAGATTTACTTTTTTTCTTTTGATCGTGTTTTGTTGTTAATGGACTTCTTTAACTAAACTGATCATAGGGTTTTTAAAAAGTAGTAACTTACAATCCTTATTGTTTTGAGTCTCTGCATGTGATATCTAGCTTTTTGAATGGTGATATAAATATACCATTCATTAATAAGTATTAATATTTGATAGACATATCTATATGTAGAAAGTTTGGTAGCTTCTTCACTGCAAATAATAAATAGGCATTAATGGAATGAGGGTCGTCTGTCTGTCCATTCTTTTGTTTCTTCGCTCATTTATTCGTCCCATTCATGTCCCAATTTACAGACGAGTTTAAAACTAATTACTGACATACAACTGTAAAACTAGCAGATTTTTGATCTCAGCTAATTCCCGTTCTTTCCTCAGAGGAAGAGATTTAAACGAGATAAAAAAAAAGCTAATAACAACCAATGAATCACTCTATAAAGCTCCATTAACTGACACGTTATCAAAACGGAATTCATAACTAGTGTGAATCGATTGAGCTAAAATACCAAATTGAAAGATGAAAATGCTAGAATTTTTGGTCTCATGATGTAGATTCTGCGGATCAATGTAAAGTTGTTGTGCAGCAATTTTCTAAATGATCATAGTTGTCTCCTTGATGCATTGAAGACTTCTTTAAAAATCGCGTTACAGTGCACTGACAAAGGTTTACTGAAATATATATGTCCCAAATAAACAATATATTTTCTGAAAGCAAAGCTCATTTGTTTGAAAAATCTGCTAACTGAGTCATCGTATATTTGATGTATTTGATATATGATTTTATATTTAGTGATGATGTACAAGGATCAACTATTTTATCTTGGATGTGCATTAGGGCGAATATTAAGTTACGTAATTATTTATTGTAATTGTTTTTCTTTCTTTTATGTACTCCTTTATATATTGTTCTCTTTTTCTCTAGTAATCTCCCTTGATGAGTTCTAGTAAGCTCTTATAGAAAACTTGGAGAAATTCTATGTTAAAGAAAAATTAATAAAAAAGTTACGTAATGATCCGCTCACAGCCATTAGAGTTCCTGGAGGTAAAGAAAAACATGCAAGCCTTTGTTTCATCGTATTTGAATAATCTGACAATTGGAACAAGTGCAGGTTCAAGATCTCGTGAAATCTTCTGAGTTTTATTTCCCTGTGAAAAGTAAATACAACATCATCCCTGAGCTGTTACTTCCATATTTTATGAACGCACAGGTGAACATAGAAACACACCATGCAAAGAAAGCAAGCAATACTTCAACAAATAATTCAAAATGAACTAATAATTAGATAATAAACTAATTGTAGGTAATTTACCAAAATAGTGAAGACAAATTAAAATCATTGGTATTCATGTTGTTTTTGGATTGGTGCATTCTCACATACTACCGAATCTTAGCCTGAGCAATGAAGCACATAAAACTGAAAGGGAGAAAAAAATGTGTTTTTCTCCGATTGTGCTTAAAATGCACTAGATAGTACCAGACTTACTTTTAAGGAAGACAGAAACCAAAGAGCAAACAGCTTAGACACGAAAAGACAAATATTAATAAAACAGACTCGTTGTTAAAGTACAAAACCATTTTAATATCAAAATTGCTCTTAAATAATTACAAACTAACATGTACAATTCTCGAACGGTTTACTCTCTTCATTACAAATTTTTTATGTTATTAAAAACATAGTAGGTGTCTATGCACATACAAAGTTAACCAAAAAATTTCATCCAACGATCAAGTGCCTCTTTGCCTTGCTTCAAAGCAGTCACAGATACTCTATTTTCAGAGTCACTATCATCTCCATTTTCAACTATCTGTAAAAAGTCAGCATAGGTTTTGACTCTATTCGTACTTTGAACGTCACTGTTCTCGGATAAACTTCGCCGAAGCAAATATGCCTTGGACGGAGGTTGATGGTTCACTTTTGAAGCATTATGAACATCGGAAAAGTCACAACATGAATTTGATCGCTTGGGTGGCATCTTTTTGTAATTCTTTTTGTCTTGTGTTGCAGTAACAGTATGTGTTCGAGTTGAAGGCTGGACAGTGCTAAACAAAGTCTCTTCACTGTTTTCAATGATAGTAGTAAGACGTGCGATCGGTGTAGACGTAAAACTACCAAAAGATCTCATATCCATCACCAAAAAACGCAACGTCAGTATTTAGTTCTTTTTTGTGTATATAAATGTTCAATTACCAGCTCTTGATCTTTTCAAACTGTCTCAATGTTTTTTCAAATATCTGTTCTGCTCAGTTGTGGATATTTCTCATTAATGCACTATTCTTGACGGCGTTATCGCTCGCTTAGTTCTTCGTGATCAGTAATCGACTCTCGTAATTCTGTCACCAGCCAGATCTCTTCCGCTAAAAATTTAGCAGTCTTGAGTAATGTAGTTCTAGTCAATGTCTTGTTTTATACGGTAGTCTTGACTAATTTAGTTAACACGTACTTTTTCCCGAATTATCTTGTGTTTTCTTCAAGTTAGAATACACTAAGCACTAAACTGTTTACAAGTGTATGTCCTTGTTTTGATAAACTCGCAATGTTGTCAGGCTGCATGTGTTCAGTTCTTGTCGAGACCACAGCACCGATAACTGTCTTTCCTTAATCGAGCGCGTCCTCTTTTATACCCACTCTCGATAAACGTGAATTGTCGACCCAGCAAAAATAAGATTTCACACATTGATCACATTACGTCAGCGATATATCTATATATACACCATGAACAATCGCATCGAACGACTATCGCTGCGTCACAACCATGTGGGCAGCTACGTCATCAAACAACCATGACGTCACAGGTTCAGGAACTGTGTTGAGAATTGAGTGAGCCGCCTAGCGCAGGAGAGTAAGAAAACAACAAGTTTAGACGTACTAGAGTGTTTGGTTGTTGTCCTGGCTTTCGATAATGAAGTATTTGTAGATCGATCGACGGTTGGAATAGGTGAGGTAGCAAGTGCAATACCGTGCTCACTTGATTGATATTAAAGTGGTTCTAGCCGCTTTTGATTCGATCAGCATTTTTGTGTTCTTTTTTCTATGTTCTCAGGCTTTGAACGACGATGGAATTTTAATAACATATTTTTAGTTTGTGATATAAAAAATATAGAAAGCCTTATGGTATCATATCGTGTATATGGTATATTTTGTTTGTGGTAGATTCTAGTTCTCGTTGTCCTTGACGAAATGCACAAAACCAAGAACCGGGCAATCATACCAATAATCGCATTTCCTTTTTTACCGAAATTAGTCAGCAAAGGTTGTAAACTTAAAGGTTTTGGTTAAAGGTCTAGATTTTCCCCCTAATTGAGTTCTGAATTATTTCCATGTCTACTCTTATGCAAGAGTTTCCTCAGACCTTATGACATAATGATATATCTATATTCTATTTTGGTATATGTTCGTATTTCTAGAAATTGAAAATAACACAAGCAGTTTTTATATTTGGGCAAATTAAAACTGTCGTGTTTTCCTTGAATTGATTAACACTTTCTTGAAAATTCTGCTTGCGTTGTCGTTAGGCTGTCTGATCATGGCTCAACATCAAAGCAAATATCTGAAATAATATAGGACAGTTTGAATATTATTTCACGATTAAAACTGTAGTAGGCATTCACATAAAGCAACCATAAGCATTGTGTGGGCTATGCTCTATCTTTTTATAAGTACTTAGAAAGAGTATTCAATGATGCTTATTTAAATGAGATTTCATGTGGTGTTTACTGTACATTTACAATGGAAGAGTCGTCGAAAAATGCCAGTTCAATTCAAGCGCAGTTTTTATTTGTTCGTTAATTTTTAAATTTGCCTGAGATTGAAAATCGATCGAACACATCATGATCATGGATTCTTTTTGTTGAAATGGAACACCCGATCACGGTTGTTAAAAAAAATATTTTTTTTAAATGTTAGTGGAACATTCGAATGCCATTTCAAACCGTGCGCAGGAAATTAAAATTGATTTTTTTAAAATTTCTACTGAAATAGATGTGAATCGTACGTAGGTGAATTCATTGGAGAAATGATTAACATAGAACATATGATCGTCATTTTATGTGGATAAAAGTGGATGAAACAAACGAACACCTTTTTTTAGTCGTGATCAATGACAAATGAAATAGTTCATAATTTTGCTCGCTGACTTGAAAATATATTGTAGGTTATATTATTGTAAGTCTTCAACGAACATGCATTCTATTAAATGTTCGATTGAACATTCGATCGAACATTCGATTGTCATTTGATTGTCATCTTTTGTTGATAAAAGTGGATGAAAAATAAGTTTTGTTAATGGCACATTGAGCAGATATAACCCCACTTAATTGTTTTTTTTTTGTTGAATCAGAAAGTCTCGATTTTCTAGAAGATAGATCGATCGAGCATTCGATAACCATCTCAATATCAAACGGACATGGAAACACTGATCGCTGTGCATCTTTGTTGACAGGATTCGAATAATCGCATAAATTTACACATGCGAGATCAATCCGAGTATTGGACTGTCATTTTCATTGATAGGTAGCACATGGAACACGCGATCGATCGCCACTTTTGATTTAGATTGCAGAGACAATTTTACAATTACTCGCTGACAAAATTAGAATATTGAAAAAGAACACATAATATTACATTACGTATGGCATCGAGCCATTATTTATAGCACCAGAACTGCCTAGTTCTATTGTACTATAACGATCTTTCAGTTTTTCGCAGCAGAGTCCATGAATAATATTTATTTATTTCCGAACTCTGCATGGATGGAATGTTTGATCAATAGCCGGCTAGTATTTCTTAGAGTTCAGCTAAATTAAGGAACTATTTGATAATGTATATACAGTGTTCCTTATAATTTCTACGGAAGGCACGTTGTACACATGATATCGTCTCAAAATTCGTTTTTATGTTTAACTGGCACACGATCAATATTTACCCTTACGTGTTGCGCAAAAAAGAACTCGTGATCATTATCGTCAATTGTGTAAATTTCAAAATAGAACAAATGGTCATCACGATAATGATAATAATAATACTTTGATAAAAAATCACTGATGTTGAAAAGAAGTCACATCAGTCGTTATATCACAATGTTCCTGATAATTAAAGGCAAATATAGAAATTTCCTAATCGTCATTTAAGAGGATCAATATTGAGTCATTGGGCTTATAAACATTTTGTTAAGTTTCAACGTGGTCACACGAAATCGAATACATGATCAAAAATGAGTTTTCAAAGTAAATGATGACACCTTATAATGTGTGAACTCCAGGGTCTCAATGGGCTCATCCGTTTGCCATCATGAAACGCCCAACAAGCACCAGCACCAGGCATGAAAATTATAACCGTAATCCTTGAAATAATCCTTTGATTGTTCGTGAATCGAAACAGTAGAAAATATTTACTTTATTTTACAACAATATTTCTACAGGAACATCTATTTAGCTTAACATACTGACTGAATGATTGAATGAGTTGAATGAATAAATGAAAGATTGAATAAATGAATCAATATATAAATGAGGAATTGAGGGAAAGGATGGATACATAGATAGATGAATTAACGAATGATTCGAGAAAACGTATAAAATAACGAAATTTAAAAATGAAATAAAATGAAAATAAAAAATAACCTTAATGGTTTACCATGAAACAAATCAGAGTATATGTATAAATAGCAGTGATTTTTACATTTTCTTATCAATTTCTATCAACATCTTTTACGATGGTGATAGCGACAAAGATATGGTTCATCCCTATATGACAAAAATAGCGATGAACTCACCATCTCGTATCCTTAAATATAGATTTAAAAGCGCGTCATTAAGCTACTTATAATATCAACCAATTGCACTCAACAACCGGAGTGAACAAACGCGATTTTCCTGCTTTAGCCAGATTGAACTAGTTGAAATCATGACGTCAGCGGTGGTCACGACAAGTTGTATTTGAAGTGAATGACTAGTTTGGAAAACCTTCATTTTATTCTTATACACAATCAAGTATAAAAGGGCTTGGCAGGTGCAACAGAAAATGTAGATTGCGTTACGAAGAGAACAAAAATGGCTGTGATCTGTCATATATTGAGACGAATATTATTTTAAGTAGAGAACACTTCAGCTTTAAAGGCTTTTATCGAAAACGGCTGTTGTCACACGTGAAAAAGAATTGCATGTTATAACGGTAGCGCAACAAATAGCTGCTGTGTCACCGAACATTAGTATATGTTACATCATATTCTTCGTTTGCAACCACGTGATAATATAGGCAAAATGTTTTATTTTAAATCCTACAGAAAATCTACATTCATATCCTTTGAGAGCATTTAAAACAATGAAATTCTGGCAAATTTGAAGTTTCTAGAGCAAATAATTACCGAACTGTTGACGATCAAAGATTCGTACTATTTGGTAAAAATGTATGGCGTCGCCATGTTGGATGATGACTTATATCATCCAAAATGGCGGATAGAACTTTAGTGGTCTAAAAATAAGGCAAATTCAGTATTTTAGATCAGTTTTGTGGATTGTGTACTTGAATTGAATCACCGGGAGTCTATTTGAGACAAAGTCTTATAACAGAGATGAATTTATCGCGATATTTATCCTTCGTTTCGAATTACGCGATAGCGTTGCGTGACACAATTTAGACCTAAATATCTCGCAAGTGAACAATATTTTTGGACCCATATTTCTACAAAGTCTTTTAATAATCGTTAGCCATAAAATGTAGTGGGAATGTTTCAATTTGATTAAAAATGTCATACTTTTGGTGACGTCACATGAAAACGAAGAATACCGTGACAATGATGCTCCATTGTCACACTACATGGATGCACTTGCAGGTGTACCGTGACATCAGTTGCGCAGACATAAGGCCTATCTACGTTACATCTTGTACCGTGACATTATGTTGCATGGCGTTACATTGTAACTCTACATGGATGCACTTGCAGGTGTACCGTGACATCTGTTGTGATATTGCCTAGCAATGTTAAATCTTCACCGTGACATTATGTTGCATGAAGTTACATTAATTGTCACACTACATAGATCTAATTGCAGGTGTACTGTGACATCAGTTGGGTAGATATAATGTCTAGATATAACGTCTAGCTATATTACAGTTGTACTGTTGCAATACGGTACATTATCACGCTGAATGAATTCACTTGCGCGCAGGTGTACCCAATGACGTTATCATTTGTAGATAATGTGCCTACGTTAGTATCTCATAGCGTTACGTTTTTCTGTCACAACATTGAGTGACATTCTCGAAAATGACATCAGAGCGCTCACATGGGAACATTTTAATGAATAAATAACAGGTTTCCACGAACACGTACGTGAGGGTAGTTTTTTTAACAAGAAAACATGCAGAACACAAACTTGTCCACAAGATTGATTCCGCGTTGTGATCGGTAACGTCGACGTCACTGATCATTGCTAAAAGCGCATGTGCAGATATGAGCAAAATTTACCGGAGTACTAGAGTGCAAACACTAAAGGTTTGCAACAGTTCACACTATTTTGTAGTAAATAGCACTATTTAAATAAAAGAAAACAATAGAATTAGCATAAAACAGCACTATTTAGTGGTATTTATGTTGCACACTTTTAGTGCGTGCAGTATAACAACCTACAGAAAGAGCAGTAGCCACAATTAATTTAACTTTATTTATACAAAACTAATTTCAATTATTAGAGAAAAAAAGAAAAGGATTAAAAAGCACTTTAATGCACAGTGAACAAAAACTGAAAATGCGCTTTTTAAAGGCAAAGATGAATTTAAAATGCACGTATATATGTTACATATAATCTTTGTTATTATTGTCGTGCAGTTTGTCCACTAATTCACGCTATCAAACAAAAATAGTATTTGTTCTTATTGTGCCCTCGTTTTGAAGTCAGTGTTGGTTGTTAGGATATTATCGGTTCATATTTTCTCGTGAACAACAACAACAACCACAGAAATAGCACAAACCATAGTTATTCAAGGGAATAACTTGAATAAGAAATACACAAACATACCAACAACAGTAACTGAAACAATTCAAAACCACAATAACTTGCTGGCATTTCTTAACTTATAGAATGTTATAAATAGAAATCACCATTTAAAAACCATGTCAGGACTATGATCAAACGTTCCAGCAAGAATTGGAACAAACTTCACATTTTTTAAATCAAATGTTCTCCCAATCCCTCCCAATTAGCCGAATTCCATTGTATCTTTATAACTTGACTGACGTCTGAATAGGCCGAATGCAGCATAAACGTTTTTAATCTATCTCTTTATCCTTTCTTTGTTTTCTTATACAAAAGATGTCAACAACTTGGCTTACGGACTGTCTAGTCTCAACTCACATCACGCGTAGTTTGTAAAAGATTTACAATTTAAAGCGCAATATAAAATAACTTAGAGCTTTGAATCCCAAACTAAGTTTGCAAGGATGTCCCGTTGCGTAAGAATTGAGTATGGAGGAGGGTGATTATAACAACTTTATCTGGCTCCTGTCACGCAGAAGGTAATTTGGCTTTAGAAATGTACATAGTATGCTCTTGAAGTATGCAAATTCAAGTAAAGGTACAAACTTTGTTTGCGATTATCTTAATGAATGCAAACAACAACATCTCCAAATCTTGTCTTTCTTCTAAACCTCTCCATCTGCAGTTGAAAGAATTTAGGCTCTCGATCAGCTAAGACACTTTGAGCTACGATACGTTTTCTTCCTTTTTTAGCTCTACATAAACATAAAGTCTACTTTTGGTTTTTAGCTACTGAGGAATTAAGTTTTCATCTATAAAAACACTAGCTAAAAATCTAGGTTGTCAGCTAAAAATATCTGGGCTTACATCTGACAAACGTTCATTCTCGATTGCAAAATTATAACCTGTCGAAAAAAATCTAGTTTGAGTTGAGAAATTCTGGTATCCAGAAGTGGATTTTTATACGATGATCATAGAAGGTTGTGTGGCGCTGGTTACTGGTGCTGCCTCTGGAATCGGAAAAGCAGTTTGTATTAAGTTGCTCGATAACGGTGCCAAGGTAAGGCTCGACAGTTCACCTTTTGCTAATACATGTTATACGACGACTTTAATTTATCCGATATTGGGACACTATATTGAGACCCCTAAGCCAACTACTATCTGAATCGCAGTCGGTTTTATTAATGAAAGTGATTGTCTGAAACATTACAGACGGTTTGGATGGAGATTGTATTTGACAACGGAAAAATGGCCAAACTGACAACTAACGTTAATGACATTTTATGATTTTGTCTACAGAACTCTAGTTGCTACCGCAGTTGAGTCCAGCATTCATCATACAATAAAAAATAAAAATAATAATAATAATAATAGTAAAAAACTAGGGGCAAAAATTAAAAATTAAAATTATTAATTAAAACTAAATTTATCAATCTAAATAAGTTTTAAATCTACAATTTGCTACAATTTTTACATTATTTCAAAAAAGGCGATAAAATGTGTATCATTTTCCACTAATTTTACGGACGCCTTTTTTGTTTGATTATACTTCTATCTCTATCTGGGTTCCCTGTGTTGCAACCCAGCTGAGCTGGTGATAATGTACCATGTGTACGAGTCATGCAGGAATCCTGAGCAACTCCTGCGCAGTCTTGATGGAAACCGAGACCGGGATGCCTTGCCCGCGTTGATAATAATTTGGCTTTGTGCATAAGATCAATGCTCACTCACAAGTTTTCTTATATACGCCTTATTCCAAAATGGCGCTTGACCGGACGAGAGTGGGGAAAGTATCACGAAAACACTGTAAAGGGCCATTTTGAAAAGGTGACCAGCTGGAGATTTGCAACTTCGTGTTCTCGATAATGTTGGACAGTTAGTACAAAAGAAATGTATGTAGAAATGAAGGGCTGACTGACCCTTGATGCCTCATTCCCATGCTGCTGGCCCCATCAGCAAAACACGGTCAGGCGTCATTTTGGAATAAGGTGTATTCACTCTAAATGGTAAAACTACTGAAATGTGTTCACAAGAATGGAGGTTGCCAATTCGCAAGAAGAAATGATTCCCACGTCACAATCAGCTCGCTCTGGAAAATCTCTGAAATGTCTAAGCTATTTCTTATGGTCTATATTATAAAACACGTGCTAAAAATTCCCATGATTCATTTCAGGTTGTTCTGGTAGATATCAATGAAAAAAACGGTCAAAAATTGGTACAACAATTTACTGGTGAATATGGTAAAGATAACGCGATATTTCTACGCTGTGATGTCTCAAAACAAGATGAACTAAAAGGTTTGTATGAATTCTTTCCTTCACAGGTTTAAATCGTTTGTAAATTCCTTACTTTTCTTTATGTAGACACGTTCAGTAAAGCCAAGTCCAAATATGGTCGTCTTGATATAGTTTGTAACAATGCTGGTATACTGGACGAGAAGAACTGGGTAAAAACTCTAGATGTCAACTTGGTAAGCAGATAAGATTTGGAAATGCATGAAGTACCACCACCACTTCTACCGCCATCATCATCATCACCACAATCATCATCACCATCATCATTATCATCACCATGGTAACATTACATCATTAGACAATGACTAAAGCTCATTAAAATTTTTTTAATTTTTTCATTATAGTTTTAAAGATCCTTTTTTTATTATCCAAGCCATAATTCATTTCAAGTCATTTATTAACTACAATATAAATATCCGGAAATTCAATACATACTTTAGGGTAGGAAATATTCAGGATTTCCTATCATTAGCATGAATTATTGGTTCAAGTAATTATCTTGTCTAACGGAACCACTGACCGTTAAATGATTGACCTTAAAAATAGGCATACCTTGACATTTGTCGCTAGCTTCCGCTAGCTGGCGATTCGACACACAATTTCCCATCTAACCGCGGGAAGTATAAAAAAAATCAAAACAAAAAACAACTCGATGGCCAGTAGATAATAGCAGAATGACTCTTTCAGCATGCTCTGAATGTTCACGGAAAAATAGCTTCAAAGGAAGACGGCCCTTGATTTTCTTGGCTTGAAGCCATTGTTTTATGCTGATCCAAGCAAATGTTGGAAATGTCTATGGTTACGTCCACACTAACCCGGATAAATTTGAAAACGCAACTTTATTTATTCGGTTAGGCCTTCCGTCCACACTAAAACGCATCAATCCGAAAGAATTTCTATCGTTTAACAAGCAATTTTTGTCACGGTATCGGAACAAAAGTTGCGTTCTAAAGGTTCTGCCGAAAGGAATTGCCAAGTTGTTTTGGCTAAACTGAGGACATTTCAAGCCAAATACAAGCGATTCATCATTCTCTTTTCTTGTACTCTCTTGTGTTTAACATGTTGTGCTTGTTTCCTAGAAAGCGATTGTCCATGGTACGCAACTGGCACTAGAACTCATGACGTCAGGTGTTATTATAAATACGTCATCTACAGGAGGTACGTTAATTTCGTGTATCTGTGACGTCATGTCTTTAAATGTTATAGTCTACGCATAATCGAAGTTCCCTTCTATATAACGTTCTATATATAAAGTCGTTCTTGATGGCTTGTTTTGCTATGTACTAAGTTACCATCACAACGAACTCAAAAGCCATCAATAGATTATTTTGACCATACAGTGCTTCTGTCAACCATTGCTATGTAACGTTTTGTGAAATAGCTGTTTGTGCATATATATACCTATTTCAAAAAAGGTTGTCCTTGAATTTATCTGCATACCACATACTGCATAACGAATACCGAATACTGCATTCCAAGACCTAGATGCATTGTTGACGATATATAAATACATAGTTATATAATATTCCAAAGTTTTACGTTCAGACTCCACACGTTTCAGTCCACATGGCACTCTCTCTTTGCTTCAATGTATTTTATTGTCAACAATGCATTTCTGTCTTGGAATGCAATGTTCTAGATATTCAGTATTCGCTATTCAGTATTTTCAACAAAAAACCAAGGACACTGGTATGACTTGGAATGTACTTTACTTCGATGTTTAGGTCTTCATCCAGCATCGTTCTGTCCAGTATATTGTGGTTCTAAGTTTGGTGTCATTGGTTTTACACGTAGCATAGCACCGGTAAGTACGTAGGCACAGTTAGTTGCAAAAGACAAGAAAAATAATGAAGTTCTCTGTGTGTATTCTTTTCAAAGACTGCTGTTGACGTGAGCATGAATGCCTGATGTTTGAATAGTTGCAAATTAAATTTGTTAGTATTTTTTTTAATTTCATGGTTTTTCTTCGTTTGCTCAGTCTAGGTAGTTCTTAGTTCTGTTTGCATGTGTTGAATGATAGCTCAACTTGAATGTTTGAATAGCTTGAACTAATGTGTGATTGTTTCATCTTAAACTTGCTATCTATATTTATTATCCCAGACTGCGTTCCGCAAGAAAGGTATTCGAGTGAACTGTATATGTCCAGGGGGTACCAACACTCCTCTGTATGAGGCCTTTGAAGAAATGGAGCTAACGCAAGAGCAAAAAGAACTAAAGGAGAAAGTAGGAAAACAAACGTGAGTAGAGTGATCGTCGTGATGCAAATGCACACTGTGCCGTCGCGTTATCAACAGCATCAACATGGGCACAGTCATTCGCCTTCATCATCATGCGTCATAATTGATGTTATTAACATTGTCATCTTAATCATTAACAAAAGCATAACATGTACATAGTCATTATCATCGTCATCAACACAGTCACCGTCACCGTCACTCTCACCAACACCATCATCATCATCATCATCATCATCATAATTGTCATTATTAACATTGTCATCTTAATCATTAACAAAAGCATAACATGTACATAGTCATTATCATCGTCATCAACACAGTCACCGTCACCGTCACTCTCACCAACATCATCATCATCATCATCATCATCATAATTGTCATTATTAACATTGTCATCTTAATCATTAACAAAAGCATAACATGTACATAGTCATTATCATTGTCATCAACACAGTCACCGTCACCGTCACTCTCACCAACATCATCATCATCATCATCATCATCATAATTGTCATTATTAACATTGTCATCTTAATCATTAACAAAAGCATAACATGTACATAGTCATTATCATCGTCATCAACACAGTCACCGTCACCGTCACTTTCACCAACATCATCATCATCATAATTGTCATTATTAACATTGTCATCTTAATCATTAACAAAAGCATAACATGTACATAGCCATTATCATCGCCATCAACACAGTCACCGTCACCAACATCATCATTATTATCATCATTTCACTTTTGGCATCATCACTAGAACCAATTCATCAATTCACAGCGCTGTCTTCGAATTTCTGCTTAATTGTTTTGTTTTTCAGACCAGAGACAGTCGCCAAGTGTATTATAGATTTAATCAAAGATGATAATGATAATGGTCAAGTTCTTAAAGTCACTCACGAGAATGGCGCTGAATATATAGACTATCATGATGTAAGTTGGTTAATAATATATATTTTTTGAATTAAAATCTTCGCTTTGAATTCAGTTTTTGATGCATTTTCTGTATATTTTCAGACTGTCATCTAGTTTAATTTGGTCTTTTAGCTGATTCAGGCTTCCAAGTAATTTCAGCCGGTCTTCAAAAGTATTTAGATACTAATAGTCTATAAATTAGCACTGATGAATAAGCCTGCTTAATTCCTCTTCGAGTGTCCAAATGTCTCCCCACCCCCTCCTCCAGAGCCGCTACGCAGGCTAACGAATCTTCCCATGCAAATTACACAAAGTGATTCATTTAATAAAATCAAATTCCACCCTGCAAGAAACGTTTGTTACCAAGACTATAGTAATACAAGAGAATCTAATAAGTGTTTGTGGGTTATGTTTAAAGTCATTGCAATACGTTTTGATATTTCAACCAACCGAGCTTGGTGGCAGAGTCGGACCAAAGCTCGGTTTATTAGATATCAAAAACAGGGTTAAAGTATCAAAACTTATTACAGTACAAGAGAACTTTCAATGCCAAATCTAAAAAGTGGTTTATTTATCAGGATAAGAATAAAAATTGATACAATATATAGTTCTTTTACTAGTGTACTACTACATGTTAACTGCAACTAATTAATTCGAGGCCAGGAATGAAATGATGTCGAGTCTTTCTGTGTTTCGACGCACTATGTAAATGTCCGCCGCGAATTCTTTGAAATTGTATCTGCATGTCCAGACAAACCCGGATAAATCTGAAAACACATCATTTACTCGAGATCGTGACAAAAATGTTCAACGAAATAATAGAATTTGCATAAAATTCTTTCGGATTCATGTGGACAGTAGACCTAACCAGGTAAATAAAGGTGCGTTTTCAAATTTATCTGCGTTAGTGTGGACATGTGGCCTAGTAAATAGCTCAATTAATTCGTTATAGTTAAGAACAAAAGGCACTGATGTATTTTGCAACACTCAAACATGTTATGCCAAGCCTGACTAGCATGATCAGCTACGACGCCACATACAGAAGTGCAAACAGCGAGCGAGGACTCAATAGTCCCCGTCCACTGAGTCTGTGTATTTTGCTTTGACTATATGATTCTGTGGCCAAGTAAAACCTAGACTTTACAAATTGTAATCAAGGGATGACCATTAGATAGTTTTAGAAGAAGGGGCATTTTTTTCTTGTAGTATTTTAATTTCTTCATCCAAAGTCGTACATACGCGTATTCTATTCTGATCTGGCACGATATTTTTTTTCGATGCTTTGAGGCCATTTTTTTGCTGTGTTATTGAGGCTGTGCTCCAATGTATTTAGATTGATACCAAGTCCCAATCTAATAGTCTGTACCTAAGGAAGAATGAGCACCAGGCTATTTGCATAATGACGTTATTAACTACAACTACCAGAATGCTTTGCTCATTAATCCGAGTAGAATAGTAAGCCTTGTACATCAGCGCCTTTTGAAATAATGTTTAATATTAATATGGAAGAATACATGTTTTAAGTTTGTGATGCACAATACAAAATGTATATTTATACTGTAATTATTAGTCATTCAGCCTTGATTCAGGCTGTACTTATACTACCTCGTGAAAGAGGAACGTTATTTATTACTCGGTAAAGTAGATATTTAGGTTTGGTCGAGTTAACAATATGATTGCATTACTAACTACTAATAGTATACTAAAGTCTTCTAATTTTTCTGTAATTCGATAGCAAATTCGCTATACGACTTGATTCGCACTTGTAGCATTTGCACTGTTTGCAGAGCTTTTTCAAATCTTTGTTTTTCGGTGTATATGCGTCTTTGAAAGCCGCTTTATATGTTGCTCACTGGTTTTTAATTTTTACAGTTTTGAATCCAGTGCAGATAGATGCTGTATATTATATGTTGGATGTGAGCACAAGGCTTTCTTTTAACAAGTGTATTTCAAAGGATTAATGCAAATAGCTGTGACGTTCCATTTTTAGTTTCAACTGTATATGTAAAACGTCAGCACGAATACTATCGTTAATAGAAAACCTCTAATACTGTACTATGGAATGTAATAATACATTCGTAATGTAATGTAGTGGTTATGCTTAACAAAGAATCAAGTTTAGATTAGTCGAGAAGCACGTTTCTAATTTGTAACTCGTGGAATGAAGATTAATTTGCGTAATCCACGAGTTATAAAAGTTCGGTTCTGTTCTCTTTTCCGTTTATGTATCGAATAATATCTATATCATATAAGGCCATATTATAACATCATATAACGTCTATATCTGTGTATATATCTTGCATTTCCTTGTTTTGGAATATTATGAATATTACATCTCCATGCCAAATATAATTGTTCAAGCTTATTAACTTTCGTCATCGTCGTTAACGAATCGGTTAATCGTTACTTCATCGTACGCTTCTCGCTTGCTCATTGTAACTTCTTCCAAGTACTTCTTTCTCTTATTGATCGTCAGAGCTTACTTTGATGTGAATGTGACATGGTCACATGGCAATCAAGGCACAGTTGAATTAAGTACAGGTGTTTGAAATGTTGCGTGGTGCAATTCTCACTCGAACCCCTGACTTGCTTCTTAGCACCAGTTCTGGGAATAGATCCAAGTCGTCGATCTTGTCTTCTGGATCCACTGATAAATCAAATCTGAAAATATGAACAGCAAGAATTTGCACCAACTATACTGAGCCATTTTTATAGGGAATCTTTATAGGGACATGAATAAAGACAAAAATTGCCGAGGCAACTTCTTTCCAAACAATGCATAAACCTAACCTCCTCTACAGGCAACTTTTTATACTTCTTTTAAAATCCTCCTTTGGGCTTCCTTTGCAACGGTTATTTTTGCCGTCTTGAAACCCAAAGGAAGCCCGTTGGAATAACACTGATGCCTGCCGAAGGGATTAGTATCAACTATGATCGACAGATTCTTATATTCCCCACCATCACCATATCACTATCCCAATGACGTGCCTCTAAACAGGTACTGCAGTTAATGTATATTTAAATATGTGATTTTTGCATTATGGCGTCATTTTACTACCACTACCAGCATTCTTTGTGAATTCTCTTCAATATTCTAATTTTTAATCCCTTTAGAGATTTATAGATCAATCCGCTCTATTTACGCTACAAAACAAAAATACAGTAAAGCATCTTGGTAGAAGTAGTATTCTACGTCATTAAGCAGACCGCCTATTGCGCTTATTAGTTGGCGATATGATTCACAATGCAAAGCAGGTAGAGTAATACCCATGAATCAACACTGAGAGTTACTTACTTTTGTAGTATCATAACCAAACTTGTTTTGATCTCTTGCATACCGAAGTTTTTACCAATGCAGATCCTGGAAAAAATGAGCAGAAAATATATCAGACTCGAGTATAATTATCAAGGCTTTTTCTACCGTTTGGTTATATCATCGAACGATCATCATCACCATCGAGATCAAAGATCTCTCATATTTATTATTATAAAATTCATGAGTAATTAATGAACCCAGAACAATAGAAAATCACTACCGTGAAGGCATTTATATATTTTATACAGAAATCGTCCTGATTTGCATAAGGTTTAGCTTGAAATATCTCGGCCAAATTAAATCTAATTTCAAAAACATTACTCTAGAATAGCTGCATTAATCTAGACATTTTATAAGTAATATACAATATTCGCGTCCGATCTGTATGGAATATAAAATGACTCGCCTTCGGCTCGACATTGTATATTCCATACAGATCGGCCGCTCATATTGTATATATTACGTATTACATTATTACCATGTATAACGCTTGCCATAACTATATTACCTGGGTCCCAACGAGAAAGGAATGAATGAATAGATAGAACGTTCTTTGACTTTTTCAGGAAGAAAGCGATCGGGATTGAATTCCTAGAAAATAAAACAACGCATTAAACTCCATACTCTTTATTCTAATATGAATGGTCTCTGCTATACAGTACTTGTGACAATCCCATGTAGGTGACAAATGTATTGCGTGACAAACATTGAGCATGCAAGACAGAAGTCTAAAAAGAATAGTGTATAATTTTGACTATTGCGAAAAAAATGCATTTGATTACTTTGTCTTATGTAACGTACCTGCGGGTTTTCCCATACATGAGGATTTCTGTGAAGTGCGTAAATATTTGCAAGAACAAATGTACCTGAAGAATATTAACACACAAATTTCATTTTTTAATGATTACATTTGATTTAAAGTAGAGTTCATGCACTAAAAGTGTGCAACATAAATACCACTAAATAGTGCTATTTTATGCTAATTCTATTGTTTTCTTTTGTTAATTACTACTAAATAGTGACGACACTTTTAGTGCGTGCACTCTATACATATTCACTACTATTCCTTCCTTCCTTTCTCATTTTCATCACTCGCTTATAATATTTCTGATAAAATAAGAGCATTTACACTTATTTATCATATATATTAACGCAATTAATATATATTATCTCCAAGCTTTGTTGTCATTTTGTGCGTTGCTATGACGTCATGCCCAAGTGCCCAGTCTCCACCGGTCAAATTTGTATTTTACCCGCGATTCACTGGCCGGCAAGCGACAAGCGAGCAGTGTCAAAGAATTTATCCGGTTTTCAACTCAAAATCGTTCATATTTTGGCCAATACTTTGGTAAGTAAACATTATACAATTCGTAAACAGTTTGAAATTAATTTTGATATGTTTTTAATTGACTTTTGAACGTTTTGAAGGATGTAGCGAGTCTCTCGTTATTGTGTTGCAAACTGGTTCATTGTTTCAATAATTTGAATAATTTTTCTGCTGAAATAATAGGTCTTCATTTTAGTAAAAATACACAATAGGAATTGTTAATTGTTAATCATTTTATCGCCTTTGGTAGTATAGTTTTTTTTCCAGAGTTTTTACTTTTATAGCTAATGCAAGTACGGTTGAATTTTGCCATGTTTCAATTTTCATCTTGATATAAAAGTAATCAAACAATGCTTTTTCTTGCGCGAATTCAACTGCAGAGTAGTCAAGGGATAACTATAAACATTGCTTGGAGAAAAACCTTTACGCTCGTAAAGTTGCTTCAAAATGACAAAGCAAACACAATTTTCTTTAATTTCAACAGCCAGCATCATTTCCTCTTTCCTCATAAGGATTAATTGTTCTATAATATAAACATTTGATTTTTAAAATTCTAGGTTATGTTTCAATTTTTGTGATTTTGCACCAAGCAAACATTGCAGTGTGATTCTCAAGCGATATTTATAGATTTGCAGTGAAAATCCTCTGCAAACATTAGGTATGTACAAGATGTTTACATGGCACCGTAGAATCGCGGTGAATACATCGAATATAAACAGACGGACGGACAGACACACAGGCGAATCGACGGACAAACGAACAGACAGACAGACAGACAGACAGATAGACAGATAGACAGATAGACAGATAGACAGATAGACAGATAGACAGATAGACAGACAGAAGTGAAGTGAAACCTTTATTTAAACACGATAATTCCAAAAGTAAGAAAACACATTTACACGGGAAGTCGTTATTTTACATAAAGCGATATGTATGTAATATGGACGGACAAACAGACAGACAGACAGACAAACAAATAAACAACGCACCCACCTTCGGGAACTACTTTTCCATCTATGACATAAGGCTGGTCCAGTGTTCTTGCAATGACGGGTACTGGGGCATACAGTCGCATTGATTCCTTGATACATCTATCGAGATACGGTAGACTAGCCACGCCCTCCCATGTTAAGTGTTGGTTGTTATTGATAGCTTCGTCGATCTCTTGCTGGCACAGTCGCTGGTGTTTGACATTAGATGCGAGACTGTACAACGCCCAACACATTGCTTAAAACAGAAATGATCTAAATATGACTATGGTTCAGAAATTTATATGATTTGCTATGAAAGTTTAGAAGTCGAATCTCACACGTGTCCATGTGCAATACCCGGTAAACATTCGAATCAAACACACTTCGCCTTGTTAATATCTTCCGATAAAACATTCATTGTCATACAGCTCGATAATTTATAATTTATAATTAATTAATAATGTATTCAAGTCGTCGTAATAAAATACAATAGCTAAAGGAAATATATACAACATAGTTTCCATGTAAAATATTTTCAAATTTACTAAGCAATGTATTAGCCAACGATGTATTTACCAACGATAAAGATATAAAACTTCCATTCATTGTGACAATCATGCAATACATGTTTAAATGTATTGTTAATACCAATATTATTGGTACAAACATCTCACTGTTCTTGTGAATCCTGAATATTGTTAATCAATGATGTGGAATTTATATAGTGCATTTTACACTGGCGTAATACACTTCAATGAAATATATCCTCAGGGGTAGATCCAGATTTGTTTGCAGGGGGGTGTATAATCTTCAGGGGGGTGCACTACCCAGTAAACATGAAATACTGAGATTATTTTAGAAAAATATTTGATAAAACAAGGACTTTAAATCCTTCCAGGATGAGGTGCACACCCCTGCACCCCTCCCCTAGCCCCGACACTGATCGTCATACGCTTTACAATGTATATCTATTTTTGCGCAAATGATTCCCTGTTTGCTTACCACTAGCTACTGTGTCATGACCAGCGAACATAAAAGTGTTGACTTGAGCGAGAATATCTTCATCACTGAGGCCATTGCCATTTTCATCCTAGAAACAAACAGATTTAATCAGAAAAGTAAATGTGACATTATATTTTCGGTTTATTTTAATATGAGGACACTCGAACCATGAATTTATTTAGGTTTTTATTGATTGATTGATTGATTGATTGATTCATTTATTTATTTATTTTTTTATTGAGCTTTCTATTGCTCCAAACCTTACAAAAAAGTAGGTTTGAACGCAAATATACTGACAAAAATGATACATACTTCTAATGCATTACCTTAACTTTAAAAATACTGGTCAATTGGAAACGATTGTAATGTCCTCACTGTAATGCATTTGTTTCGTTTCTTCAAACGTATTTTAGTTGATTATGATTAGGCGAAAATGATGATGATTATCATTTTAATTTGTGCCATACTGGTGGTGTTAAGTCGTTAGCGCGTTGATAAAGACGTTGTTGATTACAATTATTGTACCTTAGCCTCCATCAAAATGTCCAAAAAATCCAGGTAGCGTTGTTTGCTAAATGTGTTTCCCGTCGCAGCCTGTTGCAAACAAAGAAAAAAGGCATATTAACCAACCAATTCTAAACAAAACATCTCATAATATATTTCATTGTAAGTTTTTTTGTTGATATATTATTTGCCGTGAAAAACAGTGATTAAAGGTTAATTCAATTTCTCAGTTGGGCGTATTTCAAAACGTTTTTCTGTGATTTCACGTTGATCCCACTCCGACGATCATGATCAATATATTGTATTGATGATAAAGGTGATATCATAGTGAAATAGGGCAGATCGGCTAAGCTTTAATGTTTTCTGCACGGGGGGTGGGGGAGACTCCGGGGGGCAAACAATCGGGGATGCGATCTTTTAGGGGTAAAAATCAGCGATTTTGTCCCTTTTCGGGTTTAAAATATGAGATTTGCCAAATCCTCACATTTTTGGTATCTTTTAAGGGTTGGATGGCACTAAAACTCACGTTTTTGGTATCTTTTAGAGTTGAAAAATTTGTGCCACCGCGCCCTTTTGAAAAACGGTATCTTTTAAGGATATTTTTGAAAAATTCCGACGAGCATCCCCGATCGTTTATTCCCGGAGTCGCCCCCCGGGGGGGGGGGGGGGGGGGGGGGGGGGGTTTCAGTTAAGTCACCTGGGCGCGCAGCTGTCTTCTGCTGGATATCACTTTATTGGATTCACGGTGTATGACCTCACAGTATTCCAGGAATTTGCGTCGTGCCGGTGTCAGTTTGTAGATCCACTCAAAATGGTACAACGGGTTCCTAGAAGTATATAGGGAATTATTGTTTGCAAGCTGCTCATTTTAACAATGTTGGTGGAGGAATTCCATTCTCTTACGTTGCGCCTCTTGCCCCTTAAACGCGTTGTGCTTTTTTTGACACTTTTAACATGCATCCTTTGAGTGAATCGATTTGAAAACATTTTAATTTTGATAACACAGCAGGTACGCGGCGTGGTCTTTTTTTCAGGTACGCGCACGTACATATGATCTAAAAAAACTTAAGTAAACTGAACAAAAAATACTGCGTTCTTGATTTCGTACTTAGATTCAATCTTACAATTTAATAAAAGTGTTTTTTTCATCATTAAAGTCTTGGTTGCGTACAACTAAAATTTTAAAAATAGAAACAATTGGTAAAAATTTCAAAATTTTCGGTAACCTCACATGCGCACGTCCGTATATGCGTATAGGACGCTGCGCCCCTGCTGTGTGCATTTGAGTTCAGTCCAACGTTTTTTAGAGAATGTTAAAGAAATAAATAAAGACAAAAATTCGTGGATGGAGTGACCTTAAAGCTGTACCATTAAGTTAACTTACAGTAAACGGTCGAGTAATGCTCTGGCTATTCCATTTACTGCTGCAATGTACTCATCTTGGATCCTGGTTATACAAGTCAAATATCAAAGCGATTAGAACAAAATAATTAAACAAACAAACAAACAATCAATCAAACAATCAATCAATCATAGTTTATTGATTTCTCTCCTCTTGTGATTTTTCAGAAATCAATTACATCTAATTTAAACTATACAATAAAAAGTCTGGTTATTTGCATTAACTATATTCAATCTATATAAAAAAACCATACGACCTGATACAGAATAAACAAACTGATAAACAAACTTACATATATATGAGAAAAACAAACAAATACATGAGTCTGCAGTCCATTTTTGCAGCGGTTTACTTACTTCCTTGTCTGACATGCGCTAGAGTAGCTAAACGCACACTTCAATATGGAGTCGAGTGTCATGAGGCTGATATCTTGAAACAGTTCGACCTTTCCATTTGCAGCACGCGACCACTTATCCTGCATAACAGAATATGTCTTGATGTATTATCATACTCATTGTTCTTAGTATTAGATTCTATACTAGTTATGAAGCTATATATATAGACCCGATAATGGATTACAGGTCACTTCAAATACTATAGGGTTTCACATGATTTGAATACCAGGCGTAGCAGAAATGAAAAATGTGTACTGAGAGTTGTGAATGTGAGTAATTGTCCTGTAAGTACTTTACAGCATCACATTGTGCTAGTTAGCAATGATTATGCACCATATCTTTTAAAACGCGTCAATGCAACCCCCGGGCTGTCCAAGTACCAAAAAGATACACGAAAATAGCCAAGTTTTTCTCCAACTTTCTTGTCACATATTGAAACAATATTTTTTCGGATTTCTATGTATACAAATGCAGTTATACAATTTCTCGATCATGTTTTTAAGTAGTCAATTAGATTCTCTCCTGACTTTCTAGGTGTTTATACATTAAGGTCGCAAATACCAAGTCTTCGGAATTAGTGTTGCAAATAGTTCAAAGAAAAAAAAATGTATCAAATGTGACAATTTACGCGCGCGTATGTTGACACGATGCCAAGTCATCGGTATTAGTGTTGCAAATAATTCAAACAAAAAAGATTGTATCAAATGTGACAATTTATGCGCGCGTATGTTGACACGGTGCCTGCATCTTGAATAGGGTGGGGCTAAAAGCAGCTCTAATGCGTAAACTGTAATTTCCGCTCTGTTTCACAATTGTTGAACTTGTTATGACAATCGCTAGCATTTTTCCGGACGGTATTGATAGCACATTAGAGTTAATAGGCAATAAGATAATTTTATTTATTTTATTTGTGCTAACAAAGTTGTAGAATTGTACTAGCATTTATATCTTCCCCCCTTAAAAAAACGTCACAGGCTATTGCTTTTGGTCATATTATATAAACAGCATTTACATTCTAGGATGAAATACTTTATTTTGTAGCTTACTTTTTGATAATTGAATTTGAGAAGTAACCGCTTACCATAAGTACTTGAGCCGACTCCTGAAATACCGGAAAATATTTCTGTAATATCTTGAAATGGAAGGATGGAGTCAGAAGCTTTCTGGTCGATTCCCATTGCAATCCCTCCTGCAAACCCAGTCCATTTCCTGTAAAAAAAAAGTATGAGCTCCAGAAACAGTACGTCAACACTTGGTTAGGACTAGAGTGCACACACTAAAAGTGTGCAACATAAATACCACGAAATAGTGCTATTTTATGCTAATTCCATTGTTTTCTTTTGTTTAATTAGTGCCATTTACTAAATAGTGACAACTGTTGCACACATTTAGTGTTTGCAATCTATTGGTTTCTTATCTTATTTAGATACAATTGGGTGCGGTAGATGCTTTATGACTTTAGTTGGAATAGAGGCTTTGCACATTCGCGTGATGGCAGTTGGCAATAACATTAGAATCTGGACTAAAATCATTGTCATGAAAGAGAAGAGTTTAGCTAGACTCCAAGAGGTAAACAATCCTTTATTTGTTCCTGCCTCCTGCCATGGCTGCATGCCTTCTCGCGACGGTGCTGGGTCTTGATGTATAATCTTACCAAGGAATGGGAACAGGAACTTGTAGAAGAATCTCTCTTTTGGTGAATTCTTAATCAACACAGCACCAGCTGTGTCTGGATGGCAGACGATGAGAGCCGATCTTAACGGACCAAACCAGACTCGATATGAGGTCTTGTATAGCGTAGCACATCGTAGATGAAAGGCTAGTCCCTGCCCATCAAAGGTTATCTAGAAGCAAGAACACATATGTTTACTTTGACTGTTTACAAGCGCGATTCATGTTACCCTTTTATAGCAACACGGATGTGGTGACACAGTCTGCCTCCTATGCGAGAATTCCCTTGTTCATTTTGAATACCTTAAAAAAATAAAGGCTTCCACCATCAAAGGTTATCGAAACGCAAAGAACACAGATGGTTGACACTGCTTTTACCAACGCTCATGTAGTTTGCGCCGTCTTTATATAGGAACAAGTATAACAAGTTGGCTAGTGTGCGGCCTTCTGTATTAAACTCTCGGAGCGATTGTCCCTAAACTTAACGTATCTTAGATTAAAGGCCAGTCCATCTTTATCTTCATTTACCGAAGCATTTTTATTAGAACAAGGATCGCTCAGTTGGTTAATATGCGAAACTCCCCTGCACATCTTAAAGAATTTAAGCCCACCCATCAAAGGTTATCTGGAAGCAGAAGAGATCACCATTACACGTTAACACATGGAGATTGCTGTTTTTTTTTTACTTGGGGAAATTCAGGTTAGGCTATTATACGAACAAGGATGGGTACAGATGCGCTGGCTTTAGCGCAAGAACAGTTAAGAACATAATTGGTGACTGTATATCGATACTGTCAATGTGGATTATTGTTTTGTTTATAGCAGCGCCGGTGACCTATTGAATGCAGGTTACGCTGTTGTCATACATGGATGGTACAGATGGCTAGTACGGTCTCTGTCTTTAGCGCAACAACGTGCGATTTTTCACAACTAACTTGTTTTAGTTTATTTCATTGAAAAACATAATCGACTATATTGAGTATACTTGCCAACGATGTGCAATGAAATACAGGCTGCTTTGATTAATGATTTTATAGCAATATGCATGGATGTCATATTTGACTTGGTAGAATAGAAACAATGATCCGTAGAATACTAATTACATTTTTTTGTAAAAAACGTGCATACTAAACAATAAAGGCGTTCAATTGAATTTGAACAATACTAAGCTATTTGTCGTCATTATCGTTTCACGGTTATATTGTATGTGGATCATTTTACTTATAGGGGACAAGTACTTCATCTATTGTTATCTTGATTGAAGATACTGGACAGTCTAGAGACAGTAACATTAGAACTTGAAATAGTAGTACCGAAATGGTAGCAAATCCTCTCTACGCTCTAATCTTTATAAGTGTGGCTTTGCAGTCTGTGTGTGTTCTGGTGTACTAGGCAAATACTTGTCAACTGGCTTAAGCATCGGGTTTCCTAATCTTGCGCAGAGATGTACACATATGCAAAATGTAATCAAACTTGAGGTGGACCTCCTCGCATGCCTACTGTACCGTTGTCGTTATGTCACGCAACGATTTCAGAAAAAAAACGTGCGTGAAGACACTGGTAGAGTACACGAACTAAAAGTGTGCAACATAAATACCACTAAATGGTGCTATTTTATGCTAAATCTATTGTTTTCTTTTGTTTAATTAGTGCAATTTACCAATAAATAGTGACAACTGTTGTTGCACACTTGTAGTGCGTGCACTCTAGTGTATGGCAAAGAGAGTAGATATTTTTGTATGAAAGAAAAGTAGGGCGTAATAGAAAAAGGCCAAAATAAAAAAAAGTTTATTTAAACATCTTTTGCCTTCTGTAAGTTTCTTAGAGCTAAGGTAGCTTGTTTATTCTTGTGATCATAGCGATATGCTTTTAACTTTAGAAAAAATGCCAAAGGACATTATTCTTATATTCATTACGTAGATATACAGCTATTCTTGAAAAGGTTGTCCAGTTGAAATACTGATTTAGTGAATAGCGAAGTCATTTGCATATCTTATGAGTCAAAATGTTCAAAATAACTTCATTGCATGATTATAATAAGCTATGTAACTATATAATATGTGCAACTTTGTATTTAAAACAAGAACACTGAAGGTGAGGCGATATATGCAAATGACATTGTTATTCGCTAAATCAGTATTTCAACTGGACAACGTTTTCAAGAATAGCTGTATGTCATTTGTAAAAAAAAGTGCAATAAAAAAACAGGCTGAAGTAAACAGCAAGCATTGTATTGAATAGTAACTCCAACGTCTTGCAATAACAGGAGAGAAGCTATAGAATCGTTAACATTAGGCTCTAAAACAGAAGAAAATCTGATATACTCAGTGCTAATTGTTGTTATCACTTATTTAGGTGAATGGACGAGTCCTGTAATCATGTGGGGTGTTTACACCGACTGCTGCTATTCAAGTTTGCTTTTTTTCAGGTATGTGTTCTTCCATATTTTATTGTTCACACCACATCCAGAGCAACCAAAGCATTTAACTATTACATATATAACATATTCGGGACAGTGCATGGAGCAGCGCATCACTGATTTGAGTCGTATCAGCGTATTCGCGCTTATTTATTATATGCTATTCATATTCATTGAAAGATTCACCCGAAGGTGGGTGTGAAACACAATAGGACACTACGTCCCTTACAAGGTATTTACATATGACATGTGTATAAGTGCGAAAAAAGACCAAAAAGGACCAGTCTGTGCGTGAACATAGCTATGTCATAATGCGAGTTAATCAGACCTCTGATACACCCCAAATGTAGTAACAGTACACCGAAACTGGCTTATGACATCTGCAGAATGCATGAATGATCGTTTAATAAATCCCGCATAAAGTGATACAGTAATTGTTATTGAATCATTGAAAATGAAAAGAATGATAGCTATCTATCAATCCACAGAGTGCAATACTTTTACAAAAATGCGAAGTGCGCTATTCGATACGAATGGTTACCATCATTTTTTTTTGTATTTTCGTACATTGCATTCTTGATAATAAACACGATGTAAGCTCCTGAGCGCCAGGTTCTCTCATGAAAAAATGTAGTACATTTTCTAAAATGCACACTTTTTTAGAACTATGCTTACTCAAGGGTTTCAATATTGCACCATTCGATGCAACGTATTATTCCTTTATTTGGTCACGTACATGTTGTCAGTCTATGACTAAAGCAAGCTATCATGCTTTCAGTGCGCTTTTTCGTACCCGCATATGATATCCTACAGTAAAGGAATATCTATGGCTAACATAATTAAAACTGCTAATTTTATTATAATATGTATTAATAGTGTTTATTACAAGGCTGCAGCTTGCAAATAAACTTGTTGTGTATTTTTATAGTGCGCGACATGATCACTAAAAAAAAGGTTTTGGTATGTGACGAACTATTTATTGAACAAATTTCTGTAGACAACCATATATTGTTGTCTAATGGTCCGTAATGATCGAAAATGAGATATTGGTCAATGAGGTATTCTGCAGACAAATAATCAGCTAATGCTTCGTCGTTTTAATACCTTGTCAATCAGCTTTGGCGGTTGAATGTATTATTTATTGTACATAAATGGTATGCTGTACAATTGCCGTTTCTTTTGTTCCCCAGCTTTGGTGATCCACCAATTAATTCTCTATCAAGCAGAATAATTCTACACAAAACTTCTGTGAAAAACCTTGATCCGCAGATACTTTTATCAAGGCTTCTTGGATCCAGATTGATTTTGTTGCAGTTGAAAGCTTTCGGTACCGATAGTTTTATTTTGGTTTCGTGTCATCAGCCTCGGAGACTAAGGTTTATTTAATAAATGACTTTGATCCGAATCCCCTAAGCCAGTCTAGGAATTAGGTTACCAATGAATTTGTACAAAAGAAACAGCTTTATAGGTAGTTTATTTGTTTAAAAAGATTGGTTGAATTTTGTATTGAGTATTTTATTTCCACAAGATAGCGATCCATCTTACATCAAAATCTCTAGAACTCTTAAAATAAGACCAATATACGCGAGCGAAACCCTGACTGTTTATATGAGGCAAGAACGTTTTCCTGGCTGGCCTGAATGTGTCCCTTTTGTCAAGAACGATAAGGGCGTGTCTTAACCAGGAAGGTCCTCTTTATATGAAGCGAGTTGCCTAGACTTGTCAGGCTATTTCTTTTGCCAGGACCAATTTGGGCGTGTCAACTTAGCTCATGCACAGTTTGCCCCTACGGCTGTGCGCGTGCCAATGTATCATCCTTTCATCAGCATTCAGAATACAGCTCTCAAAAATTGTCTCCGATTGATATGTAAGTAATAACCTAGCCTGAGTGTCAGATAATCATTTATTAAGTACAGGCACGCGCCGGGAATTCGGCCAAGCGCGTGCCTTTTCTATTTATACCAGCATGAACTGAAGTGGCCACGCGCCATAACTCATAACTCTGTCAACAGGCTAGTTAAGATATTTGATGGGGACCCTGCTGAATGAAGTTATGCATTCCATTGTATTATAACATGAGAGGGTTTTTCCTTTGGAGGAGCTTTGAAAATATTTAATAGAATTAGATAGGAATACGAGCGTCAAATCCATGAGGTGGGACAACATAGCTAATAATAACAGCTGTATGAGATCACGTTAAATTGTTACGAAAACTGCGGAATTAAGCTAAGCATTCCTTTGTAACATCTGTAGGTGTCGATGTCTTTGATGAAGACCATTGAGCTTGCATGGCTTAGATAAAAATACTAACATTAAAGGTATTACAAGAGAATCTATCAAAATAGCATTAGATGGGGTTTGAAATTGTGACGAAAACTGCTGAATAAAGCTTTGCATTCCTTCCAACGTAACTTTGACTTAAATCGAATTATCTGTATATGATTAGAAAAGAATATAAGAACATCAATAAGGCTTTAGTCAGAAAACTATAACAAGAAATTCGATTGTTAAAGAAAACGAAAACTGCATCTTGCATAAAACAATATACCGAAATTACACAATTGCGCAAGGATAAGCGCACTGGGTGTGGCCTTTTACAAAGGGAATTTTTCCTCGCTTTTAATTTTGTGACAAAATCCACAGCCAGTCTCGACAAGTAAATGCGAAATCAATAGCGAGATCTTCTCAGCCTATCCTAACAAGGGAGGCGGGCTGACAATGTTACAGATATTCCAACTCTATAGTTTTTAACTATTTTCCACAAGCAAGGTATATGAAAAAAGTACACTTCGTTCAAGTGAAATGGGATGTGGTTTTGGGGAGGTTGAAATTGTAATCTCACTGATTTCTGCTAATCATGAATTACTATACACGTTCCTAAGAAAACGTATGTTAATTACAAAGTCTTAGTTTTGGAAACTTTGTCTATAGATGGATCGCGTTTAAGAAGTAATTACAACGCAATTTAATTTAATTTGATTTGATTTTGTGATGCTGTCTTTTTGCGCTTTAAAAAGTAGCATTTTATAAATAAATCGAAACTTTCAGTTATCTTCTCAGGTTACGATCGTGTCTGTTCAGTACTGTAACTCAACAGAATCATTTTAAGGTTTCGCAATTTCATATATTTTTTCCCCAGTGCATTTCGATCGCTGTTTCGGCTTCTATGTTTCAGTTTAATTTCGATTAAGAGCAAGTTTCAAATCTCCTTTCAGCTTTCAATTTTATATGTTATAACACTATTTTCTATGCATTTGCAGGTTTATTCAATTTTTTTTTCGAGTGCATTTCGATTGCTGTTTCGGTTCCTGACTTTTTTTGTTCTAGGGTAAGTTTCAATTCTCTTCTCAGCTTTCCAGCACGTCTGGTTTATGCGGCGCGGCATGAGCCGATATCACTCGATCTGCAGGTTTGATCGTCTATAGGAAAGGTTAAGTGAAGTCTGATAAACAGAAAAGTGTATACACTAAATCTAAATACTGGCACGCGAACAGATTAAATGACCGCCGTGAATTAGAGCGTCAGGTAACATGGTCATGGCACGCAGATTTGCTATAGGGAGATGTTAGACCCCGAAACTGGCACACAATTGTACTGTGTATAAAGATTGCATGGCTTTGTGCATGTAGCGTATTTGAAGACAAAATCGAGAATTGTGTTATCGAAAAGCAAATAAACAAACAAACAAACAAAAAGAAAAACTCTAAATGTTGTGTGTAGTTTATATTTTAGACGCGAAGTCAGTACATATACGTTTCTGCTTTTCGATTTCCTTCACACACCCAATCTTGTACTTAAATTATATATCTTAATATCCTCATAGTTCATCTGTTATTCTGATCTTTTCCTAAACCTTAAGTTATCAAATAAGCAATACCAACGCCCTAAAAGACCATGGGCCGATTGCACGAAGCCTGAATAGCGCTATCCAAAGGATAAATCGCTATCGAGCGGATAAATTCTAAAGAAATTCTATGGAGTGGATAACTTTATCCAGTGGATAACTTTATTCAGGCTTCGTGCAACCGGCCCCATAGCTTTATGACAAACTTAACGCCCTGAAGAATTGAACTGCTACTGGTTATAAATCAGGCTACCAAAACAATTTCTGCATCACATGTACGTGTAAGATGCTCTGGCAAGCCGTAATTTATATATCCATAATCTTATCTTAAACAAACATATAAATCAATTAACAAACAAACAAAAAATATCACGAAAGTAAACAAAAACTGTGTATCTCTTTAGCACATGTCGTCGTAATATTATCCGTTATCATTTTCTAAACAAATTAATATACAATACGAACAAATATAGTATAGCTTCAAACTGGGTATACCACACGTGTCATTCGGAAGCGATTCATAAAATTCTCTTCTTTGCTCAAACCGGACGGCCAAACAAGAAAACGCATAGATAGCGTCATGTTCAACACATGTTTCAAAACGGAAACCATTGATAAACACTACTCACATCGTTAACGTTTCCTTTTAACCAGTGTGCGTCGGGACCAGCAAAGCCTTTCACTTGATTGGCAGACCGCCATCTTGTAGTTATCGCGGAGATCAGAAACTGGACAATCCCGATTAGTATTAGGCCCAGCACTATGTATAAACTCATGGCAGACGAGAAATCACCTAAATCCATATTGGCCAACTCAGACTTGATCTGTGTACCCAAAACGGCGAGGAATATCTTGGAAAAAAGATAACACAATATTACAATAATGTATGACGATTTAAAGAAATCTAAAAGAAAGAAAAAAATTAGTACAATGTTATCAAAAATAATCCAGAAGAACTTCAGACAACTGAAATCGGAGAAAAAGCATGAACAATTCGAACTACAAGTGACATTGCCGAACATGGCTATGAGAAAAGAAAGAAAAAGCCACAGAGATAACGATAAACAACAGGTCGTATTGATACTTAAGATTCCATAAACAATCAAAATCATAGAGATTTGTCCTCAAAAAAGATTCATGGCAAGATAACTGATATATAGGAAAATGAATTTTCTATCACAAAGCAATTGAAACAATCCAAGTTAAATTATCGGAATTAGCGTTTGCAAGAATTCGTGAAAGAATTCTTGAAAGAATCCTTGAAAGAATCCTTGAAAGAATCCTTGAAAATCGACTAGCTCAAGTGATCGTAATGTATAACTTTTACCGAAGGAAAGAAAAAAAATGTTTAGAAGTAAAAGAGACTATTCCTTTACCAATGAACTCTAGTTAAGATGACAAAAAAGTTTAGTAAAGTTAAAAAGAAAAACAAATAAAACCTTTCTTAGTAGTTTTCAACGGCGCGTCGGTATCTGTTCTTCACCAACGAGTGCGGTCAAACAGCATATCCAAGAGGTCTTTATCGCTACACTATTTGTACTATTCAGTGAATGAGTCGGCGATATAATACGCCAATAGAGATAACCAAACGTGGGGTTAGGTCCCCAAATCAACTGCGAACATAAGGCACTTCACAATCATCCAATACGCAGCTCTCTAGCCTTGTGGTTGGTATAGTAACGCGCAATTCTGTGAGTCGTCAGTCAAGTGGTTATTAGACACGCGCGTAATTACGTTCAAAAGGCGCTCCATAGACGAATTATGAGATATCATTCAGAGAATTAGCCAGTATTATAGCTGACAACTTGATTGAGGCACACGACATTCCCCTAGGCCAACACATGGTCGTTTATAAAAAGACTTGCATGCATACAACTCAGACTAACGACCACGACCATATCTACCATAATTGATCCGGTCTGAATGATGTGCCAGTCTAGCATTGCGCAAGTAAAAGGATTGACTGAGTTTGACACAAGTATTTGCGACATTCATGACTAAACCACGACTTGTGGGTTATTGAAAGAATCGTTAAACGAACAAACGAACGAACGAACTAACAAACAAACGAACGATCGCGAACGAACGAACGAACGAACAAATGAATGAATGAATGAATGAATGAATGGATGAATAAATGAATGAATGAGTGACTGAGTGAGTGAATGAATGAATGAATGAATGAATGAGTGAATGAATGAATGAATGAATGATTGAGTGAATGAATGAGTGAATGAGTGAGTGAGTGAGTGAGTGAGTGAATGAATGAATGAATGAATGAATGAGTGAATTAGTGGGTGAGTGAGTGCATGAATGAGTGAATGAATGAATAAATAAATGAATGAATGAATGAACAAGCTGACGAGCACATACATGAAAGTTTGGATGAATGAATTAATGCAAGTTTGAATGGTTGGATGAATAGATGTATTGACATACTTCAGTGTGTAATAGAGCCAAGCGCGCATATGCCTTTTGAACTCCTTAATTTTTTAAATGATTCGATTTCCACAGATGTCAAATTGATAATTTAATCTTTGGGCGAAAGGCCTCAGTCAACAATGATCAAAAACAGCGCTTATCACAAGTTAAAATAATATTAGGATTGCGTATTTTCCTTATAAACAATTTAATATAAAATCAAGTTGGCATCCTACTGTGAGGAAAGTCCCATCTCTTTCCGCTCTATGCTTTACATCGGAAAACTCAGATTGCATGCAGTGGGTCTGACTCTAAAATGTTGAAATTGTTAGAACCCCGGTGTTAGAAATTGTAAAATAATGTTTTACACAATAACGTACAAAGATGATTATAATACAGTGTATGTTTTAAACTTGGTAGTTGTTCAGTTTCTGCCATATCCGGACGTCTGGTTATAGAGTACAACTCCTTGAAAAATTTGTTAAGAGTTAATGTAAAAATAATAGTCAGTCAGTTAGTCAGTCAAAATCAAATGAAAAACGAAAAATGTTCAAGTTGGAGTTATAAAAAAACGGGTTCCATTTAATCGCCTGTCTATATGTGATACACTATAATTTTTAAGATAAATAATAAAACGTGTATATTGATTTCTTTCTTTGCTTTATAAATTACGATATTTAACAGCTATGATTACCTAGTACTTAAGGCGTTTATAAAGTGTTTATGTAGGTTTTTTAACACTACAAATCGACACCTCGAGTGTGCGTCGTCAGGCCATAACTCATCTTAATATAGTTATATAAACACACTAAAATAAATTATAAACTATAAACAAAACACATCAAAACCACAAGCATAACAATTACAACGTTCATTGAACTTAATCTTAAGTGTTGAAATTGCATGAAAAAAAAGTTAAAAATTCAGAACCCCTAAACTTAAGGAATGGACCCACAACAACAAAATTTCCTGTAGCATAACAGTTTCAATTCCAGAATATTTATTGACTTTCCTATTTGAGTAGAGTCCTGGGGCCGGTTTTTGGAATGTTCGGAGTAAAGTTATCCACTGGATAAAAACATTTTCTTTAGAAAATATTCGCTGGATAGGGTTTTATCCAGTTGATTGCGCTCTACAGGCTTCGACTAACATGCCACTGTCATGTATCACGTAAAGTTGGATATTTTCCGTGTTTATTTTGTGGTATGACTAACAACGGTGTTTGTTGTGCTTCCAGCACCGCAAAAATCCTGTTTACACCATAATTAGTGCATCAGACGTTCCGATCTATCATGTAGATTTGTCTTGTACTTCTAGTCGCATTATTCTATTTCCGGACGGCGTTTAGCGGTGCTGTCATGTTCTAACTTTAAACTCATGTTAACAAGAATTCACGGAATTCTTGAAATAAAAGTGGCTAGCTCTTACGATGCCACCTTGAAACTAAAGGAAGTGATTCCCTTTCCTTTTATATGTATTTTGTTGTCGTGGAAATAACGGAAACTTTGAACCTTTGATTGTTTATAAGACTAGTAAAGGGAGATGCTGAAAAGAAATGGCATTCATATGCCGGATTTACACGGTGCAGATGGAGTCTAGTCAGATAATGTAATTCATACCCCCTACAGCTCCTAGAGTACACCCGCGTTTACTTACTCTAAAACGTCGTCGTGGTAAAACGTTTACGGGGGGGGGGGAGGGGGGGGAAGGGGGGCTGCCATATTAACAAAAACGGGAGGATGTTCATTTCTAGGGTCGAATAGGTAACCTCGGTAATCAAATAGCTATTTTGCGATCCATAGCTTACCTTTTAGGTATGTGAGGATACGTAAAACTGCATTAAGATTGAAATGTTTTAAACATTATCAAACTATTTCACAAACGTAGTCTTACCAGTTTAGGGAATAGAATCACTATCTTCGATATGCGTACATATTAGAGTCCTTTTAAAAACCCTTCGTCGAGCACGCCCACCATTTTGCCGATGAGGAAGTACCATCAAAAAGAAAGGTCATAAAGTTTGTATTTTGAAGAGGTTCACCTACGGGTTCACCTTTTCAAGGAAGCACTATCGCAGTGCAAAGACAGAGGCAGCAAATGTGGGTTATATATTATATTTGGTAGTTATGTTCCGGCGTGGGTTTATTTTCAGTGCGGTCTGACCTGAGTTTGCTGCGGTTGCCCTTGTCAGTGTATTTTGATAAACAAACTAGTTAATAATGAAAGGTTAAGAGAAAAAAATATCATATTCCCTTGTTAATAATAATAATATTGTTAATAATATTAAAAATGCATGCCTTCTAGAACAATACGGAAACAGTGCAAAATCACTTCCGTGAAGGTATTTTATAACACTGAAACAGAATTCGTCCTGATTTACATATGGTTTAGCTATGCATATATCTCGGCCAAATTACATGTAATTTCACATGTAATTCACATGTAATTTAAATTTCACATTTAAATTTAAAATAGCAGCATTAATCTACACTCAGTTGCAAAATTAGTTGGGACGCTATACATAATTTAGAAGTAAACTGCTCAGTATTGTTCTCAAACTCAAACCCCTCCCTCGATGACGATTAACATGTCACAACAACACCAATGCAACATTGATTAGGGGAGGGGGATTTGAAGCGGATGAAAACGTTTTATACATAAAAAATGAGATGTTTCAAAAGAAAACGGGAAAAACTGTCTATGTCCCAACAATATTCGCTTCCGATTTGTATGAGGTTTAAAATAGCTCGCTTGAATCCTCTTACAGATCTCTCAATCATAATTCTTGTCTATTACATAAAACATTGTAACACAACTACTACATGTGGAATACACTGCGCATGCAGGCTGGTGTGGGCGTTGGCCCTGTAACCTGTAAAATATGATTATTTTAATACGTAGCAATTATTTTTTCTTTTAATTATTGTATGCACATACAATAGTGTGGCTGAGATGTACGGGTGTGAAAGGGAAAACTGAAGGATTGGTTATAGCACCGCAGGAACAATCTCTCCCTACAAAGAATTACAGCAATAAGATCGACGGATGTCTAGTTGATCCAAAATGTAGAGTATATGCGGAGTAAAACAACAACTAAATATCTATGCTTAACGTCCAAAGTCCCTTCAGCATCTGGAAATTTAAACTAGTGCTGGTCTACCAGGGAGTGGACGATATATATACTCTGACTATAAAGCGGCCATTTTGTATCAAATATTGTGTGAAAAATATGCAAATAATTCTACTTCGGACTCAGTGACTAAACCCGGGAATGAGATGTAAAAAAATGTTTTTAAAAATGGGAACTTGAAAGTCAAGCTATTCATTTTTAATTGTCGACGGTCTCTTTCTTTTTGATTACCGCGTGTGTGTGACTGTCATATATTGTGGTAAACTTTTTCAAGTTGCTTACATCTTGTTTGTTCCGTGGTTCCTCTTACATCAAGTGTTTTTGTCGTTTTTGTTTTAGCAAGAAGATCCTCTAGAGTTAGATCCCTTATATTTGAATTGTGATTGGTTATAACTCGCATTCCTTTCAACATCGCTAGCTTTGTAGCAGTTTCAAATGTGTTCAGTCAAAAGAACCGAATCGGCTAGTCTTGGATAAGAACCAAAGGCAGAGGAAAAAGGAGACATGCAAAAGGAAATGGAAGCACGCTTTCCCCTGTCTTCCTTTGTTTAGAAAAAAACAACGCTACTGCTAAGTTATTGTTATTTTTGTCAGCAAAGAACAGGGGCCGGTTGTACGAAGCCTCGAATAAAGTTATCCACTTCATAGGATTTCTTTACTATTTATCCGCCCGATATGGATTTATCCGGTGGATAGCGCTATCGAGGCTTCGTACAACCTGCCCTAGATGTAAATTCGATGACAGTGATTCAGATGCGTGCATAATTAACGCAGATTCTGTATAAACGTACAAGTAAACGTCCACGTACCTGAAAATTCATGAGTTCTAGCTTACAGGTCTTTTGCTTACTGTCTGTGTGTTAGAGTTTTTGGAAAAGACCGTGAGCAAACTGTTTTATAATTCGAATTCTGCTCTCACGGACCCCACCTCATACTCATTTTAAATTTCTACCATTTTTCTATATTTAGTCGACATTTTTTATATTATTATCGAAGTTGATTAAGTAACTATTAACCTGTACATATTACTTATGCCCACGTAAAACCCGTTATATACTTTGATTTATCATAGTTAGTTATGTCAAGTATTTAGTTGAGAGTCGACCAGGAATTGCTTCATTGCAGCAGCGCTGTCATTTTACATTGCGGAAATAGTTGACTTCATAGTCAAGGAAGTTTAATAATATTTGCGGACGGTTAGTGGGGTTGCTCCGATAACCATCTTGACGTCTCTCCTCTAAACCGGCATTTTTGTAGGGCTAATAAAGGAATCATGTTTTCTTTCCTTCCGTGGAATTAGAATGTGTCTACTTGTTGCGGTTGAAGACCTTTGTAGGATGGTCAGGCTACTAGAGTTTGCTGCAATCGTGCAAATAGTGTTAAGGGTATATCGTGTCCCCTGAATCTGAGTCATTATTATTATTATTATTACTGTATTTAACATTTTTTACATATCAGCCTTTCATTCTAAACGTTTTCCATTCGAACGCATTTTTCGGACGAACTCGGCCTTCAAAGATTTCTCTGGAGTCGATGCTCGGTCGGCTCTCGCGGTTTTGAGGGAGAGAACTGAACCTTGCGCAGGCAAGTATATAGGTCCGCGAGAGCCGCATCACAGTCAAAAGATTACTACAGACCTTATTCCATGTCATGTCCTTATTTAGTATTGGAATATTAATCACATTGAGTGATAGCCGATCGAAAGATCCTAGATGATCACGTGATTATATTGCTCAAATCGTTCCCTCCCCTTCCTTACTAGTCTTGCAAGGTCTTTTATACAGTCAAGTGATGTTCAATCAGTCATCTATCGTCATTTCAGCGTGTATGTCCGGTGTGCGCTTATCGGGTGTCTAAGGTCAAGTGCTGGCGCGTGCCGGATAAGTGCGATAAGTACGAAACCCAGACGCTTCATTTCAATGTCAGAAAAAATACTCCTTATCTAATGGTATTAATGCATACGTTTCTATGAATATACTTGCCATGTATAAGCTACATAGGAGAATATCTCCATCTTAAAAGTGCATTAGTGCCTAGCTAAATATACTTTCAAGAGCTGTAAAAGCTGGTGTAATAGCTGGTATAATTGTTATTATACAATAGCTGCCCACAGGTAGTCCAAGCTATCAATTTGTGTTGATAAACTCAAGTTTACTCCATTTATAAGAATAAATAGGGGGGGGGGGATTATCGATTTTTCCCTGTGAGCTGATGTTTTTGCTTGCATGTCATGGTGTTGCCTATTGGGTGCTGGTCAGGTTCTGATGTACGGGGCGTGATCAAAGCTTGAGGACAAAGGCATGCAGAAAATTGGATTGAGCAATAAACAAATTAAGATATTATTACCTAGAGAACACGAAAGCACATTGAGATATAGTGTATCACTGAGTCAAATAGATCAATTCATTGAATTAAAAAAGCCGAGAAGTTAGAGAGGTTATCTATGCTTTTGTTCAAAGATCTTTGTACTTTTAAGGATAGGTTTTGTCAGTACGTACGATGATCCAAAACAAACCGAATGAATGTTTTATAATATTGCCAATCATCTAACTTCGGTCTAACTTTACGTTGATCAACTTCATATATACAACACATTGTCATTACATCTAATTTAGTCATTGAATTTGTTCTGTAAACTCGACTGAATTCAATGGGTTTTATTGCTAATAATAAACGACACGTCGATTCTATACCATTTATCATTATATCCGTCTTGAAACTATTCTACTATTCCCTATAAGAACTCTGCATAGATGGAGAGAGAAGTCAGTTAAACTTTAAAATTAGTTAAAATTACGTCCACTGCAATCGATTTATTTTCGTTTAAATCGTGAAATATATAGGTATTGAATGTCATTTTAACAGTTTTGTACATTTGTTTTGCACAAATGTATGTTTTCAAAATTATCGATTAGTGTTTTTACATTTCAAAGTGTTTCAGCGTAAAAGCCATCACATCAGGGTCAAACAAACAATCCCAAATCAAAAACAAACATAAAATTATCTATTATTTACATAAACCTAGTCTATGAACTGTCAATTGATGTTTGCATAACATCTATTGATCATTATCACGAACTTAATTAAAATACAACAACCGGCGGTTTCTCGAGTGGTGACTTTGATGTGATGTTCTAAGCGACTGGCTAACTTTATTCTCTTCCACGAGGTCCTAAGTCTCTGAAATCTCTCGTATTGCTAGTACAAAGCTCTATTCTATCTCTAGTAGTATACAAGACGATGGTTTATCTTTACTACAAGATTATACCTGAAGTGATTGCTTCTAAACTTGAAAATTGAGAACCATACTTTTGTACTTTCTGATCGCGCGCGTGCTTTGACATCAGATGGATAGCGTCGAACTCCGCGCTCTAGATTAAAAAAATGTAGATATTTCATAGCAAGTAGGACTTCCCAGTGGATATAAGTTGAACTGTTATTACTACTGAGTCTAAACTGTGATTAAGTTAAGTTATTGACTTACCGGATTGTTTATGTTCGCTGTATTTGCGTGCTGTTTTCTTTTCAGGGTATCTCGACGTCCCTGACCACAAGGAGTCGCTTATCAGAGGCTAGTTATTCGTGCGCAATAATAAAGGATGTACGCTAGCTATTAGTTGCATGTCAAGATTGTATTTCATGGAATATCGCGCGCTTTGGTGCACCTCGCGTATAGGACGTATCGCACGCTTCGAGAAGATTTGAACCATCAGTACGATATGATATTGACATCGATATTTATTTATTTTCTTAACTGATATCTGCAGTAAATGAACAAAGGAAAAATTAATGTGCGAGGAGATTGGATGTTGGTGAGATTAAGAATAAGCTAGAATCAGAAAAAATGTATGCCGGTACGCTGTATAATTTTTTTCCAGTTGGTTTTCAACTTGTTCTTGCATCGTGTTTATATTCACATCAAACAAAGAAGATGTATAAACTGTATCTACTATATTACTGGATGATTACGTGTAATCATCCAATAACATAAATAAGATTGTAGTACAGTAATGTCTATAATTTTTTCCATAATTATATCGATACAATTGCGTTCAACGGATTCGTACACCGCAAATAGTTGCGGTTACGAACGGTTTATTTATTTATTTAATTAATATGTACATAAAACAAACAAATAATGTAAAGGAAAATGTGTACATTTGTGTACAATTGTTACAACTAAGAACAAAACAAGGTCTACGTTGATCGCAGTGAGCATTTTATGCCTTTATTTTCTATTTAATCTTTTCAAACGTACTGCACTTTTGACGATCTCCAATTTTCATACTTGCCAGTCAGGTAAAAAGCATGTTCATTTAAGAGTTTGTAAGAGTACCCTAATCGCATAATCATACCGTGAAATGATTTGACGATCTGTTGACAATTTGTTTATGTTACTTATAAACAGCTGTCCTATTAAACACCACGAATCCGTTACATTCTATAATAGTTTCTCAACACATCACCACAAGAGTATTTCACTCTAGCGCGCAAACAGTGTGGCGATGCTTAGGGTTTTGCATTTGATGTTTGTCGTGTGTGTACATGTAGGTAAAGAGTTGAGGATGAACACGTGTGTGTCTGTCAGCACTGGTCGTGTGCCAGGGTCAGCGGGCGATGGATGCCCACCATGGTTGTTAAGGTATCTGTTACATGCTAGTCTCGTTTGTCGGGATTTATAAGCATACTTGTTCATGTTATCGTCTAGTGTGTCTTATCTAAATGGTTGTTACTGTGATAATGAAATATGTGTAATGTTACTAGGTTATCAATATCAGGCCCTGCGCAAACTGTTGCTATTTTCATTTTGACTCGCATTTCGATTTAAGCAAGCTACACTTTTAAACTTATTAGGACGTCCCATTCAAAAGGTTCTAACACATTTTGAATGTTGAAATGGCGTGACAAACGCTTTTGATCTTGCATTAGATAAAATCAAAATGCTTCTCGAAAAAAAAAATTACGTAGGACATTTGCGTAAGGCATGCACCTTGGGATTTAGGTCATTGAGGCGAGCGTCTTAAATAACGTGTAAATAAATGCATGGATGGGCGAATGAAATGAATGAATGAATAAATGTAATAAATGATTATGAGTCTTGCTCGAGCCGGCGTTGAGTAAGGACGTCAGAAGCGTTGCTCCGTAATTGGTATTGATTTACTGCTCTTAAACGATACTATTACTTCTACTTTTTAAAGTCGTTTGCACATTTTCAGTCTTTGATGTAGAACTTTATTTTTGTGGACTTGGGTCAATTTAGAAAGTAATTGAAGTGTCGAGTCAAAATGGCCTCCTCTGGTCCTAGAACAAGAAGTGCAAGCAAAGATGTTGAAACTACAGATGGTATTTCTACTGTAAAAGAGGAACTATCAAGGTTCTTTAATTCAGAGGAGTTGAAGAATACTATACGTAATGCTGTTTTTGATGCCCTCAAAGACGATCTCATTGGGCTGAAAGAAGTCGTGGACGAAGCTGTCAAAGTCGCTTCAACAGGCTTACAAAGGAGAGTGCAAGCCCTCGAAACCCAGTGTGAAGAACTTCGTGCAATGATAAATGACAACGAGCAGTACTCACGTAAGTACAATCTACGTATTACTGGTATCGACGAAAGCGACGGTGAGAACTGCATTGACAAAGTGATTAATCTCTGCAAAACTAAGCTCAATACTGACATCCCTAAGGCAAGTTTCGACCGAGCACATAGAGTTGGAAGGAAAATGCCTGGTAAAGCGAGGCAAGTCATTGTGAAGTTGACGCACTACCATGCCAAAAATGCCATTTACAGTAAGAGGAAATTGCTAAAGGGGACGCAGATATTTATAAATGATGACTTGTCCAGGCTTAGCCTCCATCTTTTGAAAGAAGCAAAGAAGAACAAGAACGTGAAATCAGCCTGGTCAAGTGACGGGAAAATTCTTGCCAAAGATCACAACGATAAGATCCACCGCATCAGAAAATATTCTGATATTTTGTTTATTGAAAATGATGACAACTATGACTGACAATTTTGAACTCTAACTTTATATATTTGTTTTGATTGAATATTTGCCCAAGTCCTTTATTAATATTTAACAATTATTCATATACAATTTGAATATTTCACAATTATTCATATACTTTGCAAATTATTTCTTAGTTTTTTTCTTAGTTATATTTCCATTTTTCTACTCTCTTGTAAGTTGATGCAGCATGAGGTAAGTTTTAATTTATTTTCATTCATGATTGATGGGGATTGATTTAATATCATATAGAGCAGCTATCGGGTTGTTCAATTGCTTTGGTATATTTTTGTTTTCGAATGTTCTACATTTTTGCACTTTGAACAAATTTCTATTGTTTATCATATTTTTTCTAGTTTTGCTTATTCTTAGTGGAGATGTTGAACTAAATCCTGGTCCCAAGGATAATTTTTTGTCACTAGGTCATATTAATGCTAGAAGTCTTAATATTGAAGATAAATTTGATGAAATTTCATTATTTATTACATCAAAAGAAATTGATTTATTTGGTATCTCCGAAACGTGGCTCAACAACAATTCTCTGACCGACAACATTTGCATTCCTGGTTACCACCCTTTGTTTAGGAAAGATCGACAAAATTCCCGAGGTGGGGGCGTGGCTTTATTTGCATCCGAGTTTTTGAATGTAAAGAGGCGTAGCGATTTAGAAAATGACGATCTTGAATTACTCTGGGTTGAAATTGAAATCTATAATTTTACTGTTTTTCTTGCGGTTTGTTATAGACCACCGAATGATACCCTTGAGAGTACCACCCACTTTTTGAATGCCATGCAATTCAGTTTAGATTCAATTGAGCGTAACCCTAATTCACTTATTGTTTTATTGGGTGATTTTAATGCCCATTTTGATGCAAGTGATTTGACTTCCTCTACGCACTTCGGTGCGCGCCTATATTATTTGTTTGAATGCAACAATTTATTTCAGCTTATTCAAGAGCCAACTCGCATAACTAAAGATAAATCATCTATTTTGGATCTTATAATTACTGACGCACCCAGTTATTTTATTTCCACGGGAACTCATAGTCCACCAAGTAACTGTGATCATAACTTTATTTTTGCAAAAATGAACTTTTCTCGTCCAAAACCTCAGGCTTTTAAACGTTTTATTTGGGACTTCAAGTCTGTTCTTCCTAATGATCTTAATGACGATCTTATTCGAACTAATTGGCATGAACTTACATCTAAAAACTGTGATATTAATGTATTTTATAAAGAATGGTTTTCAATCTTTAAACAATGCATTGAAAAGCATATTCCTTATAAGGAAGTGGTAATTAGACCCAGAGATAAAGAATGGATGAATTGCAAAGTCCGCTCAGCCATCCGAAAACGCAATCGGCTTCTCAAAAAATTTGATAGAATTAAATCAATTGGCAATTGGAATAACTATAAACAACAAAGAAATCTTACTACATCACTAATCCGTGATGCTAAGGCTAATTACTATTTAAAGCTCAACAATGATCTTTCGAATCCTTCATTATGTAAAAAGAAGTGGTGGTCGACCGTTAAATCTTTATATAATAACAAAATTCATATGTCTATTCCTTCACTAAAAGAAAATTTATGCATCATTACAGATGCCAAACAAAAAGCTGATATTTTTAACGCTTATTTTGTAAGTCAAGCCACAGTTGCTGATATAGAACGGACAATAAAACCAGTTGCAGATGGTGCTGTAGGAAAAATTCTATCCACTATTCAAACATCGACAAACGAAATAGAAATAATTATATCAAATTTAGATCCGTCTAAAGCTTGTGGCCATGATAAAATCGGTAACAAAATTATTAAGATGTGTATTCCTGGTTTATTAGCTCCATTAACAATGTTATGCAATCGAAGTTTGCTTAGCGGAGAGTTTCCTTCTGACTGGAAAAAAGCAAATGTTATTCCTCTATTTAAAAAAGATGATCGACAAAACAAGACCAATTACCGCCCGGTTTCTCTTCTTCCATCTCTGTCAAAAATCCTGGAAAAAGTCGTTTTTACCAGCTTATATAAATTTTTGCTCAATATCAATTTTTTAAACCCACTGCAATCTGGTTTTCGTCCTGGTGACTCGACTGTAAACCAGCTTATTTACCTTGTTCATTTAATTTATGAAGCTCTTGAGCTAGGGAAAGAGGTTAGAATGGTTTTTTTGGATATCAGCAAGGCTTTTGATCGTGTTTGGCATAAGGGCTTGCTGTATAAACTTGAAAAAATTGGCATACGGGATCCACTACTTAAATGGTTTCGAAGTTATCTGTCTGATAGACAGCAGCGGGTGGTGATAGAAAGTCAAGAATCAGAATGGCTAGAAATTAGGGCCGGTGTCCCACAGGGTTCAGTATTGGGACCGCTACTTTTTCTGATCTACATCAATGATATAACTAATACTATTTATAATCAATGTCTTTTATATGCTGATGATACTTCACTTTTAACAGTAGTTGAAGATCCTTTCCAGTCAGCATCTAGTTTGAATAGTGATTTACGTAAGATTCATACTTGGTCTGTTGATTGGCAAGTAACTATGAACTCGAGCAAAACCAACTCCATGATTTTGTCGGCAAAGCGGAGTAGACTTCCGCATCCACCCTTATTTTTGAATGGTAATGTGATTAATGAGGTTTCGAGTCATACACATTTGGGTTTAACATTATCCTCAAACATGTCGTGGCAAAATCATGTTCTGTATATTTATCACAAAGCTAGTAAACGTCTCCATATGTTAAAAGGACTGAAATACAAAGTTAGTAGAGACACGCTTGCTATTCTTTACAAATCAATGATAAGGTCTGTTGTTGAGTATGCGGATTGTGTTTGGGATGGTTGCAGCGATGAATTATCTCAACTTTTAGAATCCATTCAATATGAGTCAGCTATTGTTGTATCAGGGGCATTAAAGGGAACCAGTAAGCAGAAGGTCCTTGCTGAGCTCGGGTGGGAAAACTTAAAAACTAGACGACTCATACATAAATTACTTTTGTTCTATAAGATTGTAAATGGTCATACTCCTTCCTTTTTACGTGATATTTTACCTTCAAAAGTAAAAGAAAAATCTAGATTTTCTTTACGAAAGGGTGACAATTTCTCACCCTTTATTGTCCGTTCGGAACGTTTCAAATATTCTTTTTTTCCATCCTCGGTTTCCTTGTGGAATAAGCTTGACACAGACGTTCGCAATTTAGATTCATTTAATCTATTTAAAAAAACACTTAAATACTTTTTTCATCCATATGAATATAATAAGATCTTAAGCATTTCACTAACTCGTTATGCCTCAATATTACATACTCGGTTGCGTCTTGGTGCATGTGCACTAAATTCATATCTTTTTCAAATAAATCGTTGTACGAGTCGAGATTGCCTTTGTCAACAGGGTGTTGTTGAGACCGTTGAACATTTTCTCTTAATTTGCCCCCGTTATGCTGCTCAACGTCAATCATTGTTAGCCTCAGCTGCACAACTCATTCCGGTTTGGCCAACTCTGTCTTCTAAAGTTAAATTTAATATTCTCTTAGTAGGCTCAAAAAATTTAACATTTGAACAAAATAAGACATTATTTTTTGCGGTACAAAATTACATAATTTCTACAAAACGTTTTTCAATCAACTAATTTCATCAACCTACTAGTCTCTTGTATTAATATTTCATATTTTTCTACTACTACATAATATTTCTGTATCTTTTTTCTATTATTCTACTTATTTATTCACATGTATAGATATGTATGTATCCTGTAAAAATGTTTTTGTCCTTATTTACACGTCTTACTTACTTTTGTAAAATATGTTTTGTATGTGAGCCCCCTAGATGAGCTCTGCTCTTGGGGCAAACATATTGCAAATAAATATGTTTAAATAAAAAAAAAAAAAAATAAATGATTAAAATAGTAAAATGAAAGACTGTCAATGCTTTAAAGGAATAGTAATTGGCAACACGAAGGAAAATAAAGTCATTAAAGAGAAGAATAAAAACAGTGAATAAAGAGATGGATGGATGGACAAATGAGTGAATGTGCTGGGCGAATAACAAACTAAACCAAACTCAAAGGCTGCTTGAAAATAATACTCTTGGTAGCAAAGAGGGCCCAGAGCAATTGCAAACAGCTGTTTCGGCAGTGCAGTGCACAGATTAGTAAATGAAACAATGCTAATTAACAGCTGACATAGCACACGGCAGCACAAGTGAATGCCAGTCAGTCAATACATGGATGAAGGAATAAAACATGACAATCATGTCATTTTTTTTTCATTATTTTGATAATTAGGATAAACCACTGTGGATATTTATTAACACACTGATTCCATCTCCTTTAGTCTTGCGCTTAGTATCTGCTGGGTCATCAAGCTAAATGTTTAAACAGAACAATTTAATGGATCGAGTAGCACACATTTTGAAAGGTGATATGGAGGACGACTGACGTTTTGAGCTTATTACATTGCTCAAGGATTGCGAAGATAATGTTGTACATGATGCAATAGTATGAGACGACTTACAGTCAAATTACCTAGAGATTTTTAAGCCATCTAGAATTAGACCATAGTTAATAGAAAGAATGGTTAGGAAGCCTATTGTTTTATGACTTTGTTCGGTTTTGAGGTTGAACCGGCCTTGACCCTGCACAGTTTTTTATTTGTGCTTATTCCAAATTGTGAAATAAGTAGACATAAACTTTGTCTATGATATCATGGTAAGGATTATTCAATTTTCTTGTATCAATTATTAGGCATTTCGAGCCATCAGCCAAAAGAACACTTTTGATCTGTTCACTCAGCCTTATCCAACAAGGTTAAAACAATGGTGAAACAAAAGATTGTGCATGGTCATGCTTGAAAAAAGTGTACAATAACATATAACATAAGAGTTTCCAAACCATTTTACTATATTAAGTATGGTTAGATGATCGTACCACCTTAGATAGTGATATCAGATAGTGAGAGAAAAAAGAAAACTGAGTCTATGTCCTGTCGGGTATCTACACATGTATATTATTGATAGCTAGTTAAATAATTCTCAGTAGGACAGATCCGATATTCAGTGTTGCAATCTGCTAGTCCGAGGTTGAGACATGGTTCAAAAGCAGTGGCGAGTCTAAGGGAGGGGTGCAAGAATTTCAAGTCCTTGTTTTCTCAAATATTTTCACAAAATATCCTCAGTATTTCATGTTAACTGGGTAGTGCATCTCTACTGAAGATGATGCGCCCACTCCAACAGTGCTGGATCTGCCCCTGAAAATTGATTGGTTCTAAACACAGCTTTGTCTTTTACATAGTTAATAGAGGGAGATGGTTAAGAAACCTATTGTTATATGTCTTTGTTTCACTTTTGAATTTTGATGTCCTGAGGGTGCACAGTGTTTGACTCATTCCCGTCCGAAACAGCAAAATAATAATAATTCAATATAATAATAATATAATAATTTAATATTTATAAGGCGCATATTCCATATGTATATGCTCATATGCGCCAAAATAACTAATGATAAACATTGTCTACGTTATTATGATGAGGAAAGTTCAAATATCTATTGCCATTGGAAATCTTTAACTATTCAAGACTTGAAGCCAAAAGAAATATTTTAGTCTGTTCACTCAGCCATAGCCAGCAGGCTAAAACAATGCTAAAACAAAAGATTGTGGACTGTCACGCTTGAAAAACTTGTACAAAGACTTAAAACAATAGGTTTCCTAACCATCTCTCTCTATTAAAATTGTCTTTTAAAATTTTTCCCCTTCTATAACATGCACAGATTCGTATTTTGATAGTTATATAACATAATACACATGACCTTTGCATAAGACTTCGGTTTTCGAAGTGAATTAAACATTACAGATAAGTTGATGATTACGGGTCGTACAGTACAAAGAGTGTTCAAAGTGTGCGCATTACAATCATTTGTGTGCATGGTTTTCTGGTGCATGTTTTCTGCATGCATTCTGGTCATATCTGCGATATCAGAGTACAGTAATGCGCATACGATTTCACCGGGCGCGTGTATGGGGATGGATGCTTATTTTCGTTTTCCAACTAGACACATAACTGCGTGAACTCGGGCTTCTCTTTGTACTTAATGACGGGATAGTAAGAAGAACATGGTAGCCAAACTTTGGAAAACGGAAAGTATTAGAAGGCTACTCATAACCAGTAACGCCTGGTGTTGTGAGCATTTAAACATATAAGCGGCATGCGTAGACATAATAGTGCGATAAGCGGTCATTTACAGTTTTTTTGTTATTTTCGCAGTTATGCGATGAATTTTGGTACTAGTTTGATGAATGCGTATTTTGTTTGTGGTATATTTTCGTAGGATCAGGGGAGATAGCTGACACCCAATATTTTATAAATACTTTGTGTTTTATTTCTTTTGTAATTAGCTCTATGTCTTTCGTTTCTTCATATCTATCATGCTCAAAATTCTCTATTTGAACTATTCTATTCTCGTTTTTAATCCAAAAATATTTCTACTATAGTTACCTACATTTCGTTTTTGTATACAAAGCAAATTCCTTTGTGCTTCGTTTACTTTCCTAGCTGGGCTTCCTTGGGGACATTTGAGTTCTCAATTGCTCCCTAGTCCTGCTCTTCCAAACCCAAAACAATTCCCAGGAGAACTAAAGGAAGCCCAAGCCAAATGAGTTGTTTGTAAGGAAGCCAAAATCGGGTACAGCTAGACATTACGGCTTGTTTCACGCGCAGTTATGTAAAAGCAAGGAATCTGTTTCAATCTTACAAGTCCAATGACAGTCTCTTATTTTTCACTTACAAAGCTAATCAAAATTTTCATATGTTCGACGACTTTGTCTTTTTAACTGTCGGTCCTACATACATATCTCTATCTCTTTAGTAATATTCACATCACAATTAATCGTCCTTCTAGCGAGCATCAGTCGAAACACCCAACTCATCAACAACGCAGAGCTCAGCCAATACACCCAGATATTCATCCACTTCTCCTTTCCCTCTAGGTCGACGTAAGCAATCACGTGATCTGAAAACCCTTCAAGTGTCATGTCTTCTTCATATTCTAGGTATTTGTCCACGTGACGATGACGTGCCTGGAAACCACAGGATAAGTTGGTGAAGATGGTCTGAGTTGGCGCGTTTTTGAAGGTGAATGTTTTGGTGAAGGCTACTACGGCCATGCTGTACCTTGGGATGTCATCCGGGACTTTAGTAAGGTCAGTCCACTTATCAAAACTGCAACGACAAATGTGATTATTGATAAATTATTAACTATCAGAACCAGGGGTGGTGGCTGTACAGTTGGCATGCCAGATCGTGACCATGATGTTCGCCATATGTAATTTGTATAAAAGTCTAGCTATTTCATCTCTGTAATTTTGTTTTGTCACAAGAAGTCCAAAGACAATGTTTGAAATCTGAGGATATTTTGGACTGATATGAAAGGTGATCCAGGATATAGTGTCAAATTAGTGTAGAAATATACGAGATATATTGTGCCCCGCTTAACCGGGGGAATTTCCTCTATGGTGCACCAGTGTCCTGATCTCGTTCAGAACCCCGGGGGGGGGGGGGGGAACTCCGGTTATAAATGATCGGAGATGCTCGTCGTAATTTTTCAAAAATACCCCTAAAAGATACCAAACGTTTTTCAAAAGGGCGTGGCTTCACAAGTTTTTCATCCCTAAAAGATACCAAAATCATGAGTTTCAGTGGCTTTCAACCCCTAAAAGATACCAAAAAGTGAGAATTTGGCAAATTTCATATTTTTAAACCCTAAAAGATACCAAATCGTCGATTTTTACCCCTAAAAGATACGACGAGAATCCCTGATCGTTTACCCTCGGAGTCCCCCTCCCGGGTTCAAAACTTAATGACAGAATACCGTATCCCACTTGTATTTCATATCCCGCGGGCGTTCAGATCCCGCATCCTATCACCCTCAAGATCGGAAACAATCGTATTTATTAAGAAAATAATTCCTTTTGGAGATTAATTAACAATATTACCTTACCAATAAGGTCAGATCATATTTTGTTTCCTTTTAATAAATCTTATCTAATATCAAAACAAAAGTCAATTATCCTCGACCTCCAATATTCACATTAACTGAAGAATGCCTGATTATGTTGGAATTTTTGAATAAAACAATAAAAGGCTTTTAGTGCGTGATATCGATCTGTAGCTATAATTGTACTTCACGATTTTTCTCGTGGACTTACATTTAGTACTTTTTTATGATTTAGCAAGCGTTAATATGATTATTTATGATTCAGATATACACTATCAATTATTGATTAAAGAGCTCCGAATTTTTATGTCATTAGTCTAAAGGCTGATTTACACGGTGCGATTTGTCGTATGCGATTTGTAGTATACGACTAGTCGTAACTTCTAAAACTAGTCGCTCGCACTCTAAAGGCTGATTTACACGGTACGATTTGTCGCGTGCGATTTGTAGTATACGACTAGTCGTGAGGTTCAAAACGTTCTAAAACTAGTCGTAGGACATTCTAAAACACGTTTTACAGCGCGAGCTACTAGTTTTAGAAGTTACAACTAGTCGTATACTACAAATCGCACCGTGTAAATCAGGCCTAAAACGTATTTTAGAATGTCCTACAACTAGTTTTAGAACGCTTTGAACCTCACGACTAGTCGTACACTACAAATCGCATGAGACAAATCGTACCGTGTAAATCATTTAGAAGTTTATACTAGTCGTATACTACAAATCGCGCGCGACAGATCGCACCGTGTAAATCGGGCTTGTCTGTGTAATAGTTCTTAATCTAATTATAACATACACAACAGTTTTTCCTCCGGCTATTGTTCACCTGATTTCATTCTATAAATATTATTTCACGGTAAAAATGCAGTCACACTAAGACGCAAAACTGAACTAATTAAAAGTGAAAGTACAAAATATAATATCTATATGACTTGGAGTTCCGTTGTTAACGATTTATACGGCTGCTTGAGTTAAGATTGAATACACACACACCTTACCATACATTATTGTTTTTACAGTTTATGCATAATTCACTTGTTTTAGTCAAAACAGATAAAAAGCTGTATATTCACACTCTATATACAACCAGAGTTAACTCTGATACAACACATTCTTACTATGTAACCACACCATAATTTCACGGATTAATATGGTCACAGCATGGCGAGGATTAATCACAATCAATACCTACTTGAAGACTTCTTTATTAGTCAGGGTAACAACCTTTTCGCGATACGTCTCTGTCTGCATCCGCGTCTTCCCTCGTCGATCCACCACTGGAACTACTCTGGTCTTAGTCTCATGATGCCAACACTCAGCACCGTAAACTATCTTTGGCCCCGTCATTCTCAATCGATGTATATACTGCAAAATAGACTCTCTTTTTAACGCTTTACATAACAGCTTTCTGCTCGTCGCGAAGTAGCATTCAGTTATGTAGCAGGCGTAAAGTAAAAGGAAAAGAACAACTGGTAACGCTGTGAGACTTTGTGGAGAAACGCTGCCATTGTAGGTGGTTGAATCCGACGCGCACCAGAATATTGTCAGGAATGACATCCATACAGCTAAGTTTAGGAACATAGAACATCGTGGGCATTCGGTCATCCAGTCTTCACACATTGTATATCCGTTAATCTGACAATATCCCAGTTATTTTAGGGTCTTTTCAAGGGCAATGAAGATGAATGGTGACTAATGAACTTCGCAGTCTTTAAATCAAGTATTGATACTGTTTCTTTATCGTTGAATGCACCAAGAAGATCTTCAAGTGTTTATCTGAACAAAGGATTATATTAGTATCAAATGAATGACTTCAAATTAAAAGTCTTGATAAAGAAACTTATAGTTGAAGTTACCTAACTGGCAATGTTGAAGTCTTCATCAAATGAATGAGGATGCTCGAACAAAAATCCAACTATAACTTCGCGCAAGTTGCAATCAGTGTCTTGATCTGTTACTTAGTTGTAGTGGTAAGTTTTCATAAAAGCGTTAAAATCGTTGACAATCCAGCTATAACTTAGAATTCAAAGTTTTAATTTCAACGGCTTACTGATGTCTAATTCAATTTCATTTGAAGTTCGGTAGCCAGGCAAAGGTTTCTTCCGTCTTAAAATGGAAAGAATTCTACCTCACGGCAATCCAGTATAACTTTGAAATCCTAATCAAAGGATTAACTAATACAAAGATCGAGTTTTAAAATCACATTGAGCATCTAGATAATGTAGAGTAGCCCACGTAAAAGTCGCCCAATCGAGAAGAGTCACAACCACAAGAAGAATTCGTTAGTTCATAAGTCAAGTGTAATACAATCCATAGTAGAATGAATCACATACTTTTATGAGTGATATGATGTGATGTCTAGCTGAGGAACAACAGTTGTCTGAATTTATGATAACGCCTCATTTCTTTTGTTTGTCGCATGGCATTTGATTTGAATATTCAGATCATGAATACTTATGTCCACATGATTAGATAACCCCCTGGTGTTTTATAAGATGTATGTGTAATTAACGCAGACGGACAAATTGTACTGGGCTTCCTGTGGTAGCTATAGCCAACAATTCGTCGTATTTTCACTGGGTTTCCTATGATAAAATAATGAAAGGAGATTGGAGACTGATTTAATTGCGTATATGAACAGCACCGCGGTCAAACGTCAGCGCATGCGTGACATTTGCATTTGTAAACAATCAGATCGTTTGGGAATTGACTTTTAAGGTATCAGGGGACCCTAATGACCGGCCACTGTTCGCTTTTCTTCGTATAGGGCGCAAAATATGCAAAAGATTTCTATGATTTATATATCATCTGAAAGCTGAATAGTTGATGAAAACAACTATGTAAGAAAATATTGACAATTTTTCAATTTTTTTTAGTAAGTGGTGAAAATATAAGTTTATACTCCGTTTTTTCAAAAAGTCACAGTACAGCAGAAATTTATCCGATCAAAACACACTTATTGTAGTCGTAAAGACGAAAGAGTGAACTAAAAAACCGTGTCTCCGATTTTTGATTTTTTGCCTCGTTCAAGAGATATTGAGTGATTTGTATAAAAATCGTCAAAAAATGCGATTTTTAACTTTAGAAACAGATATCTTCGCAACGAGGGCATAACTCAAAAATCGGAGACACGGTTTTTTAGTTCAACCCTGATACCTTAAGTCAATTAATAAGAAATTGCGCGAATATTTAAGCTTCTGAATTTTGTTTACATTAACTCTTTGTAAAATTATCTTTGTACCCAAGTTTACACTTTGTCAATCCGGTTTACATTTTGAAAAAAAAAAAAAAAAAAAAAAAAAAAAGGTGAAAGTTTTCTCTTTCATAGCCTTCTTTAGAAATCCCCACGCAGAAAGTACTGGGTACGAGATCGATTGATCGGCATTTCTTATATTTTTTTCGGGCATGCGCAAACGTTTGACCACGATCATATAAAGGGACTTCATTAAAAAAATGAAATATCTCTTTACATGTCTTTAAAATGCCAATGAAATCAGTAATACGGGGTATATCACATTTGTAGACGTATTTTTGATAAAAGTTTATTATATTTTAATCAACTAATCAACGTATTTTGCGTCATCATACTACAGACTGTATGATAAATTACATATCACTCAAAAGAACTATCGAAAGTCTAAGGTATCAAGACTAGTTTAGACTGCACGACTAAGTCATTTTGCTTTTTTTTACCATAAAACAAAAATTACACCCGAGATACGCTGCACATAGTACATAGGGATCCCTAATCTCTCATAAATGGACAAAAAATGAATAAATGAAATGAGCGCGCGTACCTAATATCGTTTAGATTTTATTTTGGATTTCCTGTGTAAAAACCAAAATACCGTGCGCAATTTATTGTTCGGGTTTCCTGTGGTATTGGTATGTAATCAGTGACAGCACCCTGGGGGTAGCCACGAGAAAAGAAATCCCAAATGCATTCGTCATATCATGCCGTTTGTCAAATTCGATCACACAACTACCAGACCACAGGAAGCCCCATATTCGTGCGCGTTCTTAATTTAGACAGGCAACCAATGATACAAAAGAGATTTTACGCTTGCAAAAGTATTCAGTATTTTCGAGGGTTCTGAATGATGGTTCAGGGATCTCTGTGTTTCGTACGGCATCACTTTGCGTTAAGAGCCCAGTCTCACTCGGTCATAATCAATAATTACATAGTTTACAATAAGTTATGTCGCATCCAAATTTTGTGAGAAACTTGAAAACAGTTTATATAAAGTTGAACTAATGGTCTTTCATCCCTACAACATTTCCAACTACATATATGTATTTTAATTTTTGGATGAACTATGTTAAATTTAAATTTGGATACAGTTTTGCTTCACAAGCTTGTTGTTTGTCGTCTAGTACACGAGTTATATCGCTACAAATGGCTGTGCAGTTCTATATTTTCACAACAATTACACAACATTAAAACTGACTTTTTGAAAATTTGGTTTTGCGTACAAAGTATACGTGTTAACCAGAAATATTGTGATTACTTCACTGTCACTACAATTGCGCACTTCAGGCACTATTAATTACTTTGATAAACATTTTAAGACAACATTAAGATAATAGTGTTACACTTTTTATCATCTCTCAAATGAGAGATCAGGTTAGGATATTCCTTTGGCGGCAAGTTCTTCCTTGACTCTTTTTAGGTAGCCTGGGTCGGGATAACCAAACCTGAGGAAAGAGTTTCATTAAAGACATAAAGTAATCTATATTTCAAGATTGTCATATCAACGGTCAACGTGATTATCGCAAACACCATTGCTGCGATCATCATCATTATATCATGATCGATAATGGCCATCACTTCCCTCAATATCATCACCATAATCATTAAAATTGTCATCAAGCACGGTGGCCTTTACCACCTGTTGTTAAAAATCTATTATCACTAAAATCGCCACCATAATCATCAACTTCTCCACCATTATTCATCATCTGCAAATAACCATCAATATTTATCGACCGACACCTGCACAACCACCATAATTATCGTCATTGATTACCACTATCCTCCGTATCTATATCATTATCAACATCACTAGAATCACCAAAATCATTAAAGACTGCATAATCAAAATCATCAGACTGCGATCTTCATTTCTGCGGCACCATAATCAATGTTGCCGTCTCTATATACCACCACTATACATCAATACTACCATATTTCTCATTACTATGACTATCACTGATTGTCACCTCCACCATTATCGTCATCACCACCATCATCATCATCAAAACCATCATTTTATAACAAAGCATTTTTTAATCTACCCTGTTGCTCCTCCATATGGATTTGTCTTGTGATGTATATCGTTCCATGTTACTGTATTCTGTTGTCCGGTTGTCACCGATGTTCCAATGGTAAACGTAAGGCGAGCATCAAATGCTTTCTTTAGTAAACCAAGAACCTCGTTTCCTTCGGAACAATCTGGTAAATAAGCAGTGCGCGATGTGCCACTGTACCGTTGTCCAGGGTTAGGGTGTTCTGGACCTTGTGTTCCACTAGGAAAATCATATCTTATCTCAATGGTACCATATTGCTCATAGCCAGGAAGTCTCGTATAGTTATTCCTACTAACATGAATGGTTCCATGCGGCATATTACCAGTCTGTACACCATACGCCATTGTACAGGTCGGGCACTTGTTGCTGTGTTGGAAAGCCTCTTCAATGCATAGTTTGCAAAACTGATGTTTACACTTCGACAAGGTGAGTGGATCAGATAGTTTTTCCAAACAGATGGCACAGTCATCTTGCTCTTCCTTCTTGTCACTGTCTGCAGGAACATAAAAAGGGTAGTTTGAGAGTCATGCTAACCCAAGTGCGGGCTTTTTTATCTAACTACGCTACAACAAACATTTACATACATTTATATCGAATGCTGAGTGATGTAACACATTGCATAATTTCAAAGCTAATATTTTGTTTTATGACGTCGTTTGTCGAGTAAGCACTCAGACCCTCACTTCCTAAAAGATAGCAGTTTTTTTTTTATAGACGCCTTCAGGAGTTTCAAGTTTAGTTTCAAGTTTATTAGATAAATGAATAAATAAATAAAAGAATGAATGAATGAATGAATGAATGAATGAATGAATGAATGAATGAATGAATGAATGAATGAATGAATGAGTGAGTGAGTGAGTGAATGAATGAATGAATGAATGAATGAATGAATGAATGAATGAATGAATCATAAGTGTACATATATTACACACACCTGCAGATAGTTTAAGGTATTTGGAAACAGTTTCTCAAAAAGGCCTACCGACCTAAGAAAACCACGGCAAAAAGCTATCTTGCTTTTCTTATTTCTTAACAATATTTTGATACACAGTTGCTTAATAGTTGTGGAGATATCTTGAGACTTTTGTGGCGATCGGTATTGATTTATGCAAATTATGAGGAAATCCTGGAACAGTTTTTATAATTTATTTTCAAAAATTTGCTACAGAATCATGTCAAAATTCAGAAGCGTAATATTCAACATACTCCCTAACTGCAAAGTGATTTTAAAGAAATTTGAATTGAGAAATTTGAAGTTATGAAGCCGTTTAACTTTGAACACGATTTTTGGTTATAATTAGCAATCACTTCAATGAAAATGATATTTGCCGTCACAGATTTTTTCAAAGATTACTGATTTCAGGTCAGAAAGTGTTTGAGATATGCTTAAGCCAGTTCTCTATCACATCATGCATGCATCAAATTAGCAACACATTCAATGTAAAGATGATTTATGGGGAATAGCACTGTCTTTTCTATTTTTAAAATAAATAAATCTTAATTTAGAGCTTTTTTGTAATATAAGAAATCCATTCAGGCTACTTTTGTATGCTTGCCCCCATGCACACAAACCATAGGTGATGCAAGGTTGGATAAGTGACTTATAAATTGTAATTAGAGTGGTGGTTGGAACATAATGTCTTTATTTGGAGATTACTCCAATAGTCTTGCTTATCAGTTTGTCACATATCAGGTCTATGTGTGGTTTCCATGTAAAATTACAATCCAGTAGGATTCCTAAATCTTTTACATAATTTTTATGTTCTAAGGGTATCTTATTAATTTTTCAAATTTACTTTGTGTAATACTTTTTTGTGTATATGAGAAAAGATCACAAAATTAGTTTTTAATTTCTTGATGTTCAATGTATTTAGTTTGTTTACTGTTAACCATTCATTCAGGTTTTTCAGTTCTGTATTCATGATACTCTATAACATATTGGCATCATCAGCAAATATATGAAATTTGAGAGTCTTAGAAATAGCAGAAATATCATTTATATATAGCAAAAAAAGGAGGGAACCAAGGACAGAGCCTTGTGGCACCCCAAAAGGATTATTATTTGTTAGTTCAGCAAACAATAATAATAAGAACTGCAACAATGATAGGCAAGGCTTACCATGCGTTTTCGTGTTGTCATCTTTGTTACGTCCTGCACTTGGATTGTCACGTCCTGTGTCATCCCATCTTGATTTGGGATTGGTGCTTTGATAAGTGACTCTGCTGTCACCATACCTTTTTATTACCTCGCATTTAAAAACTTCAAAGGCGGTTTGATCAATAAGAATGAAACGAATGTCACAAACGGCGTTCTTTTGTGGGTCATTCTTTGTTATGTATTTTTCTACAGCATTTATCATTGCAACAGCACAGTTTTGGAGGTTCATTCCTGTTTTGCAATTTGCCCCAACTGGTGGAAATGCAATGGACTTCAATTTCTTGGCTTGAACACTTGTTAGGCAGTTGTAAACACTGTCACACACTATGTTCTTTTCTACAACTTTGCCTTTTTTTTTATTCCATAGTATGATGTGCATAATTTTGTGGCAAGACAGATTTCCTCCAGTTGTAGTTAAAATGTCTCCAGGTTTCACTTTTTTCTTTTTTGTCTGGGCTAAAGCATCACGGTAGATTGCTTGTCCAGCCTTATCAATGATAGATTTAGCAAGGCCATGATCAAACCAAGTTAGGTATTCATCATTGCAGCTAACAATGACATTAGCTTGCTCTTTGGTGATGTCAGACTTTTGTACTGTGAGTTTGAACCCTTTCTTGGTCACAAACACCTCTTTCACCCCATCAATGCTGCTTAGTGCGAAGGTATCATCCACAGGACTTGTAGCTTGAGAATGTGCTAGATCTTGAGGTCTTGGAAGTTCTTCATGATTCTTACCTTTAAATATATCTTGATCATAACTTTTAGCTCCACCCTTTGGATTCTGGGAAGTTTCAGGGGCACGCTTACGACTCGATTTTTGCATAGGATTGCTAATGCACAGCAACTTGCAAACATCATTGATGGCTGATTTGACATCATTTTCTTCACCATAGAACTGCCATGTATCTTTTGTCGAGAGTTTGTCTATGACTACTGGAGCATCTTCAAGTATTTCATTAACAGCCTCATCAACGGAACGATAGTCTGAGCCTGAGCCAGGCTGAAGAACCAGTTCCTTTGATAGCATCGGTCCACCATGTACCTTTTGATAGAGGTTGATGAACTTCTCACAACCTTCTTCGAACTGTTTTTGAATGCAATCAGGCCTGGATTCGATCTTGACATTCTTCTCATCATTTTCTCCACTAATTTTCACCTTGTATCTGGTTTCAATGTCTTGAAGCTGTTGGCTATACTTTGGCACACTGAAGATGAATGTCAAGAGAATCGGAACTGTTTGGAGATTTATTGACTTATTCATTACTTCTTTAGAATTGTCATGTATTGCGTTGTTGTCTCTAGAAGTTGTAAGTGTAGGAGGTTCATTGTTCTGTTGTGCGAGTAGTTGCTCAACAAGATACCTATGACATAGCTTAATCTGTGTGAATGATCCTATGAGATAGTCAACATTTCTGCTGTTACTGTGTCTCAAATGAACTCCAAACTTATCTCTTAGAAACTGGAGGTCATCTATTCCCAAATGACTTGAGTTAAAGATATAGGGATCCACCATTGCTTGGACCTCCACAAATACCTATGGGTTTGAATGTAAGTTTGTAAAAATGTGTACCAACCGACCGACCGACCAACAAACAAACAAAGAACAATAATTATAATAATAATGGTATTTATTTGTAAATAGTTGCACCATCATCCACAGTGAATTGTGATTTGCTCATAAAACTCATCCTGATCTTATTTTAATTTTATAATTATAACTTAGCTTTAATTCTAACTTTTCTGTTTTGTTTTGTTATATTTTTTAGTGTGTGTGAAATAGACCCAATCTAAAACATTTTCCTTCACAAAAAAGGCTGTCTATCTAGTTTAGCTTTCAAGTTATTATAGACAGCCTCCACCCATAAATCTGTTATTTTGATTATTTATCTAGCTAAATATATTATTGTAAATTAGGGTACTAGACAATAAAATTGATTGATTGATTGATTGATTTGCCAATTAATGTACAATTATATAATTAAAACACTTTACATACTGAGCCCTGACAAACAGACAAATTTCAGCCACAAAGAAACAAAGAAATCAATAAAAAGATAAAGGAACAACTTGTTAATTATAAAGCAAACAACAAAGCAAAGAAACAAAAAAAAACAAGCAATTACATTGATAAACAAACAAACAAACAAGCAAGTAAATTAAGACACACATGTAGGCTCAAGCCTCACCCAGACAGAAATACAAACAGCGGTATACAAGAGAGATGAAAAGACAGACAAGTTATACCTCTGGAATAATGATTGGTGCTGGATATCTTTGAACTTTAACTTGTGCTCCATCGATAATTTGTTGCTTGTTGATGGCTGACTCAACAGCTGAAAAAAATCATCGAACTTCCAAATTAATTAGTAGTTCAATCGTGTAGAATTTGATTTTTTTTCTATCAGTACAATCAAGTCTAGTTTGCTTGAAAAAAATATAAACTGTTTGAGATTCAACGCTCTGAATTTGGCTGTGATGTATGTGTGCACACATTTCGAGTATTTTATTGCAAGCCAGACAATCTGCCTTATGACAATGAAAATATTTTGAAAACGAATAGGAAACTCATGAGCAATGTTATATAGAGTTATTGAGCACTTGGGAATTTAAAGAGGACACGAGCAGCAAGGAGAACGCTATCTACTAAATTTAGAATTTTTCTGTTATTTATTTAAAAATACCAAATGATTAATTGATTGAAGAAATTGAAAGTTTAAAAGGTTGCACTACCCACCCTCCCTGGGGATCACTAATACAACGAAGAATGACATCCATAAATATAGTGAAAGTGAAAGTAAATCAAACGTATTCTTGCAAATAAAAATACTTAAAATTAAAGTTAATTCTTACATAGCGATGTTGTAGCGTAGTCTTATATAGATGAGGTTGGTTTAATGGTCCAACTGCCCAGTAAGGCGGCCGGTTGAAATAATATTGGAAAGACGATATTGTTTTCCTAGTTCTGCTGGCCAGTATGCCAGGATTTGTAGAGCTTGAGATCGATGTTTTCAACATATTACTATTGGTCATAACCAGATAATATTTCCTACCTTTTCGGCAATAAATGTAGCACTATTCACTGCTTTATATTTTAGTGCTTTTACCCCATTGCAATTGCATAGATAAAAATCATAAAAAAATTCGACTCCATTTCATAACTATAGGCAACAAAATAGAAGCAAAGGAAGCTACATGTTTTGTTAGAAAAATGCATCTTAAACCTCAATACTTTGACTTGTATTATAATGCTAGAAAACAATAAAATAACTTACTTTTTGGTTGTTCAAAAGTAACAACTACAACCGAAGAATCTGTGGGATCAAGGCTTGCAGACTCTACTTCACCACCACCGTTTCCTTTCTTTTGGAAATGAATTATGACATCTTTGTAACTTACTTTCTCTGGAATATTTGACACAACAATACTTCTGCTAGCTTTTTCTTCATCAAGTTCGTCTTGTGAAACGAGGGAAGCCATTTTTAGGCGATGTTTGAGCTGTCTTTACCGAGAAATTGAGCTGAAATGTAGAGATGTTGATTAGGGAAAATTCCCGGAATAACCGGAAGCCACATGCACAGTGAAACTTTGGACAGGCTACCTGATTTGCATATAGACTGTCACGCAACAATCAACAATGATATGTCACGCAATTTCATTTCTTTTCCTTAATTGTCTAGTCTAGTCTTGCTTTTGTTAGCATTTCTTTTACATTTTGAATCCAACCAAAGCCATCATTTTTTTTTCATTGTAATGAATGCTTCAATAACAATTTATTCATTCAATGATCACCTTTTTCTTATTGCCATCCATCCATCAGTGAAATATTCAATAAATTCAAATAATGACCACGGTCCAAGACAAATGCAAGAAGAAATATCAGTTAAGTCTGAGATAAGTTGGATTTTGATTTTTAATTAAAGAGAAACATTCAAGATTGTTTTCAAGATCCTCAAAACCTTGTAAGATGATGCGCGTCCACTGTACTCCTTCCCAAACCTGTCCTTGTTTTGATATATATGACAAATCAATATACAAATCAGTATACAAATCAAGAATAAAATCAATTCTTCTAGCTAGAGTTACTATTCATTTGATAATTAATTTGATATTATGTTAAAAGTTACAGGGATCTGGAATCTTGGGCCTGAAAATGTAGTTGATATGGGATAGATATTGCATAGCAATTGTTGGATCCAGGTTAGTTGCGCGGCATTCAATTAAAACTAAGATAAAGGACTCTGTCAGGAATTCGAGATATATAAGATAAAACACAGCTAAACGATTGAGTGATGACAGTAAGAATGCTTGTGTTCGTTAGAGGCTGAACATGGCATGTTTTTTTGTTTGTTTGTCTTTTTTTGGGGGGGAGTGAGATGGGATATCATTTTGACCAAAATTAAATTTTTTCAAGCATTCTCTTTTCTTTGGCCATGGTCGTGCATGATTTTGCTTTTTATCTTGCACGATATTTTTCTTTGGTGCTTTTGCCTTTTACAAGAGCGAGAAACTCATTTTCACATGCAGTTGATCGGTGCGAATAGTTTCAGCAAATTGATCTCTTTCATAATTTCTGAAAAAAATATAATAGGCAATTTTTGACCCTAGCTACACTATGCCGGATAAATTTGAAAATGCAACTTTTGTTTCGATACTGTGTCAAAAATTGCTCGCTAAACAACAGAATTAGCATAACATTGTTTCGGATTCATGCGTTTTAGTGTGGGCAGAGCTAACCGGATAAATATAGTTGCGTTTTCAAATTTATCCGGGTTAGTGTGGATGTAGCCTTTGACTCGCTTTCTACCTCAGAAACGTTTTCTTGTAATTGTTCATGGGCCCGTTTGTACTCTACCTGGATAGCCCTATATACCGGATAAATCCCTATCCAGCGGATAAATTTTAAAGAAATTCTCTGCAGTGGATAACTAGTGCGGCAGTTGATAACGTTATCTGTACAACAGGCCCCAGATATGTAGACATTCTATTTTTAAAATAAATCGTTTATCTTCAATGCAATATTTATGTATGTTCTTGTTTGTATTGGGGTGTCTGTAAAACCCGGAACATGCCCGGAACACCCCGGAACACCCCCGGAACACTCCGAAAAATGAATATTAAAAAAATGAGAACATGAAAAAAATGAAAAAATGAAAAAATGAAAAATTGAAAAAATGTAAAACGCAAAAAAAAAAAATGCCAAAAAAGAAATAAAAAAAAAATGAAAAAAAGAAATGAAAAGAAAAATGGCAGAACAAAAAAGACAACCAAAAGACAAATATTCCCAACTCCCATCTCTTTTGACTATTTTTTCACTTCTACTCTGTATTCTTGTGTTATTATAAACATGATTTAGTTAATCAGTGAAAGATTGACAGTGTTGAATATTAACAAATAAACGGCATGCCTTCGTTGACTTTCACGATGTCTTCAAGCGACGCGGATGAGATCGTTTAGATGAACATGAAGGGCCATATCCCTTAAAAAGACATTTGTTTCAGTTGTTCTTAATTTAGTTGATTCGTTTTATTGTGATTAGGCTGAATGAAATAGAATAAAAGTTTCTAGATTTGTAAATATAATTAATATTTTATGAATGTACTTAATTATCTATATATTTTTTTATCCTTTTTGAAGAATTGTTCATGTTTTTTCATATTAGACTGAATGCATGGATGGATTGAATGCATAGATGGACTGAATGAATAAAATGGATGTTCAATAACTATCAAAACTGATCTCATAAGCTACTTGTAATTTGAAAATTTTTTTATTAATTTTAATAAATCATTTTATCTTACTATTCTGATTACAGGGATATTTTATTGTAATTTATTGTAATTTTATTGTAATTTATTGTTATTTTATTGTAATTTGAAATTTTTTTTATTAATTTTAATAAATCATTTTATCTTACTATTCTGATTACAGGGATATTTTTTTGTGTATTTTAATTTAAAAATATATCTGAAATGCTCCTACAAAGGTTGTTTTCATTACTCCATTTCCTATTCTTTACCTCCTCATTAATTTTTTAATTTTTCTTTATTATTATTATTTTTTTCTATTAATTTTTCAGGGTGTTCCGGGGGTGTTCCGGGGGTGTTCCGGGGTGTTCCGGGGGTGTTCCGGGGTGTTCCGGGGTGTTCCGGGCATGTTCCGGGTTTTACAGACACCCTTTGTATTGTTGTTTGTAAATTCTATTCGTTGTATACTGTTATTATATGTTATCACCAAGTCTTGCCATCTGTCTAGTCTAGCTACTATGGTTATTTACAGTTGACATGTACTAATCGTTATCAGTCGTAAACCAAGTAGTACTAATAAAATGATAACAATGGCAAAAGTAAGGGAAAAAACGATGATTAGGCTAAAAAATGTTTTGAGATGAGGTGCGGTTGACATATAATGATAGATTTAATAGCTTTTTAGAATAGCTGCGCGCATCTATATACTAGCGTCCACATGTGCGATGTTGTTTTTTAAGCAATAAAGGATATATTTCCGTGTTTACAGGAAGGGTTCACGGGGTTTTTTCGTAAAAAAAAAAAATCGCCAGCGCGTCGGATCGTGTGCTATTTGGATAAATTATATATCATTTTAAAGCTGAATAACTGAAGAATATGACTATACTATACTAATCTGAGACTTTTCACCATAAAATAAAAAGTAAAAAAAAATATCAAAAATCGTTTACACGATTTTGTAGCCACGAGTGTGATGATTGACGTTGTACAAAAATTTAAGCAATCTGATCAAAGGTTATTCTTGGGTAATCTTTTGAAACAAAACTCTCCCTCTTTATTCGGAGCCTTAAAACTCGCAACCTTTCTTCGCTTTCGAAACAAAAACAACATGGTCCTCTTCGTCAGTTATTTAGCTTTAAAATGATATATGATTTATCCAAATAGCAAAAGACCTGACGCGCTAAAGATTTTTTTTACAAAGAGACTCCGTGACATGCCGTGAACCCTTCCTGTGGCCTTAAGGTATCAGGGGACCCTAATGACCACTGTTCGCTTTTCTTCGTATAGGGCGCAAAATATGCAACCGATTTCTATGATTTATATATCATCTGAAAGCTGAATAGTTGATGAAAACAACTATGTAAGAAAATATTGACAATTTTTCAATTTTTTTTAGTAAGTGGTGAAAATATAAATTTATACTCCGTTTTTTCAAAAAGTCACAGTACAGCAGAAATTTATCCGATCAAAACACACTTATTGTAGTCGTAAAGACGAAAGATTGAACTAAAAAACTGTGTCACGTCACGTTTTTATTTGGTGTTTTGTACTGTACATATACGTTACGTTGAGTAGGATCATACGGGTGATACGTTAAGCACCATCCGTTTTCATGCCATGCATAAATAATTCGCTTTTCGTTCAAAACGTGTCCAATCTCATGTCATCCATCCACTTTCAGTTGAGAATCTTTTCGTTCCAGTTGGTTTGGACTTTGCATTCAGGGCGTCTGCTATTGGATGACGCATAATTGGGTTCCAATAAGTGCAGGGATGGGGAAAGCAAAATAATACCTTAGTATAGAAGATACGTATTCGGCCTAAGTTTGTACTTTGACAAGTGAAAATCATTTTTTTTTCTTATTTTGTGTTACGTGAATTTATAAATCTTTCTTAAATATAGTGATCAATGCTCTTCTTCAGTAATCACCGCCTTGCACAGTCGCCATACCTTTTCATTAGTTCACATTTAAAAACTTCAAAGGCGGTTTGGTCAGCAAGAATAAAACGAATGTCATAAACTGCATTCGTTTTTGGGTCATTTTCCGTCATGTATTTTTCCACTGCGTTCACCATTGCCTTAGCGCATATTTTGAGCTCACTTCCTGTTTTTTGATTTGCTCCAACTGCTGGGAACGCAATGTCATAAACTGCATTTGGGTTACTTTCCGTCATGTATTTGTCCAAAGCGCTAACCGTCGCGCAAGCGCAATTTTTAAGTTCCATTTGTGTCTTTTGATTTGCTCCAACTACTGGGAATGCAATGGACTTCAATTTCTTAGACTGCACTTTCTTTAGACAATCAAAAACACTGTCGTGCACGATGCTTTTCTCGACATCTTTACTTATCTTTCCATTCCATAAAATAATATGCATAATTTTGTGACAATGCAGTTTTCCTGCATTGGTAATGATAATATCTCCAGGCTTTTTTTTCTGGGCTGAAGTTTCACGGAAGACTTCTTGTCCAGCCTTGTCAATGATAGATTTAGCAAGGCCATGGTCAAACCAAGTTAGGTATTCATCATTGAAGCTAACAATGACATCAGCTTGCTCTTTTGTGATGTCAGACTTTTGTACTGTGAGTTTGAACCCTTTCTTGGTCACAAACACCTCTTTCAACACATTACTGCTGCTTAGTGTGAAGGTATTATCCACAGACCTTGTAGCTTGAGAATGTGCTAGATCTTGAGGTCTTGGAAGTTCTTCCTGATTCTTACCTTTAAATATATCTTGATCATAACTTTTAGCTCCACCCTTTGGATTCTGGGAAGTTTCAGGGGCACGCTTACGACTCGATTTTTTCATAGGATTGCTAATACACAGCAACTGGCAAACATCATTGATGGCTGATTTGACATCATTTTCTTCACCATAGAACTGCCATGTATCTTTTGTCGAGAGTTTGTCTATGACTACTGGAGCATCTTCAAGTATTTCATTAACAGCCTCATCAACGGAACGATAGTCTGAGCCTGAGCCAGGCTGAAGAACCAGTTCCTTTGATAGCATCGGTCCACCATGTACCTTTTGATAGAGGTTGATGAACTTCTCACAACCTTCTTCGAACTGTTTTTGAATGCAATCAGGCCTGGATTCGATCTTGACATTCTTCTCATCATTTTCTCCACTAATTTTCACCTTGTATCTGGTTTCAATGTCTTGAAGCTGTTGGCTATACTTTGGCACACTGAAGATGAATGTCAAGAGAATCGGAACTGTTTGGAGATTTATTGACTTATTGATTACTTCTTTAGAATTGTCATGTATTGCATCGTTGTCTCTAGAAGTTGTACGTGTAGGAGGTTCATTGTTTTCAGGAGGTGTGGTGAGTTGCTCAACAAGATACCTATGACATAGCTCAATCTGTGTTAATGATCCTATGAGATAGTCAACATTTCTGCTGTTACTGTGTCTCAAATGAACTCCAAACTCATCTCTTAGAAACTGGAGGGCATCTATTCCCAAATGACTAGAGTTAAAGATATAGGGATCCACCATGGCTTGCACCTCCACAAATACCTATGGGTTTGAATGTAAGTTTGTAAAAAAGTGTACCGACCGACCGATAAACCGACCGACCAACAAACAAACAAACAACATGAAACAAAGAACAATAATTATTATAATAATGGTATTTATTTGTAAATAGTTACACCATCATCCACAGTGAATTGTGATTTGCTCATACAACTCATCCTGATCTTATTTTGATTTTAGTTTTATAATTGTAACTTAGCTTTAATTCTAACTTTTCTGTTTTGTTTTGTTATATTTTTTAATGTGTGTGAAATAGACCCAATCTAAACATTTTTCTTCACAAAAAGGCCGTCTATCTAGCTTTCAAGTTATTATAGACAGCCTGTACCCATAAATCTGTTATTTTGGTAATTTATCTAACTAAATATTTAAGGAATGTCTCATGGTTAGCGTGCGTATATCCAGTTCTGGATGCACGCGGGAGGTTGCTAAGCACGAGAAAAGCGTAAGAGTGGCAAGACGGGAAGCGGAGTGACACTCTAGCTTTTTCGAGTGCTTTAAGGTGGCTCGACACAGTTTCGGAAAGCTACAACTAGGCTCTGCAAAATTACAAATAGATTATGAAATCGTTCAACTTGACAATGTTCCTCTATCTATATTGAAACAATTTTTTCATGAAAGTTCACCTAATAAGTGAAGTTTAAAATGATGGGTATTTTGGGCAGATTCTCATTAATATTCATGAGTTATGGGGAATTCCTGAAAAACGGGTTTCGAGTTTTATCTCCGAAATTCGCCCATAGATTTTTGTCAAACTTTCATATGTCACAATATGAGTAATTTCCGAACTGGCAACGGAGTTTCAACAATTTAAATCTGGGAATTTTTGAGAAATTATCCTTCAAAGTTTGTTTTGGTTTTTCGGACTCCGTTCAATGTACAACAAAAAATGAAGCGTAGAAAAATAACGGTTTATGTAATCATTTAAAGTTTTTACACAAACAATGACCCATGTCTTAGGTTTATTGTAAGCAAATTTGAAAGCGTTAGCTTAAATAGTCTTTAAACTACGGCCCTACGGCTAAAAAGTATATTTTATGACAACATTTGTAAATCCAACATTTTTAGTAAAATCCGCGTTTCTCCAAAATTGGTCCATAGATTTTTATAAAACTTTCTCAAGTTAGAATTCAACCTATTCACAACAAAATACATTCCTTTTTATCTGAGTGAGGACTTTCTAAGTAGCGAAAAATCAAGGATAAATACTGATAACTCAACGGACTCGGCTTTTGTCCCGCACATGTCACGAGCTGAGTAAAATCTTAATAAATTTACATAATGTCACGGTCACGCAGTCGAGATAAAACTCGAAACCCGTTTTTCAGGAATTCCCCATAACTCATGAATATTAATGAGAATCTGCCCAAAATACCCATCATTTTAAACTTCACTTATTAGGTGAACTTTCATGAAAAAATTGTTTCAATATAGATAGAGGAACATTGTCAAGTTGAACGATTTCATAATCTATTTGTAATTTTGCAGAGCCTAGTTGTAGCTTTCCGAAACTGTGTCGAGCCACCTTAAGCAACCTCCCAAGTGCATCCAGAACTGGATATACGCTCGCTAACCATGAGACATTCCTTTTATAACATAGACAAATTTTTTTGCTGATCAAAGGAGATATTCTCGATACTTCGCGCGTAGAATGGACCAAAAGGCGCCAAAAAATACTGCTTTCAATAAACCAGTTTAACACAGCAAAATTCTGCAATAATATCCAGTTTCAGTTGAGAATGCTTATAACTTAAACTGATAACAAGAAAGAATCTTCGTTATTTTTTCTTCGTGTTTTTTGGGCGAATTTGATGTTAGAGTGAATAAAATATATCCAAAGCCGCCACAAAATGACTGCAAGTGATAGCTAAAACCAAACTCGTAAAACTAGAACGAATTCGATCTCACTTACAAGTTAAAGTTATTACTCGTAATGGATAAATGAGAATAGATAGAATGGGCATCCATAAAATGTATGTTTTGTTGTTTTATTGCGAGAAAACAACGAAAAATTATACGTTTGCTTTACAAAAATTTTGCCAACTCAAAGGCTGAACTTCTCCTACAAAAACAAACAAAATAACTATCAACAAAAACTACCAAAACACATTTGTCAAATCAAGGCATCATTTATTGCAATAAGTTACTTACATTTTCTTAATTTCCATTGATAATTTGTCCGTTAACATATTTTTTAGCGAAAAAATCCATGCAAACTTTCACACAAGTTTCGTGCACCAGCCATTTAGACATTTAGTGAGTCTGTCATCCTAGCTGAACCACGGTTTACAGCCAATCAACAAATGGTCGAAAATATCATGATCGATCAAAAATTGTCCTAGTTTTTTTTAATCAAAAAGGACTTTTAATAAAAGTCTTACTGCATTCACTGAGCTTGGTCGATTTGTACAGGAAATCGGGAATCCTGATCGCCAAAAAGAATGCTGACGCAAGTTTATGAAATATCCGCTGATGGTTCATAACAATGAGCCAATCAGAGCGCGCGTTATATCGTGTCTATGTTATAAATAATTGTAAATTAGGGTACTAGGCAATAAAATTGATTGATTTGCCAATTAATTTACAATTATATAAACACTTAACATACCGAGTGAGCCCTGACAAACAGCAGACAAATTCCAGCCACAAGAAACAAAGAAATCAATAAAAAGATAAAGGAACAGCTTGTTAAAGCAAACAACAAAGCAAAGAAACAAGAAAACAAGCAATTACATTGATAAACAAACAAACAAACAAGCAAGTAAAGACACACATGTAGGCTCAAGCCTGACCCAGACAGACAGAAATACAAACAGCGGTAGACAAGAGAGATGAAAAGACAGACAAGCTATACCTCTGGAATGGTGACTGGTGCTGGATATCTTTGAACTTTAACTTGTGCTCCATCAATGATTTGTTGCTTGTTGATGGCTGACTCAACAGCTAAAAAAAAATATTAAACTTCCAAATTAATAAATACTTCAATCATGTGTAGAATTTGATTTTTTTTCTATCAGTACAATCAAGTCTAGTTTGCTTGAAAAAAATATAAACAGTTTGAGATTCACACGCTCTGAATTTGGCTGTGATGTATGTGTGCACACAATTAGAGTATTTTATTGCAAGCCAGACAATCTGCCTTATGACAATGAAAATATTTTGAAAACGAATAGGAAACTCATGAGCAAGGACTTGAGTAGCAAGGAGAACGCTGCCTACTAAATTTAGATTAAAAAAATACCAAATGATTAATTGATTGAAGAAGTCGAAAGTTTAAAAGTTTGTACTTTGTACTACCCACCCTCCCTGGGGATCACAAATACAACAAAGAGTGACATGACTGATAGTGAAAGTGAAGTAAATCAAACGTATCCTTGCAAATAAAAATACTTAGAATTAAAGTTAAATCTTACTTAGCGATGTTGTAGAGTAGTCTCATATAGATGAGGTTGGTTTGATAGTCCAACTGCCCAGTAAGGCGGCCGGTTGAAATAATATTGGAAAGACGATATTGTTTTCCTACGAAGTTCCGCTTGCCAGTATGCCAGGATTTGTGGAGCTTTAGATCGTTGTTTTCAACATATTACTATCGGTCATAACCAGATAATATTTCCTACCTTTTCGTCAATAAATGTAGCACTATTTATTGCTTTATATTTGAGCGCATTTACCCAATTGAATAGGTAAAAACCGTAAAAATATTTTGACATTGACTAAACTATAGGCAACAAAAAAAGAAGCAAGACAGCTACATCTTTTGTTAGAAAAATGTAATACTTTTACTTGTACTATAATGCTTAAGTTACTCTAGAAAATATTCAAATAACTTACTTTCTGGTTGTTCAAAAGTAACAACTACAACAGAAGTATCTGTGGGGTCAAGATATCTTCCAAAGTCTACTTCACCACCGCCGTTTCTTATCTTTTGAAAATGTATTATTATATCTTTGTCCGTCACATTCTCTGGGATACTGGATACAACAATACTTCTTCTAGCTTGTTCTTCATCCAGTTCGTCTTGTGAAACGGGAGAAGCCATTTTGAGGCGAAGTTTGAGATGCCTTTACCAAAAAATTGAGCCAAAATATAGTGTTTATTAGGGAAAATTCCCGGAATAACCGGAAGTACAGTGAAACTTTGGACAGGCTAGGTGATTTGCATATAGATAGTCACGCAAGAATCAACAATGATATGTCACGCAATTTCATTTCTTTTCCTTAATTTTCTTGCTTTTGTTAGCATTTCTTTAACATTTCAATCCAACCAAAGCCATCATATTCTTTCATTGTAATGAATGCTTCATTTACTGATCACCTTTTTCTTATTGCCATCCATCCATCAGTCAAATATTCAATAAATACAAATAATCAACCACGGTCGAAGATAAATGAATGAAGAAATATCAGTTAAAGTCTGAGATAAGTTGGATTTAGATTTTTAATTAAAGAGGAACATCCAGGATCGTTTTCAAGATCCTCAAAACGATGATGCGCGTCCACTGTACTCCTCCCCTAAACCTGTCCTTGTTTTGATATATATGACAAATCAATATAAAAATCAGTATACAAATCAAGAATAAAATCAATTCTTCTAGCTAGAGTTACTATTCATTTGATAATTAATTTGGTATTATGTTAACGTTTCAGGGATCTGCTATCTTGGGCCTGAAAATGTAGTTGATATGGGATAGATATTGTATAGCAATTGTTGGATCCAGGTTAGTTGCGCGGCATTCAATTAAAACTAAGATAAAGGACTCTGTCAGGAATTCGAGATATATAAGATAAAACACAGCTAAACGATTGAGTGATGACACTAAGAATGTTTGTGTTCGTTAGAGGCTGAACATGACATGTTTTTTGTTTGTTTGTTCGTTTGTATTTTCTGGGGGGAGTGAGATGGGATATCATTTTGACCAAAATTGGATTTTTTCAATGATTCTCTTTTCTTTGGCCATGGTCGTGCATGATTTTGCTTGCACGATATTTTTCTTTAGTGCTTTTGCCTTTTACAAGAGCGAGAAACTCAGTTTCACCTGCAGTTGATATGTCTACATATCTGGGGCCTGTTGTACAGATAACGTTATCAACTGCCGCACTAGTTATGCACTTCAGAGAATTTCTTTAAAATTTATCCGCTGGATAGGGATTTATCCGGTATATAGGGCTATCCAGGTAGTAGTACAAACTGGCCTCTGAACAATTACAAGGAAACGTTTCTGAGGTAGAAAGCGAGTCAAAGGCTACATCCACACTAACCCGGATAAATTTGAAAACGCAACTTTATTTATCCGGTTAGGCCTGCCCACACTAAAACGCATGAATCCTAAAGAATGTTATGCTAATTCTGTTGTTTAGCGAGCAATTTTTGTCACAGTATCGAAACAAAAGTTGCGTTTTCAAATTTATCCGGCACAGTGTAGCTAGGGTCAAAAATTACCTAATATATATTTTTTCAGAAATTATGAAACTATTCGCACCGTTATAAATCGTTTATCTTCAATGCAATATTTAATTATATATGTGCTTGTTTGTATTGTTGTTTGTTAATTCTATTCGTTGTATACTGTTATTACATGTTATCACCAAGTCTTGCCATCTGTCTAGTCTAGCTACTATGGTTATTTACTGTTGACATGAACTATGTAATCGTTATCAGTTATCAAGTAGTACTAATAAAATGATAACAATGGCAAAAGAAAGGGAAAAAACTGATGATTGGCTAAAAAAATGTTTTGAGATGATGCGCAGTTGAGATATTATGATAGATTTCATAGCTTATTAGAAAAGCTGCGCTCATCTATACTAGAGTCCAATTGTGCGATATTGTTATTTAAGCAATAAAGGATAAATTTCCGTGTTTTATCGGTGAAATAATGGACGCGGGATGTTTGGGAAAACACGAAAATCGCGGGCGTTAACGTCTGTTATATGATAAAGAATTGTTCTGTATTTTAAAATGTTTATTTGTTTAATTTTTGTGATATTTGTACACTTAAATTGTTTGTATTTATCAGATTCATTCTTTCCTACGGCAATGCTTCACTTCGCTTTGAATGTTTGTCACACAAACTCCAGTTTTTTGTTACTATTATAACACCGTGAACTGCGTTTATGTGAATTGTTCTTCAATTTTGTAAACTTAAATTGCATTTTTTCAGCGAAGAAACTGGGTTACACTGACTGGATGCTCCTAGTGCGATGTTGTCTTTCAATTTTCTTAGTTTTATTCATGTTATAAAGACAAATTCGCCGTGTTTTCATGTCTGTTATTGTGTCATGTGTGACTTGTTTTGCTTCGTTACTAGCAATATGAGTCTTTTGAGCCGCGGTCAGCGGAAGTTTGTTTGGTGATTATTATACCACAACTTTTAGTGTTTCTATGTCAAAATGAATATCTAAACCTCCTGATTTCTCATGATTTACTTACGAAAGAGGCGATGCTACGATTCTTAACTTGCGATCTAAGACGTTTTTTTTTTTTCAAATTACTCATACTGTCTGAACTCTGGTCTGAACAGCTTATCATTAAAGACTTGTTTTGAATTTTCGCGCGAAAAATGAAAAAACTAGGAGTCAATATAAGTCAGGCATTACATACATACCGAGTAAGCCTAAAAACTAGTTTGGATGAGCCAGAGAAACAAAATGGTGTACGAGTTAGAGATTTCTCTATGTTTTAGCCTTCCTGCTCAACTTCAGGGCTTCGAAAGTAAACATGGCGGAACCCAAACACAAGCTTTGAAGTATGCTTTCTTCGCTGGCAAAAGGAACCAGTTTAGATCGGGATTTTTTGCAAATATTCAAGCGAAATTGCTTCATAAAAAGCTCTAGAAGACAATGCGATCGAACCAAACTTCAGCAACTGTACCTACAATAGCAATTTTGCAAGCAGAAAAGGACCAACTTGAAGATTTTCGTGGTACATAATAGCACAAGTAAGCATCATTTAATGATTTTGTAAAATGCTTGAGGGAACCGGTTTCTCGTAAACAAATCCATTTCATTTTTTGTCATATTACAGATGAGACAACATCTATCGCGATTTTAACGATCCAAACTTTACACCCGAAGGTTGGAAAGATTATTTTGGCATTTATTTAAATTTCCCCTACATTTCTTATAGAATTGGACGGCCATTTTGAGCAAAATTATTCGTCAAATGAGCATGCGCGAACTCCATCTTGACTCATATTGCTAGTAACGTTTGCAATTGAATTAAAATTAGTGAATTTTATCGCTACAAAATACTCTTTCTCTCCATTTTCTCCTAACATTAACTGATATACAAATATACTTAACAATTGTTTCGTGCGATATTACTTTAGTTATGGTTGATATTTTGTCTTGTTTCTAGGAACTGATGTGACAAAAAACCGTCTTCTGGGCCGGGGGGGGGGGGGGGGGGGGGTACTCCCTTCAGATCTGGGTAGGGGTGTTCCGCTGGGATCCTGTAGGGGTTACCCTGTTTATGACAAAAAATACCCAACTTCCATACCCTGTTTATGACAAATTACAATTGTTCACGAACATTATATGATTTGTACAAATATATCAATTAAGACACACGTGCTGCTCTTATCTTTTTTTTAAGTCAACGATCTTATTCCTGCCGATTTCCTGAATGCAAAATAATTTCTTTCATTTTTTGGGCCCTGAGTATGACAGGAAGTTTGGATTAAATCGGAAATAGAGTAGAATATAATTGGATACCCTGTTCATGACACCAAGGTCGAAAAACCATACCCTGTTCAGCGGATCATCCCCGTATAGTCGAAATAGGGTAGTACCCCCCCCGGGCTTCTGGGTCGTCAGAATGGTACGTTTTCTGTTACGTTACTTCACGTTTTTATTTGGTGTTTTGTACTGTACATATACATTACGTTGGGTTAAGTAGGATCATACGGTGATACGTTATACACCATACGTTTTTATGCCATGCATGAATAATTCGCTTTTCGTTCAGAAGGTGTCCAACCTCATGTCATCCATCCACTTTCAGTTGAGAATCTTTTCGTTCCAGTTGGTTTGGACTTTGCATTCAGGGCGTCTGCTATTGGGCGACGCTTGATTGGGTTCCAATAAGTGCAGGATTTGTGAAAAAGCAAAGTAATACCTTAATTAGTATAGAAGATTCGTGATTCGGCCTAAGTTTGTACTTTGACAAGTGAAAATTATTTTTCCTTATTTCGTGTTACGTGAATTGATCAATCATTGTTGATTACAGCGATCAATGCACTTCTTCAGTAATTCTTCTACTTGCACAGTCGCCATACCTTTTCATTAGCTCACCTTTAAAAACTTCAAAGGTAGTTTGGTCAGCAAGAATGAAACGAATGTCATAAACTGCATTCGTTTTTGGGTCATTTTCCGTCATGTATTTTTCCACTGCGTTCACCATTGCCTTAGCGCATATTTTGAGCTCACTTCCTGTTTTTTGATTTGCTCCAACTGCTGGGAACGCAATGGAATTCAATATCAACGATTGTACTTTCCTTAGACAATCAAATACACTGTCGTGCACAACGTTTTTTTTTACATCTTTTTTACCTTTCTTCTCATTCCAAAGTGTGATGAGCATGATGTTTTGACAAGATAGTTTTCCTGCAGCGGTAACTACGATTTCTCCAGGTTTTCTCTCTTTCTTTTTCATCTGAACATTAGCGTCATGGTAGATGTCCTTTCCACCTTTATTAATGATAGCTTTGTCTAGGCCACTGGAATCAAACCAAGATTGTTGTTCATCATTGCAGCTAACAATGACATCAGCTTTCTCTTCGATGATGTCGGACAATTTTACTGTCAGTTTGAACCCTTTCTTGGTCTGAAATACCTCTTTCAATCCATCATCGCTGCTTTTTGAGAAGTTGTCATCGTTAGGATTTGCACTTTGAGAGTCAGTTCTAGGATCTTGTGGTTGTGGAGGTTCACTCTTCTCCATGGTAGCTTCACCATCACCTGGACCAGATTTAGTACCAGGTTCTTGTGGTTTTGGAGGTGTAGTATTGTCCATGGTAGCTTCACCATCACCTGGACCAGATTTAGTGCCAGGTTCTTGTGGGTTTGGAGGAGTAGTATTGTCCATGGTAGCTTCACCATCACCTGGACCAGATTTAGTTGCAGGTTCTTGTGGTTTTGGAGGTGTAGTATTGTCCATGGTAGCTTCACCATCACCAGGACCAGATTTAGTTGCAGGATCTTGTGGTTTTGGAGGTGTAGTATTGTCCATGGTAGCTTCACCATCACCTGGACCAGATTTAGTGCCAGGTTCCTGTGGTTTTGAAGGTGTAGTATTGTCCATGGTAGCTTCACCATCACCTGGACCAGATTTAGTGCCAGGTTCTTGTGGTTTTGGAGGTGTAGTATTGTCCATGGTAGCTTCACCATCACCTGGACCAGATTTAGTGCCAGGTTCTTGTGGTTTTGGAGGTGTAGTATCGCCCATGGTAGCTTCACCATCACCTGAACCAGATTTAGTGCCAGGTTCGTGTGGTTTTGGAGGTGTAGTATTGTCCATGGTAGCTTCACCATCACCTGGACCAGATTTAGTGCCAGGTTCTTGTGGGTTTGGAGGAGTAGTATTGTCCATGGTAGCTTCACCATCACCTGGACCAGATTTAGTTGCAGGTTCTTGTGGTTTTGGAGGTGTAGTATTGTCCATGGTAGCTTCACCATCACCAGGACCAGATTTAGTTGCAGGATCTTGTGGTTTTGGAGGTGTAGTATTGTCCATGGTAGCTTCACCATCACCTGGACCAGATTTAGTGCCAGGTTCCTGTGGTTTTGAAGGTGTAGTATTGTCCATGGTAGCTTCACCATCACCTGGAACAGATTTAGTGCCAGGTTCTTGTGGTTTTGGAGGTGTAGTATTGTCCATGGTAGCTTCACCATCACCTGGACCAGATTTAGTGCCAGGTTCTTGTGGTTTTGGAGGTGTAGTATCGCCCATGGTAGCTTCACCATCACCTGAACCAGATTTAGTGCCAGGTTCGTGTGGTTTTGGAGGTGTAGTATTGTCCATGGTAGCTTCACCTTCACCTGGACCAGATTTAGTGTCAGGTTCTTGTGGTTTTGGAAGTGCAGTATTATCCATTGTAGCACCATCACCTGCACCAGATTTAGTTGCAGGTTCTTGTGGTTTTGGAGGTGTAGTATTGTCCATGGTAGCCTCACCATCACCTGGACCAGATTTAGTGCCAGGTTCTTGTGGGTTTGGAGGTGTAGTATTGTCCATGGTAGCTTCACCATCACCTGGACCAGATTTAGTGCCAGGTTCTTGTGGGTTTGGAGGAGTAGTATTGTCCATGGTAGCTTCACCATCACCTGGACCAGATTTAGTTGCAGGTTCTTGTGGTTTTGGAGGTGTAGTATTGTCCATGGTAGCTTCACCATCACCAGGACCAGATTTAGTTGCAGGATCTTGTGGTTTTGGAGGTGTAGTATTGTCCATGGTAGCTTCACCATCACCTGGACCAGATTTAGTGCCAGGTTCCTGTGGTTTTGAAGGTGTAGTATTGTCCATGGTAGCTTCACCATCACCTGGACCAGATTTAGTGCCAGGTTCTTGTGGTTTTGGAGGTGTAGTATTGTCCATGGTAGCTTCACCATCACCTGGACCAGATTTAGTGCCAGGTTCTTGTGGTTTTGGAGGTGTAGTATCGCCCATGGTAGCTTCACCATCACCTGAACCAGATTTAGTGTCAGGTTCGTGTGGTTTTGGAGGTGTAGTATTGTCCATGGTAGCTTCACCTTCACCTGGACCAGATTTAGTGTCAGGTTCTTGTGGTTTTGGAAGTGCAGTATTATCCATTGTAGCACCATCACCTGCACCAGATTTAGTTGCAGGTTCTTGTGGTTTTGGAGGTGTAGTATTGTCCATGGTAGCTTCACCATCACCTGGACCAGATTTAGTGCCAGGTTCTTGTGGGTTTGGAGGTGTAGTATTGTCCATGGTAGCTTCACCATCACCTGGACCAGATTTAGTTGCAGGTTCTTGTGGTTTTGGAGGTGTAGTATTGTCCATGGTAGCTTCACCATCACCAGGACCAGATTTAGTTGCAGGATCTTGTGGTTTTGGAGGTGTAGTATTGTCCATGGTAGCTTCACCATCACCTGGACCAGATTTAGTGCCAGGTTCCTGTGGTTTTGAAGGTGTAGTATTGTCCATGGTAGCTTCACCATCACCTGGACCAGATTTAGTGCCAGGTTCTTGTGGTTTTGGAGGTGTAGTGTTGTCCATGGTAGCTTCACCATCACCTGGACCAGATTTAGTGCCAGGTTCTTGTGGTTTTGGAGGTGTAGTATCGCCCATGGTAGCTTCACCATCACCTGAACCAGATTTAGTGCCAGGTTCGTGTGGTTTTGGAGGTGTAGTATTGTCCATGGTAGCTTCACCATCACCTGCACCAGATTTAGTTGCAGGTTCTTGTGGTTTTGGAGGTGTAGTATTGTCCATAGTAGCCTCACCATCACATGGACCAGATTTAGTGCCAGGTTCTTGTGGTTTTGGAGGTGTAGTATTGTCCATGGTAGCTTCACCATCACCTGGTCCAGATTCAGTGCCATGTTCTTGTGGTTTTGGAGGTGTAGTATCGCCCATGGTAGCTTCACCATCACCTGGACCAGATTTAATTCCATGTTCTTGTGGTTTTGGAAGTGTAGTATCGCCCATGGTAGCTTCACCATCACCTGGACCAGATTTAATTCCATGTTCTTGTGGTTTTGGAGGTTCGCTCTTATCAATAATAGATTCACCTGGACCAGATTCTTTACCTTCGGTCTTTTCATCCAAGTCTCCTTCCGGGACATGCTTAGGACTTGAACTTTCCAAAGGATCGTCAATGCAGAGCAACCTACAAACAACTTCGATGGCCGATTTAACATCAGTTTCTTGGCCATAGAACTGCCAGGTATCTTTAGCTGGGGTTTTGCCAATAACAACAGGAGTATCACGAAGAACTTCTTCCACCACCTCGTCCACAGAACGATAGTTTGAACCCTTACCTAATTGAAGATCCAGTTCCTTTAACATTATTGGTTTAACGTATACCTTCTGATAAAGGTCCACGAACTTCCCACAACCATGGTCATATTGTTCTTGCGTACAACCTGGCAAGGATTCAATGATGAGATAGTTTCCATCATTTAACATTGTAATCTTCACATTATATTTCTGTTCAATATCTTGAAGCTCTTTGCTGTACATTGGCACAATGTTGATGAATTGCAAGAGAATCGGAACTGTGTGATAAACTGCTGGCTTTTTGATATCCTCACTGCCGGACTTATCATGTGTCGTGCCTTTGTCTTTAGATGTCGTATCTCTAGGAGATTCAGTGTCCTGACGCTGGGAGAGTTTCTCAGTAAGAAAGATTTGACATTGTTCTATCTGCTTCAATGAGCCTGTCAGATAGTCAGCACTTCTACTTTTGTTATCGCTGAAGTATTCCACTCCAAACTGATTTCGTAGAGAATGGAGGACATCCATCGTCGTACTTGAAGTGAGGATACGGTGATTTATTGTGGCTTTGACAATTTCGAAAACCTGCGGATTTAAATGTTTGTTGCTCAGTTAGTCGAACGTGATAAACAAGAAAAAGCAAACAAAACTAAATAAACATGCATATATAAACGAACAAACAAATACTGATGCATGCAGTTCAATATACAAATAAGTAAAAACATTGAGGTATAAATTTTACTAGCATTCTTTGCATGTGAAACAAACAAACAAGCAAACAAACAAGCAAACAAGCGAACAAGCGAACAAGCGAACAAGCGAACAAGCGAACAAGCAAACAAGCAAACAAGCAAACAAGCAAACAAGAACCGAAGCAAACAAGCAAACATGCAAACAAACAAGCAAACAAGCAAGCAAACAAGCAAGCAAACAAACAAGCAAACAAGCAAGCAAACAAACAAGCAAACAAGCAAGCAAACAAACAAGCAAACAAACAAACAAGCAAACAAGCAAACAAGCGAACAAGCAAACAAGAACCGAAGCAAACAAGCAAACATGCAAGCAAACAAGCAAACAAGCAAGCAAACAAACAAGCAAACAAGCAAGCAAACAAACAAGCAAACAAGCAAACAAACAAGCAAACAAACAAGCAAACAAGCAAACAAGCGAACAAGCGAACAAGCAAACAAGCAAACAAGCAAACAAGCAAACAAGCAAACAAGCAAACAAGCAAACTAGCAAACTAGCAAACTAGCAAACAAGCAAACAAGCAAACATGCAAACATGCAAACAAACAAGCAAACAAACAAGCAAGCAAACAAGCAAACAAGCAATCAATCAAACAAGCAAACATGCAAACAAACAAGCAAACAAGCAAACAAGCAAACAAGCAAACAAACAAGCAAACAAGCAAACAAGCAAACAAACAAATTAAACTGATTGCTGCAAATTTAAACTAACAGAGAGGCACGTTAAACCAAACAACTTGTCCAGACAGAAAGACACAATAGACGTTTAGACAATACGATAATAGCAGCACCATCAACAGCCAATAGACACCAAATAACAAACAAACATAAAACAATTAAATAGATCGAATACAACTGATAGAAACAGACAGCTGACAATAACCACAACCAGTTTTACCTCAGGAATGATGACGAGTACTGGATATCTTTGGACAACAACTTGTACACCGCCAATAATTTGCTTCCGGTTAATGACCGTCTCAACAGCTGATAAGAAAATTAATAACGCAAAGTGAAAATGAAAGTGAAAGAATAACAACATCAAACTGTTCTTCAAAGTTTTCTTACATCAAATAGAATAGACCAAGCAAACGGTTTAAATTGTATAGCTAAGAATATAGTATGATTATGACAACATGAATTAAATGCAAATGCGTTATTGTAAGGAGATAATAGATAATTATTCTAAAAAAAAACCACACAAACATTATTTAAAATCCTTAGTTCAATCAGAGCTTGGTTCAATAAGCTTAATTCAAAGTACCTTAAGTTACTAAATATACTTTACTTACTTTCTGGTTCTTCAAAAGTAAGTAATAAAGCCGAATTTTTCGATTTAAGATATCTTGCAGAGTCTACGTCCAGCTCGCCACCGCCGTTTCTTTCCTTCTGAAAATGTATTATTATATCTTTGGACGTCACATTCTCTGGAATATTGGACACAAGAATGCTTCTTCTGCCTTGCTCTTCGTCTAGTTCATCTACGTCGCAAAGAGCAGCCATTTTTGAGATGTAATTGATTTTGTCATTTACAGAGAAATTACAGTTTTTCTTACAATCGGGAAAATTCCCGGAACAGCCGGAAGTGAGACTCAGTAGTACAAAATTACCATAAATCTACTTCATAATTATTCATTTTTTTATTTCATTTTTGTTTGGTCGCCTGTATTTTCTTTCTTTCTCAGATTATTCCGCTATTTAATACATTTATAAAAAATCATTCATTGCCGAATATCATTAGTTCCATTCAGGTTTTTTTTGCAATACATGACAATGCAATTTGTAACGTAAGTTTTCAATTCTCTCGGTGGGCATGTCACGCGATAAGTTCAATCACGCGAATAGATTCAAACAGCTTTGATATCGCGTTGCCGTGGATTCAGACAACTTACCAATACGTATGATCGAAAAGGTGAGTGAAAAACGAAAACAAATTATTCAGTATAGAAGTGGGATAATTATTTTTATTTATTTTTGGGATATATTATCTTTATCGATTCAGAATTGTACACGCTTTATATTGCTCAATTTTGGGGAATTGATACATTGTTCGATTAATACAATAGGGTAATCGGAAAAGTGACATCTCAACCTGTTTCTCAAGTCTAAATAGATCTAAATGTTGTTTCAGAATTCTCTTTTTGCGTATTTGGGATGTAACGGCATAATCATTTTACTAAATATTGTAAAAGGTCGTTGGCCTTGTCGGGATGTTGGCATGGAAGAGGAAATAGCATACTATGGTTAATAATCGTCTGTTTTATAGTCACTCTCTACCATCGACAATTTGTTCATTGAAATATTGAGATTGACTGCATTCAATAGATAATTACTAACTAGCAGTCTATATCAAAATAAACAGCACAACGGTCAGAAGCTATATACGTTTGGCTTTGATTAGTAGCGAGTGGCCAGAGGTTAAAGGAGATCGCGCGCCACCATTTAACTTACTGGCTAGATCTAGTGTGCTTTCTCCCTGAAAGGTTACTAGTAATTTGTGACATCAAAGACAGCCCAAACCAAAAACTATTCATAAAATTAGAAGTATCAAGTTTGTGATTAAATCAAGAAAAATTTATTTGCGAATACATAAATTCACTATTTGTTTGGATTGTTTTGGTGCTGTGCTTCACAGCACTTGCACTAACAAGAACCTCGTAGCGAGTATGATTGCAGATTTAAGTGTAAACAATACTTGATTTCTTCCACAGAAGAATTTGAATTCCAGTTCATTTGGTAGTTTCTTCCTGAATGATTCAATTCTAATGTTATGATATGTGAAGTCGATTACAACTCTGCATGACGAGTTTGTTTCCTAGATCAAGTCCTTGCCTGTTATTTTTTTCTTTTGTTTCTTGTTTATACCTCCCCCCCCAATATAATTATATATATCTAGTGTTTTATCCGTACATGATTTAAGACCTGGACCATAAGATATATATTTGTAGGGGTGGGGGGATGGTCACTTTTTTCTTGCTGGATATGCTTTTCTTGCAACAGTGCCCGTGCACGAATTTTATTTCCAACTTGCACAATGTTTTTTGATCCATTTCTTATGCTTGCCTCCCCCTCCCCATATACTGTTCGTTTCATAACGCCATCAGTGTACACACTATATAGAAGCACTTCCTATCTAAATCCTACATAGCGTCCTATATTATTGTAGTGTCACGGTTGACTAACTAAATAATTAAAAATATATTCAACTGACCAAATAACCGATACACATTTTAATATTAGTCTGTCATTTTGTCTCGCATTATCAACGAGGCGTAAAAAATTCTAATTACATCAAAGCTTAATTATTATTTAATATTTACATAGTATTGCAAATAAAAAAATAAAAAAATAAATAAATAAATAAATAATAAAAATAAATAAAAAAACCTTTGAAAACGACACCAGAACTATAGTTAATGCACTTTGCAAAAAAAAAAAATGAATATCCAAATATTTCATTTGATACAAACAATATACGTCATATCATGCACTTGTGCCATACAACGCTTATAACATGATTTATAAACATTGCAATGTGTATTATTAAGGTCTTAACTTACAGTCACGATCTTTGACATTTGTTTTGATTCTAGAAAATATGTCTCTGATCAGACGTCGTAGATATAGCGAGGGACAAACTCTAGCTAATGAAGTTAGACGTCTTTCTTCTAATACACAGCAGGTAAGCACGTAGTTATTTTAATTAAAGCTGTGACAAAGAAACGATATTATTATACATTCATACACATCTCACTTACACTCAACTTACTTCAGTATTTTAAATGATATGCGAATCTCACTTTATTTGTTTGCTTTATTCAATGAGTGTCAAAATATATTTTTCCTGTCTATTACATCGTACAAATGATATAAAACAGAGGGTTTCGTGTGTTTGTAAAACGGCTTATTTCGTCTTTTCGTCTCATAAGACCTGTTTAAATGTATAAATGAATACTACAACGTTCTCGCAAACGAGTATAAGTATGTAACGTAACAGTCTATAATAATTACAGAAGATCATTATCTGCTCATGTTCAGTCATGCCAACCCAGGTGTCAGACAGTGTAATTCAGTCCTTGATTGGTAATACCTATTTTACCCTCCTCCGCAAAAAAAAAATCCTTTAGGCTTTTGACAGTCTTTGAAATTTGACCGAGTAGAACTGGAGCCAGGGGCAAAGTTTACTCGGTCAGATTCCAAGGGAAGCCCAGTGGCGTTGCTTTATAGGGGGTAATACCTGTTTATATAACATGCATGCATTTTATATGTGCTTCAATTTGTTCTGTTAAAAGGATGATCTGACTAGACCGCGTACATGTGCCGCTGGACCAAATCGAGCGTCACTCAGGTTTCAAACACCTAATGGATTCAAACTATCAATACAATCGTCGGACATCACAGACGAATGTGTCGATGTCATCGTCAATTGCAACGATGAAGACTTGACCGGCTTCTCAACGGGCTTGCCAAAACTAATCATCGAAAAGGGTGGAGAATCAGTATTACAGAAAACGCAAGCACTGGTTAAAAAGAAAGAACGAACGACAGGAGAAGTACTTGTCACCGATTCTGGAAGCCTTCCTTGTCACAGGATCATGCATGTCATCATTTCCACAAACGCGGAAGACAACCATCAAGATGCGACCGAAAATGTAGTGAAATCTGCAACTCTGAAATGCTTGAGAACAGCCCATTCACGAAATATGAGATCCATTGCATTTCCGGTGATTGGACTTGGGAGAGACCTTGAGTACTGTGCCAAAGATATGCTTGATGCTTTGGATGATTACATGAAAACAAACAAAGCAGACAGTCATGCCGTTACTGATGTTCGTTTTGTTTTCAACGATACAACTGAGTATGAGGTGTTCAGAAGCGAGTTGAACAGGCGGTATTCTGACTGTATTGTTGAACCTCATGCTTCAGACCACTTACGATTGTTGGAAAGCCAACTCCATGATGCACTAAAGGATAACGAAGAACTTAAGACACTGCTTGACAATGAACGCCAGGAAAGAAGAAGTTTAGAGCACGTACTGGCTGATGAGCAAGATGCCAAGAAGATAGTAGAGAGACAGCTCGCAGATGCGCTAGAAGCTAAGGAGGAAGCAGAGAGTCAGAGAGCTACTTTGCAGGAAACTTTGAAACGCGTGGAAGAACAACTTGCCAATGAACAAAATGGTAGTCTAGAGCTGGAAAGGCAAAACAATAGAATTCAAGAACGAGCTGACGAACTACAAATGCGATGCATTGAAAAAGCGAGAGAATCACTTGATTGGGTCCTAAATCGTGATGAAGTTGTCCGTCTCCCTGATAAAATCATCGGTAGAGGAGCATACGGAGAGGTTAGCCAAGGAACATTCCGTGGATCCACTGTTGCCGTAAAGAGATTGAATCAAATCATTATTTCTCCAAAAAACAGAGTTCGTTTTGAAAGAGAAATGAACATGGCGTCAAGATGTCGACATCCGTGCCTTCTGCAGTTTATTGGTGCAACTGCTGAGGATTCACATTCCCCGTTGCTTGTAACCGAACTCATGGAGACCAGTTTAAGAGCTCTTTTACTGAAGGGACAATTACAACATGAGGAAGTATCAACCATTTCCCTTGACGTCTCTCGCGGTTTGAATTATCTACATTTAAACCGTCCTGATCCAATCGTGCACAGAAATGTAAGCAGTGGAAACGTTTTGCTTTGGAGGCATAATGGATCCTGGAGGGCAAAGCTGTCTGATTATGGTACTGCCAATTTTATTCAGCTTTGTGTTACTTTGTGTCCTGGTCCTGCTACTTACTGCGCTCCTGAAGCAGCCAATCAATTGGAAGGACCAACAACTAAGGTGAAGGCTTTAGTAATGTCTTTGTGATGTCATTTGAGTACACTGTTGAACAGTCCAGCGGTGTTACCATAATAGCATAAGACCTAGCAAGTCCAAAGCTTTGCTGTCATGGTTACACTGTTAGATTCTATATTGTTCATTTGACGCGCTCTAAAAAAAGCCATGGATGGTAATAATCAAAGAGAGACCGATGTTTTAGATTACAATGTAGGGAAAAGCTGTTAAAATGCACCAATTTCTTTAACGAGAGTGTGAGCGTTATTGCAGCCGTATATAGGAATTTCAAATACGTTGTCATCGCCACAAGCTAATATGTCATTCCAAGACCACTATGAATGATGGGTAATAGTCATGACAGGATGTAGAATGGCATCTTGGACAGTCAAAAAAATGAATATTGAACTTTTAATCTATGGAGCGAACAGAAAGCAAATCAAGTCATAACTAAATGGAGTGAATTTCTTGTCAACTGCTGCAATATAATTATGACAGTAATATTTATACCCATAGTTCCTGGCAATCTTGGAATGACCTATTATTGCCTTTTGGAGATGACAACGTTAGTAGCTATATGTGATTGGGTACTGAATCGTTCGTGTGAAATAATCGGGAGATGTATAGGTATGTAAGTTGAACGGATGAATGGGGAGTGGCCAAGAAGGGGCCAAAGCAGACGTGGTCGTGTGTAGCGAAACTGATAGGCCGTTCATGACGAAACGGATAGATGATAAGAATCAGTTTGTCATACAGTGGAAACCCTATATTCCGGACAGTACTTAGAACAAAGAAAATGGGCGGTCTGGAGGGGTTTCCGGTTTACTGAGGTTAATTTTACAGGAGATGTAGGAAAAAGTCAAATTATACACTAAAAAAGTTTTTCGGATTGAAGAGAATTTCGGTATATTTAGGTTCAGTATAGAGGGGTTTAATTCACTGTAATAAATTATGGAATACTTTAGCAACATTTTCTATAATTAAACTTTGTATAATTTTTTTGACAGATTGACGTCTACAGCTTTGGTGTCCTCCTCTGTGAGATGAGCATACCCGACCAACTTGACCCAACACAAAGGAATGAGCAGGTAGCTATGGTAACTAATCCGCATCACAGGGAATTGATTAAAAGCTGTATTGAGCAGGATCCAGAGAAGCGCCCACGAATGGCTGAAATCATTGAAATTCTTGAACGAGCTAGTGAGACTCTTAGAATAGCTATAAATGAAACTTCATGAGTTGATATCTATATGGTTATACCAGTATGAATAACAACAAATAAACCTGGATGCTTTAGTTTCATGACGGGCTGCAAAGGAGTGTAATGGCCATTACCAAGAAATGACTACTCAGAATACTCATATGTTGAACTTTATTTTAATTATACATTCAGTATAATAGAGAATATAGGTTTAATTGGCTCAAGCTAACATGTTTATATATCTAATAGGTATGATATATCGTTACTGATCTAGATCACGATTTTGCATTGTGACAATTGCTTAAAACTAGATTTTTTTATCCACATTTGTTTTTTTAATCAATCTCGAATTTGATGATTAGTAGTTATTTAAATCCGAGCTGTCATGACTTAGCATTGCCTGTAAGATATGCTGAACCTCTGTCAAATATGTTGGATCTGGATAACCATAACTGAAAATTAAACAAGAAGACAATATAGGTCAGTGAGCCGCACCCCAGTGTGATACTCATACACGTGTAGGCCATTTAGGCCGATAATCAGGACTGAATGGGGTTTTAAATTAGAGTCGTTTTCAAAAACCCGCTAAACAAAGAGTAACAGGTAAAGTGTGAAAAGGAGTTATTAAGAAATAAATTAAATAGAAAATGTTATTAGAGTGCTAACACTATGTCCATGAATAAAATCTAATTAATTACTAACTATTTAAGGACTATTTATACCCGGGATTTATACCAGAACATTCAACCAGAACAGTCAAAGAAAAGGAAAATACAAAGGAAACAATACCTCCTTACAACTTACTTGTCTAAAATAGTCACTAAATATGAACTAATAGGTAGTAACTATTTAGATTTTATTTCATGGACGTACAGTAGCACTCTAACAATGAAGTGTAATAGTAATAATAATGTAATATTGAAATGTAATGAAGAAATAAAGAAATGTATTAATGTATGGTGTAATAAAGCGTATTGAGTTAAAGTGTAGTTATTTTGCGGGTTTTTGAAAACAACTCTTAGACCGTGCAAATAGTTTAAGTCGATACGTAACCGACCTTTGAAACTGATTGCGATGACCTTGTGTTGCAATGGTTAAAAAGCTTACTTTGAAGGTCCCCCACTTATGCATGTCTTATGAGGTATATCTGCCCATACTATCTGATTATCTTGACCAGACGTCATGGACCGTCCAATTTTGAACACCAGCCCTCGATCAAACGCTGCCTGTAATAGCTTGAACACCTTTGCACCCTGCTTGTTGTCAGGCAAGTAAGCACCACGAGAAGTACTGTCGTGCGGTTGGCCAGGATTAGGATCTTCAGGACCTTGGATTCCACCTCTTAGAGAGTACTGTATCAAAATGGTGCCACAGTCTTCGTATCCTGGAAGGCTGAAGTGCTCTCTACGGTATGTCATGGTGCCATCTGGCTTAGGACTGGATAGCCTTCCGTGAGTAGACATTGCCCCTTGATTGCTTTCTATGCCCCGCGCTTGTCGATCGCTTGTCGATCGCGTCCAAACATTGACCCTTGAATATATGGATGAGAAAAAGTTACTAATTCCTGTAACGTATTCAGAATTTAAATTTCCCGATAAATTGTGAAATTATAGTTATGATAAAATAGATTATGTTACCTTGTGTGACTTGTGTAATAGAGCCGCCGGCTACTTGCGAGTTACTTGTGCTGTCCGACAATGGGCTTTTACAGAGAGGACACCACATGGAGATTTGCAAAGCCTTGTCAAGACAACTGGTACAAAAGGTGTGCTTGCAGCCAGGTAATGTTTTAGGGCGCTGCAATTTCCCATAACATATGTGACACTCTTGAGTCTTATCTTCTGTAGATTAATAGATTTTATTGAAAGTACGACAGCCACTGTGTCAGTGATTACTCTATCAGTGAATGCTAATATAAGTGAATACTGGGACACACCATTTGCTTTAAAAAAACGTATACATTGCATGGCATATATAAGTGACAGTCATTTCCGTTTGCAACGTATGAGGACAACACAACTATTTCAGCAATGTTGTAATTTTTCATTAGCCAGTCACAGACACAGACGGAAAATATTCGAATATTCAACTGCCCAGCACGGTAGGGTAACATCTGATCTCATAGCTTAAAAAAAGAAACGGAAAAATTTCCAGGAGTTTTGATTGTATCTCCTGCAGTGCTATTCATAACAAACTTGTGCATGTATATTGTTAAAAAACAGTTACCTTTTTGTTTTTTCCCTTGTGTCTGATATTGTCCATCTTCATGTTTTTGGCTTTGAAACTGTAAGTCCATATAAAATCCCATACATTTACTGTTAATTAATGCTTGGGCTATTATATCAAGGGCACTAGTAACTAGCCGTTAGGTTACCGTGGCAAAACAAGATCATATAGACTGCAGTAAAAAAAAATTGACAACATCAACAAAAATTAACAATAATCAACAGACGTCAAATACACCAAACACCAAACAAACATAAAACTTAATGCATTCAAATATTAAAAACAATTTTACCTCGGGAATAATGATGGCAGATGCTGGATATCTTTGAACAATAACTTGTACGCCGTCAATAATTTGCTCTCTGTTGATGACCGTCTCAACAGCTGATAAGAAAATATTCAACATAAAGTGTAAATGAAAGAATGACGAGATCAAACTGTTCTTCAGATTTTGTCAAATCAAATAGAATACGCCAAGCAAAACACTTTATATTGTATAGCTCGGAAATATAGTAAAACTATCACAAAAAAAGATGAACAGACTGGTAACGAAAGTACTTGCAAATGCGTAATTATAAATAGTTAATGCATAATAAAAAAAACTTTCAATTGGCTTATTTCAAAGTACCTTAAGCTACTGAATAAACTAATCAGAAAACTTACTTTCTGGTTGTTCAAAAGTAACAATTACAACCGAAGAATCTGTGGGGTCAAGATATCTTACAGAGTCTACGTCTAGCTCGCCACCACCGTTTCTTTTCTTCTGAAAATGGATTGCTATATCTTTGTACGTGACATTTTCCGGAATATTGGACACAATAATGCTTCTTTTCCCTTGTTCTTCGTCGAGTTCATCTACGTCGAAAAGAGTAGCCATTTTTGAGATGAAGTAATTTGCAAATCACAATTTGTCTTACAATCCAGGAAAATTGCCGGAACAGCCGGAAGTGAATAAACGTCTTCTGTGCATGCCAACTGCGACACAAACTATCAAACTATGGAATTTAAAATGGCGGTAATTTTCCTCGCGCGCGCGAATGCAATAAGCAAAATATAACCAAAAAAGCCATTACTCATCAACTTAGGAATAATACCAGATGAAAAGATGCTTCAACCAATCTGTTCGGAGGAAAGTAAAAATTGAATCGCTTTTTCCCTGAGTTTGTTCGATGAACAGCTGCCGCAATACTGGATAATTTACCATTAAGGCTTCCTGTAGTATATTTACACAGGTAACCCAAAGTAAAAACCCTAAAATTGCGTATTTGAACGAAAATAACTCCGTAACGAGTTCGGTGACCCCCAGTTTTTATTTAAAAAATATACTTGTAACAATGAATTCTACAACATATTTAGAAATCAAAACATTTGCAGGTAGGATTTTGAATAATTCACAATTTTAGAAGTTAGAAACGACCTCTACAAGCGCTAAAATGGAATGTTTTAGAGGAGGAACACTTCGCTTACATGCCAAAAAACAATGATAATGTCTCATGGACCACAAAAAAATAGTAGGTTATAAGATTAAAGACTATTCCAAGTAGTACTACTAAGTTTTTAAGTATTAGGAAAAGTAAACATACTTTTTTTAGAATTAGATAGTCCTGTAAATGATTTTGAAAATATTGTTCGAATTTGCGCGCGTAATAAGCAAAAACACCTTGTGTTTGCAGGCAATTATCTCGAAAACGAAATCGGTGACCCCAACTTATTTTTCTTTTAAGATGATTATCAACTCAAAAACTGTAAAATATCAGAAAAACAGCGATTTTTACAGGTAGAATCTATTCCTGTGGAATAATCTTTCTTTTGGCGAGATTTTAGAAAATCCTGATGACTTTTCAACATAAAGAAGCGATGGTAAATGGTTTAGGGTTTAACTTTTCAAAGCGATTTTGAGTCAAAGACGAAAACAAAACTGTAAATTTGTACAAAAATTTAAAACATATATATTTTATTTTCCCATATTTTTATAAAATTATGTCTAGTTAAGAAATAAGAAAAATACGTCAACAGCTTTATTAGTTTTTGAGTAATAAATTTTTTTTGGTGAAAAATGCGTTTTTTGCCATTTGTTCTCCAAAATTGTCAAAACATGGTTTCATTCAAAAATTTTTATCTCGAAAACGGGCACGGGACCATACGGCTTTTTTCTATCTATTTTTCGATTAATCGATAAATTCTCTATAAAATATCTTTCTAAGAAAAATCGTTAAATCAGTCATGTCACTTATCTACGTCGTGGTCGATTATTTCGTCATTCAATACATTTATAAACATCTTTCATTCCAGCGTATCGTAAGTTCAATTCAGTTTTATGTTTTTTTGTTTGTTTGTTTTTCTTTGTTTGTTGTTGTTTTTGCTCAGATAGCGATAATACAAACACGAATCAGCCTATCACTGTCTGGTTGGCACATGAATAACGAAGGCTTACGTCGATGTCACACGAAAAGTTCATAGTGATTACGCGAATAGAATCAAATCGTACATCGTGTTGCTGTGGATTCAGACAATTTACCATACTTCTCATTTGATCGTTAAGGTCGAAAAAAATGAAAACAAATCTAGAAGTAGGATATTTCTAGATTCACAATTAATTGTACACGATTTACAGTATTGTTGATTGGGGAATTTATGCTAGTTCGATCAATGCCGGTGAGCTCGGAAAATAGATAACCTGTTTCTCAAGTCTGAAGGAGTCTAGATTTTGTTTCAGTTCTCTTTCATGTTGCGTATTTACGTTGTAACGGTGACGGCGTTATTATTTCACTTAATGTTTTCAAAGGGCGTTGGCCTTGTAGCCTTGTAAGTGCTTGGAGATATGTTTTTGGAAATAGCATACTATACGACATTTTACGCAAAGAAAAATGCGAATTTACATCGATTTATTTAAAATTGGGTCTAGAAAAATCCTGCATGTCTTTTTACATTTGCACCAGCCCCCCTACCTCCCCCCCCTCCCTTAATCACCAGTCCCTTGCACAGCAAAATAAACCTCGGTCACTTAGCGTTCAATGCAGCGCACGGCCACTACCACAAAATGACTAATTAAATTACTTATAAACTCAGATGTTGAACTTTATTTTAATCATACATTCAGTATAGTAGAGAATATAGGCTAATGAACCATAGTGGTTTTATGTTTATATATCTAATATAGGTATGATATATCGTTACGGATTTAGATCACGATAATTAGCTTAAAACTAGATTTTTTTATCCAGATTTTTTTTAAATCAATCTCGAATTTGATAATTAGTAGTTATTTTAATCCGAGCTGTCATGACTTAGCATTGCCTGTAAGATATGCTGAACCTCTGTCAAGTATGTTGGATCTGGATAACCATAACTGAAAATAAAACAAGAAAACAATAAAGGTCAGTGAGCCGCACCCCAATGTGATACTCATACACATGTAGGCTATTTAGGCCGATATAATCAGGACTAAATGGGGTTTTAAATTAGAGGCGTTAGCTAAAGTGTGATAAGGCGCTATTAAGAAAGAAATTAAATAGTAAATGTTATTAACAATGAAGTGTAATAGTAATAATAATGTAATAATTAAATGTAATCAAGAAATAAAGAAACGTAATATAATATGTAATATTATATATTATATATATAATAATAATAGTAATAATAATAATAATAATAATAATAATAATAATAATAATAATGATAATAATAATAATATAATAATATGCAGAAATTATGAGCCACTGCCAAGTATATAAGTATATATCAAAAAGGCTTCAGAAATTATGGGATATCCTCACTGATATTTTTTTCTTTAAGCCTTGATCCTAGGGAACAATAACAACATATATTTGAGGGTATCCCATAATTTCTAAGTACTTTTTGATATATACTTATATACTTGGTAGTGGCTCATAATTTATGCATATATATATATGGAGTAAGAAGAGGAGTTGCCATGCCTTGTAATAAATGAATTAACAAAAAAATATACTTAATAAGGCACAATGATGTAGATGTTGATATTTCTTGATGGTTTATTTCACAAACGTTTCGCCTGTTAGGGCTTCATCAGTGTGAAGGTTAAATATGCGAGATTAGTATAAGTACAAACTAATACAATAGTATTAGTATAGGTACAAACTAATACTATTGTATGATATGTAATACTATTGTATAATATGGTGTAATAAAGCGTATTGTGCTTAAGTGTACTTATTTCGCGGGTTTTTGAAAACCACTCTTAGACTGTGCAATTAGTTTAGGTCGATACGTAACCGACATTTGAAACTGATTGCGATGACCTTGTGGTGCAATGATTAAAAAGCTTACTTTGAAGGTCCTCCACTTATGCATGTCTTATGAGGTATATCTGCCCATACTATCTGATTATCTTGACCAGACGTCATGGACCGTCCAATTTTAAACACCAGCCCTCGATCAAACGCTGCCTGTAATAGCTTGAACACCTTTGCACCCTGCTTGTTGTCAGGCAAGTAAGCACCACGAGAAGTACTGTCGTACGGTTGGCCAGGATTAGGATGTTCAGGACCTTGGATTCCACCTCTTAGAGAGTACTGTATCAAAATGGTGCCACAGTCTTCGTACCCTGGAAGGCTGAAGCGCTCTCTTCGGTATGTCATGGTGCCATCTGGCTTAGGACTGGATAGCCTTCCGTGCATAGACATTGGTCCTTGTGTGCTTCCTGTTCCCCGCGCTTGTACTCGATCGCGTGCGTCATGTCCAAACCCTGATCCTTGAATATATGAATGAAAAAAAGTTTTATTCCAAACTCATTCCTGTGGCATAGTTTGAATTTCCCGATACATTGTGTAATTATAGTAATGATAAAATGGATCATATATACTACCTTGCATAAATGAGCTGGCTCCTTGCGAGTTACTTTCGCTGCCCGACACAGGGCTTTTACAGAAAGGACACCACATGGAAACTTTTAAAGCCTTGTCAAGACAACTGGTACAAAACGTGTGTTTACAATCAGGTAATGTTTTAGGGTGCCGCAATTTTCCATAGCATATTGGACACTGTTGAGTCTTATGCTCTGTGAAATATTAAAACATTTATTGGGTTAATACTTTTTCTGAATGATTGTCATCATCAAATGGATCTATAACTTGGATTGAATGTGTGAGAGATACTCTGAGAGTGCGTGATCGCTGTTTCAGTGACTGCTCACACACTATTTGCGTCAAACGTATATTCATTGGATGGAATGCATCAATGCCCGTCATGTCCGTTAATCATAACTGATGTTACACCGAAGAGAATTAAAAAACTACGGAGAAATATTTCAGGAATGTTATTTTTCATTAGCCAGTCACAGACGGTAAATATTCAACTGCTCAGTACGGTACGGGTTTTTCAATCCGCTCTGTAACATTTCATTTTGTAACTTGAAAAACAAAAAAATTCTAGAAGTTTTGATACCATCTGCAACAACGTGCGTATTGTTAACAATTACCTTCTTGTCTTTTCCCTTGTGTGTGATATTGATTATATGGATGTTTTGGGTTTTGTTTTGGCCTTGCACCACCGTGCCCGCCATTGACCGCTGTGTCATCAACGCGCATTTGACCATAATCATTATAAACTCTGCTTGATGTATGTTTTACTTGTCCAGTTTTCTTGGATTGGGAATTCCTGAAATGTTCATCAGAGGTCCATTTCCCGCCCCGATCATTCGATGGATGATGTTTGTGTCCATAAAGACTGTATTGTGACGTCCCATAGTCCCATCCATTGGCTTGAGAGGCAGCCGATGAATGCTTCCACCTTCCAAGGTTCGTATCATATGTGTCTATGTACGTCCTTGGGTTATCATTGTCTGTGCCATTACAGGCAAAGACAGTGGATGAATAATTATCTTTTTTAGGAAGACAAGATTGACGTGACTCTCTGTTTGAAGTTGACCAAGGGCTGGAGCCATTTGCAGCAAATGTGGTTGATGATGACTGTTCTTTTCCATGTGTACTGGGTTTGAATGACTTAGTTTCTTGATCCGTATTCCATTTGTTCACATCAGGGCTAGAAATTCTAAAGGGTGAATGCTGATAATTGCCATCTACTAATTTCGTACCTTTGTCTGCCTCTTGGCTAGCATTTCTATTTGTCGTCAATGCAGTTGATGAACTTGGTCCTTTTTCTTGTTGTTTCACCTCATATAATGTAGCATCTCCTTCTTCATAGAATTTCCCTAACCCATTTAAACCAGAGGTACTTGGTGGTTTATTTGCTCGATGCTTAGCTTGGGACATTGTTTTTATTTGCTGATTTTGATGCTGAAGCTGTCTTGGTGTTAGTGAGCTGTTTGCTTGATTTCTATTCGAAGCTACTATTTCACCTTCGCCATACCTTTTCTTAAATACCTTTTGAAAAGCTTTAACAGTTTTGTCATCAATAATGACAAATCTTATGTCTCTCACTCTAAAGTCTTTCGGCAATTTAGTGTACTCTTCCATCACATCAAACATTGCCTGTGCGCACAAGTTCTCGGGCAAGCCTGAACCAACTGCTGGAAATGAAATGGAGGTGAACCTGTACTTCTCTGCTTGCTGCAAACTTGAAATGCATGCAGTCTTCAATTGAAGTATACACAATTCCTGGTGTTTGCGATCCCAGACAGGTCCAACAGCATGGACGATCATCTTACAGTTCAGTTCTCCAGAGGGAGTAATTGCTGCGTCCCCAGTCTTTAGTTCTCCTTTAGTTTCAATGATGCGTGTACTTTCTTCTTGTATAGAAGAACCACCTTTGGTTACTATTGCTCTTGAAACACCTTCTTCGTGACAAAGTCTCTGGTTGGCTGCGTTGACGATTACGTCACTGTTCTCGTCTGTGATATCACCTTTATAGACTGATAGCTTGATGTCACCTAGCAACAGATAGAAAAACAAATGGTAAAACACCTTTGTTTGCTATAGACATCCGATCTGTATACACGCACACTAATGGAACAGGGACCATAATTCTACATCGCAGGAAAGCAGTCAAGTGACCCATACCACCCATAAGGTTTTAAGTTGTTTAATTATCTGAGAAGACAGCATAGAGTCGCGCATCCATGTCGTTATAGATGCACAAGAGAAAATGTAAAAAGAGTTTAGAAGGGCACGAGGCGTATGCCGAGTGCATCATAACCTTGTTAGGAGTATATAGAAGTACAAATACCTGTAATCCATGATATATGATATAAGTTAAACCAAAACATACCAAAGTCATGTTGAAGTCTTTTGTTGGGATCCTCGTCATCATCATCTTCTTCAATTATTATTTTCTCTTCTTTGTCATCAGCTATTTCCACCTCCACCTCGACATCCTCTCCATCACTGTCAACAGCTGCCAATCTTCGTATCCCAACTTCTGCTTCAAGGAGACTCAGAATGTCATCTACTTTTCTGCTCACGCCAAATATCTCCCAACTTTGTCTATCAGGAGCACGCTCAAGTACAACAGGTTCTTTCTTGTTAAATTCAATAACAAGTTGTCTCAGTTTACTTTGCTGATCTCCCTTGTCATCAGCGAGGGCAAATCGTTCACACTTCATGTACTGCACTTCTTTGTTGTATAATTTAGCAAGATGACCGCTAACTGCCTTAAGGTTTTCTTCGTTGCATTCTTCTGATGGGTTTCTTGTAACTTGACAAGTTGTGCTCATTACTTGGAAGAGCACACCATAATTATTTATCAGTTGTTGGAGTTCATTCTGGTTTGATTTTGAAAATACGTCCCATTCTTTCGCTTTGATTTTGAATTCGTGAAGACTCGTGTCCAACGACTTGGAATCTTTCTTTGCTAGAATTTGTTTTGAATCGGTTGTGACCGTCGCGTTTTCTTTGTCTTCATCTCCTCTTTTCGTCAGTGGTTTTTCTGACTTCTCAGTGAACTGCTCTTTACTTTTTTCCTTTGACACTCTTTCCTTGCTTTTCCCGTCATTTTTCTCAGCCGATTGCCTATTAAAAGGAACTTTTGTAGTCGCCTGCTCTCTTGCTAAAACTTTGCCACCGTTCTTGTCTTCTGCGGTACGATTGCTAGCCGTTAGATTTAGTTTGCTGCGGTCTTTGGTTAAACGTCTATGGCAGTAACGGTGGAAGGCAACAATCTGTTCATAAGATCCTGTAACTATACAACCGTTATCTGTATCGTCTTTCATACACTGCAAACCAATCTTTTGGGCGACGTGTTTGACTGAGGTACTAGTTTCCTTATTGAAAAGGACGATTGCAATTGGATCAATCTTTGCCAACACCTGAGCAAAAACCTATGAACGATGAAGCACAATGTTACAATGCTGACATTAAATCGATGTGATATTTCCAACAGAGGGGCATATGTCATGTATTCATGTTGCATAATAAGGACTTTTTTGGTGCTTACCTCAGTTTTAATACCGCTTTTAAATAGATACTAAGCTACTAGTGCACTCTGTTAGTCTCCTTATACACCCCAGCGTTTATCCTTTGTAATTTGTTAAAATTTTTACGTGATTTTAGTGTGGGGTGACTTGGCGGGACCTCGAGTCCGTTTCGTTTTCCCCTCACATTGTCAAAGGCGGATTTAGGTGGACACCCCTTTCCTTCGTTTTTATTATCTAACGGTGCACCGGACAACCTCTTTAGTTTTCTTTAATTGTTATCATAGCAAAATATATACAAATGAAAATAATATATCCTGCTATAAATGTTTCTTTTTAACCAAATGCTGAGGTAATTGTCAGTTGACGGGGTATATTTCTGTATTTGCATTTTTAAAGTTTTAATTTTTTTTGTGACGCCCCCTCGATTGATTTCTGGATCCGCCCTTGATAGCGTATTGCTAGTACACTGTATGGAAGTCACTATATATATCAAATAAATAGAGTGCATGCCATATAAGCGTGAAACAATTCCTAACTATTTAGCGCTTGATAGTATTTAGTTATCAACTACATAGTTATCAACTAACTAACAATGCGCCAAGGCATAAACTTAAGACACAAAGAAATTCAAAGACACGTTACAAGGAATGTTGCACGTTTTGTTTTATTGCACATCTTTTGTTTTGATAAATTAATTAGTGATCTATCGTTTATTATGACCACAAGTTTTCTTTATTGAAACGAATAGTTTTAAGTTATTGCCTTGGCGCATTGTTAGTTAGTTGATAACTAAATACTATTAAGCGCTAAATAGTTAGGAGGGGGACATTGGGGAGTCTCGAACACCGCAACACCGCAAAAAATCGATGGTGAACACCGCAAAACCGCAAAAAATTCAACATAACACCGTCACCGCATTTTTTCATGAGTCACGTGCAAAAAAATCATTTTCGTTGGATCAAAATCGCAACTCCGAAAAAAGTTTTTATTTCACCGTACACCGCACGTAAATTAACTTAAATATCGCACATCGCGAGGTTTTGCATCACCGCAATACCGCAATTTTTCAGCCTCGTTCACCGTAACACCGCACTAAAATAACGACAACACCGCAACATCGCAAACCCCAATGTCCCCCTCAGTTAGGAATTGTTTCATGCTTATATGGCATGCACTCTAATTAAACACAGGAGAATTTAAAATAAGGTTAGAACCCAGCTCCCTACCCAATTGTCGCAGATAGCGGATTATAGCACGTCCATAGATGATGACTATGATGCTAAATGACTCAGTACATATTCATGTAAATTCATTAAAGTAAAAGTAAAAATGTAGACGTCAGTAGACGTCAAGACTAAGATATAGACGTCATTCACACGAGGAAATTTCGTGGATAATGTAATGCGTAACGGCGCGTGATTCGGGACCTTTCATGCTTGTCTGAGTGTTACTTTATAGGCTGCATGGTAAACAAATTTTCCTTTATTATATCGTGAATCATAAACTCACTTGAACTGGTTCTGTCGACATGTTTCGACAGCTATCGACATCCACTTTTATTCCTTTTATAACATGTTCTTTGCCTAGCACACCATTCACACCTAAAAATGATTCAACGCAATTTAAAGTAACGTAACTAATAACAGCTTATCTTACGAAGAGACAGACAGACAGACACGAACACATGCAAAAAGAAAGATATGGCAGACATTGATAAACAGAGGAGTCGATCGACAAACAGACAAAGGGACAGGTATAAAGGTGGCTTAAAATTGCTTTAAATAACAGCGAAATAAAACGGTTATATATTTTTTCGGTTTTGTACTTGTTGTAAGATTCATAACACAACACGTAATTTTAATTAAAATTCGTCATGTATGAGTCGTTTTAAAAGCGAAATGCAAGTTCACCAGTTACACTATTATAAAACCACATTTTCCTTATAGTTACAAACCGTACTTACATTTTAAGTCTTCAAATATAACGATCACAGTAGCGCCATTGTCGAAGACCTCTAGTCTGTCCACATCACCACCACCATTTCTACGAGACTGGAAATGAATCGCAACATCGTTCTTATCAACCAACGATGGATTCAACCCCTGTACGACAATACTTCGCTCAATTTCGTCCTCTTTGAGCTGTGAAATAAAACCTTCCATGTTGGAAATCCCAAGCAGAACGAAACTGTAGTATGTTGTTGAGCCGGGGTTTTATAAAGCAAAAATTGAAAGCAAAATTTTCCCGGAAATGCAAATGATGTTAACATTTTAGGGGAAACCCCCAAATTTGGGGAACTGAGCGTTTGTGACGTAATGTTTTATTTAGAACTTTCAACTTTATTTTCACAAGCCAGTTTGTCAATTATCTTTTTGATGTATAGTGATTTTATTATTTTTTTTTATCATGCCAGATATTTACAATTTATCATTTTTGATATTCAACGATTAATATTATCAACGATTAATATTATCAACGTCGGCAGTACTGTTTGACCGGAAAGGTTCGATCATGTAACAAGGCACTGAAAAAATTGAATTTTGATTTTAAAGTACTTGTCATTCACTATTTTATAATTTTCAAAATTGGAACTAAAATTTACTAAAAAATGGAAAAATACTTTGATATGAAGCGAAGCGGATATATCCAAACTTTTGTATTTATATTCAAAATCATCAAACTTGATTCAATATCTATTTTCTTTTTATATCTAAAAATTTCTTAATCCTATCAAAAATTCATATTTCAATAGAATGACATGAATGCATACAAATACAATTCCTGAATTGATAAATTTCCCTACGCAGAATCATCTCAAGCGTAATTATATTACGTCACTCGACCGGGATTCCCCGAAATCTGTCACGCCATGTCACGCATTCCCATATTATAAAAATCGACTTCTCAGAACTTGTAGGCCTTCGATGTCGCTTGTCAGTCGCTCGAACTCATAATGGAGGGCGAGAATAAAGGAAATTCTACCTCTAAGACTGAACATTTGCGAGATTTGAATGACAAAGAAGCTAAACGAAGCGTTATTGTAGGGAATTTGCCGGCCAAAGCAACAGAACAAGAACTTACTATACATTTTCAAAGAAAGGAAAATTGTGGAGGTGACATTCAAGAAGTGTTGTTAAACGACGAAAATGCTGTTATAATCTTTGACGAAGTGGAAGGTTAGTGTCTATAGCTTTCAATGGCTAAAAGACGAAGTAAATTTAATCAATTTTGAAAGTTGTCAACGCCGGTTTCTCGAGTTATTAAAAGCTACAATTGCTACAACTGTTCACATATTTCCGGCCCAAGATACTTTCACTTTCACTTGCTAGAAGTACAAAATTTTAGTCCATGGTGGGCAAGGGTTTTTTATGTTGAGTCACACAAAAACAGACCGTATTGCAATATTATTGATGTATGTTTGCAAATTATATAAGGATGGATTGAAAACAAAATGAATGTATGGTCGGTATATGCAGTTCTGAATGAATGATAAAGCAATTCAATGAATGAATGTATATAGACAATAATAGAAACTCAAGATGTTTCAATTAATCCTTTGAATACATGATCTATTGTGAAAGCTGCAAATGCCCATCTTTACTGCTTCTATAGCCTTAACAACCTGGGAGGGGAGGGGGGTACGTACTCGCATCTCAACTTGGCTGAAGCCTTGAGCAACCAGGTCTTCAAAAGCCGAATCCTAACTCAACCTGAAAGTTTTATTTTTACAAACCAGACAAAAAAACCAGCCATTTCAATAGATTTTGATGAAAAGTGACAAATGCCTAACCCTATCACAGACAAAAACTTTACCCCATCCCAGACACAATATTACAAAATGATACCCCAGACTCAGATGCCAAAAATCATACCCTATAGGGCATTACATACTGACTCTTGATCAACACAAGGAGGGACAAACCCAGGATTGGTTCCAGGAGCTGTTACAATAACTACCCATGCAGTATACATGAAATACTGAGGATAATTGTAGGAAATATTTGAGAAAACAAGCAGGGACCGTGGAGAGGGAAGGGCTTGGGGGGGGGGGGGGGGGGGGAGGGGGGGGGGTCTTTAGCACTAAAGAATAGAAATACCAATAGTCCAAAAAATAATTATCCTCAAAAATGTTTTTTCTTCTTTTTAATATTATCATTTTTTAAATATCGATGCATGCCTTGGATGTCTTGTTTTTTGTGACCTAGAAAAAAAGTGATTATCATTTGGCCGTTAGCTCCCCCACTTTTCAACATACTCCGCTGTCCCTGACAAGGACCTGAAATCCTTACAGGATAGGGGTTCGCACCTCCTGCACCCATCCACTAGATCTGCAAGTTACAATGATCCAGTATCACAAAAAATAAACAATTGTTTCTCATATAATTGGACATTGGAACTATTCTACTTTAATTGGCACAGATAGTCAAAAATTATTTCATTGGTCATTTTAAACCTTGATCCCAGGTATGATCATTTTTTTAAACAGGGTACAATAATGTAAACATCGATATTTGAGTATCGGTCCACAAGGAGATGGAATAATTAACATTGTAATAAAGTTAATCAAAAATATAAAGCCGGATGACTTTGAAACAGCCAATTTACCTACTGTTCCTAGGGTAGGAACAAGAGGTATACCTGAGATATACCTGAGACTCTTTTGCTTCAATCATTGTACAAGTAAGGAATTTGTATGAATACTGTTTAATTGCTTTACTTGATTTTTGATGATTTTTATAGCAAAAGATTCAATGAGATCTCAGCTCTAATATCTGATATTGTGAGGGATATTAAGGACTTCAACCAATATACTGGGACCAATAAGGAGTTATTGACTATAGTTTTGACCTTTCAGTCAACAGAATATCAGCTGTCAACATAGTTTTGTTCTGTATATTGAATGGTGATTTTGATTTATCATTTCAGTTGCAGAAAATGTTATTAAAAAAGAACAAAAGTTTCAGGGAGTCACACTTGACCTGACACCCTACATCAAGGAAAACAATACTGCAGCTGTTGTTGAGGTATGTTATCATTGCTTACTTCCTTCATTCATCCTTTCATTCAATTATTTATTCATTAATTTGTTCCCATATATCATTTGTTCAGTTCATCATTTATTCTCTCATTCATTCATTTGTTAATGTATTCATTTATTCATTCAATCGCTTGCTCATTTTTCATTTAGTCATTCTATTATATATGCACAGTTTTATTTCCTTCTATTGTTCATTGATTTTTTTAATCATTTAACCATTCATTCATTTGCACATGCTCATTTATTGATTCATGTAAATCTTAAAATATGCACTGTGTGCACTGTGTGCAACATGCACAATGACCAGTCAAGTTCAATCAAACTTCCATGTGCTTTGTGAAGAGAGAGGTTTAGTGAGGCTGAATCAAGCATGTATTTAAATAAACTCTACCTACAATCAAATTATAGTATCTATATTGCTATCAAAGTTGCTAAAATGTTGTCAAATCTATTCAAAAACCAAGTTAATTATGGTGGTGATGATGATAATAGTGGTGGTGGTGTTCCTTGGGTTGGTGATATTCACAATGATGATGGACGTGAAGGTGGTTGCCATGGGGATGATGGTATCAATGATGATGATGGTGCAAGTGGTTGGCATGGTGATGATGATAATCATGATGATGATGGTGGTGGAGGTGGTTGCCATGGGGATGATGGTATCGATGATTGTGGAGGTGGTTGGCATGCTGATGATGATATCCATGATGATGAAGGTGGAGGTGGTTGCCATGGGGATGATGGTATCGATGATGGTGGAGGTGGTTGGCATGCTGATGATGATATCCATGATGATGAAGGTGGAGGTGGTTGCCATGGGGATGATGGTATCGATGATGGTGGAGGTGGTTGGCATGCTGATGATGATATCCATGATGATGAAGGTGGAGGTGGTTGCCATGGGGATGATGGTATCGATGATGGTGGAGGTGGTTGGCATGCTGATGATGATATCCATGATGATGGTGGTGGAGGTGGTTGGCATGGTGATGATGATATCCATGATGAAGAAGTGTTGGTCAATATGGTAATGATGATATCAATAATGACGGTGGTGGTGGTGAGTATCATGGTGACATTGATCATCCTAACAATATTACGTTTTCTTTTTTACAGAAAGAAGTGTTCAGTCTTGTCAGTGCAAAAATAAACCCAGAACTTTTCAACATCACGCCAGACAAACTCAAAGAACTTCTTGCCACCATTGCCAATGAAATCAATATCGCCTTCATTGAACTGTGTGAGGGATTATGGATTTCCGGTACTTACAGTCAAATCCACAAGACATGCTTGAAGCTCTCCTCATTTGCTACACCTAACGTTGCCCTCAATACGGCGTCCAGCAGCGAAGAACAGAATGCCATGCACAAAGATGAGCAACAGTACGAGCCTTCTGTTGTAGATGTTCTTCCAGAGATGATGTACGTTCTTCAGAAGGAAATCCAACAAATTAAGGACAAGTACAACATAAAAGTGGAACACAACTCAGAAACTGGTAAAGCGATTCTTAGTCCATTAGATAGCGAAGAGTCATTCACAAAAGGCAAAGACGAATTCATTGATTTGTATCAGAAAAACTATCAATTGATGGAGAAGAAGACGTTCGAAATAGCGACCGATGAATCGGCTTTCACACGACTTAGCAAAGAACTCCCGGAAAAACTAAATGTAATGATTGAACGTAGAGGAAACCAAGTCTCTATTTATGGCAAAAGTGAGCATGTCACAGAAGCGATGTTAAGACTTCAAGGGAAGCAGAGGAAGGGCCGAAGACCTGTGATGTCAGATCCTACTAAAGATGTTCTGCCTAAACCCGATATCGCTGCACAATCACAGTTGCCTACCGTGCTAAAACATTCCTTAGAAAATGGCATAATTGTGTCAGTTTACCAGGGCGATCTCACTGACCAAAACGTTGATGCTATTGTTAATGCTGCTAATCAGCATTTAGAGCATGGTGGAGGACTGGCAGGCGCTGTAGTCCAACACGGAGGGTATCAAATTCAGGAAGAATCCAGACGACTTGTGCAACGTCTTGGTCCAGTACCTGTTGGTAAAGTAGCTTATACTGAATCTGGAAAACTCCCATGCAAGAAGATTCTACATGCTGTTGGTCCACGATGGAGTGATCATGGCCCAGAACAATGTCGACAGCTTATTTTTGATGCATGTTTTAACAGTCTTATGAAAGCACACAATTTTAAACTCAGGTATATACGTCGAACGAAAAGTTTAGCTAAAGGTTAACTGTCCTGTATAGCATTCACAAAGTTAGCCCCTTTCCTTATTTATTTCAATTAATTGTTCGATGTGGATAAATCAATCAATCAATTCTTCCCTTCTGCTCCTTGCCATCAACCGCACATCAATTCATTTATTGGTCCGGATCTTAAGTTTTGAATTAATTGATTTTCGGTTCACACGATCCTTTTTTAGTGCTCTTAACGATTTTGACATACCTTTCCCTCTTTGGCTTCGATCAATTATCAGTTGTTTATTTTAAGGTTTTTTTATATTAGTTTTTGATTTTTTTTTAAATGTTGGACTTTTTTTCTGCTCCGATGAGCAAAATACAGAGAAATTACCCTTTGTCAATATATATCCGCGCTACCTTATGTAGACTTTCTATGGTAATAATGGTTCTAAAATTGCTGCTAAATACCTTTCCTTAATTCTTTGTTTATAAGGTTTTCCTAAATTTGTATATACAACTACAACAGTGGGAGGTTTTTCACAAACACTATCCAAGAAATCGTATTAATCGTCTGGCAAATAAGCAGAGAGGACGTCTTCAGAATACTGACCTTACTGATTCTTATTAGATCTGTATAAGTTTGAAATACGCTTTTGTTATATGTCAGATGACCAATTAATGTGAGCACTTTAAATTCAAAGTGCAATGAAATTTAAAAAATCTAACGGTATTGTGAGTATTATACAGCTGTACTCACTTAAATAATTACAGTTAATTTATGTTGCTCGCTGATGGTCACTAAACTGATTTTTATTTGTTTGAACCACCTAGGTCTATTGCGATCCCAGCTATCAGTTCAGGAATATTTGGAGTACCAGTAGAAATCTGTGCAGAGATGCTTTTTGCTGCAGCAGAGATGTTCAGTTGTGAAGTTACCTCCAACAACCAACTCAAGGACATCCGTTTTGTCAACATCGACGCTCCAACCAACGACGCTATTAGAAGGGAATTCTGTAAAAGATACGGCTACAACTATGTAGGTGACAACCGTCCTGGCAGAGCACCAAACAACGCAGAAACGTCTCCTAATAATGGCTTCCAAACCCGGCATACTGCAACAAATCACACAGATCACAATCAACCTGTGAAAGGAACAAGCAGAGTGAACAACAGTTACAAATGGGCCGACAAGAAAACTGTAGAGCACAACGATGGCAGGGATCCTTCCAGTAATGATTCAAGAGAGGATAGACGAACAATGACTTATGCTGGAGCTGCTGCACCTAAGACAGGCCAAAAGACAACAACAGACAGCAAAGATGGCAAACTTCCACCAAACAGCGTAACTGCAGCGGAAAAAGTCTCAATGACTCCTGGTGAACGTGCTGCACTTGCTGCGACGAAAAGACAACAAGAAACAAAATCGACCCTCGAACCATCACAGTTGGCTGAGGCAACTTCGTCATCTTTTGATGTCGGCTTTCAAAATCGCCAAACTAAAACAAACAGGTTGAGTGAAAGTGATCAAAATAGCAAAATGTCTTCCAAAACAAGCAATGATCAAAGCAAATCAGTGTCTAGTAACATGGACAACAACGAGGAGCACAACAAACACGACATGAAGGAGTCGAAAGGTAAAGAAAGTGAAAGTGGACTCGCAGAACAAACTGAAACTACTGCACAAGACAAAATGATAGATCCCAGCAAAAATGACAAAACTATGCAAGATGCGTCACCTATGGGTACTGTAAGTCCTCAAGGCGTCAGTGGTAAAAGTAATGTCGAAAATAAAATGAAAGGGTCAGGAAGAGGAAGAGGAAGAGGAGCCATGTTTATAGCCCAAACGAATTTCGCCCCTCAATTTCCTGGACAACAGCCAAATAACTCTGATGAGCCAGGAAAATCTAAAGATCAACGAGAGATTGCAGAGACAACTGATCTTCCACAGCCGAAAGGGTCTTCAGTAGAACAGACAGCAGAATTCACGACAAATGAGTCATCACCCCAATCGAACAGCTCACCTCCAGGACTTCACGTTACCACAGAAGGACTCAAACTTGCTTCTGAATGCAAAGTTGAAAGTGCTGGCCGTGCAGAGGACCTTGGTAAACAACCGTCACAAAAAAATACCCAAGACCCTAAATCTACCAAACGAAAAATGACAGATCCTGAAGGCTCGTTAAATAAGTCACCAAAGCAACGCAAAGAAGAAATCATAACCGTAAAAAAATCAGAGGATCACATGAAAGAAAGACAAGACAGTACTCTAAAGAAGGAAGGTGACGAGGTTGTGAAGGATGACAAAGAAGAAACGGATTTAACACATGATGAAAAAGAGAAGACACGCACTCCATCCGATTATGAACAGAAAAACGACGCATCTGATGAATCTAATGATTCTAGCAAGGAAAACCAAGAATGCGACGAGGCAGGCTCTGAAAACACAATCGAGCAAAAAGGCACTACTGATCAAAACATGGATGCGCAAACAGACAAGCCTGCAATCCCAGAAACCCCCAACCAAGATAAAGATGATAAGTACACTAGCGGCCAACTGCAGTCTGCTAATAATGACAGACAAGCTGAAAATGCTAGAAGTGCTAACAAACTCAAAAAAGATAATGGTATTCATCATGTCGGGGTTGAAAAAGAAGACCAAGACAATTTGGATCCAACAACGCAACCTGATGAATCTGGACAGACAAGTGACTCCAAGAACGAGCAAGATACTAAAGAACACGGAACGGAGACTACATCAGCGCACGATAGCGAGCAATCTGTAGATGCCAACACTTCACACGAAACTGACCATTCCCTAAGTTCATATGAGGTTGTCAGCCATCCAGGAAATGAGGAGGACAACAGTGAAGCAGCATCGAGATGTACGCGGGTTTCAGAGGGAAGCAGTTCAAGCGAAAGTATTGTAGTCATTGGTCAACCATCTGTAGATGACCATGAAATGATGGACGATATTGAGCTTAAGAAAACGAATCAAAACGGAAACAAAATCGTTACTGATGGTGAAGATAGCAAAGCATGTAGCCCCGACGACCATCGTACAATTAAAGGCGGTGATACCACTGGCGAAGACAATCAGAAAATGAGTGAAGCTGATACCAAAAACGTCCATGGGAAGGTTGACATTCCGAAAGAAGTCGATTTAAGCAGGAATGAAAGTAACGCTTCTGATGGGGATCAGCCAAAAACCGATGGACAAACAGAAGCACCAAAAGATAACGAGGAAACTATTACGACATTGCAGCCAGGCGACATCAATGACGATCATACCAGCGAAATTAAAGACAAAGGTCATACCATGAAAACTGTAAAAGAACTATCTCCTGGCGATAGTCCTAATGAAGACAGAAAGAAAGTTGAAGAGATATTGCAAAACGAAGAAGAGCACAAGCTAGAAGAGAAGGGTGCATCTAATTATGATGAGCTGGCGGAAGCGATGGGAAGTTTGTCTTTGAGAAATGACGATGATAAAACAAGCAAGGATAACAGCACACGTAAGAACGAAAAGACGAATCAATGAGTAAATGACTGTGGGTGAATGGAGGAATGAATGATTGAATAAGTGATTTAAATGAATCTAATGAATGGATAAATGAACAAGTGAATGAATGAATGGATGGATGGATAAGTGAGTGAATGAGTGTGTGAAAGTAACAATGACTGAATAAATGAATGAAAGCTAAAGTTCATGAATGGATAAGAATGAACCAATGAATGATCAAATGCTTATACTTAAAATAACATTGTGTTTCATATCAGCTCCTCTACGTCCTAGCCATCAAGACGACTGCTGTCTTTGTAAAACAGCATTTTCCGATGCCACATCTACAGTTATCTTGTCAGGCTGTGGACACATCATTTGTCAAGACTGCCAAATTAAGCATCAGCATTTAAAGCCATTTATCTGCTCAATATGCGAAAAGACCGCTGGTTGTAACGTCCTTCAACCCCCTGGCGGAAAGATTAAGTTTGGTATTAAACTAAAGGAAACGGGTCTAGGTGGATTTGAAGGGCACAGCATGATTACTGTGGATTATGAATTTCCACCTGGAATACAGGTAGTGTTTAATATTAATAATTTTACATTATAACTCCCAAATACATCATTTTATCTACGTTTTCTGCAAGCTATTCATTTATCCATTTGTTGCTTTCCAGTCAAAATGGTGAAAACATTAGTTATTCATTTGATTATCAATTCATTTAAAAAATCATTTATCAAATCATTCATTCATTCATTCATTCATTCATTCATTCTAATGAATTAACTAAATTCGATGTATCCGTATTATAGGGTTCATGTCATCCCAATCCAGGCAAACATTACAAATCTTTAGAGAGACGAACATTTCTTCCTGATACACCAGAAGGACAAGAAGTCCAGAAAATGCTGGAAAAAGCATTTGGTGCAGGAGCACTGTTTACCGTCAAAGATGACAAAATAGAATTTAATGAAGGGGTAGAACAAAAGATGAATTTGTGTGGTGGACAAAAAGGGTAAGTAGTCAAGTAGTAAGTAGAGATTGGTAACAGATCATAAATGGGGAACGTGACATATGGAGAGGTGTTAAAGAGAGGAGAATGAACGAAAGAACAACAGAATTGCTACTGAAGATGATGACAAATTTTATCAAAATGTCGAGGACGCGGGTGCCAAGACTCGAGAGTATAAGTTAACATCGAACTTGGCAACTTACAGTTTAAGTGAGGCTGACAGCAAGACTGTATAGTTGTGTTGAATTGATTTTCTTTTGTATATGACTTTTAACGATAAAGTGGAGCATATGTGAAGAAAAAAAGCTGGCTCTCGCGCTGTACATGTGTACTTTTTGTCATTTATTTCCCAGTAGTTACTCCACAGTTTTCTTCTTCTCTATTTAGCTTGTAGTAGCTTTAAATTTCCTTTAAAAGGAGCACCGTTTGAGCACTGTGGAAATGGCGCACAGTCGTATTACAACTATACTGATAACTAAACCATTTTAATAATATAAAACTTTCTTTTTTATGTGCGTCTTTATTTTCACTAAGAGAACCTGTGCTAAATTACCATTTATTCATCGTTTTAACAGAAATGGTTATCCAGACCCTGATTACGTTGATAGAGTTACAAAGCAGTTACATGACATACTGGACATGAACACAGCACCGCCAACAGCACGGGACACTTCTCAAGATTAGGACAAGAATTCAAGCATATTTAAATTGCATTTAGGGAGTCGTTTTCGCATGAGTGGGAAACGGTACGGTTACGATACCGCTACAGTACGAAAAGTAATTCGAATATTATTTTTAGAAACTTACAGTTACGATACGATACGATACCGTTTCTCACTCATAAGAAATCTATTCTATTTATCACAGAGTGAAAAGAACATGTTTAAGTAAAGCTTGAAAAATACATTATGCCATCTACGCAAGAAGAAAAAAAATTATGTGAACTTAGAGTCTCGTATAGACTATATCGCAAACCATGTTATCTCTTCGCCTTTCACGATGTAAACGGGTGGGCGGGCGGGGCTATAATTAATGAAGATGAGGATGGAAAACAACGCCGATAATTGGCTAGGAACACCGCATTCTCGAGAGCACACAAGTTCAGATACGTTGTTATATTATGCATGTATACATGTATAGAGTTGTGTTTTAAAGATAGGTTTATTAATTGTTAGTATAGTTTAAAATACTGATGGGCACAACAATCGCAATAAATAAAATTAGATCGTATGATTAATAGCATTCAACGATTAACAAAAAGGTCTATATTAATAATACTAAGCGTTATTGGTTATTAAAATTCAGGTGACCGATCACATGAAAACACGTTTTTGTTTATGTATGAGGTATTTTATTTTATTTATTTATTTATTTTTTTTGGGGGGAGGGGGTAATGGCGGAAAACGATGATTATTACCTCCGTACGGTCTCCCCAAATATAAAGAAAAATAGAAGATAGAGAAATCGACCATCGTCACCAGAGCGGTTATGCAAACAAATAACAAAAAATCCGGCCGTCCAATTGAAGAAAAAATCCACAATGTTTTTAAAGAGATTAATACAAAAAGAGTAGTTTGAACTCTTACAACTATTCCGTTGAACTAAAAATCCCTTTCATATTCGAGAAATAACAAAAAAAGGCTTTAAACTATCAGGAACGCCTGGCAGCAGAGTCGGAAAATTTTACTTTAAGAAAACAACAATTTTCTGGAATGAAACTTACATTTGTTGAAAGAAATGTCCAAGAGCTTTGCAGCGAAGTTTTTAGTTTTTCTTAGTTTGATCTGGTTGCTGAGAAATCGCACTGTGAATTTTGTGAAAAAGTTGTCAGAATGTAAAATTACCGGGCTCCCTGTCTCTTCTAATCTCATAGCAAAATGTCGATTTTCTCGCATAATATTGAAAATATCCGCAACATTTTAAATGTACTAATAGAACAAGCTTAGTTAATGATTCATAGAAATATTTGTTTAAAATAAATCTCTTTTATGTTTTATGAAAAGGCGGGGAAAACTTTCATTTACGAGGAACGCCTGGCAGAAGAGTCAAAAACTTTTACTTTTATAAAAAGTCAAATTTCTGGAATTCAACTTATATAATCTTAAAGCCCTAACCAAGCGCTTTACAACGATGTTTTTTGTTTTTCTTAGTTTGATCTGGTTGCTGAGAAATCGCACTGTGAATTTTGTGAAAAAAGTTATCAGAATGTAAAATTACCGGGTTCCCTGTGCTTTTTGATGGAAAATGGGAAATATTGATTTTCCCACAGCCCTAATTAAATAAATTGCAACATCACTACTGCTGTAAGTTCATCCTAATATTTGCCTATTGATCATGCAAATGCATTATCCATTCGTTTTATTTTCTGTGAGAAAAATTGGCCTTTTTACTGCCTTAACAAAAAGCAAAGGGAGCCCGGTATTTTCACATTCTGACAACTTTTCCAGATAAAATTTGTCAAACAAAAAAACATCTTAGTAAAGCACTTGTAAGGGACTTTCAGAAAATGTAAGTTTGATTTCAGAAACCTTAGGTTTACTTAAAGTGTATTTTTTGGAGTTATTTGTCAGGCGTTCCTCGTCGAGAAAGTACTCACTTCGCCTTTTCTCGTATTCAAAAGAAATTACTCTTGCATTAAACCACTGTCAACTTATAACACCTTTTGTTCTAACTAGTTATGAGGAAATTAACTTGCATTCGTTTTCTCTGTGGAAGAAAATTGGCTTTTTAACTTGTTCTCTCAAACGCACAGGGAGCCCGATATTTTCACATTCTGACAACCTTTTCGCAAAGTTAACACTGTGATATCTCAGCAACCAGATCAAATTTTTCAAACATAAAAACATCTTCGTGAAGCCCTTGAAAAGGGCTTTCAGAAAATGTAAGATTAAATTCAGAAACCTTATGTTTACTTTAAGTGAAATTTTAGGAGTTATCTGTCAGGCGTTCCTCGTCATAGAAATGTTACTCTTGCATTGAACCACAGTCAACTTATAACACGTTTTTCATAGTGCTTACTGATTATGCAGAAAATATTTTGCGTATGTTTCCTTTGTGGGAGAAAAATCTTTTGATCTCTACATATTGGGTTTCCTGATACGGTCCTTAGTCACCAAGCCTCCATCTTGTAAATAGATCCTGCAAGTCCAAAATGGCTGACTCCAGTTCAGAGGCGGAAGATGTGGAATACAAGCCAGCTATTCCCGTTCTACAAGACTTTGAGCCTATTGCAGACCTCCTACTCAAGCATCAAATGCACCTAAGTGCTCTAGAGCTTCATACAGAGCTGGTAGAATATGGAATTGAGATTCCAAAACTTCGAGACTTTTTCTCGAATCCTGGGAACTTTGAACGTCAATTTGCAGTTCGCGCTCCTTCGCCAGGGTTAATGCGTAAGTTTTTTTACTCTTTCTAACGTATTTCTAATATATTTAGGTCTGTCATTCAAGTATTTCTGTGGCTATTTACTCAATTGCTTGGTTTATTTGTGGTTTTTGTCGAATGAAATTATGAAGTTTTAAAAGTGAATGAGCCTTTTATCGCTTTGGACATCGTTGTGAGATATCGATAAGCAAAGTTCAACTTTGCAGTCCTCAATTATATATTTATTTGTGTTCTCGACAGCTAATAATTTGCTAATAGGTTGTCTACATGTTTGCATGAAATGTCGTATAACTAAATAAACTCGCTAAACATTTAATTCATCCCACTGCTATCTTGCCCCGGTACGTATTGCTTGACAATTTCCTAATCAAATCTTAATGAGGTGAAATCTAGGAAGGGAATTGATTGACTCTCAACCAAAAAACTCTTCAAGCTAAACAAAAACTTAGTTCATTTAGAAAAAAAATGCCTGGGAAAATACCGAAATAGTATTTGTGCAAGGAAAAATAAAAACATAATTTGTTAAGGGGCGTAACTGATTGAATGAAAGAAAAAGAGTTTGCTGTCAACTGTAGAAAAAAGAAAGAGAGTAGGCGAAAAAGAAATTCCCCACTCTCTCTCCCGATCAACTTTCTAAATTACCAGCTATTACCAAGTACCGCTGTCACAAATCAGTGAAACTGATCACTGAACATTTGAATTACTACCTAGCGCTGTTTTCAGCTCAGCCAAGAAATCAAAACAAAAATAGTAATCAGTATTTATATCTTATTTCTTAGCTCGTACTTCTAGCATCAATACTATAGATTCTCTGGATGATTTTGCACGGTTTTCTGATGATGGTGGACGTGATAACACTGAGGAAAGGATTGCAGGTGCTGTAGATGATATTAGTCAAATATTCATATTATTTATAATATCTATTATTTACTATTTTACTGCGAAAAAATTGTGAGAGTTTGTACAGTATATAGTCTTGAAAAAAATTATTTTTGGAATTGAAAAGCCCTGTATGGGCAGACAGAAATATGTCAGGATTGATAATTGTTCCTTGGCTATTCTCAGACAGCACACTAATGAACTCTAACTGCAAAGCAGTAATTCTGATCGGTTAAGAAAACATTTCTGAAATATTACTGAACAACTGCCTACAGTTTTTTAGTTTGCAATGCAACATTTTGAAATTTTGTGTGGAGGTCATTCGTGCTTGCTAATGTATTCACATTCTTTTGCTTTCATCTAGTAACTGATCAGTATTTGACATGCAGTGTGTAAACATTGCTGATTGGTTAGTGGTTTGACTGAACAATAAAAAATAGTGCACAAATACTATCACAGCTGTGACTTAATATTTTTAAATTTTCATGATTGCTAAGGGAAATTGTGAACTCATGAAATAATCTTGATACTTACATAAATTATAACTATACATTTTTTGATGATGTTTCAGTTCTTGAGTTTGAGTTGCGTAAAGCTCAGGACACTATCAAAGCCTTGCGAGGGTCATTGACAGAAGTAGCAGGTAATGAATGATATTGAACACTTATTGATGGACACAAATTCCATAGAATCTTCAGTCTGTACTTTTCAATAGAATTGTGTGACTGGGATATCCCTATTCTCAGCCAATCAGAATATAACTTTTTCTATGATAATAATTTATTTTATATTCTGCTGGCTAAACACTGGAATACGTCTGTCATACAATACTTTTCAATTAAATGACATTGGCCAATTCTAAAAACTTTAGTATTAGTCAGCCTCCTCTGCAAGCAGCACTGTTATAACCATAGGTTTCCTTTGCTTGGGTTTCCTGTGTAAAAGAGAAGTAAGGGAGAATGGGGTGAGAAGGGGAGGGAAAAGTAGGATTTTTCAAACAAGATAGTAAAGAGTTCTCTGTGGAGGAGGCTAAGTGTTAGTCTTGTAGCTAGAAATAAATGCAAATATACCTATAATAACAAATAACAATGTAGTGCTAATCAACACCAAACTAGTTCATGATAAATGATAAATTGCAATCTGAAGTTGCTCTCCAATGATTAGAAGTTTAGTTTTTGCTTTTTTTCATAGCATCAATTAGCCAGTTATTAGTTACCTACAAATACATACATATTATTTGCTCTCTAGCATGTTTATTATCTATAGTGCAATGCCTTAACTATGGTCTGTTAATTGTGGATATTATATAGGGTCTGATGGAGCATCTCCACTAAGAAAAGGACCAAGATCCACTGAAACAAAAGAAACTTCCTCAGCTGATGTAAGTCAGATTAACTTTTCCTTTATAAGAATCTCAAAAAAATATTTATAAATAAATGAATGAATAGATGGGTGGATGGATGGATGGATGAATGAATGAACAAATGAATATTTAAAAAAAGAAATTCAACATGACAGGGTTCTTTTTAAATCAGATTCTGTACTTGCATATCAAATTTATATTCTGTACTTTAAAACATCTAGGCAACCACAATTCAGATACCCCAAACCTTAGCCAATCTGAATATCATTAATGACCATTAAGCTCTGGTTTATTGCTAAGTTGATAGACATGGACTGGGACTATAATTGCTAATTTATATGTTTTTTATGTTTCTAGGAACCTATCAAACCCCATGAAGTTAGGGCAATTAATTTTCTTGTCAATGAGTATCTACTCATGAGTGGATATCGTCTAACATCGATAACTTTCTCTGATGAAAATGCCGATCAGGTAATTGAATGTGTATTTTGTTTGTCTGTCTCTCCTGTTAGTAATATAAATGTTTACAGTAGATGTAGGGCCATGAAATAATTTATGATTTTAAAACTTTGGTCACCTTAGTTTATAATTTATACAGTACCGGTAACGAGTAAGGCTGCATCCACTCGCGAGTGCGAGTAGCGAGTGGCCTTTGTCATTCGCGAGTATGAAAAACAGAATATTCATGATTAGCGTCAGTCACTCGGAACGGAAAGAGTCTATTCACGCGTTCTCACTCGCGAGTGGAACGAGTAGGTCAATAAAGTTATCTTTTAGAACCAAAAGAAATGAATTCCCATCATTTGGAAATAAAAATTATTTTAACACAACATATTGGCCATTAGTATGCTTTTAGATTTAGAGTTGAGATACGATGGAGACTACATGTAAACTTGACTTGATAGAAGCCACTATAGTGCTTGAGAATTTGCAATTTGATTTAAGTTAAAATAAACAAAAATTATTTTGTAATAAAATAACCGATCGAAAACTACTTTTTTTACTTTAGAGTTGTGTTTGTTTTGTAAATTACATTCCCGCAAAATAAAATACGGGAGGATTTGAGATGGATCACTGAAGCGGAAAGGTGCGAACTTGCGAGAAACCCAAGTGAACAAGCGTTTTGAGAGTCAAAAAAACTTTCTAAATTATTGGAAATAGTTTCCTTAACTCAAGAATATGAGAAAGAAAATCATTTAAAAATTATAAATTGGTTGATTGGAATAAACTTTCATTTTGTTGATTGAAAGTTTGACAAAAAATGAAAGACGAGACAAGCCAAAATAGACTATCTGTTTTTCAACGAAAGCGCATAATGTTGGATCAAAATAAAATATTAACAATTATCAACATTATTCTTTTTTGTTTATTCTAGTTAATTGCACATTTTAGATCCAAGGTTCTAGCTCATTGCGACTTTTAGTAAGTGCGGGAAAAATACTCGATTATCGGACATTTCGTAATTACACTCGACGGCAGAATATCTAGACTACAATCTTGGACATAAATGTTGAGACTCTGAACACGCTTACACATTTCTTGAGTATGTTTGCTGCAATACATGACTTTGACGGTCTTTCAATTATCCCCCTCCCCCCCAAAAGCAATGTTGTGTTCCCTGAAGGTGTTTCTCTCCCATGAATAACAACATTGATCGAGGGAGGGGGAGGGAGGGTCAGATATTGATGTGTACAGTCATGAAACTATGCAAAATTTGAAGAGTCTCAACTATTTCTGTCCAAGATTGTAGGTACAAAAACACTCTTTCACAGGCATGTTTTCAAGCTTGTTTTAGTTCACTCCTAGAAACAACAATATGTAATGGCAGAAAAGTTATTGAAAAAAAACTTTAAAAAGGCCATAAAAATTCATGAGTTATATGCGATCACAAAAAGTAAGCATTCCGTTTTCGAAAACGTAATCTAAATGACAAAAAAATATAATAATTTAAACGTAAAATTTCTTGTGGTTGCGCCTGTTTATTGAATGTCAGATTTCGAAACTTGAATTTAACTCCGAAACTTAAATAACTACAAAAAATATAGGCATTTAGAATGATGATTTTAAAGTTTCTTATTACAATTCGGTGACGTTTTCCTTGATTGCGTAGTCGTTGCATTTATTAAGACTCAGAAGTAGTGTCCCATCATTTTAAACTTTGATGTAAGCTTTTTTTCTCTTATCAATATCTTTTTTTTACGTCAAAGTACTAGAATTTGTTTTCACTCGTTTGACTCGCGAGTAACGATTAGCGAGTGAAACGAGTGCCTTTTGTTTTAGCCAACTAATTAGGACTCGCAACTCGCGAGTAACGAGTCGGAACGCGTACTCGCACTCGCGAGTGGATGCAGCCTTACTCGTTACCGGTACTGTAGATTCATAGATTCAGTTCAAACATCTTTTGTTCATTATGCCTTATATGGTGCTTTTTGTACAAAAGCTAGACCTCAATGCATCTTGTTTATCAAACTCAGAAAAGGCCTTTTTATGTGATCAGATTTGTTTTGCAATCAGGTAAATATTTCTACATTCATCTCAATTAAGGACCTTTTTGGACTCCAAAAAGGGTGATTACCCTTTTGCTTTATTAGACTATGTTAAGGTTTGAGAGTGCCGAAACAATGAATCCATGAAAGATTAGTAATTATACTAATTAGTACAATTTGATGCTAATTCTACTGTTTTCTATGATTATTTTGATTAGCACTATTTTGTACTAAAGAACTAAATAGTGTTTCTTGGATTTATTGTTTACATTCTTGATTATATTGTTAATCTTGTAAAGTGCACACCAAAAAGCTGTAAAATACAACTTATTGTACAATTTCTAATAGCAATAGTTTGTGGACGCTAGTAAAATATCATTCAAGGAGCCGAGAGCAGTTTTTGAAATTACTATTAATACAAAATGGTTCTTCATAAACAAGAGAAGCACAATGGAATTTGCACAAAATTGCACTATTTAGTTTCTGTGCCTCAGTGAGTCTCAGTTTGTCAATAACCATAATTAGATATTAAATTATTAGTTCTGTATTTATTTTATGTTTTTTGGGTGTGCAATCTAATGTAAATTTACCTTAAGTGCAAATAAAGACATTGTTAATATTGTTGTACAGGATTTTGATGACTGGGATGATGTAGGTCTCAATATCCCAAAACCACCCAATGTGCTGCACCTGTACCGTGACTATAGCCATCATACTGTACCTGAGGTCATGCTAGTCCTTCAAAATGTCAGGGAAGAAAAGAACAAATTAGATGAGGAAGTTGCAAAGCTGTCGCAGGAGTGTAAGAAATTGAAGGAGGAGATTGGTGAATTGAAATTTGAAAACCATGCGCTGATGGACAATATGAATAAAATGCAAAGGTGTGTCATGATTGTAATTGTACCAGACTGAAGTGTTATGATCTGTATATGAAATAATATTTCTCTTATAATGAAATGAATCTACAAATATAGAAAGAAATATGTTCTGGTGTCAGTGATAGTCAAGACTAAAAATAGTTGTAATGAGACTTGGTACTGGTATATATAAAGTAGCACAAGAAAGTGAGGAAGCAGGCTCTGATGTTCATGCTTTGACTGGTAGTACATAAAATAGTTCTCACTGACAAAATGATTGTGTATGTCTGCAATGAAAACATTCACTCATTCTTTTCCAATATGTTGCAGTGAACACCAAGCATTCTCTTCTCCTGGTAATGTCTCTGTCAGCACTGTCAAGGCAGAACAAGACAAGACACTATCTCCAGGAAATATCAATACAATAGTTGAAAAGCTGGATGATATTGATGGCAAAGATACGTCTGATAAAGGAAGTGATCATGGTAAAGATGAACAGGATCAACATATGGAGGATGAGATAGTGGAAGAGGAAGAGGAGCAAGATGAACTTGATGAGGAAACAGAAAAGGTAGATTCTGTGATGATTAAAGTGCAAGCACTAAATGTGTGCAACAGTTGTCACTATTTGGTAGTAAATAGCACTAATTGAACAAAATAAAACAATAGAATTAGCATAAAAGTAGCACTATTTAGTGGCATTTATGTTGCACACTTTTAGTGCGTGTACTCTATTGTAACCTCAATTTTATTTTTAAATTATTCTGATAGAGTCTTTTTGATGAAAATGTTCAAAGATTATCATGGTATATTATGATTATATGTGATATGAATACATTGAGTAGTATGTCTAATAACAAAGGTATTATTTTGTATAGTTGTCTTGTTTGTGACCAACATGAACAGAGGAAACATAGAGTGTCATAATTAAAATATATGTAAATACATTATCACAGAACATAAATTATGTACCTACAAGTGAATCTCTAAAGTGGTGACAATTCTACTGAAAGAGAAGGACAATAATTGCCATGACTCTCAATAGTTTTTCATTTGGTATACTATTTACATGCTACATGCCAGGTTTCTTCACTTGATGAAGAAGATCCAGAGAAGTGACCTGACCTTGTGGCATAATAGGGAGCAAACATCAAACAAACTTGATTCATTTGATCTTCCTGCTGACCAATCCACTTATTTATTAAACTAGGGTGTTGAGCAACCTTGTTTGGACAACCCTTCTGTATGATTTATTTTGTTATTGATGGAAAGGCATAGATAAAATAAATCTTATAGAAGCAACAATTGTGATCATTATTTTATGTTGAATTTGATAGGAAAATGAATCCCCTACAGAAAGTGTATGTACTGAAACCAGCACAACCAATACAGTGACAACAGATGAAGACAGAATTCCAAGGTATATTTCAGTCAATTTTACTTTGATTCCACAGGAATTTGAAAATAGTTTTCTATGTATAAACACCCCATCAATGCCTAATCAATTATTTATTCTCTGTGTTCTACAGGATGACATCGTCAGTATTTAGAAAAGCATTATTATCCTCGTCTCACATCTTGCTTGACAACAGACTGGCTAGTGAGGTACTATGTTATTTCATCTGTGATTTTTTTTTTGGCTATTGTCTGTTACAATTGCAAAATGATGAGCAAAGTTGCTTCAATAATTAATAATAATAATGAATATAATATGTAAAGAGAATCATGTGGGTTGCGGGTAGACATTGGAGTGTAAGAGGGTGTTGTTGTGATTACGTCTGATGACAGTAATCCTTTACTTCAGCAGTTGTGTTAACATGAGTGAATTGTCCATTTACATTATGTATACCAACACTGAAAAACCCTGTCAAGGGATGTTTTATAGACATTTATTTAACATTTGACATTTTAACATTTTGTTTTTTGTTGCTCAAGGTAAACTTTAATAGCATGTAGTCTTTTGAACAAAGTATATTGCACAGGAATGCACAGTTCCCAAAATTAATTTAATTGATATAATTTCCAAGACTGTGATTTTGTCTTGTCTGACTCTTTTGTTAAGTTACCTACAATTAAGGGTTAGCCAGAGCAATGGAGAACTTTAAACTGGTCTCAAGCAGTAATTCCCCATTATAATAATTCCTCTAAGCAGTGAGCCAAATGGTATCCAGTTGGATTGATATGTTTGTTTGTAGGTTTCCAAGCTATCTGACACCAGTGATGACATAGTACAAATACTGGCAAGATGTCTGCCTCACATTGTGCCTAATGTACTACTCAATAAGAGAGAGGTAGGATCAGCTGTCATAACAGTAATGATGTCAATGATGGCTGAGCAATAATGGTATCAATGAATGTGGTGATTATGATTTTGATATTGTTAATGATGTGGATCATGCTGCTGCTGATGATAATGGTGATGATGGTGGTGATGATGATGATGATGGCAATGATTGTAATGATGATGCTGCTCATGGTGATGATGCTGATTGTAATGATGCTGATTATGCTGCTGATAATGACGATTGTAATGATGCTGCTGCTGATAGTGATGATGATTATAATGATGATGATGATGATGCCCATTGTGATGCTGATGGTGATGATACTGATTGTGATAATTGTGATGATGATGATGGGAATGTCTGATGATGATGTTGGTCTTAACACTGATGCTATCAATGAATGTTGTGATAATGATTTTGATATTATCAATGATGATGATGAATATTTTGATGATGATTATAGTTTTGGTAGCGAAGGAGATAGCTACAGTGTTTTGACTATTAATATATTATATTTCTTTTTGTTGTTATTGTTTTCAGGAATTAATCCCAGTGATCCTGTGTACAGCCTTGCATCATCCTGACAGCAAAGAAAGAGATGGTTTGATACACATGTTATTTAACTTGATTAAAAGACCAGATGAAGAACAGAGGTACACATGCTATGATGCATAATGCCTCAACAGACTGAATTCACGTATTTCAAATAATGTTGTCAAGGAAAAAGCAATAGCACAACCGAAAGGAATCATGTTTTTTTTCCATCAGATACAGATGGTCATAGTTTGCAGTACATGAATTGCAATAAATACATTCACTTAAGAATCAGAATTTTGTTTTTGAAATATATATTATTGCCACAGATACAGACTCCTATCATTCTCAAATAATTTGGTTTCAAATAAGTTGTACTAATATTCATTTGATTCCCACACCATGCACCATTTATACAGGGCCATATTGCATTGTTTGTTGTTGTTGTTGTTGTTTCATTTGTTGTTGTCATTACTGTTGTTGTTGTTGTTGTTGTTGTTGTTGTTGCTGTTGTGACATGATGTCAGCCATAATGATCCTATTTATTATTTAGTCCATTGCAAAATAGTTCTACAGGTACAATAAATTATACATTGGATGTTGTTCTTATTCAATAATCAGTATATTTTCTTTCAACTGAAGGCAAATGATCATCAATGGATGTGCTGCATTTGCTCAAGTTGTTGAGGCATCTCGTGTTGAAGCTGAACTTCTTCCTCAATTGTGGGAGCAGGTATGACTTAAGAACCAAAAACACATATCTGATATCACATAATAATTATTTTTTTTCTTTGAAGTTATAACATTGCATGATTCAATCTACTGTTTATGGGTAAATTAAAATGATAGGGTGTGTTGTCATCCTGTTTTCTTTTATTGTCTTAGTTTGTTATTTTGTACTATACTGGTATGATTTCCATTGACAATTTGAATATCTGTCCTTCATCAGTGTTTTTATCTAATAGTATTTATTTTTCACAGATCACACATAAATATCATGAAAGACGACTACTGGTTGCGGAGGCATGTGGAAGTCTGTCGCCATACTTACCAGTAAGTTTATTTTGTTCATTATTCACTACAACTCACAAACCCTAACTTTCAATCATTGATGAGGGAAAAACTGTGGACAAACCTAACAACCTATGGAAACTACAATATGAAGTTCCTGAAAATATCCATTCCCTTCACCACAGAAGAATATTGGAAATTCCAGAGAGAGGAGGTCTCAAAAGGCTCACTACAGGAAATTTCTGTAACTTCTGAAGGATTTGGGAAGTTCAGGAAAAAAAAAGTTTTCTGTTGTGGGGGTATGGACATTTCAGACTACAAAATTGCTCATATGGCAATTGAACATGTCAATGGGACAATCAATGGTATCATCACAAAAACTTGGTTCATGAATTGTTATTAGCTTTCATTATATACCTTTTCAATCAGGATGACAAAAAATGTATTCCTAGAGCTTGTCACAAAATAATTGTGTATTTTAATTTCATAGGATTCTATTCGTTCATCTCTAGTATGGTCAATGATGAAGCAAATGTTATCTGATGATCGTAATGAGGAGGTCCGAGAGGCTGTTACTAAGAGCCTGGGATTAGTCGTAGCTGACATGACAAGTAGTGATAAATATGAGCAGGTATGATTACCATGGTGATAATGATGATGATGATGTTATGGTTGTGATGTTGATGATAGTTGTGGCAATGACGATACTGGTGATGAAGATTATTATTAGTCTGTTTAATCACTGTGATGTTGATGAAATTCATGGTGATGATAATGATATTGATGACGATTATTTTTATGTTGATGATAATGATATTGATGACGATTATTTTTATGTTGATGATAATGATATTGATGACGATTATTTTTATGTTGATGATAATGATATTGATGACGATTATTTTTATGTTGATGATAATGATATTGATGACGATTATTTTTATGTTGATGATAATGATATTGATGACGATTATTTTTATGTTGATGATAATGATATTGATGACGATTATTATTATGGTGATGATGATAGTGATGATGATGATGATGATGATGATGATGATGATGATGATAGTGATAACAATTATTATTATTATGATGATGATGGTACTAATGACGATTATTATTATTATGGTGATGACAATGACAATTATTATTATGGTGATGATGGTGGTGACGTTTATTATTATGATGATAATGATAGTGGCGATGATTATTATTATGGTGATGATGGTGATGACATTATTATGATGATAATGATAGTGGCGATGATTATTATTATGGTGATGGTGATTATTATTATATGCTTGTTAACTGTCTAGTATTGTGATGTTGATAATGTTGTGCTGATGACGACTGTTAAGATGATGATGATGATGAATGACAGTAGCAATGATACTTAAATGTTGTGATTTTAGTTTTAATAAATAGTCTCTAAATTGTCTTTCAGGCTCATGATCTTCTAATGTTAACTCTATGTGACTCAGCTGAGCAAGTTTCCCATGCCTCTCAGTCAGTCTTACTGCCATCACTGGCCGATTGGGCCATGGACCTAGACAAACTTGACTCTCATTTAGCACCATCCATTCTAAATCAAATTGAAAATGCATTAGATGTGAGTATTGTATTGTTAATATCATTCTTATCATTACCATCATCGCCATCATCATCACCACCACCACCATCATCATCATCATCATCATCATCACCACCACCATCATCATCACTATCATCATCATCACCATCGTCATCATCACCATCGTCATCATCACCATCGTCACCATCATCATCACCATCATCATCACCATCACCATCATCATCACCATCATCATCACCATCATCATCACCCCATCATCATCATCACTATTATCTTCATCACTATTATCATCACCACTATCATCATCACCATTGTCATAACCATCATCATCACCATCATCATCATCATCTAACCAATTATGTTAAAGGCTATGGTAATGACAATTACCAATGTGTACCAATCAGTCCAAACAAAGTTAAAAGCTTTTGTGTTAATCTTATCAGGATATTGTCCAGCTTACAGAGGACCCGTTAGAACATGAAGACGAAGAGCACCTCAACAAAACACTAGAATCAATAAGAACCCAGATATGCCGGTTCCTGGATGTGTTCTCTTGTATTATACCAGCCTTGTTCGCTAATGTTTTAAGAAAAGGTAAGGCATGATGATAAATATAGGTCAATGTTTGGTGCATTTTTATATTTTTTTCTTTATTAGCATATGAATTTCACTTTTGAGACAAATTTACACCAAAACAATTCTGAATTAGCATATTCCTAAACTTTTGATTGATACATATGGAGAATGATCCCTGTTCATGTTTTGTTTTAATTTGCCACCTTGGTTATTATGAGTCAAAAGGTGAAGCCACATAACCACGGCAATCCTGGTTATTATGAGTCAAAAGGTGAAGCCACATAACCACGACAATCCTGGTTATTATGAGTCAAAAGGTGAAGCCACATAACCACGGCAATCCTGGTTATTATGAGTCAAAAGGTGAAGCCACATAACCACGGCAATCCTGGTTATTATGAGTCAAAAGGTGAAGCCACATAACCACGGCAATCCTGGTTATTATGAGTCAAAAGGTGAAGCCACATAACCACGGCAATCCTGGTTATTATGAGTCAAAAGGTGAAGCCACATAACCACGGCAATCCTGGTTATTATGAGTCAAAAGGTGAAGCCACATAACCACGGTAATCGTGGTTATTAGAAGTCAAAAGGTGAAGCCACATAACAATGGCCACCTTGGTTATACAGCTGTAATTTATTGTTCTTCAGCTAACTTTGCAAAGAAAGTAGAAGATGTAGAGAAGTATGATTTTCAAGGTACCAGTAATATAATATCTTGTAATAAAATATGCTTATTTTTCTTTTTTGTACAGTGTTGTGAGCACTAGTCTGTTTCTTATAACTGACAAGTCATTCATTGTGAACACTCCTTTATTTTATAACTATAGCTATCTGTTTGCACATTCATTTTTTATCAATGCACTCGTTCATTTCCATTCTTTATTCGATTCATTAAATCAATCTATTTTTGTTACTCATTTTAGTTGAATTTGATCGTTTCCTTCCGGCCACTTCACCTCTAATTGACTTGGAAGTCATTATTGGTAGTAGCCAGCTTCTTGCTTTTCTTGTCCGACGTTTTGATAAATATGTATCTACTGAAGACTTCAAATCATGGGATGCATTACTATGGATACAATCCAAATGGTAAGTAATTCTTTGTGACTCCATTTATTTCTAGCAACAAGCAGTTTGGGTATTGATTTATTTATTGTTTTTTGTGTCCTGTTGTATATGTCCATGAATTGATTTATGTTGTCTTTTCTTATTTGTACTTGATTCATTGTCAAACCTCTCTCTAATTCTTTCTATTAATATCCACTTCATCACAATCGTGTTTGTCTGTTCACAGCATACCAAAGCTGTGTGATATCGCTGGTAAGTTTTTTGTGAACTATTAGCCATGTGATGACCTTTTCATCAACATCATCATTGTCATCACCATCATCATTATCATTATTTTTGTCTTCATCATCATTGTCATCATTATCAGCTTCATTGTTGTCTTCACCATCCTTATAATCTTCATTATCATTATCATCACTGTCATCATCATCATCACCATCATTGTTGTCAACATTGTTATCATCATTTTTGTTGTTGTCATCATAATCATCCCCAACACCTGTCATCAGTCATCTCATTTTCTTTATTTCTAAACCTCATTTTTACAAAGTTTGAGGGAATTGTGACTCCACATATTATTAATTGCCCGTTTATCATCAATGCTATTGTGAACTTTTATTTTAGGACGAATTCACAGTTCTTTAATTGACTGTCTGCAAAAACTAATGAATCTATTCCGTACCTTATGTGTTACATTTGGACAACCATATTCACACAACAGAGTAAGTGTCCATTCTTTGTGATAGGTTTATTAATCCGTTCATTCATTTATTCATTCATTCATCCATTCATTCATTTATGCATTTGTTTATTTATCCATTCATTCATGTTTTTGTTGACTAATTCATTAATTCATTCACTAATTAAATCATGTATTCTTTCCCCCATTTATTTATTCATTCATTCGTTCATCCATTTATTCAATCAATTATTTGTTCATTCATTATGGATAAATGAGAACCAAATTTGTGGCTTGAAATACAATAATAACAATAAATGAGTAAATGAGGAATTTTTTATGGGATATTTTTATGGGTTCAAATGTTTTTGCTTGATGCGTGTATACATTTTTTCTGTTTGTAGATTAAACCAACGTGTATTGATAGACTAGATAATGTCAAGGCATGTCGAGGTTAGTGATATTTTGCTACATACTGAAACAGTGGAGCATTTTTCATATTAACTAACAAACGAGTGAAATTATTGGAGGCACGCTCCATGTTGCCTCTTCCTCTACAGTCATATTGGTTCAATTTCTTGTGTGGGATTTGAAGTAACCAGCAAAATCATGCATGACAGTGTATACCAGGCTTTTGACAAGCAATAGGAGCTAATGCAGAACCTTGTGACTAGATTAAGCCATGTAAATCGGGTTATGTGTGAATGTGTATACAAGGAAAAGCAGTCCGAGAAAACTTAACATGATGTTTTCATTGTGACAAGGTTTATTTGTTATAATTTTAGAAGAACAAGATGTTGATAAACGTGACAAACTCTTATCAAGTGCTTGTGTTCCTGTTCTTGCTGTTGGAGTCTTTGGATCCTTTGATGAGGTGATTAATCAAACAGTCAGTCACTCACTCACTTAATCAATCAATCAATAATCCATCAATCAATCAATCAATTAATCAATGAATTAATCAATCAATCAATCAGTCAATTAATCAGTCAGTCAATCAGTCAAGCAATCAATCAACCAATCAATCAATCAATCATACAATCAATCAATAATAGTCCATCAATCATTCAACAGCTGTCCACAGTATCTAGTCGAATTGGCTCATTTTCAATACTGAAGTTCTAAAAGGCCTAACGGCAGTCTTCTTAATCAGTAAATTACCACACATGCTCTTATCATGACTTTTGAGGCTATCCCACATGGCCTGGTGCCTCAGCTTACAATGATACAACCAATTAGTGCTACATACAACTTACCAATCAATACCATGGATCTGTCTATTACCCAATTCTTCATCCAGTGTGTTGATTTAACAGGAAGAAGACAAAGCACAGTTGGCAGTTATCTTACGTGATTCTATTATTGCGCTGGCGCAGAACTCTCTTTCACTTCATGGTCCAATACTAATATATCAGGAACTTAGGTAATGCTACTAATAACAGTCATGTCACACGTACATTAATGGGACGTTCGTTGTTTTAAAGCACATTTTTGTGTTGAGTATTTTTCAGGCCCCTCCCCTGTCATAATGTTGGTGTTATCAGTGACGATTTTAATATAAAATGAAACCTCACTCAATATTGTTGAGGGGAAGGGCGAGGTGGACTATATTGTAAAGAAAAAAGTACAACTTTGGAGAGAATGAAAAGGTGTCCAAAAGAGTGACAATGTCCCAACAAGTTTGAAACTTAATGTAGAATCCTGAATTTGTACAGTGCACGAAGTTTGAATATCAAACTTGGTTTTCAATTACCCACGAAACAAAGTATAATATATCCAAGATGTAATAAAAAGAAAGCAATGGCAGATCTAGGGGAGGGGTGAAGGGGTTGCACAGCCCCTCCTGAAAGGATTTCATGTCTTTGTATTCTTATTTTTTTCAAAATATCCTCAGTATTTCATGCTTACTAGGTAGAGGTAGTGCAACCCTTCCTGAAGATGGTTCACCCCCTCCTGAAAACAAACCTGGATCTCCCCTGGAAAGGCAAAAGAAAATCAAAAGGAATGATGACAATAAAGCATGATAAAGTGTACTTTTGTATTTCGCGGGTTTTTGGAAACCGACGATATGTCACTTAAGATATTGCACTTTATTTCAAGGTTTATTTAAACACACACTATTAAAAACTGCTCAATTTTTGTGTATTTTAGTGCATATTCTGCATATCATCAACTGTTAATTGGTGTTCTCTGGGAGATAGTGGTCTATCAAGACCCCGTTATTCGCTGTTCTGCTGGAGAATTATTCATGGTAAGTATTAAAGACTGACTTTTTTATACAAAAAGGGGGCAAAGAATGACATTGTTTTTTTTTCTTTGCTACCAGTGAAGCATCCGTAATGTTTAAAACTTGCGAGGAAGCTATTTCATCATGTCCGAATCTGTAAGATGCCATATTTAGAAGGGGTAGGGGAGCAGAAGATTTTGTTTTTGGCCTCAGTGAGAGTTATTTAAGTCTGCCAGATCTTCCTAAAAGGGGGAACAACTGGCCCCTCCCATGGATCCGCCTCTGATTTGGTATGCCTGCCCATCCGTGTTGTTCCCCAAAACGTTTTCCCGAGATTTTGTTTTTTATGTAGTCTTCCATTCATTGTTATTCTCATTGTAGGTTCTTATCAAAGGCGTTGATGTGGACACCATTAGTAGACACGTGATACCAGCACTGGTAACATTAGCATCTGATTCACACATGTATGTTACTAGATCTCTTCTCTTTTCTCATTTTTTTTTCTACTTTTATCCCTTCCTTTTCTAATATTTTCATGATTTTGTTGTTTCTAGGTCAGTACGTACAGCGTCCATTCCAGCATTCGGCTCCATCTTAGAGAATGTTACAGACAAAGTTGTAAGTAGACGCTTTATATCAAAGGTGATCTAAAAATCGAGGGTTTTCTGACTAATTCACAAATCTGGGATAAAAGAACGGCCTTTTCCTGTACGCTGCAAAAGCCCTGCTTTCTGCAATCTATAATTCCTTTGTTTTACTAACAATTTGTAATTCATCAGTCCTTTACAGATTGTAGTAATCCTGTTCTAGATTAACACAACAACTGTTTATTTACTACCATAGTATTCAGAGTCATTTCCATGCTGTGTTTTAGATTCTTGATAAAGTATACATGCAGTTCAAGTCATTCATTGAAGATCCACAGTATAGGAACCAGCAAGATTTACAGCTGACTCTAATCAGAACATTTGGTAAAGTTGGACCACATTCTGAACCATTGTTTAGAGATAAAGGTATTCAAGATGTTTTCATGAAACACGTTTCTACTTTCTTTCTTTCTTCGTCCCGTCTTCCTTCCTTCATCTATCCCAAACTCCCTCCCTCGATCTTTCCTTATTTCCTCCCTTCTTCCCTTTCTCTCTTCGGTCTTTCCCTTGTCATTCCTTCCCATCACTCTCTCCCTCCCTCCCTCCTACCTTCTTTCATACCTTCTTTCATTCCTTCCATTCTTTCCTCACTTCTTTCCTCACTTCTTTCCTCCCTTCTTTCCTCCCTTTCCTTCCTTCGTTATTCCTTCCCTTCATCCTTCCTCCCTTCTTTTCTTCCTTGCCTTCTTCCATTCTTCTCTTCTTGCCTTCCTATCCTTCCTTCGTCATTCCTTCCTTGTCACTCACAACCATTTGTATATTGTTCTCTCTATGTCATCCACGTATTCTTTATCAATTCAGCACTGTATTGTATCATTATTCTTTGGGTTTTTATGCGAGCTTCATCACTGTGTCAAGGTCTTCCTTCAGTATTAACTCCTGTATCTTTTCATATATCAGTGATCCTCCCTCGACTTGCGGTAATGGCCTATATGAACAATAGCTCAGAAGATGACGTGATGCGGAAGGAAATTGCGTTGGAGCTACTGGAAGCTTACGTCTCGCTTACGTGTTGCTGTATCCTTGACAACATTTACTGTGGAATCCAACCTTATGACTTCCCGCTCAATATCGGGGCCACCCCGTACATTTTTTGATGATAAAAAAATGTTCATGCCTACAATTTCTGTAAAGGTTACTCATATAATACGGCCACCGAGTTATTACGATAGGTTTTCTAGGCCCACATACAGTTTCTGTAAAAGTTACTTATTTAATATGGTAACCCCGTCGCTGCCAGTTTTCTAGGCCCATATTAAATGGTTATTTATTTATTTTGTCAAGGATTACACGGTTATTACGGCCACACCGTTTATACGTCCTACTTTGAGATGTCCCTTTGGTGACACGCAGCTACGCTCTTTATCTTTACGTAAAGATAGACAGTTAAAAATAACTGAAACGATTAAGCGACACATTTTGATAAAATGACTGTATGTAGGTCACCTTAGTTGATCATTCTTGATCCTGGTCCAGGCATTTATCAATGGTGCTCCGTGCTTGTCCAAAGACTGTATAATTTTCTTTCTTAACAGTAACTCAGTCATAGTAGCCGATGTGTTAAGTGACCACGTTATTCCTGGTCTGCGGTGTGTACAAGAAGACATTCTAACTTTAGCCCCTGATTATGAGGTATGCATTGTCTTGTTTCTTCCACACAGATGTTTAGATCTCAATTTTGTGTTGTGCCATGATTCTCTCGTGTCAAGAGATTATGAAATAAGAGAGCTTATCCACAGTATTGGGCTTTACACTTATCAGTGGATCTTTTCATTCTATTTTTAAAATGAAGTTTTTTCGGGAACGAAACGTTATTTGCACGAAGCACGGTCTCATCGTCAAAACATCTCAAGACAGAAATTCGGAGATTGGTAACAAGTTTATAAATATAGCACGGCGAGTAGAGCCCCTGTTGCAGTCCTGCGATAAGCTCTCTTATCTCATACTCTCTTGCTCATGTAAATCTACCATTTCAAGCGCTAATCGAATGAGACATTAATATGATTCGTACTTGTTACCATTCAAAATACCTGTGTAAAAACTTTCTATCAGGGGCGTATCCAGTATTTTTTTTTCAGGAAGCGTAATAAATTATACCCATAAACTTGTTGACAATAAGACGCAAGTCCAGTAACTGCATGTTAGTATTACGTATTGATTTGTTGTATTGATTGCCGTTCACAGGAAACTGTTTTGGTTCTTCTAGGAGAGTGCGAAGCTAAACTGGAAGAAAAATCTGACTTCAAGTAAGAATGCTAAAGATATTTTTCACGCTATTTTTCGCATCTGTCTTGTATGGTTCCAATCACTTTAGTAAAATGACATCTTGTGAGTCATATGTCATCGTGCTTTAAATATACCTACTTGTGGGAGAAAACATAGCATAGTTGGTGTTCGGCCTTCTGTGCGAGAGATCACGAGTTCTATTCCTAATATACTATCCTTGTTTCGACTTCTAATTCTATTCTGTGTAGCTTGTAATAGCTTTTAAAAGCCCATAAAAAGGAGCACTGATGAAAAGAGGGGAAAACGTACGTACCGTCGGCTTCCTGGGAGACAAGCGTCATGCTAAAGGAACTACCGATGCTGATTTCTTTTCCTTTTTACTTACTGTGTTTTGTATATGTTTTAGTATTCCAAGTGTTGGTCATTCTCACCTTGGCCGAGACCTTAAGAATACATTTATGAGTGGATTCAATAAACTCATGGATGCTTCGCAGACCAGACCTAAAGTTACTGATATTTTCAAACGAAAGGAAAGAACTGATTCAATGAAGTCGACGTGACAGTGGAATAGTGGGAATTAGACGCTGTGCATCGGCCAATCAGAATCGCTGTTATTCAGTACAAAACGCCGTGCCTTAGCCAATCAGAATAGCTTTGATACAGCACAGATATGGCTTCTAAAATACGCTCAAATCTAATCAAATAGTATTTCTTTACAAAACCAAAATAGTCATTAATGGTATTATCATTGAAAGAAGCTCATTTTTCGGATGTTGCACGTTGTCGGCCAGGTTTTGGAAATGACTCTTGCTTGGAGCACTTCAATTTTCGAAATACACCGAAATGTTGTGTATTTGTATAGTATAAATTACTGGTGATATTTTTAAACTATATATAGCACAAGTTTTAATAATTAAAATGAAGGGCGAGTTGGGAAAGGAAGAAATAAATGCATACAAATGAAATGTAAAAACTGAAATTGAAGTTTTGTATAAAAAAATAATGTCTAAGAAATTGTTACAACTGACTTGTAAAAAAATTATAATATAGATAGGAAATGTACTCAGTTTTAAGGAAACGTAAACAAAACCATAGGAAGACCAAACTATAATTTGTAATTATAAGCATGCAAAAAATAAATGAAATAAAACGCAATTTTTCTCTATGGTAACAAATGAATTAAAAGGAAAAGACAAAACAGCTGAAATCATGCTTTGCGATGCTTCAACCTTTGACTGTGGTAAGGTGACATTTGATCAAATATTCCATTCACTCATCTTTGGTGTATTCATTCATTTATTCATTCATTTATATTCACTCATTTATATTCATTCATTCATTCATCCATCAGTTAGCTATTAGTTAATCAATTTAATTTTGTTATTTATATTTTTTTTTAAGTTAATGCATCACCTTCGTCCATTTGTTCTTTAAGTCGGTTATTTATTTATTTATTTTTTCATTTATTCAACCCGATCCATTTGTACATTCATAATTGACGCTTTCTTTCGATGTCTAAATATCTATTCATCCCGTTGAATTTTCATTTACTCATCTGTTCTTTTCATTAATCATTCAAGTGTTATTTTTCATTTCTGGTGAGTTCTTTCACTTACCCATTTATTCAGTTAAGTCAACCCAAAGTCATAACAAACACCACTCGGCCTACAGATTAATGAAAACGCGATCTATTTTTAATTATGATATTTTAAGACCATTATCTCGGGCAGCATGAATATTTAAACAGTGGATTCTACTTGTCAATTTAACGTCGTGTAATATATATTTCATTAATGTTTGCTTTATAGAAGCGTAAGGAATGATAGGCAATTGACCCTGGAATCAAACTTCGTATGAAAAAGGCTTTTCAGGAGGTAGGTGAACTTCCCTGTGCTGCTAGATTTTAACCTGTAGCTTTTGATATATACATGCTCCCTCCCTTCCCTGAAGAGCCTGCAGGCTAAGCTTTGGACCAAACTTGTTTTTAGAGAGGCTGAGCTTTTACGACGAGTAGGTAGGCAGTTTAACTGAGTTCATAAACAAGCGAATATTTTGCATCGTAAGATATACAGCTCTTCTTGAAATTGTTGTCCAGTTGAAATACTGGTTTAGCGAATAGCAAAGTCATTTGCATATCTCATGATTTTTGATTTGTTAAGAAATGATGAGTTAAAACGAGCAAAATAATAGCATTGCATAGTTATGACAAACTATGTAACTATACAATATGTGCAACTTTGTATTGAAAACAAGAAAACTGAAAAAAACGTGATATATGCAAATGACATTGTTATTCGCTAAATCAGTATTTCAACTGGACAACCTTTTCAAGAATAGCAGTATGTTAAAAGACTACTAGTGTGGTCTTGTAGTTTTTCCTCCAAAATCGTATTCACAATTAAACCTCCCTTTTGACCATATTGAAGGTGCCGAAACATTACGAGTGTTATTAGCAAAAAGCAATTACAGTAATGTCATTGTACAGGTGAGTTTAATGGAAAGAGGATTATGAACATATTCATTTTCCTATCGGGATAAAAACATTTTTATACCCCCAACGTCGAAGGCAAAACAATGAAAATTTCCAAAAAAGTGAACATTTAGGGACCGTTCATTATTTATGGCAGGGGGGGGGGGGGGGGCTGGGTGATTAATTACCAAGGAACCCATTTTTTTTGAAGACCCCCCTGGCAAGAACAAAATAAATTTCAGGATCCCCCTCATATTTACCTTATGAAATTTCTAGACCCCCCCTGATAGCCAAAAAATTATTTCAATACCCCCCTTTTCAGACTTGGAAAAAATTCAAGAACCCCCATTTAATCGCCCAGCCCCCCCCCCCCCCCCCCCCTGCCATAAATAATGAACGGTCCCTTACTGTCTTGTCCTTCAGTAGCCTGTGTTTCCCCGTAAAGGAAGTGGGGGTGAGAACGAATGTACACAGGCAAGTCCTTCAAGTTGGGAACTAAGTGCAAAAGGGTCTATTTTCCACACCACGAGTAACTAATATTTTTGTACAAATAGAAAAATAACATTTCTTGGATCTAAATCTGTTTCAAGAACTGTTCCAGAAACAGATTTTATTTTTATCACTGAAACTCAGTTACAAGGATAATTTTGTAACAACCACGTGAATAGCCGACACACACACAAAACAATCAAATTCTACAATAAATTGCCAGTTTTGAATAGTTAGTTGCGTCTTACCATCCAGTTATAAAAGCTGGACTGACTTTAATTTATTGCGTATATTATGGCTCTATCTTTTGTTTTAGACCGCGTGACTTGTGCTTCTTACTAACAAAAAGAGCTTGAACACGAGAAGTCATCGTTTTATCAAGAAAGTGGGTGCTTTTTTGTTCCTTCGTCCGTTCGTTCGTTTGTTGATTCTGTTTATTGCATGTTTCCATTTGGTTTCTTTCCAAAATCTTTCTTGAACTGATGTGCTCGATTCCTTCTGGCCCATCCCACTTGTCAAAACTTGCATTCAACTCCCCCTCCCCTCCCCCTTATGCCATTCTAAGGAGTCTTGATATTGTAACAGGTTACTTGGCAAGGTGTAATACGAGAGTAAATAACTAACCATGTCTTAATTAAATTCATTGTCTTTTGCTTAGCCCACAGTGAGTGTTGTCCAGGACAGTCAATATTTCACTACGGATTTTACCAAACTTCGGACTGCAAAAAGAAGTTCTGAATTCGTCCAGGTGAGAAAATGTCTTTCCATCAAACTGGTCTATATGGTCCTATATATATAAACTAGATACACTTCGTATAAACTGGTAATTGTTAACACTTTGTAACTGGTCTTCGCTACACAGTCTTTGCAATGTATATTTATCTCAAATTGTTCATGTACTGATTCATGCAGTTGTTTTTCAGCTGACGGAATAGAACAACGTATAGAATACAGTGTCCCAGTCGGAGAACACAGAGCAGAGAAGCTCACTTCTGATGCAACTGATTCATTTGAAAGACGAATTGATTGACAAGGATAATTAACAGGTATGCCAATGTTTATTGTGTTTATCCACAGCGAATATAGAGCTTGGCATTGCCCAGTTTCAATAGTAGTTCCTTTAATATTCCTATGATTCATAATATTTATGTACAGCAAAGTTTTTTTTACAAAGCAGATTTTAAAATGTCATGATTCTAATTTAATTCCAATGTGCTGTTGGACTGTTGTAGCTATGAATGTAGTTCAATATGAGTTTAGGCAGTATGCTAAATGAACTACCTTTATCACTATAGAAAATATTGTATTGTTGGTAGGTGTTATATGAGTAAGAACATAAAATTAATCCGTGCGATTCAAATTAAAATTAAAATGGGTCGTTTTCACGGTGTAATATCGGTGTATATTTCACCTCTGTTTGGTCAAATCAGTTGGCACATTTGCAAATATCTCATTATTTTTTTAAAATTATTTTTTGTTAATGTAAAAAACTCAGTCTAGTTAGAAACGGAATAGCGTCCTAAAACTAGAAATAAAAATGGCGTTTTCAAAAGTTCTTTACCATTCAGTAGTAACAAATGTTATGTAGCTTTATCTGTAGATATCAAAAAAAACATTCCACTTTTCTGTTTTATTGGGTGTTTTGATTATTGAATGACAAGGTCACTATTGCTATCGAATACAATATGTTGCTGTCGCTTAGGATAAGGGTTACATGAATTGTACAAAACAGCTATTATTATAGTTTTATAATAATCATAGCATTATCTTCTTTCATAATAATTACAATACCTTCTGTTTTTTCTTGGGGGGGGGGGGCAGGTTTTGTGATGCAAATAAAATCAATTGTTAGTCAAATACAAATGCTTGCAATGTCAATAATTACCCCCAAAATCAGATGGTATTATGGAGATGTGAAAATAGAAAATAGAGCCTGAAAGCTTTCGAATATTTAAATAATTAGTGGGCAACAGGCACTGAACCAGTGGTATCTATTCCATCGACACGATAGAACATGACTCAGTTCGTATGTAGTCAAGACTAAATGACGCCTTTGGTATCAGCGACACTGCGATCTGCCTTCGGCGGCTTCTCTCTTGAAAAGTCTGACATCGGTCTTCGATACGATAGAACATGACTGAGTTCGTATGTAGTCAAGACTAAATGACGCCTTTTGGTATCAGTGACACTGCGAAGTGCCTTCGGCGGGGAAGGAGCTCACTTGAAGTCTGTCATCGGGCTTCGAAACGTTAGAACATCAGATCGTGTGTAGTTAAGATTAAATGACGCCTTTGGTATCTGTGACACTGCGCTATGCTATCGGGGAGGGGACATTCTTGAATAGTGAGCAGGGAACCTGCTCGATGAGACCCCCGAGTACCGGTTAGTGTCTCCGGCTTATTCCGTACCTTTTAGGGGCAGACTTTCGTAATAGACACACTAAACGTTGTAAAAGTTTCGATCCAGTCGTCCGAAAAAGAAAATATTCGATGTAGGTTAAAAGGGCATGTTTGTGCTTAAACGCACTTGAGCTGCTGTTCCTACCATTCAAGTCGTAAGTCAAACCCCTACAACACAACACTCGATAACATAGCACATTCTAATACATGCAAAACATGTACAACTTACTGACAGCACAAACACATTAATACAATAAAATCTCAATACAACATAAGACATTGCATTGATGCAAATGCAATGCTTGAAAGCTACACAACAGTGCACAACACTGCATAGCACAACAAACCCAACACAACACATTACAACTTATTATAACACAACACTATGTACTACAAAACAGGCAAACACAACACTATGTAGCACATTACAAAACAACAGACAACATCATAAAAAACACAATAATACACTCCAGTGCTCAGCATTGGTTGAAATTGTTATATATATATATGCAAATAACCTACCCGCGGCAATTTCATAGTATTAGAAGATAATTTCTTTGCCCTAGAGCTAGAACATGATTTACTTGATGAAATACCGCATTGATGACCTTTCCTTCTTCTGATCTGCGACCATCTTTCTAGACTGCTACCCAGTCGCTTCTATTATAATATGCGCGCAAAGAATGATGGTAGTAGCGTGCGCCACACTTAAATGTAATGTAATGTAATGTAATGTAATGTGGTGCTTATATAGCGCATTTCACTCAGTCTCAATGCGCTTTACAATCTTTTCAAAAACTTATTAATAATTCATGAGCATCTAGTCCAATCCATGGTCCAATTTTGGTCACATGCATGAGGTTTTATACCCATAAAATACTCTCATTTGTATTCAATGAATCTTTATATAAAGACTCTAGAGTCTTTATATAAAGGTACATTGAATAGTAATGAGATTACTTTGCATGCTACGAAGCAACCTCTGTTCAATCATGTGACCAAAATGGTCCAAGGAATTGAACCTGTTATTTGAGAAAGTTTGCCCCCCTTGAGCTCTGAAGGACCAGACTCAAATGTGGGACGCATATTCAACACACATCAGGAATTCTGCGCATGATCAGAATGACCACCAGTCAGTTTATTACTTTTTTCGCTTATTTTTCAAAATTGTATTTGAAATATTTGGTTTTATAAGTGTTGGGGTTTTTGAAGTCATATAAAAAACTCGCAGGACGTGTTTTATCAAGTATAAAAACTCTCGCTGTGCTCGAGTTTTTATACTTGATAAAACACTGCTGCTCGTTTTTTATATAGTACTTAATATTTATAGTATGTAATCCGGATTTACAAGCATGAGGTTGATTAGTAATTAGTATGTATTAGTGTAGGCCTATCACCGAGGATGGTCGTACCTGCGTCCTCAGTCGTTCTTTTACGTCCCCCCGTTAATGGTTAATGTGTAGTGTGGCGAGACGGGACCTCCAGTTTATCGTCCTTATCCGAGAAAACGAGAACCCTTACAATTATAAATCGAAGAACATTCTCCTCAATTATTTAAAGACCCTGAGTGATGGTCCGGTTGAGGGTTCGAACCAGCAGCCTCCCGGTTAACAGCCAACGCTTTCCCAACTGAGCTAACCTGTTAATCGGTTAATAATAATAAAAATAATGACGAGAAAAACTGAAAGAAACAAGTTGTTCCTTTGTCTTCCCAGGGGTATTTGCGCGCAGAGCACACTTTTCGCAGAAAAAAAGATTTTGATCGCGATCATACTCCTTTAAAAACGGACGGATTTTGAATTTCCATCTCGGTAAATGTTATTTTTTTTTTTACGGGATTCGATAATTTGGTTGTTTTTTAGTTCATCCAATTAGTTATTTAGTCACCGAAGCAATCTTCTAGGTTTTGGCCTTTTAAATCATTTAAATGAAAAAGGAAGATCAATTATTAACGATTGTCCGGTTAATTGAGTGCAACATTATAATTATAATATTTTCAGTTCAGTATTCATTTCAGTTTGTTAACCTGCCAAAAGCAATTACTCTTGCATTAAAAAACAAGGTAACCGGCAAAGCGTATTCTTTAATTTTTCGTAGGAATGATGTACTATTAATAGCAAAGGTAACGTTTTTTTGATATTTTGTATGGTGAAAATGTTATATGTTTTTAGCTTACTTATTCATGCTGCTTATTTCTGTACTTGGTAATCTACTGATCGTTAACAATGTTAAAGTATTTTCAATTTTTTCCTGCGTCTTTTATCTGAGAAAACCTTTTTGTGTGCAAGAATCATTTTGGCGAAAAGCAAATAACTGAAAAAAAAAATGGAAAAAGTGTGTCTTTGCCTGATTTTGCAAATAACTAAACATGGAAGCTGAAAAGACATTTTTTCGGAAAATCTTTGTAAAAACGCCATTTTTACATGTTTAGTGATTTAGACATTGCAATAAACACATTTGTTTTTTTTATTTCCAGTGAATGGAATAACTCATTCCGTACAAAAACGTTTGCATGCCTTTTAAGCATTTTTTATTGTATCGTGTGAAATCTTAAACGTTATGTGTGATCGTATTGTTTTCGTAATTTGTCTACAATCGGATCTCCTCAGTTACATTACTATCAAATAGAGGATGCTTATGTTTTGCAAATATTTTATTTCAACATTCTAAAATTTGTTTCTAGCTGCACGCGGACCTTTTAGATGTTGAGGGAGGGTGTGTGAGTTAAATATCCAGCAAGTCTTTTAATTAATTTTTACTAAAAACAATTCGTGTAAATAGTCCATTCCTAAGACGGTCTAAAATATCGACATAATCGAAGCCAAACTATCAACTAAAAAGCTGTTTTTGATGTTCAAATGCAAAAGTAATAAAAATCAATTGATTTGCTTTGCAAAAGTGAAATTGTATAATTTTACATTGAGAAACACGCTGAAGATAAAAAATAAAAAAAATAAAAAAACGCTGTAAATATCAAATTAAATTGAGTTTTATTAAATTGAGAAATTAAAAATGTGAAAAAGTGCTAAAGTTTAAATCCTTCTTTACAATTTTCATTTTGTTTTTAAAATTATAAAATTGCGATGAACTTTACTCCTTTTTAAAGATAACTTTACCGCCATTTTCGAGACTCTCTTGGATTTTTGCTATAATAATAATAATAATAATAAATAATAAGCATTAATAGTATATAAGAATAATTTATTTGCAAGCAATATAAACTATCCAAAAGTTGATCATTTTTCACTCAGTACTATTTAATTTACTCGTTAATTTATGTAGTGAATGAATCAATGTGCTTGTGGTGTAGTTTGTTTTGGATTAATTGGGTTGAGATAATTAAAATAGCACACCACCTAAGCTTGTGTTAGGACCTGCTAGACCAGTGCGACCAGTAGTATAATTATCAACAGAATTTTTAAACTGCTATTGACCACATACAGTAGCCTAAAAACAAAGCTACTTCTAAGTAAACAATTGTTAAATAGGCATTGGATATACCACAGCTTCGGTTTTTCTAAAAAAAGGAGTCGGTTTTCTACAAAAAGGAGTCGAATAACAATTCGCGGCATATTGCGGTCTTACGTTTGTGGGCTGCGTTAGTGTTTCTAAGAAAATAGGCGGAGTAAGCTGTCTAGCGGTGTGCCTACTGTGGACTGCACCGTCAGAAAACAGTCCGAGTATATAGCTACTTGATAAACTAGTAAGGATTGCACCCAGTGCGTCTTATAAAGCTATTGGAGTATATTGAAAGATAACAAGCGGTTTAACTAAGTGTTGACTGTATCTGACTCGGTGTTTCTCGGTGGAAAACAATGGGAGCAAATTGTACGATAGTTAGCGCCGGCTAAACCACGGTGGATAACCGCCCAAGGGATTTCACTCTACAAAAACAATTGGATTTAACATTGGCCATAACTAGTGTTTCTTGGAAAACATATTGAGCAAATTATTCGATTGTTAGCGTGGGTTAAACGGCTTTAGACAGCTGCATATGAGTTCTCACTACAATAAAAAAAAAATAAAAAATAAAAAATTAATATATTATAAGAAGAGTTTGAATTAGTGAGGATCGTATTATCAGGAAACAATAGAGTAACATGTTCGATAACTAGCGGCGCGGGCTAGACGGCTGTAGACAGCTGCCTAGTCAGTTTCTTACTACAAAAACAAATTAACTGGAGTTCAAATGGATGATAACCAGCGCGGTTAAGACCACTGTGTACTTCGTCTATGTTTACTTTTCTCAGAAAAAACTGAAGTGAAGTGGATGCTGTTTTGCGGCTAGGCTAGCGCGGTACCGGTTAGCATTAGTGATTCGACAACAAAAAGAACTGATTGCCTACTATCGTTGTCAAAACCACTCCAATACTATATGGACATCTACCGAGTAAACGGTAAGCCTAATGTTCAAATTCGCGCAGCATTTTTCTATGTTGCGTTGTAGTTTTTGTTACAAAGAAAAAATGCAGATTATACATTATCTACATCTGTATAAACTTGCGACACCAACTTCACATATAACGCAAGTGTGAAGTACACTCTGCAAAATTCATTCAATAATGAAAAAATTTCAGAAAAAAAAATTAATTCAAACTTTTTGATTTTTTATGTCGGGATTAATTAATCTCATAGAAGTGGACGAAAATAATGCAGTCTAAAGCCGGTTTTATTCCAGGAAATTTTACTTTTGTTCTTCCAAATTATATTGAACTGAGTCTTCACTATATTAACGCAAACATTTCCGTGATTAATTAAACAAAATGAAAAAAATAGCAATAAATGCGTGCACTATTTTTCTTGGATTTCTATTTTCCATTATCTTTCTCTTATAATACTATCTATTTTCTTTCGCTACCTTTTCTCTCTCTTCCTCTTTTGAAATTTCACTTTCTTTTGTTAATTTCTATCACTTTCCTCGTTAAAACCTTTACTGAAAGTGGGCCAAAATCAAGGAGGAGCGTTCAAAACATATTTTGTGTAGGTCATCATCCATTTTTTTTTTTGCACGATTAACTCCCAAAAGTACCATTTTACTGATCGTAAATCACATTAAATAGTCCAGGCATGAAAAAAGGTTATAACATCTGCTTCCAAAAAGGTTGATATTTATTTACAAAGCTGTTTGCCTCTTCAACAACCCAAGCCAAAACACTTGAAATTTCCAATTTCCAGATTCTGTTGTTCAGTTGTTTGTCAGAGGTTTTTAAATCATATTTGTCAAAGATTTATATCTCATTGTAATATATTTCAAGGAATGGGAATTTCCAAGACAAAAAAATAATTGCTTTTAGCACTTCTTTAATATTTATTTTCTCATAATGGCTTTTCCAGAACGGCGGCATTTTAACCAATGAGAAACAAGTAAACTTGTTCTTTAGGTAAATACAAGGCAAATAAGATAAGTTAAGGTCATTTATAGATTTTCCGATCATTTGTTTTCTTTTGCTCATAACTGAAGTAGCATTGATTTGGACTCGACCTTTAGAAGAATTAAAGTAAGTGTAAATCAGATCAAATGTACTTTTTTGTCCTTTTTGTCAATTATCAGATATCGTTGAGTTTCACGCAAGGAACGGATTCCAGTCTTGGTGATTTTGAGCTGAGTTTTCTCGTCAGGAATAATACACGAGCTGTTGAACACCGCTACAACAGAAAAGCTCAATCTACATATAATATTATTTGGATTAAGTGAAAAAAAGGAAGATGAAGAAGAAGTTTATTGAACGATTGTCCCAGATTTCAACATATAATTGGGCCGACGGAATACGAGGATGTTTGCTTTCTGGAATTTATTTTTACACTACTTATAAAATATGGTTGTTCAGTTTAAGCTAGATATGTTTTCTAAACTGAACACCTGCAGCTCGAAACGTTTTTTTTTTTTGCTTTTCTTCTATAAATGGACCCGAGTACTGGAGAATTTGAATTTATTGATTGAGGTAGATTTTCTGCAAAAACGCGCGAAAAACTGAAAAATCGTGTTTTCTTAATTTCATATGCTTCGAAAACTAATACGGTGACCACCTTTTTCCGGTATTTGAATACCCTAACACAACAGAAATAGTAAAAAAAATATTCATTGACAAATTTTGAAGATCTGGTTGATTTTCATGTATACTGCTAAGCTTGTAATCGATATAGTCTAATAGTCTGTGTAAGTGTTCATACGTTTTTCACTTGTTATTGACCAGTCAGGATTCTATATAGAAGTCTTCATCCTCGCAATACATGGATCAACTTTTTAAATAAGAATTAAAACAAGGTTTTTTTTTAAATCGAATGCACTAGAACCCTAGATAAAGTTATCTACTGAATACGAGTTGTCTACTCCATGGATGGAAATTGTATAGAATTTATCCAATTTGTCGAAATCCGGGCATCGAACATCCTGGCTGCTCGGCTCCTTTTAAAAGATAAGTGAAAACAGCGCATATCAGATTTTTATTGCTTCATTATGTATCATGTAATTAAGACAAACGAGACCATCTTGTTCTTGTTCATCCTCATTTCGTCTTTTTGTCATTTTAATTTGTTGTTATTGTGTACTGGACGATTGCTTGCACGTCAGCATAATTTTAACGACAATTACAAGTGCGATCTTCCGTTTTCTGAGGACCTAAACATTAGAATGCTTGATTTTTCTCCCGTTAATCACACCACACCGTTTCATCGAACTACTATCGCCTAGTCATGCCGATGTTAGTTTTTATACACCAAATCGAATTATGGCGGACAGCGCGGTTATGTACTGGAGCGAGATCACAGAAACGAGGCTAATCAGTCGTTGCATATCAGTAGTGTTTTGTGTTGATCCTTATATTGTAGGTTAATTTCGGTTAGATGAGTTTTGAACCATTTTTCAACAACAACAACAACAACAACAAAGCTCGAAAATGAACTGCTCATCTACACGACTGCCTAGCCTCGTTCTCGTGATCTTCCGCCATAATTCGATATAGCGATAAGTCTCTGTGTCTGAGCAGTTCACATGAAACAGAAATTTACAATGGTCAAATTTCTTTTAAATGTCATAATTCTAAGCTTTTTACGCCATCTTCAAATTGGCAGCCATTTTGTTTTGTTTTTTATAGTATTTTTGTTTTGTGTGTGTGCGTGTGTGTTTTTCCTGCTGTCATTTTTGTTTGATGTTGGTTTTTAGACGGCAAATTGTTTTTGATACCATGATGCTTAACTCATTTCTTGGTCAGATGTTTTTGTCCGTTAAGTATTTATGTTTTAAATTCGGTTCGTTTTGTCACAAGAACATATGAATGGATTGTAATTGATCTGCAAAATACACTGTTGGAAAAATCTTAAATACTCCACGCAATTTTATCTTTTTTCCTATGTATTCATAACTTGGCGGAAAAATGGTCCAAGAATTAAGTTAAATTACTTCTTTAAATTTATGTGGTAGATCTGATTTTGATCGGCTTATTTAGGTTATCACCGAACACATTTCGTTAATTTTGTCAGTCGGTAATAAAAGTTTAGCTGAAGGCCAGTTAAGTTGTAACAAAAAATATATCAGTATTTTGAGGATTTTGTTTTCGTTTCTAAAAAATGAAATTTAGAAGTATTGATACGACACCCAAAAATGCAAAATCGAAATGTTTGTAATTCTGTCTTATCAATGTGCTTACTGGCCACAGTCACGGTCAAATATAAAATATATAAATATATATAAGTAAAATAAAATGAATCAAGGCCACACAACTTGTAACTATAAAAGTGCTGTTTATTTCGGACGTTTCGTAATTGTAATTTTACTGCGGAACATACATCCTTTTCTGTTATATAACACTTGTTGACCGATCAGATGACTATCTCTCCAGAACAACAACATTTCGTAAACATTGCATTAACATAAAACTGGTTTGTTCGTTGATTCAATACCTCGATAAATATTTCCTTCCTTCTCTAGATGTATTCCACCTGAAGAGTTTTGACCCGGAATAGAGCTGACTTCATAGGACACCCATGGTATGAATTTCCTTTTCTTGACGTCAATACTCCTTTTTCATGTACTAGTCTGTACTGCACAAAGTAGAAAGAAATCAATAGAGGATGTTGTATCACTGGGAACCATGCAGTATTCCTTGCATATTGATGAAGCTATGAGCTACAAATAAGTAAGCAGCATTCTAGAACTTAACGCATGTATTTGATTTTCTTTACTTTTTCCGTTCATTTTCTAGTATTCCTTTTTTTCTGAGGAAACAACGAAATGTACGATAAGTTCTTACACATGACTAGAATGTATCCTTAAGATTTTACCACAGCTCATATGGTTCATTTTCTAAGTCTTTTGTTCGCTGTATGTTTTTTTTAATGTTTTTGTTTTTTGCTTTTTTTGAGCACTGGAGAAACAGTTGCCACAGTGATTAAAACTGTACTTGTAGTGAGCTGAAATTTACTTCATTGCTTGTTTTATCTTTTATTATTATTATTATTATTATTATTATTATTATTATTATTATTATTATTATTATTATTATTATTATAATAATAATATATTGTTTAGCTCATCTGATATCTGTCAAGAAAGGAGAAAAATACCACACTACTATCGCATGGATCAGAGCAAAGATTTGCTTCTCATTGTTACGATCTTCACTTATCTGCATTCGAGGTTCACGAACTACCAGAAGAATTACAAATGACGTTCAAAACTCAGACTTTGCGATACAAGCTGCAGAAAGCCATTTGAATTAATTTTTTTTTTATTATTATTATTATTTTTTTTTTACCTGAATTTTATTTGTTTACTTATAATATTTTTTAGAATTTTCTTAGATTATAATTTTATAAAATGTATATAAATTATATAAAATGTATATAATTATGAACAAACAATATGCAGAACATTTAAATTAATGAACTATATCAATTTCATGTTTTTTTTATCATTTTGTAAATATTATATAATTTTTAAATTATTATTATTATTATTATTATTATTATTATTATTATTATTATTTTTATTTTTATTTTGATATATATATATAAGTCGCGATAACTTAAAACGGGTATAGCTGGCGAAGACTCCTTTGTTGTACATGTTTTTCGTTTTTCACTTTTCTTTCTTTCGAAATCAGTGTTTCTCAGTTCAGAAACCCTTAGACCCTATTTAAGCAGTCACGACTCATATATATATAGGGCTGTTATTTTTATCCTCGGTTTAATCCCGAGGTTGCATTTTGAAATGATGATCAATCACAAAACTTTCAATGTGCATGTTTCATTATAAATATCACATTTTTAAGAATTTAGTGAAATTTGTGTCGATTCTATATTGTTTAGATAATTGACTAATCATTGAGTATTTTGTGCAAAATATGTTAGCGTGGTTTTTAATTAGTTGGGTTATAGTCAGTAACAAATGTTTTAAGGAGTGATTGATGTTTTTATTTTCGAATTTTCGTATTAGGCAGTAAAGGCAAATAATAATAATAATAATGATAATAATGATAATAATAATAATAATAATAATAATAATAATCATAATATTGTGTATTTTTATGGCGCATTTCAACACCATTTGGCTCTGAAAAATATTTTTGTTATGATTTGCTTCTAAATGAACCGTTATTTTCGTCACTGTTATCTCTGTAACTTCCTGACATGTTGGTTCAAAGATAAAATGGTCAGTTGGCGATCAAAGATAACTGAAATATAACTTTTTTATCAGTTGGTTTGGACCGTGCGATAACCGTAATTAGTAGAAATTTGTGTATTGCATTTCTTTTTATTCAAATTGATTATTATTATATATATATAAATTTAAAACATTTTTTGCACAAATTGCGTCTAAATACGTTCTGCGCTCATGTTTTTTATCTGAATAAGAGCTTTCATTCGCATGGCGTTTCTTTTGGCTCGGCTTTAATTTGCAAGCAATTACAAGACCGAAGCACTAGCAGACCTAGTGGAGGGGTGCAACCCCTCCTGGAAGGATTTTGTTTTGTGGAATTCTTTTTTTTTTTAATAACCTCAATATTTCATGTTTACTGGGTAGTGCACCCCTTCCTTAAGATGATACACCCCCTCCTGAAAACAATCCTGGATGCGTCCCTTCGAAGTACACTATTCATGTTTTTGATTAGTGTTTGCTAGAAATGGAGCTCTTAGCTTCTGACATATTCATACTTAGGCGTTGACGTAGCTGGACGGAAGTATGTCTAGATTAACTATTTTTTATCAGTATACTGTCTTTTGTTGTTGTTGTTGTTTTTTTGTTTTTTTGTTTGTTTTTTTTTGATTAATTAAAAAAGGTGTTTTTCGATGAACTGAACAACAAAACTTGAAGTTAACACTCAAATTATGAACACCCCGGTATTTCGGACACCTTTATAACACGGACACCTCCAATTGCGGACAGATTTACAAAATAAATTTGATTCTGTTATGGACTCTTATTATTTTAATTTGGAAAGCCAGACAGTTCCGAATGGGTGCATGTGCGTTAAAAAAACTACACTGTAAAATGTAACACCTTCCCAAGGGGAACGGGGCTAAAGGGTTCTTGGTACGGAAGAAGGTATTTAAAAAAGATCGACGTTGCACTTTTTTACCACATACTATCCCTCACCTCCACTCCGAGCAGAAATTTAATTCCATCTATTATTAATTTAGCTATCACATTTCCATGGTCCTTACAATTGAGTTACAATATGAACTTCCTGCTATCAAATTGCGTTTCATTTCCTTCGGCCTTTTTCATTTAATCAGAGATCAAAATCTTGTTTTCTATATTTTTTGACAAAGACGTTAATTGGTTTTGGTTATTTGAATGATGGTAATTCGGCCTGAAGCTGCAAAATTCGTGCATTAATAAACTGCAGGTATTTTTTGATTAATTCTCTTTATTTCCACCTGATATCAATGATCACTTTTTCATAAACAAATCCGACAATTAATAGTGTGAGTTGCAATAGTGGAATGACTCGTAATGACAAACTGGAGTTGAAATTACAAGTAGTTAATGCTAAATGCATGAGTGATCAATTCTGTTATAATTCGATGACTTCTTTCTTTTTCATTTGAGTTAAACTTTTGTTGTATTTCATATTGGTTCATTTTAAACAACAATTTGAGTTGTTATTAAGCGTTTCGTTTCAGATACAAAAAATATACCTTTAGAGATGAGCTAGCACTTTAATCTAGTTTCATTGATTCCTTGATTTTAGTCCACGTTAGACTGTAGTTGTTTTTTGATGTGCTTCGTATGACATCAAGACACGAACAAATGTATTATCATGCAGCACCTTGTTTAGCAAACAATTTCAAAAAAAATTCGACTGATTAACGCGTGCTAACATTGCTTTTTCTCCGATTTCCTGCTTTTTGAAATAAAAAGTTTTTGCTTGAAAAACATAAGGGTACAAATTTAAGAAAAGTGAAACAAATTGCTGTGACGTGCTGTGTCGTCATGACAACAATTCCAATGAAACACGCTTTGATTGTGAAATTGAGTGCATCTTAGTTTGTTCTCGGAAAAATGGCTGAACCATTATTGCCTCGATATTTCTTTGGTGGTGATGAGGTGTAGTGATACTGAATTTTCGTATATTTTTGAATTCAGACATTGTGCTGTCTTATGCTTTTGAATTCAGATTTTTGTTGTTATAATTGCAACATTCGTGCTTTGTTCCAAAAATGGCGGCAAAAAACTAACCATTTCCTTGTACGCTTTATTAAAAAACTTTAAAGATGGAGATCGAGTCCCTTGAGGATATATTTTAGGCCCTTTTTCATTTTCTCATATTTGATATGCAAAAGAACAATGTTATTCTATGACACTAATTCGGTCACTTAAAAACTCCTAAAATAGCTATTGCATCGTTAGTCTGTGTCTTTCCAAATTGAAATACGGTTTGATATTTGATATAGAGTCCCTAAAGTTTATATACTGGGCCCTTTTCATTTTCTTACATTTGATATGAATATTAGTCCTGAACGTTGATCTTGATTGGCCAATGTTTTGATTATGTATGATGGCGATATTCTCATATTGCATGCAACGCAGCAGTAGCGATAGCAATTTGCTATGAGTATGTTGAGGGTTTTATGTCCAAACCCTATAGTATTAACTCGCCGAGGTAAGAAACTTTAATTTATGGGTACCATACAGGCAGTTTATACCAGATATACCCACAAAAGCTCTGTGCCAAATTTTTTCCTATTTTAATTACTGTTCAATTCATAATTTCTTTTTAAAATCGTGCAGTTTGGTAAAATAATTGTTAATGAAATGCAGTTTTAGCACTGTACAACACGTTTTGGTAGCTTTTATATAGCGTCCTTGGATTAAACAGGGAAGTGGTTATACGCATTTATTATGGCTGTACGCAAGATTGATGCATACATGAAGTACCGCTCCGAGCTACAAAAACACTTTAAAATGATGAAGTCGACATATGATACTATTTGCATACTATTATGTGTTTATACATGATGTATATTGCATTTTCTTCCATTTAGGCGCTAACCTGCGCATGGCGCACTCAACTATTTCTCATCTACACAAGTGTTTCCTCTTCGCCGTTCACTGATCGCCCGGAGCAAAATCAACTTTTTGAAGCCATCTGCAAGCTTTCTCCGCATGAACCCATTTTAAATTCACGTGGCCACTGAGACATTCCACAAAAGATCACTTAGCACCAGTAGTGCTCGCACAGTTTCTACAGCATTTCAACAATTCCTTTTTTGTTTCAGCTTCCTCTTATTGTCATTCAACGAAGTTGCTCCGTAGTCCTGGCTATAAGTAGACCGTTTTTGGAGAGTGGAGATCAGTTGCGGTTTTGAATGAGCCTGTGGGAAAACCTCAAGTCACAAGAGCAGAATCGTCGGCAAAATTAACTCTCAGTTGGTAAGAACTACTCCATTTGTATTCATAGATTTGTTTTCATTTTGCGATGGTAGATATATGAAATACTTATATAAAAGTCTCCCCAAATAATTCTATCCAAACTTTGGCAAGTAATTTCGATTTTGTTCTCAAGAAATCGTTTTCTTAAATCAATTGTTTGTCAAAGAAAGCATGGACTTAATTCTGAAATTTCATCCGGATATATGTGCTCAAGACATCCTTTTCATAAATACCTTTTTTAACTGAAAACGCATATATAAAATTGCCGTAATTTTGCATATAACTCTAATAATTTAATTATTTGGTGTTAACAACAAGAAATCTTTTTTCGTCACTTCTTTGGTGTCGAAAGATTTAATGATTCTTCACTCAAAAATAAACCTAGCGAATTGAAAGATGCGCGAGGACTTTTCATTACATATCGAGACACTCTATAAATATAACAATATTCCAACCAGCTTATATTAGCTTATATATAAATTAAAATTTAGTTCCTGATTTGAAAGCGGATATTTAGTGAACCTTAAAAAAATCTACACAATAAACTGACATTTTGTCCCATAGTCTTTCCTCTAGCTATAGAATTGAATGCTTGTTATGTTTAAATAAGTTTAAAGTTTAATGTTGTAAGTTCAGATCCGAATTGCATATAAAAGCCATAATAGAATAAATTTGTAATTCGCTCAAAAGGGAAATTTTGTATGTTAAATTCAACTGCAAAATTACTAATACAACAGTTAAATATAGCCATTAATAAAAACAAAATTCAGAAATACAAAATGTTTAAAAAAGCTTGAAAAAAAGGCAAATTATGTAAAATTAACCAATCATTTATTTCAGAAGAGGCTGATAAAATAGAAGTATTGGAAATAGTAAAGTAGATATATCATATGAAAGTGAAAGACATAACACGAAAACCTTAATTATTCATTTTTCAAAGAGCGCGAAACATCATGTACTCTTATATATAATTTCATTAATAAATCGACCGTTGCTTGGTGATCCGGCAAATGATTGAAGAATATTCAACGAAATTTTCTGCTAGGTTTACAATCTTGAACAATCAAAGGATTTCAGAGTATTTTCAAGAAAGTAATTATTTTCATTTCCTTCGTTTGATTTTTCTTGTATTTCTGAGTAGAATTAGAATGTACGTCAGATAGTTATGCATTTGTTTATTCGTGTGTGAAAAAAAACTGCAGTACAATAAATAAATGTTAAAACGAGTTTTGTACATTTATTCATGTTTCTCTCTCTTTTTGAACTACAGCAGTGTTGTTCATATGCGTTTTCATTTCATTTGTACATTCATTTTTTCATTAATATTTCTCACTTTTGAAACAACAGCAGTATTTGTTATATATAAGCGTTCTAGAAAATGCATCATTTTAATTCTCACAAAGCGGATATATGATTATAAATGAAACCGGTAGATTTATTTAAAACTTTATTGTAGATTTTGATACTCCAGTTCAATGTAAAATTATTAGTTCACTTCATTATATTACCTATTCGAATAAATGAATAACGTATTTTTGAATATTAAAACTAATAAATAAAAACTAAAATGATATTAATTTTATGAGTTGCACAGAATATTTTAGATATGCAATTTGAACTTTAAAACAATCTACTCATTTTTTATACCATTACGATAAAATGAGTATTTTTTAAAAAGGGTAAAATGGGGATTTATTTGTGATCCTATAAGCTAAGCTAAGAAGCCACCGTTTCCACGGATAACTGTTAATGGACAGTGAATTCACAACGTTGAATTATTGAAACACAAATGTTTATCTTCTTGGGGGAACTTCTTTGTTGATCGGCTCGCTTTAAGTAAAAGAGCCTACCGACAAAATGACAAAAAGTAAATGCGTGTTCATATTCTTTTTCTTATATATAACTATATCTGTTGAAGCTCATTCATGCAATATATACTGAACAAGTTATTAGGACGTTCTATAATGTTCATGAAATCATGCTAAAAATGCATTAATGAAAATGAAACATTAAAAACGGTAATTGGGTTTCTCAAGTATATACATTTAATGATATTCTTTAAGAGTCTTGTTGTTTCAAACATTTTTAATTATTTTGCTTATATTTAAGCTTTGTCAAGTATATACATTTAAGGTAATTCCGTAGTTTAGCACTGCGCACAGTTCTGCGCATATTTCGAATTTTAGTTTTACATTTCTTATCATCAATAGATACAGAGCTATGTCTGAGAAACACTTTAACGTTAAAATACGAACAGTTTTCACATTTTCAAGCGAAAAATTACGAATTTCTTTAAACTCGCCCCATTCCTCTCTCGGAAAATCCTTGATATTATTGAAATTTGAGAATATTTCTCAAAATATCTCGCAAACTAATACGGGCACCTATCTTTTTTATTTCATAATATCATTTGAAATCATGTTTTTAAAAAACATATGTGATCGATGGCAAAATTCTATGGCTAGATTTTTCGCTATTTCGAAAAATGTTTCGTTCAAAGCGTTAATGAGGCCCGTAAAAATTCGAACATTTTGTTAATTTTTGCTTTATTTCTCTTTGCTATTGAATTTTAGTGAAAATCTTTTGCTTTACATCGGTAGCCCAATTTAAAGGATTGGTATTGACCAATCTCAGCCAAGAGATACTTTTATGTATGATGCCCATTTTTGAATGTTAGACGCTAAATTGACAAAAGTGGGTATAGTTTAAAAAAATTTCTCGCGAAATCCAATACGGTGACCCCATTTTTTTATTGTATATTTTTGATGAAAAACTCAAAATGTTTTACCGTAGAAAGTTTTATCAAAATTCTATGGCTAGTTCTATTACTACGGAATTACCTTAATGATATTCTTAAAGAGTCTTGTTGTTCCAAACATTTTTTAAATTATTTTTCTTATATTTGAGCTATGTCAAATTTCAATGAATCGACCTCGAAAATTCCAATGTAACTTTCAGAAGGGCACTTTAATGTAACAATCATAATTTATTGAATTTATTTATCCCAAATCCCAATTGTGTTATTTTCATTTGCGGGTGTAAATATTTGACTCCAAAAGCGCAAAACTCTGGCGATAACAAAAATTTCGTTTATACTTTCATTTTGTATCCTTTTTTTCTTCTTCTTTTTTTGATAAGCATCTGAAGTATCTAGTAAATTTAAGTATCTTTTCTCCTCGTTTTGTTCCGATGAATCCCCAGGGAACGTTTTAACTGTATCCGTTGTGTGCCACATTAATAGCTTGTGATTTTATAATTGAAAATACATTCAAACCAACAAACAGCTTCACCGATATACGGCTCTTGTAATCTTAAAATGTGACCCCGGGTACAAATTACCAACACCTTTATTACTGCCTCTGGCAAATGTTTGTTTACACCTGTCTGTCTGTCTATCTGTCTTTGCTGTCTGCCTGTGTTTCTTTACTGTATGTCTGTTTGCCATTCTGTATTTTTTTCTATATACATTGAATTCTATCTGCAAGTCTTTGTATATTGTTTCTATTCTTTGTCTTTTTATCTGTCTTTTGTACGAGTTTGTCTTTTTTTTCTGTCTGTCTGTCTGTCACGTTTGCGCATTGTCGGTACGTCAGTCTGTCTGTGTGAATGCTTTTGATAAAAAATGACATGCGAAAAAATGGTGATGATTTTGATAATAGTGATGGTTATGATAATGATGCTGATGGTGGCGATGTAATTGCTATGGTAACGATAGCAACGATAAATGGTGTTTCCTGATAATAATAGTATTTCTCAAGGTCGTTAATTACATTTTCTTGTCTAAAAGCATATGAACAAGTGGTCCATTAAACCTTTGGCAACTGAACCTAATGCAACACTCCAAAGCTCTTAAATGATTTTAGGCTCTCAATATATTGTCATTTTTTCAAAATCTCATCAATCTAGTTGCACTAGAAGCTAGATCTGTTAGAGTGCACGCACTAAAAGTGTGCAATATAAATACCACTAAATAGTGCTTTTTATGCTAATTCTATTGTTTTCTTTTGTTTAATTAGTGCAATTTACTACTAAATAGTGACAACTGTTGCACACATTTAGTCCTTGCACTCTAAAAGGGCTCAACATAAATACCACTGGATAGTGCTTTTTATGCTAATTCTATTGTTTTCTTTTGTTTAATTAGTGCAATTTACTACTAAATAGTGACAACTGTTGCACACATTTAGTCCTTGCACTCTAAAAGGGCACAACATAAATACCACTGAATAGTGCTTTTTATGCTAATTCTATTGTTTTCTTTTGTTTAATTAGCGCTATTTACTACTAAGTAGTAACAACTGTTGCACACATTTATTACTTGCACTCTATAATTATCGTTGCTATTATTATTGTATTTTTTTTTTCACACGGCATCACTGTAAATATTTCCGAGTTTCTGTGTTAAATAATGTTATTATTATCATTACTATTAACACGGCAATAACGCTAATATATCATTCCTGATTATTCTGTTGCAAAGCTGGTTGCTACATGGGTGATAGGGTCTCGTGACGTTTTAGTCAAAGTAGGGCATTAGTGAGTTCGCTGTGTACGTTGTATTGCTCTTTGCTCAAAGTAGACATTTTGACGACTGCAATCGATGATAGATGAGAACTTTTTCGTCGACCTATTTCATTTTATCTGAAAAGTAGTATCGATCAATCAAGATTAGCTTTCAGACACTGCAAGGTGTAGTGAGTCAAGCTGTTCTTTTTAGTCGAAAAAGAACAACATGCATTGATAGAACAGAAGCGTCTTCTTTCACGTAGATCGTATCTCGTCTCCAGGAAGCCGAAGGTGAGCACTTGTTCCTCGCTCTCCATCAATCTAAGTTAGCTAAAAGCTAAAACGCCAGCTTAGGTATACTTTAGTTAGAAGTAAGTATGACTCCCAGAATTGAAGCCGTCGGTGCTCAATTTTCTCCAGTTTTTTCGATTTCAAGGTATTTCCGATGATCTGTCTGTGCTTTGGGGCTTATGATATCTAACAAGCAAAACAACAACTCAAATCTTTTAGTGCCTGTAGTTGTTGTTGTTGTGGTAGATGTTGTTGTTGTTTTGGTAAGTTGTAGATGTTGGTTTTGACTAGAAGTAAGTTAATATTCCATCTGTCTCAAAAGATGCACTTTCCCCAACCTATTTCCATTAATGCTTTTTTGTGGGTATTTGAAGCTAGTACAATATACGATGGATACGATGTCACTATAGGAACCGTTGCATCTAACGTTACATCTGGTCATTTTTAATGTTGTAACGCAATCGTTTCTCTCATGAAGGGGGAGGGAGGGGATTGATTGCATGACAACACTACGAATGCCTGCTGTTAGAGCCTATAGGAACGGCCTTTGAGACCAATCACACTGACGACCGCTCGCTGACGAGTACTGCAACCCCTGTTGCACAACCTTTTCAAGACAGGGAACTAGAACCACATTTAAAACCCACTTTCCAGACATGCAAGTTTCGTGCACCCGCGATATTCGTAAGCTTTGAGGATATCTAATCGCCACCGTTATGATCAAGGTATTTCCGATGATCTGTCTGTGTTTTGAGGCTTATGATGTCTAACCGTCCTTATTAAAATTGCCGGCAATGAGTAATGACTCCTTCTCTCAAATCTATTGGTTTGAAAACTGACAATATGTTTAAAAGGTAATTTGGGCGTGCCTAGCTGGTTTATATTGAATGGTGTGGTTGTCAGTGCGTTTATATCTGCTGGGGCTAACTACACAGTTGAATTGTGAAAATAGTTACCTTTGTTTGAATATTGCTTCGAGAAACCGCAAAGGTGTGTTGACTTTCTCGCAGTGGTTTGTTTGCTCGTTTTGATGTTGGTGTTTTTGTGTTATTTAGGAATGTTTCTCGCTACCTTCACTTTTTTCTTCTCTCAGTTCACTTGCTTTTATTTTTTGCATATTTTGTTCGCTTGTTTGTTTGTTTTCATTTTTTTCAGAACTCAGTTCACCTGTGTATATTTTTTGCATTTTTTGCATTTTTGTTGTTTTTTTTATCGTTTGTTCATTTGCTCCACTGTCTGTTTTATCGCTTACTTGATGTATTCTAGCAGTGAATTGTTGTTTGATAGTTAGATATCTGATTTGTCTAAATTGGTATGTGGTTGATTGTGTTTTAATGTTCGTTTGTGAGTTTTATTTGTTTGTTTGGTTTCTGTTTTTATTTTGTGTGTATTTGTCTATTTGTCTTTCCCATCTGTCCTATTTGTTGTTGTTATTTTTTCTTCTCTTTTACACTCCTTCCTTTGTTTCTTTCATAAATTCGTTGCTCGTTTCTTCACTTATTTCTTTTTCCTTTTCTAACTTCCTTAGCAGGTGTATAATACCCTATAGAATTTCTTTTCGACATCCAATGGTTTCTAATTGACTAGCAGCTTTAATGGCCACTTAGACAGGTTTTATAATACAACCTTGTTTTCGTACTTAAAATCGTGTCTGAATCTCTCGATATGATCCATTTACATTACTGTTCTTTCAACGTGAGGGGAGGGCTATGTTTTGTCCGTGGAAGGAGGGTGACCGTAAACAGGCCCTTACAATCACTCAAGATTACAAAACGAATTCAATCTTCCAAAAGTCAATTCGTCCTGAAACCTTCTTTTAAGGATTTTCTGTTAGTTACTTTTTTTCTTGCTTTTATAATTCAATCTAGTTATTATAATTTTTGTAAATTTGAGATTTCAAGATTGCAAGGCTTCTGATACGCATTTTGAATAAAGGAATTCGACGGCGTTTTTTTGTTTTTTTTTTCTTTCTTTTTTTTTCAATTGTGACTGTGAAGTGATTGTCCTTAGCCAAACTTGGCTAAAGTGGGTGGAAGCCCCAATTTACATATCCAAGATGTAATTAATGTCATATCTAACCGTTTGTCTCATTCTCCTTTCCAGTTCATCCAAACATGAACGAGACAGCTGACGAGAAGACTAGTGACGAGCTCCAAGACTCAGTCATTCCAATCGTGATTATATTAGTCATCCAATCACTGGGAACCATTATCGGCAACGTTTTCGTTTGTATCGCTATCTACATTCGACCAAATCTACATAACGTGACGTACTACTCGATCTTCAGCCTTGCGATCGCAGACTTATTGGCAGGGATCGTCGCAATGCCTTCATACATCGCTAAGAAGTTCGTCTACAGTGGTCCTTATGTCACGTTTATTTGTGATTCGTTTCGTTTCTCCTACTTCATAACCGGCTATGCATCGATTTTAAGCCTTTGTGTTATAAGTGTTGATAGGCTAATTGCAGTGAAGAATCCGCTGGCTTACGTGAATATAGTGACTCGCAAACGTGTCGTGTTTGCGCTGGTGTTAATATGGATTGATTGCGTGGTTGTGTCTCTACTCCCCTTCATACCCCTCCCTGGTAAACAAACCTACGAGTGCAATTATAACCCCACCCGGTGGTGGAGCGTCATGGTTATTGTAACCAATGTGCTAATACCATTCTTCTTTATTGTAATCTGCTACATGTACATTTACTGCATAGCGAAGACTCATCTTCAGCGTATAAAAAGCGAGAGAAAGTCGGTCCGTGGTTCCCTCGTTACAGACAGCAACGACAAACGCAAACAGCGCAAACAAAGAAAAGAAAGTAAAGCGAACGTCACTATCATGATCGTCATTGGTTTATTCATCGTGTGCTGGTTTCCTTCGTCTATATACTACTTCTTGCAAATGGTATGCCCTCAATGCTTCCCAGAATCCTTCACGGGTTCAACGCGTGATCTTGTTAACGCTTTAGTAAAGTTACTAACATTTACGTCGTCGCTTAGCAACCCGATTATATACTGTTGGCGAAGTGTGGAATTTAGGCGTGCATTTATTAAGATTGTCACAAGAAAGACTATTAACTTTGCCGAGTCTTTGCGATCGAGGTCGAGTACCTCGAATAGCGCTAAGTTGTCCTTAGCACAGCAGAGTAACGGGAAAGAAAAGGTTAAGGAGCAAGCAGTGTAAAGCTTATATACATATATATAACTTGGTCTTCTCTTGTAGCAGTTGTACAAACGTCCAATTCACTCCCTACTGTAGATTAAATCAGAAGAAAACGACTTTATTTATATCGTAAGAATAACTGTTCTACAATATTATCGAGCTATTCGATTTTGCAATAGTAGCAACTTTGTGAGGTGGGAATAACCTGCGTCCTGGAAAAAGATCGTTCAGGGACGTTGAATAATGCAACTTACAAACGATTAAATGAACGTTTAGATGAACGTTATAGTCCAACTGTCGAAATAAATCCAGCACTACCAGGAGGAGTCGAAGTTCCCCCCTACCCCTACCCCTCCCTCTTCCCATTGCTTTTGTAATTGTCCATCAATTATGCCTTCGACGAGACAAAGGGCTGCATTGAGTGATTATTGATGGATGTTCATCTATCAATTGAATCTGGTTTATTAAATTAGGGATGGATTATTTGAATTTGAAATGTATTGAGTGGGAAAATTATGATGAACTAAACAGTTGTTTGATTGATTGATTAACTGACTGATTGATTGGTCTGTAGAGCGATACATTGATTAAAATTGATCGATTGTTTTAACGAGCGTTCGATCGGATTGGTTGGTTGATTGATTGGTTAGTTTATTAATGGATGGAATGATTGCTTGAATTATTGATTAGATGTTTGATTGATTTATTGTCCGATTGATTGGTTGGTTGATTGATAGAGTGGTTGTTTGATTGATTCATTGATTGGTTGTTTGATTGATTGGTTGTTTGATTGATTGGTTGTTTGATTGATTGGTTGTTTGATTGATTGGTTGTTTGATTGATTGGTTGTTTGATTGATTGGATGTTTGATTGATTGGATGTTTGATTGATTGGATGTTTGATTAATTGGTTGTTTGATTGACGATTGGTTGTTTGTTTGATTGATTGATTGGATGTTTAATTAATTGGATGTTTGATTGATTGATTGGTTGTTTGATTGACGATTGATTGGTTGTTTGATTGATTGGATGTTTAATTGATTGGATGTTTGATTGATTGGTTGAATGACATAAAACATCAAAATATATAAACCAATAAAATCCCTATTCAGAAAGATTAACCTACAGTTACAAATGTATCCCAAATATTACCAAAAAAATAGATTTTAAAATAACTTAAATGCATATAGATTAAATATTAATGAAAAATTAAGATGTTTATTTTTAATGTAATCTAAAAACAGTGTATTCATAGAAAAATAAATAAAACAGTTGAGTTTCTCAGATCAATGTCAAGTTGGCAACATTCCCATTGGCGGTTTATTTATTTCTTTTTCTTTTTTTTTCTTTGCTAAATTGTTTGTTATTATCATTGTCGTTAAATTGCATCAGTTTCTCTGGCAGGGAGATAATTGCGCTAATTGCAATACATGGAAAAAAAAAAAACATTTGCACATGCGCTACTAAAATATGTATAAAATAGCATATGTGTGGCCTATATACAGGATATTGCATGGGCGCTTGGAGATACGAAATTTATCTTGTCGTGAAATATTTTTCACTACTTGAAGATGAATTTCGTATCTCCGCGCGCCCACGTAATACCCTCTATATCGGCCAACCATATCCACTCATATACACACATACCTTGCATGTGACGTCAAAGCAGCCCTATCTGGAGGACAAAACAAAGGATTTTTGCTCTCTTGGGAGCTGAAATCCATTGTTTTGTCCTCCATGTTGAGCTGCATTCCAACGAACTGCAAGGTGTTTATATGTAACAAGTTCTACAAAATACCACACTTTTTAGCTCTTTTTATTTGATAATAGTTTAATTGCCGTGTTTTGGCGGTTTGCTCTTTGTTTCAACTTCGAGTATATTCGACAGTCGGCAAGCATATAGAGAATTTGTCTGCGCATGTCGGAAAATTTTAGCCCGCGGTCATGTTTACATTTTTTTCTACGACCGGGGAACTTTTGAGTTCCAATCGCAATCTTAGTGATCTTTAATTTAGGAAAATATAAATGGATACTTAAAGTCTATCCCTTTGTAAGGTGCTGTGACTAAGTCAAGCAAATGTGGAGGTTTTTGATCTCAAAATATTTTTGAGCAAAAGTCCGCAAAACGAAGAAGAAAAACTCAAACCTACTGCATTCGTATGAGGACTGCTGCCAAAATAAAAGAAGTAGCAGAAGACTTTTTCCACAGATTAACAATCAAAGGTCACGGGAATTGTGTGGTACAAAATGATTTCTTATTGAGGATCGATTTTGTGGAATGATGAGCAGATTATTTGCGCATTTTGCAAGTTTTGGTCAACTTTCCTTCTTGATAAGCGGTATGTTTGAGGGGCTGCGCCGATGCTAAATATAACTGATGCGAGTCGTCAGACCACATTCTATATCACAGCATTGTTATTTTTTTAAGAAAGATTGGCCAAAATGTGATATTGCGATATTTGTTGACGTCATGGTTGTGTTTCTCCTCTCAAGCAATTTCGACTGATTTGAATACCGAACCTGAAATTAGGTTAGAATGATCTTGATTAATCCAAATAATTGTGAAAACACAGATGAACCACCAAATTTTGTAAATTTCTGGTCAGGCTTTTGTTGATATACTTCTATCTTCACTAAATATAAACTTTAACTCGAGCACGGAGAAGATTTGTCAGTCTTACTCTATGGTCAATTGTTTCGCATAAATTTGAAGAAAAGTCGAGCTTAAATGTTATGCGCCGCTAAGTTTTTTCTTGGCATGCTTTCTTTAATAATCGTAGATTAGTATTATACTTTTGGTTTTCGATAGAGTATTGGCCAAAATCTTTGATCGGCAGTCAAAGACGACCTAGTCTCGTTGTGAAAGCGGCCATATTGCAGAATCTTGCAGATACTTCATGGTTATAAACAAACAAATTGTTATGCTATTGTCCAACAAGAACTATAATAAGCCGTACGGAAATAACGGCCAATCACTGTATGGTTGGAACAGAGACTTTTGACAGCTGAAGTATCGCTTTTGTGAATTGGGATTAAAGGGGATTTAGAAGGTATTTTTCTTTCGCGTGATTATAGCGGCTTCTACCATTAACTTACGACATGCGCAGACAAATTCTCTATATGCTCAGTCGGCATGTTCATTTCGAACCGTAAACCGATCCAAATAGTCACGTGAAACAAAGAAAACTTTGGCTTCGTGCGTCGAAGCGTTCACTGCACGTGCAGTACTCATTAGCATTTTGTAGGCGAGCATAAACATTTTCTAGGCTCATTTCAGTGAAAGACAAGTCGATTAAACTATGCCGGATTGCGTCTATGGTTACAAAGAGGTTCCTTTCTTCGCTTTTTATTGCTGCATGTCCAAGTAGAGTGTGCAATTCTTTTTTAGACTTTTTTCTTTTTTGGACTGCAACAACGGAGAGCAAGTCATTGCAAGCTGAGGTAAGAATATTTTATGTCAGATTGGAAAACCGCTGAAAGTTAGTTGTGTATAACAATACAATAACTAGGCTAATAATAGTACTTGCAAAAAATTCTCGATTCTGATTGGTCGAGAGCAGTGCAGTTCAGACGTAATACCAGTGTAGAAAGCTGTAATACCAGTGCAGAAATTTGTAATACCAGTGCAAATTATAACTTGATTCAAAAGACAAAATACGCCCTAAAACTAAATTTTTTACTAACTAGAGAATAATTATAATTTTCTAAACATTTCTTTTTGGAAAACGTTTGAAATTTTACAAAAATACTCAAGAAATTTGCAAAAAAATGAGTGAGATCTCGTTGAAAAGTTTTCAATTTTCGCCTTGAGCGCGCGCTAGATGACGACGTCACGCCATCATCGGCGCGCGCTCGTTCGAATTTGAATCAAAATCTAAACCAAATGTTTTTAAAAATCGACAAATTGGTTGATTTTTTTGCAAGTATATTATTAAAAGGTAATAAGATGTTTTCTCGTTCAGTTTGGATTAATTTGCACTCGTTTGTTTTTCAAAGAGTCAAATTGCATTCGCCCTACAGGCTCATGCAATTACGAACTGATCTTTGAAAAACAAACTCGTGCAAATTAATTCCAAATTGAAACTCGAAACCATCTTATTACCTATACTAATAATAAGGATATAATAATATATTTATAGTGTTTCAGTGATTTAAAACATCAAACTATCAAAACTGCTAAATTTGAATACGACATGTGGCCCAACACAAAACGCTTCCTACAGCATGGAAGCCCAATTTTACGGGCGGCTTTTGGGTGTTCCCAACTTTTCGAGTAAAGAACCGGTGTATTCCAACTGCATGTGAAGAGCCAATCTTATGAAAAAATGACTTCGAGAAAAAAACCAAAAATTACAATAATCATTTATATATATTAAAGCTAGCTGCTATATTTATTTTCTTATTTGTGCGAAGAAATTCATGAATGGATTTGCTTTTTTAATTCATGCCATTTTTACTCGTCTTACTTTAATATATTTTTTCAGTTAATTTAGTTAATATATAAATAAATTAATGAATAAGTTTCAATAGCTGTTAAACAAATAATGAATTTATACATTTTTCCCCTCAAAACACAGACATCTCACTCGATGGTGGCAGCGTCGACTGTCGTTTCAGTAAAGCAATAAATGCTTGTCTATAGTCCTGTCCTCTTCTTGCGTAAATAACAAAGTTGCCTACGGCATTGACGTGTATAATCCAAATGGTTAACGTATAAACTATTGATGGAAGTGTAACACCCAATACACGTAGAGCCCTGGTGACTAGATAGGGTGACCACGTGACTAAGAACATTAGTATCACTAGCAGAATGATTGATGTTGCCTTGGATTCACGACCTGTCAATCAAACAGAAATGATGTCATAGTAGGTCATGCTTGTGATGATGAAAAGTACTATATATTTATGATGCTGGTTATGATGTATGGCATCTTTGCAAAGGGGGGAGGGAGTGTTCACTTTTTGGAAAAACGCCGTTTGCAATGTTAACAAGATGTCTAGAGTGTCGGTAAATGACTTTAATTTTCGAACCATAATATTTCGTTGATAAGGATCAAACATAGATATAATGTAGAAAGGGAAAAGTTATACAGGGGATGATCCGGAAATTTTGAAAGAGGACACCCATAAAAAAATGATCCGCAAATTTTGAAAGGGGGTGCACTAATCAACAAATGATGCAGAAATTTTGAAAGGGGACACCAATAAAAAAAATACTGATTATTAATCAAAAATTAAAAGCAATATCTATGAAAATAAATAAAAAAATATCCTCTCCCCCCTTGGATCCGCTTTTGCTGTATATCATTAGAAAAATAGTGCGAAATTATTGTGGTTTCCCGCTTTCTGCGAACTTCAGGGTCCTCCGACGCTTATTGCCAGGCATTTATATTTGGTGCTTTTGCTTCTATCAATAAAAAACCGAACTTCACCGAACTAATTCGAACTTGGTCTAAACCGGACCATATCAGGAACCACGCTAGTGCTATTTTTAGAAACCAGGCTATTTTTAAACTGTTACGATCCCGCTAAAACCTTATTTAAAGACGACTGGAGAACTATTAATATATCCAGCAGTGTTTAGTTTTTCTTTTGCAAATTTGAAGAGCTCTTCTTTCTTATCTTCGAAGACAAAATTCGTCAAAATTTCCTCTGGTCAAAATGACCAATCACGTTCCGTTCTTAAAATAACGCGGCAATGAATAGACTTGACGGGGCTGATGTTGTGCACAAAGCCCAGTATGGGGGACAGGTTCTGCTAGCTCATTTTCTCTTGTCGCCTACTCATACCAACGTTTGTACGAAGAATCACTGATTGGTTAGTTTTTATTCAGAAGATAATCGGCGTTTTGATTAACAGGAGCAAGAAACACCAATGTCTCTTGACATTTCGCGAAAATAAAGACATAGTGAGAATAAAGTAGAAAGGCAGCATAATATTTGATATACTACATTTCCATGGTAATCTTTGTTGATTATCATAATTATTTTAGAAAATGTTAGTGACAATGATAGTCCCGGTTATTAACGTAAAAAAAAAAAATCAAATTTGTTTTGACTATCATGGATGTTCAGTACGGATGTTTGTGTATCATATCAATCGATCTTATTTCCTGATGTTTGCGATTATTTTTAATATCCTTCCTTTATTATGAAAAAACAACCTGGAATATAATCTAACCTTAGTTCTTCTTCTTCTTCTTCTTTTTTTTTTTTTTTTTTTTTTTTTCGACAACGGAAATTTAAAAAATCATTTACGCAATGGCCATATTTTTTAGCTTGTTTTTATCTCCTTAAACAAAATATTATGTTAAATTTTTTCTATCTGTCAGGGAAAAAACTCAACTCTATGTAAATATAATATATTTGGTCATAATCTGTGTTTATTTATTCTGTATTGCATGTATTTAATCAGGTTGATTGTTCATTTCTTAATCAAATGTCATGAATCCTCTCTAACTGTTGATTCATATATTATGAGTTGACTAAGATTTAATAAAGCTATGTAAATAAACTAAAATACGTACTGACATCGATCTATCTTAAATTTCTTATCTTAGATTTAGTTTAGTTAACGTTGGTTAGTTGGTCGATGATATGTTGGCTGGTTGGTTGTTTGGGTGGTTGGTTGGTTTGGTTAAGTTAGTTGGTTCGGTTGGTTGGTTCATTGGTTGGTTGGTTGGTTGGTTGGTTAGTTAGTTGGTTCGGTTGGTTGGTTCATTGGTTGGTTGGTTGGTTGGTTGGTTGGTTGGTTGGTTGGTTGGTTGGTTGGTTGGTTGATTGATTGGTTGGTTGGTTGGTTTGCTGGTTGGTGTTTCGATTGGTTTGGTAGATTGTTTGTCTTTGTTATATGATTCCAATCCCTTAATTTGTTGTAAGATAGAGCTCTAGAGGAAAAAATACTGCAAAAACGCAGAATTATTATTGTTCAACTGCATCAAACATCCCAATACCACACGACATAATCTGTATTTATAAAAAATGCTTAAAATCATTAATTCCTAATATCTTATTTCATACACAGAAAGATGTGAATTGCAGGTGGAAAAATATGAAGAAGTAATTGTTAAAGTAAAAGTCAACAAACTCTAGCAGCAACAGAGCGCCGACCAATAAAAGTAAGTACAATACAATTTAATTTTTTTATGACATTTATTAGATTGAGTCTTCGAATAAGTTCATTTTGTTTGTCAACTTCGACTCTAACGCCTACTGTATAAGTGCGATTATACAAGCGTCAAATTTGACTGCATCTAAATTAAAAAAGCTTTGCTTGTTTGAATTGAGTTCCACGCATTTGAGATTGGACTTATCTCATACTGGGCGTAACGTCAAAAATTACTGCTCAACCATAAAATAGCGAATGTGGACAGGTTAATGTCTGATGTGTGAATTGTTTGCTAAAAGTGCGTTGACTTTAACTAAGCAGCCCGACACAAAGTACTCATTTGTTATAATTGGATCTAAAACTCAGTACATTTTTTAGCAAAATGATTCAATCTTAAAATAAATATATCTTTTGTTTACATAAAATAGCCAAAAAAGATACTTCTTGTGCAAATTAGTTTTATATTGACACAGTAATTACCCTTGTCAAAATGCGTAATGACTATTTCATATGATTTCGAAATAAAACCATAGAATGACAATTTAGAATATCCTCATCGAGGCCCATATTTTCCTGGATTTTGGAGTTTTTTTCTTTGTTTTCAAATTTTAGCAAAATACATCACTCTTCTATTCTATGCCATTTTACTGTGCATCACATCAATGATGCAATTACAACCAGAGCTGCTGAGACATGCTAAACCTTTAAGCTGATCGCAAGCTGGTCACAAGGCTTTTAGGATATATTATTAATGAACCGTTTTAATACAAATACTTAATAAGCCAGGATTATTTAGTAGAATTACTTGAATAGCTAAAATGAAGTCAGTAGGGAAAATATCCAAGACAACATTACACAGAGCTCAATGTTTGACGTTTCATTGAAAAACTAGTAAGAGTACGTAATTAAAAAAATAGAAATTTTATTAAATTAAATATGTTTTTTTGTTTGTTTGTTTGTTTTTTTTTTTTTCAGAACAACTCAATTCAGTGAAATGATCGTTCGTTCGTTCGTTCAGTTCATTTTTCTGATTTGGAGTTTCGATTTTGCTACCTGCTTATTAAATGTATCGGCAGTTTATCCCACCCAAATAAGCAAAAAAAATGTGCGTTTCACGACATGGGCAAATGTGCACACAGATTTTTGGCCATATTACATGGACCACAAAAAACATTAAACATTGAATGGGGAAAATGCGCAATTTTATTTTAAAAAGTATTCCTTAGTATAGCCAACACTGAGCTAACTAAATAGACTAGAAAAGCGCAAGTTCTACCGCGACCAAAATGCATTCACGATTGATAAAAAGTCATTGCTTTCCGTATCAAACACATTCAAATATCAGTCGTCAGTCCTATATAGTCCTCGTTTACACAGGAAAAAATGAATTCCCAAGTCTCCAAAAATGAGAATTGCATGGGAAATGTTCCCATTTAATTGGAGAAATATGGTTGAATTTAAACCCAATGTTGTATTTGGTATCACTTTCCCAACGATAATCCAAAATAAACTCATTGTGGGAATCACAATTTTTTTCCTTTGTGAACCTACCTCTCGTCCTGTAGCTGTCCAACTGTCCTGGATGACCAGCAGTCAACCGAGCTTGAAACATAATCTTTCTATGATGTCTGTTGGCAATAGATAGTACTTTAAGGCTTGTTAGCGCTACGAAGAAGAACGGTAGCACGATGTTAAACAACATCGAAAAAACAGAAAACCACAACGGTGATTTCTCCCAAGCAACGCCGCAATCTCGACTAACCGTATCGAATTCCATATCTACGAGAATGAGAGTGATTAGAGTGAAAAACGCTGAATGTAGCCATGTGTATGCCATCATGATGGCGATAGTCTTTAGCGTTACCCTCGCTCTGTAGCGCAGGGGATCGCTCATCGCTATAAACCGGTCTATAGCTAGCATAACTAAAGTTAAAGTAGACGTTAGTAGAATAGGATACGTCAACGAAGCTCCCACTTGGCATAGCGCACCATTATCGCGTATTATATCCACGTTGATCACGGTCGATAGGTGATAAGGCATTATCAATGACGAGGAGAGTAAGTCCGAGATAGCGAGATTGAGGAGCAAAAAGTTACTGATGTTGCGACGGAGTCTTTGGAACTTTGCAGTTGCAACGATGACAAAAATGTTTCCAATGATACCACAAATGATTACAACGATGAGAAAGACTGATAGCAAGACTTTTTCGAGTAAGCTGAAGGTCCCTTCTTGATCCGCATTTGTCGAATTCATCTATATCACTTTAAGTCTTAACTAGAAATATATAAAGAATATGCTGATATTTGGTATGGCACTGCACGTTCTTATCGCTGATGGTTTTCACCTTATTATAGTTATTTAATTGCTTGTTTGCACCACATATTAACGATTGTTACTAGACGTTTGGAGGAAAGCTGATGACCATAGTCTTTTGTTCCGTGATTGGCATAACTAGATTATCATATTTTGAACATGAAGATTTACTATTTTTGGTTGTCGAGATAATCAGTTGCACACTGACCAATTTTCAATTCGCTTGCTTAAAAGTTTTTCAGTGTTCTTCTCGTTTGTTGAGAGTAGATCAAACAAACAACAGATATTGAATGTTAGCAGACGTCTTTACGCAAGTTTTACTAATCACCTTTTTGCACTATTTGCTCTGAATACTCTGAGTAGTCATACGCATACTTGAATATTTCACAGTTTTGCAATTCGGTCTCGTTAATAATTAAAAACGGACAACAGGTGCAATACGGTGTACTTCAAACTTCTTGGTAACTTAGTGACGTTTACCTAAATTCATAAAGAAGTATAAATATATATATGTATTCCAAAGTCCAGGTTAACCTCATGTAGTTTCGATATCAGCAGTGAGATCGATTCGAAAGCTAGCGAAATGTACTTCGCACAGAGCCTATTTCGAACCCAGTAAATGTTGACCCATTTATAATAAGCTTTGATGTCATCAATGATCTGAGAACTAGCAAAGCAATATTCTAACTATATCCTCCGGCGACCAACTCCAAGTGAATAATGATCTCAGAATCGCAAATAAATAAATACATGCACTCTTTTATATCAATGCGTTTTCCGTTAGTCGCCACTTGAGATCAGTGAAACATAGCAAGCGGCGCGAAAGTCATTAATTCCCACCAAAACTGACTTAGCTTTTACTCTGTAAGAGTTTCTATTGTTTTTGGCTTGAGTGGAAGTCATCAAATAGTTAGACGAATTCAAAATAGTTATAAAAACATGCGGGCAAAAATTGATTAATTAATAGGGAAGTTGAAAACATGAACTTTAATATCGAATGAAAGTTGCCATGTTAGAGAATGGGGCGGATGGAAATTCATTTATTTGTTTTAACGTGATGACGTCAAATTGTAAGTAGGCATTAATTGCTGCTGCCTCGAACATTGTAGAAAGGTTATTTTCGTCTTCATGTTAATTTTACTCGTGAGTTTTGTTTGTTTCTCTTGCTACGGTACTCACTCACTCACTCACTCACTCACTCACTTACTTACTAACTTACTTACTTACTCACTCATTTATATACATACTTACTTACTATAATATATATATTTTTTTGTTCATTGATTTACTCGTTTTTCCGTGTAAACAAATCAATACTTGATTGTGTAATCGATTGTTGTTTTTTGTGAGGTGTGTACTATGTCTATAACACTCAAAAACTGAGGAACGTTTACTTTCTAGTTTCTTTTTTTGTCTGCCTGTTTTCGATCATTTATTTGTTCTGTTTTTGCTAGATTTCCTTTCGAATATGTCCAATATTTTCTCATCAGCACTGCTTAAAATTATTCAATCATATATATGATTTTTTTTGTAAAATTGTTTCTACTCTTATTCTTTTTCCATTCATTGATTGATTAATTGATTCGTATTTTTTTTATTCGTTTGTTCATTCATTCATTCATCCACTCATTCATTTATACACCCATTTATTCATTCATTCATTCATTCAGTCATCTTATCCATGCATTCATTCATTTAATCATCTTTTTATTCATTCATTTATCCTTTTATTCATTTAGTCACCCATTTATTCATTCGTTCATTTTTTAAACAGTTTTTTTCAATTTATCCATTTAATTGCATGAACACAAACCGAATAGATAAAATATAATTGATGTTTTCCATGCCAATATTTTAATACAAATAAGCACTTATTTATAATTAGTTATCTTAGTGTAGAGCACATCTAACAGCAGTCCCATCAATCAAACTAATGATGATCATTCATATGTATATTTCTAATATTTGGATCCATGTTCAAGACATGAAATGTTTATTCGAAATAACTAGTCTTTAGCACGATTTCTTTGCGTCAACCTCTCAAGTTCGATTACCAGTGAGCCCTCATACAAGGCTTGTTATATATGACTTCTTTGTACTGTCCGAATAGATTTAACGTCAACCCGAAGGAAAGCTAGGTCGTAAACCCATTTGTTTTCACTTCAACTGATCCGATCTAAAATCTAAATTCCCAATATAATGATTTTACAATCGTAAAAATAACAATCTCTTCTCCATTTGTTATTATTTTTTGTTTGTGAATCACACTGCATCAAATCCCAACCACAATTACCAGAAAGAGGGGCTTTACCAGTTTTCAATCTACGACTTTTTTGTTAATCGGAAAGAGGGACAAGCGCGCACAGTCAGCGTCTTGGGGAAACGGCCTACAGGTTGAATGAACTACTGACGTAGAAGATTTATTGTTATTTTTCCCCTTTTTTCGGTGATAATTAGCAGTTAGGCATATCAATGAACAAGAAAAAAACATAACGTCCAACAAAAATATTTAATTTGTATGTTTTTCCTTTCTTGTTTTTCATAATCATCAGCTAGTGAGAAAAATAATACTAGAAGTGATCTATCATAAACAGGAACCTGCGCTGTGCGGTACAGGTCTTTAATATGTAACGAATCGTGTGTTATTAACACTTTATCACTAACAATCTAACGTTGTTTTAGTTATCACAAACAAAGTTATTCAAAGAACAGGATGTTATACTATAAGTACAAAACACACTCTAATTAAATGAGCAAACTATAAACACGATAAAACTGATCATATACGTTTTTTTCCATGAAGAAAAGATGTGATGCTTTAATATTGTATGCAAATGAAAAAATATATGATAAGTAGTTTCATATCCTTTAGAATTATACTTTTTTTAAATATCCGATCCATGATGTATAAACCGTTTGATGGACATTTTTTATTTATTAGAAGTTTTTACAAAGCACCAAAATATACATGTGTACATTTGATCGAACGCTTTCATCCGGTACCTATTGCTTAAGCAGGGGCGGATTTTGAGGGGGCAAAAGGAACCCCTTTTAGCTAAGTAGACTAACTGACTGAATAGAAGATGTTTTCTCTCCAAAGAGGTATTATTACTACGAGAAAATAAGTGATACACATTCATTTTTTGTTTTGTTTATTATTTTACGGTATTTTGAATCATAGCTAGTAACTGTTGAACTAAAGAGAAAAAGTTTCTTTGAATTTCTTAGAATTAGTGTTACGAAACGGTTACAGAACACAAGTTATAAGATATTACATCTAGTGGGTTACGAGAGAGATAAAAAAAATTCAGCGTAGTCCATGCATTGCGTGACTATCAATCGCTAAAGGGTGTGAGCGAGTAGTCTATTTAATTTCTTGCAGAGCTTATAATAATAATAAATAAACTTTATTTCTATAGCGCACTTATCCTATGCTCAAGGCGCTTAATTAAGAACCAGTATATATCCCATGCGGTGTTAGTAATATTTGACGATGGCTACAGCTGTGAATATTTACAGGCAAATATGACAAACTCGACAAAGTTTAGGATATCATATCATTTAGTTTCAATCATAAGAGCAAAGATGGTTAGCTACTCCATATAGTTGGTTGGTAGGTTAGTAAGTAGGTTGGTAGGAAGTTTCACTGATTGTTAGGCTGGCTTGTTTGCTTGTTTGGCTAGTTTGCTTGTTTGGCTAGTTTGATTGTTTGTTTGCTATTGTTTGAGACATTTCTTTTATGCATGGGAAAAGTTAACAGGTTTTTTTAGCATCGAGTTTCGTAGGAGTTTGCCTGGCATATAAATATATAATGCTATAAAATACAGCACATATTAGGAAAACAAGCACATTATATCTCCTATTTTTAAACCTGTCTAATGTAAAAAAAAAATGAGGAATTACGTACAAAGCAGCAGGATGTTTAAAAACTCATTTCGAAGTAAATAAACCAGTTGGATGTAGTTCAACGCTCTAGTGGTTGCCGGTTTGGAGGTTTGAAGAGCGGGCATTTATGATAAAAAAATTGAATTTTACAAGTGATACACCCATTTGTAAAGGGCTGCGATGATTGTCCAAAGAGGGACGACATAAAACATTTAGAAAAAGATTGAACAGTAGTGTTATTGGAAAAACAATTAACACAGATGATCAAAGTTTCAATTTTCAGAAATAATTCAAAATATATCCAGCTCAATTTTTTTTCCTTTTTTACATTGAACCACTCGGTGCTAGTAATGAATCGATTGATAAAGAATGGGTAATTCTTTTATTTGTGTGCATTTCGTGTCTTTTAATTTTTTTTACGTCTAATGTTTGAAGCCCTATTGGTACGTTGAATACATGTTAGATCTTTCTGTTTACGTTTTTGACGTTTTTGCCTTACGTCGCCTTTTGCTTACATTTTGCTGTGTAAACCATAATTTTGATAAATGTACTCTCAATCTTTATACGTTTTACATTGCTGATATATCAAGGATTAAGTAACCACGAAAGTTCTGCAAGTTATAATGCCCGCGATAAGTGATATTTTTACTCCGGTTTTCGTATGCGTCTTATATTTATACAACGTTATATTCTTACGTCGTTTTGTATGCAATACACCGCTTGTTACTGCGGTTAATCTTACGTTTTTTTTACAGTTAGGAGACGTTTTTTTTTTTGTACACCTAGTGGTTTCTGCAATACTTTACGTTTCGTACGATCGCTGCGTAAGATCATCATTTGTGCAGCCCTCGCTAGCACGAAGGTTTAACATATTACGTAAATACGTGCGTATGTTCATTGTGCGTAATCATGGCTACTAGTGTTTTTTTCGCACGTTTCATGTGCGTATATTCTCTATAACGTGCATAATCGTTAATAACACGAATTAGATTGTTTTATAGAGAATACCATCAATAGCAAAGTTATTGATCCCCGTATTACCGATTACTTGGGCTTCCTGTGTAATTGTATCAAACTTCTCTACAGTTTTCACACCCAGTCCTCCAAAACAATAAATGTCGGTACCATATGCAACCGCTGCAAAGTCATTGCGGGCTTCGATAAGACCGCTGTCTAGTAGTTTCCAGTCATTTCTCTTGGGCTCAAGGACTTCAATGCTTGATAATGTATGGCTGTTGTCGCGACCACCAAGGACGTAAATAGCGTTTCCAATAACAACCACGCTGAATTGAAAGCGCGCAATATTTAAAGGGCTGAATGATGTCCATTCACCTTTTTTAACATTGTAACAATGGACGCTTGATAAAGGTCCGTTATTCTCGTTGTATCCTCCGATGACGTACAATTTGGGACCAATAAGAGCCATTCCTGAAAATATTCGTTAATAATAGTTATCAATGTATTATATGCTTTATTGTACCTAAAACAATATGTATTATATACCTTATTATACATAAAACAATATGTATTATATGACATATTATACTTAAAACAATGTGCAGTCATGCGCAGAGCATTTACCTGGTAATCGACGGCTCTCAGGCATCATGGGTAAAGTAACCCACGTTGATTTCTTGACGTCATATTTGCACGCGCCATCAGTGTTCAATCGTCCTCCAACTACATAGATGCAGTTCTTTCCTGGGCACACCCCAGCACCTCGTGTATCTAGACCTACAAGACAATCCAAACGTTAATATATTTTAATTGACATTATGTACTTATATTTCAAAAAGCGTTGTAGGAATAGCACTTGTGCAAATGAGAATGAAGCACCAAAAGAAGTTGTAGTTTTTGCAATTAGTCCTACGAAAATCAGAGTTTTGTTTAATGTTTGTGCTTACTCTTCGAATCGAAATCGTCGTTTCTAAGGTGTTTCAAAGTGTTTTTACCAAGAATTTCATAATTAAGGGGCTTTCTTTGTCACTTTGAGCCCTAAGGCCTCAGTGAAGAATTGACGTTTCCTAATTAGCGTCATTGTAAGACAGTTAATTATAAAAAACATTCTTCAGCAAATGTCAAAGGCTATCAGTGCTTCGGAGAATAAAGGGACGACATTTGGTGTTTCAGTAATTAAAGACAATTCATGTTAATGGAGCCAGTCCAAGGATTAGTAAGAAAAAAACAAGGCTCCAGGATTTCAACATCCCTCACTCCTACTTATTCGATACACAAAATCTTAGAAGAATTTGCGCCTGACAAATTGCATCGTAGAACAGTTACACGCTCAAACGTTGCAAAACTTGTCGCACAGTTTTCAGCCATTACTTAAAATCTCACATAATTAAAGTTTGCGAGAATTTGTGTGCTGCGCGTTAATTTAACGCTGTGATTTTAAACAGTTTTCACTAGCAACGCAAGAATATGCGCAAACACATTTAAGCTCAAGAAAAAAGTAACAATCTTCGCTAACACAAGCACAGGGATGGAAACAATTAAAGAACCTTCGCCTACGCAAGAACAAGTGCAATGATGGAAACATTTGATCCTTTTGCTTGCTTTAGCGAAGGTTCTGTTAAAATATTTTTTGTTCTTGTGCTTGCGTTGCTAGTGAAAACCAACTGGTTTTAATCTGCGTTTGAAATACTTTACCTGGTCCTACGGTTAACCAACTCTTATCCATGACGTCATACTTTTCCACTCTGTTTTCAAACACAGTATAGATAACGTCCGCAATCCTTACTGCACAGCGCCAATCCCCGTCACTGTTATCAATAGGAACCATAGCGTAACATGTCACGCATGCGCCTTGGACAGGCTCAAACCGCTCAACGATTCCATCCTTTTTGCTGATGATGTATAAAGATAAAAGCTCTTTTCGTGGACGATGTGGTTGATTTTCGGGATCCCTGTGATAATCCAGTGCTTTTTCGATTTGCTTTGAGCACAGGGCTTCGATCTCAACTAGTTCAGGGATGACTTTTTTTCGTAGAACTGACTCCGGGATTTGGTCAAAGCGAACCTCTTGAAAAACCCATTCGACAACCTCTCGTCTGGAGAAAATAAACAATGAATGAATGAATGAATGAATGAATGAATGAATGAATGAATGAATGAATGAATTAATTAATTAATGAAGGAAGGAAGGAAGGAAGGAAGGAAGGAAGGAAGGAAGGAAGGAAGGAAGGAAGGAAGGAAGGAAGGAAGGAAGGAAGGAAGGAAGGAAGGAAGGAAGGAATGGAGGAAGGAAGGAAGGAATGAATGAATAGGTGAGTAAGTGAGTGAGTGAGTAAGTGAGTGAGTGAGTGAGTGAGTGAGTGAGTGAGTGAGTGAGTGAGGGAGTCAGTCAGTTTCTAACCTTTCATCACGATCTTTCATGTACCACAAGAGCACAGCATTATAGATAATCTCTTCCTTCGCAACTCTCAAGCCATCTCTTTGAATTATATCTCGAACTTCCTTGGCTTCAAGCTCCAGAAACTGTTTCTCTTTTGCTACGTGCTCAAAATTCCATTCGATGAAACGTTCGATTTTATCCAGCATTTCATTCAAACTGTTCGCTTTGGCTAATTGCATAAGACGAAGACAGTTTTGTACGTTGATGTCCGAGATGAGGTTTTCCACTGTAGTGTTGATTGCTTCTTCGTTCTGGGAATGACAAGAAAAAAATATTTCATTCGTCCTTTACATCGTGGGGTTTGCGTCGTCACATAATCCCAACCCACAACGTGACAACACTAATTTTTCATTGACACTCGTACAAACAGAAATGGATGGATAGATAAAATGAATGAATATATCATTTCAAACGTTTGACAACGAATCGTACAAGAACGTGGGCCAATAAACAAAATAATTTAGAGCGTGCAAACAGTTTGCATTGCATATTTGTGGCAAAAGACCACTTGCACTACTGACAGCTTAACAACTGCATAAAACCTGTATGGATCTTGTTTTAAAGCAATTGAAGGGTTGTCCGTCAAATTAGTATTGAATGGACGAACAAGCAAACAAAAAAACGGGCATACAGTGTGGACAGACGGACAGATAGACGGAAGGGACGGATGGATACAATACAATGCAATACAATACCTTTATTTATACACGAATGATCAGTTAATGTTAAGTAGATATTAAAAAAATACACCTACTTTTGTTCGGCCTAGAGGCCGTGTATCATAAAAAAAATCTAATTATGAAAATATTATAGTAATATCAAAAATATGTGGAGAAATAAACATTGAATGGATGGCTGGATGGATGGATGGAGGATAAACAATAGATCAATAACAATAATACATCAACAACTACAATAAACTATGAAATGTTATCGTACTGCTCTGTTACATTCGTGAGTAATATCAAATCTCGTTGACTTTGACTATAAGCCCTTTCTAATTTTAACACCATTTCTTTTAATTTTCCTGATTAGTCGATCAATTTCTTCCATTTGTAGCTAAGCAACAAGTGCTTAATGTTTCCTGTTTGTGTCCAAGGCCGTCTGATTGCTAAACTAAAACTCAAAATGAGCAAAGTGAGACAAGTTGTTTCCTGAAACTGACGTAAGAGACCAACCAGTCTTTTGCTGTCCCATTGATACCGCAATGCATGGTGGAGCTTGTTAAGTAAACTAGAGTGATTTACTAACCCTAACTCTTTGCTCAGGTCCAGAAATATACCGTAAGAGACGACTTATCGTCGATAGTTTTCTGTACGTTATGAATATGATAAAAAGAAGTGCATGACTAGTGGACTGGAGTATGAAGATCATTAATGCTGTCTTTATGATGTTTTAACTAATTCATATAAGCAAAATGAGCATTTTCAATATTCTTTTAACCACTGACGACTTTTATTTTGTCAGATTCAGTATGATCTAAGCTTCATTTTGACACAGGAGCATCCACATGTTTTGATTGATTCCAACAAGAACTACTGTTTTAATTCGTACGGAGATTGTAATCAGTCGAACCATCAGTTGGTTGAGACAGCTGTCTGGGCATTATTTGCTCTTGCTCACGGTTCATCTACAACCAAATTATTACTTCGTTTTTTTTAATAGCTTAAAAATACGCATTGATTTCGATTTGTTTGTGTTTGTTAATGGTTGCTTCTCGTTTATCAATTCTGACTGATCAAATGCGTTTAATTGTCGATGTATTTCAATAGCATAGTCAGTCCCAAATGGTAACCGAGGCAGGCTAAATTTTCTCCTTAACCAGCGCAGTCTGAGAGAAAAATAATGATGATAAAAAGGCATGCATCTACAAGATTTTAACCGAGGCGATTGTCTCGCTTGTCTCAATGTAGCTATGGCTCTGTATTTTCTTTGCTTTCTGCTTCCTTAATTTATGCAATTTATCAATAACTTTTTCATCCATCCATCCATTTATCTATCCATCCATCCAGAAAAACAGAACATTCAAGTGGCTGCGGCGTTTCTTTCAATGTAAAACCTTGTACGAAAAACTGAGTGTTCGCTATCTTGATTGGCCAGTCACTATTCTTTTGTATGAAATTCATTGCCGAGTGGCATTGGAAAACAAAAAGGTCTTCAGTACATTCTTATTAAAGCATCTACTGAAGGAGACTGCTTGATCTTATAGTTATTTGTAGTGAGTTCCAGTGCTTGGGAGCGCAGAAAAAATACATTAAATAGAGAAACTTTTTTTCAGCACTGCAAAACCACCGTGCAGGACTATTTTTGATGCGTTCACTTTATTTTATTCTATATTTATACAATAAAAGGCACTAATTGAATCCTGTAGCTTATCATTATAATCTTTCGTTAGGGAGATAGACTTCTTATTCAGTAAGTACAATATTAGAATGGTATACTTCATGATAACCGACTATTATGAACAGAGTTTTAGATCGATGATAAAGATATGTTTATGATAAAAGTTCATTGTACAAACCGTTGTCTAACCAAACATAGCAATTCAGTGTAGACGGTAGCTAGAATTAGTATAACATTTACATTTGAAATAGTAGTATATGGGTAATAGTGTAAGTTATAATGTTGAAAAGTGGTTCAAATTATTTTTCGTTAATATGAGGAACAACAATGATAAAAATAGAAATTATGAAAATATGAAACTTAAACGATAATAGATCGTTTTTTTTTTTCAATTTGAGGCAACAATCTGAAAGAAATACAACTGAAGAATACGTATCAATATTCAGTTTACAAATTAAATTCCAGTTAAAAATTCATTTATTTTGGTGTCAGTAAAAAAAGAGAAAAAGAATTTGGACTCATACTGGGCTACTTGCGCTACCCTTTGATGTTTTGAAAATATATAGAAAACAAAAGTCTTTTCTCCATAGCTATAGCAATTACTATAATTGATACTCAATTTTCACTAAAAGCAACGCTGACAAACGAAACAAAGAAGATAAAAAATCTAAAAGAAGTAAACTTCATGAAGAAAGAAAAACAATGCAAATTTGTTTGGTTGAAATTCGTCTCGCATATAAATCAATTAGCTTGCAATTGTTTTTGTAGAGAAGAGAGAAAGAATGACTATCGTTTATATGTAAGGACTATCGTTTATTTTTTTTTTTCTCGTTTTGAGCTGTCGTGCAGCAAGTCTGTCAAGTTTAATTTCAGCCTATTTTAAACAAACTTTAAAAATAAACATTGATTCATCCATACTTTAAAGTGTTTTGCGAAATGAATTATGACGGCTTCACTTTAACCGTAGCACAGTAAAAGTAGATAAAAATGTTTTTCATTTCATTGTTTTATTCTCTTTCTGTCCTTCCGTTTCGTCCATCTATCCATCCATCCATGCATCCATGCATCCATCTATCCATCCTCCATCCATCCATCCATCTATCCATCCATTCATTCATTTATTCATTCAATGATGCTACACACCTACCTTAACAAGGCATGCTGCTTCCAATAAATCTTCATTATTCTTGATGTCAATCCTTAAATTCCCAGTGTACAAAAACTCCAACATCACAGCCATCATGTCTGGCTTGATATTCTTTGGTAAACAAATCTCGCTCCCCTCTTCCACATTGGATGTAAACAGTTGTCTGAAGTAAGGCGATGTCGCGGCCAAGATCGTCTTATGTGCGGGTAAGGTGAGATTTCCAACTTTGAGCGTAATATCGCATAATTCCCCATTCGACTTCATCTCATACAATGTCTCAAAAGCTTGCTTGTGATGGTGTTTTGATTCACTTATTGAGAGAATTGATGATTTCGAGCTGGCTGACATCGTGGCCTCTTGTTCCAATTAAAGTATTTCGCAATACGTTTCAGCAGGAGTTTTGTTTTGTTTTTCAATGATTCCACTATAGTCGACAACGCTCAATCGGATGCGTGCATGCTGCAAAAATGATCGTTTTCGGTTCGATATTGTCGTGAGCCACTTCGGTACACTTAAATCGCGAGATTGAGAAGAGTTCTTATGTGATTGCAATTTAAACAACCTTTTTATGTATAACTATAAACTTTCCAATGTGACTCTGCCCAATATGTTATCTACTTTGGTTATATTCGATGATGTTCTTATTGCTGGATCACCATAAATCTCTTCTACAGAATACCAGTTGCAAATGAGAAAACATAACATTAAATCCTTAGTCTTCAGATGACGTTTGTTTTCGGAAATTGTTGGAGTAAGTCACGCTCCAAGATCTCCCATTGATTTGGCGGGTTCTTGACTAGTATAGAAACGGACTAGTTCTATTTCGTCCTTTTTTGAGTTTCCGGTTTAATGGCGCAGTCGATAGAAAAAGGGAGAAATTTCCGTCAGTCTATATAACGATCTGGTTCCAAACTACCAATGTTGTAGTACAAGTACCGACAGAGCGTTAATGAGTTTCAGAACATGTGCATTGATTACCTCCGACTAACATACACAGATGAAGAACATAACAACTGAGAAATCTTTAAACATTAATCATTTTCTTTGATTGATTTCCTGATCAAAATCACATATTTCATTGGTTTATACTATTGCGCACCTGCGCGTCAACGTGGTCAATGACGTCACGGTAACCTAACCTAACTATTACCATTAATGCTTGTTGATAATATTCTTTAAATGAATTCCGGTCCAACGTTATTTTTTACTTCCATTACGTCATTGATATAGTCTTAACTAGAACTAGTTGGTCGTCAATTATGTCTTTTTTGAACAATTTCCGATCTAGATGTTATTTGTTGCGGGCCGTACTATCTATCAAATCAGTGGAACCATCAACTTCATTAGCGATATACATATAAACTTGATTACTGGAACAAAATTGCTGGTGTATTTGTAAAAAATGTTCTACTTTTCTTTCAATTGAGCGGCCTTTTCGTAAATATATTCGATATTTGTTGAAGGCATGCAGAGTTTTCAATTTCAGCAATTTAGTTTATTTGAGTTCTTCGTAGATGAGTAAAACATCAGGTAGAGATTGTATGTCTGTGTAAATTGTGAACTAAAAGTAATACAACTTTTTGTATGAGTGGAGAGTTATTTTCTTAAATTCCATGTTTTTCTAAATGTATCTCATTAAACAGCAATATTGTCTCAGCAATTTAGTTTATTTAAAAAAGTATGTTGGAAACATTATTTTTGCATGCACTGTATCAAAAGAATTTGAACAAAATCATGAAATGCTAAAGCTGCGCGAAATTTCAATTAATTCACAATTATGATGAATGGAACTGGTTAGCTTCACATGTGATTTCATTATATTCTCGTTTGTGCAGACTTTCAGTCAGTTGCTAAGAAACCATTCACTTTTGAAAACAATTTATACAGTGTGTCCCTAGCTCGATGTCACGTTTCAAGGACTACTTATTAGAAAATATCATATTTCCATTCAGATGGTTTTTGAATTGAAATTGAAATTTTGATATTCCGCAAGGGGAGGGGGTAAGTGCGAGTTATTAATTTTTTATTGAAAGGGAGGGGTGGGCATATTTGATGTATTGTTGATAAGGATAGTTGTTATTGTGAACTACAGCTGAATAAAACAAAATACTTTGTAATCAATCAATTCACAGTTGCAAACAGTGTCATAATTCAGATACTTTTTGCGACCCGAGTTAGCAGATGAAACCATTAACGGTTCAAAAAACTCAATACTTGATTATTTAAAAAGATATCTGATAAGTTGGACTTGATTTCCTGCTGCGCATTCAAATGAATTTCTAATTTAAGAAAGCAATTATAAATTATCTTTCTAAACTTCCTCTGCGTGTAACAAGCAAAATATATTGTTTAATGGACTGACGACAAATTGACTCTTTCATTAATATGTAAAATATTGCAGTTGATGCTGTGTTTTTTTTTTTTTGCATCCTATACTAATTATTTTGTATCATCTGTATAACTTTTTCCTCCATTTGAAATCTGTTTGTGAAAAACGTTTTAAGCCTTTGAGCTACGCGTAGCTTTGAAACGTTTTTATCCACAAAATCCTATCCGTACTGGTTTCCATGGGAGCTGAGGCTTCAGTTTTTCCAGTACTATTCATGCAGCCTGAAGGGCGTTGTAACAGCTGCACAGCTAGATTGAGTTGTTTTTTAGTAGAGTTGTGATAGGGCCATGAAAGATCGAAGGAAAAGGAAAACAAGCTTCGATTACATCAAATAGCTTTATTTGTGAGGGTGAATATCCTACAATTTTTCAGAAGAACTTCATCGAAAAGTTTTGAAAGGCTTATATATTTATGACAAAAGGTGAAGAAAAAAAATAAAGCATACGTTCTCATGGCTCCCAGCATCAGTGCATGATAACCATAACATACTATCATCAAAATTAAATCACTTACTGCCGTTCTATACTTTGCCCGGTTTTTGCTCATCTTGACTTTTGCAATTAAAAACAAATCCAAAAATCGCAAATAAAACTGAATACCCGTAGGGGAAATTTAAAATGAGAACTTTTTAGCAAACTTAATGTTAACTCAAAACCCACGCTCTGAATTTTAAAACTCTAAAAAACTACGGAATGGGAGTCTAGTAGAACACTCGTCAGTATTATTTAAATTTTTTTCATTCTGAAAGAATCATATATTTGCATTCAGTGCTCTTGTATTGGTTTTCTTAGATCTTTAATCACACTTATACGAATAACCCTGAACCGTAATTAAAATTAAGATTGCATGATGTTTTTGTTCAAGAGGTTCCTAACTAGAAGTGTCCATCTAATTGATTCGAGCATCAATTGCCCGAGTAAAAAGTCAATTAAATCTACTCGCAGAAAAACTGTTTCAAATCTCGAATAAAAACACAATCAAGATCAAAAACCATTCTTTTTACAGTTTATTTATATCTTAGTTCTCCAGCGCGTGCATTTGGTGAATAATATTTTCTCGCGCGCCTTTGACAGGCTCTTTTCAAAAGCGCGAGCGAGCGCGAACCTGTTTGACAGTTAGTCAAAGCGCGTGCTTATTTTTTCATGCGCGTTACAACGTATTTTCAAACAGTCCTGTATTTTTCGAAGCCTAGATTCTTCATCATTTTTAACAAAAATGTTTGCATTTCATTTTGTGTGGATATTAGTTAATGTTCAGTTAGTCTATTCTATTCCCAGCGAAGTTAAAATTGGTGGAGTTTTCTGCGACAGTGTAGATTCAAAAGAAAGAGCAGCATTTCTTCTTGGAATTGAGCACATCAACAACGATTCATCCATTCTTTCAAATACACGTCTTGTCGCCGTAGTTAATGACACTTCTAATCTGAACTCGTTCAGCAATATCGAGGCTGTGTATTGGCTGATTCATAATGGTGTGTCAATTATTATAGGGCCAATGACATCTTCGATGGTTAAAACTACCTATCCAATCAGCGAAGGCTTTGGAGTCCCACAAGTTTCTCCCTACGCTACTGATCCGACTTTTGTCTTCTCGCCTCATCGTTATAAATACCTAGTGCGCATGAGTAGTAGTGATTCAATTGAAAATCACGTTCTAGTAGACTTTATTAGTCATTTCAACTGGACTCGAATGGCTTTGTTGTCTTCTAGGAGCGATTATGGTCTCAACGGACTTGTAACCTTCAAAGACGTCGCCGCTCACAAAGGATGGCATTTAGTGGCGTCGGAATCATTCCAAGAGTATACCAACATATCAAAGATCAATGCTACTAATCAGTTAGTTCACTTTCGTGGTCGTGGCGCTAGAATTATTATCCTTAACTGTATGGCACAGTATATACATCCTATATTACAACAGGCACGTGACTTGGGCGTCCTTAAAGATCGAGTATGGATAGTTACAAATGGGGCCTTTGCGCACAAAGGATTGTACGTCTCTGGTTCGGACGTCGCTGACTACCTTCGAGGCGTAGTCGGAATACGGCATACTTTTGGTAAAGGGCGTAAGACAAATGTATTCAAATCAGCATGGAAAACCGCTGGACAGCCGGCTATTGACTTCGAGAACGCAGCCGCAGTTGGTCATACTTTTGATGCAGTATTAGCGTCTGCCCATGCTTTACAGATTTTTTTTGATCAAGGATATAATTTGACTGATATTTCGCCTAAATTTGGAGTTTACGATAGCTCTCCAACATTAAAGAGGCCAGAAGGTGAACACTTGGTTGCTAGTTTGAAGAAAGTAAACACGTCAGGTGTAATGACCAATCGATTGATGTTTGATGATATTGGATCACCAGTCGAGGATCAGTTTGATGTCGTTAACTTACGAAGGTTTGGCTTTGAGAAGGTTGGATACTGGAGCCCTTCAACTCGTCTTGTGATGGATTCGCGCAAAGAAATCGTTTGGCCTTCGGGACATGTCGATATTCCATCGGACGTCGCTTTTCTTATCGCGAACCGTACGCTCCGAATCGTCACAATTCACGAACCACCGTTCGTCTACGTATTCAACAATACGATCGATGGTAAGACCAACTACATTTATGGAGGCTTTTGTATTGAGCTTCTTAAATCCATAGCTGAGAAGCTGAAGTTTACCTACACGATATATCCTGTTGCAGACGCACACTTTGGATCACAGGACCCAGTCAGTAAAGAATGGAATGGAATGGTTAATGATCTCTTACAAGGCAAAGCCGATATGGCTGTAGCATCATTTACGATCAGCCCTTCCCGACAGCGGGTCATTGACTTTACACAACCATATATCGATCTGGGACTCACAGCGTTGATCAAAGCCATCACTGACACTTCTGATTATTTCTTATTCTTCCGACCTTTCCGTTACGATCTTTGGCTTGCGATCGGCTTTACGATGATCATCGTTGGATTCTTCTTATGGTTTTTCAGTACATTTAGTCCTTATGGATACTACGGTCGGTGCGTGCAGCCATGCCTCAGCCGTGTTCCCAAACGATATCTGAAATACCGAGACACTCTCACTTTAGTGCGAGCATTCTGGTCTTCGGTTGTTTACTACGTTGGACAAAGTTCTGATCATCTGCATCCTGTATGCTCATCTGGGAGGATCACAGTTGCTGTTTGGTGGTTCGCCGTGCTAATCATCGTATCGACGTACACCGCTAACTTAGCAGCCTTCCGGACGATACAGCGCTCAGCATCGCCAATCAGTACAGTGAGCGAGCTAGCACAACAGAACAGTATATCGTATGGTACCGTAGAGGACAGTCAACCTCAGGACTTCTTTGAGTCATCAACAATACCCAGCTATATTACAATGTGGCAGTACATGCAAGCTCATAACTCTCTGGTCAAAAATAGCAAAGAAGGAATTACAAAGGTACATGAATGCAGTGTTGTTTGGATACGATAGAGTGCAAATTAAACGATATAACCGTGAAACTTTAGTAATACAAAATAGTACAACTGTATGTATCTTATATTGTTTAACTAACACTATTTTGTACTACTTTGTAATTAGTGTTTCACTGCATGATTATCTGTTTGTATTCTCGTTGTTTTTATTTGCCTCTTTCTGACTTTTCGAATATTTTTATGTTGAACATTACGTATACCATTACATTACAGTAAATGCATGACAGTTTAGTGTTGACGTGAGGGAGTGTTCAAGCGACACTGTCAGTCTTCACAAGCTTATACAAACATAACTTTGCTTACTTGCCATCGACTTCCACTATTGCCCTATTCACACTATGTCACTATCGTTATTCTTTGTAGGCTCTTGGTGGAAAATTTGCATTCATCTGGGACTCAGCGGTTCTGGAACATGTCGTACACACCCAGAAAGACTGCAGTGACTTAATGACTGTAGGCAGCCTCCTTGGCAAGATAGGCTACGGCTTTGGACTTCCTAAAGACTCACCATTCACCAAACAACTTAGTGCAGCTATATTAGAGTTGAAACACAGCGGGTCACTCGGCGTTCTTGAAAGAAAATGGGTTCACGTTAATGATCGTTGTAACACTGAAAACAACAAAGGAATTCAGTCGGACACGAATGAGCTAGGCTTTGCAAACCTTGCAGGTGTTTTTATAGTTGTCGCGGCTGGCATCGGATGCAGTTTGATTGTCTTGGTGTTAGAATGGCTCTGGGCGGCTTACAACGACGTCGAAGAAGAGCACGATAGCGATGGTGGTAAGACGACCCTAGCTGACGCTCTAAACACACGACGTAAGCGCGCCTTCCACGACTGGAGGCACAGGGAAGATATCCCACAAGTACGCAAGCGCGCAACTTTGATTTGGGACTCAGTGCGGCCTTTGCTTCCTACCATAAGACAGAGGAAAGTTGGGATGAGTACAACAGACGAAGAAATTGATGAGGGCGCTGAGGCTGCGGAGGTCTTGAACCAGGTGCTGTCGTTTACGCACACCGCTGAACTAGAGATTGAGGACGATGGTGACAATGGTAGTTATGTCTTGTGATGGGACGACAAAGAACCATCGTAATTACATGTTTTAAGTTATTTGAAGTAATATATGGGGTCGGTTGCACGAAGCCTGAATAAATCCCGGGGGGGGGGGGGGATCCGGGGATAAACGATCGGGTATGCTCGTCGGAATTTTTCAAAAATACCCCTAAAAGATAACTGACGTTTTTTTAAAAGGGCGTGGCTTCGCAAATTTTTCATCTCTAAAAGATACCAAAAGCAGGAGTTTTAGTGCTATTCAACCCCTAAAGGATACCAAATAGTGAGAATTTGTCAAATTTCATATTTTAAACCCTAAAAGATACCAAATCGCTGATTTTTACCCCTAAAAGATTCGACGAGCATCCCCGATCGCTTATCATCGGAGTCCCCCCCGGGGAATAAATAAAGTTATCCAGCAAATAAAAGATATTCACTACGAAGAATTTAAATTTATGTATAGATTTGATCCACTAATTGGAAATTTGACTATCTATAGATAGCGATACACAGACTATGTGCAGCCAGCTCCAGAGATTGACACAGTTTTTGCAATGAGGCTCGTCTTTTTCATTTCAATGCTTGTATTTTTGGACTTTTATTTATTATATTTATAAGATTGTCTAAATTTTTAGTCTTTTGTCCACCAAACACATCTAATCAGACCAGTGTCTTAAAAAAGTTATTTATTGGGCAATATAAAGAGATTGCTTTTCATAGCCGGTGAAATAAAACAAGTGTGGTGAATTAAACGTATATAAAAGTGACGAAAACGCGAGGTAACAAAATAACACATACGATAAATACGCATATTTCCAAAATTGTTGGCGGACTGAGAGAATGACGGATAATATCGAATGCTGTCGGCCTGACCAAAACGCGGAAAATAAACTATTACAGAATAAAGATCATTATAGAATGAAGAGATAAATGGTGTATATTCAGTTACATTTACCAAGAATATTTAGTGGAGCAAGTTGCATTCGGTATCTAATCCGGCACATCCGGCAGTCCCTACAACGTTTGTGAGTGTTAAGTTGAAAAACACTCCATCTAGCGATTTATATGTTTTCTTATTTCTGTACGTATGTAAAGCCTGCGAATGATACAGCCAAATAATAAACAACACTTGTTGATAACTAGCGCTAGCAGCTCTTTATGAACTAAAACAGAAAAAAAGAAAAAAAAGAAAAAAAACACACTTCAGATAAATATTCAACCTTTTCAATAGTATTTGAGTGTAGCTTGTTCATATTCAATTTAAACAATATTTAAAAAATGTACTATTCAAGAATAACAAAAAAAATAAATAAAATAAAGCATAAAATGATAAATATCTTTTGTAGTCACACATGTTGTCTTTGGTGGGTTTCCTGTGGTTAGCTCCCAGTCTCGCCGCTCGTTTCAATCAGGAAGTGGACTGGAAAGTTATGGTTTGGAGTAAGGTTAGGAAGACAGTATGTTGTAGTTATAATTATCTGTGACTATATTTAGGTGTTTATACCTATTCATTATAATGGGCAATGGAATGGATAAGGTAAACAATTATTTGTCAGTTTTAATGTGTATTTAATGTGTATTTGGTAGAATTTTGACCTATTCTTTTGCTTGCAATTTTCGAGCTCATTTTCTGCATTTCCTTCTGGATGCAAATTATTCCTGAATTCTACTTCCTTTTAGTTTTTCCATGATATTTTATAGATATTTTAGTTCTAGTTTAAGCCTTGTTAGGCGTGTATGTTCTTTTAAAATACATTTTAAATGCAGCTGTTTATTTCTTTATTGGTGGAATTTTTGTTTCGTAATAAATGCTGTCAATCCGAAACTTACGGAAATTATATCGAAGCCGACTATTTGAAGGAATGTGAAACAAACTCAAGTAAAAGTAACGGAATTTGAATACTAACTGATTTATTCGGAATATTTTCTAATAAGTTGAAATGAATGAATAGATAAACTAATCGTTGAATGAATGGGAATGCATAAATAGATGAATAAGAGAAAAATTGATGAATACATGAATTTGTTTTTCTTGTTTCATCTTTATTTAGATTCTTCCAGGTCTCTACCTTGGGAACTTTAGAGGTAAAAGCTCACTACACTGAAAGTGAAATGAGAATGAACATAGTTAATAGAGGGGAATGGTTAGGAAGCCCGGCAAACTTCAAAGAGACAACTCTTTGTTATGATTTATGCTTGGTCACGTGGTTCTGAAGGTGCACACAATCAGCAGTCTGTCTAAAGCAACAAGGGAGTCCTATGACAACAAACTATATTCTACGTCGATTTTAATGACTTATGTTGTTTTTAGGAAAGTTTTAAGTAGTCAGAGTTTTAATGAACCATGTCAGGTCGTAATTGTGAGGTATTTGGTTGTGGTTCATGTCGAAGAATGAAAGGAATTGGCACACGAAAGTTGCCTTCGCCCGGCTGTCAACGAGAAGCGTAGGAAATAGCGCGAAGATTGGCTGTAAACGTCAAGAAAGACATGAGAAATGGACGCTAATATTCGAAACCAGATCAATCACGATCGAGTATATACTTACGAAAAGCATTGTGCTCCCGAAGATGCTGAAATATCTAAGTATTTCTAGTGATTTTGCTGTTTTTGGTAGCATAAATAATCGTGGCGCATATAGCAACCTATAGCTAGCAATTTATGCTATCGCAACAAAAGGGAAAGAAGAAAAAAATAATGCAAAATTAATGATTTGAACAGAAACTTTAATATTCTTGTTAGTTATTGAATATTAACAATAAATATAATTTTTGTTGCTCTTGATGGAATAATAAGGATTGTTTGGCAACTGAAATTTCATAATTGGACTCCATTAATTTAACAGCACTTTCAAACGTTTTTAGTTATACCCGTAATATCTACAGCATGGATATTAGTTTTAGATATTTATTGTCGAAATTGTTTGGTATCAAAAATTTTCTTTGTATATTTTGGAATATGCCATATACCTTGCTTTTATCACACGTGTCACGATCGAGCCTTAATTAATTCTGTGTTAAGCCAACTCACCAGATTTGAAATTTACTTTACTTGAATTTTTACTTTGATGTTTCTCAGAATTTTTTTTACAACAATAACTACCAAAATGCTGCCGTCCGGCTATTTTAATTCCTGACAGAATAGTTCCAGTTGTTCAGGCTGTTTGTAATCGGCTGGCTGCAACGGATGTTTAGTTGCTAATCGTAGCTTGTTGCAGAATTTCTGAAAATCATTACAGTTTATAAATTCCAGGTTGAGCTAAAAAGAGACGCCTGCGGAGGAGGCTAGTTTGTTGTTATGATCGAGAGTGTGCACCCTCGTGATCACGTGACGTCCCTGTTCAACCTCAGATGAATGCCTATTGTTTCCCCCTTTGAAGTTTGCCGGGCTTCCTAACCATTCCCCTCTACTAACTATGGAATGAATGAGGCTTCATGTTTGTTCTAAAGCCACAATGAACAATTTTACACAACTTTGAACATTCGAAGATTGTTTTCAAGAGCATAAAATTTGATCACAGGCAGAATTTACCTGGCAACAAACAATACATGCCAGTAATAGAGACAAGCTTGAAATCTGCACTGGTTATTTTCACTTGGGAATTACATGTATTATAGAGACGTGTGCACAGGATGCATAAATTTACCAAATGCAATCAAGCAATCTTCAAGTGTTGACAAAATATCTCACAAGTCAGCTCAATGACACATGAAAATATCAATCAGATATTTTTGTATGTAAACTTTTAATATTTTTTAAGAAAAGAAAAAGAAAACCCTTTATCATGCAATAGTTTATATAATAAATAGTTTTACTTATCTTTTATAGATTTATTGTTTGTGCACTAGTTTACTCTATATATAGGTGGGCAAAATGTCATTATACTTAAGACTTGTTTGCATTTGTTTTTCAGATGCCAAGGATGTAGAGAAACTAGCAGAGAATAATATAACCCATATAGTATCAATCCATGACAATGCAATGCCATTACTGGATGTAAGTACACAATTTAGTGCAAAAAAAAGATTAAAAAAAACAACTGAAGAGTTTTCGTTATGAATAGATTTTAGAAGATCGCTGGTCGATCTCAGGAATTCAGACATGTGACGTATGTAAAACTGTCTTATTTTTACCGACAGACGAACATTACTTGAGATTTTAAATTCACTCTCTGCCTGTTTTTTTAAGTATCTGGGTTTAGGGGGTTTTGTGAAACACTGATGAACATGTCTGTATCAATGATATTTTGGAAATGATTGAAAACAAGCTGGTTTGTTGTTGTAATAATATCGGTATTCTGTGTGTAATGACTATAATAATAATAATTATAATTATAAATTTATTAGGCACAAATTCTATAGAAATATATTCAAATATTTTATATACTCATGTATTTGACCACTGTCAATTAATTATGTTTTATTTAATTTTGTTTTCAGCACTTAAAGTATGAGTGTATTCAAGCAGCAGATTCACCAGACCAAGAACTGTAATTACTTTGTTAAAATGGATGTGTATCGCTACTGAAACTGAAAGGCCTGTTTACACTAGCAAATTTGACAGTGCAATTCTTGCATGATAACCGCTGTAATCAAGTTGAAAGCCAAAATTGCTTGTGTAAACAGTCTGTAAATCTCACAGCAATAATCGCAGCAAATTTGAACAGTTTGAAAAAGAGCTTGAAAAGTTTTTGAAGCTCATGTTGAAATTGTAGTGCGAACCCTGAAATTCTGTCAACATTAAAGGAGTGTTATTGATAAGATCATGTGAAAGTTACCATGATGACCATGCAGTGATGCAAGGCTCAACCCTGGAGTATTTTGAGCCTTATAGTGGCTAGCTGCAATAATGATGCTGATGAAGTTTACCATCAATGATAATCAAGACTGATAAATCAGGGCTTGAAATAGCAGCCTGCCAATGGCCAAATGACAGGCAGAATTCAATATTTGGCAGTCCAAAATCATCTTGGAAAGCCAAAAAAATATATAAAATTGAAGGTAAAAATTTGTTCCATTTGTCAAAAACAAAAAACATTGGCAGTCCAGTTTTATTTCTTATTTCGAACCCTGATAATTATGATGAATTGATTGTTGTGGTGATAAAGATGGAGGAAAAAATCACAAATGTCTCAAAAGTGATTTTAACATTTTATCTTTCAGACTGCCATATTTTGAGCAGTGTATTAGATTTATCCATGACTGTAGGTAAGTCAACCAGAAGGCAGACAAACAAATGGACACATGTACCTCTGGGGCTGGTTGTGCAAAATCTGGATACACTGGGTCATTTTTACCCCTTGAAAAGAGTAGTTTTTTAACCCCAAATGACTCTGTCAGATGAGTTACTTTGAATCTTCCTAAGATTTAACTAATCACTCTTGTTTAGAGTCAAATTGATTATTCCAAGGAACTCTTGAAGAGTTGAATTACTCTGTAGAAATGTCAAACAACTCTAAAGAATAGTAAAGGTCAGTTCTTTGGAAGAATCAAATTAAAACTACTCCTTTCAAGGGGTAAAAATGACCCTTTTGTTTTTACAGTGTAGTACCATTTACTGGATGAAAGACATCCACTCTCAGATGAAAGGTTTTCTCCATGTTCAATGTTGTTCCTGAAATCAACGGTGTGCTAAGATGTGTGTGCAAATAGTAAATGTCAGGGTGGTTCAAATGTGATTGGTAGTCTCCCCAGCAATCAAAATGAATTGAAATTAAAGTTATTAATAGGGTTTTACATCTGGCTATATATTGGTGAGAAGTTAAAAAGTACATTATTGCATTGTTATTAATCTCATATTTGTTGTGTTTGTTTTTTTAGAGTCAATAATGGAAACTGTCTCGTGCACTGGTAAGAGAACTCTAAAAAACAATATAGAAAACAAAATATGAATAACTAAATTAAAATTTTACACATCTCATCCACATAGTGGTTATTTGTAATAATCTTGGAGTTCCTATGTGTCTTTTAAATTGCCCTAGTTTACTATGACGTCACCTCTTGTTTTCGTGGGAAAAAATCGCCAAACTCAATAGAAAATTTGAAAAAAATTGCTCCCATCGCAAGAGTTAATCTAAAATAGCCTGGGTTTGAAATTTAATTTGTGTTTTTATTTGCCAAATAATATTCATGGCGAATTTGCGTTTATTCAACCACCTCTAACGATCATGATTCTTTGTTTTTAAACTATAGATTTTTTAGAATTGTTGTGATATGACGTCATAGTGAATTAGGGTCATTGAATATCAGGTTAATTTGATTCAATGCAGCATTGCCGGAATCTCGAGGTCAACCACCATAGTAGCTGCATATATTATGACAATAACCACTCTTAATTGGCGTGATACTTTACGAGCAATCAGAGTAAACAGAATGGTCGCAAATCCCAATTATGGCTTTAAACGTCAATTGCAAGATTTCTATAACAAGAATTTAGAAGATGTGAGTAATTGTCTTTTTGTTTGTCGAGTCTGTCTGCATTTATTTGTCTGTCTGATTGTCTGTTTATCTGTCTGTTTGTGTGTTTGTTTGTATGTCTATCTGTTTGTTTGTGCATCTGTCTGTCTGTTTTTCTGTGTGTTTGTTTTTCTGTTGGTTTTGTTTGTTTTTGTGTCTGTTTGTCTAATTGTTTGTTTTGGATGTGTCCACATTGTAGTACTTAACAATATAATTTATTCTTTTTCATACTTGATGCCACAACGAAGTGTAACTTTAACACACGCTGCACTGTCCCGGAAACTATGATCATGATAGCTCAATTATCTTTTGTTGGACATTTCCAGGTTAAAATTAAACTTCATTGTCGATATCCTGATCTAAAGTTCGAAGGAGAAGAAGATGCTTACTTGAAATCTTTGCTTGCAAAAGCTGAGCAACCGAACGATAAAGACGATGAAGACGACGACGTTGCTAATATTGTACACATGTACAGAGAAAGAAATAAAGCATTGAGAGAAAGATCGAATAACAACACCGGTACAAGTGACTCGACAGCAGCAGAAGGTAAAGTCAGTGGGGATTCTGGTCCAAGCTAGCAAACGTTGTGAGGACAAACAGTAATAAAATGTTCAGTGACCGTGAACACGACTGAACATATAGGGCTCCCTATATCTAGCTCCGCTTTAATTTTGCCGCAGATATGATCGACCTATTTTCTTTTGCGGGGGATTAGCGTATTTTGTTATTCGGGATTTCACTTTTTTCCGTCCATGGAAATCCATCTTTTCCTTTATGCGTGATTCGTGAATGGAGCCATTATAAACGTGATTCGGGTTTGGTACTCACCTCCCTCAAACTATTACTCTGACTGTAACTTCCTAACGGTGATCAAGATCTGACTTTTTTTGGGCGTTGTTTGTCATTATTCAATGTTTTCATGACATGATTGGCTTTTGAAATGGCATCTTCGCTGACATTAGTACAAATCAGTATCTGAAACAATTTTCGTATTTCCCGTGCTGTGGGAAACGGCCAAAAACAAATGGAATCACTATTTTTGGAATGGACCGGCTTGTGTCGTAGGAAAATGGACAGGACAATGCCTGCTTCGAGAAATAAGACGGAAGACAAACTGCAAGAAATTTCTTTTTGTTGTTACTAAAGACTGAACTTTTTCAAATACATTTTGGAATTTATCAATCGCACTTTCAAATATATAACCACGACAACGGTGATAGTAGTCTCCCTCGCATCCGTTTGCGGTCTGTTCGGAAAAATGACCAGAAACGGATGCGAGATAGACTACCGTGATGTGGAACCATAGTGCACTTTCGATATGCGTAAATTACAGGGGCGGATTCACGGGAGGGGCAAGGGGGACCAACACCCCCTACTTTTAGGAAAAAACTCCTATATTTTTTATACATCATTTGTTTAAATTTTTATTTTGATCGGTCATTTTGGAGCTAGTTGTGACCCCCCCCCCCCCCCCCCCTTGAAAATTTTCTGGATCTTCCCTGAATGATAGTCACATATGTTTGTTTTAAAACGTATACCAATGATATTGATATGGAATTTTTATGACTCACATTTGTTATGAAATCATATGTTCAAATACCCCTTAAAATTTATACCAAGAATGATAGTATGAAATTGATAAGGCTTTTCATGTGAAATATGTTTAACTACCCTTTATAAGAGTACAGACATTAAAAGTAAGCAATGGTTATCACTATTTAGTTGTAAATAGCACTATTTAAACAAAAGAACACAATAGAATTAGCATAAAATAGCACTATTTAGTGGTATTTATGTTGCACACTTTTATTGTTTGCACTATAATGTATAGCAAAAATAATAGTATGAAATTGATAAATGTTGAGGTAAAAACTAGTAAAAAATAGTAGGTATGACTGCGTTGGTGTTTCTAGACAAACAGTTAGACTAACGTCCGAAACGTCAGTTTTCTCTACTATCCTTCTACGGTGTCTAACTTATCATTACATTTACAACTGAAATTGATGCAAAACTGTTTAAAGGTGCTGTGTACCAACGCTTTGCAAGATAGAATTGTCAGTCAAATGCACTTTGTAGTGATATCGAATTTATATAACTCACTTTTCTTTTAACTGAAATATGTTCACATTTCAGAGTTTAATATTTTGAAATTTATCGCTTTCTTCTGTTTGACCTTTTTATAATTATAGATAAATACTATTTATAATTAATTTCATATTGATATTGAATAAATGCTCATATAGATAATATTTGTAATATAGTAATGAATAGTACAGCCCATTAGTTAATGTAAACTGTGTTTATTGTCACGGTGACTCGGTGATTGAGAATTTGAAAAGTGATTTCGCGTTTTGGGTGTGTAAAAACACAAGTGAAACAATATAGAAAAAATCTCAAAAAGCAAAGGGAAGATTTCAATCACCTCTAGACAAATCGTTTTTTAAATTACCCTATTTCACTATGACGTCATGGTTTGTTTACATGAATAAGAACAGACCTAATTCGTGCTAAATAGGTTTCCTCCAGCACATTTTATTTTGCAATTTAACGTATATTTCGTTATTTTATTATAAATAGATTTTTTAGCCTATTTCAAATTGAATTAAACATGCTGTTTCCCCTCTAGCTAGCGACCATGATTCTTAGCGTTGAAACAATAGATTTGTTTTGATGTGACGTCATAATGAAATAGGACAATTGATTCCATGGAATCTTTTTAAATATTCCATTCCCTATGCTAGAAGCCTGGTCTGGCAACCTTCCCTGCTGTCAGAGTCTGTCGTTTGTGATTCCTGACATTGAACGAGAGAGACTAGGGAAGAACTAAGGAAGTTAGCTGGGAACAACACCGCGGTCAAACGTCTGCGCATGCTCGGAAAAATATAAGAAATACCGATCAAACGATCTCGTACCCAGTGCTTTCTGCTAAAGATTTCTAAAGAAAGCTACGAAAGAGAAAACTTTGACCGTTGTTTTCTCAAAATGTAAACAGAATTGAAAAAGTGTAAACTTAGGGTACAAAGAAAATTTAGCAAAGAGTTCATATACAAAAAATTTAAGCCTAAATATTCACGCAATTTCTTATTAATTGACTTAAAAGTCAATTGCCAAACGATCTGATTGTTTACAAATGCAAATGTCACGCATGCGCTGACGTTTGACCGCGGTGCTGCTGGGAACTGCCAACCTTGTAGTCGGGGGTTGAAACTATATGTTATTACAATTCAGACTCAACTGTTAGAGTAGAACAAATGTGCGCTAATTTGAGTTGCATGAAAAACGAAAATAACTCCAGTACATGGTGTGGTTTGACCTGTCAAATTGTATCCGCCCTTTTTTGATTTTTACTACTTCCGCCTAGTGTAAAAATAGAAAGATTTTCTTTAATTGTGTGAAATGAAAAAAGAGGAACAAAGATCTAAATGAATAGCTGTTACAAATAACAAGAACGTCGCTTTGTCAAAATAATTTTTTATTTTCATGTAGTTCATTGCAGAAACGTCTTGGTTTTGCTATATCGCTGCTTCCGCCTGTGGAGAGAATATAGGTTTGTTTTGCGTTCAACGAAAAAAAAAAAGAAAAACGATGTAAATGTCTACATTTATATATCTTTCATGCATGAAATTTTGGTTATCATTGTACGGATATTTATGAAGTAACTCGGAACAAGCTAAACAACGTGGAAAAAAGCCAAAAGGATGTGGAGTTAATATAGAATTTCTCGTATCGAGACATGCGCACTTGGTAGCGGTGCTGTCTTTGTCCTGAACATTTTTCAACAATCACTTCCTTTCAACTAATACACATGCACCGTTGTTTTGCGATACCTCATTTATTTTTAAGTTTTTTTTAATTTTTATTTGTTTATGTATTTTCAAGTATGCTTTTACAAGAGAAACAACATTACTAGAGCGCAGTCGTCGCGTCGGTGCGAGAGATCCCAAATTCGATTTCTATTCACTTCCCGTCGTCTTTTATTTGAATTTTTGGCATCTTTCCACTCTGTGTATCTTCGTTGTAGCTTTGCCTTCATAACCATCAAATCAAGAAAGTTGTTTGAATGAGAGGCTGGTTTCCTTTGCAAACATGAATCTTACTTCAGTCTGAAGGAAATAAAACAGGAAGGGCCTCCTGCCTTGCCATTATACATAAAGACTTCTTCAACTAACGCAATTATCAGATGAAGCTAATGACCTCGAACAGTAGCTCAATCTCGGCTGTTCAAACTTTACTAATTTCTTCATCTGTTAATTTGTTTCAACTCGCGCCAAGGTTGTTATTGTTAATGAACTAACGCCCCGCTCTTTAGTAAATAAGTATTATCGAAGATTAATGTAATCTGGATGGGACTTATGCTACTGTCACAAGAATTTTGTAAAATATTTTAAACGAAGGTTAGACCTTTAAGGTGGCTCGTGGTGATTTGCATGATTATGATGCTGCATATCAATTTAGTCGTGAATCGAAACATTCTGTATCAAAACCTCGTGTATTGTTGTGTAAAACAATGCCAATCAGAACAGGGTGAGCGAATATCGCGTTGGACTTCGTTGCAGCCGTCTTGTGTATTTCACCGAATGAGCTCCCACGCTTTTCTTTCGGCGAACCACGTAAGACGATTGCAACGAAGGGTAACATTGCGTTTGAACCGCAAATCTCAGACAAGCATATTAATAATAGGTCAATAAAATCGTTTGAAGTCTAGTTAAGAAAAGAAACATTTGGTTTCAATCGGTATACTGCAACAATTTTGGTTGGGTCAACGAGCCACCTTAATAACTTTAAACTTGACTGACTTTAAAATGTAATTCGTTATCACACAAGATCAACTTTAAACATGGCAAGATCTCGTGAGTAAAGATGCTATTCAAAATTAACAAAAAATGGTCGGAGATACCTTTCAGAAAAATAACCTTGGTCACGTGCGTGGCCTTTGAAACAAACACCGAGTATTTTACACAAAGATTTACACTTTACCCAAGATCCACTTTTAAGCCCTTTAAACCCTAGAATAACATTTTGATATACTCGACGTTTGCTATATTGTTGTTATATGTTCAAACAAATGGTAACACATTAACCCAACGAAGTAATTCCTTGTATACCATACCTACTGAACTAACAGTGCACCAATAAGATTGCAGGAATCATGTCCTTATAAATTAAGCCATGAATAAATCATAGCCACATAATTGCCACCGAGGTTCAGAGTAGCAGACAACGAAAGTACGCCCAACTCCAAGAAGAAAAAAAACCCGTCGTTCAAGACCTAAAGACTAGTTGTTTTCAAACTGAAGGGTAAGTGTTTGGTGTGTTTTAAAAAATGTATCGTAACTTATAACCAGTCAACGGAAACCGTCGGGTAGTTTTGAGTTGTATGTATAAAGAGTTCGTAACCGCAACTCCGTAGCGTTTTGCTTTCGATTGCTCGTTTTATGGATTAAACCTGCAAAATAAACTGTTCTTGTACTAGTAGCGTGATAAACTAGTGCACAAGTGTATAAAAATACTGCCAAAAAATGATAAAAAAGAATATAAAATCAGCGGGCCAAACTTCAACGGAATTTGTCTGAATTTGTTTACACTCATTCGTCATTCGCAGTTTACTAACTTTTGCTTTTTTTCTGAGCAATGAGAAACTTCTTGCGACTAGTCAAATGCCTTTCTTGTACTCAGATGTATTCGCAATCCTAGAGTCATTTTATCTATGGCAAGACAACCTTAAATGTTATTCATCATGATTTGTCAATGAAAAGTTGTAGCTACTTTTTCGTTTTTGGTTTACTAAACGGTATGCGTTTTGACTTCCGCATAAATCTTCTTTGCTTAAAAAAAACATTTTTAAATTTATTCAATTTGAGTATGTTGGGGAAAAAAGTAAGAGGTTAATAAAAAGCGCTAACACAACTAGGTATAATTCTACCCGAGTGAAGGCAAACGCATGCACGACGATCTGCTCGCGCGCTATAGCTTCAAAAGCTTGCTATAAAAGATTAGAGTAAGACTTTTGATAACAGTTAAATACTGTTTCTTATTGACTGTTGGATTAGCGCTATGCGCCTTATACATTAGATCAGTTGAAGTGTAATAAATCGTGCGTTCTATTTCAATTCCAGTCCGAGTGCATGCGCTACATGTTAAACTCGCTATCTAAAGGCCGATTTTCACTAGTGAATAAGTCGAGACGTAAATGGTGAGGGAACCAGGTTTTCTTTTGTTTGCTTGCGTGGTTTTCCTTTTCCATGTTCGTCTCCGTAATTTTCGATTCACACGCGAAAAATTGTCTTTACGTCTTCGACTCCTTCTTTGTTGTCTCCGCTTACTGCACCAGCGAAAATCGTCCTTAAGCTAGGAGTGCTACAATGCTTACAATCTTAATGGGATAGTACGTAGTAGTGTGTGCGTATTTCAGGATAGCGCTTGATCCATGGTATCTGCCAATGCCAATTAACTATAGTTATATTGGCATACCTTAGTATTTTAAAGGTGCATATAGTTTCCCCTCTATTAACTTTGATATAGTCTGCTGGTACTTTTAGGGTGTAGTGCGTGTAATGGAATGTGAAAGCTTCTTGATGCACTTTACAGTTATTCTTAAAAACACGCAGGTTCTGAATCCACAGAGAGTGTAATGATATCGTACATCGATGATGACCAGGTGGCTTCAAACATGTTTTCTTTTGTGGATGATAATCATGGTAGTATGGTGTAGTCTAACATAATAACTTTGTCGGTTTTCAGTGCAATTCACTCAACTTTTGAAAATTAAATTGCAATGTTAGTTTTTAAATGTAGATTATGATCGTAGTTGGCGCTTCATCCGTAAGTTAAAACCTTTACAACTAGTCACGGTATTCTATTCGATCAGCCTAATTAATGTTTATATCAAGCTTTTTTTCTTTACCGTTACGAGCTGAAGCTGACCGTTCGTTTTCCTTGTTTCATCCTGTCGCCGTCAGCTTACGATTCTGCTTATCCTGAATTTCATTATGCTTCAAAGCTGTTTTATCTAAAATGCAAGTTAATCGGCTTTGAACTTTTTACTTGGCTGATTTTACCTTGGAAAATCACCATCATATCAATTCCCGTGAAACCAGAACTTAGTGATTGAACTATTTCGAAGCCGAAAAGAAATTGAAATTATATGTCTTTAAAAATGTTTCATACAAATTCGTCTTTGATCTTCTAGTTATTCATTGTTACTTTCGGATGGCTGATATGATTTACCTCGGGAAATTGTACCAAATCCTATCAAAAAGACACTTAAATTGGGCTTTTTTGCAGTTCAAGTTCAATTTCTTTTTTTTTTTTTTGAAAAAAAAAAGGCTAGCAACTCTAGTACTTTTGATTTAATCAAGTTGAATTGCAACAAATGAAATATAATATTTCAAACAGTATAGAACTTGAGTGATTTCTATATATCAAGAAAGCAAATTATAGTGCACACAAAAATATTGTAAGATTTCGTTATGTTAATTAACGTTTTAACGTTGCTTTTAAATTTTAGGGTTACATTGAAAATAAAAAAAAAACGTGTTTTCATACTGACATTGTCGTACTTTCACTTACGTGTGAAAAGAACAATTTTAAAATCAAAATACATAGATACTTTCTCTTTCTACTCTGAATTGTTTTTATCGTTCATTAACTCGTTTAGTTGTTTAGCTTGAAAATTATTTATTAAAAAAGCCTTGCATGAAAGTGAAACCCTGTGCGTTTCATTTTCCAAGTCAATCATGTTTTACATCAAACTTGTGAAAGAGGTTTAGAAACATTTAGTTATAGTTTGAAAAACGTTTTTTTTTACTAATTTGCACAAATTTTGCACAAATTGGTCTGTTAAAAAAATTCATGTAATACATCAATCTTGTAGTAGTTACAGTGGTACTGGAGGCTATACGGTTGTCATTTTTGGTCAAATTTATACCTAAGCTAATGAAATAAGTCATAAATTACTCCAGCATTCACTAGACGTTCACACACACAAAAAAAAAAACCCTTTAGAATGTCTTCTTGCAAAAATAAAGTTGTTTGATTTAGTGTTTAAAAAAACCTCCCACAAAAGGAGCATTATAATGATAAATCTGTTAGAAACATCCACGTTGTTCCGTACTAGTTTGTACAAGTTTGTACCAACTGTATCAAGCTTGAGGAACGCTATGAATTCCATTAAAAAAGGGCATTGATCATGGAAAGAGGGTGAAACGTGCGCACTTCGGCTTCTGGCTTTGAAAACAGCTTATATCTGAAGCAGCTAAGAACGTGAAATAAGATTTTTTTGGCAAATTTACACATCAACAACTTTGCTCCGATGTTTGAAATCACCTGTAAAAATGAATCTACAGACGTATCTTGAAAACATCATCAAAACTCAATTTGCTGAGTTAATCTTTTCGGATTTTTTTGTTCGGCAAAATGTTTTATTGATAATAACTTTGAAAGATATTCGTCAATAATAGGAATCAGCCACCTTAACATTCCGGTTTAACACAAACTGAGCTATGAAGCCACTTATTTAGGCAAACATGTCTTATGTATGAGATCGATAATAAAATGATCAAATATTTATAACAATAGTAGTTTGATCTAATAGACGTTCCCCGCATTCGGTTGACTGGCCACAAAACAATAGATTTACGTCGAGGCTGGTGTGTTTAAAATACAAAAAATGTATGAATTTCTACACTCCAGCCTCGGTGTAAATCTATTGTTTTGTGGAATTCGTGGAAGGTATATTGTGGTAACTGGCCTCATGTCCGCTCAGAGCTGCTATCAGAAGTGCACTAAGCCTGTTTGAAGTGTCTTAAGCCATTTTGTTTTCTTTTGATACTCAGGTTTTCAAACATCATTAAAAATGATGTTGTGTGCGCTTATGTACATGCATATAGAATGTAGCCAGAATTGATGAGCTTGTGAGTGACGAGCGTTGACGTGTCGCTACAACAAAGATATTATCTTTTTTATTGGTTTCACTGTAAAAAAGATACATTTTAGATTTGTGACAGTAGTTTGGTTTCGGGTTGTAAAACCGCAGCGAAGATGCACATGAAAGTGACACACCCACCTTACATAAAAACATACTGTAAAAAAACATACCTATTTTTGCTTTCGAATTAGCTGTTTTTGATTCAATAACACGATCTGGTTCAAGAATAATTTACGGCCTAAGATTAAGCTAACTTTGGATTTAAAGATTTAAGAAAGTGAACCGCGTTCAAGCCCCGGTTGCCACACCCTATAGCACCCTACAACAGATACATTCTGAACCACACTTCAGTGGCTCATAAGACAGAGTCGTTTTCATGAGTGGAAATAGGCGCTATACCGCTACGGTTCGGCAAGGGCCGGTTGCCTGAATAGCACTGTTCATAGGACAAATGCCTATCCATGGGATACATCTCTATCAAATTTGGTGCAGTGGATAGCTTTTATCCTATGAATAGTTTTATCAAGACTCTGGTCAACTAGTCCCCGAGCATTCGATTCTTTTCTTGTTGATGCGGGCTAACTAGACACTAACTAGAATTCTTCAGTATTTATCAAATTTCATCCTTCCAAATTAAGATAGAGTTTACGCCGAATACGAACATGCCATATAGTGCTTTCATAGTCATATATGATGTTTTAGAGAACAGAAACCGTAGATATGAATATTTTGACGTTTCTTTCCAAATGTTTTATGGATGACATATACAATGCATCGCATATACGTGAATGAAAAAAAAAAAAATGCAGTAAGACACCAAACACAAACCGTTTCAGATTGACAATGTGCAATTTCGGAAAAAAAAAAGAAAAACACCAAGATTTATTACGATTTGCTAAATTGGCATTCATTTTAATGAAGTTTCTGCAACCACGCAGATTAAAGTAAATTAAATACACTCTTTTTTATATCAATTGTAGTTTTTTGTTGCTAATAAGTCATCAGTTTTATTTCCGCCCTTTAGCATGTCACGTGAACAGTGTCGAAACCATTACATGTTTGACTATTTTTATACTGTCATGTCATCATTGTTTTAAATCAAGCTTTCTTTTCGCTTTACCTCTCACACTTTAACTTTAACTATTCTCTTTGTTACCCAAATTCCATCACTTTCATTTTGCTATCCTTATCAATTACTTTTGTCTCGTTTTTAATTTTCTCTTTCTATTTTAATTTAAATTAATTTCTTTTCTATTGGAGTGCACTGACTAAAAGTGTGCAACATAAATACCACTAAATACTGCTATTTTATGCTAATTCTATTCTTTTCTTTTATTTAATGAGTGCTATTTACCACTAAATAGTGACAACTGTTGCACACTTTTAGTGCGTGCACTCTACTGTCCTTTTTAGTTTTCTTCCTTTTTACAGATTTACCATATACTGCAGCTAAACGTTTCCCATTTTAATTCTTTTTCATTTCCATCCTATCTCCTTGTTTCCCTCCAGCAAATGGTCCCTGTGTCACACAACGCTGCTACGTGGGTAACACAATGTTGTGTGACAAAGGTGACGTATGCGAGGGAAATTGATTTTTTTCGACATTTCAATTTTTTTACAACCATTCTATATTGTAATCATCCTCATCGATAAGTGCCAATGGAAAGTATTGATACTATGCCTTTTATATTTGTTCGGTGGGATTTATCGCGCCGATTTGTAGTATACGACAAGTCTTAAGGTTCTAAAACCTGTCGCGCGCTACCCAAAACTTGTCATGGAACTAGATGAAGATGCTGTAAAACCTGACGACTTGTTGCGTACTCCCACCGATCGACCTATTAAATTAACTTCAATTCGTTGAAGCACCACCTTGCAACACATTCTAGTTTTGTACTTATTTCGGTTCATTAGATTTTGCGTCTTCTCGGATAAGGATATGAAACAGAGGTCTTGTTTTGCAACGTTGTCTTGCAATATTTTAAGTAGTATTTATAGAACTCGTTATTCATGAGTTTTAGAAGAGATTTTATAGGAGCGCATGCGCAGCGCCGCCAGTAATCTAAAGTCAAAGTTAACACAGGAATCTTAATTTCAAACTGAATTGCATAACTGAATTCTCTCTATACGCAAAACTACTGCGCCATTCGCTTGTCCATGCATTTTTGGAAATTCTTCGCTACAATGCAACTGACATGTAGGTTACAATAAATTGTCAAACCGGAAAAAAAAAATTATCCAAGAACTATATTAAGAAATTCGATGTAACCGCGATTTGAGCCTACCCAGGAAAGTCCCTTTGCGGAAATTTTTGACGTTTTGACAAATTCATGTAATGTAAAATATGTCAGCAGCTATCTACATCCCTAACGTAAGTAGGAAAGTTTAGTTTGATCATTATTGTTGTTGTGGAACTATAGGCGACTCTGATGGTGGCTTTCTTTGTAACGTACATGTGACGTACTTTTGATTTCTTTTTGTAGTAGAATTTAGAGTGATTACATTAAAATGTGTTTGCGCTTAGAAGTACTAGTCGAGTTACGTTCTGCTAATTTCCTTCCACCCTGACAGAGGAAAACAATGAATTTTTATATAGTTTTTGTATGCAGCTTATTCGAGAAACGTTGAGCTGAATATTGCATTGCCAAGAACGAAATATATTTATTATTATTATTATTGATTAAGTTATTATTATTATTATTATTATTATTATTATTATTATTATTATTATTATTATTATTATTATTATTATTATTATTATTATTATTATTATTATTATTATTATTATTATTACTTATCCTCCTCAATCGTTCAATTATTATTCAATTGCAATCAATAAAATTCTCATTTCTCTTGGAGAAATATTAGTAGTTACTCTACTAGAGTTGGCCTTGTTTATAAGGCGTTTTTCACATGTGTCGAATACAATTCCAACAATAGATAACAAGGCAGTCCTCTTTGATGTGATTAAATTCGAATCATTTGAAATCCCTCTTATAAACGAAGCCTAAGCTCGAGTACTTCTAACCAATTGCAAGCTATTTTAACAACGTTTGCATGAACCAAGCATTCAGTACCTGGTATGGTTGTTGATCCTGAAACTGTTTGTAGATTGTTCAAATTACTTGAGTATTAATTGCCAATTCGTTGTATGACTGGAGGACGGCGACCTTTATGCTACTCTGCATCCTTGGCCTCCCCAATAAATTTCCTCAATGTTTGAGACTTAATCGCACATAATAAAACCTATTTGATCCCTGCACTGTCTGGACTACAGAGGTTCCATTAAAAGTATACTACGACAATAAGTTATGGATAATTATAAATAATATATTGTAAATATAGAAATCACCATAAGGATAACTTATATTGCTTATAGTAAAGTTCATTTGAACACGGTGTAATGATCAAATGCGCATTATAGTAGAGTGAAAACACTAAATGTGTGCAACAGTTGGTACTACTTAGTGGTTAACGGCACTAATCAGTAAACAACAGAAAACAATAAGCATAAAAAGCACTATTTAGTGGTATTGTGTTGCACACTGAGTGCATGCACTCTAAAATTGTGCAACATAAATACCACTAAATAGTGCTATTTTATGCTAATTCTATTGTTTTTTTGTTTAATTGTTGCTATTTCCTATGAAATAGTGCTGTTGCACACATTTTGATTGCACTCTGATCTTCATTTTAACGTGGCGTAATGATCAAATGCGCATTATAGTATTATAAATATGTTATAACATTAATGTGACTTTTACAGTTTCAGCGAAGTGCTCTTCCATCTACGGTAGTCATCGACGACAACGTCATGTCCACACGTCAGCGTCTACGACCATGGCTAGAAGAACGTATCAACAGCAGAGAGGTACCGGGTCTAGAGTGGTGGAACAAAGAGAAAACTGAATTCAAAATCACATGGAAACACGCAGGTAAAGTCCCTGCCATGTGGTTTTTGGTGCCTTTTCTCCTGTTGGTCATACAGAATTGATAAATCCTTTGCATGTGACGTCAAAGCAGCCCTATCTGGAGGACAAAACAAAAAGTTTTTCCTCTCTTGGGAGCTGAAATCCATTGTTTTGTCCTCCAGGTTGGGCTGCATTCCAACGAACCGCAAGGAGTCTATTGACAATTTTTTCTTGGTTTCACAAGGGATATTGTATTCTTGTGTAAAATTCTGTATGCAGTGTTGTCATTTGTTTTCCAGTCGTGGTGGCTTTTTTCCCTTTCACAGTTTTCTGACCCCTCCCCAATCATTGTGACTTTCCTAATGGCCACCCCCCGTACTATGTACGGCATCACCCTGTCGTACTCGCAAACCAGACTATACTTCAAAGAAAACTAAATTGTTTGAATGGGCAGGGCTGCACAGACAAACTGGACTCTACGGAAAACTAAATTGCTTTAATGGCTGCACAGGAAAACCAGACTTTAATCCAGAGAAAACTAAGTTGATTGAATGCGTTTTACAACTAAACCACACAAACTGGGTAACCTAAATTGCTTGAATTGGTTTTGCAGGCAAACCAGACTTTAACCTCGACACAGATGCAGCACTATTTCGCATGTGGGCTGAACACACTGGTAAATACAAACCAGGAGAGCAGCCAGACCCGTCCACTTGGAAGACACGGTTTAGATGTGCATTACATAAAATGCCTGATATTGAAGAAGTCCGAGTACCGCACAGTTTGGATGAAAATGTACCTTATAGGGTGTTCAGACTGAAGCCGAAAAGTAAGAGGAAATCGTTTTTTTGTGTGTGGTTGTTCAACATTGCCGCGGTTGTTATAATTGTGATGTTTGTTTGTTTTTGTTGTTCCTTTTTTAACTCTTGGTCAGTTGTTGTTCTTGCTGATGTTGTTTCAGTTGCTGCTGCTTATAGCGGAATAGGAGAAGGTGGTCATTTCACCTGTTTTTTTTTGTTTTTTTTTTCTTGTTTTGATAAAATCACTCAAAGTTAAAAATGTAAAGCAGGGTTTCTTTAACTTTAAAGAAATGTTAATTTCTTAATCTATTTCATTTTACCGTCTCTAATGACTGAGCTTATGCGTAAATATTTGATATTTCTGCAGTCTGTAGTCAAGTAATTAAAAAAAATATTGATTGATAATTTATTAATTAATTTTTTCATCTATTTCTTTACTGGCGCTAATAACCGAATCTATCAGCCAACATTTGATATTGCTACAATCTGCAGTCAAGTAATTTCATAATTTAATAATTAGTCAATAATTTATTTGTTTATAACGGTATTTACTGTACTCAATAATGACCACTAAATTCGGCAAACTCAGGTAATAAGCATCATATTCAGAGGCAGATCCAAGGGGGGGGCATGGGGACCGGCACCCCCCTTGATATATGTTTATAGTTCTTTTAATTTTTGATTGATAATAAGTACTTTTTTGATTAGTGCCCCCCCCCCTTTCAAAAATTATGGATCATTTTTTGATGAGGGTCCCCTCCCCTTTCAGAATGTCTGTGTCCGCCCCTCATATCCCTTCAGTCTGCCGTCGAGTGAAAATGAATGTAGAACTTTCTAATTGAATCACATTACAATACTCGTGACATTCAAGTACGTCGTGCTTGACAGACTGTAACAGGAACTAAAATTATATACTCAATTATAGACAGTGAAGTTTTAATTAGGTGTATAATCATACGTAATAAAATGTATTTCAAGACTTTTTGAAACCCACTCAAATACATTTTCTGTAAATTATTCTATTAAGTGATTTTAGTCCTTTCGATTCATGTCTGTTGTAGATTTCTTTTAAATGTTACAAGTCGAGACATATTGTTTCAAACATTTCAACATAATGTTTCAAACATTTCAACATAATGTTTCAAACATTTCAACATAATGTTTCAAAAATTTCAACATAATGTTTCAAACATTTCAACATAATGTTTCAAACATTTCAACATAATGTTTCAAACATTTCAACATAATGTTTCAAACATTTCAACATAATGTTTCAAACATTTCAACATAATGTTTCAAACATTTCAACATAATGTTTCAAACATTTCAACATAATGTTTCAAACATTTCAACATAATGTTTCAAACATTTCAACATAATGTTTCAAACATTTCAACATAATGTTTCAAACATTTCAACCGAAAATGTTGAATTTGCACTTTGATATAGAAGTACATTGTAAAATGAAGTTTAAAATTGCCACCTGTAAAAAAAACATAATCACTTGTATACAATTTGTGTTTGATAAATTTTATTGACACATTTCCAATGCGTTTGTCATTTGTTTCAGTTTTCTTACGAGTTCTTGGAACAGTTTCAAATAATAAAACTAAACTGTTTTGATTACAGCGGTATTTAAATGATTTAAGGGGATTCCCCCAGTATCTGGTCACTCCCACGCTCTGTTTTATTCCGTGTTTTCTAAGAAGGCAGTGTGCTAATGTTTAAATGTAAAATGTGTAAATAAAGCAACAGAAATGGCTAAATTAGAATTAATCAAACGTAAATTCGTAATATAAAATTCACAATAACACTAACCAATACGCAAGTCGCCTTTGATCAAAAACGCTTAATACTGTTCACAATGCAGCAAAAATATAAACATGAACAAGAAGCGTACGAGAAGAAGGAAAAAATCAAATATTTCAGTATGTTTCGTTTACTTTGACTTCGCATATCCAAGCAGATAATGTTTCCCTAAGCCATTGAAATATAAACACGCTCTTGGGTATAATAGATCTTGTGAAATGTCGAACTCCTGATCCTTTCAATAATAATATTTTGATTTGGAAATGATGACTTTGTATTAATCAATTATGTAGTCTGGGGTCGGTCGCACGAAGCGTCGTGTCAATGTCTATTCAGCAAATAGTTTAATACAGTGGACAGCTATGATTAATCATTACATCAACTAGGCATCATCATTGTCATCATCATCATCATCAATATAATTACGATCATAATCATCATTCATCGCTATAGAATCGTTCTCGTATGAGTGGGAAACAGTACCGTATCGTATCGTAGCCGTAGTTTCTAAGAAAACATTCGATTTTCCTACCGTATCGTAGCGGTATCGTAACCGTACCGTTTCCCACTCATACGAAAACGACTCTATCACTTTATATTTTGATGTTGTTGTACCGTTCCGTGTCGTAGCCGTAATTTCTAAGAAAACACTCGAATTTCCTGCGTTGTCATAGCGGTATCGTTACCCTACCGTTTCCCACTCATGAGAAAATGACGTTGTTATAGAGTCCTTTTCATATGAGTGGGAAACATTACCGTATATATTGAACCGTAGCCGTAGTTTCTCAGAAAACATTCGAATCATCTTCCGTATCGTAGCGGTATCGTAACCGTACCGTTTCCCACTCATGCGAAGACTTTATTTGCATGCTTATATCGATCGTTACATCCACCATACATCATCACTATATACCCTCCCACATATTAATGCAGTTTCTTATAGTTGTAATGTTTTTGTTCAGTTGTCAGTTCGCCTAAACCACGCAAGAACTCAATCAATCATTCGTTCTCGATGCCATGTCCTTCTCCTCCACTGAGCGACTTTAACAGCTGTCCATACGTAAGTATAATGAAGACACTATTAAGCCGATTTTGTTATAATTTTCGCGCGCGCTTACATTCGGTTACATGCAACAAGTCGTTAAGTTAAAGATGTTTACTTATGAGTGCCATGTAAACAGTACCGTATCGTACTTTACCTTATCGTGTTGTACTGTATAGTATCGTACCGTATCGTATCTGTGATTTCTAAGAAATACAATAGTACCTTTTCCCACGACTCATACGAAAACGACTTTATCATTCAATTAAAGATGATACTGACGCTGCTGTATGTCAATTTTCAACATAACTACCATGTTAAATTTCTCTTACAGCCACCTAACGGTTTCCATGGTATGATGTGCTCTCAAAAGAATCCCGTTTCCATGGGTTACACTGCTGAAATCTTCCCATTCCCCTCTCCCATCAGTAGCCACACGTCCAGCCCAACCAACATGGCTGACTTCAATGGTACCCTGTTCGATGATATTGACCGCATCAATCCGACTCTACCACCAATGCCGCCCTTTATACTGGATCAGCAGCTAGACCATGTGGGATTAAGACAACAACAGCATGTATGTATGAATGAATACATTTATTTGTATGCTTGAAATGGAAAATTGAACACTACACAAAGGGTTTGTCAGTGACATGTGATGTGACATGACGTGACGTGATGTTATTACACCTAATGTCTTAATGTGATTTACAATTCCTATTTTTATAGAATTAGGTTGATAAGTAGGTTATTAATTCATTAGTATAGTTAATGTATGTTTATCATCAATATGGTGGTGACCTGCATTCTCAGTCTTTCCCCTATTTTACTTTCCCCCATTACTGGCTAATGTGTAAGAGCAGTGAGACGAGACCTACAATTTAATGTTCGAGAAGATGCAAAGCCTGAAAATTATAAATTGATGAACGTTCTTCTCAATTATTTAAAGTCCTTGAGTGATGGTCCGGCTGAGGGTTCGAACCCGCAGTCTCCAGGTTGACAGCTCAACAAGAACATCCTTGTGAAAATTTTGTTTTCATGTGAAATCAAAAGTACAGACATGGAATCATGCTTTGTGAGCAAAAACTGTTTTATATTCCATTAAACTGTTTTATCTTCCATTTATCATTAATACAGCCAATCCCTGCCTTGAATGACGACTTCTTTTTCAAGGGCAACAACTGCCAGTACAACCCAACCAGTGACTATGAACCAACGCTAACAGAACTACAGACTGTCTCGAGAGGAGAACAATTTTCTTACTCAGGGGGTGCTAGTGGGGCTGTTAGTAGTGAAGCTATGACGTATATGAACAATTTGCCGTATAGCATGACGGGAAGCAATGGTCAAAATTTCACATATGCAGGACAAAATGGTAGGTTATTAGTTTGAACACGCATTAAGGAGGAAAAAGGAGGATATACGTTGGTCCATGAAAATCAGCCTATTTCTACATGAATGTGTTACCCGCGTTTACTTTTGTTTTTCTTTGTTTTTGTTTATATTTGTTATATAAATAAAACATTTTCTTACCATTCTAGGTTCGGCCTCGGCACATCACATGGGTCTTCTGAATATGCTACATTCACAACCACCCCTTGAGATGGTAGGTTTGATCTTACATAAACTTATTTCTGTTCGCTAAAACCATATCCTTATAACCAGCTCAATCTTAGCCTATTCTAAATATTAAAGCAGCAATATCGACCACTTTCACTTTGACCATATTGCTTGTTTTTTTGTTGTTGTTTTTATATTTATTTTTGTTGTTATTGTTGTTGTTGTTGTTGTTTTGTTTTTTGTTTTTTTTTGGGGGGGGGGTAGGTTTTGTGAAGCAAATACAATCAATTGTTATTCAAATACAAATGGTTTCAATGACAATACCATGGGTGACAATCTGCTCAGAGGTCACTCGCAAGGGTTCTTTCTCCTATTTTATGCTCTTTAGGTTGTAAATGTGTGTCTTTTGATAGTTAGTCCACTTTGATAAAAGAATGCAAGAAAATTCCCAGAGAAAGAAAATGTCTTATGCTTGATACATGTAATACCAATTAAATACTTTATATATATATACGTACTCCGAAACCCAGGCAGTCTTGGCTCTGTCTCTTAAAACTCACTACCAGAGAGTCTCTAGGGAAGAGTATACCACATGGCTTACCGAGGATGATGCCAATAGGAAGCAGGTTAAAAGCCGTTTATAAGTCATGATATGAAACGTGTGACAACTGACAAAAATATAATGATTTTATTGTGTTGTGTTTAGATCCAAGAGATGGGCTTAGTACCACCAATCTCAGGTAAGGTCTGGTTCTAGAGGCATTGCTCTAGACCATGATATGCATCACTCATATTCACACATTTATAATCAAAGAGCTCAAATCAATAAATGGTGAATGTCTGGATTTCATAATAGTTATTATTAGTGAAGTTGAATTTATCAAAATGTGCTTTTTCTACAGGAGAAATGGAAGTGCCTTATTCGTCTCCTGATGAGGTGAGCTGAAGTATATTGATGTTATAGTCCACAAGTAATGCCTGCCTGTCTTCTGGATTGCTTGTTTGCTTCTTTGTTTGTTTGTTTGTTTGCTAGCTTGCTTGTTTTCTTCTGACTGACTGACTGAATGACTGAATGACTGAATGACTGAATGACTGAATGACTGAATGACTGAATGACTGAATGACTGAATGACTGAATGACTGACTGATTGATTGGTTGATTGATTGATTGTCTTACTTGTCTGTCTTTCTAATTAACTACTTGCTAACTAATATGTTTCCCTGTCCCGATATTGTCCTAGGTAATGATGAGTTATTCAATGAGTGCTACCCGCAAGAACACCGTTGATCTGAATAACAATCACAGTTCCTTGAAAAACAGAGGTAAGGGGAATGATGTTAGTCCCGATAAACTGTTCACCTAGTGGTCCTGAGAGCCATTGATCTTGAATAACGAATTTTTTTGTGTGTGTTTGTGAATTCATTAATATCGATATGAACAAATACAACTTTTGTTGGCGGGACAGTTTCTGGCTTCCCCCAGTCTTTCGCACAAATCCTCTGGAATTGCTAAAGAGCTCAGTTAACATTAGATTATTTTTCTTTTAGAAATTATTTGGTCCTGTAGAGTCTACTACAACAACAAAGAAGTCAGTTCATTTGAACTAAACAGCAAACATACATGGAAGATTTGCTATCAAAAACCTGATAAACTTGTTGACGAAACCAGTTTTAACGAGTCTTCATACAAGTTGGTGCTGCTGCCTGAAAGCCCACCTAAAGACGAAGACGTACAAGCAGTACTAGATGACTTGGAAAGCGGTCTTATCGTTGAGATGTTACATAATGGGGTCACGTGGATGACCAAGAGCTGTCAATCAAAGGTAATCACGTGACATCGAATGTGGTATATATTAACAATAGGACTGTGGGGGATTGCGTAATATGATAATTTTTTTCAAACTAGACATTGGGTTCTTAAAATAAATGGGTTGACGCAGTTGGTACAGTGTGAAGCTTTTGTGCACCAGATATCCCGACCACAGTTCTCAGTGACGTCACTTTACGCCTTTCTACTTTTGTAGTTTGCAGTTGCTTTAGATACAAAGACGCTTAACGGGGGAAAGTGCGCATAGTGGAACCCAATTTTTAATGAAATTAATAAAAATGTTTTCCTTTGTCCTTAAAACCCGTTTTCAATAACTATATGAACTAACACTTGTTGCTATCTTTTAGGTCTTCATGTCACGTGGTCCTCAAGAACCCATTAAGCTGTCACGGGACACAAGAACTAAAGTATTGACATTAAATGACGTTGAAGACAGGAAGCCCAACGATGTTGAGTTCATGGTATCTATAGGAGAAGAGCCATTAGGTGCTTTGGTTAAAATTGTACTAGTGCCAGTACGTGCCTCAAGTTATGTAGAATAATATCAACCGATCCCAAGCAAGGTTAAAATGATTAGCCAATCTGAAAACATTGTGAAATGATTAGCCAATTATAAAAGAGTATCAGATATATCAGCCAATCATAGACGTCGTGAAATAGACAGCTATTCAACAAGAGAATTACGTGATTAGCCAATCAGAAACCAGTATTCAATGTCTAGCCAATCAGAAACCAACATTAAATATAAGAACAGTGTATAACATGATAGCCGATGTGATAGCATCCTCTGAAGCCCAGGCGGTATAATCTGTCACTCGAAATTCGCTCACATACTCCCTGGGTTGCCGAGGATGATCGGACAGAAATATAAGATATAAACAGCTAATCAGCTAGGATAAGCCTTGATTAGCTTTTCACAATCTGGTATTAAACATTCAATAAATGTAAACCCACGAATTTCTGCGTACACAGATTGTCCAATGAAGGCAAAGTATATGAAAATGAACCAATCAGATGAAAATGAACCAATCAGATGCTTAAAATGTAAACTGGCCAATCACTCACAATGAAGATGACGTCGACTGTCTAAGATTTGAGTTAAGTACATTTTTAAAGACCCGTATTTTTGTACGTTAAGTGTACAGATTGAGAGAGAGTGTTTGAGGGAGTTACAAATACGAGACCGCGGGGCCGACTATTTGTAGCCCTGATACAGTACGAACTCACTTTCTGTGAACAGCTTTCAAAGCGTAACGTAGGTTTATACATTTCCATCAAAATATCAAGAATGATTTTAGTTTTATAAGGAAAAAAAAATAGATTTTTATTTTTTTAAAGTTTACGATGGTATAGAGAGGAGTACTTAAATTAACTTTTCATTAATTCATGTTGAATTTTGATATACATATTTTATTTAAATAATTAAATTTTATAGATTTCCTTTATAAGACGTTTTTATTAAGACAAGATATACCTAAACAGCTATGCTGTTTAAGAGCAAATGTACGAGTTGACTCGAGTGAAATAAAGAGAGACAGAAAGATTGCTGTCCCACGTCCGGTCTTGCACCAGGACATCGCTTTCTGGGCAAGTGCCCAAAAGCCACGAGGACAGATGCTTTGTTGTTGTTTATTTGTCAATATTTTATTTGGTAGCCATTTCGTTGATAATGATTTTCAAATGGGTCCTAAAAATACGCAAATAAACAAACAAGTCTATATACACTCATATTTCGATACTAGTTGGCTCATATCTAGCGTTAAAATCAAAATGAATGCTAGCTTTTAAAGATTTTCTCGACAAATCTGTATTTTTTTTTTAAATTAACAAAGTACATTTTCATATACACGGATGAAATTATGCTTATATATTTGCGTATTATAGTTAATATATATAATCATTATTATCTTTTAGTCTAAAATATGTTATGCTTTCAGAGATAGCTTCATCAGTAAGTTTCAAAGTCAAATCATAACTGTCACTTAAACAATTTGTTTTTCTGGAGCAAGGAGATGATGAAGTATATCTCCGAAATCTCGACAAGAAGTTGTTACAATTAATAGAAATACTAATAATAATAACTTAGGTGTTACAAACTTTGTACATGAATCTTCAGTGTTGTTATTTTCACCATATGTTTGTTTGTTTGTTGTCCTGTTTGTTTGTTGTTGTTTTTGTTGTTTATACAATGATTATCAAGTAGGTCCTAAAATAACAAAATTAATGAATCAATGATTTATACACGATTAAAATTTTCACTGATTTTGTCGATTTCTTTTTTTGTGTGGTGGTAAGTTTTTTTTATTTTGTGTTTGTTTGTTTGTTAAAATTGTTTGTTTGTTTGTCTTTTGTTTCTGCTTTTTTATGTAGATTCACATTGATGTGGACAATGTACTAAATCCATACCCATCGATATCGACAAATAAATCGGAATCCATCGATCGTATGATATAATTGAGGTCCATCATAATATATATATATATATATATATATTGATGTCAATCATAAAAGCTCGTCTTTAAGGGACCCTCGCTATTGCGCATCCTGCTCGCGTTTGTCTTATGCGATTAATAATAAAATTAACATAGAGTCAAAGTACGGTCGTTTTCGAACTTTTTATATAAAACTAGACGATCTGCGATCGATTACTCGTGCCCTTAAATAATAGTGATGAATGATAAAAAATGTTTGGCATATTGAAAATAATGAAACACGGGATATAAAAAACATGTTTATTTGTGTTTTCAAGAAATGTTTTTTTCATAGGGGAGGGAGGGGTTTTTGATTTTGGATTTCCGAAGGACCTGGGGGATTTATCGGAATTCCAAGGACCGGCCAAAATAAGGCAAATTCAGTATTTTAGATCAGGCTTTTGAATTGTGTAGTTAAACTGAATCTCCAGGAGTCTATTTAAGACAAAGTATCATAACAAAGATGAATTTATCGCGATATTTATCCTTCGATTCGAATCACGCGATAGCGTTGCGTGACACAATGTTTACCTAAATATCTCGCAAATGAACAACATTTTTGGACCCATATTTCTACAAAGTATTTTAATAATCGTTAGCTATAACATATAGCGGGTATGTTTCAATTTGATTAAAAATGAATTTGTCATACTTTTGATGACGTCACTTGAAAACGAAGAATATAAAGAACACTTTTTGAAGGCAATATAATTTACTATTCTACAATGTTTATACTCTTTGAATGGAATAACAATTGTTTTATTTCCTAGGTCAAAATTATGAGTATTTTCAAAGTATAACAAAGCAATATATTGTTTACGTTTTCATTTTCACTGGTACTAATAAGCAAACCATTTGTATAAGGCTGAGTTGACATTTGCTCTCAACTTTCATATTGTCTTTACAAAGCTTTTAAAAGATTTACTGCCAATAGAGAACGAATTCTAAATTATTATTAAGACTAGTGAGAACTGGTTTGAACTTGTTAGAATTGCTATCATTGCTCCTCAGGTGATCGCGAAACAACCCGTTTCGAAATGTACGCTCATCTCCATCTTTTAGCGTGGGTCTATCGCGATGTGCGTGTGCATTTGTGTGTAATTTGAGCGTTTTAGCAGAGAGTTTCTTCGGCATCTTCTTCGACCACATGGCAGACAAACACGTTTTCTTCGACAACTATATCAATAAAAGTATTGTGGTTTGTTCGAGCAAGTGATATTTAATGGCTACACGAATCCCAATACCTAGCAAAATGACCACTGGCCTAGCAATCAATAGCAACCTAGTCCCTAGTCTACTCTCTTTCGCTATCGAAGGACCCTGGGAATGAAGTCGAAATCTCGGAGAAATACCACGACGACGACGACGGAGAATGGCTTGCATTTTTAGACTCGTTGCCTACGGCACGAGTAAAAATATTCTTGCATTACAGTCAATCCTTAAAAGTAGCTAGTCCCCATTCCGCGCTCCAACACATTAACATCTGCGCGTTTTTCGCTTATAGCTTCAAGTATAGCACGTTGATCACCTCCACTTGTTTTTCAATTTTGATATTTGGAATAAAAAAAAAACTTTTTAATTTTGGAATAAATATGATATGTTTCTAAAAAGCAAAACATTGTAAATTTGACATTTTCCCGGTTAAGTATGCAAAAGAAAGCAGTCTGTCAAAAGTCCCCCTTACACACTTGTTAATCCAGAGCAATTCATATCACGATCTGCGATTCTGGATCAAGTCGGCCACATCCATCTATCTATCTATCTATCTATCTATCTAAAAAATAATGAATGCATTCAAATCTCCGTGAGATACATCCATCAATGTCGTTTCCAAGTAATAAATTCATGAAAACTTTCGCGCAGGAGCATTTTGTTAGACTCTTATAGCGATACTGCATGTTTATAAACAAACAAATTGTTGTTAATGCGCCAACCAGAACAACAATAAGCTCTATTAAAATAACGGCCAATCACTGTCTGGTTGGCACTTGAATAACAAAGCCTTCAGTAAGTATCGGTATAGCAGATGAAATAGATAAAAACTTATTTGGGCTTCCTTTATCTGAATTGGGCCTCCTTTCGGATATGACCGAGCAATTGAGAGAAACTGGCTCCGAGCCAAATTCCAAAAGAAAAAGGAAGCCCATAAGAGAACTAAGAAAGCCCAAAGATGTAGCCCCTGTGGGGTAGGCTATGTAAATCAGTGTGAAACAAATGCTTGACTTATTTTGTTAAACGTAAAATAATGATGCCGATGATGTAAAATAATGTTAAACTTTATTTATCCATGGTGGTTATATCAAAACATTACATGCTAAGTATAAACAGTTTGTTCTTCCTATATAAGCCGTGCCTATAAGCTAATTAAAATGTCTTCCAATAGGTATACATCGATTAAATTGTGTAGATGGACAAATCATATTTTTAATCGATTAACTCAAAGGATGCATGTTAGTTAAAAAGTATCAGTAAAAAAAGCAGAAAATGTTCAAGATTAGAGTGTAGTCCTCGCTGTAATCCTCAATGTGATCGTATTGGAACTATTTCATTGGCGCGCGGTGATGCCCGTGGTTTCTATCTATCGATTCATGTATGATTAATATCGAATAAGAGTATTTGTCTTATAAGTCATATTATAGGTCTGAATAGTTTTGAAACAAAAAATACAACATGATATAATTGCATTTGATGATGGTGATGGTAGTGATAGACTATTTCCTTGTCAAATTATTTAGCTATTTACAATTAGCTATTTACTGCACCGGCTTATATGTATGGTATCATCTTTGCTCAGCCTCATCGCAATATACACGTTTTCTTTTGATTTTCTTTTGTGTTTTCAGTGTTTACACTCTAGTTGTCACACTAGTTATATTCCACTTTAGCTATCACACATGAAATTTACTCTAAAGAATTGAATTGTTATATTCAAATTGCAATAACATGTAGTAAAAGTCACTAAAAAGATAATGATATTTAACTATAATAAACTCCAAAAAGAGACATCGTTTGTAACAAGTTCATAAATTATTTTGGATTAAAATAGCTTTGGATTCAGGGTACCCCAATTACTACACCCACTCCAAATACTGAACCACTCATAGAATTGCAATTGCCAAAGATGTATGGGGTTAATCGTCCAAGATAATTTTAAGGTACTTTTTCCAATGAATGACAATTATACTGTAAGAGTTTCGATACTAAATTTATTGAATAAATATAACAGATGTGCCAAGCATTGCCCCTTTGCGCACGTTTAAAGTTGGTCAAGGTAAAGTGCAGAAACGGCAATGTGCCAGTCATGCAGTGCTTTCCTCGATGTTCGTTTAATTAATTTTCTTGACTTTTAAAGACACGTCCTCGTCTGTTGGCTAGGCTGCAAAAGATTTAGTTATTTTTGTGGTACTGAGCCTTAACAAAAGCAGTTTTAAACAAAGAATAGGAAAACTCTAGCAGTGAATTCAAGAGACACATGTATCGAAAGGCTTGACAATGCTCGCGGAGGGCCTTATTATCTCACAGTCCTTTCATTGATTTACTATGCTTTATTTAGAATTGAAATCTGTATCTTAAAACCCCAAAGTGTTTAGACAGATTGTCTGATTGCAATGTGTTATTGCCTCAGTGATGGTCAATAACAGACCGCTATGAACAGTACATGTATTGTAGATGGGCGTGGCAACCGTGCATTATACTTTAGTTCCTACATAATTATACTTTAGTATTTTCAAGTTTGACACTTCTAGTCAATGTATATATTTTTGGACGATTGTTTACATTATGACTGTTTGATGGTCAATAAGTTTAAGTAGGACATTACTTCCTTGTATAGCCTTTATCGACTATTGTTTTTAAACTTGCATTTAAATCAAAGAGATTGTACATTACTACTTTTAAATGAAGACTGACTAAAATCATAAGTATATAAAAATACCTTCTGTGGAGCTTTTTACAGTGTATAGATTAAAAAAAAAAAAGTTAAAGAACTCATTCATCATTTTCAATTGTCCAACTGATCAGTATACAAACAAGATATGCCTGCAGGCTATAAAGAAAGGATGTTTGAGAAAGTGGACTCTCAAGGCGCGAATCAAACAGGCAAATAAATCAAACTCTATCCTACCAATATTAACAGAGACAACGGCTTTGAACTCCAAACACGAATTATTATAGAATACACTATGAGAATTAGTGATAACGTTTTAACCAATCAGGACACAGGATAATATCAAATTGACTCTAAATATACGGACGACTAACGCCCTTTAAAGACTCGAAGCATTTAGCAGAAACGTCGCGTTTCACAGCCGCAGAAGATCAAATGGTATCTTTTTTATTTCAATTCATTTTATTGACCATATTGAGATATAGACGTTGTTGAGTGAAGTACTGTTATTAGCGAAGATCGAAAGTAAAAGCACATGAAGTCGATTTAATTCAATCGAATTGAATACGTTTCTCTCTCAGGTCAAATTTAAAAACGTTAATTGGTACGTTGTTCTTTTATTATCTAACGTTCGAAACCACGAGGCGCATTGCAATGTTTACATGATATTAGCCTACTTTCGAAGCTTTATGACGAAAGCAAAATTACTCTGTTATCTTTCAGTTTTATATTGATATAAATGATTATATTATAATTAAGCATTATATACTTTCAGTTAGTTTTTGCTCGCAAATCATGTAATTTACAATGGCTGGAATTCAGTTGAGTTTTAAACTGAGTTTATGTAGTAAGAAACGTGTTTGTTTTTATTTTTTTGCAAATTTGCATGCAGTTCTCTCAGCAAGTGCTGAATTTCGAGACACCATCATTTATTTCGGAATTACCTTTGGTTTTTGAGTAAAATTCTCAAACGCCCATAGGCAAGACTGTAATCTATTTCCAAGAAAACCCAGTGATAAAGACTACGAAATTATGATATTAAACTACTGTTTTGTGATCAACCTAAAATGGACGTTATCACAGCAGCTTTTTAACTAACAATCTACCCGACTTCTGCTTTGATAAGCAAGACAATTCACACATTTGGAAAGAATAACAAATAAGACGCAATAATTATGATAACAAAATACATACTATGTAATAATGAAAGAGAAGTAAAACTCAATAATGATAGAAAAATTAAACGAGGGAATTATCAGGACAGAAAAATAAGGTGCTGCAGTGTAGTTTACCTGGAGATGTTTGTAAATGGTATTCCTTTTTTCTTTAATTGTAACTAGCCTGTTGCCGACCACACCTAACTATCTCGTTGAAGTTCTTCCATTTTTTTTTTGCCGATAATATTTTTCGTATTTTTATCAACCATTACAGCAATGTTCATTAACTATTTTCACAATTAAACTGTAATTGATTGTTTATCAAGCAATAAGTAATATATAAGTAATAAATACAGCTGTTTACAAAAAACAACAAATGAAATGCACTTTATTGCACCTTATTAGTCTTTATTATACACGTTTTCTGTTGAATTTCTGCTGTTTTTGATTTTTTTACATTTATTACAACTTTTTTACACTTTGCTATTAAGCTTCGTTTCACGGATTTTTGAAACGGCTCTATATAAGGACTAAAACAGTTTATTCCTGAATTATTAAATGAGATAGAGGAATAAATAAACTTTTTGTTTTTGGGTTCCTTTCTGGACTTTCTTAGTTTTTAAATTAAAAATAATTTATAACGCACAACATTTATCATACACACACAAAATATACCACTAAAACATGCACACACAAAATAAACCACTAAAACATATATAGAAATCAAATATACCTATTAAAAAAACCGCTGTCGGAGAAAATGAGGGAATACGGAATACGGAATACGGATGTAGATTTCACGCCCGAAAGATACTGTGGACTTCCAATAATGACGAGAAATAAACAGTAAAACAAAAAACAATGTTTTTTGAAATACATACGTAGGTACATACGTGGCATCACAAATAAATGTCGTGCACTTCAGGGCCGTAACCAGACGGGGGAGGGAGGGGGGGTGTACATAAAAAACCTGAACCACTGATTGGTTTTTAGTACCTTTTTTTTTATTAGTAGCTGTCATATTTTTCAAAAAGTCAGCATGCTTTTCAAAAAGCTGTGAAAACCCGTATTACAATTTATTGTGCTTTACAGTCCTTTTGAATGACTTTATTCTTTGTATTTTCGGGGATTATTACACCTTATTGCAACCCATTACACTTTGTCTTGGTCTTTTCATAGTGGTCTTTCACGCGGGTTTTATAAATAAATTATAGCTTTGAGCAAATCTTTTGCTTTTTTATTTTTTTTTTTTTTTTTTTGGGGGGGGGGGGGGGAGGTCCACGTGCACCCTGTTCACCCCCCTTACGGCCTTGCACTTCATTTTATTCAGACGGAGATACTTGAAATTAAATGAAGAGGTTTATTAGAGTCGTTCGCACAAACCCGTGAAATAGTAATTACTAATTGAATGCACAGCAGTGTACTCTGGTTTCATTGTTTTCTTTTTGTAGTCAATATTCTCTATCTAATTTTGAATAGTATTTGTTGTTCCATGCATATTTCATTTAATAGAACTACTTTATCGAAAAAGAGCTGAATAGATATTTGATACACCGCATAATAATAATAATATTGATGATGATTCGATGATGATGATGATGGTTATGATGATGGTGATGATGATAGTGATGATGATGATGATGATAGTGTTTTACGTGTTAAGTGTAATAATAAAAAAATATTTATATAGCACTTGTATGAAATGCTCTAAGCGCAATAGATTTAAAAAGGATAAAATAAGTCAAAATTTGCATATACTACACTCGTTTGCAAGAACGCTGAAGTATACATTTATACATTTACACAAATATCTAATGAGATGCAAAATGCTAAATAAGCACTTTTTACCAAAGAAACCAATTTTAATCTGTACGATGTAAAATACAGGAAAAATATATTTTGATATTCATTGAATGAAGCAAACAATAAATAAAGCGATTTTACTGTTTTACATATCATCAAATATACCGAATAAATTTGATATTTGTATAAATGTATACTACAACGTTCTTGCAAACGAGTGTATAAAACAATTACAAATCAAAATCTATTTTAAAAAGCTGAGAGTCTTGAACTCACATTCAAAGGACGACAGAAAGTCAATATTTCTAATAAAAGAAAGTATGTTCGATTAAACTAGAGAGGATAAAGAGAAATAACGGCTATTATAATAAGTTTATTGTTGATTAGTTTATAAGTTAAGTTTATAATTTGTATAACAGCGTTATCTTAAAGTAGAGTATTAAAACGCAGAGTAATGTTGTTTTTATACCCTTTGTAAAAGTTGATCAGATAATCAAATGTAATAAATAAGCCACTCACAACACTGTTTTGTTGCTAGTAGGAGGACATTACTTCCGCATGTCTTTTTATAGAACATGATGCTCACATGACTACATTCATATAACCACGCCCAACTAAGCCTTGATCAACTTCACACGATCAAAAATACACGGCAACCTCTACGTCTACAGACGTATCAATGATATTTTATTCCTGGCTATTGTAATATAGGAGGTCTTTTAAAAGAAGTTTAATAGAGTGTTTTTAGAGAGATATGAAGTGTTTTTATAGAATGCTTTTCATACTAGCAATATTAAAATTGTTTTTAAAGTGGTTTTGATAGAGGTTTTTCATAGTGTTTTTGATGAAGTGGTTTGATCAATGATATTTCATTTCTCGCTATTGTAATATGAATGATCTTTCAAAAGAAGTTTAATGGAGTGTTTGTAGAGAGTTATAAAACGGTTTTATAGAATTATTTTCAAAGAGTGATTTTAAAGTTATTTTAAAAGTGGGTTTGATAGAGGTTTTTTCATAGAGTGATTTTAAAGTTATTTTAAAAGTGGGTTTGATAGAGGTTTTTCATAGTGAAGTGAAAGCATGCATGAAAGTGCGGTACGTTATTGAGTATTCATGGGGTTTAAAAACCAGTCTACATTAGATCTACTTGCATTGTTTACGTAAACCCCTAAAACGAGATGTGTTAAGTGTATTAGGCTTTACGGACAGCTAAAGTAATTGAACAATTCAAACAGTATATGACTGAAATGCTGTTGTAAGTGGTGAGTGAAAGATGCTCTTGAGAGTCAACATTAACGTTCCGTGTAAAGTGATTACAACGAAAACTGTGTCAGTTAGCTTCACTGACTACCGCTAACTTTGAATTTGCGCAAATTCACTTTCAAATCTCATATAATTCACGTGCAATTTACGTTCAATATTCAAGTACGATTTACTACATTTTCAACATAAAGCTCCGGTCAGAAATGGTAAATGCTTATCGAGAACTGTGCACCCATTGAACATATGACCATTTGACTTTACTAGCCCTTATTACGCTTTATTGTCCACAGTTTTATTTTGATTTTCTTTTTGTGTTTTCCCTGTATTAACTTTATACTTTATTACACATTGTTACAACTTTTGAAAACAACTCTACTATAATTGCCTGAATTAAATTAGTTGGTTGTGCTTTTTCAAAATCGCTCATGTTGCATGTTGTGGTGTAAAACGTTGGATCTGACACAACAGTGCAATACTGTGAAAATGAAGAAGTTTGGATATTTTGGATATATATTTATTATATAAAGTACGTACAAACTGACTGTAGTTATATCAAAACAAATATTTCAACAGTTTTTCTTATTAAAGTAAGTAGTCTTGTTTCTTCCACATTATGTTTAATAGACAAGACTACTTATTTTAATAATGATACCCACATACAAATCAACTTTAGTTTTTTTTTTTAATTTTTCCAGTAAAAGTTGGCATGATATATATATATATATATATATATATATATACAGCCAACTGCATAAATTCTGTCGCCAAGAACATATATAAATATATATATTTTTCAAAGAAGAAATTATGGGATATCAACCACTATATTTTTTTCAGATAGTACTCATGCTGGGCAACTCGAAAAAAATATATGGGGAGGTATCCCATAATTTCTTCGGTGAGAAATATATATATTTATATGTGTACTTGGCGACAGAATTTATGCAGTTGGCTGTAAGCACGAAACTCGGAGTCACAGTAGAACTATGTGTTTCTCGTCCTTACTTACTATATATATATATATATGTACAAACAAAATAAATTTCCTAAGTATTGGTTGTCATGATCAAAATCGAAATAGCCAAATGTTCTGTTACTGAGCACGATGCAATAAGATTAGTTGCTATCAAATTCATGTTGCATATCAATTTTTGGAGAAAAAAATATAAAGATTTTGTAATTATAAAAGGAAGAGCTCAATACACGTTTCAAAAAATACACAATATGACGTAAGTGAAAACAAAAGTACGTATAATGTTGTCTGATAAGTTTGAAAAGACGTTTGTTCAGTTTTGAAGGGGGTCCATATAGGGCCACATATGGTAAAATGCTCCATGGCATAGCGTATGTTTTTATAGCTGAATAGAGTTGTTTGAGCTCATGTTTCAGCATTGTTGTAGGCCTTGTTTCAAATGAATTAAATATGCATTGTACTTGCTTCATAAAAAATTAAACCAGTCAATCAAGCATTCAAGAAAACATCTATATCCAACTAAAGTATCATCTAACGCTCCATTCGAACCGACATGAACTGAGCCATGGCTTGTGTACTTAATTACAACTCTCTAAGACGCGTTCCTTGACCTTTGTAGGGCAAGAAAGCTACTTGAAATGCTTAAATGTGTTATCTCAAAAAACAACAATGAAAATATCAAAATATTTTTGTCACTTGAGGGGTAAAACGGCTTTTGTTTTAGTATTTATGGATCAGCCAATCAGAACCGACTATGACATTAGGGGAATGCCCTATAGTAAATACACTGGCACCGGAAACTGCTATAAATGCTGTTCACAGACGCAAATATTCACTTTTGCTAGCAGTTACAACAGCTGTACTTGAGCGATTGACTAACTCTGTAAAGTTAACTACTTTGCAACCAAGTTAGTTCTCCAACACAATAAGGAAAAGCGATCAAAGTCGACCAGTAATTCTTTGAGGTAAACGTTGAGATAGCGAATTAGCTGGTTTACAAATAACCTCTACAGTGTTTGAAGCAAGCTGCAGTCACTGAAGAGTAACGTACGCTACTAGAAGCCAGAGACAAGAAGCTGGATTACTATCTACTTCATTTAAGCAAGAGAGGTCCGCTTCAAGTTTGAATAAAGCCGACGAAATTGAGCACTTGCTACTAGTTAGCTAGGTGACTTGCACACTGCTTTGCCGACGAGTGAGGTCAGACATTCAATGAATAGATCAGGACAGCTTTAAACAATCAGTCACGCTGTATATTAACGACTAACTAGTCGACCAGCATAACAACCAAACATGAGTCTTAGCAGGCCTGTATCTCGTGAACGAATGCTCCCATGGCTAAAGAAACGCATTGACAGTGGTCTAGTCCCTGGATTGTACTGGTTGAATGAAAGTGACTTCCGTGTTCCTTGGAAGCATGCCGGAAAACCTGACTTCAACCTGGACAAGGATGCTGCACTATTTCGCATGTGGGCCGAACACACTGGTAAATACAGGCCAGGAGAGCAGCCAGACCCGTCCACTTGGAAGACACGGTTTAGATGTGCCTTGAGAAAACAGCCTGATATCAGTGAAGTGCATATGGCAAGTAGCCTGGATGATAATGAACCTTTCAGAGTATTTCGCATCCATAATAGAGGTAATTCAACTATTATTATCAATTACTAAAGTATTATTGATTGGAAAAATCATTTGCAATTGCTTTCTTATAAAGATTTAGTAAGCCGTCATTGCGGTTGAATAATTGTCACGTTGTAAATCACACAAGTAGCGAAACCTTTCGCAAAAATTTTTTTTTAATCCTTTTAAAGTTAGTAAACTCAGCTTTGTAATAAGGCCATAAAGCATACAACGATACCAGGAATTGTATTCGAATTAGCGTTATTTTCAGGAAAGACCGGATATATGCCTAAGTTATTGGAAAACATTGTTTATGACATTTCATTTGGTGAAGCTCTATTAGTGAGTTTGGGTTAACTCCTAGCTTCCTGAAATTGGCCTATTGTTCTTGTTTTAAGTCATTCTTCAGATGTACACATATATTGTACTTGGATGTGGTATTTTTGTACAAATTACAACAATTACTCGCTCTACGTTTTATCCGTTGACAACTGAGGACCGTAAAGGCTTGCAGAGTCTTTTTGCAAATTACTTTAATACAAAATGTTTGTGTTTTAATTGTAAGATGTACAGAATTAATACAAAACATTACGCGCACAATATTTGCGAGAGATGTCATTCTTACATATTTTTAGGGGAAGTTAATTGAGTGAGATTAAGAGAAAAGAGAAAACAAAGGGAAAAAAATAAAAAAATGGAAGAAAATTTGCTTTATTTACAATATAGCATAAGCCCGGGAGCCCAAGGCTGGAACGTTCTTTGAATACTAAAATAGGAATATTTACCTCAAGAACGAGATTAATTGGTCTGCAAAACGTCAATTCGCCAACTTTATTTCTCCCGCAAAGCCAGACACTACATTCTATTGTCACAGAAAATGAAAAAAAATGACAAAAGCTAGCGCTTGCAGATTAATTAGCCACTGCACCATATCTAAACAAATGACCATTACAATACCACTATTCAATACCTTTAATATAAAGATAAACACGATATAAAAGCGCGAAGAATACAGTCGCACCTTTTTGCATCAAAGGCAAAACTAATACAATGGTATGTTTTCCAATGATAAACGCCGAAAACACACAAAAGTTAACTGAATTGTACTTTTACTGGTAAATGCTTTATTGCCCTAAAAAATTAATATGCTTAAGTCATACACACTCACACAACAATACTTATTTTTTTGCTTTCCAACACGTGTTCCAGTTTGGTTAAATGTGTTGATTTACTAAGTTGTATCTCCAAAAACAAAGCAAGTCATTTAGTTCGACTTCATGCTCTTTTTGATTATAAATAATAATGAAATCTTAATCATCATTCTATATTTGGGGCGGAAGTAATTCAATGAATGAAGCATAAAGCGTGAGCTAACAGAGTGCTGAAACGACCTCATTGGCTTATTGTCTGTAGTCCTTGACCGTGTAGCCACTCGTGATAATTTCACAAACATGCAGTATACCCGGAAAAACAGAAATTCTAAATAACTGAAGGAAAAAGAATTTTATTTAAAAAAATCAATAACTCTTCAATAATTCGTATTCAATTAATTTAGTGTTCTTCAACCTACGCGGCGTGCGAAAGTTCTTATATGGCATTTTGGATGCGTGTTCTAATAAAAAAAGAAATGTTTTCTCGAAATATTTCTCTCTTATAAACATTTTAAAGGCTCAGTGTTCTAAAGACGTTTGCCTTCGTGTTTGGGCGGAATGCATTTTGGGTTTTCTTTTTTCTCAGAAAAGACAGGTATAAATCTTATTATAAATCCAAAACCACGTTTTAGTACAATCAAAAATTTAATAATCCGATTGCACCAGTTACGATTGTAATAGCTTTTCGTGCTTTAAAACTTCGCAACTATTCGCGCTAAATTATAGCTTTTTTCCATAATCTTTTTTTTTTCAGTAATAAACAATAGTTTTCGACTGAAAGGATTTTTGTTGGCAAATGGGAGTGCGTTTTTTTTCTTCGATGAAACGGTTGACTCCCCTGGATGTATGATGTCATGTTTATGGAATGATACTCATTTCGGGGAATCACCATGACCTTTACCTCACCATTCAAACATTTAGCGTTACACCCATGCAAATCATAATTTACATATAAAACAGAAAAAAGATTAATATTTATAAAAATAATACAATCCATAAGCGGAAAAATCAACAAAAGAATTAGAAATGAATGATGGAGGATATGTGGTGTTGATACTATAAATACTACAAAGACACCGGCGCTGAAACGATATATCATTTGCCGGAGATTCTTATTGAGAATTCACAAACTATTAATAAAACAAGTTAATCAATTCACCAATTCCATAAATTATTAATATCGATCTAAGTAATATCAAAATTGAAATAGTGCAGGAATAATATCAAGTTGAGGAGTAGAAAAAAAGGAATTATCGAATAAAGAACTGAGGAAGAAAGGAAGGAGGAAAGGAAGGAAGGAAGGAGGATAGTAAGGAAAAAACAATGAACAAATTAATGAAAGAAGAAATGAATACGAGTAAGCGAGTGATGAATTCCGAAAAAAAATAATTCGATTTATGAACGTTAAAAAAATGAAAAACACTAATGACGTCTAATGAGAAAATCAATATTCATGGCTACAGCGAGGTCATTGTTTGCAATAACAAACCATCAGTCGACTTCAAAGCTAATCTGATACACCAACAAACACTAATCGATTTACATTGAGATTATCCGTGTGTACCAAGATAATATTTCCTTCTACAAGCAATGCGTACCTTAATGATATACATAACATTTATCTACGTTAGCTTACGTTTTCGAAACTAGCTAGTTACGAAAGGTATTGCAACAACATACGAGGTACTTCCCCTAACATATCTTTGAATCTATATAATGCCAAACTATAGAGTGATTTTCATATGTTAGTAGTAAACACTTATGCCATTGATTTCTTTCGTTCTTTATCAACTAAACTAAAGGTGCTAATTTCGTTCGCGGTCATATATGGAAAGTACTTTAGTAATGGACTTTAAATGTTACTCATAATTGTTCTTTTTTCGTCGTTGTCGCGAACCCGTTAAAACAGTTACCAAACTAATACATAGTAATAAACTCTGGTTTCATTGTTTTCCTTTTGTAGTTTGTTCTCTGTTTTTAAAATACTAAATGGTATTAGTTGTTTCATGGATTCAGTAGGAGAATCAGTCGAGAGAGTTTTTCAAAAACCCGTGAAATACACAGATTATAGAATTGCACTTTATTACACCTTACTTCACTTTATCGTATACATTTTCTTTTAGTTTGAATTCATTTTGTAATTTCGGTGTATTGCGCCTTAAAACATTTTAGCTATTAAGCTTTGTCCCATGGGACTTTGAAGGATTAAGTCTAAGCAAATCAAAAGTTTCAATATAGCAAATGCCTGTCATACTGAGAATTTGTTTGTGCAAATGTTTCGGCTCGCAAAATATATAACTGGAAGAGACGGACCCTGTCAGACGAGCAATTAGTGACGTGGGTTGTCACAACTCGTCCCCTTGTACCCTCCCCTTAGTCCTTTTATCATATTATTGTTAAAACAGGCTGAAATGATAAGTATGATACTGATACCGATTTATTTCTTAAAAACGCCTTTCTAATATCAATACAATAAATTATAACATGAAAACCATAATTGTAAAAAGAAAGAATACTAAAACTATGCATACAGACCAGCTTTCCTTATGTTTACAAAATCCCTTATAGCATCACACACAGAAAACTCTAGGAAATTACTTTAATCAGATAATTTTGTTCAACAGGTAGCCGATCCTCGAGTTCATCCAGTCCACAAGTCTTGCCATCTGACACCCCCTCCCTTACAAGTGACATCAACGAAGTCCCTTCATATGTAAGTATCTTTGCACGTTGCCCGTTTGTTTGCCTTGGTTTGTCTGTCGGTCAGCATCTTTTTCAGCTGCCTTCCTGCCTGGCGGTATATTTTTACTTTGTTGTTTTGTTTTTTTGCAAGCAAAGCAAACAAGTAAGCAAGCATACAAACAAATAAACTAGAACGAAAGTCTGCAAATAAACAAACGTCATAGCATCAGTGAATTGACGTGAGAAGAGCCTAATTCAAGGCTATCTAGCTATCTGTCAACTATCAAATAGATAGACTGATAGACTATACAGAAAGTCAATTAATTTTTTAATCAAACTACAAGTCACGTTTATCGTTTAATTCAGGCTGAGCATGTGTCATCATGTCTTCAGGTCCTGGCTAAATATAGTTTCCAAATGCTCTGGATACCTTCGGCATAACCTTCTTGTTTTGGCAATGTACAATGCTACTATAGCCTGTAAATCTCTTTGTCTTCATGTAGTGGGTTGCACTGATATGTTTTTACTTTTCGAATGGTTTCCGCAAATGGTATTGATGCCACTACTATCTTTCACCATTGAGGTCTAACGGCTATTTCTTGGCTCACAGCTTGTCTACTGCACATGCTCAATGTGCATTTTTCATAAGCTGATCCCACATGACTTAGTGCCTTTACATTTTCCTCTGACGGGGGGTGTACATAATAAACCTGAACCATCGATGGGTTTTAGTAGCCTTTTTTATTAGTAGCTGTCATATTTTGCACAAAGCGGCGTACTTTTCAAAAACCCGTATTACAATTTATTGCGCTTTACAGTTCTTTTGAATGATTTTATGCTTTGTATTTTCGGTGATTATTCTAGTTTTATGCTCTTGATTCCAAATCTAAGAAAGCAATTCTTGTAATAAAACAAAATAGAGATGGATGAGTGGACATTTTGGCTTTCTTGGGAGTGCACGTGCACCCTGTGCACCACCTTGGTTACGGCCCTCGCGTAACTACAGGACGTGCTTTTTATGTCGACATAATTGACGTGTTAAGTATCTCGGAAACAAAACAAGTCATGCAATGGACAGCTTTGCCAGTATGCGTGTCAGCTGTTGCATAGAGAGTTGCGACATTAAAACATTCCTTCCATATCTTCCGTATGGAAACCATGAAATACGCATTGACACGCTTCCAATGCTATCGTTGGACTACTGTCCATACCACTTCCTTACATCAAATACTATATTTAGATCGATCAGTTAGGTCGTTGCTCCTTGTTTGTAAGGGGTATCAGGAAAGATGGCGAGAGTGCACACCGCGCTGACTTAATGGTTGATCAACTATATTACTAGCTGAAGATACTGTAAAGCGCTTTATATAACAAGCTTAACTTGGTAAGTTAATTGTATCTTTTGCTTTTTTTCAGTCAAACACTGACCAACCATCCCATATTCATCGATCATTATTCGACAACATCAACTACGATACTTTCCCCTCCCCCGACAGCAGTTATGCTTCCAGTTGTTCAGATGACGATGATCTAGACAACATTACCCCTACACTACATATCAACATGGTCGACGAAAGCATCTACAGTCAAAACATGCCAGCGGATTCTCAAAGATCGGACAACTTTGGATTCAACAGTCACGTGACTCAAGACGTGTATGATGACGTATTTTCTGTGACGTCACAGCAGAATGAGATATTGATCAACCAGTTGACATTACAGGACCAAAATGGTAAGGGATCATTGTAGCACATAATGCAAAAACCAGCGGACCTTGAGAAAGTTGAGAAAGTATCTTATAAAGCCAAAACTTTGTATCATCGAACTATCCAGAGGCAGATCAAGGATTTTTTCAAAGGGGTGGGGGGGGGGGGTTGTAGCATTGATTAAGGTAGTGGAGAGATATAACAGAAGGTTAAGGAGAAATAAATGTTGTTGACTCTCAAAGGAAGGGGAGATTGCAACCCCCATAACCCCTCCCCTAGCCTCTGCTGACCCCAACCAAACTGCCCCTTGACCATACATAGATTGAGTCTACATCTACCTAATCCTTAAGTTCAATAAAAGTAATAGTGAATGAGTGGGGAGGCGCGATGCAGTTATAAAGCTCTAACTATTTCTAAGAGTTTAACATGCAATGTTGCACAAATTGTCAACCATTTTAGGTGCGTTATTTTGAATTGTCAGTTTCGCTTGCTCAAATGGGGTTACTTTGATCATTCCATTGAGTTTCCACTATGCATCTTCTCTCGCTGAAAGTAAAGTTAGAGTGCATCCTTGGAGAACAGTTGAAGCTGAAGAAAGATAGTGCTTGATATGCAATTTATTTGTTTTGGGTTTTAGATTTGGCTTCACAGCTTGGATATCTTAATGCTTTCTTTGGATCTGCAGTTGTTGATGAATTGGTGAGTTAAATTAATGTGTTGTTATTACTGTCATTTATTATCATCACCACTACCATCATCACCACCACTACCATCATCACCACTACCATCATCACCTGTCCAATACCATCATCACCACTACCATCATCACCACTATCATCATCACCACTACCATCATCACCACTACCATCATCACCACTACCATCATCACCAATACCATCATCACCACTATCATCATCACCACTACCATCATCACCACTACCATCATCACCACTACCATCATCACCACTATCATCATCACCACTACCATCATCACCACTACCATCATCACCACTATCATCATCACCACTACCATCATCACCACTACCATCATCACCACTACCATCATCACCACTACCATCATCACCACTACCATCATCACCACTACCATCATCACCACTACCATCATCACCACTACCATCATCACCACTATCATCATCACCACTACCATCATCACCACCACCATCATCACCACTATCATCATCACCACTACCATCATCACCACTACCATCATCACCACTATCATCATCACCACTACCATCATCACCACTATCATCATCACCACTACCATCATCACCACTACCATCATCACCACTATCATCATCACCACTACCATCATCACCACTACCATCATCACCACTATCTTCATCTTAATCATCACCACCACTATCAGTATCACCACTATCAGCATCATCGTCATCACCACCAGTCCATTATCATCACCACTACCATCATCACCACTATCATCATCATCATAATCACCACCACCACCATCATCATCGCCACGCTTAACTCTAATACTATCACAATATACCTATCAGAATTAAAGTTTAATTTTTGTGTGTTTATTCAGGCTCAGCAATACCCAAATGACTATTTCACTGTGATATCAGACGTTTACCAAGAGCTACAAAACAGCCTTATGCAACAGCAATATATGGGGATTTAAACTTCATAGATTTCTACTGAAAAAAAACTATGCAATTTTTAGGTAGAAACAACAAATTAATAGATCCATTCCTATGGAACTTAAAGCATGAAAATCATCAGATATTATAAATATCACAAATTCATTCCAATGGAAAATTTAACTTCAAATATTTTGATTGCCTAATTTTTATTTCTATACTGAAAAATTATGCAGATATTCATAATATCTTTCCAACTTTTCAAATTTGAATGTTGTTTATAATTAGATACCAGTATCTTCTACTTTCAAACAACTAATTAATTCACGGAGTCACGTGATAAGTAACTGCCCATAGGCAAGAGATTACGTCACAGGTCTTTTCTTAAGATTATTTTTATTCAAACTGGATTTAAGTTATTGTTGATAAATTTTTTTGCAACAACTTAAAATATATTTTATGCAAAAATATTAGCTTGTTGTGTGACAACGTGACAAAATAGCGTGACAATCTATCCATGCTGTTTTCAAGTAAGGTTTTTAATGTTGCATTACAACGTGACGTTAGTAAGTAAGAATTCTACATGTTGCATAATGACAACTATTTAGACTTACTAGCTTAGCCTTCCAATCTGGGAAGATTAAAATAAGAAGCTATAAAAAATAATTTTCTATTAGAGGAAAAGCTGGTTAAAACAATGAGTCCATGGGCCAAACTGCATTATCAGCGGTAAGATAATATGGCGGTGGTTGACGGCCGGCCAAAATTATAAAGTTCATATCTACAAATCAAAATGCAAAATCAGCCGTGGGGGGAGGAGGGGGGCACTATAATAATATATTTCATGCTAATTTATATCAACTGACAATGGCCGTTTTTTTAACTGTGTAAACTCATGCATTAATATCTCTTAACCAATATTTGGTGGGGGACTGTGCCTTCTAACCCCCTCGGTTCCGCCACCCCTGTTGGACTATTGCTTTGGCCTCTATCCTAATGGTTAGTGATTAACTGACTTGACTTGACAGATATTCTCATTCAAGATAACTTTAGTCATATTGACTAATTTTTTAATTATCCTCATAGGATTGCAAAACAACTTTTTTATGTAAGGTAAAAAGAAACTAAAAGAATTTTTCAAATGCGGCAAATTTAGTTACATAAAATAAGACCGCATAATTATTAATCTATTGTTGATTTGAATTCAATGCATGCGAATTCAGTTGACAATCTTTTGCAGTGAAAAGATGTAGTAGAAACAATTGCATAACTGTTCCTGAAACAGTCAAACCATCCTGATGGCTCCCACTCAATGTTGCCTGGGACAGAGGATGGTTACCATGGCTCACGATAATGATTCTATGATTTAATTGAATTGATCAACAGAGCGAAAATTAACATGAAATGAGCTCAAAATGAAGCTAAATATAGCAAATGAACATGTTATTGAAAACGTTTCGAACTCCATTTTTTGAAAGGCTTTACACTTTAAAAGCTTTCAGAAACAGTGGTTTTACTGTAGAAACTTCAAATAGCAATGTTATCAATGTTTGAGCAACACAATTTAGGCTGTTGCTATTGTTTAAATGTTTTATTGAAATAAAAAACTTTGATGTTGAACTCAGTTCTCGTTAATCGGCTACAATAAGTACAGTAAACATCCATTTAGTCATTCATATTTTCATTTATTCATTTGGGTATTTGTGTTTCCTCATTCATAATTCAAAACCACTTACTCGTCTGCACTTTATCACCCATTTATCTACAAGAATAACATTTTTCAAAAATTGATTAAAAGAGAGGAATGTTGAAAAAAAATAAATAAATAAATAAAATCAAAACGCAAATTGAAATAAAATATAGCATGAGTTGGGGTCCCTGTGCTATTAGATACCAGTCCCTGAAGTACCAACCGCGGGGAATTCAAACATGGCGGACATTTTGTAAAGTGTCATTTCTACTTTTGTTGGTTTCGCAAATTAATGGGAATATCAAAACATCCAGGTAAGCTTAAAGTAATTTTAAAGTATTTCTTAATGTATATATTCCATTTTCATGTACAATTTTGGTTGCTTTGAGTAATTATTTTGGTGTTAAAAATCCACTGAAATATATACTGTTTATAACGTACTACAGGTACGTTTACAGTGAGGGCACTCGAACCGTGAACACTTGTCTTTATTTAGCTTTTTATTTTCTGAGCTCTCTACTGCTTCAAATTCTCTGAAAAAGTAGGACTGAACTCAAATGCACTGAGTTATCAAAATTCAAATAGATTTACTCGAAAGATGCATGTTAAAAAAAGTGTCAAAAAAGCAAAAAGTGTTCACGGTTCGTGCGTCCTGACTGTAAAACACCTTTACTGTCCATATTGTGTTTAGAAGTGCTCACCACCTACTACACCAGGTTGTTTAAAATGAAACTACTTGTTTTATTCTGGCTGAAACCATAATTCCAAAGCTCAAAATGAAATTATTCACCATCATTTTGTACTTGAATGTGTGCCAGCACCCCCAACCCCACTCCCTGTCTCCCCCCCCCCCTCCCCCAAGGACGGGCCTGGTTGTAAACCACTGCATAGGATTTCTTTAGAATTTTTTAGGGATTTATCCTGTGAATAGCATTATTATAATAATCATGTGTAGTGCTTATATGGCACATTTCAAGTTTCAATGGGCTTTACAACTGTATATATATATGGACCGCCATTCCAACCCACTTGTTTGGGGGGGGGGGGGGGGGGGGGGGAGTGTTAAATTCTCGAATTTAATTTTTATGCTAATGAGCAAAATGTTGTAATCAAGCATTCACCTATTACCTGGCTATCACCTATTCATTCTCACCCAATTCATTGTATAATGAATTTTGATTTCACTATTCTCAGATAAACAGTTTAAATTTTATCCCCAGGTCAATAGACCTGAATACCCTTCTCTCTATTCCCAAGTTTGTCCTTTTGGCATGGAAACTTGCTAAACTTGGCCAGTGAATTCATTTTTAAACTTGCTTCAAACTATTTGACAACTTTGTAACCGAACCTGGAAAACATCCAGTTGTAATATTTCTAATTGTCATTGTACATTTTCATTGATGATCAGAATCAGAAAACAGTGCCAATTAAGAGTTAATCAAGGCAAGTTCACACATTGAAAAAAAAAGACCAGTTCACATGTCAAGTTTAATAAGCTCCCATGCCAAAAGACCAAGCTTATTAACTGTCAAAACACAACAATCAAATTCAGCCAGTGGTCATCTCAAATGGCAGTAAATTGTCACATTGCTCTTGGAGTGAAAGGGAGCAAACACTAAATCTGTGAAACACTTATTGCTAAATAGTACAAAATAGGGCTCATCAAACAAAAGAAAACAATAGAATTTGCATAAAATTGGCCTAAATTTTGGTATTACTAAAGTTTCACAGATTAATTGTTTGCATTCAATTAACAATAAAAAGAGTTGAAAATCCAGCTCTTAAAGTTACAGCTGCAATGTACAAATGTCAATTTGATTCAATTTACAAGCTTATTGAATTTTTTTTTATTTATTTTTTTTTTATTTGACAGGATCCATTGCAAGATGGTGGCATTAATTTTGGACATCTTATACCAAGGGAGCAAGGATGGTCCTCATAACAAGATCCCAATATTTGGTGGCAAGATCACTTGAAGCATTTACAAACAAATAAAACAACTTCTCCCTCCCCCTTCTCAAGCCATGCAGGTCATGGCAACGCATCCTCTTGCACAGATCTCTCATTATCCTCTCACTTGCTACAGTGTGCTGCTCAAAAGTGTGGACCAGTTATAATGCATTTGTATTTACTATTTCATCTCATCATTTTACAGCGTAAATGCTGGTGCCAGTTGTACAAAGCCTGAATAAAGCTATCCACTGGATAAAGTTATCCACTCCATAGAATTTCTTTAGAATTTATCTGCTGGATAGTCTTTTATATGGTGGTTAACTAGCCCGTTATTTTTAGAAGGTAGACAAAGAGATATGTACATGCATTATCATTGGTTATACTTGTGAGCATTGCACTGTCTAGCCTGAATATCAGCCTCTCTTGGGGAACTCCGTCACAGACTAGAAGATACAGAGGAATCTCTGATAGTAATGCTGTTGAAGTCCAAGACATTATCTTTCTTATGGGCATGACCACATATTATGCATTACTTAGAAAAGATTTCACTGTATAAATAACGAAGAGGTCATGAGCAAAGACCTCACCGGAAAAGATCGCATTATGTATTGTAAAGACATTATCTAGAGTGCAAACACTTGGCAAAAACAACATAGAGTGACTTTCTAGCTACAAAGACAAGTTCAAATGCAGTCTGTTTAGGCCAAAAAAATTTGTATTTTAATAAGTATTTGAAGTTGGAGCTGGAAAGTCACTCTAATATTTAAAGTCAGGGGGCAGTTGTACTATTCACCAGAAAAATTGCTAACCAGTAGAGGTTTTATAGATAACTTTTATCCAGACTTTGTACAACCAGCCCCTGAGACTTTAATATTTTTGTGGCTGAATAAGAAGCTTAGTGTTTGCACTTTAGATAATGTCTCCTATGGTTGCCTAGGCAACTATGTATGAATTATTTATGAGGCATAATAAAATACGAAGGAAGGTTACATCTGTGTGTCAAAATATATGCTGTATTTATGCAAAATATATATCTTACTATATTAGATTCTTTTTAGAATCTTATTTAGTATCTACTAAGTATCTTATTTAGTATCCTGGATACTACCTACTGGGTTATTTTAGAATGTCCTCCCACCACTAACCTCACCCCCCCTATATCCCCCCCTCTCCTTCCTCCTCCCTCATCCAGCCGGATCCCACGGGACCCGGCTGGCACCTGACCACCCCTCCCCAGCTGCCTCACCACCCCTCCCCGGCTTTCTTCTACACCACCCCTCCATATCCGTTCAGTATTTATTATATATTATAATGTATTTAGTTTTGTATATTAATGAGCCGAAACGATATTATACAAAATTACATTTTTAATTTTTTTTTTTTTTTTTTTTTTTTGAAACTAGAAAGAAATTTATATTTTTCCGAGACTTGAACCGAAGACTGTCTGCACCGTATCTCATACACTAACCCACTATGCCATCTAGTCAAAGTTGCAAGCTGGAGGATTGAAATTTGCCTTTATGGTAATACAAAATTTATGCAAGCACAAACAATGACTTTCAATTTTGAAGAGTTCAACCCAGCAATTCACTAGATGGCAAAGTGGTCAAGACATCAAGACATCAATACAGAAGGTAAGCTTACAGGTAAAGGTTCAAATCATCTACTGACTAGTATTGTCTTTCTTTCACAGAAAATATATAAATTACTAATCTTTGATTTCACAGGATGCAAAAATAACGCCACGCATAAACAAATAAACTATAAACAAATTAAATGGGTAAACTATAAACAAAATAAATGGGTAAACGATAAACAAAATAAATGACTAAATTATAAACAAATTAAAAAAAATAACACTAACAAAATCGAACTCCATAAAAAATAAATAAACATTGCTAAAACTATAAACAAAATAAATGCATAAACAATAAACAAATTATAACTGACAAATTTCATAAAAATAAATAATTCTCTTGAATCTTAAACTTTCAAGTAAATTAAGTACTTTTGAAATATAAATAATCAAAGTTAAAAAAATATGTTTTTGAAGTTCGTTTATTTTTTTAGTTGTTTTCAAAACCAGATGAAATAATCATAGCGTAATGACAAGTATATATATAATAGAATCAAAACAACACAAGAAAATTATTGGCAAATGCGAATGGTAAAGTTAGTGTAACAAAGAGACAAGTGTATAAGATATAATACACTTATGTGAATTTCACAGGTTTTTGAGAACAACTCTTAATGGCGTTGCTAAGCCTCACCTACCTACTTTGCATCCAGCAGGGAATCAAGCCTCTTCTTTCTGGTGTCCCTTTTATGGGAATAGCATATCAGCTGACCTCAACCCAACCCTTGAGGGGCAACCATTTGTAGGCTATACATCATATTTACCTACCAGTGTCTACCTTATAATACTAAACAAAGGAAAGGAAACGTCTTGATTTTCAAGATATTTATTTTAGGTTGGTGACAAACAATATATTACAGTTTTGTATTTTTTCCGTATGGATAGTATCCTCCACGCTATCGACTTTACTGCAATGTTCAGTTTTCCCCAACTTCAAACACATCAATAGCAATTAACTGTCATGTGGCCATGTTACTGCTGTCAATCAAAATGCTGAAATGAACTACTATAGCGTCTCATTATCTTGTTTTCATAATGGCTTATTGACATCGCAAGTACAGAAGTGGTGCATCTCAATCAAGCAAGAGTCTAAACCTGCCTATTGGAATTTGTAATAGTTTTAATTGACAGGTACACTAAATTACAACAAAGCCTTTGTCTCTGAGTTTGCAGAAAATGGAAAATTGCAGTGAAAAAATTACATTAAAAAAATATTGAAAATAAAATAAAGCATGTAAAGAATGCAAGTGGTTTTTTTTTTGTCTAAATAGGGGGTATTATACCCAAGCCTCACAGGAAAAAAATTGTGATTCCCATAATATTCTTATTTTCTGAGCTTAATTTCTACTGATTCAAACCCTCTGAAAAAGTAGGATTCAATTTAAATACATTGAGTGATCAAAATCATATTTCTATTAAAAAAAAAAAAAACATGGTCCCGGTTGGAGTGTCCTCACTGTAATATCTGTGATTGCTCGGACCAGTCATATGAGCCGAATGAGCCCCTGTTTTCTTGTGGCCTGCGGCAAACAAAGTAAGCTCTGAAATAATTTCCGGTTTTAGTTGCTTATGCGCATGTCAGATATATGTGTTCATGCAGTAATGTATTCAAAATGGTGACCAAAAAGACATTTAACTTTCATCTTTCAATAGATGAAGCATTAATAAAGCTATCAAAAATAATGTGCATAAACTAGTCCGTAGGCAACAAGAAACGCAGGATCTGGGTACGAGATTGCGTACAGCAGGGGTCAAAGGGACTCCCCGGGTGCTAATTATACTAGTAACAAAACTCGTGGACAAAGTTTGTTTTAAATGGTATTTGAATCTATCTCACTTTTTTCAATTCTGCGTTTAGGAAGTCTAAATTTGAAATCATCAAGTCTTAATAGAGAATTATTAACATATTCTGCATATTTATCGCAGTAAGAGCTTTCTAAGTGGCGCGAAATTGATGACAAACAGTGAAATTAACATGAGATGTAAAATGAACGATTTTTCGCTAAAATACGTCAAAACGCATGAAAATACTGTGGCCAAAGCAACAAAGAACAACTTGTTACCTTCACAGAGCTATAGCAACCATGAATTGCCCTATTTTAGGCGTTTGTTAAAAGAAATCTGCTCCAACATCCACTTTACACGCACCGCTTGAGTTGCGTCTACTTTATCAAGGAACGCCGTGTAGAAATAGTCTGTAATCGCACAGGAATCCCAAACATCAGGGATCCCGGCCCGTGCAATACACTTTGTACATCTAACACAATCCGATTACACCTTGTTACTTACTTTAACTGTTACCCTTTAACTTGAAGGATTTTTGAAGACGACTCTGAAAACAGTACAATAAAAAAAAACGGTTTTAGAACTTATTAAAAAAAGCTTAAATAAACAAGATTTCTTTACTTTTTTTTTCTACGAATTTAGCCATTGTCTCAATGTTTCATTATTATATTATAACTGCGCCAGAAAATAAACAAAAATCATTTTGTTCAATGTATCAATTGTCGGGCTTCCTGAGGCAACTCTCACATATATTCGGCAGGACAAAATGACGGAATAAAGTGCCGATTTTTTAGCTATATGCAGACGTTTTTTTTGGATCATCTTTTGAGTATATCTTTTTAACAGCTGAACAACCTTCGTTGGAAACACTTTAAAGTAGGTAAACTGAAGAATCTAAAAAAATATACTTACAGTCTAACATTTTCATACTTCTCCCAAAGTTTGAATCGTTAAAAAACTTTTCAAAATAAATGTATATTACAAAAAGAAATTGCACTTATTGTTACCGCTGAAATGACCAATGTACTGACTGTGTTAAGCTCAACAAAAAATTTGAAAAGCCGGATTATTTGCACTTTTTTGAAAATTGGTATCGCAAAATCTTTTATATTTAGCTAGAAATTCGACAATTTTATCTTGACTGATATATGCGAGAGTTACCACAGGAAGCCCGTCAATTTCCACATATACATGGACAAAAATGATTTTCAATTTTTTTGGAAAAACGTGTTCTATTCCATAGTGCTGTTGAAACGAGCTGTGTAATTATGCTCAATTTGCTGAAATTCAACCATTTTTTGAGGAATCAATTTTTCGAGACCTGTGAAAAAGGCGAAATTTTGAGCATTTCAAGTCAAGTCAAGTTTATTCACACACAATTTCATATATTGTACAAATACACTTAATAAAATAATTAATTAATATATGTATAAGTAATGTAGTAGTTATTTAATATTAAGAATATTACCGATGTGTGTGTGGCTGTTGAAATAGTGTCAACTTTCGAGTCAACAGCCACACATTTTGACTTATACATCGATTTTTTTAAATAAATAAGCAACAAAGCCAGAAAAAACACACATCACAATAAAGATTGAGACAAGGACTATATGAAGAGCTAGAAAAAAGTAGAATTTTAAAGTGATTTCTATGAGAAAACGAGGTCGTTTTTTCAAAAAGCTCTAGAAAACGTTTTTTGAGAAGTGCCAAAAAATCGACTTTTGAAATACTGCGTTTATCTAAACAAAATATACATTGTTAGAAAGTTCATGTCCGTGCAAATAATAATTTCAAGTTGTTTTGGTCAAAAACGCAATTCCTTAAAAATTATGACCGATTGAAATTTTGAGAAAGTATGCAAATTTTGGACTGTAAGTAGATTTTAAACTGTCTTCAGTTTACCTACTTTGCGTTGTTTGTTTTTAACGAAATTTGTGCTGCTGTTAGTTAGTTATACTTCAAACATATTGGCAAATTGGTAGCGCGAAATCTTTTATATTTAGCTATAAAGTCGACAATTTTATCTTGACTGATATATGCGAGAGTTACCACAGGAAGCCCGACAATTTCCACATATACATGGACAAAAATGATTTTCAATATTTTTTCAAAAAACGTGTTCTATTGCATAGTGCTATTTAAACGAGCTGTAATTATGCTGGATTTGCTGAAATTCAACCATTTTTTGAGGAATCAATTTTTGGAGACTTGTGAAAAAGGCGAAACTTTGAGCATTTTGACTTTTACATCGATTTTTTCAAATAAATAAGCAACAAACCCAGACAAAACACACATCACAATAAAGATTGAGACAAGGACTAAATGCGTAGCTAGAAAAAAGTAGAATTTTTTAGTGATTTCTATGAGAAAACGAGGTCGATTTTCAAAAAGCTCTAGAAAGCGTTTTTTGAGAAGTGCCAAAAAATCGACTTTTGAAATAATGCGTTTATGGTTGGAAAGTGCATGTCCGTGCAAATAATAATTTCAAGTTGTTTTGGTCAAAAACGCAATTCCTTAAAAATTATGACCGATTGAAATTTTGAGAAATTATGCAAATTTTGGACTGTAAGTAGATTTTAAACTGTCTTCAGTTTACCTACTTTGCGTTGTTTGTTTTCAACGAAATTTGTGCTGCTGTTAGTTAGTTATACTTCAAACATATTGGCAAATTGGTAGCGCGCAATCTTTTATATTTAGCTAGAAATTGGACAATTTTATCTCGACTGATATATGCGAGAGTTACCACATGAAGCCCGACAATTTCCACATATACATGGACAAAAATGATTTTCAATTTTTTTTGAAAAACGTGTTCTATTCCATAGTGCTGTTGAAACGAGCTGTGTAATTATGCTGGATTTGCTGAAATTCAACCGTTTTTTGAGGAATCAATTTTTGGAGACTTGTGAAAAAGGCGAAACTTTGAGCATTTTGACTTTTATATCGATTTTTTCAAATAAATAAGCAACAAACCCAGACAAAACACACATCACAATAAAGATTGAGACAAGGACTAAATGCGTAGCTAGAAAAAAGTAGAAATTTTAAGTGATTTCTATGAGAAAACGAGGTCGTTTTTCAAAAAGCTCTAGAAAGAGTTTTTTGAGAAGTGCCAAAAAATCGACTTTTGAAATAATGCGTTTATCTAAACAAAATATACATGGTTGGAAAGTGCATGTCCGTGCAAATAATAATTTCAAGTTGTTTTGGTCAAAAACGCAATTCCTTAAAAATTATGACCGATTGAAATTTTGAGAAATTATGCAAATTTTGGACTGTAAGTAGATTTTAAACTGTCTTCAGTTTACCTACTTTGCGTTGTTTGTTTTCAACGAAATTTGTGCTGCTGTTAGTTAGTCATACTTCAAACATATTGGCAAATTGGTAGCGCGAAATCTTTTATATTTAGCTACAAAGTCGACAATTTTATCTTGACTGATATATGCGAGAGTTACCACAGGAAGCCCGACAATTTCCACATATACATGGACAAAAATGATTTTCAATATTTTATCGAAAAACGTGCTCTATTCCATAGTGCTGTTGAAACGAGCTGTGTAATTATGCTCGATTTGCTGAAATTCAACCATTTTTTGAGGAACCAATTTTTGGAGACTTGTGAAAAAGGCGAAACTTTGAGCATTTTGACTTTTATATCGTTTTTTTCAAATAAATAAGCAACAAACCCAGACAAAACACACATCACAATAAAGATTGAGACAAGGACTAAATGCGTAGCTAGAAGAAAGTAGAATTTCAAAGTGATTTCTATGAGAAAAGGAGGTCGTTTTTCAAAAAGCTCTAGAAAGCGTTTTTTGAGAAGTGCCAAAAAATCGACTTTTGAAATAATGCGTTGATCTAAACAAAATATACATGGTTGGAAAGTGCATGTCCGTGCAAATGATAATTTCAAGTTGTTTTGGTCAAAAACGCAATTCCATAAAAATTATGACCGATTGAAATTTTGAGAAAGTATGCAAATTTTGGACTGTAAGTAGATTTTAAACTGTCTTCAGTTTACCTACTTTGCGTTGTTTGTTTTCAACGAAATTTGTGCTGCTGTTAGTTAGTTATAAGTCAAACATATTGGCAAATTGGTAGCATGAAGTCTTTTATATTTAGCTAGAAATTCGACAATTTTATCTTGACTGATATATGCGAGAGTTACCATAGGAAGCCCGTCAATTTCCACATATACATGGACAAAAATGATTTTCAATTTTTTTTTGAAAAACGTGTTCTATTGCATAGTGCTGTTGAAACGAGCTGTGTAATTATGCTCGATTTGCTGAAATTCAACCATTTTTTGAGGAATCAATTTTTGGAGACTTGTGAAAAAGGCGAAACTTTGAGCATTTTGACTTATACATCGATTTTTTCAAATAAATAAGCAACAAACCCAGACAAAACACACATCACAATAAAGATTGAGACAAGGACTAAATGCGTAGCTAGAAAAAAGTAGAAATTTTAAGTGATTTCTATGAGAAAACGAGGTCGTTTTTCAAAAAGCTCTAGAAAGCGTTTTTTGAGAAGTGCCAAAAAATCGACTTTTGAAATAATGCGTTTATCTAAACAAAATATACATTGTTGGAAAGTTCATGTCCGTGCAAATAATAATTTCAAGTTGTTTTGGTCAAAAACGCAATTCCTTAAAAATTATTAGCGATTGAAATTTTGAGAAAGTATGCAAATTTTGGACTGTAAGTAGATTTTAAACTGTCTTCAGTTTACCTACTTTGCGTTGTTTGTTTTCAACGAAATTTGTGCTGCTGTTAGTTAGTTATACGGCAAACATATTGGCAAATTGGTAGCGCGAAGTCTTATATATTTAGCTAGAAATTCGACAATTTTATCTTGACTGATATATGCGAGAGTTACCACAGGAAGCCCGTCAATTTCCACATATACATGGACAAAAATGATTTTCAATTTTTTTTTGAAAAACGTGTTCTATTGCATAGTGCTGTTGAAACGAGCTGTGTAATTATGCTCGATTTGCTGAAATTCAACCGTTTTTTGAGGAATCAATTTTTGGAGACTTGTGAAAAAGGCGAAACTTTGAGCATTTTGACTTATACATCGATTTTTTCAAATAAATAAGCAACAAACCCAGACAAAACACACATCACAATAAAGATTGAGACAAGGACTAAATGCGTAGCTAGAAAAAAGTAGAAATTTTAAGTGATTTCTATGAGAAAACGAGGTCGTTTTTCAAAAAGCTCTAGAAAGCGTTTTTTGAGAAGTGCCAAAAAATCGACTTTTGAAATAATGCGTTTATCTAAACAAAATATACATTGTTGGAAAGTTCATGTCCGTGCAAATAATAATTTCAAGTTGTTTTGGTCAAAAACGCAATTCCTTAAAAATTATTAGCGATTGAAATTTTGAGAAAGTATGCAAATTTTGGACTGTAAGTAGATTTTAAACTGTCTTCAGTTTACCTACTTTGCGTTGTTTGTTTTCAACGAAATTTGTGCTGCTGTTAGTTAGTTATACGGCAAACATATTGGCAAATTGGTAGCGCGAAGTCGTATATATTTAGCTAGAAATTCGACAATTTTATCTTGACTGATATATGCGAGAGTTACCACAGGAAGCCCGTCAATTTCCACATATACATGGACAAAAATGATTTTCAATTTTTTTTTGAAAAACGTGTTCTATTGCATAGTGCTGTTGAAACGAGCTGTGTAATTATGCTCGATTTGCTGAAATTCAACCGTTTTTTGAGGAATCAATTTTTGGAGACTTGTGAAAAAGGCGAAATTTTGAGCATTTTGACTTATACATCAATTTTTTCAAATAAATAAGCAACAAACCCAGACAAAACACACATCACAATAAAGATTGAGACAAGGACTAAATGCGTAGCTAGAAAAAAGTAGAAATTTTAAGTGATTTCTATGAGAAAACGAGGTCGTTTTTCAAAAACCTCTAGAAAGCGTTTTTTGAGAAGTGCCAAAAAATCGACTTTTGAAATAATGCGTTTATCTAAACAAAATATACATTGTTGGAAAGTTCATGTCCGTGCAAATAATAATTTCAAGTTGTTTTGGTCAAAAACGCAATTCCTTAAAAATTATTAGCGATTGAAATTTTGAGAAAGTATGCAAATTTTGGACTGTAATTAGATTTTAAACTGTCTTCAGTTTACCTACTTTGCGTTGTTTGTTTTCAACGAAATTTGTGCTGCTGTTAGTTAGTTATACGTCAAACATATTGGCAAATTGGTAGCGCGAAGTCTTATATATTTAGCTAGAAATTCGACAATTTTATCTTGACTGATATATGCGAGAGTTACCACAGGAAGCCCGTCAATTTCCACATATACATGGACAAAAATGATTTTCAATTTTTTTTTTGAAAAACGTGTTCTATTGCATAGTGCTGTTGAAACGAGCTGTGTAATTATGCTCGATTTGCTGAAATTCAACCGTTTTTTGAGGAATCAATTTTTGGAGACTTGTGAAAAAGGCGAAATTTTGAGCATTTTGACTTATACATCAATTTTTTCAAATAAATAAGCAACAAACCCAGACAAAACACACATCACAATAAAGATTGAGACAAGGACTAAATGCGTAGCTAGAAAAAAGTAGAAATTTTAAGTGATTTCTATGAGAAAACGAGGTCGTTTTTCAAAAACCTCTAGAAAGCGTTTTTTGAGAAGTGCCAAAAAATCGACTTTTGAAATAATGCGTTTATCTAAACAAAATATACATTGTTGGAAAGTTCATGTCCGTGCAAATAATAATTTCAAGTTGTTTTGGTCAAAAACGCAATTCCTTAAAAATTATTAGCGATTGAAATTTTGAGAAAGTATGCAAATTTTGGACTGTAATTAGATTTTAAACTGTCTTCAGTTTACCTACTTTGCGTTGTTTGTTTTCAACGAAATTTGTGCTGCTGTTAGTTAGTTATACGTCAAACATATTGGCAAATTGGTAGCGCGAAGTCTTATATATTTAGCTAGAAATTCGACAATTTTATCTTGACTGATATATGCGAGAGTTACCACAGGAAGCCCGTCAATTTCCACATATACATGGACAAAAATGATTTTCAATTTTTTTTTTGAAAAACGTGTTCTATTGCATAGTGCTGTTGAAACGAGCTGTGTAATTATGCTCGATTTGCTGAAATTCAACCGTTTTTTGAGGAATCAATTTTTGGAGACTTGTGAAAAAGGCGAAATTTTGAGCATTTTGACTTATACATCGATTTTTTCAAATAAATAAGCAACAAACCCAGACAAAACACACATCACAATAAAGATTGAGACAAGGACTAAATGCGTAGTTAGAAAAAAGTAGAAATTTTAAGTGATTTCTATGAGAAAACGAGGTCGTTTTTCAAAAAGCTCTAGAAAGCGTTTTTTGAGAAGTGCCAAAAAATCGACTTTTGAAATAATGCGTTTATCTAAACAAAATATACATTGTTGGAAAGTTCATGTCCGTGCAAATAATAATTTCAAGTTGTTTTGGTCAAAAACGCAATTCCTTAAAAATTATTAGCGATTGAAATTTTGAGAAAGTATGCAAATTTTGGACTGTAAGTAGATTTTAAACTGTCTTCAGTTTACCTACTTTGCGTTGTTTGTTTTCAACGAAATCTGTCCTGCTGTTAGTTAGTTTTACGTCAAACATATTGGCAAATTGGTATCGCGAAATCTTTTATATTTAGCTATAAAGTCGACAATTTTATCTTGAGTTATATATGCGAGAGTTACCACAGGAAGCCCGTCGATTTCCACATATACAAGGACAAAAATGTTTTTTTTGAAAAACGTGTTCTATTGCATAGTGCTGTTGAAACGAGCTGTGTAATTATGCTCGATTTGCTGAAATTTAATGATTTTTTGAGGAATCAATTTTTGGAGACTTGTGAAAATGGCGACAGTTTGAGCATTTTGGCTTATACATCGATTTTTTTAAATAATTAAGCAACAAACACAGTCAAAACACACATCACAATAAAGACTGAGATTATTTCCTTGAATAATTTGAAGTTGTTTTTGTGAAATGTTAATTGCGAAAAGTTATGAGCGGTTCAAATTTTGTGAGAATTATGGAAATTGTAGACTGTAAGTATATTTTTCTGTTTCTGCAGCCTCCTACTTCAATGTGTTCTTTTGTTTTTTTTCTAATGAAATTTGGACAACTGTTAGATAGATGTAAGGACAAAATGATGCTAAAAAGGTATTGCGAAAATGTCTAAATGTTGCTAGAAAGTCGAGACTTTTGTCCGTCAGACAGTAGCTAAATATATGGAAGAGTTGCCACAGGAAGCCCGTTAATTTTCAACGATATTTGGAGAAACATTTTTTTCATTTATTTAATGGCGTAGTGAAAATGAAATTAAATGGGATTTTATGAATTAAATTCAAAATGAAAGAAATGAGTAACGTGTGCTTACCGTCAATCTTTTCTGCAAAGTTCACAAAGAAGCATGTTGGGTTACCTGTGGTATGAAATAGTTGACATTCATTGAAATGAACATGAGATGTGAAATGAACGAAGTTTCGTTAAAATACGCCAAAAACACAAGAAAACTATGTGGCCAAATCAATAAAGAACAACTTGTTACCTCAACCAGAGCTATAGCAATGCTGGATATCCATATTTTAGGCGTTTTTACAAGAAATCTGGTCCAACATTCACTTTACCCGGACAGCTTAAGTGACGTCTGCTTGATGGAGTAACATCGTGTAGAATGTCTGAGCTCCCACAGGAATCCCAAACATTAGGTAAACTCCAAGAAGCAAACGTAACTTTTTGTCCGTGGAATGTGATTTCACGTGGAGAAAAGCAAATTCCTATGATCCCAATTACCTCATGATCACCAACATATTCTTTTATCACTATCAATCGTGTCATTATTATGATGATTATCATTATAAATCATCATTATCATTATCATCCGAAGATCAAGATCATGCCATCATCTGAGTACCATCGCCATCATGCTCATTGTCAGTCGGTCAAAATGTATCTTATAATGGTGCTATAATGGTGTTTATAGTGCTTGTATACAGCAAAGCACAGTGTAATGTCAAAGAGCATGGCATAGCATAGCACAAAACAGCATTGCACAGCACACCACTTTTAATAGAATTTCATATCAATGAATTGCTTTAAAAATTGCTTTGTCCTTCGCACAGCCATTGTTTCATATCCATTACCTTACCGTTGGAACTGTTTTTGGTGTTTCGTCTTAGCTTTAAAGCCTGAAATCGTCCAAAACTTACAGGAATTGTAGTGAAAATACTACGTACTTACAGGCCGCCATCTTGTATATGTTTTAAATGCATCATGGGAGCCAGATACAGCACAGGGTTCCCGCACGAAATGCAACAATTCTTTGATATATGCATAGATTTTTTTTGTTCAAATTGAATAATGTAATAAATTAAAATCAATAATAAATGATCATTGAGTTCTTGAGGTTCGTTGTTGATATCCTTGTGACCACTGTTTTACTGTGTTTTACTGAGGTTGCCTGGGAATGCTTTTAGATATTTTCTATATATGCTTGACCAAAGGAATTGAGGTAGACAACCAAGATACTTATTAAGTAACGTTCCACGTAAGAAGTAGGCACTTATAGCCTCTCTGGCGCAAACCGGCGGTTGAGATTTTAATCTCCTACGTCATTAATTGAATTAGAATCTACTGATTTCATTGGATAACAACGTTAAAAGCGGGAAATTCAAATTTCCAATCAGAAATTTTGGATTAAATAAAAACTTTTTACGCAATTTCAGTTTACCAGAAATTTTATTAATATTTCAAGTAATCAGATCTAAAGTAATTTGAAAATGTAAAATGGGGAACCTTTTGAAAATTCATATAATCATTTGACGACGCTTGTCGCATAGAGTAACTTGAAACCATTCCATTGTTTGATGTAGTCGCGTAAGAGATCGTGAACTAAAGTTCCGCACATGAGCTTCTGTAAAACTATCAAATACAAAATGTACGTAATGACTAATCATCATATTAACGATGCCTGAATGAAAGTATGACATTGTTAAAATAGAGCTATCTCATCTCTAATTGTACAAAAGAGATCAAGCGGATACTCTCCATCTGCAGTTTTAATCTTTATTTCTTCTCTGGCCACAGATTCAAATGTTTTGAAAAGAAAGGCTTACTGTAATCGACGAAACGAAATGAGAACGAAATGAAAACGAAATGAGAACGAAATGAAAACGAAATGAAAACGAAATGAAAACGAAATGAAAACGAAATGAAAATTAAAAAAATAACCTTGATAGAAATAAAGTCAAAAAGGAAAATAACGAAAATAAATGTTATGTTTATTCAGTTGACTGACAAATATGGCGGCAATATGCTTACATCAGAATCACATCACGCTTTCGCTAGATTTCCCATGCAAAAATAATACATACCCTCAAATAATATTCCCACAGAGTTCTATGAAAGGTTGATGATAGGTATGTAGGCATGCCATTCTTAATTTTGTACTATCATTCTTTGATTATCGTTCAAGACAACACGTGAGGCGACGGCAACACATGAAACAATCTCTCGCCGATAAACTTCACTTTTTCGCCGCTACAAACCACAACTGACGACCTAAAACTATGCCATGACAGTAGTACTTCCACAATTGTAGGTTGTGGAATAGCAAAAGACATTAAAACAAGGGATAAAGTTCTCATTTCGTTTTCATTTCGTCGTTTACAGTACACTGTAAACAGAGAAACGAAATGAAAACGAAATGAATCCGCACCCCCACCCCCTCAGTTTTATGATTATGCAATAAAAACAATTGTCAAGATTAGTTAGAAACGCTGCCGTGTCTCACATCAAACTATATAGACTTTATTTAAAAATACTTAACAATTCCTTTTAGCTGGACAGCTAAATAAAGGCGCATTTGTTTTGACTCGGTGAACTGTAATACAAGCAACGACTAATAAGGCGGGAAACACGACTGTCCAACTTTTGTGAAAATGTTAGAGAATCCATTGCTGTAATTCATGTTAAACTAGACATACTTGCTTCAGGAAGCCTAAGCGATTCTTCTAAGCTGAGCAAATCGACATAACATCCATTTATTTTTTCAATTTTGAGAAATGTCTGACCATGATGATCGATCAGATGTGTCACTCTGGCTCTCGAAAATACCATGGCCGATAAATTCTCTTTTTCGCCGCTACAAACCACAACTGACGACCTAAACTATGCCATGACAATAGTACTTGCAAAATTGTAGGTTGTGGAATAGCAATAGACATTAAAAAAAAGGGATAAAGTCCTCATTTCGTTTTCATTTCGTCGTTTACAGTACACTGTAAACAGAGAAACGAAATGAAAACGAAATGAATCCCCACCCCACCCCCTCAGTTCCATGATTATGCAATAAAGGTAACTACATTATACTTGTTTCACAGACGAGTAAAGTTTACTCATGTAAAAAAGTACTGCTGGAAATATAGTACGTCATGTACTATAATTAATAATAATTGATATTATAATAATTAATATGTAATGTAATGTGGTGCTTATATAGCGCACTTCACTCAGTCTCAATGCGCTTTACAATCTTTAATATTTATAGTATGTAATCCGGATTTACAAGCATGAGGTTGATTAGTAATTAGTATGTATTAGTGTAGGCCTATCACCGAGGATGGTTGTACCTGCGTCCTCAGTCGTTCTTTTACGTCCCCCCGTTAATGGTTAATGTGTAGTGTGGCGAGAAGGGACCTCCAGTTTTATTGTCCTTATCCGAGAAGACGCGAACCCTTACAATTATAAATCGAAGAACATTCTCCTCAATTATTTAAAGACTCTGAGTGATGGTCCGGTTGAGGGTTCGAACCCGCAGCCTCCCGGTTAACAGCCAACGCTCTCCCAACTGAGCTAACCTGTTAATCGGTAAATAATATAAATAATGTGAATAATATAAATAATAGGTAAATAATATAAATAATGTGAATGATTAACCTAGTTCAGTTGTTATGTTTTCTAGTTCCAATTTTGTTTTGTTAATATATTTCTTGAAGTGGTACATGTAAAAATGTAATAACGCTGATAATATATTATTTACAAGTTCAAAGTGTCATTTATGTCGACTTTATTTTGTTATTCACTATCCACTCATCCATCCCGATCCATCCATCCATCCAACCATCCACCCATCTGTTCCTTTTTGTATTTCCACACTATCATTTACGTTATTCAATACGTTTATTTAAAAAAAGTTGTTTGTGAATCAAATGTATAAGTGCCGGATTTGCTAAGGGGGCGGGGGTGGGGGTGCAGATTCATTTCGTTTTCATTTCGTTTCTCTGTTTACAGTGTACTGTAAACGACGAAATGAAAACGAAATGAGGACTTTATCCCTTGTTTTAATGTATTTTGCTACTCCACAACCTACAATTGTGGATGTACTACTGACATGGCATAGTTTTAGGTCGTCAGTTGTGGTTTGTAACGGCGAAAAAGTGGATTTATCGGCCATGGCATTTTCGAGAGCCAGAGTGACACATCTGATCGATCATCATGGTCAGACATTTGTCAAAATTGAAAAAATAAATGGATGTTATGTCGATTTGCTCAGCTTAGAGGAATCGCTTAGGCTTCCTGAAGCAAGTATGTCTAGTTTAACATGAATTACAGCAAGGGATTCTCTAACATTTTCACAAAAGTTGGACAGTCGTGTTTCCCGCCTTATTAGTCGTTGCTTGTATTGCAGTTCACCGAGTCAAAACAAATGCGCCTTTGTTTAGCTGTCCAGCTAAAAGGAATTGTTAAGTATTTTTAAATAAAGTCTATATAGTTTGATGTGAGACACGGCAGCGTTTCTAACTAATCTTGACAATTGTTTTTATTGCATAATCATAAAACTGAGGGGGTGGGGGTGCGGATTCATTTCGTTTTCATTTCGTTTCTCTGTTTACAGTGTACTGTAAACGACGAAATGAAAACGAAATGAGAACTTTATCCCTTGTTTTAATGTCTTTTGCTATTCCACAACCTACAATTGTGGAAGTACTACTGTCATGGCATAGTTTTAGGTCGTCAGTTGTGGTTTGTAGCGGCGAAAAAGTGAAGTTTATCGGCGAGAGATTGTTTCATGTGTTGCCGTCGCCTCACGTGTTGTCTTGAACGATAATCAAAGAATGATAGTACAAAATTAAGAATGGCATGCCTACATACCTATCATCAACCTTTCATAGAACTCTGTGGGAATATTATTTGAGGGTATGTATTATTTTTGCATGGGAAATCTAGCGAAAGCGTGATGTGATTCTGATGTAAGCATATTGCCGCCATATTTGTCAGTCAACTGAATAAACATAACATTTATTTTCGTTATTTTCCTTTTTGACTTTATTTCTATCAAGGTTATTTTTTTAATTTTCATTTCGTTTTCATTTCGTTTTCATTTCGTTTTCATTTCGTTTTCATTTCGTTTTCATTTCGTTCTCATTTCGTTTCGTCGATTACAGTAAGCCAAAAGAAATAAACACTCCTTCGGCGTAAGTTTCATTCCATAGCATTGCATATGGCGTATTTCTTCGTATGAACAGACACAGTTAAGTCCCAGTATTGTAAACCCCGGATCATAGGAAATTTCCAAATGTGCCAGATCACACAAGTATCTTTTACTGCAAAATAGGAACTCTTCTTTAACTCTGGGGGAATTTGTTACGTTCAAGTATTGTAAATACGATCGCTGTAAAATTTGTCCAAAATGTTTGGTTGTGATAGGTGTGTTTTTTAGATTCAAGTGAAGACTATAAGACAGCTTTTCTACAGGAATTCTATTGCGGCAAAACTGGCAAATTTTTCTTGTTCTATTATTATGTCGTCCATCAATATTTATCTGGCAAAATTCAATTTCTTTGTATGTGGCAATTCGAAGAGGTCCATCAGTGTTTCGGACAACAACAAGACGCCTTTCGAGGCATCAAAGACTTCAAAATGCAACGATATGAAAATATATTACTTGACTAAGGCTTTTTTGTTGATATAATTGACGAGAAATAAGCAAAAACCAAGCTAAGAGCAAAAAACAGTTGACAATAGAGATGAGAACTTCAAAATTTCAAGATGGCGTCCGTCGCAATTATGCATGGGCTGCTTATTGGCACCAGTTCCCCATATCAGCGAATAGTATTAGTGGCAGAGACAATAGATTTTGGGACTAGGAACAAGTATAGAAAATAATATATGCAAAAAGTTAGGTATTTTCGCGGTTTTTTAGTGATTTTTTATCGTTAACCAATCAGATTTGAGTATTTTTGTTTACCATTCATATTGACCTTTGACACAAAAAATTAACGCCTGCGCCAGGAGTGCCTACTTCTTACATGGAACGTTACTTAAGAACCTAAGAAACACATAGATTATAGATGGAATGGAAGGAGTTAGGGTATACAAAGACACAACCATCACAATCATCTTTAACAATAAAATCACAAATATTAAACATTAGAATCATCATTTACCACCATCATAATCAGGGAATCAATCCAGGAATGTTTCCGGGGGTCACCATCTTCAGGAGGGGGCGGACTACCAGGTAAGCATGAAATACTGAGTATAATTTGGGAAAATATTCAAGAGTACAATAGACTTGAAATTCTTTTAGGGGTGGGTGCACCCCCCTACATCCCAGTCCCCTTGATCTGTCCCTGACAATCCACTGCAATCATGTCATATTTCACTTACACTTTCCTACCGTACCATCTGGTAAATGATTATTACGAACAATCTTCTAGAGGAGGGAGAGCTCACAATAATGGAAAATATACTTGCAGTCAATAATTTGCATAATTTTTCAAAAGATTTATTTTCTAATAACATTACTAATATTACAATTTTTCAAGAATGTAATGCAACTCTAAAGTGCTATGGATACAAGCGTTCTAATCATCTATCACTTGTTTAAAACCAAGCAGTATTTTCATTTTGGGACATATCCTTAGTATGAAACTCAGGGGGGAGGGGGGACTCCGGGGATAAATTATCAGGGATGCTCGTCGGAATTTTTCAAAAATACCCCTAAAAGATACCAGACGTTCTTCAAAAGGACGTGGCTTCACAAATTTTTCATCTCTAAAAGATACCAAAGTTGAGTTTTAATGCTATTCATCCCCTAAAAGATACCAAAAAGTGAGGATTTGGCAAATCTCACAATTTAAACCCTAAATCGCTGATTTTTACCCCTAAAATATATTAGTAGCATCGCCAATCGTTTACCTCCGGGGCATGAATGAAGAAACAACCTACTACAGGAATACTTTTGTATAGTATTAATGATCTAGTAACAATTAACTGAAATATTTTTCAATTGATAGTTTAATATAGCAAAAAAATAATTTAAAAAGTGATATGATTGAAAAAAGCCCAGTTCTAGCCATTTGCTCTCTGTCCATATACTCTGTTGATATTATGTCAGTTGTCATAGCAACAGTTAAGTGATATCACCATTAAAGTGATGCTTTGGACAACAATATACCCAATATGCAATTGTTGGACTTGAGCACTTTGTAGATTTCCATTTTGATTTTATTTCAATATGGCAATTTATGTCACTCTTACAGACAAATTTGTTGTATCGCAACCTGCTATTTCATTTTTTTTTTGTGATTTGGTCTTTTCTCAACCGTCAATCAATTTCAGTGGAGTGCATTTCAAGTCAACCATTGACAGCACATTTCAGAGCAAGCTCCGCCCTATGAAATTGATTGACAGTTCAGAAATGATATGATCAACATCAAAACAAAGTTTTGGAACAACAGGTCGAGATAAAACAAATTTGGATGTACACAGATATTCTTCAAGGAAAACAGTCTCTGCCGTAAAGACGCTTATGCTGCTGTCAGTCTGTGACAATACCACTACACCACATGCTCAACTAAGGGGTGCATCAAGAAATCTTTGAGGAAGGGGGAGCTGTTCCATTAAAAAAAACTATATGAACTTTTTTGGTAAAAATATATGGCCATAAAAACAGCATCAAAAACATGTTCCAAAAACACTGAATAAACACCCCTAAAACAGTGTGCAACTCTCACAAAAACTGAACATCATTGTTCCTCTATGTGACAAATCAGTCTTGCTTCTAGAGCATGTTATTTTCGTGCTCACTCTTTTTTTTTTTTTTTTTTTTTTTTTGCTTTCCTTGAGATGTATTTATTTTCTTTATAGTTCTTGTAGAGTACTAGAATTAAGTGCACCCAAGGACACCCCCCCTGGATCTTCCAAACTGTTATAACATTAAGGACTGGACCATTAAAATAGTGATGGGGGAGTTGGTGGGGAGTTTCATACCGTATAGTTAGAAGACCTCTTTCAAGGCTGGCACCTCCCATTATTATTTTAATGGTCTGTCTCTTAAAGTCATTGTAGCACTTATTTCCTAAACAAAATATTGCCTGGTTTCTCTTCAAAGCAGGATATTCTAGCTGAAATTATAAACGGTGACTTTCTTGTAGAGTCAAAGTTTATCTAGCCTATTGTCTAAGTAATAAGCATCTTAGATTCAATGTTTTCTTAATCCTCGCATATACCAATTAAACCGCAAATATTGAACTCCATTTACTGATCTACTCGGCAAAATATTTTGCTGATTAAATATCGCTAATTTGAAATTGTAGTTCCCATAAGCACGTTGTAAGTCCAACTGTGATTTTTTGTCTTTGTGAAGAGTTGCAATACGTTGTGAAAGTTTATCTATCTTATTAGCGGTAAGCACACAGAACCAAGTTGGTTGGTTGCTATGATATCGTATCATCTTTAGAGCAACTTGTCTCCGAGTCTATCAAAGTTTTTCTTTATGTTGATTCTTGAAAGTGCGACGTCGGCAGCAGCTTGACGGCTGAACAAATGAGCAGAAAAAAGTAAATGACAAGTGAAAAAGAGGATGAAAGATAAAAAGAATGAATGAATGAAGGAATAGAATAGAGTAGAGTAGAGTAGAGTAGAGTAGAGTAGAGTAGAGTAGAGTAGAGTAGAGTAGAGTAGAGTAGAGTAGAGTAGAGTAGAGTAGAATAGAATAGTGTTATCAATACTTAGTTGATAGTTTCAAGGCAAGTGGCTGTCATTTCTTCATGCTCACTTCTTCTCGTAGAAGTCATCGCAGACATCCATCTCTTTCTGCTTCTGAAAAGACACTCTTTGAAATCTCTCTTCAAGAACGCAAATATCAGCGGATCAAGGATTGTATTGAGCAGTAGAGTAAAGAACGAAGTATACAGCAGACCGTTTGTGATGAGATGATAAAGCTGAAACGCTTGGCACGCGTTGATGTACATGAATGGCAACCAACATAGAAGGAACATTCCTAGGATAATCGCAAAAACTCGAGCTGCTTTCTCCTCCGTGCCTGCCCGCTCGCCAGTTTTATTCCCGTAGCTCGTTCGCCGGCGATTTCTTTGTATGAAACTTCTGACGATTTTCAGCAGTCTGGCGTAAACCCATACCATCCCAATACAGGGGAACAGCACGAAGACAATTACTAGAGTTATAAGGTATCCCTTGTGAAACTTGGACGACGGATCAGCGTCCCACGCCATGGGAAGCAGACAGATGATCAAAGGAAAGAACCAAGATGTGAAAATAATCCCCGCTGTTTTTCTTTTGTTCATTATTGCACGATAACCAAACGGCTTTGTTAAGGCAACGTATCTTTCATAAGTCACCGCACACAGATTAAAAATCGAAGCCAGAAGTAGAAACGCAATAACGTATCCACTGATCGCAACTTTTGACATTGTGTATTCCTCTTCTATATAGATAGGCACGAACACCGCGGCAACCAATAGATCCGACACTGACAAGCTAACGACGAAAGCGTTAGTTACCGTAAGAAGACGGGTGTTGCAAGTTACAATTCCACACACAACTACGTTAAGCACAGTTGAAATCAGCCCCATAACTGACCAGCAGACGAGGAGATATACCGGTGCGGCGGACGGTAGAAATGGATCGTTCGGAGCACTTGTGTTGTTCATGGTTCCAGTGAGTTATGTGACAAAGATCACTTGAGATAGCATCTTATTACTGGAGAAGCAAACAATGAGTAGATATTAGGAAGCGCTATATAAATAAAGACGTACATAGTAGTAAGCTTGTGGTGATTGGTAAATAATAAATGAATGAGACAATTGGCTATTGCTCTTTAAGAAATAGCGCCTTTTATATGGCTGTATCAGTGAATGAATAAATATATGAACGAATAATAAATGAAAGAGAGAATTTATTGGCAGTTGCTCTTCAAGAAATAGCGCCTTTTATATGGCTGTATCAGTGAATGAATAAATATATGAATGAATAATAAATGAAAGAAAGAATTTATTGGCAGTTGCTCTTTAAGAAATAGCGCCTTATGTATGGTTGTATCAGTGAAAGAATAAGTGAATGAATGAATGAATGAATAAGAAATGAATGAGAGAGTTGGCTATTGCTTGTTCAGAAATAGCGCCTTTTGTATGGCTGTATCGGTGAATGAATAAGTGAATAAATGAGTTACAGATGCATGAATGAGAGATCAAGGATTTATTTCCAATTGCACTTTAAGAAATAGCAGCTTTTGTATGGCTGTATCAGTGAATAAATAAATGAATGAATGAATAATAAATGAATGAAAGATCAAGAATTTATTAAAAATTGGTCTTCAAGAAACAGCGCCATATTTAAGTGAATGGATGAATTAAAGAACGAATGGATGAAAAGTGAAAGAGAAATATTAAATTGCTCGTTAACAGATAGCACCTTATACCTTATGTATGTTTTTTTTTTATGAACTAACCAATGAACAGATAAATGAATGAACGAGCGAACGAATGAATAAAAGAGTGATTTGATTTTCCATCATTTCACCATAACCTAAAGACATACTTATTGCTCTCATTCTTTGAATGATCATTTCAAATCGCGTGTCAATCATTTGTTTGTTTTATCTATCATTGCTTCTATCATCAAAGAGTAATGAACCGAAAATCTCCATTAAGATCCAAGTGCAAAAACGTAACGACCAAATAATGTTCCCTTTCAAGCCATTTTATCCCACTTTTCCTCTTTGAATTATAAGAAAACTACGAATTAATGGAGGGAGCTCAATTGTCTTGAACAGGTGTATCTTAGAGCAATGAAACCCACTACAAATAAATTAAAAAGTAACACAATCCGACTGAGAAGTGTTCTGTAACCAAAAGAGGTGTTCGTTGTGCTGATCAATTTACATTCACCTCATGTTTTATGACAATACAAAAAAGTGTGTGTACAATTATAAAAATGTATTAATTACTAAAAATGAATTCATATGTACTCTAGCAAAAGCGTGGCTTTCAAACCTGTGAAATAACCGGGGTAATAAATTAGGTGTGATAAAGGTGTGCTGCATTGTAAAACACCCAAATGTGAATTAAGTTGAACAAAGAGGCATAAAGTGAAATAGTGTGGAATAAAGTGGAATAAAGTGGAATAAAGTGGAATAAAGTGGAATAAAGTCGTTTAAGTCGAATAAAGTGTATCTAATGGGATTTTGGAAAACCATTCTCTATGAATGGTAATCACAAAAATAATATATCTAACATGATGCGAATGAAATTGTTCACTTTGTAAAACAAAGTCCCAGTTTCCAAATAAAGCTGCTTGTTGATATTGTGTCAAAATATTGCAATTACAAGAGCAACTGCAAATGAATAGATCATTACGTGTAGAAATACTTAATGTTTTTTTTCTTCTGATAATCATTGTTTTAATGTTTTATCAAACGCTAATAAAATAAAGATTTGTAATTTGATTTAAACGTATTCTTCAATGGTAACAATTTTTTTTGGTTAAAATTTTAAAATATTAAAATATTTAAAATAAAATATTTTAAAATATTATCTATTCAAAATCTACATTTGTATCCTAATGCAAAATAAATATCGATTTTTCTAATAAAAATAGTCTTGTTTTTATCAAAATTTTATCAATAATAATTGAAGCATATGAATTAATTAAGACGTGCAAAAAACTTACAACTGAACTATCGCTTGTGAATTCCATGCAGTTAAATATAGCCTTATTATCTTATCAAAAGTGCCTCAATTGAACCAGAAACGATAACTCAACCACCCAGATGAGTGCACTTTCCAATAACTCTCATAAACCTGATTTCAAAATGGCTTGTTCTAGTGGCAGTTTTCAATCTATTACAAAGTCAATACACAAATAAAGATACTCCGTCAATTCAATCGTATGACGCCATGGCTTTTTCATCATATTTTCATCCAATCAAAACACTGCGATCATGTTTGGATCTAATTTAGTAAATAAATGAAAATGCTTCACTGCATAGACATGGGGATTTTAGTTTGAGGTATTTGAGTGAAGTTTTTTATGATTTCAGATAATCGTTTTTGACATTCATTTCCAGGTCAGGAGATTGTGTTTGTAGAAGGCAAGCTTATTAAGACATCTATGAACGACTGTCTTATTAATAACTCAATTTCATTTGTTACTATTATTTTGTTGAAAAAAAAAAGAAAGAAAGAAGAAGAAAAATAATCCTCTTTGGTTTACATATCTCTCAAAATTTCAGTTATAGATAAATTGATTTCTTTCATATTCATATGATTCTGAAAAAATAGGGAGTAAGATTTGATTTTGGAATATAAATTTGCAGATAGTTTTAAGGGGGAGATTTTTAGAAAGCCAAACATTTTTTAAAAACATCTGCTGTCACTCTTCCCTTTTCTCACCTCCCCTCCCCTCCTCTGTTACAAGTAAATTGCGTTTGCATCTTATCGTTTAAGAATTTCTTTACTTTAAAAATTCGATGACGCATTTGTTCTCCAGCATGTATCACTCACTAAGTTCACTACTGGATGATATACCTGTATGACAGTCACCCCAAAAAAAAAAAACAATAATAGTCCAGGAACACGAATTTGGATTTGATTTGTAAGAAATAAAGTTTCGTTACGTAATTGTTCAATTAATGTAGATATAATATACAAATTGCGAAAATTTGAGATGTGAGCATCAAATAAAATAGGTTGGTTGATGTTATAGTCGAACTATTGACTTGTCAGCACTTGACCATCAACTGAGAAAACTAACCATTTCATGAAAAATACTGACCTATTTGCTTCTGTGATAATTAGCTTTTCTTCCTTTTTGTGACAGTACATGGCATTTAGCTTATTAGGTACCAGACAGTTGTTGAGACGATGATAGGAAAAAGGAAACTTACAAAGAAACTTGAATAAACAAACTTAGTTTATTTGGAGAGAGTGGATGTGATAAAAAGTCGTAGAACACGAATAGAGAAATAATCGAAAATTCAATGAATCAGTTCATAATATTCAATCTTTGATTCTTTTCTAACATAGACAATATCTTGTATAATTTTGTAGATTTAGATTTAGATATAGATTTTGATTTTTGTAAGAAACTAGCTGAGCTGAAAAATAATGAAAAATTATATAACGATAATTATCGAGAAATGAATGAATGAAATGAAGCAGGAAAACATTATTTTTAATCAATTTTTCAAAAAAAACAAAAATAAAAATTGAGCAAAAAATATGATGCATAAGTAAATCAATTGTAAAAAAGTCGACAAAAGAGAAATTATAAAAAAATTCCGAGAAACGAAAATAAATTGCAGAGAATTTTTTTTTTGTATTTTGATTTCAGAAAAAATCCAATGAAAATGTTTACTTTCCCAAAAAACATACTTAATGTCCCACTAACCACTGGCTTTTCATTATAAATAGCGCATTTCATTAAGAATTAATTTTCCCAACTAAGATTAAACATTTACACTCCATATGAACTTCGATATTACTTGTGAAAAAAAGTCCCATTTGTAATGTTTTCAAGAATCGATGGCAAAAGCCGCGAGAAATAGTAAAATTGAATTATTCGTAATTAAGTCAGCATTAAAAGACAACATAATTTTAGCGAGAAATTAATATACATTATAAGTACAACTTAGATGTTTTCTAAGAAAGGGCGGCTTGTAAGATCATGAGATTCAATGAAAAATTATATAATGTGAAGCTCTAAGAGTAAACATTTAACAAGAAAGTGGACGTTACTAACAACAAAAATTTGTCTCGTGTTAGTTTTATCATAACTGTTGAAAAAGATCTTTTATTCTCGTAAAACCATAAATCTAAAAGGAGATACTTTTCCTGTGAACTTAAATGCAGTTTCTAACTAAAAAAAAACCCTTGTTTTTCCGTAAAACGTATAGATTCTTGAATATCCTAGTGAAAGTAGATTTGTTTTTTTTTTTCGTGAGCTTGATAGCGTTGTATATCATTAATGAAATGAAAAAAAAACTTTACTTGATCACTTTCTTTTTTTCCTTTTTCTAACATCGGAAAGTGCCCGCTTACCTTAATACCAGTTCTTTAAGATCATTTTACAGACGATGCAGTGCGGCAACACTTTCCAGTCATATGATTTGTCATATATGGTAGATCGTATCACTAATGCACTATAAATGAATCGAACTGGCTAACACAAATAAACTTTTCTCTTTGCGTTAATTGGATTGACGAAAGTCTCATTTAAGCCAATCACATTGCGTATCGGAATCAAAACAATATCGAGTTAGTACCCTCCAAAACGTTACAATATAGATAGAATATTTCCCTTTAGCAAAAAGTCTACAAATCTATGTTGTAAGATACAAATTGTAGTCAGTCATGTTTACATCTGCACATTGTAACGCAGTATTATCATACTTGTGCACGACCCTAACAACAACATTGTATTTCAACATCTAAGAAAGCAAAATGGAAAATAGAACTTTTCATTTTAATACATGTGTAGCATTGCAATGAAAAGATGCTCCTTTTAGGAAAAAAAAAATTATTTAGCGTTGATATAGTTCTTTTCAGTGAGAAATAAACTTAGGTTTTCTCCCAGGACTTAGCGTAGATACGTACCTTTTACCCACCTTTAACTCTATCAATATTCCTAAAGATATTCCTAAAGATATTCCTAAAGATATTCCTAAAGATATTCCTAAAGATATTTGAATGCTACTAAAGGTACGATGGAAGTCAATAGCCAACGAGCTGCATGGGGATTTTTCGCTCCGAAGCTAGCGCATTTGGTCAAAACCAACTCATGCATCTATTCCATCTTTGTTCCTCTCAAAGGATGTAAACTCAATGAGAATGAAACTTAAGACTTCTCGCACCGAAATCCCCGCACTTATCAACAGTGCCGCCATTAATACTTAAATTTCTCTTCATTAGCAAAACTAGTTGCGAAAATAAATGTAGTATATGAAATAAATGGTAGTTTTAGCATACGCTGCATTGCAACTCTGATTGTTATAAATATTTTCTCAATGCAGATCCGATAAACGTCAGTCCATGTGGGTCTTAATCAGAAAATCGTTTTATGATTTGTGGTTCATTAGACATTTTTTTTGTGGCACCACACATACCATCCTAACATCATAGCGCAGTTTATGTAAGACACAAACTACGATCATAATATAAATTGTATTTTAAAGTAATATTGCATTGTCTCTGACATATTTCCTGTCTACGTTAGAATTCTGTTTTTGATACATCTATACTCCACGGTTAGTAGTTAAGAAAGGGAATTGAAATAAATAGCAAGGTAATATGATTATGGCCTGTGTGCGCTACTTTAAAAGGGAAATTGTATTTTCTGCCCCGAGGGGCGAAACACTAGAAAACAAAACCCAAGAAAACAAATAAACTATTACGTAAACATCAAACCTTCTTTTTCAAGGGTTGCTTTACAATTTTGCCGTTTTTTTAGGCCCTTGAGAATAATGAATCAAAAAGGAATAAACACGGAACAGACGCGATTCCTAGTGACTTCACATGCTTGTTTCAGCTCCTTTCAAATCTTTAGAAATACAATAGCTTGTAGTAGCTTTGGATTCCAGTCAAAACACCATTGATAGATACAGCAGGAAAATGCACGCCGTTGGCTTCCCGTGGAGAATCACTTACATTTCGCTGAGGAAACGCCCGACTTCAACAATGCCTCTTTAATTTTGCTATTAATTTCGAAATTGCGGTCTAGCAATGATAAGGTTATTAAATCCAAGGCGAATATGATGTTTTCCAAGGTCAAACGTTTTGGATGAAACGTACCTCAATCAGTGCATAGTGAAAGTCTACACACAAGTGTTAATCACAACCTTTTCAAATGCGTTTAGGCCAAACTAACTGCTAAAAAAACGCACGATATTACACATAAAGTTTGAATTATAATCTTGTTGGAGAAAAACTATTCCATATCAATCAGTGCATAGTGAAAGTCTACACACAAATATCAATCAAAACATTTTCAAATGCGTTTAGTTTAAACTAACTGCTAAGGAAAGCGCATGATATTACACACAAAGTTTGAATTAATCTTGTTGGAGAAAAGCTATTCTATCTAATCATATACAAACCACCAATCAGCACACTAGTCTAGTAACGACACTAACAAACTGCTTGATGCACACTAAACTGTCTAATCTTAAAAAAATAGCTATAACTTAACAAGAATTCATTTTAAGGCGGCAAAGGTTGATGATGCTATTTAGCCTAGCTACAAGTACTTAAGATTATAATCTCTGTTTAAAGTACAGAATCGAAACGCGAGAAGTAATGATAGGTGAAGGATTCTAACAACAGATGTGATTACCGACAACATATAGCATAAACGAACCGACAGAAAAAGTAATTAAAATTGCCCACTCAATAGAATAGAACTACCGACGCGTTGATGAATTTGGTTGCGAGTAAAATGTCTTTCATCTCATGCAGAATAGCATGAACTAGTTAAAACTGCCAACGGCTGTACTATGAAGAGTGTTTGTTTTAATATTTGTTTGTAATTTCGTTATAATTGTGCGTGTGCGTAAAAAAAGATTAAGACAAAACATGACGCAAAACAATTTGAATTGAATAAACTGAAAGATGTTTGTAATCTAATTTCCGATATTCAGTTCCCTCCAGCTCGTCAGTGTGCGCAATGCGCAATCAAATGTTATATTTCTTTTGTAAATGTGATAATAAGTTAAGTTGAACACCGTTGAGTGATGATAGCGATAACTGACGTTTCGGACGTTAGTTCTATTTAGTATCTTTTACTAGTTTTTACCTCTTCGTTATTTTTGTTGTTTTGCTTGTTTGTCTGGGCTGTGTCAGTGTTTCTATGGAAACAGTTGTCCTAGTTCACTGTGACGTCACCTCTTGTTTACGAGGAGAGCAAAATCGCCAAACTCAATAGAAAAATCGATCAGTTTAATCTTAACAGCCTGGTTTTGAAATAAAATATGTGTTTATATTTTTCAAAATGATACTCAGGGCGAATTTGAGTTTATTCGATCCCCTCCGACGACCACAATTCTTTGCTTTTAAACAATAGATTTTTAAAAATGTTGATGTGACGTCATAGTGAATTAGGGCAGTTTGGACACTGTAAAGCTATAATGGCGACAGTGACGTTAATTTCGGACGTTCTTCGTTCGTCAGAGTAATATGGCACTGTTTGTTTGTTTTGTTTGTTTTAATTGTTTGTTTGTTTATCTATCTGTCTGTCTGCTTGTTTGTTTGTTTTTGTTTGTTTGTTTGTGTATCAATTTGTTCGTTTTGTTTGTTTTGTTTGTTTGTTTGTGTATCAATTTGTTCGTTTGTTTGTTTGTTCGTTTAGAACATTAATCTTCCACTCCGAAAAATTATTAGCGTGCTATTCAATGAGCACGTTTGATTGTTGCTTGCACGTGACTGTATCAAATCCTCAATCTGCAGTATGTAAACGCAGTAAAGCAGCGGTGTCATGGTAAAACATGATAACTATTTATGTCTTTTTATCGCGCGTGACTTCTTGATATATGAATGAAAGCCGACATTCACGTTCGTCATATTAGTTAAATATATGGTCACAAAGGGATTGTACGACCAATGTGCAATCACGTTTCACCAACTAAAATTATTGTTGTAGACTCGACCCTATTAAAAATACATGCTGGCATTTGTGTAACATCTATTGATTTATCTAAATGGGTTTTAGTCAAAGTTCATCGCTACTTACTGTACAGCAACTGATGCAAGGAGCAAGACCCGGTGGGGGTACTCCCTTCAGATCTCGGTAGGGGTGTTCCGCTGGGATCTTGTAGGGGTTACCCTGTTTATGACAAAAAATACCTAACTTCCATACCCAGTTTATGACAAATTACAATTGTTTACAAACATTATATGATTTGTATAAATATAACAATTCAGACGCACGTGCTGTTCTTATCTTTTTGTAAAGTCAACGACCTTATTTCTGCCAATTTCCTGAATGCAAAATGATTTTTCTCATTTTTTGGGCCCTGAGTATGACAGGAAGTTTGGATTAAATCGGAGATAGAGTATAATTTGATACCCTGTTCATGACAACAAGGTCGAAAAACCATACCCTGTTCAGCGGATCATCCCCGTAAAGTCGATATAGGGTAGTACCCCCCCGGGGAGCAAGAATGGCACCGACGTCGCTTAGTGTACGGCTTATGCTGCGACTTCTTCCATTTCATTGTAGCTAAAAGTAGCTTTTAATACTCGTAAAAACAGCATTGACGGTGAGGGGTGTATACGTATAGTAGATTGCGCAGCTTCAAAAGCTTTATCATGAGCCAATGGATAACTGGGCAGCAACTCCCCGCTTTTAGAAGTAAAATTGTACCTATATCCATACCTATACCATACCCATATCATACCCATACCATAGCCACACACCCATACCCATACCTATACCCACACCATATACTCTTAACCATAAACTCATACCATACCCATACATCCATACCTATACCATACCCACATCATACACTCATACTCATAAACCCATACCATACTCATACATCCATACCCACACATCCATACCTATACCATACCCATACCATACACCAATATCCTTACACATACAATCCTGTACATTCATACCATACCATACCATACCATACCATACCATACCATACCATACCATACCATACCATACCATACCATACCATACATCCATGCCATAACTACTCGTATATTGTACACTGTAGATGTAAAAACGCTGTTTTTTCGTGGAAACCTGTGCAAGTACAATGAGCCATTTTTGCACTCATTTTGTCGACAAAAATACTTTTAAAAATGCATCCATCACCTCACAGAAAGACTCCGCTATCTCAATGCACATACAAAACAGCTACAGTTTATGACAATTTATTAAAAAAAATATTAACTAGTAAACAACTGGTAATGTACCTACGTTGAATCAGCAGCTTTCACATAATATTTTAAATACCATTTAGTACACCTTCATCTCTGTTTTTATGTTTTGGCTTTCATTACCCATGTGCATATCATCTTATATGTATATGTAACTGAAAACCACTACCTTTGTGAAATGAGTTGTATTTGTGTAAGAGGTTTGTGAAATGGGTTGCATTTGTATAAGACAATAAGGACCTTAAGCATGAGGACAAAAGGCAATGACGACAAAGAGTTACAATAAGCTTAGTTGATTTATATGTCCCCTTTAAGGTAGTAATAGCATTTTCAGTCGTTGTTGTCAACATTGAAGACGTTTTGACTAAATATGACTCTTTACATATGGTTTTTTGAGCAAAAATGAAGTCCAAACTCGTCGTCGTGTGTCTCGTCCTCATTCTTACGGTCCTTAATAACACTGATGGCGGACGATGCCAAAAGAGGACACAAGACAGGACGGGACGAACATGCAGATATAAGAATGAAACAAAATAATTGAGCTAACGACTTACGCATTTTCTCTTGCAGCTTTTGTTAACACAGCATGCAGTCAGACTAAAAGTGTAGAATTGTTCTTGAACACTCACTTTCATTTATATCTGAATATGTTGCGTACGAAAACTATTCACGCTATTGTTGAGGTTAACCAAGTGCAGACACACAAGCGAGAACGTGAGTTCAACACAAATTACTCTATAGTTAACCACTCTGATAAGACGCAATTATTGGGATCGCAATCTACCTCAATAGTTGATTGCTGATGGACAGATATCGTTGTGTATTCGTCATGCAGATCATATCAAGTATGAATGAAAGAAAAGAAAGTCGCGCAAGCCTTTGCAAGTATTTCAAAAACTACTTCAGCATGAGTGTTTTAAAAAAGCCGAGTGCGACGTCCCCACTTATATGATTAACACCAACGCCGTTTTTCGTGTACTCAAAGCTACTTGAACCCGGTTTAGACAAAGAAAACTAAGGCAGCGTTTACACGAAGCCGGCTATTTTCGTAAACGCACATTTTTTTATCCGTTTAGGCCTACCGTTTATACGAAAACGCTACTTAGCCGGCTATTTCCGAAAACGCTGAAGTCATCCATTTGGTTCAGTCATAATGAGAGAGTTATTCAAATTTTTATTCACTAAAATGCTTACAGACGCTCTTCAAGCTACCGAAAACGATGCGAAAACGATAAGCGTTTACACGAAAACGCTATGTAAACGACTATATTTTTAGCCGGCTAAAGAAATAGCCGGCTTCGTGTAAACGCTGCCTAAGTGTCTAGTTGTATGTCTTTAAAGTCAACTTAAATTAAGATTGTCTCCCAGAGTTCCCCCTAGTAAACATTGTAGAGAAAGTTTAGAAAAAAAAAATGAAATTCTTTATCTTTAAGTCGGTAGTTTCTTATGCTAGAAATAAGATCCCCAGGAAGCAAAAGGGTGCCCAATTTCCTCTCCTTTTTACAAATGTTCTTTTTATGCTTTTCAAATCTACTACAAACTATACTAGACTATTTAGTATTTTTTTGTGTTGCACTCTACAAGTTCGACAATATTGTGGCTGTTGACTCGAAAGTTTACACTATTTCAACATCCACACACACATCGGTAATATTCTTAATATTAAATAACTACTACATTGCATATACATATATTAGTACAATATATGAAATTGTGTGTGAATAAACTGGACTTGACTTGACTTGAGTTATATCTGTTTGGTCAGTTATATCGACTGGACCCCAACTCCATTACTTTGATCCCGATCCGTAACATTATCAACTCAATATCTTGGTTAGCCTATACATGGTTATTATAGGCAGCCTGTACTGTCAAGCCAGTTATAAATCTCTAATCTAAATGTAATTTTACAAACAACAGTACTAAATAAAGTCATTGTCATTGTCAGGCCAAGCTAGCATTTTGATCTCCCAGCCCAAGCATTCTGCTACCTACCTCTATCTAACCTACTTAAAGAAAAAGTTCCAGAAATATGTCCAATAATTGCCGTTTTCCTGGGTTGAGATAAACTTTAGAAGTAACAGAAAGTTTATCTTAGCTGATGTGCTTTTTTCGCACAAATATTTATGTGTGGAGTAGAGAGTTAGAGCATGCACAGAACGTAATCACTTACTGCTTCGTTACAAACGCATATCAGATCTAAATTACCTTATGTTACCTAAAAAAGCAAGGAACACGATTGATGTAGGACGCGCAGTTAAAAATAAAACAGGTGCAAGACTTTCCCGTAGATCGAGGTCTCGACTTTCACATTAACTGGTAACAGGGGACGGTAAAAGAACGACTGATGGCGCAGGTCATGACCATCCTCAATGATAGGCCTACACTAATACATACTAATTACTAACTACTGGTCAACCTCATGCTTTTAAAACGAAGTACTACTATTCTAGAGATTGTAATGCGTATTGAGACTCGTTGAAGTGCGCTATATAAGCGCTACATTAATTTCATTTCGATTCAGTTCATTCTGTATAAACCTTGGTCCTATTTGTGTCCAAAAACACATAAGCAGTCTCAGCACCATTATGGGTGGGAAACAATACCGTATCGTAGCGTTTTAAGAAAACATTCGAATTATCTACCGTATCGTACAGGTATCGTTACGCTTCCCTTTCATGCGAAAATGGCCCTAAAGAGCCGTTTTCACATGAGTGGGAAAAGTACCGTATCATATCGTAGACATAGTTTCTAAGAAAACATTCGAATCGTCTGCCGTATCGTAGTCGTATCGTTATCGTATCTTTTCCCACTCATGCGAAAACGACTATATGAGTAGCACACTACAGAGTCTACACAGAGTCGTTCTCGCATGAGTGGGAAACAGGTGATACGGTTACGATACGGCATAGCGTGCAAATGTTTTTCAAGAAAATACTCGGGTTATGATACGATACGGTCCTGTCTACCGTTTAAACGTAAACGACGTCTACATATTGCTTGTGCTTAGGGTCGTTATCGCACGAGTTGGAAACGGTGTGGTTACGACGTCGCAACGGTAGAAAATGTGAATGTTTTCTTAGAAACTACGACTACGATACGATACGGTACTGTTTTCCACTACGAAAACGAGTCTCAAGCTAACGCATGTCACAAATGACTCATGGACCAGGCTTAAAAAAGCCCGGGTCAATTCAACACACCCACTCGCAAATATTAAGCTTACAAATGCGAGCCATAGGAACCAAATCTAGCCCGATTTCATGATTTCTTTAATTGTTTTTTTTAAGGAAACAGTTTTGGGAGAAAGTGCAATAATTCAGCATCTTATCACAAAAATCCCTTAAAAATTACCAAAAACCTATATTAAAACATCTCTTTTTATCATCTTAATGTGTGTTTTATTTGTCATCTTGGGATAAGAGTTTTGACCTTTAAAGTACGGCGATCTACACCTGGCCCCAGATGTATAAAATAAGCCGTACTTGACCGACTAAACGGATTTGATGGACTTAAGCTTCCACACAAAATACCTTAACAGTTTTTCTTCAGGTCAAATTCATGAAAATACTATATTTTACATATCCAACATGTATACCTCATGTACAGCCTTTGATCAAGTGCTTCTAGTGATTCAGTTCAACATTTAATCATTTAATGATCCTCCATGGAATTTGCCTTGCTGCATCAATAGAGAGTATTTCAGGAAAAAAATATCTTGCGCTATCTAGAAGACCATGGTTTTATTTACATCGAAGAAGGTTTATGTACGTCACTATGCGGTACACCTAATGATCATGACTCGTTTAGTGACTCTTTATAATCTTTTAAAAAGTTTGATTCAAATTAGTTTTCATAGCTAGGGTGATCGACGATTTAGAATGCTTTTCATAAACTAGTGAAATAAAGTGTAATTTTGTAAGTGTTTTTTTAATCAACAAGGTGAACATATTTATTAAGTAAAATACAACGAAAACACAAGAAAAAACCTGGCCAACAATAGAAGTGTGATGCATCGAAAAGCACCACATAAAAAGGAAACAATGAAATGAAATTAAACCAAGAACATAAACGAAAACGTACAGTGTAATAAAGAGCACAATTCACCGAAAACAAAACGTGTCTTTGCAGTGTATCATCAGTCACGGGCTAATCACAAATCATTCTAAACAACAAAATAAAATAGCAAACATGAAATCTTACCAATAAAAGTGAAGTAGTCTGTTTTAAACATCTGAGATGTGGCAACTTGTACTGGAGATATTTGCGGAGTTTAAGTTGAGCCTTATCAACGAACTCGTCTAGAAGGTATTCACATCATTTCCACATCACATCACACAACTACCAATAGATATTTCTACAGATAAAAGAAATGTTTGTTTAGTGCTACTATAGTGTGTAAACTGTCTGGTTAAAATGGATTACTACCACAACAACTCGATCAATTGTACTTTATAGTAATGCATAAAGCAGAGAGTAATTAAATGAGATAGTATTTCTGGGGGAGGGGGTGCTAGCTCATAATTATGATAAAATCTGGGGGGTATTGTGTATCGACAAAGATACTTAGCAGGGACCGCGGAGTATGTTGAAAAGTGGGGGAACTGACAGCCAAATGATCGTCACTTTTTTTCTTAGGTCGCAAAGAACGAGACATCCACGGCATGCATCCACATTAAAAAAAATGACAATATTTAAAAGAAGGAAAAAAACCTATAAGGATAATTATTATTTTTATTATTTGTATTTTTATTCTTTAGCGCTAAAAAGTGGGGGGATATCGCCCCCCAGCCCCTCCCTCTCCGCAGTCCCTGCTTATAGGTCAGGTACTTTCCTATATGCTATTTCAGTATTTGCCGTCAACTACGGTATGTTGTGCTCGTAGAAATAAACTAATAGCTTCAGAAGTAATTATGACCGCACTCAAAATAATTGTGATCTCTTTTGCGTGATTAAAATCTACTATTGTTTTATTTGACTAAGCGAAGGTACCAATCAAATCAAAATCTTAAGAGTAATCTAGTCACATAGCTACTTCAAACTAGAGAGACAGTGCCCTCCCCGAATAATACATTTAGGATTTAATCTCTCATCGAGTATTAACCCTCTTTAACAGTCAGCACGATTACTAGTAGAAGAGATAATACCAGAAGTACATAACTATGTACTTCTGATAATACTCAAGACCATTTATGTATATGTCAGTCAGTGTGTGGAGAGCTTGGATACAATTAACTCACGGAAACATGGAATAGCCGATGCAGGTCGGTAAGGTCGCACATAAATGACTCTTACGGATGGGTTAGATGCTTGCACTACATTCGGGGGAGTCTGAGCCAAGGGGCTCCAGCCTCCCATGTAAAATTATGAGGGGGGGGGGGGGGGGCAGCTAGCTCTCCCACGTACTGAAGAAACAAATTCGATAACTGAATAAAAGGAGTGAATTCAATAAGATCCATTTTGTTTCTTTCATATTGTGGATATTGTCAAACAAGGCAAACGAACAGCTTCTAACATGTTTGGGGATTTTGTTTTTTTTTTTGATTTTTTTTTTTTTTGTTTAGGCCCATCCCCCCTCCTTACCCACTCACACACACAAACGTCACACACATTCCACGATTCAAATCGCTCTACCGCCTCTGCAATGGCAGCGATGGAGATTATAGTGGTTATTATATGATAGGGATGATGATAAAGTTTGAAGATGATAACACTGGATCCATAATACTTCTACGTCTGAGGATTGTCTCTTATATTCATGAATTAAACAGTTTTGAGACCAAGTCTTTTTTTTATCACAACACCATCACGTACCGTTCTGATTGGAGTATCCATGGTAACCAGATTTTCAATTTCACTGTTCCTGGGGTATATTGATCCTGTCTAGACAGTTAACTATCGCCCGTTTTGTATATTTCACCAAAGATGAGTATCTTTCATTCATCCAACACCCTTGGGGAATAGATAACCTGAAAAAGGAACAACAATCGCATAACTTAAAAGTGCAATCCTTTGAATGAGTAAGAGATTTATGAATAGAGTTAAAAATCTTTAAAAATATGCATATAATCTCTTTCTATCAGTGCCATGTGAAATACTTTGAATACCAGTCGCCCTGTAAGCCTACAAACTTGGACATAAATAGTTGAGACTCTTCAAAATTTGCACAGTTTTATGACTGTACACAGCAATATTTGACCCTCCCCTCCACCCAACCCTAGATCAATGTTGCACAGTTGTATGACTATACAAATCGATATTTGACCCTCTCTTACCCACCCTCGATCAATGATGCACAGTTTTATAACTGTACACAGCAATATTTGACCCTCCCCTCCACCCAACCCTAGATCAATGTTGCACAGTTGTATGACTATACAAATCGATATTTGACCCTCTCTTACCCACCCTCGATCAATGATGCACAGTTTTATAACTGTACACAGCAATATTTGACCCTCCCCTCCACCCAACCCTAGATCAATGTTGCACAGTTGTATGACTATACAAATCGATATTTGACCCACTCTTACCCACCCTCGATCAATGATGCACAGTTTTATAACTGTACACAGCAATATTTGACCCTCCCCTCCACCCAACCCTAGATCAATGTTGCACAGTTGTATGACTATACAAATCGATATTTGACCCTCTCTTACCCACCCTCAATCAATGATGCACAGTTTTATAACTGTACACAGCAATATTTGACCCTCCCCTCCACCCAACCCTAGATCAATGTTGCACAGTTGTATGACTATACAAATCGATATTTGACCCACTCTTACCCACCCTCGATCAATGATGCACAGTTTTATAACTGTACACAGCAATATTTGACCCTCCCTCATCCACCCTCGATCAATGTTCGATTCGACCGTCAAAGTGATATATTGCAGCAAACAAAAAAAAAAAATAAAAAAAAAAATAAACTACTTTATTTAAGTCTCTATGTGTTCATCTGTTTAGCTAATTGGGGAGACAAATCAGAAACTGAATACTAATAAATTCAAACATAACATTGCTAAGAATCCCAACTGGCTAGGAGACAAACCAGTTGGCTATATACAAAGCATGACTGAGAAATTATATATTGACCAAATCGGGACCCAGACAAATACAATTTCTGTGACCAGAGCGGGAATCGAAACCTAGGACCACCGGATTGCGAGACCAACGCTCTGACCACTCGGCCATGCTGCCTCCTAACAACCCAAGAAATATCAAAGTGTGCTAACAGTCTCAACATTTATGTCCAAGATTGTAGCCAAGGATGAAAAGGTGTTATTCGAAACGACCTCTTCCCCCAAACTAATTCTTGTACTTGCCCCAGCCTTCGCACAACAAAAACAACAGGTATCCCGAAACTAAAACTCTCATAATCATTATATAAGACCATAGACCATTTCTGAAATAGCAAACATGGTGTATTATGGTCTATTTTCGATACAAACATCTTGGTGTTGCGAGTACTGAAGCTAGACCACAATGCATCTTTTTTATCAAACTCGGAAAAGGTCTATTATCAAGGAAAAGACAAAATAAAATGTAAATGGGTATATACATTGTATTGACCGGTTAGCCTCACTAGCAATTATCATGGGTGCATCCAATGAGAGATAATATAAATGAGACAATACACATTTCTTTGACCCGCTAGCCTCACTTTGATGATTGACTAAAGATACCCTCTACGGAGAACTCGGCAGAGACAAAACCTATTCAGTCAACCATTAAAAAAAACGTTTCGAGTCAGATTCATTCCTTCAGTCGGTAGTACGTTCATTAGGTTTGTTCGTTTATCAAGAAGTGATGTTTTTCGATGGTGGTCTCTAGTGCAGTAGTCATTTTCGTATATGAGAGATTATAGAAAAACCAGCGTTTTTCGATCCTGCGACCGTTTTCGACTCATATATGATTGCGATCGAAATCGATAAAAATCGATTTTTTCCCGATCTTTTGCGATTGTATGGAAACCAGGCATAACCTGGCGTAATGTGACAGTATCGTATAACCGCACCGTTTCCCACTCATACCAAAACCACTCTATTAATCGTTCACTTTAGAATGTGCTTGTGTGGTACGCGGGTAATTGTGCGCGGGTTTTTCATCTCTTCCCGCTTTTCGAGAGAAAGGTCAACTATGAGATGTACATTTTAAGTAATAATAGGAACGTGGATACTGACAAGGAGGATCGACTCTCAGGAGGATGTGCATCCTCCTTGTTTTGATCATAAAATCATAAACGTTAGTTTTTTAGTTATCATTTATGTTGTTGTTGAAGTTTACTTATGTACGTTATTGAGCTCTCGCATAATTTTTGATTGTGTGTGCTCAAATGTGAAGATGGTGAGAAGCATTGTTAATAGGCCCTTTGCAGCACGTGATCTTGTCAATTCCAAAAAAATTCAAAATTATTCAAAATGTATAGCAGATATCATAAAAGCATGCCAAAATAAGCATTCCCTGATGACTGGAACTCACTTTTTATTTAAACGGAAGACATGGTAATGTTTAAATTGCGAAAATTTATAAATGCAGGAGATTATAAAATTTACCAGCAAGGCTTACCAGTTGGTCATACAATCCTTATTATTTTGGACGATTTAAAAAAAAATCAAAACTTACAGCCTTTATTTTAGAGGTATCAATTTCCGACTTTCAGTGAAGCGCTAGCTTTAGCATATCCTAATCTTTTATTCACCGTTGGCCAAGTCATGTGACGAAGTCTAAGTAAATAACAGAAGCCAATCAATCTGTCAGCCAATCAATCAATCAATCTGTCAGCCAGTCAATCATTCCATTAAGCAATCAGTCCGTCTGTCATGTCAATCATTCATTAATGAAATTATAATCAGTCTGTCAGTTCGCACGTTTGTTTGTATTCGTATTTCTCTGTCTGTCTGTCTGTCTGCATGTCTGCTGTCTGTCTCTGTTTATTTATTTGTTTGTTCAGTGTTTCAGTTCACCATTCCCGCCATAATGTCTATGACGTCACTAAGGAGCAAGTATTTAAGCTAAGATATAAACATTTAAACGATGGCAAACGTGACTCATTTAGAAACATAAAACCATTGAGATCACTCGAGATGAAGTGCTTTCCTTTCCATCACAAGCGCTTATATCACTTCATTAGAAAGCTGTTACTTTACGAAAACCAACACATTGATTGTGATAGTTAAATACCGATAAGCCGACAAACAATCTGACAAAACAAACTTAGCACGCAGGAGGCACTTTGAAGTCATGAACGTGTTTGTTCCTTTTTTAGTTTTATTTTTTCCGATGTCACACGCGAGTGACTTATCCAGGATTTTTTCAAGACGGGGTCCAGATTGTTCACTTCTTTGCTTTTACTATGAGTGCTGTTCGTTTGATTACAAATCATTAAAAAACGGGTGTAGCGAACCCCACTAGCCCTAGGTCCGCCACTGGAATGGAATCATTTGATGCAGTGGGACTGGAATGCACAACAACAACAAAATTGCTTAAAAAATGGAATTAGAACCCCACTTCAGAGTCCTCGAGGTGGCATGGTGGTAATGGGGTGAGAGTGCAGAAGTTTGCCAAGTAGTAAATATATACCGCGAACTAGAAACAAACAAACAAAAATCGGATCTTGTGTCTTGTGAATGTTCTTTAGAAATGTTATGGCATAAAATCCTTCTCAGTTCAACAAAAATGTTTGTCTGTTTTGAGTGCGTGCTGTGAACAAACATTGCGATGTAAGCATGGTTTATGGTTAATTAACCAAAAAATAAAAAGATACAAATCTTTTCGATTGCCCGAAGAAGTACATGTTGTTTTAGTTGTGCTTTTCAAATGACTGTCAAGTATTATTGTGTCTACGTTTTGTTAGAGCATTTTGCACCTAAAATAGTTTGTATATGTGGGCTTGACCACGTGCGTAGTAGTAGAAGTAATTGTTGTTCCATCAACAATTAATTTGAGTATATGCCAAGGTTTCGTGATATGTGTGCACTCTGGGGGATGTAGAGAAAACTATTTTATAGTCTTATGAAATATGTATTTTTGTCAAACGGTATATGATGTAAATTTATGTAATGTTCATTGAGTGTAATCGCAGATTTTAAAAATCTGCCTGAGTTGGGTTCGCACGGGACTCAAACCACGGTACTCGCGATCTCATCTAGAAAACGAGAGGTCAGTGGTTCGAGTCCCGTGCGAACTCAACTGAGGCTGATTTTTAAATTTACACTCGATGAAACACTACATAAATGTAATTTACAGTCGTTTCGATGTTAGAACTATTTGATGTATTGTATGCAATTGACCATAGCAGAAGCATATTTCATCTTTTTTTGTTTTTCTATTTTGTGGCAGAGACTACTAATACACTATGGTTTCGATGTAAGACCTACATTAGACCAATATATAACATCAAACTTGATTTTCAATAACGATTTTTCAAACGTAGGACTTGTGCAACGACAGGACAGCCTTATATTTATATTTTATACGATTCCTTCCCGACTTCCTTCAGACGTAAGCTGGCGGTGCATGCGCACATGTAGTTGTATTTTTTCAGTTCTAATCAGGAATCATTAATAAAAATAATGGAGGAGTGAATAGCGTTGGTTTCTTAGGAGATCTGCTTGTTTCCAGCCAAAGAAAATATCTATATCTAGCTTCTACGTGTAACTTTCAGTAGAGTGAAAGTGCGCACAGTCGAAGGCTTCCTGACAGAACCGACGTCTAGCTAAAGACAGTATATATAGCCTAGAGTGTAACGACGTTGCAGCGCTTTTCTTATTTCAATCGGCTATCCCCTTTCCTCAACTTCTTTCCCTTTAAGTAAACGGTACACATTCTGTGTTGCTCGTTACGCGCTCTATGCGAGTGGATACCGTGAATGACAGAATATTATCCTTGGGTTTCTGATGAGATACCGCAGGGCAAAGGAAGTACAGACGTGAAATATAATGTTCTTTTTCTATTTGTTACAACACTGCAGTAAAAGTCTTGTATTATATACATGACATCTGATACGAGTATTCCGTTCATGTTAAAGCTTTTACTTTTTATTTTGTGTTTATTTATATAACACGAAAGTGAGTGTCTGTCTATCTTGTATATACAATATCCAAGTATTAGGTTGAAAAACTATTCCTTTTCCTTTTGCCGTTTGTGTTTGTACCATGGCAGTAAACGTCTCGTATATCCTATACAATATCCAAGTATTCTGTTTATGTTATTGTTCCTTTAGTGTTCTCATATCGTACGTGATCATTTAATTCCTCATTTAATTTGTACACCAATATAACAAACAAGATAAACTGCCCGATATTTCGCCTACAATATTTTTTCGGTTATCACGATGTCAAGTCTATCATGACATGCTTGGGTTAACAATTACGCGCGCTAATCGTATCGCGAACTTAAAATGTTGCCAAGCAAACAAATGAGACTAGCAAAATTCGATTTGGTGGTGAGGTGGGGCGGAGGGGTTCAGCAAGGAACTAACTCTCAAATACTGACCTTGTTTTAGAACAAATATCAAATCACGAAATTGCAATATTTAATCATTTCTGACCAACAAAACAAAAATCACAATTATAACAAAACTACAAAAGCTTAACTCCATTGGAAAGAAAATATATTTAAAATTATTGTCCTGTGACAGAGCAAAAATGAGTAAAATCGTAAGCTTTCTCTAGATCGAGCAGCACGCCCTAGTAATGCTTCTTAACGACAAATTTTCCAATCATTCCTGAGTTTAAATACAATTTTACAAACCATATTTGTATTTCAAACACCATGTTTCAAATACTTTAAAAGTACATTCGTATGGCAAATGAAAGATCTACCCTTCCTTCGGCCGAATGGAAAATTCATTTGTAAAATTAAAGTGTCAGTTCCTGATTTATGCGGTGTTTTTGTTAGTGATTTTCTTGAGTACCTGTTATCAAACCTACTGCCTCATTAACCTTGTGTGGATAAATACCTCTGCATATGCGTGTTATTAGTCAGTTATAAAGTAAACAGCTACATTGTAGCTGTTGTCATAAGAACGCGTGTGGATTAATACTTCATGTGACGAGCATATTGTGACCTTCACCTCACTTTCTGAACTATAGTACACAATAAGGAAGTTACATTAAGTATTTACCCAGCGTAGACGCTGAGCGAGAGTGTTTGAAGGAATGGATTGAATAAATAAACGAATGAATGAATGACCAAACGAATGAATGAATATATGAATATATGAGTGAGTGAGTGAATGAATAGGAAAATAAGTGAGATTTGAGCAAGTAAGTAGATGAAAAAGTGAACACATAAACGCACGAACGAACGAATGAAATGAGCAGACAACTGGAGCATGCGCAAATGAAATTATTTTCTGCGAAGGTTCTTGGTTTATGACGTAGCTGCGACAATAGAGTTAGACCAGCTAAGACTTTAATCCGTTGAGGCGCGATGGCTAGGAGGATTTGACAAAATATTTTAACTTCAGATAAAATGAAGAGCTAATTGAATTGTGAAGATTCAACAAACATCGCTGTCAACGTACAACTTTCAAGGTTAGAGACAGTATTTTTAAAACAGGCTAATAATCTAATTATTAAGCTACAATTCTTTTTTACACCAGTTTTACACCACTCTCACCATCCCTTTTTTTTATCTGAAGGTACATTAATAATTTGTTCGTTATTTCATGACAATAAGATTTCCATTTTACTTTTTTAAAATACAAAATACATAACCGTGATTTTAAACGTTGATGGGGGGAGTCGAATAACAATCAAACCTTATCCCCTGAGAAGTAAAACACGAAAATACGACAAACAGTGCGAGTCTGTAATGCAAATGTATGCATCAAAATATGTCAAAATACGCAGAAGTTTAATTCAAAGTGAATGTACTTTCATCCATCAAAATACGTGAAGCACGCTTTTTGACTCAAAATGATCGAGCTTTTTTTATTCAAAATGCATGTACAATAATCAATCAAAATGCATAAACAATCATGAAGGATGAAGTGTAACCCAGCATACAACAAATGCGTGATTTATATATACAATCAATTGGATACATTTTTCTGTAAAAAAGCTGATGCTTATAACACCCTAAACCCCTTTAAAACCTTGTACATACACTTTACATAACTAACAATTACATATACAGAACGCCTTTCTAATACTACTTGCGGAAACTAGCCTGTCGAAAATCAAAACCGCAAAACTGATTGCATCAAGCGTGCGAAAAAAAAAATTTTTAAATACTTTTTTGGTACCGCGGCTTGGGCTTTTCTCAAGAAGGAAAAATGGCTTAATTCATTATAAGGATGTTTCGAGTGATATTGAAGCTAATTAACAAGCATTACTCAAACTAAATTTTCTATATTAACAGGTAAAATAAACACTTTGGAATTGAACGTCAACATCTTTAATTTGCTGAAATATTTTGACGTCCAGTTTTTTTGCGGTAAAAGATAATGATTTTTGTTGGTTAGGGTACTGAAATGATTGTGTTACTTTACATTAGCTTTTACAATGGAATTGATTCATGATTTCAATGTTTGTTTCAAAGTCAATTTTTATCAACTTTTTTTGTTACTCTAGTTTTGAATGTCTATTTATTTGATTGGTTTTATTATTTTCTTTGTTTTGTACGTTTTTATTTATTAGTTTATTTGCCTATTTGTTCGTTTATTTTTTTCCGTTTCTTTTTCTCTTTTTTTCCTTTCTTTGTTTTTTTCGTTCGTTTATTTTTTGTTTGTGTTTCTTTGTTCGTTTTTTGATTAGCTCATTTCCTCGTTTACCGCTCGACGTTCCTCCCCTCGATGCATTTGTACGCCCATTCCTTTTTTTTATTTCGTCGTTTGTGCATATATTCTTGTTTGTTTTTTAAAACTTTCCAACTGCATGTACTATCAATAACCTTCCAGCAAAAAGGCGTCAGTTTATTAGTTCTATCTTTCGTTCTAAACTAACAGTCTTCCAAGCCCATTAATATCTATGCTAGATAAGGACCTCTCAATTAGGCCAAGAAAATTAGTTTTTTCTCGAGATTTTGTGACAAGCTCTCTCTTTGATGGTGCCGACAATGTATCTATCCATCCCCAATGTATATAAATGATTTGCAAGCTTACAAGTAGTTATTTTAGGGCTAATCTATCACATAACGATGTATGTGAAATATCTTAAGGGTTTATCTCGTTGCTTTGTTCGAGAAAGATAGTAAACGCGTCTCTATAGCAACATGACGATAGCGATTCAGTATATTGCATCCAATTTTAAATATCTGCTCAGTCTTGTCCAGTAATTTGACATAAATATAGATGCATGCAATATGCAATATGGAAGACATAGAGTTTAACATATATCATTAGTAGCGATCGAAAGGGACTATGGGTAATGATAATAATAGTATTATCATAAAGAAAATCACTAATGATGACTTTGTATAGTAAGAAATCTCAAGGCCAGTTTTTATAATAAGAAATGTGCATATTCTAAAACATTTTCATTGTACTGTTACCCACAATCCTTTTCGCTCGTGCAACATCTATCCACATTAACTCTAACAACGTCTTTACAATACATGTCTCGTCCCGATAGTGCTACGGTTGATTGCCTTTTTTGCGAAACACAATTTCTTTACATTTGTTCAAGTTACAAGCCATGCCGTTCACAAATGTCCAGGTAAAAAATTATTTGACTACTCGATAGGACTTGTCTGTCATATGTTTAGTAACTGGAACTCTTCGGCTGTTTTCCGAGAAATTGTGATTACGATGCGATACCATTTGTAAGTCATACGAAACATTAGAAACAGTGATTTATACGTGCAATAAGTGTGCTGATATGCCTGCTAGGATACGATGCGCACCATATTTCAGTACTAGTCTAAGCTTTGTCAGTGTGCCATTAGCAGCTTATAATTTCAGCGTTTAAAGGTTAAGATCATCAGTATATTCTAACAGTTCTAACAAAACAATTTGCTTTACTCCACTACGAGTGTGCTAATGGGGGTTACTTTCATTCAAATCTCAATTAATTTTCTAGGCCAAATTTCAAACAACTGTTTATCTTAAACTCGTCACTACTTTTGTGTATATGTTCAGTTTCGTTGGTGCATATGTAACGAAGATTTCTGAAAAATTGAACACTGATAATACGGTGAGGCTTCTGTAGTAAATTGGCGATAATTTGGTTATAAAACCAATATGATTCACGATTTTATTTCAGAAATGTCTGGGAAGTTATCGGACCAATAATACCAATGGTATGTGCTGATTTTTCCTGTGATAGAATTATGGTAACGATGCTCCTTCTTTATCTTAGTCAATCATTTACACAAAAACTGCAGGCATTGTTCAGCATTGATGGTCCCCGCAGGGGAGGGGAGGGGTTGGATTAGTTTGCATTGAAAGACTTAGTCTACTTGATGCAACTGTGGTCAACATGGTAGTGGGAGGTGAGGTTTTGAGGTGTCTCGTTAATTTTGCAGAAGATTGTTGTTAAATATACGAAGTTGCTATAATATATCTATTTCAAAAACGTTGAGAAAGGCGATAGCACAATCCAAAGGAATCATGGATTTTTTTTATAACATTAAGAAATAATCAGCAATAAAAGCAAATCAATGATGCTTGCTTCATAAAAATCCCATTATTGACAGATGGCTACGTACATGAATTGCAGCAATATCACATCATTCAAGATTTTTTTACTCCGACCGGAAGCGAGAAACGTCAGTAAGTACTCTCTTCTGTTTACGGTGTATACCATTTTTACTACAACTGTTTCATTAGAAACACAGACGCAGCTCACACGTGTTTTATCCCTAGTTACTTATTTTCACAAAGAAAAGTTTACCCAGAATTCGTTTCGGTCGAGCTTTCTACTGTTTTTCTCCGACGTTATTTTACAGATAAAATCGTTGCATCGCGACCAGGCGCCTTTGCAACTTTGACTGGATTGTTTTTTTCTACGACATCAACCGTCGGGCGGCATCATTGATGTCGCAGAAAAAAAAGTCCAGTCAAGGCTTCAAAGGCATCCGGTCGCGATACAACGATTTTATAGCTGTAAATAGGTGTATCTCAGGAAAAAACAAATAGAATAAACTGCTTTATTTAGTAAGGGTGGGGATTAGTGGTTTCTCGTTATTTTGTTGATATCGCGAATCGTTCTTATATCATTAATAAATAAAATAAACAGCATTATCTTTATATCAGATAGTGACGAAAACGCGGAGGATGTATTGATCACGACTCACGATCCATTTTATCGCGAAACATAAAGTAAATTAGCGAATTTCACGCGATACTGATTGATTTGTAATAGATTATACAACAGGAGAGTTGTAGCTCCCATTTACCTCATGTTGTTAAACCAGGTTAACATAAATATTAAAAATTGCAAAGTGTATCGAGACATTGGGTGACATGCGCTATAAATGCACCACATTATATTACATTCCATGTAAATCCAATAGAATTGTGCTAAACAACTACGAAAATATAATAATCCAATAAATCTACAATTTTGATTCCTTAATAGGAGCGGATATTTAATTTGTTATATGAACTGCGCCGTGTTTTTCCGATTTCAATTCCCGCGCATTAATAATAGACACTGGTAAAGTGCCTACTCGTCTCATACCTTGTTGCAATCTTTAGGAGAAACGTCAATGGCCGATTTATGTCCGCAAAGTGTTGGTTATTTATCTATTTGTGTCCACGAGAAAAAAATCTACAAAAAAATAGTCTGCAAATTTGAGGTTATTTTTCGATTAAATTTGTCAATTCAATATATGCTTTTTTGATGATGATCAGCTTTTTGTTGTAATTGGTTGGCATACGATCGATAGCTTTGGTAGACCATATAATTGACTAAAGCCGGTTAGTGAAAACAGAGAACAGCTGCTGTGTTTTACATAATAGAAAATGTTCTGGCACCTAACATTCTAAATAACTACAAGTGTAGAATATAAAGATAAATTGTACACAGTAAAGTATCCAACTATTTTTCATCTCTACATAAATGCAACTTTAGCTATGTTATCTATGCCTTGAGAAAAAAGAAAAAAAAACAATACCAGAATCTAGTAACAAAGACGCGTACAGCGACGGATGGTGATAAGGCTTTTGGTGCTGCCGCCGCAAGACTGTGGAATAGACTTCCTGAACAAATTAAAGATGCTCCTAACCTGAACAGTTTCAGAAAATCTCTGAAATCACACCTATTTAACAGTAAATTTATGTTTGCTAAACAATTTTCCTTTTTTGCCACAAGCGCATGGAGATTTTATGAATGCGTTCTATAAATTATTTATTTTAAAATAATATTACTATGGAATGCCGTATAAAAATGAATTTCGTTATATTTCATTTTGAATCTAGCCTGTGTATCAGGCTCTCGGGAGGGAAAAAAGAAGTCCTGATAATATACTATTTTCCAGATCCTTTATCCAGAAGCGCGATATCACGTGTTATGAAAACATTGCTATTAACTAAATTCCCGACATTCTGGTTTTAAAATAGTCTTTTCATGTGCTCCACGCAGCAGCGCATGCGCACGCCATTTGAGCACCACCTTATCACGTGACGTAGAAACCCACGAGACTGTTTTGCACCTTTCAGCAGTGATTTATCATCAACAAAGCGAATCTCATAATAATATGCAGAGAGTGTTTAGTGAAGGACTAAGTACTAATCCGTCACTAAGGTCATCGTATTTAATCTTACTATATCCATATCTGCCAGAAGTCCGGGCTATAATCATGTGTATATCACGCTAGCTAGCAGTGGTACACAGCCACTAATGGAAATTGAAGCAGTGGAAAAAACACCGTTATATTCGTAATACTAGAAAGGACTGGTAAGCCACTGGGTTAAGGTTGCTGTGTGAAGTCGTTGGATTTTGGAACGAGCAAAAGGTAACAAACCAAAGTAGCATTTATAAATATAAATACTTGATACTATAGATGCGTTGCACCAACATACCAAATAGCGAAAATGCTTCATAGAACAGAAAGGAGTGGTGGACAGGTCCACATGTGTAAAAACGTACAAGATACGGTGTTTGGATCGAGAACGGGTCAAAAGGTAACAAAGTTAAGTAGTAAAAACACTAGAGTTACTAGATACTGTAGATGATATTCAACAGCGAAGTAGACTACTGACTACACTTGGCGACAGAGCGTGTAGGGATTCTGTCCCAAAATTTTGGAACGCTCTGCCTTCATGAAAACTGAGGAACATTGTGTCAATCACAACTTTTAAAGCAACACTAAAATCATTTATTTAATGCCTCCTAATATATTACTCTGTTAGTAAATTTTGTGGTCCTTAAGCACACTAGAAAATGCACATTGATTGTGTGCTTTACAAATAGAATATTACTAAATAGTAAAAAAATCGCGTGGACTAAGCTGCGTGGCTATATTAGTAATAAAGGTGAAAAGTACACTGGAATGACTGATAGGGATAGAATGCGAAGCCTCTTCACATTTATGAAAATGCGCTATGGGTATTATAGTACAAAATTGAAATAATATACTTTACTATAGCACTTAAGAAATAGTCATGATAGTAGTTTCTAGTAGAAGTGATGATAAATGCACTGCATAGTGATAATAGCAAATGATTGAAATGATTGAATCAAGTTGGTTTGAGAAAGCCGTGATATGATATTATATAAAAAGGCATATTAGTAAAAACTGATAAACACAAGTGCCGGAATTTCAATATTAGTAATCTCTAAATTTACTGTGAAACGTGAATCGCTTTTTTTTACAACGTGATCAGAAATCTACTGATCTGCGTTTGCGTTCGAGTAAAAGTATATTTTGAAATTTCCGATGAACATGAAAGTGGTTTTTCGTGTCCGCGACTTGCGATCAAAAAGTCAATCTATTTTTTTTTTATTTTGACAGTTTTGGCATAAACTTCTATATATAAATAGCACAAGGCAATGAGTGTTAGGAATTATTCTGATATCTTGTTGAATATTTTTAGACAGATGATGGAGAGGTACTTTAATCTACAAGTAAATACACTGTAATCCATCATTACATTCGATAAACTACAATCACCCATATTCACAAAGTAACAAAAATAGATACGCCAACGACACGAAATCAGTGATCGCGAAACAAAAATAGTTTATACAAGCGACTCGGATGGAGTCCATTCGTATAAGTGGAGAACAGTACCCATGCGAAAACGATTCAGCCATTTTCGATTCAAACGTTGACATTTGCATAATTGTAGTTGACGTTTCTAAGCTGACTTGTCGGGAATGAACTTCCACGTACTAAACAAAGCTTTGTTTTTAGCTTCAAGGCCTTACACAGGAAGGGTAAGTCTTATCATGTTTTATGACGTAAACATAAAGCGTGCATTATTTTTGTTATTTTATGTAATACATACAATATGAGCGGGAGATTTGTATGAGGATCTAAAACAGCGAGCTTTTAAGTTTTAAACCTCATACAGATCGGACGCAAATATTGTATCTTTAGTTATCAAAAGTCTAAATTATAGTGCAAAATTTTAGGTATAAAATTTTGAAATGAGATGCAATTTGGCCGAGATATTTCAAGCTAAACATTATGCAAATCAGGACGAATTCTGTATCAGGTGCCTTGTGCATAAATTCCTTGATTTCAACTTCCAGTTCTATAAAGTACTTTACGAGCAAGGGTGTAGTCAAAAACCCTTTTCCATGCGCACCGTTTAACTGTTTATCAACTTTTGTCCATCATCTATACAATTCTCTTGCAAGTTATTTCTTATATCCAACTAAAAAAATAGATTGTACATCATAGCCGCGATAAGTTATTTTCGCCGTTCAAATGTTTTCACTTTTATAATATTATGAAATGTGAACGTTCTGTTAGACATGTACTGCCACTGATGAAGATTATTATCTAGGTGTATTGCCGTTTGATGGCGTTTTTCTTGCAGTTTATATTCTTATCATAAAAGCACAGCTTGCGCTAATGCTATAAGTATAAGAAGAGTTATCCAAGTGATTATTTCACATCGCGACATTACTGCAATTAAAAAGTACTCTAAAGTGTTACAAGATCAAATTTCATGAATCAAAATCGGTAAAATGTTCCGTCAGGGAGTTTAATTTGGAAATGATGTTTTTAATTAAACTATCATAAAAGAGCTTTTATGCTGATCGAAAACCATATGATTTAAAAAAGAGATTGCTCTTTAACAAATTTCGATGTCAATGATGGAAATGATGTTTTTAATTAAACTATCATAAAAGAGCTTTTATGTTGATCGAAAACCATATGATTTAAAAAAGAGATTGCTCTTTAACAAATTTCGATGTCAATTTATCTGTAATGCTAGTCGCTCCGTGCGCGTCAAATTTGTCATAGGGCACGCTTACGAAAGAATACATCGATCGAGCTGTAAAAAGAACTTTTGAACGTGATTTTGATATAGTCATGATTGACAAAGAAAAAAAAAAAGATTGTACTTGAATTTCAACTTGGTACGTATTATCATTTCTAATAATAGACTGACTTATAAAATCATTGAAGTTATACAATAGTCTTTTTCATTTTAAAAAAGTTTCTTAATTCTTTAAAAAAAAATTAACGTTTAAAAACGTTCGGTCTGTTTATTGGAATATACTTATAACTGACGAATTTAGGTTTACTTTTATATAAAAAATCGTTCAATTTCTGTTAGTCGACGGTCAATATTATTTTTGTGTGTGTATATTGTTTACGCCGCACGTATAGTATTGTAATGTATATATTATTCTGAACGTCTCTTCGCCGCGTCAGTATTGTACTTGCAGTGAATATAATGCGTCGACTCGTCGCGTGACAGTAATAAACGTGCACTTATGTGATCCTTAAGGTAATTCCGTAGAAATAGAACTAGCCATAGAATTTTGATAAAACTTTCTACAGTAAAACATTTTGAGTTTTTCATCAAAAATATAAAATAAAAAAATGGGGTCACCGTATTGGATTTCGCGAAATATTTTTTTAAAGTATACCCACTTTTGTCAATTTAGCGTCTAACATTCGAAAATGGGCATCATTCATAAAAGTATCTCTTTACTTAGCTTGTTCAATGCCAAATATTTTGAATGTCCTTTAATGTGCTCCTTATACATTGGGCTACCGATGTAAAGCAAAAGATTGGCACTATAGTTCAACAGCGAAGAGAAATAAAGCAAAAATTATCAAAATGTCGAATTTTTATGGGCCTCATCGACGCTTTGAACGAAACACTTTTCGGAATATCGAAAAATCTAGCCATAGAATTTTGTCATCGATCAAATATGTTTTAAAAACCATGATTTCAAATGATATTATGAAATAAAAAAGATAGGTGCCCGTATTGGTTTGCGAGATATTTTGAGAAACATCCTCCAAATTCAATAATATTAAAGCTTTTCCGAGTATGGACTGGGGCGAGTTTAAAAAAATTCGCAATTTTTCGCTTGAAAATGTGAAAACTGTTCGTATTTTTACGTTAAAGTGTTTCTCAGACATGACTCTGTATTTATTGATGATAAGAAATGTAAAACTCTAAAATTTGAAATATGCGCAGAACTGTGCGCAGTGCAAAACTACGGAATTACCTTAAACAGTAGCTTGTTTTGCTACTATACACGAAAACCGGCAGTTTGATCTAAATAATTTCAGCTCATTCATCTTTTTGGGTATTTTGGAGTGTGACAAATCAAAAGTATTCCAACTTTTATTTAACAGTATGCAACGTAAAGAGCTTGATCCCAATTTTGTTTACTTTGTTTTCTTTATATTTTACAGTTTTTTTTTTTTGTGTGTGTGTGCTTGTTTGGTTTTGTTTGGTTTTGTTTGTTACTTAAAATATTGACGCGTTGACTCGTTTGTTCTTTCAATTCCCTATTTCGTTAGTTCAATTTATTCAATCCATCACACTTAAATACAAAATTTATAGATAAAATGTCTTAATGTATCAACCAAATTATTGAGTAAATAAATTAAAATAACAACAGAGTGAATCAAATGAATTTACCGAATAAACAAACGAGCAAAAGCGTTTCTAGTAGCCTAAGCTTTTGTTGATATTCTACATCTTCAGGTCCGAGTATGAAAATAACGATAGAGTCGTTTTCGTATGAATGGGAAGCAGTATTACTGTATCGTATCGTAGCCGTAGTTTCTAAGAAAACATTCGAATTTTCTGCCGTATGGTAGCGGTATCGTAACCGTACCGTTTCCCACTGATTCGAAAACGACTCTATGCTAAAACCGTGGTTGATAATAAAGATTTTATGATGATTCTTACCTAAGTAGGAACAATGCAAATTAATTTAAATTAGATAAACTATTGTGGCAAACATCAAGGCATTATCATTTAAAACCTATAGCATTAACAATATAATGTAAACTCATTTATTGCATACACATAATATGGTGTTTTAGTCATTCAACGCTTCTAAGACGACATAAAGCCGTTTTAATGTCGATGACGCCAAGGAATATACGTACTTTATTCCTTGAAATTATATGGGGACTCAGTCGCTTTTGTCGCGAAGAGAGAGAAGTATTCGTTTCCTTGGACGGAACCGTTTAATTTCAAGGTACAATGTAATTATAGTAATACTGAGTACATTTGATTCAATGTTTTTTTTTAAACCAAATTTTATGAATGAATGAATGAATGAATGAATGAATGAATGAATGAATAAATGAATGACTAAATGAATGAATGACTAAATGAATGAATGAATGAATGAATGAATGAATGAATAGATAAATGAATGAATGACTAAATGAATGAATGGATGGATGAATGAATGAATGAATGAATGAATGACTGACTAAATGAATGAATGCATGAATGAATGAATGAATGAATGAATGAATGAATGAATGAATGAATGAATGAATGAATGAATGAATGGATAGATGGATGGATGGATTAATGAATTAATGATTGGATGAATGAACGAGTGACTGCATGAATGAACAAACGACAGAAGGAAAAAGGAATGAATTCATTTCAAATTTTTTTCAATTTTTTTTTTTAATTTTTACGGATCATAGGCAAATATGCGTTGAGTCGTGGCACAAATTCAAGCTGAATTACATATCACTGTTTCGTCATTTACCATCGTGTTAACAGCCATTAAATGCCAAGGTAAACTCGTTAATGATATCGCAATATATATGGCTAGTTTGTTAGTTTGATAGCCATGATCTATTTGACTCATTTAGTGTCAAAACATACGAACCATTGTGTCATATTAACAGCAATGCCAATATCAAACGCCTTCAGAGTGAAAACGTTCAGAATGACAAATGCGATGTTTATAACAAAACGTTAAGTTTTTGCAAATTGTTCGATTTTGGATAGAGCTCTCTGTTATCTCGGCTGTGAAGCAATCAACATCGTACACGAGCTAGCACATTGTCTCTTAGGGATGGACCATTGGATATTTAAGGGTGAGGGGTTGGTCAATTTCTTTTAGCAGGACAATTTTTTCCTCCCTGCACGATATAATTTTTTTGGCACATCTGTCGTGCACGATTTATTTCTCTGTTTAAGGCTTTGCACGATTTGTTTTTTGGTATTTGTCCACCCCCCCCCCCCCCCTCAAAAAATCTAATGGTCCATCGCTTAACTGAAATGTTAACATTTTGAATATTAATTGTATTTGACACGTTTCAGTGTTTTGCGAAATACGTGAATCTGAATATTCCCTGTCAGCAGAGTCTCTCTCTTGTTTGTGATTCCTGACGAGATGAAGAGGAATCACATAACAAAGACTATGCTAAAAGGCTAAATATAGATAACATAAACAAGCTTAGTATATTCAGATTTGAAATTTTTGAAATAATTATTATTAGAAGTAATTGATGTGGGGATATGCTTTTTTGTAATCATCTGTATGGTATGGAAATAGTTTTTTTTATTCTAATACAATTATGGTCATTTTTTAGTTTTTCTTTTCTTTTTTTCTTAGGATTTTCCTCAATTTTTCAGTTTGTGATTATGATCATTTTTGAATATTGTTTTTTCTAGTTTCTTCATTTTTCGGCTTGTTTCGATTAAGATTATGATCAACTACGATTTGTTCTAGGTAGATTCTTTATTTTTTTTTTTCCTTTAAGATTTTAATAATATTTTTTCTAAGATAATGGTCATTTTTAGTTTGTTCTATGTGGGGAAATTCGTTAGTTTTTCATTTACTTAAGATTATGCTTATTTTGACGGATAAAATCTAGGTTGTTCTGAATCGAACGCATGTCTAGTATGTGTGTATGATAAAGCCCATTAAGAGGTTTAATCCCTAACATCTTAACAACATAATTTAAGAAAAGCTATGAGCTGTTTATCTCTTTTATTGATCAAATAACGAGTGCTCATACTTTTGACGCAGTTGCGTGAAATATTTTCTACGGATGTTGACCGTCTTTGAACAGATAAACACGATAGAAACATTATTAACTGAAATTCCTTCACTTATACCTTTAGGCGAGTCGGGGAGGTTCCCGAAAGGATATTGTGGCGATGCGTGATTAGCCGTTTAAAAAGTGCGTGATTCGTGAAAACATGCGATTCTTGGAAAAAATGTGAATTGTTTTTTGTAAAAATTCACAACTTTGTGTGTGATAAGTGACCATCGAAAAATATATTTTGCGCACAAATCGTGAAAATTGTGCTAAATCTGCACACACAAAAGAAATGCAGGCTCTGTGAAAATTTGTGGTTAATTGATTCGTTAAGTTGAGAGCAGCATTGTGAAAATCAAAACATCGAGCACGCGATCCTCGAAAGTAAAAAAAAAATTTGTTTAGTGCATGATTCGTGAGAATAGCATAACTGGGTGCAGGAAAAATTCTTACCCTTACGTGCGCATTTTATGGAAATGGAAAATATCAGTATATATATTATGCTCGTGAAAATGGCAAAATGCAATGCGCACTGAAATCGACATTCGGTGGGTGATTCGTAGAAATTACAGGTATTAATGAGTGAATCGTGAAAGAATCGAAATTTAGTGCATAATTCGCGAAAAATGCAAAGTCTAGTTAGTGATCTGTGAAAGTAGAAACATTTAGTGCGTAATTTGTAAACCAGTAAAAATGAATTGTGTGTGGTTCAAAAGTTAATCGTGGTCTTTATATCGGCTTGCATATGTCGCATCGTCTTTATGTGCTTCACACTATGATATGCGGAAAGCTTAAATGTGGTTATAATGTAATGGACACAGTTTGTATATAACTATTTCAAATAACGTTGTCATAACCAAAAGGCAATAACAGGTCATTCCAAGACTGCTAGGAACTATGGGTATAAATATTACTGTCATAATTAATGCACCAGTTGACAAGAAATCCACGCCATTTATTTCTGTTCTGTTTGCTTCATAGATTAAACGGTCAATATTCATCTTTTTGATTGTCCAAGTTGCCATTCTACATTCTGTCATGACTTTTACCCATCATTCCTTGTGGTCTTGGAATGACCATTTGCTGATGATCTTACTTGAAATAGCTATATAAGAAGCGTAAACTTTCTGCATTATTCGTAAAAGCTAGCATTGAAAATTTCGTGATCTTTCGTGCGTGATGTTTGACAATCAGTTGCAAATAAAAACAAGTGACATTTCGTGATACGTGAAATTATATATATATATATATATATATGATGCGTGATGCGTGAATGTATCAATGATATGATGTGTGCATCATTTTGAAACAAGATCAGATCGATAGCCAAGAGTACCAATCACAAATAACAAACTGCTTTATTATCAATTCACGAATCACTGGAAGTAACGAAACAAAACTTGTTATTTTATTTTAACAAGTGACACTTTTGAAAGTCCGGTGAGGTGAAAATCTCCCAACACGGTTGATTTTAAAAATACCCTTGCAGTTGACAAATCACGGGTTGATAAATCACGGTGGAGATTTGACGGATTTGTGCTGAATCGCATACCATGCATTTTACTTTAAAGTAATGATTAACGGAGTAACAAAACATACCTTTCGCATAGTATTTTGAATGTCACAGATCACGACTTGGTTTCTCGATGCTCACGAACTACGAGGAAATGTCACATGTCAAAAATTCACTCGTGAGTCCATAAACGTAGTGACCCCCCCTGTAAACACTGTTATTGGTATTAGCCAAAACATTCAACGTCTATTGCCCTTAGGGAGAAACATCAACTTGGCAATCAATCAAATATTATGTCTATATATCGTAATTTGGTTTAGTTTGCATTAAAACTAGTATAGTTGATATAGTCATTAAAGGCACATTATAAGTGGTTAATTGCTTATTATGAATTTATAGCCATGGAGGAGTTTGTAATGTGGTGCTTGTGTAGCGCATTTCTTTGCATTTCACAATCATGTGTACATAGAGTCGTTTTTCGCATGAGTGGGAAACGGTACGGTTACGATACCGCTACGATACGGTAGATAATTCGAATGTTTTCTTAGAAACTACGTCTACGATACGATACGATACAGTACTGTTCCCAACTCATACGAAAAAGACTTGTATAATGCAATTCTCTAGCAAGAGCTCGAGGTATAGATTAGTAATTAGTAAGTCACCATCTGAAGGAGTTTAACAGTATATTCATGTCTTATATGACGCATTTTCACAAATTAAAGTGCGCTTTCCAGTTATAATGATTAATTAGCAAAAAGTATACTGGATGAATAATGGCATTTCATTTCCACTGCAAAACCATCAGTGATAGTACGTAAGGTGTGTCCTCTAGTGTCTAATGAAAATCATCATTTATTACTATTATTTCAAATAGAAGTCGCCCTGGTGAAAAGATTGAGCAGTCATCACAAATGACACTTTCAGAAACTAAGAATGTCTACTAGAACGGCTGTGGAGTAGTCCACTGTCGTTGTTGACGTCATACAAATAATAAAAAACGTTATTTCTTTTTATCATTTCAAATGGAAGGCGCTGTAGACCTTTTTGAGAGGTCGTCAAAAAAGAATCTGAAACTAAAAACGGCTGTGGAACAGTCCACTAACGTCGTTAACGTACCTAAGCTGGCGCCTATAATCTTATAGAACAAAAACATAAACTCGACCATAATGATACAAAACCAAAGTATTTTGATGTTATAAAATTGAGATTAAAGAAATCTGGATTAGGATAAGCCAGCATGGTTCCAAGTACCTCAGCACACGCAAAATTTGGTTTATAATGAGAATGATGTCTTGACATAAGGATTTATTGTTTAAAATGAATTAATTTCATTTTATTTCAATTCGGGCTAAAATACAAACGTTCCGGACATTGGAACCCCTCTATACCGGTCAGTACTGGGAATATTTTGGTTTAGTTATAAAGATAATTGTGATTTAATTAGTAAATTGACCATAATTTTCCTCGCAGAGAAAAAATCAACATGTATGCAAACTTGTGTGTAGTAAAAGGTTGGTACTTCATGATAGATCATGGCACTTTATGATTAGGTTAATTATTAACAATGTGATAGAAAAAAATACTAAAACTTAACCAAACCCTAAACCTAAACTAAACCTTAAACCTAAACTAAACCCTAAACTAAATCCTAACTCTAAATTAAACCCTAACCCCAAACTAAAGCCAAACCTAACCCTAAACTAAACCTTAAACCTAAACTAAACTTTAAACTCTAAACTAAATCCTAACCCCTAAAGTAAACCCTAACCCCAAACTAAACCCAAACTAAAGCCAAACCTGACCCTTAACTAAACCCAAACATAACTCTAAACTAAACCTTAAAACCAAACCCAAAGCTAACCCTAAACTAAACCTTAAACCTAAACTAAACTCTATACCCTAAACTAAATCCTAACCCCTAACGTAAACCCTAACCCCAAACTAAACCCAAACTAAACCCAAACCTAACCCCAACCTAAACCCAAACCTAACCCTTAACTAAACCCAAACCTAACCCCAACCTAAACCCAAACCTAACCCTTAACTAAACCCAAACTAAGCCAAAACCTAACCCTAAACTAAACCTTAAACCCAAACCTAACCCTAAACTAAACCTTAAACCCAAACCTAACCCTAAACTAAATCCTAACCCTAAACTAAACACTAACCCCAAACTAAAGCCAAACTTAACCCTAAACTTAACCTTAAACCTAACCCTACACTTAAACCCTAAACCCACCCCTGAGCTAAACATAAACCCAAACCTAGACATAAGCAACAAAATTATTATGACATTTATTGTCGCTTTTAAACCGTAAAATAGTAAAGTCTGGGGTAGTAAATGAGAGACAAAATACGCCAAAGTAGTAGTGCATAAAGCACGGCTGAATAAAGCTCGAGACCATAAAAAAGCAATTTATCTTATTTACTTTTCCAAGGTGCAATAAGAGGATAATTAGCGTGAAAAGAGTAAATACGGACTGATAGTTAAGGCATGACGTCAGAGATGTCGATAGCCAGCACTATTGGCATCGTTAAGACACTGATATACTCTGCAATTTCCTTTGAAGTCAGTTTAGCTTCAGGGCTGATAATGTTGCCAGACCAATTTTTTTTTTTTTTTTTTTTTTTTATCGGCAATTTTTTTCTGGGGTTTTCTTGGACTTTGATGCGTGAGTCTAAAATTCAAGTTGAGGTTTCAGTATATTTGAAATCTAACTGCTACTTTCTTTCAACTCAATAGAAAACTGCATATAAGACTACGCACAGCGACTCACGATTACGTAACTATTTACGGCTAATACCACGCAATGAAAAACGTTTAAGAGGCATATAAGGCGACCTTAGGTGTATATAAATTAGGAATTGCATATACCCAATCAAGCTTAATTTACAAGAACAAAATAAAGATTATTTACTTTATAATGGTTAATAGAGAAACAAACATTACAGTGATTTAAAAAAATACCGCAAAATAGACAGAGTATGTAACAACTTAGGACTAGTTCAGTATAGGCGTGATGCATAGTAAAACACCGAAAATAAAAAAAAAAATGAAAAAAACAGTAAAGCGAAATAGAATGCATGCACTAAAAGTGTGCAACATAAATACCACTAAATAGTGCTATTTTATGCTAATTCTATTGTTTTCTTTTGTTTAATTAGCAGTATTTACCACTAAATAGTGACAACTGCTGCACACTTTTAGTGCTTGCACTCTACCATTCCTTTGAGTATTTTAACGTTGCATGGTTTTACTGTCTATAATATTTTATCTTTGTTATTATGAATGTATGATACTTGTTTTTATTGCGCCAGAAAGACCAAAACGATTCTAGAGTAATTCTCGATGATATTAGATCGTCAGATATGATTAATGATGGCGGCGGAATGACGACTTCAAATACTTAACTTTGTTAAGTTTCGCTTTACCTCGTCACCATGGCTACCGGATATGTTGTTTATGTTTATGCAACTATAAAAAAGCGGAGAATAGTGGTTGTTTCAAGGGATTGTGGGATTTCCGCCTGAATGTCGCGCATTTTATAGATGTGTAGGTGAGGGTAGGAGCATCTATCATGTAGGATTTGTTTTCCTGCAAGTCGTACAAGCCCTGAATTGTTTTCGAGTTTCTTCCTTGTATATATTTTGCCTTATACATTTTAATTTCCTAACACATGAATGGAGTTTCTCCAACTTCTACCATCACTTTTCAAATCGTCTGTCCCTTACTCTTCTGTTTTAAAGATTACAATTCGACCATACAAGGTTACGAACCGAATATGTCAAAATTTGCTAGCGTGTGTAGACCGAAATTAAAAAAAAATGTAGTTAATTGAGATTTATTTAAACGTAACTAAGGTAAAATTTTGAAGATTTAAACATCTACCGATTATTTTTTTCTCTTTTTTCGTTACGTATGATGTAATGTATATTAGTAAATAACTGAGATTTCGGTACATTAGGACCCTATGTGTACTGCAGGCTCCTGAGTGGCCATCTTACTTCTATCTGGAGGTACAGATGCTATAATAGGTAGAAGGAATTTTGTGCGCTCTGTGATTTGCCTAAAATCGTGAAAAGGAGTAGTTTTTGTCGCGATTGGTGCGTTTTAGACTGCGAGTTCAACTATCAAATGCTTTAATATACGTAACTCGTGAATTGACCAAAACAGAGGAGTGACCACCCTGCCACACACTGCAATAAGACTTACATTGCTATTCCTACAAATTGTAGTATCTTACATCATTTTATGATTTCATGTCATTTTCCGAATTTTATCCTGTTTTTGTTGTTGTTGTCGTTGTTGTTGTTCTAATGATTTACTTAAAAAAAGCATTTTCGATTGTCCTTCTGTTGTGTTTATTCATTGACTAATTATTTCATTACAAAGTGGGTGGCACTTAATTTCGTCTCCACATTTACATGTTTTTATTCAACTTGTTATATATACATATATATATTTAAATATATAATAACATATGTTATATAAATGCGCTTACGTTGTTTTAGAATATATACAATGAGCAAAATCAGTAATCCTTGATATACACAAAAGTTTATCATTATTATTTCTATTTCTACTTATCGTATTTCTTTCCTCATTGTTTATTATTTAACTCCAAAGTGGGTTGACCAAACTAAGTGCTATTTTCGTGCCCTGTATAAATTGTTTTTCTAGTATTTTCGTATGTTATATTCTCAAGCCAATGTATTTGTGTCTTATATATAAACATGTTAATAAACAGAAGGGCATTCGGTAGGAGTTAAGTGTCTCTCATCGTATTTGTGAACGACTTCCATGTTATTCACCATCACCATTGTCTGCTAATGGATTATTCACCCTGAAGCATTCATTAGCTTGATTAACATTTCCCCATTGATAATCAGCAGAAAAACAGCTATAAAAAAAGACTAAATTGCCTCCAAAAAGATGCTTTCCTGACACGTATTGAAGTAAACTGTAAAACAATTTGTAGTTCGATTCAATTAAGTGTTTTTTTCTTGGATTATTGTTCTTCACCTGCGCATGGCGCCTTTAGAAGTGCAATAGCTAGTTACCAGACCTTTGTTGCTCAACGTCGAAAGCTAAAATTGATGGTAGTCATGGTTACACTGTTTCCATAGAAACGAACGATAGTTATCGCGTTTACTCCCAAAGATATCCTTCGTTTTTTTTAACGACGAGAAGAAAATGTTTAGATAGTGTTAATGAGCATAGTAATTACTAACTACTAATAAATCTTCTGACGATAAACCGCAATGAAGCGGCGACCTTTTAATAAGTGTGTCTGAACAAATTTTAATGCTGTATGTTAAATTCCATATCGCAATATTTTGTCTTGTATTCATCATATTTTGCGAACATTTTAATGCTGTATGTTAAATTCCATATCGTAATATTTTGTCTTGTATCCATCATATTTTTCGGACCACTGAAAGCAGCTTTTCATCGCGTTTCACGGAGAAAAAACTATTTCCTTTTTGATGTCACGTTTAACACAAATATATAGAGTCGTCTAATTTGTACGTATAGCCTGAAGTGCGCATGGCCGCTGGGCTTGGTTTGCCTCTGTACGAGTTTAGGTTTGATCGAGATGTACATGTATATAACACTTGCGCTAGTGCTGTCATGATCGCCTCCGATAAAATAGATCCCAATCAGGTGTGATATGGTATCGACAACCGTGTAGTAAGAGAACCGCAATCTTTTCATGGCTGAGTCGCTACAATATATGAATATCGACACTACTGATAGGCTATGGTATTGTCGTGTGGAATGGAATGTGGTGCACATTTACATAGTGAAATTAAAGGATGGGTGCGCTTTAAAACTCACTGTCAGTTACGATAGAATGTAGCATAGTGCTTGTGCAGGCTCAAGGGGGAGGGGGGGGGCGGGAATTAATATCGGTATAGGGCGGGGATGCTCGTCGAAATTTTTGAAAATGACCCCCGAGGTACCAAAGTTTTATCCAGAAGGGCGTGGCAATACATGATTTTTACCGCTAAAAGGTAACAACACAATGGTAAAAAATTAACCAATTGTGCCAAGTTAATCAAACCACTTATTGCATCTACGAACCATTGGATACGACGGTCGTATAATCGAAAGCTTTTAGAATATCCGTGGTGGAGGAAAAACTACCCTAAAAGGTACCAACTGATATTCTGGGAGTCGGAAAACCTCCAAGCTAAGAGACCCTAAAAGGTACCGAATCTCCGATTTTGACCCCTAAAAGGTACGACGACCATCCCGCCCTCCGAGTCCCCCCGGAGTGGCTCAATGCAGTTGACGATTTACTGAGCGATTATGTAGTGTATTTCACATCGTCTTAAAGCGCATAGTAATTGAATGTTTTAGTTCAAATAGAGCACAATTTACAGGCTTGATGCGTTTTATAAGGTCATTTACTATGGAATGTAGTATAGTGCTTATGTAGCGCATATCGCATCTTTTTTACTATGAAAAGTAAAGCTTATATTGAGCGTTTAGCATGGTCTCAATGCGTTTTACAATCAAGTATTATTCCTTTTGAATGTACAAGATAATACATTAACACAATTGATGCAACGCGTAAAGCCTAATTTCCTTATTATCGAGAACGATCGAGAAAGGTTGCAAGCGATCGAAAAAAAATTAGATTATAGGCGGAAACCAACGTTTTTCGATTCTACGACTCTTTTTGATCCATGTATGGTCGCGATCGAAATCGTTCAAAAATGGTCGTAGGATCGAAAAACTTTGATTTCTCCAAATCGATTTTTTTCCCGATCGTTTGCGACCGTTCTTGGTCGTTTGCGATTATATGGAAACCAGACTTAATGCATATCTATCACTTCGTCCAAGTAGGCTTTGCAATTTCTAGCTTTGATCTATTATCTAATGTGATGCAGTTTACTGGCAAAACGCAATGGCTCAATGTGCTTAACAACAAATTACTATGGAATGTGTGGTTCTTGTATAGCCTATTTCGCAGTCTTGCGCGTTGTGATTTATTATGTTCTGTAGTGTTTATACGGCGCAATTCTCATAGTATCAATATGCGTTTTATAAATTATTTTATAAAATGTGCTGATTAGGTAAATTGACATTTAGTATGCAATTAAGAAAGGCCTATCATTTGTGTTCGTAAATATGAAAATACTGATTTATTTTTAGCAGTTTTAAACACCTTTCCCGGTTCTGGTTAGATTATGAAAGTAAACGTCTTTATCAGAAGGTGCAAAGCTTTAAAATATATGTAAAATATATTATGTGTAACACGTGTTGGGATGCAATATGAATAAATGCACTAAATCGATCTAGAATTTTCTTTTTAAAATAATTATTAACTGCAATGTAGTGTTCTTTTATTGATATCGGAAGACACTTGTTGGTGCAATAGTAGACATAGTCGAGACTACTCTTTATTCAAAGCCATTTATCCAAACCAAATATCACCCATTCATCCATCCATTTGTCCATACATCTATTTAATTATCCATTCATTCATCTATTCAATTATAATTTTATTCATCTTTTCAATCATTGATCCATGCATTCATTCATCTATTCATTCATCCTTTCATTCATCCTTTCAATCATCCATTCATTTATTCATCCATTCATTCATTCATCCATTTATTCGTCCATTCAATCATTCATTCATCCATTCATTCATCAATTCCTTTCATTCTTTCATTCATTCATTCATCCATTTATTTATTTATTTATCCATCCATTAATCCATTCATTCATCCCTTCATTTATTCAACCATTCATCCATCTATTCATTTATCCATTCATTCATTCATTCATTCATTCATTCATCCATTCAGTCATCCACTCATTCATCCAATCATTTACTTATCCATGCATTCATTCATATGTACTCATTCGTCTATATCATTATTCATTTGTTCATGCAGTCATTCACTTCTTTATTTACATCCTTGTATGAATATATAGTGTGCAACGGGCATAGCTGGAAATAGCGTGGGACAGGTGGCACAACGCCATCGGATAAATCTCTATCCAGCAGATGAATTCTAAACAAAGTCTACGTAGCGGATAACTTTTACCTAGTGGATAATTTTATCCAGACTTTGTTCAACTGACCCCTGTGGTTGTCCAATAGTGCTGTTACTTTATCAATTAAACAAAATTGGTTTAATATTAGCTGCGTTGCCGGTCCATATTCAGGTTATAGTTCATCCTGGCATACATAAATAGCTGAAAGTGAACTGTATATAGCGTATCTAAGGAAACGAGAACTGATATAGTAAGCATCTTTGTTTACGTACTTACTGACTAGGGTTTACGAGGACACGACTGATATTGGTCACTCGAACTAGCAGTGGATAACCGATTTATTCATAGAGAATGTTCCACGATAAATACTGATCATTACCAATGTCTGACTAGAACTAAACAAAGTTATTTCCATTCATAAATTTCTAAATTGAAAAAGGTAAACCAATTAAGTTAAACTAGAGTGTTGATCTGCGTCATTGTTTCTATCAGAATGTTGACTGAACAATTTAACTGAACAATATTCTTTAGTATCTTCTTGTTACAAACATTTTTTTCTGACCACATTAATCCATTAATTCATAATTACTTATTCATTCATTTATTAATCCATCAATCCATCCATTCACTCATTCATTTATTCATTCACTCATATTCATTTATTTATTCATTAGTTTATTCTTTTATTCAACTATCCATTCATTCATCCTTTCGTCCATTCGTCCACTTATTCGTCATATAACTCCCTTCATACACTTATTGAGTCATCCACTCTTCCAACCATCCATCCATTCACTTATTCATTCATTCATTTACTCATTCATTGATCTTTTGATACATTCATCCGACCATCCCTATCCAACAGTTCATTCATTTACTCATTCAATCACTTGTCTATCTCAAACTTACAACAATTGTATTTTTTTTTCGATTCTATCAACCAATCTATCTCAACCTCTTTCAACCACATACATTAATTCATCGTAACTGTTCGTTCGCGTTATTGCTTGATGCGAAAAACACGATCTATGCCTTCTGTCGTCGAGTGTTTAGAAAAGGCGGCACACAGACCAACCAACTAGCTTTCTAATCACCCCCGAGGAAAGACCTTATCAGCGTTTGTGGAAAATAGGAAATCATTGAGAAAAGTTGTCTTAAATGAATCTTTTTTGTGAATATTTATAAAGTGCAGATGAAGAGGTCTGAGTTGGTTGAAATAACAGCAAGTTAAAAACGAATTGTGGATTGTTAGTCTGCAGGTATGAGCGCTGAATCAAACTACATAAGTCCATACAGTAATCCAATAGCCTACATACTTCATTATTCTATGAATTTATAAACTTGTTCGTTTATTTACTCATCCAGCATTTCTTTCGTTCATTTATTCCTCCATTTTTTAATTCATTCATTCATTCATCAATTCGCTCATTCATTCATTCATTCATTCGTTCAATTCTTGTTCATTTGTTCGTGCACACATTCATACAACCATTCTAGTCACTTATCCTATAATTAGCAACACACCAAATCACGAACAAACATAGTTACTCTCTACTTCCACATCCCGATTATATTTATTTTTAGACAAATGATAATAATAATAACAAATTTATTTATTAGAAGCAGATTCAACATGGATCGTTTCAAACTATAGATCTTTTTGACTGAATATATTTAAACTGATTTCATAATAATAATAATAATAATAATAATAATAATAATAATAATAATAATAATAATAATAATAATAATAATAATAATCATAATCATAATAATAATAATAATAATAATAATAACCGCTTTTAATTAAACACGATAAGCTGATATGATCGTTTATACACATACATACATATATATGTAACATTGTTAAGAATACAAACTGGATGGGAGACAAGCCAGTTGGCTATATACAAAGCATGGCCGAGAAATTGTACATTGACCAAATCAGAAACCCAGACAAAAAAACTATTGAAAGAACTATTCGATTCATTCGCCGACTTATTCATTGTTAGCCATAACCATGTGGTGATTGACTTGATTTGACAGCGGTTTTTTCAGAGCTTAAGAAAGCATATTTCTTAAACACACTTCCGCACAATGCGCGCTCATGGAACAAACGCACCATCGCTTTTCTTTTTCAGGCGGTAAAACATTTTTCGCAATAAGATGTTGGTTCCGGTTTTTGCTCTCTCAGAAGGCTAAATAGATAGATAAATCGTTTATGGCAAAACAAGTGCATTCTACGTAGTCAAGGACTGTAGTTGAATGATGGGATATAGGGGTAGCTTTTCTTCAAGACAGGGATCTGATATATATTTTGAACATGTACATTGAATATTGGCATAAAATTCGTTTGAAAATCAAGTTATTTGCGATTGGGCCTTAATTTTGCCATGGTGGTCACACTGGCTTGTAATGCCATTCAATTCTATTTTCATTCAATGCATCATAAACTTCCACTTGCCTGAAGATCTAAACTCTCAGATCACGACTTCGCATTGCTATGACGTCATCGAAGGTTACTAGGCCCACTCCCTGGCTACACCACCAACACGGTGCAATTAACAACTAACATAAATAAGACACACGCCAGGGTTTTCAAACAGATCGAATACACGGGATACAATTCAGGTCTAAGCCGGCTTTCAGTTAGAAAGAGGAAAGCGTCTGTAGTTCTTTGTGGTGGAAGGAAGCTGCTCTTACAGGAATCCGACGAAGAGCATTTTCATCAGTCTCGTTCCGCCAGTTCTCGTTTAACTGGTACGTAAAGCTATTACAAGCTACACAGAGTAGAAAGAAGTCGAAACAAGGATGTGAAGTCTATTGGAGTTTAAGTAGGTATACAAAGCATGCACTGAAAACAGTACCCTAATACTTGATATCCTTGCCAAAGATAATACCAGAATCTATTGAAAAAACTTTGAATGTACTGTCAAACAAATGTAAACATTTCGCAACAAGAAATACTATCCATAGTATTAAATTATAAAATCATTTGAAATCATTACAATCATTTTGGCTTTATATATGCTTGAAAACAGTTCGAAAATCACTAAAAGATTTTGGATGAGGTTGAAGATCCCTGAAAACGTTTTCGGCATGAGTTGTCAATGTTGATGTAAACATATTCTTTTAATAATATCGACATTATATGGCGATTCAATTTAATGAATGTCAACTTCAGCTTCACGTTAATATCGCATGTCAATTAGTTGAAATTTGAAAAAAGGTAATGGAAAACAGTATGCCATATTAACGTCATTTTGGGGATTTTCAATTCAATTATTTGTTAAATTATTCTAGACAATTTTTTTATGATTTTGATTATTCTTCAACTCTAACTTGAACTTGATTTCGTTGAAAAAAATCTTGTAAGTTATTAGGATTATTCATCCAGTTTCTATTTTTTCACATTGAAAACTAAAAATTCCAGCTACGTCGAAGCTAAGATATGTAAAAGGAAAATAGAAAAGATTGCCTGCAATTTACTGGTTTCTCAATCGACCCAATTCTTTTCCTTTTTTTTAAATGAGTCACTTCACATAATATATTAGTCTTTATGGTAAAGTTTATGAATTATTTGGGGATTTTAAAATAAATCGATTGTTGTATTCTTTGGATGTTTTATCCGATGTACTGAAATCCGTCAAGTTTAATTTTAATTCTATTTATGGTCATTTGGTAGATTGATCACATTATTTTGTTATTTGTCCGGTGCGTGCATTCAATTCTGCCATTGGCGTTTTCCATTTTAAGACCATAAGAGACTTAGGATCCTTGTATACAACAACTTTTTTGTTAGATATTCACGTTTTTGGAGTATAAGCATACATTAAGAATCTGAACGTCATGTTTCATTATAGACAGTGTAGATGCTTACGAACGTATTTTATTCACATGATCTATAGAGCTAACGATTTTCAACTTAAGCCGATATCCATTTTTCGAAAACTGTTTAAATATCATATTTAGTGCAGTTTATTTCGACGATTACAATGACTGGTCCATATAGTTTTTTTTTGCGTCCTTTTTATAAGACTCCAGTTAAAGAAGAGGACATAAAGTATGTGAACTATTACTAATTACGCAGTTTTGTAGAAAGAGTACGTCACCGCAATTTACAAAATTGTTTCTTTTCTACTAAAAGATTGACCTTTATCTCTCTTGAAATAGCACGATTACATTTGGTAGTTATACCCTAAACTGCCTCTGTTAACAGAGTACTGAAGTTACTAAAATCAACCAAAACAAAATGTTGTTTTCAGTAACTAACTAAAAAGCTGCTGCCAGTACAAACAAAAAACAATAAGTTTTAATCGCACAACAAAAATACGGATGTTGTTCTGTTTTTACAAACCATAGAACTGTACCATTTTCAACATTGTTGTTTATTTGAGCTGAGATGGTTCTGTTTTTTTAAATGTCCTTAAATTTCATATGTTTGTTCCATTTTTTAATAATGGCATTCTATGAGTATCATTGTGGCCTTTAAAAACAATAATAATATAACATTTCAACGTTAAATATATCCATAATTCTCAATGTTTTTTTCCAATAGAGAGGCAGTTGTTTTTCTTAGCGAGTTTTATGTTTTCATAAATTGTAACAAATTTGATATATGCCACCCACTCTGTTTTCTTTACAGCAAAGCCAAAGGTTACATTAATTCTTTTTTCTATTATTGAACTGAACAGTGTTTTTACCGTTTTTTTTACAAATAATTTTAGCGTGGGTTCGTTGTACACAGCCCCAAGTACCTCAACAAGATCTTAGCCAACGAATAGCTAATTAGAAAGGACATCAACTTTGCTTAGGAACACAGACGGCTAATGTGCTCGTTTGTTAAGTCATACTTAATCATTACTGTAATAAGTTGACGGCTAAGAGATACATTCAAACTATAAGCCAAATGAAAAGTGTGTTTTTATTTTCTCGCCTTGAGAGAAACTGCGATCTTAGAATTCGATGCAACGATGTAGTCCAAGCTGGACTTTCATAATGTGCATTTTATTCACTGCCATGCATGTTTTCTTGGAAACACTGATGCAGTCCACATTAGTATACTGATTATAAATTATTGTACATTGTATAATATTATTTTCATCGACGCAGTCTGAAATATTTTAACTGCTAGTTAGCGCACATTATTTCAAACGTGGAATATTTTTAACATTGACGCAGCTGTCCGCAATAGCTTGACTCCAACGGTTACTGTACATTTTCAATCCAATTGTTTGTTAGAAAACCTGATCCCGTTTTCACACTAGTTGAACATATAGTTAATAGACGTGCATGTTTATTCCAGTTGTTTAGTCCACCAACTCAATCCACGCTAATTTAAGAACGTGTTAGGTACATTTATTGCTTTTGACGCAGTCCACACCGCTAGTTACTGTACGTTTGCAGACTGAAAATGAGTTCTGTTTTCTTAGAAAAAATGTGTTCAAACTAGTTTTATCTCTATATTACCATAACACCATAATAAGAGAGTGTCTGATTTGGATATTACTTTTTTATCTGTAAATCATCCTTGAAGCAAAGCGACAGGATGGACTGATGATTTTATTTTGTTTGTCCGGCGAAATGTATTCTAATTAACAAGGAAATCCCACAAATCAAATTAACAGCCTTTACAGATATGTAAAACTTTAGAAACCAGATTAAAATGCGGTTTCCCATGGACGAGAGAAGGCAAATTATGTGTCGGTGAATTTTTGACAAACTTGTTAAAAGACGAGAGTAAATGAAATATTGCACTTTTAATTTGTGATAACATGATAACAATAATGCGGATAGAAGGAAAGAAAAAGAATGAACGGTTAAATGAATGAATGAATGAATGAATGAATGAATGAATGAATGAATGAATGAATGAATGAATCAATCAATCAATCAATCAATCAATCAATCAATGAAAGAAAGGATGGATGGATGAATTGATGGATGGACGGACGGATGGATGACAGAGCGAACGAACGAACGAACGAATAATAAATGGTATCGATCGAATGCACACCAACCCATCGTCTATCATCCATCGATGAATATAGCACGTCAAGATCATAATATAACTAATATCAGTATAAGATAGACAATCCAGCTTTGTGACAATCAAATCGGTCACAATAATTACAACCAGGGCAATTACGGGAAGAATTAAACGTCGGAGACAAGAAAATAACATTGAATTTACACTGAGTCTTATGAATTTCATTTCGGGTAAATATGAAGTGCGGTTTGTATATCTGTAATCAATTGTAACGACGTATTATGACATAAAAAGTTTATAACAAAATTAAAAATAAACAATGAACTTCTGCCGAAAAAAAATTTTTAAATATAGAGAAGATAAAAAAACTCTAGGCCGATAAAACAAGAAAAAAATATTCAAGGCATATATATCTAAATATAGTACGTAACCTAAATTTATAATATCTTAATATACATCAACAACTTAAGAATTTTAGTGAATTAAGAAAAAAAATTAGAAAAATAAACTTCGCAGCGGCAAAAAAATCAGTAATACTACGACAGTGTTGCAAACTCAACACTAAGATGAAACTAGTGAAAAACCTAAAAATCAAACTCCACCAGCTAGTCACTCAACCGATCGAATGCATCATAATTCAATTTATATCTCGTTTTAAGGACATGGAATATAAAGCAATACTTTTAGTCCATTAAAAAGCGCAACACTACAGACGATCAAATTTTCTATTCGACATAAAAACCACGACTTTTTTCTATTAGCCATATTATCCCAAGTAAATTGGTTTCTTTAACTAATAGAACAACTTATCAGAGATTAAACTATGTTTTTGCTACTCTGATTCATATAAGTAGTTTATAAGATTAGAGTGCGCGCGGTCAACATATAATACAATTCTCATCATAAATTCATTTTGCGCAAATATCTAATTCAATCAGTATATATTCAATCGATTTCAGAAATGTTGCCATTCCTCTAAATATATATTTTAATATACTTATATTTAAGAAAAGTGTTGATGCACGCTTGACAAATATCTACTGTATTCAATGTATACTCATTTTCTGAAAGCTAAACCTAACAAACAGTCAAGATCACATAAACAGTCTTTTTCAAGCACACATCGGTGCAAATTACATCTCAATGACTCTCAAGATAGTACAAACAGTCTTTCTGAAGACCACGTACACAAACAGTCCGCCTCCTAAAGACAAAACGAGCAGTCTTTTTCAAGACCACAACAACAGTCTTCCTCAAGCCCATGTACACAAACAGTCCCTTTCAAGACTACACTCGCTTATTTTATGAAATCGTTCAATGCTTTACACCTTGACTGAATTCTTTATGAATTTATTCACTCTATATTATACTGTGTGCCATATTGGTATCGCTGTAATTCATACAAATTTTTCAATAAAAATTGATTTCTTGGTGACCATTAGAAATTTTATTTGTTTCTAAGTTTTATGTTACCAAATAATAATAATACTAATTAAAAATTAATTTGAGAGCATTAAACGCCGTCTCAATGCTCCAACAAATAGTTAATTTACAGAATTTAAATAATAAATATAATTACAATGATATATTTACTGATTAGGTATAATTATAATTATAAACTTAAACTACAGTTATATATATATATAAACTCTATGTATATTCACATCACTAAAAAATCAATAAATAATCCGCAAATCATAAGTTGAAAAGTAAAAGTAAAAAAGTCTTTAAAGACGACTTAAAAGAGACAGTTGAAGTTACAGTTCTTAAATTGATAGCTAGGGAGTTCCAGTTTTGGCGGCATCAAGTGTAAAAACCCTGCCTCCACAAGATTTTGTTAACGAAATTTAATTTATATAATTCCTACAATGGGTTTCCATTGGGTTCAAATTTTTCCATGTTTCTCCCATTGTATGGTAACATATCCCATGAAATTCCTATCGATGAAAAAATAAGGAATTTAATTCTCTGGCTATGATTCAGCGTATGGACAACATAAATCAATCGATACATATTCACACTGTTGAAAATATTGGTACTCCATTGGTTCACTAACTGTAGGATTGTGTTTCTTGCAGAATTAATCCTGACTTCTTCCAAGCCACTGGTATATTAGATTTCTATTAGAAGACAACAGACAACTTACTGCAAGACTTCCGAGTTGCGGAAGGGTGTCGACTTCAATTCACTAGCAGATTCATCTGGAGCAATTTAGTGAAAAACGTTGTACTTCGACAATTTCTGGGTTGTGTAACTATCTACAGCATTAACGACCTATATATACAATTTCTAACAGAGGATAAAGTTTCAAAAGTTGTAGAGTCACTGGCTGGGTTTCTGTGAGAATTTATTTGAGGTTGATGTTGCCCAACGATGGGAAATAAGACGAATTTAACTATGCCAATATTTAAAGATGGTGCAGATATCTCGTTCATCGCTATGGCGACTTCATGGTGTGTGCTAGGTCTCATCTCAGCAACTTTAAACCTTCTCGTTTGCTTCGCCGTTTACAAAATCAAAAAACTACGAACTATAACCAACTGTTTTGTTGTTAGTCTATCTGCGGCAGACTTGCTTGTTGCGATTGTATTTACACCTATATATATCATAGATCATTATGCGAAGACGATCATAACAGGTTACCTCATTGCATTTATTCTATTCGCGTCGATATTCAATCTTGCGGCTGTAACATTTGAACGCTTTGTTGCTCTTACGCGACCGTTTCAATACAGGTCTCTTTTGAATTCCAAACGAGTCGGAATGATAATTATAATCGCATGGATTTCACCTGTAGGAATTTGTCTTTTACCATTAGCTTGGAACACCAACAAAGCATCAACGATTCATTCTATATATAAGATAGTCCTCGTTATCTTAATTCTAGTTCCTATTCTCGCCATGATTTGTATTTATACTCGACTACTGGGCGTCGTACGCAGCTTCATTCACAGGAATAAAAGTCGCGCAAGTGCTGGCAACAAGACAGGTAATCGTGTCGGCCGAGAAGAAAAAGCAGCTCAAGTTTTTGCATCTGTGTTTGCAACATTTCTCATCTGCTGGGGCCCTATCATATATATCAATATCTGCGAGGTCGCGAGCGCCGACTCGGTATTTGTTCCAGCAGAGTTGGTATACATATCGTTCTATACCTTACAATTTAACTCGATAGTAGATCCTATCATATATGCGTTTTTCAAGAGGGATTTCATTAAAGCCAGAAGCCAAACTCAAACATGCTGTTGCGGGGAAGAGAGGCACGAAGATCCAATTTCCTCCGAAGTGATTTTACAGCGAGTGTCATCAAACAGAAATAGTGTGCTTTCGCGTAGTATGAAACATTTTAAATAACATTGCCGTGCCTTAGCAACGTAAAATAATAATGTTACATATAGCAAATATCATTGTCATGACAACGTATCGTGCCTTAGCAATGTAACATAAACGCGATATAGCAAATAATATTGTCATGACAACGTATCGTGCCTTAGCAACGTAACATAATAACGTGACATAGTAAACAATATTGTCATGACAACGTTTCATGCCTTAGCAACGTAACATAATAACGTGACATAGCAAATTATATTGTCATGATAATGTATTGTGCCTTAGCAAGGTAACATAATAACGTGACATAGCAAATAATATTGTTATGTCAACGTATTATGAACATAGAAATGAGTATGGCATAGTAACAGGGCATAGCAACACTGCATGGAAAGGCATTGTTATGGCAGCACACCTTAATACAGGTAAATGAAATGTAGCAACTTGTCAAGTCTGTTCCTCACTTGTAATACATTCACACTTCCCAAAACGCACTACAGGGGCCGGTTGTATGAAGCCTGATAAAGTTATAAAGTTATAAAGTTTATTCAGTGGATAGCGCTATCCAGGCTTCACACAATCAGCCCCACAGTCTAACTGCATATGTTGCTTGTGGTTAATATGCTTAGCCCTGGTTAAACAAGGCATTATTGTTGTTTGCAAATGTTTCTGACTTGTTTAATCCAGACTCGGGGGACTCCCTTGAGAACTGGTAGTAGTTAAAAAGACTAAAACGCCCATCACGCCCTCTACCACTTTTTAAGGGAGTCCCCCCAGAGACAAGATTTAACAACTCAATACTCAAAATGTTTTACTCACATAACATCTTAGTTAGTTTCTTCAGTTTTCTTGATGGAATCAAATTGTTGATATGTACTTTCTAAGAAATAAAAGGGTTACATTGGTGGTTGTTCGAATAGGCTAGCTAGTTTCATGTTCTTCAATACTCAGGCTCAGACTCAATTGTAGATAAATTACCAAAAGAGTCAAGACAAAACCATTGGTATTGATATTGTTATTGCATTGTTGCATTTCCATGTTATGACGTACCTCGTAGAAAAGAAGATATCACATACTATCGAGACTTAGCCAGAGCAATGAAGGCAAAACCATTGGTATTCATGTTGTTTTAGCAATTGTGCATTCTCACTGGATGTACCCTATACAAAAGAATATATCACATACTATCTAGGCTTAGCCTAGATGAAGAACATGAAACTGGACTATTCAGTTTCTCAAGAAGTCACAAGTGTACACTTTACCCTCTTTTTAAATGTAACCATAATGGTATACTTACTTCATGATACCTGAGCTTTATCAGGCATTCCTGTGTGATTATACAAGGTATAAAAAAGTCTCAACAAGTGAAGTCACTGGGAATCATATCCAAATTCAAGACCTCTCGCACCCAAGACTTGGCTGTCAGTAACCCTTGCATGCTCCTTGCTACAATCAAACAATATATATATACATATAGTACACAGTGACATATCCAACATTTCAAAAATAAGCAAATACTAATATAATATCATTTTTATCATAATAACACATTGCCTAAACAATGGTTCTAATTATTTTTCTGTAACAGGAAAGCCTAGATATGGAGCTATCCATTGGATAAATCGCTATCCAGCTGGGACCCGCAGGTGCAGGAAGCCTGGACATCTACCAGATAAATCTAAAGAAATTAGGGTGGATAACTTTATCCAGTGGATAACTTTACCCCCTGATTAATTGTCCTAATATGCAATCTATTATTTATCAACGCAAATAGTCCAATTAATCCAGGATTGAAAAAATCCGGATTCCCTTACTTTGCACGAAATATAAGTACCGTCATAAAGTATTCATAGTTTCACTCGGAGTCATTCGACCGAGACAATGCTCAACTGAAATATTGCAGAGAAAACTGTTGGCAGCTTGTGAAAATTAAATGCAAGAAAACGTCTTGTTTCAAGAAATTGGATTGTTGTTGCCGTTGCATTTAGACATAATTATAAACACTGCAACTTTATATTTTCTTCCAAAGAAAAACATTAGGTCAACGTTCATGAAATTCGAGAAAAGTTTGCGTCGAACCTCACCGGTACTGTCACTGCAGTCATTGTCATTGGTTGCAATTTCGCTCACACATTAATAGTAACACTCGCTCAATTTGCAGCCGAGAATATTTCAGAGAATGAAGGCAAAGCAAGACTTCATTGATATGAAATCGAGCAAATATTAAAAGTATAGTTAGACATACCTTTTTAAACAATATAAAACCAGCTGGCCCAATCTTTTATTCTGAATCATGTAGCAAAATTCCGATTCAAAACGAAAACATAGACGTAGTTCCTAGTTGTACTAAAAATAAACACAACATGAACTTGTTGTACAATATTAAATTGTGAAGTCATGTGTGCAAATGGAGTTATTCATTCCTTGCTGGTTCAGTTATGACATAAAAGTCGATCCACACGAGAGGGCTTGAGTACTGAAGCACGCTCCATGGAGTCTTGGCGCGAAATAATGCTGCGAATGCAAGCGCGTTTGCGCGTTCCAGCCGCACCACAGGGACCCCAAACAACTGATTTGTATTGAATTACAAGGAGTATGTCCAAGTTTCCCAATGGTGATTTTTTAGACTAATATCCAATAAAATTCCACAACCTTGACTGTATGTTATGGTTATTTACCTTAATCTTCTGATAACACAATTTTCAAACAAAAATTGTGTGGACTTTTTATCTTGTTGATGGCTTTCAGTGTGAGATTGGGGTGGGGTGCGTACCCCATCTGGGAAGGATTTAGAGTCCTTGTTTTATCAATTTTTTTTTCAAAATATCCTCTGTAATTCATGTTTATTGGGCAGAGCATCCCTGATGGTGCACCCTCTCCTCAAAACAATCCTGGATGGGTTTCGACACCCACTGTCACATTGCAAACCACCACGTGAGAGAATCCAGCGAAGACTTGGAGTCCAGATTCTATAGGCTTGGATTCCACACAACAGTATGGTTTCCAGATTGGAAGGATATGCATTAAAACTTATTGATTCCACTGTATCTTAAAGTGGAGAACCCTGGATTCTTAAGTTTTCTGAGTTTTCAGAATCAACTGTGCTCAAGTCTTCCATTATTATTTTTGGGGGGATGGCAAGGGACACATTTTTCAGGGGCTATGTGCAAGTCTTATCTAAAGCACTGGAGGATACTGGGAATATTTGGGAACTTGCTTGAAAAAAAAGTTGGTAGAGAGGGGGTTTAAGTCCACATTTTCATTCAGAGCTCAATGTTTATTTTTCTGATCAAGAGCCTCTGTACAGAACAAGGGTAAATGAATGAATCACTGCTATTTAATATCAAGTATATAAAAGTGCATGAAGAGCCAAATAAATGCTCAAGCTAGGATGTCGGGTTACACAAGAGGTATTTATAGTTCATCCAACATTAGCACTATATCACTATATTTTATTGATCGCATTTGATTCCAAAAGTTAGGTAGTGCAAACGAATACTTTAAAGTTCAATTCACAGATTTTTGAAAACTACTGTATTACCTCTTCCACTTTGTCAGCTAACTTTGAAAATGCAAAACTGTAACAGAAAGGTAGTAATTACACAGTAAAATTTGAATATAATTTTTGTGGTTTAGTGTTGATCGTTTTCAAATTTATCTGACATAAGAGTATGGACGAGTTATAAGATAACAATAAATTAGAAGATCACATTCACTTTCTGTTTCAACAAACAAAACAGTTATGAATTTAAATTAATGTTTAATAAATTTTTGCTAATGGTTTAAAGAGTTAATTTTGGTTTTAATGTACGTTTATATTTCATCTAACTCAACAAGCTCTGCCCTTGTCTTTACCAACACAGGAAACTCAACTAGTGGACTGGCAACCTGTGGTTCAACAAACTGCAAAATAGTACTTCGTTTTTGGAAAAAATAATCAAAGAATCAAGTTAAAATTCATTTGAGTCAATATTTGGAATTAAAGCCCTATTTTATCATATAATAATAAGGTCCTTTTGACAACTTAGATTTTTATCTCAATTCTTAGCATTTTTTGTTGATTAAGTGAGTACTATTTTACAGACTGTGTACACCAGCACCCAATGTTCTTCTTTCTCTCTTTCATTTTTCTCTTTAGCACTATACTGTAGATTGTCTGCTCAATTTAAAAAAATGCATTTCTTGTAACCATTGATTGGTTGTATGCTTAAAATCGTCATTTTTAAATGAAATCTTTGCCTACATCAGGACCTTTCCGACAATTACACCAATAATTAGAGCGACTACTATGTAGAGAATTGGGAGGGGTGAAAGACCAGTAGTATCTGTGGAGGGAGTGGCATAGCTGACTCTGGATGGTGTAGATTCGGCCTTTGCAGCCATGGATCTTCTCAATCGCAATGTTTCTTCCTATAGGGAATTGTATCAGAGTAAGTTAGCAAGCTTAAAGATTTGGTGTGTAGACTGAATTGAGGCACACCTAATGCACACCATCATCATTAGAATCATCAATTTTGATATTTGATATATATGGTTTGGTGTGTAGACTGAATTGATGCACACCTAATTGCACACCATCATCATTTGAATCATCAAATTTGATATTACTGCAGTTTTTTTTTTCTGTCAACACTTAAGTCTCCCCGATTAGTAAGACACTTGTGCTATACTACAAGTTATAGAGACTCAAGTAAAGTTAATCATAATCATCAACTTAACGCCATTTTCTGCTCCCTTCAACCAAAGCAAGAAGTCAAAAATAGCTGATGTGTGCATTTGTGCTCTCATAAAGCATGCGCGTTGACCAATCAGAGCACATAGTATATCATAGTCACTTTATACAGTTTATTTGACATTGATGCCATTTAGGAAAATAAAGTGGGAATTCAATCACATCTATTCTTATAGTTTTCTGCATTATTCTAATAAAATTGTCATGAAACTTTGAGAATTTTCCAATAGCACATACTCTTAACTACCAAAGTGTAGTTGGAAAAAGCTTGGGCAGAATAAAAGTTATTTTAAGCAAAATAAATCACTCTTAAATTCCACATATACAAAACATTTGTCTGAATGCATTACCTTTAGCTTGGCATGTTCTTCCTTAAGTTTTGCGAATTCATCATTTGTATTTCCTTCTCCATTTTGCTGCAAAAATTGTAATGCAAAAAATAGGCAATCATACAAAGGTCATGCAATGAAAGCTAGAAATAAATAAGTCTTAATTAAGGAGGATCCATATAGTAATGGGGCGTCTAGGATCTTAGAGGTTTATTAAAAATCAACTGCCCACAAAGCTCATGGGCGGACTATATTTCAAAGACTTTGAGTCAAAGATTCAGTTTTTGCACAAATGATCACGTGACCGATCACCATAGCAATGCTATGGCTGTCATAATAAAGCTCATTTTTAACGTAGATAAAATAAAAACTCTTGTTTTAAGCGGAAAATTTTTTTTGAAAACATTGTATATGGATTTCAGTACGATGATCCAGCATAAATTACCGTGACAAAAAAATCCTAACTGTAGAACCTCAGAAATAACGGAATAATGTTTTTTCCTAAATTAAAAAAATTCTGCAGTTGGAAAATCGTTGAAAATTTGCAAACTACTTTATTATATCACTAAAATAATATTCTGAAAATTTCAAAAAATTACCGCTCAGGTTTTGATTTTTTTTATCTTTTTAAAAGCGTGCGTTGTATATTTTCATGACGTCATCAAAATAAAAATTCTTCAAGTTTGAGGTGTGCGCATGGGCGTGGTCAAGCACGAGAACGCGCGCTGAAATAATATGGAGCCACCTTAAACAAATCTTCCATCAAAGAATTCACAAAATATTCATTTCCAAACTTCAACAGTTAGTCTCAAATGTTGTACCAACAAAAAAGACTGAAAAATAACGGCGGTAAAACAGTTTTTTTTTCACCTTTAAATCAAGCATACCTGAGAAGACAGTGGTGTGTTGGTTGTTGGTTCTGTACTTATTTGCTGAGCTGGGGTTTTGGGAGGACTATCACTAGCACCTTCAGTTGTAGATTGGTTTGTTGTTTTAGAGGTTGGAGTGTCCTTTGGTGGTGTATCGCCGCTACTCTCCTGAGAGGCAAAAACATAAAGGGTCACTTCACAGTAAACAATAAAAGAGAATAGGTTTATTTTGCGGTTGATATCTAAACTCAAATGTGATGAAATATTTCATTGCAAAACCATCATATAGATATTTGGACAATATGACATTGCACACGTACAAGATGATGAATTTTGTCTTTTGTATATGAGATATATAAATAGCTACTTCAAATAACGTTGTCATCACCAAATGACAATAAGAGGTCATTCCAAGACTGCTAGGAACTATGTATTTAAATATTGCTGTCATAATTATTGAGCCACTTGACAAGAAATTCATGCAATAGTTATGACTTCATTTGCTTTCTGAACACTTCACAGATTGAAAGGTCAATATTCACCTTTTGGACTGTGAAAGTTGCCATTGCACATTCTGTCATGACTTTTACACATCATACCTCGTGGTCTTTAAATGACCTATTGCGGTGATGCCAACTTTAGTTGAAATAGCTAATGCATGCAATGTTTCTAAAGAATGTAATTGCAGTTTAAAATGTTGGGTCCAGTTTGGTTTACGTGGAACTCAAACCAGTAACTTGTTGTTTTTCTGGGTGAGGATCTCAACTGCTCTGACACTGCCCTGATCATGAAGGCCCGCACAAACTGTCCAAGCAAAATGTTTGAAGTGTGTGTAAATGTTGCTTTGTAATATCTTACCGTAGGAGAGCCAGAATCAGGTACCTCAAATACACACTTTAATTTAGAATCCATAAGTTCTGATGGATCAGCCTCTTTCCACTGGAACAAATAAATCATATTTTGAAAATTATGTTGAAGAACTGACTATTAGGTTGATGCGGGACCATTGTCCCAAATGTCAAACTAGTTCATTGTGACAGCCTTCCTATAATAAAATTGTACATTGAAATAGCATCATTTTGTAAACATTATAAGGTCAACCTAAATTTGTCTGTACACAGCTTTCCTCAGCTATAACTTACCATAGTTTCTTGATATTCTGTGGCTGATTCTGGAGCATACATGGTTTGAACCATAAACTTGTGTTTAGCCTTTTCCTTGGGATCAAATTCAAAGGGCTGCAACATCACTAAACCAAACAAAGCAAAACCAAAGACATTATAAACATGCAATGATGATTATAAAACAACTGATAAGAATGATGATATGTTAACCCTGCCAGATCAGTTCTTTTGACCACAAACGTCCTAAAGGCCTTTGCCTTTGCTATATATATTTCCTTCTTTTGTTAATGTTAAAAGTCTTTAAATCTTTTTTTCTGTATATTGGCTAAGTGAATATATAAATAAATACGTACAATTTTGTTTCATGACACTGCAACCAGTTTCTGGCTAGTGTATTTGTACAGTAATTATCATGCAATTGCACTGCTTGAACTAAGACAAAAACGCTTTGTCATGTCAAGGCATATGTTAAATACAAAATGATAAGATTTAGCAATTGTTACTCTTTTCAAGTAATAAAAAAATTGCAAATAGTATTTCGAGCAATGATGAGATTCCCATAATGATCACACATCAATTGTCACACAAGCCATTTTGGCCTATAACTTGATCATGGCAAGTAATATGCTAGAATAACTCTGAAGGGAGATGACATTTTTACCCCATCTCCTCTATATAAGAATCCTTTTCACATGGCTTTTGTTCTTTATTATGTGTAAAATGTAATTTCATCAGTCATCCATTCAAGGTAGTTTTAATTCAAAATTTGCAAGTATAAACAGGCCTTTAGAAGCATAAAAATGACTTTAGATTTTATATCCCTTAAGGATGTTCCTGGGTAAATGAAGTTCTAATGTCATTTTTATGAAACTTTGTACAAGGCTATTTAATTATATGATTTCAGAAATGCAATGAAAATCGGGGGTTACCAAGTTTGTTTTTGAGGTACAAGGTATGGCGCGCGGAAGGGTCCAAAATTAAACTTTCATTACTAATCCAATTTCACATGTCGTCGGAAGAAATTTTGTAACATAGCTGTTTTATATCATTCATTAAGAATACATAAAACTCGATGGTAAAAATAAAACTCGACCGTAGAAATAAAACTCGACCGTAGAAATAAAACTCGACCGTAGAAATAAAACTCGACCGTAGCAATAAAACTCGACCGTAGAAATAAAACTCGATGGTAGAAATAAAACTCTATGGTAGAAATAAAACTCGATGGTAGAAATAAAACTCGATGGTAGAAATAAAACTCGAAAGTAGAAATAAAACTCGATGGTAGAAATAAAACTCGACCGTAGAAATAAAACTCGACCATAGAAATAAAACTCAACCGTAGAAATAAAACTCGACCGTAGAAATAAAACTCAACCGTAGAAATAAAACTCGACCGTAGAAATAAAACTCGATGGTAGAATTAAAACTCGACCGTAGAAATAAAACTCGATGGTAGAAATAAAACGCGACCGTAGAAATAAAACTCGATGGTAGAAATAAAACTCGACCGTAGAAATAAAACTCGACCGTAGAAATAAAACTCGATGGTAGAAATAAAACTCGACCGTAGAAATAAAACTCGACCGTAGAAATAAAACTCGATGGTAGAAATAAAACTCGACCGTAGAAATAAAACTCGATGGTAGAAACAAAACTCGACCGTAGAAATAAAACTCGATGGTAGAAATAAAACTCGATGGTAGAAATAAAACTCGAAAGTAGAAATAAAACTCGATGGTAGAAATAAAACTCGACCGTAGAAATAAAACTCGACCGTAGAAATAAAACTCAACAGTAGAAATAAAACTCGACCGTAGAAATAAAACTCAACCGTAGAAATAAAACTCGACCGTAGAAATAAAACTCGATGGTAGAAATAAAACTCGATGGTAGAAATAAAACCTTATTTCTATGGAATATGAAAAACGTACGGAGAAAAGGGATATCGATACGATATGAATTTAAAGAGAACAAGTTCAAAGACGAAATCCCAAGTGTTGGCGTGAGATGAAATTAACCGACAAAATGTAAAACTGATACGATAGCTAAATTAACCAAAAATTAATAAAGACGAATAGTAGATAATGAAATAACATGAAATTGCAATAAAATGACTGCATAACAATAAAAAAATATATTTTATTGAAGTAATATCCCGGGGGGGGGGGGGGGGGGGGGGGTACTACCCTATATAGACTATACGGGTATGATCCGGTCCAGTTTTATTTCTACCATCGAGTTTCATTTCTACGGTCGAGTTTTATTTCTACCATTGAATTTTATTTCTACGGTTGAGTTTTATTTCTACGGTCGAGTTTTATTTCTACGGTCGAGTTTCATTTCTACGGTCGAGTTTTATTTCTACCATTGAGTTTTATTTCTACGGTTGAGTTTTATTTCTACGGTCGAGTTTTATTTATTTCTACCATCGAGTTTTATTTTCTACCATCGAGTTTTATTTCTACGGTTGAGTTTTATTTCTACGGTCGAGTTTTATTTCTACGGTCGAGTTTTATTTCTACGGTCGAGTTTCATTTCTACGGTGGAGTTTTATTTCTACCATCGAGTTTTATTTCTACGGTTGAGTTTTATTTCTACGGTCGAGTTTCATTTCTACGGTGGAGTTTTATTTCTACCATAGAGTTTTATTTCTACGGTCGAGTTTTATTTCTACGGTCGAGTTTTATTTCTACGGTTGAGTTTTATTTCTACGGTCGAGTTTTATTTCTACGGTCGAGTTTTATTTCTACCATAGAGTTTTACTTATACGGTCGAGTTTTATTTCTACCATAGAGTTTTATTTCTACGGTCGAGTTTTATTTCTACGGTCGAGTTTTATTTCTACGGTCGAGTTTCATTTCTACGGTCGAGTTTTATTTCTACCATTGAGTTTTATTTCTACGGTTGAGTTTTATTTCTACGGTCGAGTTTTATTTATTTCTACCATCGAGTTTTATTTTCAACCATCGAGTTTTATTTCTACGGTTGAGTTTTATTTCTACGGTCGAGTTTTATTTCTACGGTCGAGTTTTATTTCTACGGTCGAGTTTCATTTCTACGGTGGAGTTTTATTTCTACCATCGAGTTTTATTTCTACGGTTGAGTTTTATTTCTACGGTCGAGTTTCATTTCTACGGTGGAGTTTTATTTCTACCATAGAGTTTTATTTCTACGGTCGAGTTTTATTTCTACGGTCGAGTTTTATTTCTACGGTTGAGTTTTATTTCTACGGTCGAGTTTTATTTCTACGGTCGAGTTTTATTTCTACCATAGAGTTTTATTTCTACGGTCGAGTTTTATTTCTACCATAGAGTTTTATTTCTACGGTCGAGTTTTATTTCTACGGTCGAGTTTTATTTCTACCATCGAGTTTTATTTCTACCATCGAGTTTTATTTCTACGGTCGAGTTTTATTTCTACCATCGAGTTTTATTTCTACCATCGCGTTTTATTTCTACGGTCGAGTTTTATTTCTACGGTCGAGTTTTATTTCTACGGTCGAGTTTCATTTCTACGGTGGAGTTTTATTTCTACCATAGAGTTTTATTTCTACGGTCGAGTTTTATTTCTACGGTCGAGTTTTATTTCTACGGTCGAGTTTTACTCTACGGTCGAGTTTTATGTATTCTTAATGAATGATATAAAACAGCTATGTTACAAAATTTCTTCTGACGACATGTGAAATTGGATTAGTAATGAAAGTTTAATTTTGGACCCTTCCGCGCGCCATAACAAGGCGTAGAAAATGGGGTATTTTGATGAAAAATGTGTGTATTTAAACACTGCCATTTTCAAAGAATAAAGTCATGAAAATGTTGTAAAACTCTCTTCAAAATTTGCAACGAAAATTAATAAACTGTTATCTTGAATTCCCAAGCAATAATAGGATTATTTATGTCTTTCTTTACAAATAAAAATGCTTCAAGTTAAGCCATGTCGTGGCATTTGTTCTATTATTTGTTTACAGCCTAAAACATTTCATATTTGTTCTTTTTGTAGCAAATTGACTTTAAAATACAAAAAAAGTAAACACATGTGCTTTTCAATCGAAAGCAAATGGGTCTCATGAGGAAAAAAATGAAGGAAAAAATATCAGTAAATTGATCAACGGTAATGAGCACGCACGCTAAATCTTGCACAGTAATGATGCATGCGATCAATACCCTGGAACATCCTTAAGTTATCCAATTACCGCAATAAAGGCAGCATATCTGAAATGTCCAATTGTGTGCAACCAATCAACAGTGTTCTTAACCAAAATGCATGCAACCAATAATACAAAGATTATGGATAGGCAATATCATATTTCACAAATAAAAAGTCACAGTTTTGGACACTGTACTCAATGTGACAGTTCCTGTGTTTGATTCCAAGGGACTTAAAAATTTGGATTTAACTTCTTTTAACTTTGCGTATAGCTTATATTAGTTTTCCATGTAGAGAAGTGTATTCATGAAAAGTGGAAGGCAGTACAACTTTCAAGAACAAAAATTCTTTGTTATAGCTAAAAGAATTAACAACATTGAATACCAATGCCTATTTTTCAAATAAAAATAAAAATAACAAAAGTTACTCTAATGTACAATTCAAAGTACACAAAGTAAAATGATCTATGCAGTAACCTTCAAAGAGAGACAAAAATCATGTTATTAGTTCATGAGATGTACATTGATTTGGAGCTTGAGCTCATTTTCATAGTCATTTCACTAATTACATGGACAATAATGAGTAGCACACATTTGACCACGGTATTAAACTTTTACAATATCATGCAAATCATCCTAGGCATAAATTATAGCTTACGCTATAGCACTTTTATATTGTTTAACTAGTTACTCTCAACTTAGATAACGTCGATAATGCACTATATAAAAAAATCACATAAAAAAGGAAAGATTACCTGCAACGTCGACAGCTCCATTTGCTTCAATTATTCCACTATTCGGTCGAACACAGTACCGCTTGGGCGCTGTTGTTTTAACTTTAAAACACACTCGTCTTTTAGTGGGATTGGTAAGTTTAAGAGTAGATGTAACTACCTCATTAAATGGCCCTACAATTGTAAAAAAAATGAAGATAAACAAAACGTAATGACTCATAAAGTTGCTTGGTGTAAAGGAAGAATTTCGTAACGAACCACGCATTGAACTCGACAATTACCTCGAAATCGTAGTTCAGTAGGCGGGTCAAGCTGCACAACTTGTTCTGTCTTGGACATTGCTATTCATTAACTAAACCCGTTAGAAAAAAAGGAAAAAGAAGGAGATTTACAAGGATTTCTCGTGTAATATTCCCAACCAATATGGCAGCCAAACTCAGATGACGACAGGCTAAGCTACTGTGCGTGCGCAGTGCGAAAACTGCTGGGCATTCACACTGCAGACGACTATAAGACAGATGTGCCTTTGTTCTGTGACAGATTTTTTTAATATTTAATTTTTGACAAGACCCGCTCAGAAGAATAATCAATTTTATTCAAGTATCGGGTTTTTTAGGTAATTTAAATGAATATGCATGTAACAAATTTGATGGAGAGTGAATCAAATGTCCGAATATAATTTGTTACATTTCTTCTACTTTCAAGATCATTTGGAAATATGTATGTGATAGTTATTTTAGAAGGAAGGGCATCCATTAAATTGCGTACATCCGGCAGAGAATATACGCCCGATAACTATCCCTGTCATAAATGTTAAAATTAATTACATACAGCGAAACAGAAATTTCGCAAAAGAAAAAAATGATAACAACAAAAATCGGAGTACATCGAGTCCTCATTTCTTTCAAAATTCATTGATTACTGTTTACTTGGATATGTACATCTTTGCTGCACTTACCACACTTTACTACGAGGAAAAGACGAAGGCAAGAACATAGCTGGGCCACCACAGATACCCCAATAAAAATAGTTGCATGATTCAAAAAACTCACGCACACCGCGCGCACTTCACTGCAACTGATCCGAAGACGAGGTCATGCAGTAAGAAGACGCAAATTAACGCGTAACGGTTGGTGCGCGCAATAGCACAGAATCTATTCTAGAATACAGTCATATGTAATAGCATTATAGCAAATGAACGTTACATTCGAACCATTCTATTTTTATTCTACCCGTTCTATTTATTCTTGGAATGTCATTTGAATGCGCACGAAAGTCAATATAAACGATTTTGCGCGCGCTTGATATTTCAAACGTTTTCAAACAGACATTTTTTTCGCTGTCTCGCGAAACAACAAAGTGTTGAAGGTTGCGCGCGCTGACGACGTAAATCAAATATCAACATCAAGAATCGACAACAACAAAAATGGATTAAAAAAATTGGATAATAAATTGTCATTTATGAAACACGTACAGCTTATTTTCATTCACCCGATGAAAAAATCGATTGCACTGCACGAGCTGAGGAAGTCACTGCCTGTTTTAGATCTCTGCATATCTTTTTTTCATGTTTTCGCTGTTTCAATCAATCATTTTGGATCAACGTCTGCCTATTTCTTTACAAAGGTTAATATATATATTTTAAATATTTCTTAGTATTAGTAAGTAAATTATACATGTAGTAGGTAATGGTACGTGGTGGTGATGGTTATATGGTACGTGGTGATGGTACTTGGTGGTGATGGTAATGGCACGTGGTGGTGATGGTACGTGGTGATGGTACTTGGTGGTGATGGTAATGGTACGTGGTGGTGATGGTATGTGGTGATGGTAATGGTACTTGGTGGTGATGGTACGTGGTGGTGATAGTACTTGGTGGTGATGGTAATGGTACGTGGTGGTGATGGTAATGGTATGTGGTGATGGTAATGGTACTTGGTGGTGATGGTACGTGGTGGTGATGGTACGTAGACTACGTAGTGGTGATGGTAATGGTTCGTGATGGTACGTGGTGGTGGTGATGGTAATGGTACGTGGTGGTGATGGTACGTAGTGGTGATGGTAATGGTACGTGATGGTAATGGTATCGATAATGGTAGGTAGTGGTGATGGTAATGGTACGTGGTGGTGATGGTAATGGTACGTGGTGGTGATGGTAATGGTACGTAGTGGTGATGGTAATGGTTCGTGATGGTATGTGATGGTTCGTGAAGGTGATGGTAATGGTACATGGTGGTGATGGTAATGGTACGTGGTGGTGATGGTAATGGTACGTGCTGGTGATGGTACGTGGTGGTAATGGTACGTAGTGGTGATGGTTTGTGATGGTACGTGGTGGTGGTGATGGTACGTAGTGGTGATGGTACGTGATGGTAATGGTATCGATAATGGTACGTAGTGGTGATGGTAATGGTTCGTGATGGTAATGGTACGTGGTGGTGATGGTAATGGTACGTGGTGGTGATGGTGATGGTACGTAGTGGTGATGGTAATGGTTCGCGATGGTGATGGTAATGGTACGTAGTGGTGATGGTTCGTGATGGTGATGGTACGTGGTATGGTATAACTTTATTTAAAAACGAATGCTCTATCAATTTCTAATTTACAAAACAAAAATTGAAATTGCTCTACCTAGAGGTCGTTTGAAACTAATTCTTACATGAATTACAATAAAAATTACAATTATTTACTTATTTACAACATTTATTTATACATATATTTACACATATTTTTAATTTGTTTTTTGAAGGAGCATAAAGAGTTTGCACTCTTTACATCTTTTGGAAGTTGGTCCCATAGCTTTGACCCAGTGTAGACAAAGCTTTTCCTATATATCTGATTCTCGAGTATCGTAGTTTGAGCAATTTTTTAGGCTAAACATTCCGGCTCAAGTATGTTGGGACTTTTCCATTTGCAACTTTGAACATCATTTTTGCTTTTTGTTCAACTCTTCTAATAGATAATTTTTCCTAACTGAGTTGTTTAAAAACCTCTTATGTAGATACGGTAAGGTATGGTGCACCTGTGATTATACGGGTGCATCTATTTTGGAGCTTTTGTAGCTTATCAGATAGTTTCATTTATGCTATCCCACACAAGACAGCAGTAGTCGAAGTGAGGCTCAATAATTGCTTTGTAGATTACTACAAGCAGTTCTCTGGAAAGTATTGGTTTTAACGTGGTGGTGATGGTAATGGTACGTGGTGATAGTACTTGGTTATGATGGTAATGGTACGTGGTGGTGATGGTAATGGTATGTGGTGATGGCAATGGTACGTGGTGGTGATGGTAATGGTATGCGGTGATGGTAATGTTACGTAGTGGTGATGGTAATGGTACGTAGTGGTGATGGTAATGGTACGTAGTGGTGATGGTAATGGTACGTAGTGGTGATGGTAATGGTATGTGGTGATGGTAATGGTATGTGGTGATGGTAATGGTACGTAGTGGTGATGGTATGTGATGATGGTAATGGTACGTAGTGGTGATGGTAATGGTACGTGGTGGTGATGGTACGTGGTGGTGATGGTAATGGTACGTGGTGGTGATGGTAATGGTACGTCGAGGTGATGGTAATGGTACGTGGTGGTGATGGTAATGGTACGTGGCGATGGTAATGGTACGTGGTGGTGATGGCAATGGTACGATCTTCCGCCAGAAAATGTCCGACAAACGTTATGCGTGAAGTTCCCCTCTTTTCCCAGTGAGCCCAGAATTGCTGGACTCTTGCATTCTATTTACAACTGTTCCACGTGAATTCCTCGGCCCCAGTGCTCAGCACCCACGTTTATATATATTTAAAGATGTCAAATAACGGAGAAGAATAATTGCAAATGGGACACAGGAATGACTGGGGGTACTGAATGGGACAGTTACTTACCATTCGTTCATTTCGGATATAAACATCAAATCCTTGTGGAAGGTCAAATTCAATGGCAAACAGCCGGTTTTTGGTGATTACCTTTATATGCACTGCTTTCAAAACACGGCCCTGTTTCAGTGCGATATGGTGTAGAAGCAAAAATTCACTCTTGGCTGGTGACAAGTTCTCAATGAAATTACGAAGTACTCACGGCGCAAAATAATTGCAAAATATGCTGTCACCACAATATATTCTTTCAGTTTGCTTTGATTTTTGACCAACTAATCTCGTTAGGTTTTTAGTCAAGATTTCATTCGCACGCAATTTGAGGGGAGGGGTACCTATACGAGAGCAAATAGTCCATTGATATCGGTTTTAATTTATAGAGCGCAAATTTTATACAATATACTCAAATGCGTCAAAAGTAAACTTATAAATTGAGTTCTCATTTTTCTTTATGTCTTTTTTTTAAGGATGTTTGTAGACACATGTGCGGTGGTTTGTGTGTTGTTTTTTTTTTAGTTCAGAAACACGCTAAACAAACTAAAGTGACATTTCTATTAGATTCATTGATTTATAGTAAGTTCCGATGTATGCAGAAGAACAAGATTGACTTTCCGGAGATAGATTGTGGGACAGATTCTTGCAAATACCGCATATATCTGTAAAACTCTAATTTTCGTATGAGTGGGAAACAGTAACATCTCACAACCGAAACTGCACACTAAGAATTGCTAAGAAAAGATTGGAATTATCTGCGTACACTAGTACAGTAGCCGTATTGTGACCATACAGTTTCCCCCTCATGCGAAAACGACTCATGCAATTCATTTAAAATTCATGCAATTGACAAATACATAAATAAATAAAATATAAAAAGTAAAAATAACAAAGTAATGGAAATAGAAAAAAACTAGAAGAGAGTGAAAGAAAAAGAGAACGAAAGATTAAGTAAGGACAAAGTAAAAAAATAATAAAGTCTAAAATCTTAGAACGAGTAAAAGTAAGAAAAAGGTATGAACAAAGGAAAGATACGAAGATAAAAAGACAGCAAGAAAAATCACGTATTGGAATAAATAAATACAGAAAGAAAGAAAACCATTAATAAAGCAAAGAAGAGAACGCAAAAAAGGGGGGAAAAGAGAAGAAATGAAAAGAAAAAAATTAAAAAAGAGAAAAAATATTGAAAGGAATGAACATTTTCGACAACCACTTAATGTAGCATTCATGCAAAAAAATTGTCCAAAACTTACGATAATATATTGATATAAGAGATGGCTTTGTGATTGTATGTTATGGTTAAGTTAGAAGTCAATGAAGTGAAGTGAGCTGCTAGCTCAAGTGTATTATTAGAATATGATTCAGGATTGACTACTATTGGTTAATGAGCACTTTGTATTCAAACGCTTTATCTTCATACAAGTATGTTGTTGAAAATAAAAGATTGATTGGTCGCCCTAGGTAATCGTCGGTCTCCGCAAGGATGCACGTCAGCAAATTGTTTTCCTAGGAATTCATTTTAAAGAGTTAAATATCTGAAAAAATAAAAATGGTTTTGATTACATTGTATTTTTGTATCTAAAGTTGAGCCGTTCAATTGATTTATTCGCATCGTGTTCATATTTATACAAGCTGAAACTTAATTGAAACCCAAACTTCTTTTCATATAATTGAATAAGGCCAAATGTGTCCAAGCTGCAAACATAAGACATTTCCTTCCTTCCTAGTGTGGTAGACTTTAAATCTTGTGGCAAAAAAAATGAGTTACATTTTTTTAACGGCCACCTATTGCACAATCACATTAAATAAATCATTTTTAATCATAAAGAAATAAACTACCTCATAGAATTAGCTGTTGATTATCTATTTTTTACGTGAACCGCGGTAAAACTATAAAGCAAAAAGAACGACATTTTTTTTTCTTGTGTAGGTTAACTTATAAATTGTCGTCGAGACAGTTTTATATTTAACGCAATTTAGGTTTGATAGATTTATCGGCTATGCATGATCTAAAAAAAACATAGTTTTAATTAACGAAATTAAAGTCAAAGCATGCTGCGGGTTGTTGAGTGACCCCTAACTTAAAAAAACTGCTTAATTAAGCAATGTGCTGTCTTTTGAATGACTATAATCAACTTTTGCTTAAATTGTGATTCTAACTGGTCTTTTAATATAGTCCTATCCCACAACCTGCCAACTGATCAGAGCACTTATCAAACATCTGGTCATTAATATTCAGAATATTCCTAAAACCGCTTTCTTTATGCATGACGTTTTTATGGGCGATAGTCATTCTTTGTCTAATTTATCATCGTCCATCAATCTCTGGATGTTTCTGAATATAATTATGTTGATATTAGCCCCCGTGCAAAAAAATAGAAACGGATCCAAACTTGGCATGCACATTGTGAACGCACACCGTGTAGTAAATTGAAAATCATCTAGCTCAGTGCACGTAGACCTTTCAACGACCCTTGAATGTTCAAGAGAAGCGAATTGATCGATCCAAAATGATAGCCAAGCGATAAGGGAAATTTCTTGTCGAAGTGGAAAATTGTGTGAACTTTGGTCTTGTCACGTTACGACCACGCCATTTCAACCATACACAAAAAAACATCACTGCATTTATCGATGAAGTGATCTTTTTATTTTGATAATTCGACACTAAAAACACCGACGAATTCTACTAAAAAGAGTCCAGGTTCTAGCGGAGCGAGCGAGCGAGCGAGATAAGTTATTCGTTGGTGGAATAAAATGAATGGCGAAAAAAATGTCATGCATTCTCAGCCACACAGGAGATCGAAGTCTGTTCCTTCAATGTTCTCGAACAGCGGTTCACAAGGTGAAGGTGATACCGAATTACAACCTTTAAGATCACGAAGTGGTACAGACTCAGGACTTCGACTTGTGCCTTCAATTCGTTCAAAGTCTCGTCTATCAAGTGGTGGTCTTCTACGAAGCCAAAGCAAAAAACGAAGATCTATAAACGGCCTCGAAAAGTCTCGGTCCGTTGATTCGCATGACGAAAGGAATAACTCAACCACATCGACTTCTGGCGAGTGTATTCAGTCGGTAGATAAAAACCACGATGCTTTACCACGTCGTAAACATGGCGTTTTTGCTGTAAATCATCTCGACGAACAACAAGACATTAACATGGACGACGAAGAGGATTTCCATGGAGATAGACGAGGAGAACAAACAGTTTTTGTCGAAGGAGTTTGCGAGACCGAGTCGAGCGATGTGGGGGACCAACAACAGTCTCTGAATGATGACATTGAACATGAATTTTCTCGACAAAATATAGACTTGGAAGGAACAGAAACGTACGAACAAAATGTACAAAAGCGGGATAATTTAACAGAGAATGAAAATATAAATGAACAAACGTACAATAATAAGAAAACGCCAGAAGATTTTTCACAGTTTAGAAGAAGATCACTTCCGGTCAACTTGTCTAAATATGACACAGGTTTAAATATGGATTACCAAAAAGGTCACGAACAATTCAAACATATTTCCACAGAAAATACTACTACTTGTGAAGGACAAGAACTTCGTAAATATAACTCAATGCCTTCACAGTTAAACAAGAACGATTTTGATGTGAATTTGCTCAGAAGAGATAGCAATAACAGGGCTGGAAAAATGAAACGACCATCATTGTTAGAAGACAATCAGACAGACACGTCGAAACCAGACGACAATTTGAATGAAAGTCACGAAAATGTGACTCAAAAAGATCAGTTTTATATGACACGGGAATACTTAGTTGATGATAACCAATCTGTGCCTAATGAAAATATGGCCTCAAGTGAACAACATGAACAAACAAATGCAGAATACTCGCTCTCGAGTGCTCAGAAAGTCATAACACACGAAAAACAACTCGAGAAACTTGCGATGAGCAACCACAGTGTGACAGAGCATAAAGACGATAAACCGGTGAATAATGCTATGACAAAATACAAGAGAGTCAGGCCCAAACGGCAAAGAAGAACTAAATCACTGCCTGCTCTTTTGGATTTGGAAGAAGTCCCTGAGGACAAAGAAGAAGAAGACAATGTTGACAAATCACTCGAAGATGTTGCGAGACAACACGTCAACAAAGCTTTCTATGAATTACTGAAGAGAATTAGCAGAAATCAAGCAAAGAAAACACGAAAACAAGTTCGACGAACTCATTCCCTTTCAACTATACACGAAAGACAATTAGAGGAAATTGAACAATTAAATGACCCTAGTTTAATGTACAAGAAAAATGACAACAATGACATTACAAAAGGAAATATGAGCAATGATCCAAAACTGAAAATTCATCTTGAAAATAACGTAAAGGAAATTGAACAAAATGAACATGCAATTTGTAACACCGATAAAGAGGAGGATAAATATGGTACGGAGCAAAATTGCAATAACGCTGAGAATGTAAATCACGTTGGTGAAGAAGAGAATACCAGTTATAACGAACACGAATCTGGCAAAACATGCGAGTCTATGCGCGTTGAAAGCGAGTATGCAAAGACGTCTGACAATGAAAACAAAGTATGCGAGGATGCACGCAAAGATACATCCTCTCGTGAAAGCCCACGCGAGGAACGTAGAGAATCCTCGCAAAAAGAAATTGATAAAGAGTTATCAGAACAGAGTGAAGTGAAACCCAACGACAAGAAAAAGAAAAAGAAAAGAAAAAAGAAAAAGAAAGGAAAAGGTGCACAAGCACAGCCAGAGGAAGAACAACCTGAAGCAGATAGTAGTATCCAAGAAGACCTCAATGGTATTCAAGAAGAACTTGATGGTGTCCAAGGAGATACCGAGGGTAACGAAAATGATGGTAACGAAGGAGACTTCGATAATAACGAAGAAGACATGAACGATATCAATCAAAAAGATCTTGATGGTATCCAGGGAGACCTTCATGGTCCTCAAGGTAACCTTGATGGTATCCAAGGAGAACTTGCATCGTCTCCTGAAGTTGACTCAACTCATCCCGAGTCATATCCGGAATCTGACCGAATGCAACAAGAGTTAGGTCCGGACGACAATGAAGTAGAAGCCGAATCATTTCCGGAAGCTGACCAACCACAACTTGAGCTAGCTCCCGAAAGTGACGGACAGCAACTGAATTTATATCCGGAAGATGACGAAACACAATCAGAATTACGTCCAGAAGACGAACAATCACAGAACGAATTGTGCTCAGAAGATGACTATGCACAAATCGAATCGTATCCGGAAGATGATCGACAGCAGTCTGAACCGGCCACGGAAGATGACCGACAACACTTTGAACTAAACCCAGAAGACGACCGACCACATGCTGCATTCGCCCCAGAAGATTTTCGACAAGAGCCCGAATCGTACCCTACAGGTGACCGAGAAGAATCCGAATTTTTACCGGAAGATGAACGAGCACATCCCGCACCATACTTACAAGATACAGAAGCAAGTGAGCATGTTGTTGAAGAGCAAGCTCACAATGAAGACAATACAAACAGTACTGAACAATTAACGGATGAGGATTGGTTTGTAATTTCTATTGAAGCCCAAGAAGAAACAGCAACCATTGACTACCATCCTGAACATGAAACTCAACAAGAGTCTGACTGCAATGATCATAGTAACATAGAAATACCACAAATATCAGTATCACAAGTTCCTGTGGAGAAAAGTCGACCTAAACAAATCGATCACCATGAGAAACATGTTGCTATAGATGAGATTGACGACCCTGAGCACTTCCACAATGACATACTTGAACATGTACAATCTATTGACTATGCATCACTAGATAATACCATGTTACCAAGGCCTAGAGCTCTTCCCACAATGGAGAGCATAGAAGAAGACACGGGTGACTTCGCAGAAAATACAGAGGACAACGACCACAGGCATTACACTTTTAAAAGAACCGGGTCTATTCGACGCAAGGTTATAAAAGGCAATATGTCACTACCGTTAGACAACACTGCTGAGCATGTTACGAAGCGAGTCACGTGGTCTGAAGACCTCATCGAAGCCAAGTCCCCAGATACTCCTACGTCAAACGAGGGTAACTTTGGCGAGACTCAAGAGCAGTTAAATGAAACCATAGATGAAGAAGACGGTGACAACGAAGACGATAATGACGTAGTTGACGGAGAGGAGGACGTCTTTCATGACGAAAAAGATTTTGATGACATGGTTAGGGATGTTATCAATTCGTACCTGGAACCGGATTACAACGAATCCAAGTCACCAGTCCACCGTGCCGTAGCACGAGGGTGTGTTCAAGCCTTGATGGAGTTGATAGATGATGGTGTCGATGTTAACGCTGATGATGAGCATGGATGGCCGCCATTACATGTCGCCATGTTGACTAATAATGTCGATTGTGCAGCCATTCTGATCGAAGCGGGAGCGAATCTACAACAATATACGGACACACTTGTGCACGAGTACTATACTGTTAGAAATGAAGTGATGTGTAGTTATCTATGACAAAGAATAACTTGGGATGTACTATGATAAATCGATACTTATACAAATACGCAGAGAGAGTGCAAACAATATAATTGTGAAAATTAAGGTATTCTTATTAAGTAGTGCAATTTTATGTAAATTATTTGTTTTACCTTGTTTGGATAGCACTATTTTGTTTAAAGAATTTATTGTTTGCACTCTATTTATCCCTAAAGTGTTATTTAGTTCTATTGTAGAGCATAATATTGCATGCTTTTAGTGCTTGAACTCTGCACGTGGACTTATCATAGCAGATCACATACACACCCAACGCAAATATTGCAGACTATCAGATTAATTGCTGATTTAATTTTTTTGCTGTTGATTAATGAATTTGAGATCAAGTATCATCTTGCAGAGATATTAAATCTCATGAAAAATAAGCAAGTACGGTTTTTGTATCTTATTTATATGCTGAATCACAGATGTAATTTTGCATTATATTCTAGTTATGAAAATTTTAGAATTAATTTTATGAGTACTGATAAAATATTAAACACATGGTAAATTAGAAACAAAATATCCGGAGCTGACGCATGCTATAGAAATCGAGTACACTCAAAACACAAGCCAAAGTGCACTTATACTTTATCCTAAATAAGCGACTTTCATTATACAAGGTCATTTTACTACCACTACCAGCATTCTTTACAGCAAATAAAATTGAATTCCCAAATCTTCAAAAATGGGAATAGCATGGAAACTGTTCCCGTTTAATGGCCAAGATATGGGAAAAATATGGGTAAATCTGAACCCAATATTGGGTTTTGTAGCAGTTTCCCAATGATAACCCAAAACAAACCCATTGTGGGAATCTCAAGTTTTTTCCTGTGCTTTGCGAAATCTTTTCCTATTCAAATTGTTAATCACTGTGGAGATTAATAACATAATTTGCAGTAATTGCGATAGAAAAGAAAGTCGGTATAGCATTCTGGTATAGGTAGTATTCTACGTGATGCAAATCGAATATTCGCTAAGTCTTTTTTACAAAACATACACCAAAAGTATGCGGCAAAAAAACCGGTTATAAGTGCAAATGTTATAATTATATTAAAATGGACAAACTGCAAAAGCAGGATTAGAATGTTTATTATGAATGTTAGCGTATAGAAATGATATTTAATTTTTTTCTAAAATAACAGTTTGCATAAAGTAATTAAGTTTATAACTCAAAACATTATTACATAGCTAAAATGTTTTATTAAATTGACATTAAATGTCCTTTGTATTCTAATCTTTATAAATTATTTAAAACATGAATTACTTGTAATTAAATCAAAAATAAAAACTATACCCGCATAATGCTATAAAACAGTCCATGTTCACTAAACTTCAATGACGTCATAAACTAGGCCCAGTCAGCAGCAGGTGACTTTGGTGTACACGAGCGCACGTGAATACATCATGCGAGGAAAACAATGTGTACTTCATTCCGTATTCTGTACTAGAGAACACAATATGACTATTACATGAAATACTTGCCTTAACGAGTAACCGCTGAACAAAAGACAACCCACAATACAAAACTAATGGAATAAATTGAATGTCTTTATCTTGACTTTCAAATGCGACATATACAAACCCCAAGCAAAATACACACAGTCAATACCACATTTTACGCATAAGTGTGAATGGGACAAAAGTTGGTAAAAACAGTCCACTATTAGATGTGTGCAAGTTGCTTGGGCTTGCTATGCTAATATCACAAACCACACAGTCAACCTAGGAAAGGTGCAATGAAAGTGTCCATTGAAATTGTTATGGTACAGCTAATAAAGCTACTTTCTGCTACTTGTATTGAAAGTTAACACATACGCACAATAATTTCACAGATGACTCAAATGTTCATGTTAACAGAACGACGTCATCACCTAGTCCCAATCTCTTCAGTGTCGTTTTCTATCTGTTTTAAAAATGATCTTTTCCAGTTGCATCATGGGCACTTCACAAGTGACTGACACTATGTATGCTATCAGATATGAGACAGTACTACAGGCCAAGAAATGCCAAGACTGACAAGAGACAATAAACTATATCAAAATCATATGTATTAACAGTATCTATGCAGGTGTGGTCTTGAGAGCTGTGGGTGTCACTATGAATGTTATAAGATATGAGATGGTACTACAGGCCAAGAAATGCCAAGACTGACAAGAGACAATAAACTATATCAATATTATTATGTATTAACAGTATCTATGTAGGTGTGGTCTAGAGGGCTGTGTCACTATATGAATGTTATAAGACATGAGATGGTGCTACAGGCCAAGAAATGCCAAGACTGACAAGAGACAATAAACTATATCAATATTATATGTATCAGTATCCATGTAGATGTGGTCTAGAGGGCCGTGGGTGTCACTATATGAATGTTATAAGATATGAGACGGTGCTACAGGCCAAGAAATGCCAAGACTGACATGGGAATCATTACGACTAAGCAACAAATTATGTGTTGACAATATCTGCAAGTGTGGTCTATAGCAAAATGGTTAAGAACTTACAAAAGTAGGCTGTATATGAACACAGTCAAAATAGAGGAATACACATCCATACTTACTATATTGATATCAGAATAGAATGTAACAGATAGTCGACCTCCAAAGTAGACTTCCAGTACAACAATATGAACCAAGTAGACACAGTAGGTTAGACGACTCAAGGGAATCCAGAAACGAGCTGACAGGATTTTATTTACAAGACCTTTGGATGCAATAATATCAACATTAAATGTTGAATTGGTAGTAATCTGGGAAACTTTTACAATCAGTGATAGTTAAAACAATGAAAAAATTGTGATACATCACTGAAGATAAAAAAATTAAAAACAAAATTATTGATACAAAAGTTATTAAATTGTACTGTAAGTTTTTAAAAACAACTTTCATCAATGAAAGTGATGCTGATGACAACAATGATGATATAGTAATGATGAAGGTGTGAAAAATAACAATAATTACGATGATTATGATGACAAAAGGGTGAAGCAACAAGAATTTAAGAATAACTTTTAAACAGATAACAATTACTTTGAACGACATGTTTTGGCATGACTTATGCCATCTTCAGGTTAAGGTGGATCAAGTTATTATGATGGCAATTATTATGGTTATGTGAGAAACAACAACAATTGCAATGATTTTGACAACGATAAAATTAAAAAAACAATTACAACAAAAACAATATGACATACATGAATTGTACTTTACCTCCATATCCAGTATGACATGCGTATATCACCCAGGCAAGAGCAAGTGACCACGAAAACCTTGAGAATGTCTCAAACATGACATTTTCTGCATGGGTTAGAGGCTCTGGGTTCTTCTTGTAAGCTTTATAAGTACCATACAGAGGAGTGACTGACAAGACGATAGCAACACACCAACCACATATACGGACAACCTACAAAATACATTGATAAAATAGTTGGACTAATACAACAGAGAACATAAGTTTATCTACAGAGACTCTTCCTCACTCTCTTGCTCCATTCCCGTGCTGTACACATTAAGACTGTTACCCCAGATATGAAGAAAGTCTCTGATTGGTCGTTATAATCTGATTTTTTCGATGAATTCCTATTGATTGTAAAATTTATTTATAATATAAATATCATTGTGCAGTCACTGAACCTTGCTTCCAACAATGTTGCTGTGTATTCATTTTGTCAAATATAACTTCTTGTTGGTTCTTCTGTATATTTGCTATATAATGCTGATTTTTTTTTTAGTAATGTATGGTTTCTGGGGTAGGATATCACTTTAGACATGATGTCTGGAATAGTCTTACTTAAGGTAGTTGCACCGGCTGAAAATGACCATTTTAGAAACATCTCAAATTAGGTCTGAAGGTTGATTTTCATGTCTATTTTATGTTTTTTTTCTTGTTTTTTGGCGATAGTTTTAATAAATAGAATACAATTTTTAGCGCCAAAAGATTTTGTGGTAATACTCCAACCCCCACCCCAGGCACAGTGTTGATATCATGTACAAGACAAGTTACAAAACTTTAATTATAGTATATTACAATAGATTGTTATTGTATTTTACTTAGAAGACTTACTATCGGAGGTGATCTGAATGAACTGTCCCTGACAGTATGGAGAAGATAGCCAAGAACAATACCAACAAGATATGGTGCTATACGACAGTATGGTTTTACATACACAAAACTCTGATAATCTGCTGACTTGTCATTACTAATACGATTAATACAATAATTAATACAATAATTACAAAAAAGTAAAACAATAAAACTGGTATTGATACCAGATTGATAAGTTCTCAGAGGGAAGAGGATAAGTTGCATACAGGAGGCAGCATGGCTGAGAGGTAAGTGTTGGTCTTGCAATCTGGCAGTCCCAGGTTTGATTACTACTCTGGCCACAGAAATTGTATTTGTCTGGGTTCCAAAATATAATTTCTCATGCAGTCATGCTTTGTATATAGCCAACTGGTTTGTCTCCTACTAGCCAGTTGAGATTCTTAACAATTAAAGGGTTCAAAGCAAAAATGGCTTATTATAAGTATATATACTTATATATAATACTTAAGCCATTTTCGCTTTGAACCCTTCAATTACATATATGTATGCCATGTATACCAACACTGAATAACCATGTCAAGGGATGTGTTGCAAACAGTGAACATTTTCAACCAGAAGCTTTGTCATGATTGCTGTTTATCATGTTGGAGTACAACTTATTTATGCCATGTAAGCATTACAATTTTGTTTTGTTCATTTTTCCTGATAAGGATGTTAGTCAAGACCAGATTTGGTAACTAAGTTACCAAATCATGACCACCAGTTGATCTGTAATATATGTTTTATTTGCAGAATAAACAGTAGAATTAACAGTAGAAACGTACCCTGGGTTTTCACCAGCAAGCACAGAACTTTGGAAATGATAATGATCCATTATAAGACCACTGGACAGAAAATTAACAGAGAGAAAAGCACCAACTGTTGATATTAATCCATACTTTCCAAACCTATGCACATCAAACAAAACAAGTTAAAGTATAACCGATTCATTGAATATAGTAGGCATAAGAAATTTCATTTTATTTTTGATAGATTTTGAAATAAACAATTTCTTGTAGGGTGCAGTGTTCAGCACGTTCCAAGACAGTATTTAACACAAAGTGTAACCAAATCTATGACAAAGAGAGTGGTATATATAGAATATATCGAGTGTAATTATAATATGAGATTACCTATGAGCAGCATAGATAATAATTGGGCTCAATACAAAGAACTGCATGTCATTAGCAAGATACCAGGTCCAGTTCATGCACTAAAACACAATCAAATAACAATCAATTAATCAATTGATTAAAACCATCACCTTTCAAGAAATTCACAATGGACTACTTGCACTAAGATGTCATAAGACCTCATCTTCCCCAAATCATTATATATTGTAAAAATGAGGTTTAGAAATGAAAAGAGCATGCTATAATTAGCAAAATAACCAAGCTTCAACTCATCATACACAAGGAAACAGATGGAAATAGCAGTGAGTTTTTTTAAAAAAATAATTAATTCCATTGGTCATGTGACCTCTTGATTCTTAGGTGTTGGCTGGATCTAGGATCCGTCTCCAGTTTTGGAGAGGGTGGGTTTCAATTTTTTTCTTTGGATGAGAGGGTCAAATGAATTTCCACTTGGCTTAGGGGATCAAAAGTAAATATGTTACTATGGGGAAAACTAGCAGCCCTCCCCCCTTAGAATATAATCATTATTTTGTGGAGATTTTTTATTATTTTTAAGTTTGGATAGTTTTAATGGAGATGGTTTTCAAAGTGTTATTATTTTTGGATGTCATTCTTCAGCTTGTGGAATCAGTAAGTAGAGATTTTCAGTTTTAAAAAATTGATTCATTTCTTCATTTTTTGACCCAATATTGATTTCAAATTGTCAGTAGCTTTGAACACTTCTTATGTAGCTTTGTTGTTTTTTTAAGCTACACTTACTACAAAACATTGATTACACTTACAGACTCCCTAAAGGATGTTGGATAGAAGTTATTGATATAAAGTAGGTTTGTCCACCAGTATTTATCACATGGCTGTGGACCTTGCGTCTGATACCATAATGGACCTTCACCAAGAAACCCTATCATCTGATCATAGAATAGCAGGACAAACATGTACACTGGTGTCAACCTAGTAAACCACAAACACTGTTATCTGATCATAGAACATCAGTACCAACATGTACAATGGCGTCAACCTAATAAACAATAAACACTGTTATCTGATCATAGAACAGCAGTACAAACATGTACACTGGTGTCAACCTAGTAAACCATAAACACTGTTATCTGATCATAGAACAGCAGTACAAACATGTACAATGGCGTCAACCTAATAAACAATAAACACTGTTATCTGATTATAGAATAGCAGTACAAACATGTACACTGCTGTCAACCTAGTAAACAATAAACACTGTTATCATAGAATAGCAGTACAAACATGTACACTGGCGTCAACCTAGTAAACAATAAACAATTATCTGATCTGATCATAGAATAGCAGGACAAACATGTACACTGGCATCAACCTAGTAAACCATAAACACTGTTATCGTATCATAGAATAGCAGTACAAACATATACACTGGCGTCAACCTAGTAAACCATAAAAGCTGTTATCTGATCATAGAATAGCAGGGCAAACATGTACACTGGCGTCAACCTAGTAAACCATAAACACTGTTATCTGATCATAGAATAGCAGGACAAACATGTACACTGGTGTCAACCTAGTAAACCATAAACACTTTTAAAAATATCATACCTCCAAAATCGATGGAAATAGAACTTGAACCAGTTGAGACTGCCTTTGGTTTTATCCATTTGACGGAATGACAAGTAAGCAACCAACAAACCACTAGAAACAGAACAATGAAGGAACAAATAGATAGATGAGAATGAATGGATGCATGGATGAATAAGTGAATAAATGGATGCATAGATGCATCAAAGAAAATAATAACTGAATAAGTAAAGGAACAAATGAGAAAATCAATTGAACTCACTATGATATCACACCAAAACAAAATTCAACAATGTTTTATATACACACTTATAAAATTCATGAATAATTAATGAACCCCAGAACAATGAAAAATCACTACCGTGACGGCATCTGTATATTTGATACAGAAATCGCCCTGATTTGCATAAGGTTTATCTTGAAATATCTCGGCCAAATTAAATCTAATTTCAAAAATATTAATGTAAAATAGCAGCATTAACCTAGACATTTCATAAGTAATATACAAGCTGCTCATATTGTATATATTACAAATGATTGTGATTGTGGAATGGGGTCAAATCAATATAAATTCACTGAAAATTGCTCTAAAACCCATATTAATCAAGAAAAGAAGTTAAAGAATGCTCCCAACACCCTGGATATTTTTACCTTAAGAAGAAAAAGCTATCCACAGAAAAAGCAGCATTAAGTATTGCTTGGAAACTAAATCTTTGTAGAATACTCAATTCTACTACAACATTGGCTGTTAAAATAATAATCAATAGTCAATCATCCAATCAATCAATCAATCAATCAATCAATCAATCAATCAATCAATCAATCAATCAATCAATCAATCAATCAATCAATCAATCAATCAATCAATCAATCAATCAATCAAGTCAAAAGTACAAACCAGCCCATAATAATTATATTTATTACACAGAAATATATATTGGACCCATAATTGAAAAATGTCCTATAACCTCAATAAACTGGAATCCCCTCAAAACTGGACATTTCCTTTGGTCTCAGTATTGTCCAGCATAAAGGGGTTCTAAATGTAATTACAAAATATTATTTTACATATACTTACAATCAATTCCACCAATTAATTGCCAGAGAAAGGTATGTCCAAGGACAACCCATAGTATACTAAGAACTCGCATGCCATTAATGGAAGTTATGGCATTAGCTGGTACATCAGTATTCAGAATATGATTGGTGTTACGAATCAATGAAAAACACAGGAAAAACTCCTTCACAAAACCTGAAAACAACAACTTCAAAAATAAGAAACAGATTTAAATCATGTTTTAACTGCTATATGTGGATGGGATGGATGACTGAATAGTTAAACCTCTTGCCTCTCACCGCTATGACCAGGGGATGAGTCCCAGTCTGGCTGTTAGACTAAGGTTGAGTAGAAGTTCTTGTAAATTATAAGAGTTGAAAAAGAAAAAAAAGAAAAAGAAAGAAGGGTTGTTTTTCTCCTATATCACAAAGGTTTTTCACCAGGTTCTCTGGTTTTCCTCCCTAATTGCAAAAATCAAATGTGTGTGTGCAAAAAATAATTATAGTAACCCTCTCATTGCCGCTCATTGTCTCTTGGCAGTAATTAAGATATGGGAACCGTGACTTGCCAAGGCAATGGTAAAAGGTGTGAGAGATTATTCATGTCACTGAAGGCGAGGCAGGTGGGTTCAAATAATTAACTTGCAAACTCACTACAGAAGAAGCAAAAAGATGCTGGTTTCTGATTTTCAAGACCTTATGTACTAATCAGGGTCCCTAGGAACATCAAGGAGTGTGGTGGTATTATAAGTTATATATTGGAATATCATTAAATTGGAGCATTCAACCTAGTCTAATGGCAATTTCAGAATAGTGAATGTATGGGGATAGTGAGTGTGAGAGAAAGTCTACTCAATTAGTACAAATACTAGATAACCTTGCAAACTCAGACACTTGAGTGAGTAAGAGGCAAAAAGACACCGGTTTCTGATTTAAAGACCTTATATACTAGAGGGCCCTTTGGGACATTGAGGCATGTGCTGGTATTGTTAGATATTTTGAATATCATTAACTTAGAGTATTTGACCTAGTCTAATGGCAATTTCAGCAATGAAAAAAGTGAAGGTAGGGATAGTGAGTGTGAGAGAAAGTCTCAATTAGTAGAAATACTAGTAGATAACCTTGAGACTATAAAAGACCTTACAAAATATGTCACTATACCTGATTGTTGGCTGGACACAGAGGTAAATTCCTTAGCTACAAATGTGTCATGTTGTTCTTCGGCAGGAGATTCATTAGTGATAGGTACAAAACCATCAGTTTTCTTTAAGTGTACTTTATTACAACAGTCACTAGGCATCATCTCAATGATAGTACCACATAGACAGAGAAACAGAAGAACACCACACAGTGTACTGAAAAAGAAAAAAATGAATAAATACAGAAATAAATAAAAATAATACATGAGGAGCATATAAGGCTCTCTCTTCTAAGCTACTGAGACTATAATATACTGTTTGATATGGGTGATATTTAAAAAAGGTCTGTATGTGGGCATAATCATAGAATGATATGTTTATGTTTTTTCCACATCAAATTTTTACAAAAATCAATCTATTATTATTTATTTATATTATTCAATTATTTATTTATATTATTTATATATATAATCTAATTATTTATCTAATTATTTATTTTATTATAATTATTACTTACAGTGATACTTGAGCTGACGTAATCCTTGTGCCAACCAGACAGTGATTGGCTGTTATTTCAATAAAGCCTATTGTAGTTCTGGTTGGCACATAATTAGCATAACAATTCATTTGTTTATAAACATAAAGTACCGCTATCACAAACATATTTGCACAAGCAAATTAAAAATATTATTATAATGAAGGATAGGTATCTTTCATTATAATAATATTTTTAATTTGCATGCACATGCTATGGTATGTAGGTAGTGAGTGCATATCAGTTTAATTCAAATTCTTATTGTGTGTAAATATTAAAACCATTCACTTTGTATGCCCTGATGATGGACATGTGGTCCAAAATCTTGGTTGTAATTTTGTAAAAACTTGATGTAGAATAAACATAAACATATCTATGGATGATATTCTCCTGTGGAAAGTCATTGTTGTCCAGGCTTCATTAACTTGCACCTAAAAATACTTACATTGTAGCAATAGCTCCACTAGTGTATTTGGATGGCTTTGCACAGTGAACTGTCTTCATTTCTGAAGATAACATCACTGTTAAATAGTCAGGAACAAGATGAAAGGAGGTATCTAGACCAAGGGCTGGAAAGAAATAACTACTATGAAATATATGAATTGATGGATAAATGGATGGATGGATGAATAAATGGATGGATGGATGGATGGATTTATGAATGAATGAATAAATGGATGAATGGATGAATAAATGAATGGATAAATGGATGGATTTATGAATGAATGAATAAATGGATGAATAAATGGATGGATGGATGGATGGATAGATGGATGGATGGGATGGATCAATCAGTAAATAGGTGGGTGATTGAATCAATTAATTAATAAAAATATGTCAGGGAATAAATGAATGAGTAAGTAACAAAATGAAAGTGTTAATGATTACACTGCAGCTTTCCATTTTTTGCAAACAAACATTTGGTGTTTTTGCTCTCATTAATCCAAATTCTTAACATTCCTTCAAGACAAAAAGGTATTCTAACTTAGGTGGTTATCAGAGTTACAATTGACAGGAGTGAAAACATGGTATGAATCCATATGTATGAGCTCATAGAAAGCAGAAAAAAGCAGTTTAACTTTGTGAAAATTGAGAAGAGATAGAAAGAAAACTAAGAGAAGGATACAATATGGTATACCATATACAACATGTTGCAATGCAATAACAATAAGTTATATTATTTTTTAATAATGGAAAACAATACAATATTTTAAGACGATGTGACACAATACCAAACTACAACATGCATTGCATGATCACACTATTACAATACAATGCAAAAAAGAAGAATAAAAATAATCATTATAATGTAATATTAAACCTACCCTTAAGTATATCTTGTAATCCAATAGCTATGTCAGTTTCACTGCATTGCTTAGGTACACACAGACCCCACTTGAATGAACCAGCCAGTGGATTGGTAGGAGGAGCATTGCTTTCCTGATTGATATGAAGGTTCCAGCACATTATTCATAATACACACAAAGAAAAACAATTTTAAAATCACTAAATATCGGATATTCCTTTAACTCAGTGGCTTGCCAACCATTAAAAATGTGATGGGGGATAGATGTTTGACTCGTTGAAGCAACTTTTTATCCTTCTACTCATGTATGATTTTTAGGAGTTGAAATAACTATTTAATTAAATCTATTTTATTTAAATATTTAACATCATTTACCACTGCGTTTGATTGATTTTTGCACAACACTTCATTTATTAGTATTCAAAATAATGCGTATGATTGTATGAATATGACTTACATTATGAGAATTTGGAACAATACTCGGCAATAAACAACACTTTATTTTTTTAGTATTCAATATAATGCCTATGATTGTATGAATATGACTTACATTTTGAGGTTTTGCAGCAATACCAGCAATGCAGTAGGAAGCACCTGGTATAGTAACACATTCACTGTATGACCCAAGCCATGCTGTGTTACCAAATAGTACACCACTACTGGGCTTACCCATGGCATCCACATCTGAAAATACACATTATATTTATTTATTATCCTTGAAGTCATCACACTATTAGATTAGATTATTAGATAATGTAAATATTAATAGTTATTTTCACTGGTATAACACTAGAGCCAAAGACAATTTTCATCTGCCCAGAAGTCGTACTAACTGGGGAAAACAAATATTTATTTATATGGCCTTAAACAAGACTAGTATAATAACTTAGATCTACATTTAGAATATAGAAAAATCTCTACATTAGCAAGTTTTAAGAAATATTTTAGTAGTATTTATTAGTTTTTATATCTGTATATATTATGATGATTTTTTATCTTCCTTTTTAAAACTTATATTTTCTTTTATGCATTAAGTTAATTTTTTAAAAATTTAATCTTATTTAGTGCCCTACTAAAAACCATGTTAGTGAGTTAGGCACCCTCATTAAAGATTATTATTATTATTTTTGTATTAGTGGGAAACAGTATACTATATGGTATATGGAAAGATTTGAATTTTCTACCGCATCATAGCTGCAGTATAGGAACTGTAGTGAAAACAGCTCCATCCAAGTTACGAGTACAATATGAAACCCCATGCATCTACACTGGCCTCTACTGGGACCAACTAAAACTGGTTTAGAGGTGGTTGTGCTGTGTGATGCTAGAGCACAGGCACTTGAACCATGAAATAAAAACTAAATAATTACTAACTAATAGGCGCTATTTAGATCTTAATAGTAGTTATCACTGAACCAGAACAGTCTTAATGCAAACAAAAAAGAATACACAAGAGACCATAAAACAAACTTTATTTGAGAAATATTAGCAGCAAGCCTGAGTGAGTGAGCATCATTTGTTTATTTACAGTGAGGACACTCTCAACATGAACACTTGGTTTTATTTAGCTTTTTATTTTCTGAGTTTTCTACTGCTTGAAATCCTCTAAAAAAATAGGACTGAACTCAAATACACTGATTTATCAAAACGAAAATGTTTTCAAAAAAATTCACTCAAAGGATGCATGTTAACAAAAGTGTCATAAAAGCACAAAGTGTTCACGGTTCGAGTGTCCTCAGTGTAATGCGCATGTTTTGTAATTAGACTATTGAATAAATATTGTTTTCTCATATTTTATGGTCTCTTGTATATTCTTCTTTGTTTGACTGTTCTGGTTCAGTGATAACTACTATTAAGATCTAAATAGCGCCTATTAGTTAGTAATTATTTAGTTTTTATTTCATGGTTCAAGTGCCTCTGTTTTAGTGGGCTTATAATTACCATCTTGGTAATAATGCCACAAGGGTTTTTCTCCCGGTTCTCCGGTTTTCCTTCCTCATCAAAAATCAACATATGTGAAAAGATGTGTCCTGAAATTTACTGATACAAGATGATTGGAGTGATACAGCAGAGAGAATAATGATGGTTTCTTTTGAAATATTTTGCTTCTTGTTAAGAGCATGATTCAGCAGGGATAATGACCTGTCAATTAATATCTCGCGTGATCTTTCCCCACAACTATTACATAATAGCGAAAATTGGGCTTCCTGTGGTAAAAAACTTAGGTGCAAAATGAATTTACCATGACTTTCAAAAACCAAAATCTACAGGGGTGCAGAACAGATTTTCAATTGGGGGGGGGGGGGGGGGGGGGGGGGCTAAGTTCAATTTTCTATCCACCCTCCCCACCCCATCATTTATCTTAAAATAATAATAATAATAAAATATTACTAATCAATTTCAAAAAATTGAGGAGGCTCTATCCCCTCCCCCCCTCTTCCGTCCCTGATCTATAATATCTAAACAATGTTTTTTTTTTTATTCTAACACTTTCAAAACTTTGTAAACAACATTTCAAACTTAGGTTTTTCAAAATCTTTAAATTGACACTAGATAATTTTTTCTGTTGGTCCGACGTACGCGTGATCTTTAATTTCCCCATGCATAACTATTACATAATGACAAAAAATTGGGCTTCCTGTGGTAAAAACAAAGGTGCAAAATAAATTTACCGTAACTTTTAAAAACCAAAATCTATAATATCTATAACAATATTTTTTATATTCTAACACTTTTAAAGCTTTGTAAACAACATTTTAAACTTAGGCTTTTCCTAATCTTTAAATTGACACTAGATAAATTTTTCTGTTGCTCCGAGTCAAACGGACGTGAAAATCTTAGGTTTCACGCTTATTTGCTCGCAGTTTTGCATGGAAAATTCAAAGTAAACAATTCCACTTACATGCTTTCAGCAGTGCAGAGTTGTTGGAAGTTTCTAAATAAACCAAAGCTTGCGTACATTGCTCTGAAATATTCCTTGAATTCTTGATTGCTTCTGCAAGACGAGCTTCGTGAAATTTCTCAACATTTCGACGAGATTTCAACAACATTTGAGGTGTCATAGCATAGCATGTTAACACAATACAAACCAGATTGAATACAACGTGAGTTAGAGGCAATTTGAGCGACATTATGAGCTTTATAAAAATACCCAAAATCGCAAATCTGCAAGTTGCGCGCCTGTTGCCCCGGTCGCCTGCGTCACGAATGTTAGTCACGTGAAACGAGGAGTTGACATTGTAGCATTGCACCACAATACATAATAATAATAATAATAAAACTGGATTGCTAATAAACTATCTAAAGCTTTTTGATATATCTATTCATTCTTATTCTCCCTTTTTTCTTCAATTTCAAAATTTTCGTGCATGTTTTCTTTAATTATCTCCCCTCCCCCAAATCCTGCTCTGTCACTATAAAGCACTTCACGTGACCTCGAGTTCGTCGTTCACTGAAAAGTTGAACGAACACTTACGTTCGGCTTCTTCTCAAAATGCCGCCAAAACTTCTGATTTATTACGCCTTACTCCTTGTGGCTTGCAGTGCTTTGACATGCTATGCTATGACGCCTCAAATGATGTCGGAATCTCGTCGAAATGTTGACAAGTTTTACGAAATTCGTTTAGCAGAAGCAATCAAGAAATCAACGAATATCTCGAATCAGTGTACGCAGGCTTTGGTATATTTTGTAACTTCCAACAACTCGGCGCTGCTGAAGGCATGTAAGTATCGTATTTTAATAGAATCGAAAATAGTTTAAGCTTATGTTATTTTTTTAATGGCTGAAAGTAACAATACGATTTAATTGCTTTGTGAGTAAACCGGGGCGCTTTTGTTTTTTGTTAATTGTGCCTGAAAAACGCTTATGTTTGCAAGAAATGAAGATTTTTAAGTGAACTATTAAACAGATAAGTATTTTAATAGAATATTATAGTTATAGCATATTAGCAAAATAAGGAATCGAAAAAGGATGTTTATTGTTAACTGTAGTTCCATATATGATATACTGTATGCTGAAAATCAAAATAGTGGTTTTGTAAATGAAATGTAAGATTTAAGAAAAAAAAGAAGAAAGAAAAAGGAAAGAAAAAAGACATAAGGAAAACACAAGGAGAAAAAGGCTTAAGGACACGATGAACAAATGATAATCAGAAAATTTAAAAGTAGATTGGTGAATAAATTAGATTAATTTAAAAAAATATAACAAGACGGCAGAGAGTTAAAAAAACATAGAAAAAGGAGAAGGACAATTTGGCCGCATTAATTTAATAGCTACCAAATGATGAAATCTACCATTATTATTACATTGCCTTAATTCAGACTGTACTCAACATGACAGTGCATTTTGTGACAGTTTCATTTGATTGGATGTTCAGTGGACCATGAAACATTGTCTAGTAAAGATTGATTACCCTTCTTTTAATAGTCTGAGTTACATCCAATATTTACAAAATGTAATAATAACAGGGACAGATATAGGAATTTTGAAAGGGGGGGGGTGCACTAATTACTGATTATCAATCAAAAATTTAAAATTCCATTGATAAAAATAAAGGTCTTCCCAAAAGGGGGGCACCTGCACCCCCCTGGATCTACCTTTGAAATGCAATATTGGATGTAACACAGGCTATCTCTTAATAGCACTGTGATATAGCAAGTGCAAAGCTGGACCTGGTTGCATGATGCCTGGTAAAAATTATAAAAGGGTTGTCCACTGCATAGAGCTTCAATGTAATTTATCCACTTGCTAGTGATTCATCATGTGGAATGCGCCATCCGGGTTTCATGCAAGGGGCCCCTGTTTTTCCTAGGGGTTGACATTATGTAGAGCATATTATTAGGGAGATGTTGTCATCAACATCATTCATCATCAATCACCACTACCAATCCTCATCATCATTCATAAATATTTTGCCCATACATGGATGTCATCATCATCATTAATTGTATAATCATCAATCACCACTACCAATCTTCATCCATCATTCATAAATATTTTGCCCATACATGGATGTCATCATCATCATCATTTGTACAATCATCAATCACCACCGCCAATCTTCATCCATCATTCATAAATATTTAGACCATACATGGATGTCATCATCATCATTTGTATAATCATCAAACACCACTACCAATCCTCATCCATCACTCATAAATATTTTGACCATACATGGATGTCATCATCATCATCATTTGTATAATCATCAAACACCATCACGAATCATGGATGTCATCATTATCAAAAATTTGTATAATTATATCAATCACCGTAACCATCATTTACTGTCAGCCACTAGCCATAATGATTATTCAGTTATCATCATCTGTGCTTGTTGCACTGTATTTCAGATGTGGATGCGATGGGCAAACCAGGCAGTGGTATATCAATTGGTAATCTAAATTGGTTTGGGTCATACAGTCAATGTACTGCTATTCCTGGTGCTTCATACTGCTTGGCTAGCCTTGCTCCAAACGTTAAAAATGTATGTGGTACTGGTACCATTTCAATTCACTATAATTTATCGCCACTAAGTTTTACTGTGTCATCAAATGCTATTTCACAAGGGAATGGCAATTATTTGACTGTTTTGAATTTGTCTTTTCTGGACAGTCAATCAAGGCCAAAGGCAAATAAACCAATAAATATTTGTTTTTAAGAACACTTTCTGTAGTAGTTATCAAAAGAGTGTTTTTTAGGAACTTTTCACTCTCATATCCTTCTTGAATTAAATAATATTGTGTGTCCTGTCCAATAATAGTATATCTCTTTACAGCTGTGACTGGATTAATGTAAATTTATTATCTTTTAAGGGAAGCAGTGCTCCTCCACCTAACCCCCTGTTTGGTACAATCAAGTGGGGTCTGTGTGTACCTAAGCAATGTAGTGAGACTGATGTAGCTATTGGATTGGAAGATATATTTAAAGGTACAAAAAGGTTCTTGCATGTCTTATAGGAAAAGGAAACATCTCGTGTTAGCACATGTGCATTCAGTTTATTCAGCTTGAGTCCCATAGGACACCAACTAGGTACACTTGTCAGCGACTTTCCATCAATGCGCCTTTTTTGCAGGTAGTGAAGTTAATACAAGCTATGCAGAATAGAAAGAAATTGAAACAAGGGTACAACTAATCACTGGGAGTCAAAATCAGGCTCTCTTACATCAAGGACAGCATACTAACATTTATTTGCCATTCTTGTACGTTCAATTTTTTTTGTCGGTTAATTTTTTTATAATGCCAAATTGTATGATTAATATTTTGATCTTCTTTCTCCAGTGTTTGGACTTGATGCCTATTTACACTTGGCTAAAGATCAGGTCATGATGGGAGGTTCAATGCCAAAATCTGTCAACTGTGCAAAGCCATCTGAGTATACTGGTGGAGTTATTGCAACAATGTAAAGTTATTGAATTAGTTATTATCCAAGCAGTGATCCATTTCATGTTAGTCAGACTGTCAGTCCATCTGCCATAGAAGAAAAGTGACTTGGACTGTGTTTGTGTTTCTAAAGAAACTGTTGAATGAAAGATTTGATTCACTGTGAAGATTTCTAGAGAACTGATGTTTGGGATGTTAGTCCACAAGTAACAGCAACTTGTCCCCATGACAGATCGTTTTAGTGTGCACTGGTTCAACAATCCAATCAGTTGTATTTCACACGTCAAGTAACAGCAGCAAAATTGTGTGCAAAATACTTAGTGCACATAGGGGGAAATTGTCACTGTCATCTGTCGTGGGACAAGCCACAGCAACTTGTTGTCTAGTGTGTTCCTTCAACGGGATATACAGTCAATCAGCCAACAAATACTGTGATTATTATTAATAATCAAAAATAATTAAGCCAATTATTTTGAAATCATCTAAGTATGAATATTTACTTACTTGTTGTTCTGTTTCAGTACACTGTGTGGTGTTCTGCTGTTTTTATGTCTGTGTGGTACTATTCTTGAGATAGTGTCTAGCTATAAAGTACATGTAAAGAAAACTGATGGTTTTGTACCAATCACTAATGAATCTCCAGCTGAACAGCAGGAAGATTCATTCACAGCCAGGGACAGTTATCATGGTTCAAATCAACATTTAGGTGCACCTACATACTCCAGAGAAGAACTTAGAAAAGCCCCAATTATTCAAAGGCAGACTGGTAAGTTGAACACTGTCTTTAGTTGAATCTTTTATTGCAGCATATTCACTGAGTGATTCTTTGTCTGCATAGCTCTCACACTCACTACCTTTATCTTCCACACAATGCTACTCACAACATTGATTTTTGTGGAGGGAGGAAACTGTGGGAGTATGGGAAAAGCATGATTACATATGAGATAGACAAACAAAAACAAACTCAGTTTAAGTATTACCCAGACCGATCCATGAATAAAACTCAGGTTACAGACAGGTAAAAGGCCAGCTCTCAACTCACTACTTGGCCAACCTGCAGATCTTGTGTTCTTATTGTTCAGTTTTGTTGAGGCAGCCCAAACTGTATGTCCATAAAGACTGTTAACATTTTTGTCAATTGTTACACCCAGTGCAAAAAAAGGTAAAGATATGTTTGTCTTTTTTGTAGGATTTGTGGAACAGTTTTTCCTGTGTTTTTCATTGATTCGTAACACCAATCATATTCTGAATACTGATGTGCCAGCTAATGCCATAACTTCCATTAATGGCATGCGAGTTCTTAGTATACTATGGGTTGTCCTTGGACATACTTATTCCTTCCAATTTGTTGCTGGATTAAGTAAGTGTGTTTGACATGTTCACCATTTATCACAGACAAAATGTACTTTGTCAAAATGTCATAGATGTAACATTTTTAGAATAGCATAATTCTTAAACCTGAATGGAGCAGCAGGAAAATTTAAGTTGTTACACCAATTGAAAGCATTTCTCTATTTTTATATATTCAACAGTAAATGGAACTTCAATAATTGAAGTTATACAGAGGTTCAGTTTTCAAGTTATTATAGCTGGTGTGTTTGCTGTTGACTCATTTTTCTTTTTAAGGTTTGTAGCAATATCTTTTTTAACTTTATTATAAATTATTTCATCGATACTCAATCTATATAAATTAAGAAATGAATTCTATAAATTATGAAATTAGTTATTTTGTTTGCCTGTAAGTTTATGCATTCTTCCTTTTTTTCTATTTTTTTATCCATCTGTTCATTCAAAGACATGCATTAATTTTATTCATTCTTTCTTCTCTCTATCAATATTGTTTATTTATTTCTAGTGGTTTGTTGGTTGCTTACTTGTCATTCCGTCAAATGGATAAAACCAAAGGCAGTCTCAATTGGTTCAAGTTCTATTTCCATCGATTTTGGAGGTATGATATTTATAAAAGTGTTTATTGATTACTAGGTTGATACCAGTGTACATGTTTGTCCTGCTATTCTATGATCAGATAACAGTGTTTATGGTTTACTAGGTTGACACCAGTGTACATGTTTGTACTGCTATTCTATGATCAGATAACAGTGTTTATGGTTTACTAGATTGACGCCAGTGTACATGTTTGTCCTGCTATTCTTTGATCAGATAACAGTGTTTATTGTTTACTAGGTTGACGCCAGTGTACATGTTTGTCCTGCTATTCTATGATCAGATAACAGTGTTTATTGTTTACTAGGTTGACGCCAGTGTACATGTTTGTCCTGCTATTCTATGATCAGATAACAGTGTTTATTGTTTACTAGGTTGACACCAGTGTACATGTTTGTACTGCTATTCTATGATCAGATAACAGTGTTTATGGTTTGCTAGGTTGACGCCAGTGTACATGTTTGTACTGCTATTCTATGATCAGATGACTGGGTTTCTTGGTGAAGGTCCAGTATGGTACCAGGCACAAGCCCCACAGCCATGTGATAAATACTGGTGGACAAACCTACTTTATATCAATAACTTCTATCCACTTGATATGTCTAAATCGGTATGTGAGTACTGTTTGTTTTTAGTAATGTATACTGAATGTAATTATGACTGCACAATAATATTATCCTAAAATTCGGTGTTGTTAAGTTGGTGTAATGTAATGTTTTATCTAGTAAATGTAATTTAATGGACTTGTGTTGTATGTACAAACCCCGGATAGCACTATCCAATGGATAAATCCCTATTGCTATATAATATTTTATTCTATATATTATGTTTAGTGTATGGGATGGGCGTGGTACCTCGCTAATGATATGCAGTTTTTCATCATAAGTCCAGTCATCATCATTGCTGCTCATAGGTATTTCATCACTATTTATTTATCTATTTATTTATTAGTCAAATAATTAAAAGTTCAGAATGGTCATATGGAATCTGTATTGCAATTTAATTACTGACAATAATTATTGTCTATTCCCAACCTTGATATTGCAATTGTTCTTTTGTTTGCTTTATTGCCTGTGTAGCAATGATGAGGAAATCAATACACTAGCCTGGCAGTCAAAGCTTTGCTCCTGATCTATTTATTAATAACATTTGAAATCCCATTACCAGTAAATCACACTTGGCAATGGAAAAACTAAAAATGTGTGCCTTGGTAGACATTTCTGTCTGGCTACATCAAAGGGGGAATTTAAGATTCATAACTTATGAAATTTTTAGAGACTGCTATCATAATTTTAAAATTCCACAAGAGAAAGGTTCTCTGAAATTCCTTTTTATAAAAACCAGCCTGGCCTGTGAGTTGAGTATGTTATAAAGCGATCAGCTTACATAGTGATTGAAGTAACTAATAAGACACTAGTAATAAAATCTTTGTTTCGACTAAGTAAAAATTACATAAGAACCGAGCTTTCGGAGAATATCCTCTATTGTCAGGGTTTGAAATATAATAAAATTGAGGATATTCTCCGTAAGCTCGACGGTTATAATGTAATTTTTACGTAGTCGAACAAACATTTTATTACTAAATATGAAACCTACGTACAACAATTTACTTGAAATAATGAGACATTGTCAAATTACTTAATATAAGATATGTTAGACGTATATATATTTTATTTTGTATATTGTTTGTCTGTTTAGGTTTGGGAAGCCAGGACTAGGGATAGTTGTTAGTATTCTACTAGCCGCAAGTTTCATATCTACTGGAGTCATAACAGGCTATTATGACCTTGGTGCTTCCATACTTGGAGACATGGCCAACACAAATGAATAAGTAGTATAGCATTGGCATCATGACAAGCTCAGACTAGATTTTTGTTTTTTGTCAAGTCTGACACTAGGCATCACAAACTGACCATCATCCAATCATGTGTGATCTCCAGGGTGACCAAAATATGTGCGGCATACGTCATTGTCTCAAAAATCAAATTGTATGTTGTTGTTGCCTTTGCTCCAGTTTTGATTGAAATATTAAGTAGAAAACTAACAGATTTAATTTAATTTGCTAAATCAGGTGAAATTGTAATTGAGGTTTGCTGCTTATGAAATCATGCAAGTGTAACCTGATTTTCCACCTTCAGCATGTGGAGGATACTATTTTTGCTCATGCATATTTTCACCTCCATATTACAGCTTACATTTAGCATAACATTGCCTGAACGAATTTGACATTTTCCTTACTGTTTTGTTGACAAGCTCTGATACGGCAACAATAAAACTCACTTACTAAAATGCTTACAAACATCACAATGTGAATCCTGTCAAGTCTGTAATTTTGAGTACAGGTCTTCTCATAATGGGTCTCATGAGGCTGCGCTGCCAACTGATATTGTTGTCTAATCAACCAGCTATAATTATATATTTTGGTATTTATTTCCAGACAGGCCCATTTCATGAAGTATGTATATGTGAAGCCGTACTGTCGTATAGCACCATATCTTGTCGGTATGGTCCTGGGTTATTTACTCCATGCTGTCAGAAGCAATGAATTCAGATCACCTACAAAGGTAAGTCTTTTAGAGATTGTAAGCATACTCTAAGTCAAGACTGTGACCAAAGACAAGCATAACTTCATTACATTGTACAAATAGAATCAAGTCTGAGATGAAAACTCTGGGTCTATTATAACCTGAAAATTTCCCACAAAGTACACATCAAATATTTAAAAAAATGGGGAAATACAGGGTGGTTGGATAATGCGCCATGTGCTCCCCATGGTTAAAGCTCTGACTGCTCTTGAAGGTATCTAACAGTATGACTCTGAAAACCAGTCACTCGACATCTGTCATTCTAACTAGCTTTGTTGCATAATTTCTAGGTTGTCCTTGTCATTGGATGGTGTGCTGCCATCATTCTGGCTACTGCTCCTGTCTTTGGTACCTACAAAACAGTCAAGAAACACCCTGAGCCTTTTACCAAAACTGAAAACATCACCTATGCTATGTTCTCAAGATTTTCCTGGTCACTGGCTCTTGCCTGGGTGATATATGCGTGTCATACTGGGAATGGAGGTAAAGTACCAGACAGAGTATAATATTACATGACAAATATTGTTTCTCGAGGTCTAATTGATTCATCTGGTCAAATTGCTCCTCAAACAATATTATAGTGGATAACTAAGATAAACACAATTGTCTTTGCTTTCTTAAGGTCTTGTGGATAAAATCCTGTCAGCTCGTTTCTGGATTCCCTTGAGTCGTCTAACCTACTGTGTCTACTTGGTTCATATTGTTGTACTGGAAGTCTACTTCATGGGAAGTCTACTACCTAATTATTACTCTGATATCAACTCAGTAAGTACACACCTTCTCTGAACTGAGAGTTTTGTAACAAGTATATAGTTTATGATCTCATGTCAGTCTTGGCATTTCTTGGCCTGTAGTACCATCTCATATCTGATAACACTCATATGGCGACACCCGCGGCCCTCTAGACCACACCTACATAGATACTGTTAATATATATGATAATTTATTGTCTCTTGTCAGTCTTGGCATTTCTTGGCCTGTAGTACCGTCTCATATCTTATAATATTCATATAGTGACACCCACAGCTCTCTAGACCACACCTACATAGATACTCTTAATATGGATGATATTGATATAGTTTATTGTCTCTTGTCAGTCTTGGCATTTCTTGGCCTGTAGTACCGTCTCATATCTGATAGCATACATAGTGTCAGTCACTTGTGAAGTTCCCATGATGCAACTGGAGAAGATCTTCTTTAAAACTGATCGTAAAAAACACTGAAGGCAATGGAATAGGATTCAAATAAGGTCCCCTTTTATGGCAAAAACTCAGGCAAGCTACCAGTACACATAAGGAAGGAGGCAAAGCAATTTTAACTTTTATTTTGTCTGAAAGGTTTTTACTTAAAAAGAGGGGAATATTTGATGTGCCACCATTTTTCTGAGAATAAGTTTAATAGAACAAAACAGTACACAAAGTATCTTATATCAATAGTATATTTGATTTCCATGTAATAAATAAGTGATTTTTTTACAATTTAGGAATCATAAATTCATCAATTTAGATAGCATGTTATATTGTGCATTTTATAATATGCAGCAATAAAAAAGTTTCATATCTAGTGGTTACATTTATTAAGACAATGCAGACACTGGTGAGCACTGGTGCACACTATACATCTATGAGAGACAATCCATTTAGGATCTGTTCACATGATGAGGTAGGGATAAATCTTTTGTTAATTGTGTCTGTTTGGACCCGGCCGGCTCTACTACCATACCTTATGTGAACAGACCCTAAGATTGTCCTGATCAGGCATGAACAAAGCCAGTCATTATCACAAAGAAAACAACAGACCTAACAATGTCACATTAGATAGCTATATATTTCACAGATTTATAGTGCGCACTCAAACACTATTAAGGAAAGGACCATTAGTCTGAATTAGGGAGGAAAGGACCTACTATTTGATTTGGAGATATAAAAAAATATAATTAAAAAAATGAAAGCAAACAACACTATCAAATTTTGATAGTATTGTTTGCTTTCCCTTTTTTTATAAGTTCTCCAAATCAAATAGCTTGTCCTTTCTTCCTTAATTCAGACTTAGGCTATCACAGTATAACCTACATAGCATGCAGTTCATGTATTAATGTATTCAAAAAACCTAGTATAATGTTTTATTGTCTACCTTGCTATAATATTGTGTGTATTGTATTGTCATTTTATGAATATTTTACATAAACTGAGTGTTATGCAAACTCTCCCAAGCTGTCACTGTGTATGAACTGTTACTGAATGGATAATTTTGCACTAAGATATCACATGACCTCAACTCCTCTTCATCTAACAGCTTTGTGAAACAAGGTGTAGAAATGGAAAGAGCACATTAAAATATTCAAGTACAAATTGTAGCTTTAAAAATATATTATAACACAGGTAAATAACCAATCAATACAAGTTTATAACACTTCTTAGCATTCATTTAAACACATATTATTAATAATATTAATAATAATAATATCATGTTACTGTCAAACTACCTGAATTGTGAAACTCAAAGAGATCATTAATGATTCAATTTATCGAAAATTGATTTTATTTGTTGATTCCAATATTCAAATTTGAAATTCAACATCTAGTTGGTATTTTGCATGACAACTTCAAAATTGGTGAATCTGTTCTTTCCATTTCCAAGCCTCATTTGTACAAAAATACTTGTGTTGTCATGTGGGGATGGAGTTGCTGACCTTTTAGTGCATTGACTATATGAGAGTAGTATTATCATTCCATTTATAAAAATAGAGTAGATATAGTAAGATATAAAATTCCTTAAAAGAACTGTCAATTTTAGCGATTATTACTTTTTAAGTAATTTTATGCATTAGTATAGTAATATAAGTGTTGCATAATAAAAATGTTATATATTGGGTATATGACATATATTAATATTTCATTTAAAAAAATGTTTTAATTTCTCATTATTTCATGGCATGATACAGGAAAAAATTCAGCACATCACAAATTTGGTTTGTCATTGATAAAATCAAGCAGGTAAAAAATATACCAATAACTTCACAAATAAATGTATTTCTGAAATGAAATCTTGGTATTATATTGGAATTATCACAAGACAGTTTACCAAAATAAAGAACAAGTCAGAAAAAACCAATATAATCCCGATGTTTGAAAAGTTGTTTGTATTTTCTTAGTCTACTCAATCTTACCAACGCATACCAAATTTGGGTTGTGCTGATGTTTTCCTGTATTATTTTGTAGAAAAGCAGACACTAACATAATGTTTTAAGACCATTTTAGAGATGCACCAGTGTATGACATAATTTGATACAAAATCATACACAGACTTTGCTGTCAAACACATGATACACTCCTAAGACAACAGTTCAAAAACATGAAAGATGGAATCTAAAGTTGTGTACAGCCTTATTGCAAAATAATCTAAAATTGCAGAGGGCATCTTGCGCATGCATTAGTATCTAAGCCACTATGACAAAATAATTCTTCTTTCATTAAAAATAATTATATTCTGAATCTTATTGAGTTTACCCAACTGATTCAACTTCTATCTTGAGGGTTTGAATCCAGAGTGTATAGCCCACCTTGACAGGTTTGTGCTGGTTGATGGTGACGCAGATCCATAACCTAGCAAAACATTAATTTGAAGCTAAAATACACACCATAAAATCACAATAAGAACACAAGAAGAGACTGAAGATTACAAAACAATAACTGTAATTATTACAAGTTCAGATTGGTTGAAAATCCCACATGACTGTTTTTTCTGACATTTGCTCCCTGGCTATCAGAATAAAATCAAATTAAATGTATTCATTGATAGCTAGTTGATTAAACAGTCTACAATGAATATCACTACAACCATACCAGCAAAGATCTTTAAATTTTTTGAGTTTTTACAGTCTATTATGATCTCTATTTTAATGCCTAGTTTCAGAAAATCTCAATCCTTCACCATAGGTCCAGGAAATGTATGTAGCAATAATTTCTGTAAATGCTGGGGGAGGTTCAAGGCAAACTTATCTGTGGTGGGGGAGGGGGCTTGGGAGCATGGATATTTTCTGGAATAACACAATGTTCAATTGAGTGTGAGTCAATAGAGAATGAATGACAATCCAAGTTCATGTCGTAATCCAGATGAGATTAATGTATGGAATATCATCAGATTGAAATGAGAGAAAATTGATATTAATACTAGAATTAAATATACAAAATTTAAATGAAAGGAGATCTCAAAGATTTAGCTCCCGAGATGCATTTAGGCCACAGTTCATGCAGTCCAGCCTTGATTTGTGTGCTTGAGTATGTGTCAGAAGAGTAAATTTAAATGTTGGTGAAAAATGTAGTTACCACTAGTAAGTTGTGATTTACTTTGACAGCCATCTGATATTGATTCTCTGAACTGTTTTCTTTCTCTGTCCTGTGAAGACATAAGAAATGTTTCATATTCAATGTTGGACTATTTAATAGCTATCTGTGGATGTTTATGGGATCCCTGTGTTGAAATTGGTCTTGTAAGGTGCAAGATTGTATGGCAGAGCAAGGTTCAGTTCATGAAATAATATATTGCAAAAGTTTGACAAATAGCGAGTAGTTTTTCATTTGTGTTGGAAATTAAATGTATTCCACAATATGTAGTTTGCATCTTCAGTTTATCTCTTTGCTCTTCAGGTTTCCTGTGTTAGACAAAACCTTTTAGGCATTTCTGAAATGAGGAAAACAGGAAGGACAGGAAGCCCAAATGAATTACCTGCAGATGAGGCTAAGTTTACCCATCAAATTGGATAATTTACAAAAAAAGTTGTTGGGGAAAATAAGGGAATACCCCCCAAGGGAGCAAAAATATTTTGTTTTGTCCTCCAGATGGGACTACTTTGACGTCACATGCAAGGGACCTATATACAGACTGTTTGTCTTTCAGTTATTATTCAAAACTTAACCTGTGTTGCTTACCTTTCCAGCATTCAATTCAGTGATAGCTGATAATATCTGATGGCGTGCATCTCTCTGTGTTACACCCAAATCATTCAAGTCATGTTCACTTAGGGTTAAGAATGCTTCCATATCAACCTGTTGAAAAGGAGCCAATTGTAATGTCATGTGTTTCAATGGTTTTTAATGAGTCTTAATTTATATTAATATTAAGTAGACTTATTTCCAGACTCAAATGCCATGCTGGCATCTTCACACATATGGCCAACCAATTTATGTGACGTCACACCAATAACAGTGTCAGATATAATGTCATGGTTACTTTGTTTGATATCTATTCACTCAATAAACTCAGTTAAAGTCAAACAGCATTTTCATAACTTTCACTGACGTTTTGACATCTTGTTTTGGACCAGAACTAGTGTTAAGGGAAGAGCTTGTCCATGAGCAGTTTTTAAAAGGGAACAATAAATGATCATGTTTTTTTTATTTCCCTGTGAACACTATTGAATCATGAAATTGTGATAATTTGTGTATCACATAATACCTCTTGTTCTTCAAACATGGAATTGTACTTCTCAAGAGACAACTTCTTTAGAATATCAGCAACTTCATCTATTAAATGAAAACACATTATTGACCTGAAGTTTACCATGCCAGCTTAAAATACCATTGAAATCACAAGCAGGACATTTGGGTCCAAACCATTTCTGGTGGTTTGTTTGGTAAAGGTAATTAGTGGAAGAACCATTTATTAGCGGTACCACAAGACTTTTTCTTCATTTTACCATTTCACCATGTTTTTCCTTTGAGAGAGTACCAGAATGAAACCAAAAACTGACTGTTTTCATAGAAAAAAATTATCTAGTGGGTTGTAAAAGCAATTGATCATGTGGCTGTGTGCCCATCGGTTTATGGATGCACACATGAGAGGATGTACTCAAAAAAGCAGGCTAGAGCTCTAACTTATCCATTTTTTTCATATTCAGCAATCTCTACCATGCATCGATAACTTGGTGAACATAGACCACTTATGATTCATTCTTTGACTATGTTCTATATGATTGAAGAATTCCACCTACCATTTTGATTATGTTCTGGTATTTTACCATACATAGGACTACACGTAATACCATCATCACTGTAAGCTGTACTATGTTTGCTTGGTTTATTAACAGTTAGTGATGGGTGTAATCGACCTGGTGCTGATGCAGCTGACTGAACTGATATTAGTGTTGGAGAAGGGCTCTGTATCGGCCTGAATGTTGGTTTGTGGCGCAAGGATACTAATGACTTTCCATGCATTTCTGAAGTTGGGCTTGTTGCTTTTAAAGTCCTGTGAAATTTAACAATCATTAATAATGCGAAAAGAGGAAGAAAAAAATGGGTTCATATGGATACAAAAAGTTCAGATCCATTATCTCAGATGTAAAATTATGCTAATCACTTATTAACTTATTTTAATAAAAAGTTTATAATTGGTAAATAGTTAATCAGACTATACTGATTCCCACAAAAGATATGGAGTCCCTGTGGTAAACGCTTGAGCCTCTGATTGGAATATGTTATGATAAGAAGACCTACCGACTTCCAGAGGTATTTGAAGAAAAACAACTGCCAGCTGAGAATGAATAGGAAGAATCTGGACTACCGCCGCTAAAACCAGCTGAACTACGCTGATATGTTGAATACCCACTGACACTGCTCTGAGATCACAAAATAGCAGTAAAACAGTTAATTACCAAAGAGGAAAAACTTACCAAAACTGCCTCTTCTAAAAGTGTTGATATCAAGTGAAATGGTCACATTGTGGCACTCTTGGCTTGGCCAAACAGAACACATCAAGATGCACTCTGCATGATAATTAAGCCAAGCTTTGGGATATATCATTACCATGTACTTTACAAAGTAAAGAAGGATTTGAAGGATTTTAAAAGTGTTTTAAATTGTTCATTTATAACAGGCTAAACAACTAATTTTTATGTGTTAAACTTTAAGAATCAGCTTTAATATACATTTTCAGTGTATTTAAGTGGGGTTGATGATTTTTGAAGTCTCACAAGTTACAACAACTTTTGTTGAAGTGTGACCATCAAAGCTGAAGGTCTTGTCTAGGAACTGGCATTTTGGTGGACGACTCAATCAAAATGCAGATAAAGTGTGAGGCAAACTGTCACATTTGTTTCATAGTGAACACTTTATCGGCATTTTGATTGATGTCAACCAAAATACCAGATTCTAGATGAGGCTTTTAGCTTCAAAGGATTGCACTTCAATAAATTAAAATGGTTGCTAAGGGCAACATACAATAATTATAACTAGACACAACTGAATTGATTGTATAGTTCCAGAAATCATGCATAACATCACCTTAGTTCAATGAAGATATTAATAAATGAAAGAATTTCCAGAACATTATGACCTTGTGTGCTTATTCAAACATTTCAAAAATGCAAGTTTTACAAACTAAGGTCTTTTTCAAGAGCATATTATGTAGGGAGCACATTATTTTCCTCAGGATAACATTTTTGAGATGCCTCATAAAACAGGTACATTTTGAAGATGAATAGAAGATATTTGGATAGGTGCTTTTAGAGAAGGGCCATGGACAGGGAGGGACCCAATGAGTGACTGTAATAGGCACCGAGAGTGAGACAGAGAGATTACCTAATGCTAATTTCAAATGCTGTGAGTTAAGATGATTTCTGGAACTACAGTCAACAATAACAAGTTATTACAAGATTATCCAGGCTATCAGCAAGTGATCTTTTAGTAGGAGCAGAAGCGTCTGGTAAATATAGACCATTTACACATAGACATGGCACCTGTTTAGGATAATATTAGGATTAAATTTATTTTAATTCTAGTAAGCAATTCATTTTAATTCAATTGATATCATAGTATTGTCATCATGTTAGAATTTAATGATTTCATATCATAATGCAATTAATGTAATGTTAATTTTGGTATCAATCATTAGGAATTGATCTGTATTTTTGATTATCTATAATATTCTTGGTATCATTTTAGCACTTTTAAAATTTAGAAGAACGTTAAAGACCATCTACTGATTTATTCAAACATTTACCCATTCGCCTATCCATTTATCAATCTATTCATTTGTAGATTCATTCATTCAATAATTCATTCAATAATTCATTCATTCATTAATTCCATTCATTCATTTATTCCATTCATTTCATTTCTTTCATTCATTCATTTATTTATTTAAATGTTTACATTATTTTACTCTTTTTTGTATCTGGTTTACAATTAATATTATTTACTAGATGCAATCAAAAATGTTCAAATTTCCTTTAATTTATAGAAAACAAAATCATTAGAATTATATAGTCCCAGGTAAAGGACTGCCTTGAATAGTCAATAGGGATGCTTGACAGACTTTTAGGGTAAAAAATAAGACCCTTGGCTGACTTTGTACCATTTTTTTTTGTTTTCAACAAAAATTGTGAAAACAAAATAATAATTTAGATACTCACAACACTTCACATTCAATAGGGTACTTTTACCCTGAAGGGACTACCCTGATGAAATAAAGGCATTTCATTCATTCATTCATTTCATTCATTCAGATGTAGCTACCATTAAGTCTATATTTGCCATTTTCAATAAATAATAAAATAAAATGATTGAATAATGTAAGACATTTCTTAATCTGATGGTCAAGCACTCCCTATGCATCTTTCGGGGGAGGCCTCTCTGGGGAACAGAATGCAAACAATAAAGAAATAAATAAAATGCCATACCATTGGTTGAACAGAGTCATCATCTTGACCACTATCGCCAGGCTCTACCTGTACTCTGGTCAGTTCAAAGGTTGGTGACGGCATTGATGGTGGAACAACAGGAGTTATAACATCATCAGGTAACCTTGACATTGGAGAACCTAATGGCTAATGCATTATGTCATGTTAGGAGGGAGTTTTTTGAGACATTCTTTTAATAGTTGTTCAATCAATCAAATCAATGAATTTTTATTTTTGTCATATAAATAACAGCTAAGCGTGTTTTCCAGCATCACACAATTGCATCAATAAATTATTTAGACAACAGTTGAACTAAAATGACCTGATTTATTCATTTTCCTTGGGGTCAAATAGATGCTGTAAGTGCTGCTGCAGTACTCACAGCATTACACTTTCAATAGAAACAGTTACAATTTCTGGCAAAAGTAATTGGCAATTAATTTATTCGCATTGAATTTACACGTTTTTGAACACAAAATTTTCATATATTTCTATGGAGACCACATCTGAAATTTGTCTAAATATTACAAAAAGTAGCGAGCACTTTGTACAAGATTGTAGCATAATTAATTAACTGATGGAGAGTTAGCAGTAGCTGTCACAGGGATGCTAAAAAATCAAGAAGTGGAGAAGTGCCACTGTCTAACTGACAAAAAAGGTTTTGAAGATTAAAAGTTGCTTACCAATGTTTTTGATCTTTTGCTGTTATGACCTCCAGCCTTTAAAGCTGAATCTACAACTATAAGAAACCAATAAAAGATATTCAAATAATTAATGTCAGCTGCACAGTTGATGAACAAAGAATGAGTAAATGAATGGATGTATAAAATGAAATAATAAATGAATGTCACATGAATGAATGAATAAACAAATGAATGAGTTAATGAATGGATGAATGAACAAATGAATGAATGAACAACTGAATGGATGAGCAAATGAATGAATGAACAAAAGAATGGATGAGTAAATGAATGAACAAATGAACGAACACATGAATGAGTTAATGCATAAATGCATCAATGAATGTCAATACATGTACTTGAGTGTAGTCATGGGCAAAAGAGCATCTTTAAACACAATTCTTGTTACTGGTGACATGTAACAGCACAATTTCTCGTCCATGCATGAACCTTCACAAGTGGAAATGGTCTTATACCTACCAGATACTAATGACTTTGTAGTAGACCCACTATCACTGTCAAAACTTCTCTTCAGTTCATCACATGTGGAAGAACAGCTACTAAACTCTTTGTCATCGTTACTGCTGACAGATGATACCCTAATGGTACGGATTAGAGTGAGATTACGCAGCCGATTGGACATCTTAGACCACCATGTCTACGAAAAATTTTTTTTTTATTTTGTTAATACCAAATAAAAGTGGTTGGTAGACATAAAAGAAACCCCCCAGTATTTCACCAACAATGACGTCATTATTGTTAACAAGGCAGCTATGTTTTTTTCATTGTCACAGCAACATACCTTGAGACCTGTCTTGTTCATCTCTGAGCTGCAATAATAAAATCATCTGAGTTACAGAGTGAATTAGCCAACCTTTGGATCAATTTAATTGGTTCATTGAGGTGTACGTGCTTATTCAGTATAGGACATGATATCTAAGCTAACTAAACTTCTAGTACTTTAGTCCAATAAAAGTAAAGCATGGCAGCAATTCATTTATTTCTACAATTCATAGTATCATACTTCTCATTATCTTGAGTCTGTATATCTTGTGCTGGTTGCTTGATTGGATCTGGTCTATTGGTTTGATTATTAGCCCATGGCAAGAGGCTATTACCTGATAGGCAAGACACAAATAATAAGAATCAGATTTTATGTTGACAGAATAATCCATCAATGTAAGTGAATAATCCATAGAAAGATAAAAGCACATTAATAAAGCAGAAGAGCAATCCTAGAAAAAACCTCAAGCACCAAACCCCTCAACCTTAAGATTATCTAGATGCTGGATGCTCTACCACTGAGCTACTGGAAATGCTAACAGTATGCACATTATAGTATTATAATTATTGGAATTGTAAAGAGTTAATTGTCATTTCCATAGTTAAATACTAAGCAGCCACCCAATTTGTTATATTAGATTTTTCTGTCTCTGTACTGTCAAACAAATTATTTACATTAAGTAAAATGACTGATGAGCCAAAATAAATGAAATCAAAGAGATAAAATGGTGTCTAGTCATGATAATTATTACAACATAATTTGGTTGTAAATGATAATATATTTTTCCATGATTCTTACCATTTCTATTGTTTGATGGTAACTGCATTGTCACAGATGCAAGAAGTCTAATGATATCTGTATCACCTACAAAAACAGCCTTAAACATCAAATACTGCAGCTATGGAATTGGTTATGGTAATGAATGTTGATTATGAAAATGATGATGATGATGATGATTGATGGCAAGTCTAATGATATCTGGATAATCTACAAAAACAGTCTTAAACATCAAATACTGCAGCTATGGAATTGGTTATGTCAATAAATGTTGATTATGATGATGATGATGATGATTGATAGCAAGTCTAATGATATCTGTATAATCTACAAAAAACAGCCTTAAACATCAAATACTGCTATGGAATTGGTTACGGCAATAAATGTTGATTATGATAATGATGATGATGATGATTGATAGCAAGTCTAACATAACCTACAAAAACAGTTTTAAACATCAAAGACTGATGAAAGAAAATGATGAAAACCATAACGACAATTTTACCTATGATTGATGCCATATCAAAAGCAGTATAACCATCTTCAGCACGTATATTCACATCAGCTGAGCAGTCCAGTAACAGCTTCACCACATGTTTACGACTACATATGACAAAATACAATCATGTACAATCTATCAATACTATGTCTAGTTCCAGAAAATAACCATACTTAAACACTACAGAAGCTTTGAGACACACATGTATAAGAAAACTCTTATGACAATGAAGCCCAACCTGGAATGTCCAAATATGTTATGCCAGGTGGTGGAATTATTGATATCTTCTGGAACTGCACAATGCAACATTGTATGACAAAATTATTGCAACGTATTTTCCTTTATTTTGAGTGCTTTTTCTTTCCTTTAATGGAAAACATGGACCCTAAATAACTGTGGCCAGACTAAACAGTCAACATCTGAGCACTATCTCAAAAGTGGCTAGGGTTCATTGGCTCCCCTCTTGTACAATGTGTGTAAATTGTGGAGAGATAAGATCTCCAGTTTATTATCCTTATTCAAGAAGATGGAAGATTTCCAAACATCTAAAAGTGTGAAAACAAGAGAGACATTTTAAGATCACCTATAATATGTTGCTTGCATAAGCGCTGTCCATCCACTGATCTTATCCTGACTGTCAACATTTGCACCTTTATCAATCAATAGCTGAGCAATCTGCAGGTGACCACCTATTGCCGCAAACATCAAAGGAGTAGCTCCATCCTCATCTGGAAATAAAACAAGAGAAATAAACACACATATAACACATAGGCAGACATAATAATCAATTCCAGACTAATATGAGGTGAACTTTATTCATTTTTCAAAGGGTACTGACACAAATAATAGTTATATAAGATGTAAGATTAACTTTATTTACAAATGATACACACATTTTTTTAAAATTCAGATTTGATAAGACGACCTTTTGTTAACAGGGTCATTTTACAGGTAGAATTACTGGTATAATCTTTTGTGGTATTATCTACTGGTATTTATTAATTAACAAACAAGGCAAAAAAAAAAATGATCAGAAATCAGATATCATAAGATGAACTGCAGTCTAAAGTTACACATAAGCACTGTTCCATGGCATAAGGTCCTCAATATAAACTCATTGATGTATTAAAGACATTCCTAAGTAAACAAATCTATTGTGTTTTATCATTTTTTGCATAGTCTCTATGACTTGTACTTGGAAGGAAGCTAAATTGTTAGGTTGTCACCAGTCCACAATTAACTGTAATGAACGAAACAGACCATTACACATGGGAGTAATCTAAAGGTGCACTAGGGAATATCTGTAAGGGGAGGGGGCATTTATACTTTAAAACAAAAGTAAAGATTGCATTTCTGATCGGCACTGTTTAAGGATAGAAAATCTATTTGAATACACCCTAAAAACTTGACATGTGGTGTCTCTTGGGGGTATTCTTTTAAAATATCTGAAGATGATACCCAATACTCTTACATGGAAGTCCCCTCCTCTCTTCCCAGGGGAGTGTATGTTGTTACAGCATGGGAATTACCTGTGGTATTAACTTCAGTCTCATCCATTTCAAGTATTTCACGAACACTTTGTATTTTACCTTATTAACAGACAAATATCACATGAATCACTTTTGCATATCAGAATGAGAAACACCAGTAAGGGTTATTAATACTTATACAATATGGTATATGAATTGATTGTTTTCTTAGAAGTGTGCCATTCCTGAAAATATCCATACCCCAATACCTGGAGGTACCTGAACTGCACTCTGACAAGGGGGTGTTGCAAGCGGGCCTCAAATCACTGATCTTATCTAAGACATTGAACAAAATGAAACACTAAAAACCATACTCTTTTCTGTGTATAGCAAATATAAATGAGTAATTCCTCAACTGAAATTGAGATACATAATACGAAAACAGGTAGAGTGTGAAATCTCAATTTTCAAGTAACATTTGTCTGCATTCTGCATTCCTAAGATCGACCAGCGACCTTATAACGGCTATGATACAAAATGAAAATTGGCGATATTTTAAATCTTTTTGAGCATTTTATAAATTTAAATGTAATGAGACAAAATAATTCATCCACAGGAAATAAAAATAAGAAATTGACTGTCTACTTATTGCCTTATGTTGGTTTGCGTGATGTGACTTTAGTTTTTTTTAATCTGCAAAATGTCGCTGCTCTATCTGAGGAATGCAGACATGCGATGTTGGAATCTGATGTAAAACTGTCTCATTTTTACCGACAAACGAGTATAACTTGAGATTTGAAATTCTTGCTCTACCGGAACTGCAGAATTCCAGTTACACTACAATATGGTACTACTTCTCCAGGCCTAAAAATAATGGCCAGTCATTGGACAATGTCTGTCCAGAGTCTAAACTTGACTGGTCAAATCTCTGCCTAGTTGGTCATTTTGACTATATATATTTTACTATATATATATATTTATATATTTTCCTTTATATTGGTTAATTTCAATTTTGCACTCCTTACCATCCCTAACCGCCTTAATTATACTGGGCTTCGATGTTTTCTGTCCTGTAAAATATACACAATGGAAATCATAGATAAACAATGACAACATTAATTGCAAAGAATTATAAAAAAGCATTCATTGATAGAAACGTGGTGTTTCTGTGTTGTCTTTATACCATCATCAAACAGTGGTGAAAAACTGGAGATCCAAGTGAAAAACTCTTGAAGCATGAAAGGGAATCACACAAAGGACACAGAGGTGGAGGGCTACATCACATCGTCAACTCAAATAAACACAAAGAAAATGAAGACATAAAACGGTCATTTAAAGGGTCATTTCATAGCCCATGAAAACACTTCAGCGTATCAAGTATCGCAAGTAGACTTTAATGTTGACATAGCTTCAAAATGTCATTATACTCTATAAATTAGAACACTGTTTCACGAAGTTAAAAAATAACGCTCTCTGTATTTTTCTACAGTTAAAAATATTAGCAAGAAAATTGTATCTCCTTGCAATTTTTCTGGTACTTTGAATAGTACATAATCTCAGGATGGTGTTTATATGTTAGCGTGATCACAGAACGACATCAAAACAAAACAACTAGACACGCATGTACATGGCATTCAATTATGCATTGTATTGTAATTTTAGTCTTTGTGAAATAAAATGAACTCATTCTACCGTAAAAATCATAACAAACGGACATCACAATAGCAAGGGGAAAAAGAAGAAGAAATGAAGGCGAAAATGCAATGTGTGATCGAAAATTATTAACTTACCCGAGAGTTGAGGTACAGTCGTTGTTTTTTTAGACAAATAATCTTCAACTTCTGATCTCTGTCGAATAACAGCAATTTCTAAAGCAGTTTGTTGTAGTATATTAGTGGCATTGGTATCTGCCCCATATTCACAGAGTGCCTGGACTACGTTTATATGCCCGTTCAACGATGCGAACATCAATGGAGTCCATCCCGTCACACAGTCTTTGTGATCAACGTCAGTACTCTTTTCTAATAAAAGTTTAACAATAAGTTCATGTCCGTGATGGCAAGCATTTAACAAAGCGGTAAGACAATTATCATCCAGTTTAGAACGCTGATTGTCCGAGCAAGCATCAATCAAAATACGCACAACTTGTAAATGGCCCGAACGTGCCGCACAATCCAAAGCAGTAGCACCGAGATCATTTTGAGCAAATATATCAGCTTTGTACTGTACCAATATAACTACAATCTTCACATGTCCATAGCAGGCAGCTGTCATTAAAGGTGTCCATCCGTAGCAATTAATAGCGTCGAAGCTTGCTCCTCTACTAAGCAACAAGCAGACCATGTTGTCGTGCCCGTTGGCGCACGCCGTGTGCAAAGCGCTTATCCCTTCCTCGTCAGTACTATCAACGTGTATTCCTTGATCTAACAGCTCTGATGCCACACTGACATTCCCTTGCTCTGCCGCATGAAGCAATTTTCTAATTCGATCCATTTTACGATGAACAATGAATTAAGTCCAAGTACCTGTGAGGTTGTGTGTCGAAATGAGGAAATTCCTTCATTGCAAAACAACTTGTTCGATCGACGATCATTACAGCGCGGTTCTCTAACTACTACATATCACTTCATATTGAACAGTCACATGTTCGTTATCAAATTATAATCTTTAAGTCCCACTTTGTCCTAAAATATGTTAGGAAATGTAAAAACAATTGCCCAAACATCTGCATGTGCTGAATGTGATGAACATGGCCGTCTTGTGGCTTATCAGGGGGAAGTGACGTCAGGATCGTCGCACCTGCACGTGACGTCATCGTTACATGATAGCCGGCCGCACACTTTGTTGGCAACTAAAACTTACAGTGCTTTTACAGGGAGGGGTGGGGAGTCAGGCTCAGTTTCAATCAATTTTCTTAAAAAAATCGCATATCTTTACTTCATAAAAAAAGTTAGTTCAAATTTTCAGGGAGTACTTATTTTGGAATACAGTTGGAGCTATTTTGAACTTTTTGGAGTTAACAAGGTCATGTGACCATGTCTTGCAAGGAACCTTATATTGCAGCTTGCATGCAGAACTTGTGTTCTCCAAAAACACTTAACAAAAGAGCAAATTGGGATTGACTTAGGACGAGTGCCACTTTATTTCTGGGAGTACTTAAAGTTCTTGTTTAGTAACATCGAATAACTGCATTGACAACAAAAAAGTGATGTTAACTACTGCCCCATGTTAATGTATATCTATCTTGAAATCACTAATAATCAATCATCCACTGACAGAACAAAATCAGGTTTCACCCACCTACCCACAACGAGGATTATATAGTTACAAGAAAAATGAACAGTACATGTAGATAAACTTCTCATTCAATATTTCCTTTTTTATGTACAAGTACACAGAATACAAAAGAGCATTGCATCACATGCTATGAAATGAAAGCCAACAGCAGGACCTAAAGTTTTTGTACATTTTAACATTCTCTACTGAGTGCAGATTTGATATTTCACAGCCGCAAGCAATAATTATCTTAAGGTTGAAGATAACACTTGAATAATCTGATAACTAGGTCTTGGTTAACTATTTGGTACATGTAAATATTAGTCCTTAGTTTGCATTATTTGCAGTTCAGAAGGTATGCTTGGCTTGTTGGGTGGGTAAGATACCAAATCTTCTTTTCAGAGTTATTCTATGTCTTGAATACTTGTCATCAGGTGAGAATCGAGCTGAAAACAGCACAAAAAAGTTGCAATCATTCAAACTTGATAGTCTAAATAATTTCTAGTTACAATCAAGCTAATAGCCAAATGAATGGCTTAAAAGGCTGGTCTTTTAGCATTGTCATGACCCTCTACTACGGGCTACTACCAAGGAACTATGTCTTTTTTTTTGCGGTAAACACAAATGGTTAAGGCTTGCAATGCTTGTTTGAGTACTATATATAGCACAACTACAGCAGGAAACTTGGAGTAAGTATGCCTGATGACATCACCAAAAGTATTTTTCACTTCCGCTCACTATAGTAGAGCTTTGCTATACCATATCCTAAACTGATCTGAAATGTCCAGAAATTGAGGGACGCCCAATAATAGGTGTTCTGGGATCCCGATATCCTACTCAATTGTATGTGCAGGTTTTTTTGCAGTTAACTTTATCCTACCATCTTCTATTTTGCTTTTGATTCTGATTGTTTTTCCATTAGAATCCCAATCTTGCTTCAAATTTAATTCAAGTACACCTATTTTAGTTGAAACATAACCTAAAAATCAGAACTTTATTCTAACAGCTTGCCACTGTACCATAACTAGCCCCTAAAAGTGCAACCCATGAGACATATTGGCAATAACTAGAATCCTTTATCCTGAAATAAGCACTTGTGATTCCTGCATCACATTCCTGACAAAATTTTGCTCCTGCTGGTCAAGGATAAGATCCCACTTTAGTGGATGTTGTTGGGTCCTCGGTCCTCCACTCACAGGGATTGAGACAAACAACATTTTGGGTGATCTTAAAAACGACTTGGAATAACTTCTCATTTGTAGTCCCTCTCCTCCCTCATTTATTACCTGGATGTGCTGATAAAGTCGGCTCTCCTTTTTGATCTACTTTCTACAAGAAAACAAATAATATTAACCCGAATGATTACTTTATACATCTAACTTAAATATAATTGATAGCCTGTTGCCAAACAATTTGTTATAGTTCTTTTAGCGATGACCGAAAGTCACAACAATTCAGCCAGCAATCGAACATAAAAGCCTTTTTTTAAGAAGCATCAAGCTCTTAGTTCTTAACAGAAGACGTTTTTGCCAGAAGAAAGCAGAATTTTACGATGGACGAGGAGGGCCACTTCAAACTTCAAACTTCCGACTTTTACTTTTTCCTGTTTTCTTGTACATTTGCAGTTGTAAATTACCCAAATGTATGTTTTAGATTGCTACAACTTGTTTTGTAAAGGAAAACTGGCGAGAGTCACGATATTTCGTAAAAAAAATCAAACTTCAAACTTCAAACTTCAGAAACTTCAAACTTCGAACTTCAAACTTCAAACTTCAAACTTCAAACTTCAAACTTCAAACTTCAAACTTCAAACTTCAAACTTCGAACTTCAAACTTCAAACATCGAACTTCAAACTTCAAACTTCGGAAATGTTTTGACCAGCGGTTAAGTTTCTCAAAACATTTATAATATTAGGGAGATTTTGTGATACAGCAGCTCTGGACTGCATGCAAACAAGGCATGGAAATTGAGGACACTATACGGACATACTTCAACCAAGGTTTCAGTAATCCAGAAATTCTTGGATTACTTGTTTCTGTTCATAACTATACTATAGGTTGATGTTGTAGATGATGCTGTTGTTGCTGTTTCACTTGAATTTCTCTTCTCTTTTATAAGATGAACCAATTCTCGAATTTTTTGAGCATTACTAGCGTTGGACTTTTCCGCCATGATGGCTTTGGTCCTTCGATCTGTTGAAAAACCGCTGACCATATGCAATCTCACGAAGTTTGAAGTTTGAAGTTCGAAGTTTGAAGTTTGAAGTTTGAAGTTCGAAGTTTGAAGTTTGAAGTTCGAAGTTTGAAGTTTGAAGTTTGAAGTTTGAAGTTTGAAGTGGCCCTCCTCGTCCATCGTAGAATTTAGATTTCAAAAGTTAACATTTAAAGACAATAAAACATGCTAAAAAGCGAACACAAACTTTTTCTATGTGTTCAAAAAACTCAACAAACGTGTTCAAACACACGAAAAATGTTTCAAAAAAATCCTAAACAGCTTATTTCATACCTCTAAAGTGTAAATACGTTTTCCTTCACCATCTAGATAGTACATCAAATGCATTTTTAGACGAAAAGTTGTAACAAACACAAATTAATTCTCTATTACACGTGTGAGTCAAAGTGAGGCAACCAACTTGACCGAGAGAGCTTAGGCACTAAATTTCTAGATGATCAAGTTTATAATTAGCTTTTGTTTTACATCATTTCAAGAGCGCCCGGTTAGCTCAGCAGGTAGAGCATCAGACTTTTAATCTGAGGGTCAAGGGTTCGAGTCCCTTATCGGGCGATCATAATTTTTTCTTTTTTTTTTCTTTTTCTTTTTTTTTTTCTTTTTCTTTTTTTTTTCTTTTTCTTTTTTTTTTTCTTTTTCTTTTTTTTTTCTTTTTCTTTTTTTTTTCTTTTTCTTTTTTTTTTCTTTTTCTTTTTTTTTTCTTTTTCTTTATTTTTTCTTTTTCTTTTTTTTTTCTTTTTCTTTTTCTTTTTTTTTTTTTTTTTTTTCTTTTTTCTTCATTTCCTTCAGCAAGTTTATATATTTTTAAATCCTTAAGTTTTACATTAAAATGGCCAAAGATAAAAAGTTAAGCAAAGAAAAGTAAATAAGCATGATTCAAAAGTAAAATAAGCAAATAAGCAAATAACCAGCAACAACCTGAAAAGGACGTAAAAGAATGACTTAGGACGCAGGTCACAATCATCATCCACTGTGATAGATCTACACTAATACATGTGAAACCAGATTACGTACTATAAATATTAGAGAATGTAAAGTGCATTGAGATATTAATTAGGTAAAATGTGCTATAATAAGTGCCAGTACATACATTGCATTACATTACACTACCAATAAATAAATGAGAAGACTAAGTACATTAATAAAAAAATATAAATAAATCAATAATTGCATAACTTTGTTTATTACACCATTTTTAAGAACAAATTAGCATGCTTGGTGTTGATGTAAAGTATATTGTATATGTATATTAGTCTACAAAAAGTAAATTTAAGTAGCTAGGCTTGATTCCTTGTATTGCAACCAGGGTGTTAACTGGCTAAGCTGTTGATGTTGTGAGCCATGTGCATAAAAATCTGATTATCTGAGTGCACTCAATTGCCCTAGCACACTATGTTGTGAACTAAAAAAAATGAATTGTTTATAGCAGTCTGCAAAGGATCATGGTTGTTAGAGAAGTCAGATCCACACAAATAATATTTCACAGAAAATTAAAACATAAAGAGAAATAGACTAACCATAAAATGCCCAAAATATTATGTACTGCACAGTTTTCACATATTATACGAGAAAACCTGGCAATTTGGGAATAAACTTCTCTAGGATTAAATTTTGACATATTTCCTTTTGGATTTCAATGGTGATTCGATCCCCTACATACAGGGACCATGAAGACTTTTTTTTGTGCCAAAAAATATTAATAATAAAATCCATGAATTTCAACAAAGTCATATATTTAGTTTTTCTTTATGCAAGCCCCCCACTTTTTAATGTGCTCTGCTAGCCCTCACATTGACAAGCTGTCACAGCATAGTGCAGTAAGGAATATCTTACACTGACAATCCCACAGATTTGAACAACACATGATCTCTGTCCAGACAGAAGGTGCCTTCAGTTCAGGCTGTTTAAAATGAACAAGTTTATACAAATAGTCTTTCCCATACATTCCTATATCAACAATACTAATTTAACAGGCTGGCCATGTAATGCACTTAAACCAACACCATATAGGCCAAACTAATGTCATTTCCTTTCTGACTTCATGAAGTCATTTTAACCCCAGGACTTGTGTAATTCAAAAATCTATGTAATAAACAATTACCCACTCTGTAAATGGTGTTACAGAATCCTGACACATCAAAAACTGTACATTTTAAACAATGAATTTTAAGATAATAGACCTCTTTACCAAAATAGTTTACTTCCCCATTTCCAACAAAGTGTCAAAGATCTTGGAAGACATCAAATTATTTCATTCATATCAAACACCATATGTTTTATATATTAAAAATCCCAAAGGATTGTGGTGATCTCAAATACATAATAATAGGAGGGTAGACAAGTCTATATTTTTGTCAACCAATTCCTATCCATGGAAGATACCTTTTATTAGTGGCAGTAGTTTCTTCCACAGTCACCTTATCACTCTTTGGGTTTCCTGTGTTAAGATAGTAAACTAAGGAAGAATTTAAAAAGGTTTTTCCTTTGTGAACCCCAACTTAAAGGCCTTATTTCCACAGGAATCCCAAGAGTGGAAATAGCCTTCTGAAGACTGGAGGAAGCTAGATTCAGTGCCAGAATATCATGTCACTTTTCAATGATATGATGGTAGAACCATAGAATGCAGTTCATGTAATGTATTCAAAAAACCTATTGTGTTCTATTGTTTACCTTGCTATTGTATTGTGTATAATGCATTGTTGTTTTATGAATAGATCACATCAACTGAGTGCTATGGAGGCTCTCCCATGCCTTAATATGTAGTGTCAGACAGTGACTGATTGTTGATCCAAATGTTTGATTGAAAAAACTATCAATACACTGTCAGATTCCAATAACTCTAAGCAAAATATTTAAATTGATTTTCTTACAAACAAAGCAAAATAAAAAATGATTGTTTGTTAAATTCTTAATAGCTAATATTAAAATTTTGTGTAATGCTTGATGATGTAATATAATGATTCATTTTGATTTTGTGATAACTAACGCAACAAGCATGATAATTACTACGACCGATAAAAATATAATACACAGCATTTTTCTTGAACTCTTCTGGTGCTGTTCTGCCTGTAAAATTAACAATAACAAACAATTATTTTTGACAGGCAATACAGATTTAGGTCAGTGAGGAGTGATATCTAAACATTAATTTTAGTTCATTATTTTATTAAGATGTCATATAACACAGGGCTTTCAATAATAGGCGACTACTGGTGGTATAGCGCTGCCTATTTTACCTTTTACTGACGGGTATTTTAGGTCTCTCTTAATAAATATGCCCCAGACCCCTCTTAAAAACGTTTGGGACACAGACGCCAACTTACTCAGATGCTTATTCAAAAACATAATGAGACCACCGACAACAAGAACCCATTTCTAAATTCACTCCTCAATTTTTCCTGTTTATTTAACATTAATTTTGTTTACCTTTTTTAACTGTTCCAGGCCTTGTTCTACTTTAACAGAAGCTTGTTCTACATTATAATCTATTCTATCCAATATGGTTCCCTGTAAAATAACAAAAAAATTGTTAAATTATCATTAGAAATAGGTAACTAGCAGTAAAACTAGTGTGATCTGTGTCAGTGTTTCTAATGATTCAGTTGCAGTAAAAATTGTTAGTTATACACCGTAAAAAGAAGAGTGTACTTATTATTATTAAAGACTTGACTATGATAACTGGGGACTGGTATGGTTTTGTATCTCATTCTGCTGCAATACACAATGTGCATCAACTCCAAATAGTCCATTTTTTCAAAAAATAAGAGACATACGTTTCAACCAATTGCCAAACCTTTGCAGCCCCATTGTTGAATGAATGGTTAAAATTATGTATTACAATTTCAATGTACCTGTTCAACAATCATTGTTGCTAAGTCTCTGAATATTTCGTTTAATTCTGATATTGATTGTACTATGGATTGTATCTCTTTTTCTCTTAGTTCTATTAATGCTGTGTTATCCTCTACCAGTCTCATTTGATCACCAGTAAAACCCTGAAAAAGAAACAGATTATTGATATTATTGTAGCTTATAGTCCTCTTGCATTATGACAATTGTTTATGTGGGATATAGAATCACAAAATCTAGAGGGAAATTGGACAAAATTCTCAAATGAACTGGTTTTTGGATAGAATATTTGTAGAGTAATATTTATGTAGTATATAATATTCTGTAAATTTGGTAACAATTAATGGCTCAGCTCTTCAGTTTTTCTTTCTCATCAAAAATAAACATGTGATTTCAATATAATACAATGCTAAATGTTGTTCATGATACAGAATGTAGAGGTAGCGAGTGTGAATGTGATTGACACCTTAAAAATTTAGCCACCTTGTGGATGAGATGTAAAATGTATCATTTGTTTACCCATTTCAATCTTATTCTGTAGTTTACTATTAAACATGCTTTGAAAAAGACTGTGTGACAGAAATATCCTAGAATTAATCACAACTCTTTTTCAAAGAAATGTAAATTCCAATCAGCTGCAGCACATTGGGATATATCTTTCACATGAACTCATTCAAAAGTAAGGATTGAAATGGTCAAGTACAGAAGAGATGTAATGTTTATTACCTAGTATTATTTACCACCATTATTATTTTATTAATTTATGGCAATAGACTTCATGTGCTGTTATGACACTTACCCTATCATATAATTCATCATCCTCTACAACATCTTCATTCATAAGTGCACTGCTTGTCGACGGCAGACCTGTATCAAAGAACTGCCGTTCTCTTTCCTCTCTGTTCTTCAATCCTACAACACAAAGTCATAAGTCATTTACAGCCCAGCCATCATATTAGTGGAATAAGAACATGACTTTTGGAGGAAATGTTGTTTATTTGTGGCCCAAGTAGCGTCATTCCTGTAGCTCGCTCCAGTACATTATTGCCACCTTGACAGTAAGTAAAATTAAATCAAATTTTAAATCTTCTTCAGTACAGAGTTGCGACAATAACACTCTAAAAGAGCTTGGACCACACTGAGTCTCACAATGTTCTGACAACTTCATACAAACAACTCATTAGCATACTGGCTCCCAGTCCTCTCACTCACATAGGAATACATTTCTCTCTCCATTCCGATTCACAAGCTTGTTGTTCATTACAAGAGAAATGGACTATTTACACCCAAGCGGAGCAAGGGCAGTTTGTAATTTGGCCTTGTATATTGTTGATAATGATGGTTTCCAACTATTGCTAACTAAAGAGAGTCAAGAAACAAAGCTATTGTAGGACATGCTAATGGAACATACAAAAGGGTCTGAATTATTCTATTGTTAGGGTCTACCGGATGATGTCACATGAAAACAATCCATACTACTATGTCATATAATTAATTAAATATTGTACTATGCAATGTGCAATTTGCATTTTCAGTCAATAGTCCAATACAGGATAATAACAATGCTTTAGAATGCACAAGAAGGGGTTTAATTATCTTTTTGGATAACCATCTGAGTAATTGAAGTAGGCATCTGTGTCCCAAATGTTTTCTAGGGGTGTCTGGGGGCACATTTATTGAGTAAGACACAAAATAACTGTCAATAAGAGGTGAAATACTAAGGTGGCACTATTATAGAAACCCTTGAGGAGCTAACCAACCCACAGTTCTAGACTACATCCCTTAGAGAATTAGTAACCTACTTTTTAAATATGAAGACTGGCTTTTTCTAAAGTTTGTTGATAAGTCTTGTAGACTAACTGCTAATGACGATGTGACATTTTTTAACATGCGTTGTTCTTGTTTACTTGCACTTCGACTTTGTTTGCTCATGCGCTGGATAGCACTTTGACATTGATGAAACATCTGTAAAAACAAATTCATTTGAATTCTTTTGTTTACTGTAGTATAATGGTGTAAATTATCAACTATTTCACTGAAGGACAAATAAATTCATTAATTGATTGGCTGATTAATATTATTGATTGATCAACAAATTTAATTGAATGATTGTCTTATTGAATGACCAATCAATAATTGTTGATTTATTTGTTGGTTGGCTAATGATAATTATTATCAATCAATCAATCACTCAATTAACCAATATTGATTAATTCATTGATGCATAGAAAGATTGTCTGATTGAGAGAGATAAAATCCATTGATTGCTATGCCTGTTGGATTATTAATTCATTGACTGATAGTGATTGAATGCTTGTCAGGTTGAGTGATTAATCGGTTGATTGAATCTCTAATACCTGTGTTATTTCTTTAGTTGTTATTTCAATTGTTTGTTCTTCATCAATACTGTCATCTAATGTGGGTCTATTCAGGTGCCTGTCGTGCAGTGTGGCCAGGTCAGTCACTAAATGAAAAACAATTACAATATCAGTCTTTATCCATAATATTGTATCTGTTATCCAGAAACAATATCAATTCTAAATCAATGATAAACAGAATGGTGACTTACTTCTTTGTTTGATTCTTGTTATGTCATATTGAATCTAAAAAAAGACAAATGAACATGGTTATCATATATTCAATCCAACAACCTACTATACCATCGCTAATGCATATGCTTTAAAATTTAATGAATCATCTGGACAGTGTCTAAAACTTTAAATGCTCAGTACAATTATAGTTCTTGTTTTTTTAGAGCTTTCAACTCAACTAGCTGGAGTCTTGATCACTAACTTAGTGCCGAACACATGCCTAATAATGAATCATAATTATCAAATACTCTGAATAGCCAGCAAATTATGTGACTGAAGCACATTACATGGCTTAGTCATTTTTTTAAATGAAAACATGTCCAAGAAAACTAAGCATAAATTTTTATCATCAGAGTATTTCGAACTTAGATTATTATCGTATATCAAATTTGTTTGATTTTATACTAACTTCTTCAACAGAGTCAGTCCTGCAACAACAACAACAAAAAACATAATCAGTAAATTTTACCAAAAATACCTTTAAATACATATTGAAGATATTGGTTAAATGGATAAGTTTTGTCATGAGAATTTTGTATAGAAATTAACCAGACACGTCCAATCGATGAGAATCGATCATTGATCAATCGTTAACAATTGATAGGCAATGAATGACCAATCCATTCACACAAAAGAAGTGTTGATCAATTACCATTCAATAGCCAATCAATAACCTTTTATGCTATCAAAACAAGATGAAATAATCGCAAACAGTTGTGCGCATGTTGAAATAAACTTATAATGCTTGTCTGCAGATGAAGTAGCTCAGTGGAGAACGCTTGTGATACATGCGATAATCAAAGGGTACCAAAAAGAGAAAAATATAGATCTGTAACAAACTGAAGTCTCTTTAATTAACCATCAAACAAAATCAATGTTAATCGATTAACATAGGAATTTGACTTTCAATTGATTGTTCATCAGTTTCCGAAATCAATCGATTAATTGCCATTGATGGATATCAAGTGTTATCAATTGACATCGATTATCGGTTTTTAACTTAATTGAAAATACTCCACACAAAATAATATACTCTTTTGCACGTATGTACTATAACTAATTAGTTTGTATGATTTGAATGTTACATCATAACAAAATACTCAATTTAATTATGGCAAATGAACTGCAACAGATACCACTGTGATTTACCGCAACCACTCTCATCATATTGAGCATACAATGCAGCAATTCCAACCGGTGGATACCAATTAATTTATTAAGATCAGACAAGTCGTCGAATTATCAAAATGCCTTACCATTGTGGTGGTAGAGAGCTGACAGGGCCTTGTGGACCACTTTCAACATCAACCTTTTGTACTAAAGCTACAGTATCATCGTCCTGCGAATTGGGGATATACAACTACAAAAGATTAGTTTCAAAAAAGCTAAAGTTACAACGAAATTGATGAAGGTTTATAACTTGTACCCGTTCAAAACTGTTACGTACGGCTGAATCTCCCAGTGAGTAAGCCTTAAATCGACTAATTTCGGTTCTTAGATTAAAGTAAACATCAGTTAGACTTCTAGTTGCCATCTTTGTAGACTAAGAACTCCTCTTCAAAACGAAATTTTATCAAGAAGATGCATTCCTCAAGACGGATGTGGACGCCATCTTGAAAAGCTCACAGCTGCATGGCCGTGATAGACTGTACACTATTTCCGGTCAACGTAACCGGAAGTGAAAATTTTATTTAAATGAATACTTACTAGGTTCCAAAAGTCGCCATTTTTGTGAAGTTTATTCCCGCGAAAATACGAAAATGTCTCGAAATGAGAGCGTCGTGTTACTTTGATCACGTTTTGGTCTTTTTCGTTATTCTCAGCTTCATACCAACGAGGCTGCTTTCCGATTGTAGAAAATCCTCGACTCATTTGGACGTTTATCTCGTTTTTTTGCACAAAATCAAAGTGGCCAGTGATTTTTGAACAAAATTCAAAAATGATCAACCATTTTTGGCCATAGTAGAAGTTACCAGATCAATCTTTTTTTCTGTCGTTCATAATTTGTCATTGATATAAAATGATACGTTGGTACTACACTATAGTAGTTTGGTAATTAGTTGTTGTATTGAAAACGACAAATGCGCCATTACAGTGAATTTGTATCGGGCATGCTCAGTAAGAACCTGCTCTTTACCTGCTATGTGTTTATGACAAAACTTGTTAACTCAGTCGGCCATCAGTCACATATGACGAAAAGATTTCTCACACTCTACTCTCACACTCGTTTAAGAATTATATTCATTATTTTATTTTCCATTTCTTTTGAGGTTGCATTTTCTAAAGATAAAAACCTCTAAAATATGACATTATTATTCAATAAATTTTTTCTTCGAAAGAAATTGTGCACCGTCACATTGATGGATTGATCAAAACAGGAAAAGAAAATAAATAAATAAAGATTTTTTAGTTTTTTTCGTGATATTTTAATATTACCCACAATGCAACTTATGCGCGCCATTTGTTTAACCCCATGACGTCATTCAAGCTATATTTATTGTCATTTCAGAACGAAAAAATTTCCGCCATTTTGTCGATCGTTTGCCAGAGCGAAACTGTCATATTTCTTTCCTAAAAGACTACCAAATCCAAAAAAAGACTTCTGATTGTGTGGAAAAGCATTTCAAACAACGAACGTGTTTGAGAAAGTCGAGTTTAAATCGATTTTAGAGGGAAGAGAGCTTGATGCATTCGTTTGACGTTGTTTTCGTCGTCGTTTTGTTTGGCGTCACTTTTGGTCGTAAACCAAGACATCACAGGCCTTGGAGTAGTTTAATACAACCATTAAGCTCTTACTAAATATAAGATTCACTATATAGCATCCTGTTGCTGCGATTAAGCGAAACAGGTCCGAATTGAATAGACTTAGTTTCGTTTCGCCTTTGAAGAGGACTGAAATCAACACAACTTGAGAATTTTGCTGAGTGATTGAAAATGAAGTTTTTGGAAAACGCTCGTTTAGATACTGTCAGTTCGGCTATTTCTACAAATGCTGGCGACATTGTCATCGAAGGAAGGTATATAAGTTTTTGAAATTGACTGGATATGTATAATGATATTAAGATATGAAATGATTTCAATGTAATACATGTAACTTAATTACTTGTTTATATAACGATTTACATGTTTTTTTGCAATATTCATATTCATGTAATATTAAACCTTAATAAGATTCAGATGTATATTGGATATTGATATAAATTTGTTAAGAATTCTCTGACATATGTTTTTGATAAAAACCTTGGATTGTACAGCTTATTGATGTCCTTTTTTCAATCCAGAGTTGAGAGCTACTCATGCAAGATGGCTGGCAATGATAAAAAGCTGTTCAAGATTCTAAATGAGGGAAGTGCACCCAATGATCTGCAGGCTTTATCACCACCACAATCTGCACAGCCATTGAGCTCTTCACCTACAAACCCCTTCCAATTCACAACAAGAAAGAGGACTATTAGCAGCACAAGTCAAGAAGAAGGGACATTGTGTGACACAATCAGCCGAAAGACGTTATTTCATCTTATATCTACTCTAAATGCGTCATTTCAGCCTGATTATGATTTCAGTAATGCCAAGTCTCATGAGTTCAGCCGGGAGCCGAATTTACAGGTTGTCATGGATACCATAAATGCAAACCTTGCTGCTAACATGGGAGATTCATTTACTGGTTTGAAGACAGCATTGTGGTCAGCCATTGATGAAGAAATACAGTTGAATGATTGTGATATATACAGGTATAAAACAATAGAAGTTAAACTGTCTTGTTATGGCCATGGCCATCATTTACGTATATATTGGCAAGGTTATGATTACTGTAATAGATATTTATTTCTAACTATTAACAGACTAGTGCAAAGTGCAAGTGAACATATTTCACATGAAAAACATGCTGTGTAAATTATAATCATTATCATTATCAAAATACAAGGCCAAATGGTAAACTGCCCTGTTGACAATTTGTGGGCAGCAGACGATAATTGTTCTTGCTCTGCTCGTATGCAAATGACACCACTTGGGCAACAAAAGTCATGTTATTGTCATATTATGGTGTATTCAAGATATATAGAAATTGCAAAAGCTACTTAGTAAAGCTTTTGCCACTGTAATCCAGTTTGGATTCATGGCTTATGTCGTATGTAACCAAAGTAAATTGTTTGAGGTGTAGTTCTCTCTCAAGCATCCTTAGAGTTGAGAGAGCTAGCCTTTCCCCAATGTAGCCCTGGTTCAATACCTGGATTGGGTCACATGTGAATTGAGTTTGTTGTGATGTGTTCTTTTTCATACCAAAACAAAACTAACTTTGATAACTATTCAGTTTGAACATAATGGAACTTGCTTTTAAATATTCTAGTTACAATCCTGATCTCGATTCCGACCCCTATGGTGAAGAAGGTACTCTGTGGTCTTTTAACTACTTCTTTTACAACAAGAAACTGAGAAGGATTATCTTTTTTACTTGTAGAGCATCAAGGTTAGTGCATAACATCATAACGAGGCCATTTTTATGGTGGTTCAAACCATTCAAACATCAGACACTTCAGCATTCTTTCTAAAGTCTACACACACCCAGATGACAACAATACATCAGTATCACTTATCCCAGGGTTCAAAACATTCAAAAATTGAAATTTACTCTGACAGTCTTCCTATCAAAACTACCACAGATGACATCTTAGGTGTCTACTCCATAGAATTCAGAAGTGTCAGACAGTACCAGTCTTTCTCAGCACTATATTCATTAATTCAATCACATCCATTGTGATACCAATGAGTATTATTTTAATGTCTACAGCCCCAGCATCCTAACAATGTCAGATGATGGTGATGAACAGTTTGAGATGGACTTTGTAGAGGCCCCCATGGATGAGATACCCAGGTATGGTCATTGAAATTGTAATTACCATAATCAACAGACAATTTTTTTTACATTGTTATCCTTCATAGAGGATATTGCAGATACCTTAGCATTTATATTAGTTGGTAATGTGTGATACCCTGCAGACAACAGAACCAGCTTGTAACTGTTATTTATCATGTGGGATATTGTAGCTGCCTTAGTATTTATATTGGTAATGTGGGGTAATGTGTGCGACCTCCTAGTGGTACCCTGCGGACAACAGAACCAGCTGAGATCTCTACAGGCTATACCACCTGGACACACTAGACATAAGCACCATGAAACGCTAACAGTCTTTCTAAAGTCTACACTCACCAATATGATAACAGGACATTAACATCACTCATACTTGATTCTAAACCATTAAGCATCAGACACTAACAAAAACACTTCACTTTCTCAGAAGTACATGTACACAGATCATTGCAACTCACCAATATCATACACCTGAGTGCAAATCATTTAAACATCAGACACTAACACAAACAGTCTAGTTTCTTAAAACTGCAATCACTAAGATGATAATGATACATCAACATCACTTGCACCTGTGTTCAAACCATTCGCTTACATGCAAACAAGCCAGTGTATTTAACGTCACATGACACATTGTCTAGTGTTGTCCTGTCAGGTTCTACCATGGTGGGCAGGCTGTAGAGGGAGTGTGGACTGGCCAACAGCACATGGAGTATTTTAGGTAGTTAAAAGGAAAAACAACAATCCTTACAATAATAGTATTTAGAATCAGTAGATATTTAGCTATATAAAGTAAGCTGTTCCTCCAACAAGATACAAAGCAGTGCACACTCCCCCTCTTCCAGTTAATGCTCCTGATATTGAAAGCTAAACATGACAGAAAAATTAAGATTTTGAAATCACAAGGAATCACATTCAGGATCTTTTGCTCCTTGACAATAGCATTAGGTAGTAGAAGTGCTTAAGCGATTGTCCATATAACAACCAGGCAGAACCAGGCAGGAGGTGATAAACCCGATGTCGCCAAACCTGCTTATATTTGGCTCACATGTAGCACTCAGTCAGCATAGTATGTGGTAGAAGTTTCAGATCATGGTATTGCATAATCACGGAGTTGACCACCCCCCCTTGGTTTTGGAGCATTTTCAGTAAATTTCTGTTATTTTGGAGTGAAATTTTGAAAATTCATAAAACAACAAAAACATATCTGACGGCAATCAACTTTCTGCTATTGACTACTTGGCATTTGGTCTTACAAATTATGGGCAAAACAAAGATGTGAATTGTTTGTGGTTGTCATGACAACGCCATTAAGAAAGTACATTTTTCAATTTTTCAGCTACGATTCATTTTAGTAAACTTTGCACACAAATAAATCGCAAGGCCAACTTGATGATAGCAAAATTGACTTATAACTAATAAATATAACCCTTTGGCTATGTAGAAATGTAATAAAAGTGGTGGGTTTTTTCTTTAAATTTTCTCAGTGAAGCATTCAATATACCTAATATCTTAAAATTGCATATTTTCTATAAATTCAACAAGAAAAATAAAATATAAAGCGAAGTCAAAACTAACAACAATCACATAAAATGATTAATTGGTGATGTACATAACGAGTTTTGAACCAAGTGAGTACCAAAAAAAAGCATTTTCAAGACACAAACCTCACTTTAAATAACGTCCTATGACCAATTTATGGTTGAAATCGATTCTAATCGTTTCTATAGATTTCGTATATTTATACGACTTTAATATAGCGACAATGCACCTCAGAATGTTCAATTCATTTTCATGAATTAATTTTGTGCATTATGTTTGAAAATCTTTGGGGGAAAATGAGAAAAACTACATTTCTTTTTACGTACCGTTTGTTTGTTTACAGCCGCCATATTGAATAACTAAGGAAGCCCACGCGCAGTACAGGAAGCCCACTCGCAGAGTCGAATCGACCTGCGGATTTCTACTTTTTTTCCACCAATTTCAGCTTATCTATTTATTTATATTATTCATTTACTTATTTGATTTACTAATATATTTTCTCATTTATTCATCTATTTAACTATCTTTTTGTTACATTAAGTTATGAATTCATGTATATATATATATTTGTTTTTCATCTCATAATTTGTTAATTGATTCATTCGTCATGTTTTTTATTTGGTTTTTATTTATTCATTTATTTATTCATTCATTTTAAATTGATTCATTCATGATTTCAATGGTTCATTTATTCATTCATTCAATCATTTATTCATTTTTTCACTTACTCAATCATCATAGTTTAATAAATCAATGAATGATTGATCAGGAATGAATCAATGAAGAAATGAATAACGAATAAATAAATAACTGACAAATTAGTAAGTTAGTAAATCAATTATGTATTAAATCATTAAAACATAAATGTATATATGTTGTTTAATTTATGTACCAGTGTTCATTTTCAAACGCACGTTTGTGATCGCTCTAGCAGTACTTTCAACCCCAATTGACGTAAGACTCTTTAAGGGACGTACCATTAAAAAAGTTAAGCGAAAAACAAAAAAAATTCAAACATGGTTTTAAAGTAAAAAAAAATACATCCAAACATACAACCAAAACTTGCAAAACAACAACAACAACAACAAAAAAAAAAACAACAACAACAACAAAAAGAACAAAAGAAAAAGAAAAAAAAGAAAGAAAAACATACAAGCCCAACCATCAGAACCAAAAATGAAAGTCCTTTGAATGTCATACATCTCTTTTGCAGTTTTGCTTATTTTATCAGTGCTAGTATTCAATAATTTCTATGAGCGCAAGATATATTGCCGTTATCAGTTATGTGTCAAAGTAAAGAAATAAATGAATGAATGGATTCATGAATGAATGGATGAATTAGTTAATGACAGAATAAGTGAGTGAGTGAGTTAATAAATGAATGAATGATTAATTGAATGAACAAGTAAATGATTGAATGAATAAATGAATGGAAAAAAACAAATAGTTTAATAAATAAAAAAAATGAAAACAAATTATGAATTAATGACTTGATAAATTAATAGTAGAAAACATAGATAAAATACAAATTCAACAAATAAATAGATAAATTGAAAAATAGTTAACTCAGTCATTCTATCAATGAATAAATAAATTAATAAATGAAAAATTAAATTAATGAATCAAATAAATAAATGAATAAATAAAAACCAAATAAAAAAAACTTGACGAATGAATCAATTAACAAATTATGAGAAGAAAAAATCAAATAAGTAAATGAATAATATCAATAAATAGATAAGCTGAAATTGGTGGAAAAAGTAGAAATCCGCAGGTCGATTCGACTCTGCGAGTGGGCTTCCTGTACTGCGCGTGGGCTTCCTTAGTTATTCAATATGGCGGCTGTAAACAAACAAACGGTACGTAAAAAGAAATGTAGTTTTCCTCATTTTTTGCCAATGATTTTCAAACATAATGCACAAAATTAATTCATGTAAACGAAATGGACATTCTGAGGTGCATTGTTGCTATATTAAAGTCGTATAAATATACGAAATCTATAGGGACGATTAGAATCGATTTCAACCATAAATTCGTCATAGCACGTTATTTAAAGTGAGGTTTGTGTCTTGAAAATGCTTTTTTTTGGTACTCACTTGGTTCAAAACTCGTTATGCACATCTCCAATTAATCATTTTATGTGATTGTTGTTAGTTTTGACTTCGCTTTATATTTTATTTTTCTTGTTGAATTTATGGAAAATATGCAATTTTAAGATATTAGGTATATTGAATGCTTCACTGAGAAAATTTAAAGAAAAAACCCACCACTTTTATTACATTTCTACATAGCCAAAGGGTTATATTTATTAGTTATAAGTCAATTTTGCTATCATCAAGTTGGCCTTGCGATTTATTTGTGTGCAAAGTTTACTAAAATGAATCGTAGCTGAAAAATTGAAAAATGTACTTTCTTAATGGCGTTGTCATGACAACCACAAACAATTCACATCTTTGTTTTGCCCATAATTTGTAAGACCAAATGCCAAGTAGTCAATAGCAGAAAGTTGATTGCCGTCAGATATGTTTTTGTTGTTTTATGAATTTTCAAAATTTCACTCCAAAATAACAGAAATTTACTGAAAATGCTCCAAAACCAAGGGGGGGTGGTCAACTCCGTGATTATGCAATACCATGATCTGAAACTTCTACCACATACTATGCTGACTGAGTGCTACATGTGAGCCAAATATAAGCAGGTTTGGCGACATCGGGTTTATCACCTCCTGCCTGGTTGTTATATGGACGCTCTCTTAATTGGTAGAATTGTAGATTGCTGTCTAGTGTATTAGCTTTAGCCTAATATACTGTGCAGTATATCTTCAGTGTCTCATAAAATCTCTAGTGATTAGAAAAATCATTATATAGTTTTTCCTGTTTGTTCCATGGTATATATTTTGTTTTATAATGATATTATAAAACAAAATATCGAATCTTTCCACACTACATGGTAAATGTCAGTGAAGTTGGTAAGTACACACACGCAAATGATCAGAACACAATCCCATGGTCAGAAAACATAAACTATAATAATTTTCTTGGTTGAAAGGCGTTTATCATTTTTTTATGTTGAATGGTTTGTAGCATCATCATGGCTCTTGGTAGTGAAAACAAAGGAAACTTTGAATAATTATTTAATGTTCTTGCTGTTGTTATGGTTGTGTTTGTATAAGATTTGCCTGTCTCTTCCTCTACCTAACGAAGGGGATGAAGAAGAGATGGCATTAACTTACCACACAAGACATAAATTATTATGATTTGCCACATTTATTTTTGTTTCTTTTGTGCAATGTTTATCATCTTTACAGAGACACAGCAGTAATGTCACCTTAGAAAAGAGACATAACAATGTCAGAAAGGATATCCAAGACATTTATATTGAAAGTCACTGGCTTCAAGTTTTAATAGTTTAATAGTACATTTTAAAAGATTCTGTGATAAATATTACCAAAATTACTCAAAAGTTAGCACTGTGTTAAAAAGATTAATCACATTCATTTAATGAAATTTTGGAGTGCTACAAGCAGTCACCTGACTGCTTCTGTATGTTGCTGATTGGTCACACAAGGTTATGTGACCATTAAGAGGCCCCAAAAATGATCTCTTGATGCAAAATAATTTCAAAATGTGATTGATCAGTTTTTTAGCAGTGCCAACAGCTGAGCATTTCAGCAGTAAGGCAAGTTGTAGATTCCCCTCTACTTTAACTGTTGGGGACCAAAATATGTTATACTATTATAGCTAAGGATACATATTGTAGTTTTAATGCATTTTAACATGTTCAACCTGTATATATATATATTTGTAAATATAAGTATTGTGTAGTTCAAGAAAATATACATTACCCATCATGGAGATGATTTTTATATTCTTCCACCTTTAATCCATCTGTGGTGGGGTATGGCTATTTTATGGGACTTTATCATTCAAAGCTATGTTGCTATTTTTGTATATAAGTTATGTATAGGGCATTTGAACATTACATTTTAGATCTGTACTTTTTAAACATTGTGTGACAAGAGCTTAGCCAATCAGGACATGTTAGTCACGATAGGCTGGAAATTGCAGTAACCCTTTCACATAATATTTTTCAAAATTATAGTTTAAATGAGAAACGTTTAGGTCTGTTGCATTGTTTGTCTAGTCAGTCATGAAGTCTTGCATAAAGTCTTGCTTTGTGTCAGGTTTTGGAAAGGGAATGGGGGATGGGGAACACATGACATTTATGTGAACTTGTTTATTGAGCATATTTTTTTTGTTCAGTTTTGCCTGCGACGATTCCCCTTCAATACTCCCTATCCTTTAGCTTCCCACTAACCCACTCCATTTTTCAAAACTGCTGCCATGCAGGCTGGTTTTATTGGCTTTTGAGATTATGAGTCTACCTTTTTTGAGTAGTTTTTATTTACCCATACAAAATATGTTCCCTGGTGTAGATGGCCTGTTAGGAGTTTTTCACAGATATTACAGAACTGAATGCATTTTAGTACATGTTCTAAATATTACCCATATATCTATGAATATATATTGAGACCTTTTAAAAGTTTCAAGTGGGATTAAACAATAATATAATACAACTCCTGTTGATATGGTGAAACCATTTATATAATACATTTTCAATAATAAAAAAAACCTGGTTAAATTAATATTGTAGTTATCCTTGTTGCTTCCCCTCTGGTAAAACCTTGTTTTCATCCATTTGTGTGATATTGGTCATGTACCTAAGCTGCTTGGTTCCCTGCTAGCAGAGTCTTGTTTGTGATTCCTGCCGAGAAAAAAGAGACCACTGACTGGAAAAGCTTTAGGTGATATGCCACTGTCCACAACTGTGGATGAACAAAATTATTTTGATATCTGGTTTGAATTGAAATAAGCTAATTAGCTGCTCAATTAGGAAACATTGGTGCTGGATATTTGAGCCCACTATATCACATGCATTCTGGTTGCTTGGATACCAAAAATTTAAGTGTTAGTGATAAGAAAAGCAGACTCAAGTCAGCAGTCTCTCTACCACGGAGTATGTTGAAAAGTGGGAGAGGGGGGGCTGACAGCCAAATGATAATATTTTTTCTTGGGTCGCAAAGAACAAGACATCCACGGCATGCATTCACATTAAATAGGATAATATTAAAAAGAAAAAAAACTTTTGAGGATAATTATTATTTTGATTATTTGTATTTCTATTCTTTAGTGCTAAAAAGTGGGAGGGGCTGCAACCCCCCACCCCTGCCTCTCTGCGGTCCCTGTTCAACTGCCTGTTACAAAATTCTATGCCAACAAATTAGCTCTGGAAGCGTTTCTCTATTGCTAAAGCCTGTTTGAATTGCAAAAAATCCTGAATCAGATCCATTATAGTTTCAACAAAATGTCATCTGGTGCATACTTGATAGAATGGCAAACACGTCCTTGTTTCTGGGTTATGGTCCCTGGGTTATGGGTAAGTTTCCAAGTTCACTAAAGTGATCTGAATGATTGCTGTTAAACGTTTTTTTGCTTTCTCATGTAAGAAATTATTGTATGATCCTCTGTGAATACTTACTTGTGGATAACAAAGCACTCAGTGGCAGATGTAGGATTGTTTTCAGGAGGGGGGTGCACTACTCAGTAAGCATGAAATACTGGGGATAGTTTGAAAAGACGTGCAATCCTTTCAGGAGGGGGTATGTTCACCCCTCTCCTAGATCCACCACTGGCCCTATCCCAAACAAAAACTTCAACCTATAACAGAGAAAATGTTAAATGATGATCACCAGCTATAGGGCAGTACATACCCACACAGCAAGATTGGACTTTCAACAATTTGCATGGATCCTGGGCACACTCTTACAACATTTGAATAAAGCCATTAAAGAAAAATTTTAAATAAGACTTTTGGAACCTTTTTCCTACTATCATTGTGTTGTGGGTTTCCTGTGTTAAATGTGCATTAATAAATGGGTTTCCTGTAGTATATATCAGTAAACTGGTACCTAGTACAAGTAACGCCTGTGTTAAATCAGCATTTGGAAACAAAAACATTGAACTTTATCAGTTTTACTGAAAATGTCGCATGATTTTGACATTTTTACCAAGTTAATTGCTTTAAACACACATAAATAGATCTGTGATCAATGTTGCGAAGAGAACTGATGTAAAGTTTGGTGTATAGGATGGAAGCGATCCTAAAAAGCAGTGATGAAATTGTCCCTCTTCCACCAGAATGGGAAATGCGAAGGCATGTGAATGGTCGAATATATTTTGCCAAGTAAGCAAATGCAATGAATTATAATGTTCCTGTGTGTATTCATGCATTGTTACTCCATTCGTGTTAAATTTGACATGTATTTGAACCGTGATAACTTGTGTGTCATAAGTTAGTAATTTAAAAATAAAATAAAAAGATTACAAACAAAAAAAATGAAAAAGGTGCATTTCAAAGGGGTTTTTAGGTTAAGTTATAATCTATTTAAGTAAAATCACTCCTCACCGATCAATCGATTTTATATTTGCTTTGGTGAATTGACATAATGGTGGGTGGGTTGATCAGTCAATAGGTTGCACAGGAAAAAATTTGTGATTCCCATCTGGAATGGTTTTTTTTTTGGTTTTTGTTGCACTTTCCCAACAATAACCCAAAATAAACCCATTTTGGTAATCCCAATCTTGAACCCAATGTTGGATTTTGTAGCATTTTCCCAACCATAACCCAAAATAAACCCATTTTGGGAATCACAATTTTTTTTCCTGCGTTGATTGATTGCTTCTTCCTCTTTTTTTTTTTTTTTTTTTGTGTGTGTGGTATACTACATAGCTAATGCACAATTTTTTTTAAATGCTTTCTCAGTCATTTATTGAGAACAACACAATGGCAACACCCCATCACTGGCAAGCAAGTAGTTATACAAAGTGAAGGTAAATACAGAATGCAAGGGAAGTGTTAAACTTGTAACTCGCCTTATGGATATGTATGATTTCAATGACATCATATCTTTTTTACCTGTTTTTGCATTTATTCTTCCATTCATTATTTTCTTTATTCATTTATTTAATCAATTCATTCATTCATTGATTCACTTTTTCTTGCATTCGTCTATCCTTCCATCTACTCATTCATTCATTTAATTTTTCCACCGTTTTGCATTAATTTTCTACCACCTTGATGGCCTTTATTTGTTTTAATTTTTCCACCATTTTGCATTAATTTTCTACCACTTTGATGGCCTTTATTTGTTTTACAATATATAGAACAACAACAAAACAAAAGTCATGAACAAGGCCAAGAGTAAGTAGACATACTTATAAAAATATGCTGAAGGAAAGAGTAATCTTGAAAAAGACTGTTTGCAAAGTCTCCACACATCAGACCACACAAACACTAGCCTTTATCAAGACCACTCTCACCCTGAGACCAGTGCCAACCAACATCAATTTGATGAAATATGTTGCAATTCCTTCAATTCACAGTATAATGAAAAATGCTTTTGATGTAATGTGATACTTTTCTAGAAACCAATTTGTGAATCTATTTCCTGGTTCACGTACGGCAATGGAACTACTTCAAGGGCAGGATCTAGATGGACGTGTTTATCTTATCACTGGTGGAAACAGTGGAATAGGTTCAGTATAAAGAAACTGTTTTGAACTTAGATGTAAAACAATTTCAACAACAAGTTTCATGCATTGACATAGGTTTGAAAATACACATAATAAATAAATCATACAGTAGCACACTACAAATCATGCCATATGAATTAAATTGGGACCAAGAAGGCAAGACATTTCATGAATTTAGAGAAGAAACAAATTCTACAACTAAGTCATTTTGCCTCCCACAAGACTGTACTTTCATGGGAGTACATGGAACAATAAACATGTTGTCTACATGAAAATAGATATTCCTCTTCCATATCTTAGAAAAGCATGTCTAATAATAAAAGAAAAGATTTAATAAGAGCAGGGCATCTATATAAAGTGGAGGTTTAAATGAAATGCTTCATGCATATTGTACTAGCTACTGGCCATGAAAGGGACATTAAAGATATAACTGATTTTCAAAAAGAAAACTGCATATTTATCACTGTTATTGTCTAAGTAGACATGTTTTTTTATTGCTAGGTTATTATACAGCTGAAGCCTTGGCCTGTCATGGTGGTCATGTCATTATAGCCTGTAGAAATGTAGATAGAGCAGAGCAAGCAGTTTCAAAGATAAAAGAAGAATGTGAGAAAAAGGTATTTGTGAATAGATAAAATCAAAATCAAAATATACAATATACAGATAAAACACATAATTCAACTTAGGTTTGTCAAATAATTCAATATTTTCCAGGAATCAAATGGCCATATTGAAGCAATGATCTTAGATTTGGCCTCATTTAAAAGCATCAAACATTTTGCGAATAATTTCAGAAACAAATGCATGTAAGTACGTTCTTCAACAATTATAAATGAACAAGTGAATAGATAAATGGATGGATGGATGGGAGGATGGGTGAATGAAAAGTTGGTGGGATAGATTCATACAGGCATGGGGAAATGAATGAATGAACGAACAAACAAACGAACGAACGAATGAATGAATGAATGAATGAATGAATGAATGAACAACACTCCTATTCACCTCAGCTTTGCTGACTGGGTGGAAGCAAAGTAACTGTAAAAACATCACAATTATAGATTTTTGATAGAAGGCAGAGGTTATTCATAACAAGTATTTTGTGTTATTTATCTTTGATTAGTTACTATTAGGACTGTTACCATGTTTAACAAACATATTCATTATTTCTTATATTTTGGTGCCTTTTTTAGTAATGAAAATTTCAGGAAAAATTGGTGCCTATGGCATGCTATATTTTGTGTGACTCAATATTTTCTTCTTTCAGACCTCTTCATGTATTAATATGCAATGCAGCAGTGCTGGGATCACCATGGCAACTTACAGAAGACAATATAGAATACACATTTGCAGTCAATTACCTAGGTCACTTTCTTCTTATTGATGAACTTAAAGATGTTCTGATGTCATCTTCTCCGTCAAGAGTCATAATGGTTTCATCTGAATCTCATAGGTACAGTTTATAGCAATGACCATGAAAATATTCCCACAATATAAAGCCCCTAGTATCTTAATATGTTCTCATCAGGTGTGGTCCCTGATAAAATAATGTACCTACAAGATATGACACCTAATAAATATACACTTAATTGTTGTTGCTAATTTGCATCTACTAAAAATATCATCTTCCATAAAATGTTCCACTGGATATGCATTCTTTCTATTGAATATGTACCTTTCCAATATGGTACCTAACTGCAAAATAAGTTACCTACTCAATATGGTTCCTACCAAATATATTGGCATTGGTTGGATATAATCCATCCGGGTGGAGTGGCAATCCATGAAAATATGCCTTGCTTTGTTCGCCCTATATTCTCTGTTGTTTGCTTATACTACATCTCTTTGTAACTTTTGTTTCAGATTTGTTGATCTAAACTATTCCAGCAATCTTGATATGTCCCAAGTTCCACCCCCCAAGAAAAATTATTGGTCAATCATAGCCTACAATCAATCAAAACTTTGTTGTTTGATGTTATCTATGGAATTAAACAGACGCTATCAATCACAGGGCATTACCAGCATAGCAGTCCACCCTGGCAATCTGATATATACATCATTATGTCAAAGTGGATTATTGTATAGATTATTGTTCTGGTTAGCAAAACCATTCTCCATAAAGTCAGTAAGTCATCATTATGATAAACACATAATTATATATATATGGAGTTGTTTGTACCAATGCTAGACCACAATGCATCTTGCATCTCAGAAAAGGTCTATGGGACAGTTTTCAGCTAAGGAGTCATGACTGTCCAAGGAAAGTGAGTTGTAGAATGTACCTTCCAACCCCCCTCCAACTACACCCTTAACAGTAGAAATTCTCACCTAAATTTAGTCAACGTACTGAAGCTTGAAGTTAATTCATGTTAGGATTGGGGCGGATCCAGGATTATTTTCAGGAGGGGGTGCACCATCTTCAGGGGGGGTGTGCACTACCCAGTAAACATAAAATACTGAGGTTATTTTGCGAAAATATTTGATAAAACAAGGACTCCAAATCCTTCCAGGAGGGTGTGCATCCCCTGCACCCCTCTGCTAGATCCACCACTAGGGTCTCACAGGCTCAGAGAAGCTTGGATTTTACTTTAATTTCTTTATAATGATTTCAGAGTCAAGGTGCAGCACCAATAGCCTATTGCGCCACTGCAAGTGAGCTGGAAGGTGTCAATAATCTGTACATCAATGGTTGTAATCAATGTGAACCATCATCAGATGCACTGGACAGAACTAAAGCTGAACTATTATGGAACAAAAGCATGAATATGATACATGGATATACCTGGGACAGCTGCAACGACATTTTACATGTTTAACGGTAGAGTGGTTTTCAGGAACACTTATAATAAAATAAAGTGTAAAATGTGTAATAAGGTGTAATACTCAAAAACATGATATACACAAGAAAATGTGAGCAATAATATAGGATATTGAAATAATGAACTACAAGAAGAAATAATAAAGTATCAAGACAGTGTTTATGAAAACCACTCTACTTTCAATAAGCTGAATAGTTTACAGCAAAAAGTCAGTGTAAAAGGTTTTACAAGCCCTTGTCAAACAAACACTTTCCCTGCTAGCAGATAAGAAAAGCAGCCTCGAGTTGGCAGACTCTCAGAGTCTTTTTTCTCATCAAGAATCACAAACAAGAGAGACTAGCTAGCAGGGAAACAAAAACTCTGGATTGAATGTTTAACTTTGGTATATTTGAGTCATTGCCACATCTCCATTTATTTTTTAAGCTAACACAGGGAACTCAACAATTTTAATGTCCACAAAAGACAAATTAAATTTAGAATTTTTTATTTATTATTATTTTCATCAACAACCTTTACATTGTCTAATGGAATAAAGTTTTACCAATTCATAACTTGTCATACGTTTTGTGAATATAATATGTACATTCACATTCTTTAAAAACTGAAACTATATTCTATGTCTATTATTAATAAAGTACATTTTCATATTCTATGTCTATTTACATATCAAAACTGAAACTTTTGAAAGATTAGTGCAAATTCAATATAATTTTACTTATGAAAATATTTCCATTAATTTCCTTATTATTGTAATAAATTCTATTTTGATTGAATTTCAACTAAGACATAACTGTTCAATGAAAGGGAGTTGTAGAATGCCCCCTCCCCCTACCATCACCAAGGCATGGAACCTTGGTGATGGTAATTAACTCTATATTTGTACAAATCTGTTTGAACAAACAAGATCTAAAATTTCTTTTTTTTTTTTTGGAAACAATTTGGTAACCTTTTTCCTTTATCCCACCCTTGCTATTGCTTTCTATTTGTTTTCACACAGATCTCTCCAGTTGATACTCTCACTAACATTACACTTCAATTGGAATTCATTTGCTAGCACATCCTGGTTATCATCAAGCAATTCTTGTAGTTCTGGATGTAGTTTGTTGGCTACAACCATTTCTTTGATCTCATTATGGCTGTATTTGCTGTATTTTCCTCCCTTTTTATGAACAAGGAACCAAACCTCTTGGCTTTTGCGGGATTCTTCGTCAGTTAGTGACATTTGTGATATCTTATCTGTGACAGCAGATGTTTCTTCAGTATAAACACTAATAAATCTCTGAAACAAAACACAGCCAAGACAGTGTAAGTCTGTGTGAATGATGAACATCTGATATATATTTCAGCTAATGCAGTCTCATCATAATTTACCTTGGTTCATACAATTAAGAATTTTAACATCTCTTACAATGTGAATTAAAAAAATATGGGCAATTAAAATGTTCCACAAATATTTTCTTTCCCAAATGAAATTAATTTGCAGTTAGAGGTAATTGGTATATAATTTCAAGTAAATTGTTGTACGTAGGTTTCATATTAGTAATAAAATCTTTGTTGCGACTACGTAAAAATTACATCGTAACCGAGCTTTCAGAGAAATCCTTATTTAGCCTTAATTAATAAGTAATAGTTTTTTTTAATTTATTTACTATTTATTTACTTTTTATTATTATTCTAATTATTATTATTATTCTATCTTATTTCATTTATTTTTTTTTATTATTTTCTTATCATTTATTTATTTACTTACTTACTTACTATTTATTTACTTTGAATTCTTATAATTCTTTCAACAGTTGCAACAGTTTTCATTTATTTATTTATTTATTTATCTATTTATTTGACAGTCAACCAACAAGGGATCTTTCCTTACAAGTAAATGAGCGGATCTCAGAAACATTAATGTCTTCCTTTGAAGTTGTATCTAGTGATGTTGTGATGAAAGCCATAAATAGTGCTCCTTCAAAATCGTGCTCACTTGATCCAATACCAACGGACATATTAAAGAAATCTCTTGGTGCACTACTACCATCCATTACATCTATGATTAATCAGTCGTTACTAACGGGTATTTTTCCATCACAGTTCAAACATGCACTTATCACACCATTGATAAAAAAGCCTGATGCTGACCGTGAGGTACTCAAGAACTACAGGCCTATAAGCAACTTACCTTTCATAGGTAAGATAATGGAACGAATAGTGTCGACTCAGCTTAATTACCATTTTTTGGTCAACGACCTGTACAGTACTTTCCAGTCTGCATACAGATGCAATCACAGCACAGAAACAGCCATGCTTCAGATAGCAAATGACATAAATTTGGCGTTGGATAATCATGATGATGTTATTCTTGTACTTTTGGATCTTTCTTCTGCATTTGACACCATTGACCATACCATCTTGGTCAATAGACTTCAGAGCAAATATGGGATAACAGGTACAGTACTGGACTGGATTAAGTCTTATTTGGGTTTACGAACACACTCAACTATCATCCAAGATACATCCTCTGATGCTATAAGACTGACATATGGTGTCCCACAAGGTTCAGTTCTGGGACCTCTTTTATTTTCCTTATATGTTGCTCCCATTGAAGATGTTATATGTGCTCATGGTCTCCAACCTATGATGTATGCCGATGATACGCAAGTTTATTTGGTAGTCAAAAGATCTGATCCTATACCAGCTTTAACAAAAATAGAAAATTGTGCAAAAGATATAATCAGCTGGATGATGAATAATAAACTTGTCTGTAATAGCAGCAAAACTGAAGTTATCCATTTTTCATCTCGTCATCTTCCAAGTCAGGCCAATCGATCTACACATATTGACGACAATTTGATTTTGACAAAATCAGATGTTCGTGATTTGGGAGTGCGACTGGATAATCATCTTACGATGGACATACATATAAAGAACATTTGTAAATCTGCTGCTATTGCATTGCGTCGTATTGGTAACATAAGGAAATACTTGGACATGGGCAATACAGAAAGACTAATCCATGCTTTTGTGACATCTAAAATTGATTACTGTAATAGTTTATTGTATGGTCTTCCAGAGAAATACCTTGGAAAGCTGCAACGAATCCAGAATTCTGCTGCTCGTATAGTTACAAAAACTACGAAGTCCGAGCACATCACCCCTGTTCTACGCAATCTTCACTGGCTGCCAGTGTCTAAGCGTATCATTTTCAAACTTATGCTAATAACCTTCAAATCTGTCAACCTAATGGCTCCCAAGTATCTGACAGATCTTCTTCAAGCATATAGACCAGGTCGATCACTTCGCTCATCAGCCGATCATTTACGCTTGAAAGAACGAAGGTTTAGAACTGACAGCTATGGTGGCAGGACTTTTAGTGTATGTGCTCCAGGATTATGGAATCGGATACCACTTGAGGTACGTGAATCGCCATCGTTAGATGTCTTCAAGTCGCGGCTTAAGACCTATCTTTTTGAAAACTTAATTTAATTATCTTTACCATTGTTATTATTATATATTTTTAGTGAATAGATCATTTATTATAATTTTGTAAATTAACAATTGATAAATTGTAAAGCGCATCGAGAAATATTGGGATGCGCTTAACAAGAAATAAATTATTATTATTATTATTATTATTTATCATCTTTCCTTTGTTTCAATTATAAGCCCACGTTAAATGCACAAGTTAAGCATGTGAGCATTAAGCTTTCAGTATAGCTTTGTTGTTGTATTTCATAATCTTTTATTTGTTACACATCATTAACCGTTTTGTTCTATTCACATTTATATAGTCAACTATTGCTTAACGTATCTGTAATCTACTGAAGATGGCAGAAGTCACTGCCGAAACATGTTTAAACTAAAAAGAGTCGTAAGGTTTATCAAATTAATCGGAAGTCTGCTTCCACGACAAGCTTAAGCTAAGAAAAAAATGAACTTTGTCGCCTTGAAGGCGACAAAATGCACAGTAGGAGTCGTAACATAATCGTGGTTTGTGGTTGTTTGTCATTCAACAATGGCAATTACTCTCCTGTATAACTCTATGCTATAAGGACTGTTTTTTGGATATAATTCATCAAGCTATTACTATTAAGTTCTTTAACATTTATTTAGTAATCTTAAAATCGTACTTAAAATAATACCCCAGGTAATCAATAACTGATTACGTGATCATCATGCTGGTCCTGGGCAATGTCTTGTCATATATTGAAGCTAGTTAATAAAGTTAAAATCTTACGGGGTCACAATAGATGTTGTACTCTGCGCGCGGATTTCAAAGTTGACTAGTTGCTCGACGGTGATTAGCTATGGCTACGTACTCGTGTATGATAGTACGATCCTCACTAAAGTTATCTCGAGCTCTCTCGATAGCGGGAAGCACTAGCATCTTCTTAATACCAGTATCTGTGCTACACCTAAAAATTTAGCGAGGAAATCAAGCAAGGGAGAGCAGCAAGTCTTTACCACGAAAATGGCGCCAAATTCTATCACAAAGAAAACAAAACGGTTATTTGCGATCAAGATGTTCTGGATACTAGCTGCAAATGAATGGAATATTTTACCATGGAATATTTTACCAGATAAGTTAAAATCTCAATGAATGACTGTTAACAGACGTAAAAATATTTGAAGGAATGAATCATTATAGACGAATCAAATTGATAATATTGTACTAATTTCATATTTTCTTTTTCTTTCTTTTTGTGATTTATTATTTTATTATAATTTTTTATTCAAGTGGTGATTTTGCTATATATCTATTTTGAATTAGTTTTTCGTTCAGATTAAATAATTATTGTTGAAACGATAACATTGCTTTGAATAACAACTTAATCTATAAATTAACACGACTTTGCTTTGCTTTTCTCTTTTCTTTTCTTTTACGTTTCAACTGCTTTTAAGGTGGCTCGCCCGAAAGCAGAGCAGCAGAAGTTACTAGGTGGCTCGCCCGTAAATCTGCTCTTGAAATGATAACATTCTGCTTTAAATAATAACTTAATCTATAAACTAACACGATGTTGCTTCTCTCTTTTCTTTTCTTTTAAGTTTCAACTGCTTTTAAGGTGGCTCGCCCGAAAGCAGAGCAGCAGAAGTTACTCGGTGGCTCGCCCGTAAATCTGCTCTTGAAATGATAACATTCTGCTTTAAATAATAACTTAATCTATAAACTAACACGATGTTGCTTCTCTCTTTTCTTTTCTTTTAAGTTTCAACTGCTTTTAAGGTGGCTCGCCCGAAAGCAGAGCAGCAGAAGTTACTAGGTGGCTCGCCCGTAAATCTGCTCTTGAAATGATAACATTCTGCTTTAAATAATAACTTAATCTATAAACTAACACGATGTTGCTTCTCTCTTTTCTTTTCTTTTAAGTTTCAACTGCTTTTAAGGTGGCTCGCCCGAAAGCAGAGCAGCAGAAGTTACTAGGTGGCTCGCCCGTAAATCTGCTCTTGAAATGATAACATTCTGCTTTAAATAATAACTTAATCTACAAACTAACACGATGTTGCTTCTCTCTTTTCTTTTCTTTTAAGTTTCAACTGCTTTTAAGGTGGCTCGCCCGAAAGCAGAGCAGCAGAAGTTACTAGGTGGCTCGCCCGTAAATCTGCTCTTGAAACGATAACATTCTTCTTTGAATAATAACTTAATCTTTAAATTAACACGGCTTCAATTTGCTTTGTAAGATACAAAGCACAAAATTGCACAAATCGTATCATAAATGTTGTTAGTAAACTGAATGTACCTAACTAAAACAATAACAAAATATGTCCATTAGAACATTGTTCATCGCTGTACATGTATTGATTAGGGCTATAAACTATATTATTAACTATAACTATTGAATTCAAGTGCAATTAGCTGTTAAGCTAGAAAGCCGTTTTCACTAAATGAGTTACGGCTACGTTCATCGTTGCGGTTACGATATCACTTCAATACTATGGTCTACAATCGTTTTACTATAGCTTGCTAGCTTGTAAATGAATTGCATCTAATTATGAACATCGTTTATTTACGAAATTAATGAAATAATAATGTACACAGTTTTTTTGGCATTTGTTTGAATTTAATACGTTTTAGTATAGTTTTACGAAGTTTAAACACTTCTTTCTATTTAAATGTATATATTTTACTTCAAATTTATGTTTATCTTTTTAGACATGTTTCCGTTCTTAGTTAAGTAGCGATGATAGCTGTGTCATGACTCATGGCTTCCACAAGGTGACCTAATCCTGGAATTATTAACACTTTTTACGGATCCCTGCTTAGAACTTTTCTCTTGGCTTAAGCTTCTCGTGTGCAGAGCATATTTAACCATTTTACTTTCAGTGTTGTTTTTTATCTTAGTTACAGTATTCTATAAGTTTGAATTCATCTCGCTCTCGATTTTATTATTTTTCAAACCCTGACGATGGAGGATTTCCCCGAAAGCTTGGTTATAATATAATTTTTACGTAGTCGAAACAAAGATTTTATTACTAATTAGTATGTAGTTTGTGATTGTTCATGAAACAATAACTGTACAACATCCCTTAAATATTTCTGTCCATGGTTTTCACATTTCTCACTGTAATTTTGCTTGTTGCAAAATGACATTCAAATATGTGTCCATGCATTGGTTGTTTTTCAGTACAATGTTCACACTGCAGCATCTCAATTAATGCTGATTGGTTTATGCTATAAGATCTATCTTGTCACTCTCACCTCATCTCCAAACCCTTGGCTAGATGTTGCCAGTCCAAAATTATCAGCCACTTTATGAAGTTCTTTCCTGTGTCCCTTGTCTAGTGTTGGAGGGAACTCAAGGACTGCTTCAGGGTCTGTCCTTCCAACATTACGGAACCACTGCAGTAAAATGGAAATGTAATCAACAATAGGCTACACAGTTTTTGAAAGAGATTGACTCCTTGAAAATGACAGTTTATAGGTGTCTGCTTTGTGATTATTTTGTTCATGCCCAAGACAATCTTAGCTTGAGGGATGAAGGGAGGGGTCTAAAAACAAAATGGTTGAAAACTGCACCCCTCACCTATTTTGATGAGTAATTGCAATTAGACACCCCCAAAGTATGACCATTGATTTTGTATTTGCATACTTTATCTATGTCTACATTTTAGCCAGTCAGCAAGACCGTTTACTTTGCACTGGGACTGACTGGTTAAAGGTATAATAGAAGAATGCAAATACATTATAACCTGGCCCAGTGAAGCCAGGGGGGAAGGGGCTAGGGGGGCTTTCTGAGATTGATTGATAATATTTTACTTTTTTTGGAGAAGAGTGGGTGGCTAGGAAATTGAGCTTAGTCCCCCCCCCCCCCCCCCCCATTGAAAAACTGCTTGGCTGTCAAGATAACTGCAGTTGTCATTGAGTGTTGTGCTGTAATACTGCACTGAAGTACTTAAAAACCATACATGAGTATGCAAAGGAAACTAACTATTTCTTGGTGCAAATACATTATAATTATTTGCTTTACATATTTACATGCTTACTCTCATCAAATCCCTGATTTTGCCTTCTTGAAAAGCAACTTGAAATTTGTAACTTTTTAGTCCTGACTCTGCTTGGCTCTGCTCGTAATCTTCAACTGGTAAATCTTCTTTTACATACGTTTTTGATGTTTTTAAGGTCACTGTAAATTCTTGACCGTCAAAATTATATTCACATTGCCGTGGGATCGGTCTGTATTGTCGCTGGTGGTGCGACGATGGCTGTTTTGGCTGTCTTTTTGGCTGTGAGGAAGCTTCGTTTCTTTTATGTGGAGGAACATAACGTTTTGGTTTATCTTCAGACATTCTACTTTTAAATAATCTTGTAAAAACTGTATAAATAAATGTAAAAACTGCGTATCAAATTCCCAGAAATTGAGACTCCAAAACAGCGTATTGTAGACTGGACCTAGTATACAGGAATCCCAAAGAGGGATTGATTGAATGAATTTGTGAATGAATGAATAAATGAATGAAAAAATAAATATCAATAACTATGAATAGTTGAATAAAGATGAATGATTGAATATATATGAATAAAAGAATGGATGGAATTTTTCAATAGAAATAATGAATGAATGAATGGATGGATGGATGCATGAATCAATAAATCAGTCAATCTTGGATGGTTGGGGAGGGAAGAAAAAAATACGGAAGAAGGAATGGAAACAAGAAGAAAAGGAAGGAGGAAATCCATTTGAATATTTCCGTGTCAAAAAAAAGTTTCAGATGAATTTTTTTTCAAATGCTTTTTTTTTTTTTTTTTTTTTTTTTTTTAAGGAATGGAAATAAGAAGAAAAGGAAGGAGCAAATCCATTTGAATATTTCCGTATAAAAAAAAAGGTTCAGATGAATTTTTTTCAAATGTTTTTGTGGGATACCTGTGGTTTTCAAGGGGACTTGGACGCGATGCTACAAAAATACTGTACTCAAAATGGAAGATTTTTATAATCAAATTGATGTAACTGAAGGTAGCTATGTAAACGAATATTTTATCACAATATTGGCTCACAGAATTCCTAAATACTTAACCATTATGTTGTGTAGATTTGAAAGCTTTCGAGAGAAGACTGACGGAATATTTGACGTCGATATCTGCAACTACAGCTAAATGGCGTGGTAAGAAATTCACATTTTGCTTTAGTTTGAGATTGCCCTCCAATTAACTAATGGAATTTTTTTAGTTTATCTAGCTATTTCATCAGCTTTAGCATTATTAGGAGCTTGGGGATTGATAATTGACGACGTACATGTAAGTACAGTATTTGATACAACCTTGTAAACATTGACCGACTATGTTTGTTTGCAACTCCATGTCTTCTCTGACATTTCAATACGTTTGAATAATTTAATATTTCGTCCATGGCAAAGTACATTTTACCGCAGTATTATCATTGAAAATATACTTGATACATAATGTGTGTGACTATCAATAACAAAACGTAACCAAACGTAACCTAAGATTTATACAGTCATACCGTGCTTCATATTGTTTAATGATTTTTACGTTTCCGGCTCAATGTTTTGAAGGTTTTTTTTATTATTATTATTTTTTTACTATTTATTCCCCCCCCCCCCCCCCCCAATTTTTTGAAAATAGTTGTGCGTGATTAGTACAGTATTATTAACAGTGACACATGATGACTGACTTTTAATTGTTTTGAACTCCTGCCTTCTTGCTTCTTAGTACTACAGCTTAAAATTTTCAAAATGTAAAAATGAGGGGTAGGGGGAGTGATCAGTGTTTGTTTCAACTGTTAGTCTTTACACTTCTAGCTGAAGCCAAACTGCGGGGGCCTGTTGCACGAAGCCTGAATAGCACTATCCACCAAATAAATCCATTAGATAATTGTAAAGAAATTATATGGAGTGGACAACTTTATCCAGTGGATAGTTTTATGCATGCTTTGTACAACCGTCCCCAGACTTGCTTACTTATTTCATTCCATTTTCCAGCATGGTTCAGTGTTAATGTCTTTGTGGTATCATAAATTATTTACCTTGAGCTGCTGTAACCTGTTAGTGCTTGTAATGGTGGGAGTTCACCGCCGAATAGTGGCACCTAACATGTATCCTTTATCAGTAAAGTATCTGGCACATCCCTTGATGTTGGTATCAATAGTCCAAAATATACTACTATATTTACATGTAAAAGTGTCGGGGATGCTCATCGTATCACTTGGGGGGGAAATCATGGATTGGTATCTCTTAGGGTGTCCATCGCAGATAGATGTTTTTATGGTACAAAAAAGCCCAATTACTCTAACTCAGAAAGGAACTTATAGCACTCTCACTGTCTAATGGGGGACTTCATCAAAACATTCAGTTAAGTGACTGCTCAGACATAAGTACTTTAACAATATTTGAATCAAGAATTAATGGTTTGAACCCAGGTGATAATGTTCATGACCATTTCAATTTTAGACATGAGGGCAAAAGATGTCGCTTAAGTAATGTTAAAACATTTCATGAGGTGGTGGTGTTTAGAAATTTTTTCATGCTTTTACTTTAACAATGCTATAGTATTTTATCAAGAACACGATTAGTATTACAAGATTACAATATGTCATGTGATGAGGTATGTATTTTCCCCAGCTATACATACAGCAGCCAGCTTTTGTTAGTTTCAAAAGGTGATTTAATTTTTTTCTTTCACTTTCAAAGCATTATAAGATAATTACAAAGGTAATATTGGGTCTTTTTTAGCTGATAATGGGCATGCCGACATTAGGGATCCCAGGGATTCTAAACAATAATCAATTCTTCTTTTATTTCTAAACAATGTGTATTTTCTGGTCAACAGAAAGGAAGGTTGATATTAAAAGCAAGGCCGGCAACTGGTTTAGATGATTGACACAAACAAGGACACATTTATTGTATATATAGGTTTCACTTGTATTTTCCACTATTTTTATTGCTCTACTTTATGTAGGCATTTTGTATATAATAAAAATACACTACAAAAGCATGACGAAATTTGGCATTGAAGTGTTGAATATATATAATTGAATATCTTTGTTCTCTGAGATAGAGTTCCTTGGGGGGGAGGCAGGGCTGTCAACCCTCCCGGATAATCCTGGAGACTCCAGATTTTGGGACCAATCTCCCGGTCGCAAGATTTCAGTGTCAAATCTCACGGATAAATGCGAAATATTGATTTTCCTGTGTTTTAACTGTAATTTTGGATTAAAGCTAGATAGAAACTAGAATCTCTAGATTACATCGGACATCAGGGCGATCTCAACATCAGAAACGGTCGGGGGTTGACAGCCCTGGGGAGGGGGGGGAGGGGGCTCTCTGATCTTCCCATCCTTATTTTTTTCTGGACAAAAATCCTGCTTTCCCTGCTATTCCTATCTTGCATCCTGCCAATCCTTTTAGGGACCCCATTTATTGTGTTTGTCAAAACCCAATAGACTTAAGGAAAAACCTTTCAAATGTTTCACAAGATCATTTTGATCCATTTCAGTAATTATTCTGGGACCACAGAGTATGTTGAAAATAAAAATTAAAAGGTTAAGACTAGTTTAAATTCGCAGATCTATTATCCTTGAAATAATTACTTTATACGTTTGAACAAATGCAGAAAAAAAACTATGAGGAACTCTGGCAAGAAGAGTCATAAATTTCACATTTAAAAAAATCAATTTTCTGTAATGAAAACTATATATTAACTGAAAGCCCTAACCAAGAGCTTTGCAGCAGTGTTTTTAGTTTTGCTCAGTTTGTTCAGGTTGCTAAGAAACCGCACTGTGAATTTTGTTAAAAAGTTGTCAGAATGTAAAAATACCGGACTCCCTGTGTTTTCTATTGGCATAACAAAATGTCGATTTTCTCACAAAATATTGAAAATATCGGCAATATTTTTAATGTATTAATAGGAAAAGGGTATTTCAAATTCAGAAAAATGTTGCTGTTGAAATAAATCCCTGTTTTGTTTAGAAAATTCGAAGTGAAAAACTTTCAATTACGAGGAACGCCTGGCAAATGAATCGAAAGTTTCACTTTTATTAAAAGACGGGTTTCTGGACTTCAACTTATATTAACGGAAAGCCCTAACCAAGAGCTTTACAATGATGTTTTTAGTTTTTCTTAGTTTTATCTGGTTGCTGAGAAATCGCACTGTGAATTTTGTGAAAAAGTTGTCAGAATGTAAAAATACCGGGCTCCCTGTGTTTTCTATTGGCATAACAAAATATCGATTTTCTCGCAAAATGTCAAAAATATCGGCAATATTTGAAATGTACTTATAGGTAAAACGTTTCTTTTTAAATTCAGAGAAATATTGCTGTTAAAATAAATCCCTTTTTTGTTAAAAAATTCGGAAAAAATATTTAGATTACGAGGAACGCCTGGCAAATGAATCGAAAAGTTTCACTTTTATTAAAAGTCGAGTTTCTGGAATTCAACTTATATCAACTGAAAGCCCTAAGCAAGAGCTTTACAATGACGTTTTTAGTTTTTCTTAGTTTGATCTGGTTGCTGAGAAATCGCACTATGAATTTTCTGAAAAAGTTGTTAGAATGCGGAAATACCGGGATCCCTGTGTTTTTTGATGGAAAACGATAAATGTTGATTTTCGCGCAGCTCCAATAAAATAAAATGCAACATCACTGCAACTGTATGTTCATCTTAATATATTCCTTTTCATAATGCAAAGAAATTATCCATTGGTTTTATTTTCAGTGAGAAAATTGGCTTTTTTGCTGTTTTAACAAAAAGCACAGGGAGCCCGGTACTCTCATACTCAACATTTCCGCAAAGTTTACACTGCGATATCTCGATAACCCGATCAAAATTTTCAAACATAAAAACATCTTCGTGAAGTGCTTGTGAAGAGCTTTCAGAAAATGTAAGTTTGACTTCAGAAATCTTAGGTTTATATAAAGTGAAATTTTGAGAGCTATCTGTCAGGCGTTCCTCGTCATAAAATATACCCACTTCGCCTTTTCTCGAAATCAAAAGAAATTACTCTTGCATTAAACTACTGTAAACTTATAAAACGTCCTTTGCTTACTGTTTATACATAAAATATTTTCCATTCGTTTCCTTTATGAGAGAAATTGGCATTTAAATTGTTTACTCAAAACGCACAGGGAGCCCGGTATTTTCACATTCTGGCAATTTTTCCGCAAAGTTTACACTATGATATCTCGGCAACCAGATCAAATTTTTCAAACATAAAAACATCTTAGTAAAGCACTTGTAAAGGGCTTTTACAAAATATAAGTTTAGTTTCAGAAATCCTAGCTTTACATTAAGTAAAATTTTGGGAGTTATCTGTCAGGCGTTCCTCATCATAGAAAACACTTACTTACTTTGCCTTTTCTCGTCAGGGGGAACCGGGGGAAGGGCGGGGGGCACGTCCCCCCACAAAATAATTTTGAAGCTGGTTTCCTGTGTCGTAAGGAAATGCGAGATGACTGTTATTATTTGCTCTTCCACTGGGCCGTTCCCTGCTAGCAGACTCTCAAGTTTGTGATTCCTGGCGCAAAAAGACTCAAGGCTGGATTTCTTATCTTCTCAAACTCATTAATAATTCATAGCTTTTTTAACCAGTAGCATCTACATATTTGAGTCACATGCAAAGTTTGGATAGCGCGATCCAACATCGTCATGCAAATTAGATCCAACGTCCTAGGATTTGGATAATTTTAAATGATAGTTTGAGAAGTTAGATCAAAAACTCGTGCTTCGTGTTTCATCACGGGACCCAAACACCTCAAAGGTGCTAAAAGCACTCGGCCTATGGCCTGGTGCTTTCATCACCTTCTCGTTATTTGGATCCCGTGATGAAACACTCGCACTCGTATTTGATCTATTACATGCACACTTTTCGGTATCCAAGCAACTAGAATGCATGTGTTATAGGGGGGTCAAATATCCAACAGCGATGCTACCTTATTTGGCAGCTAATAGACTTATTTCAAGTCAAACCAGATAGCAAACTAGTTTTATTCATCCACAGTTGTGGACGGCGGCATATCAAACAAAGCTTCTCGAATGAAATTCCCACATTGTACAAGTGTTTTGTGAAATTTTATTTTGTCGTGCTATAGACCACTACAGTTCGTTGGAATGCAGCTCAACCTGGAGGACAAAACAATGGATTTCAGCTCCCAAGCGAGCACAAATCTTTTGTTTTATCCTCCAGATAGGGCTGTTTTGACGTCACATGCAAGGCATCTATATATGGTGTTGCAAAATATCCTTTATTATTAAATAGAGTTGATTGTCTTGGATTGTATATATAGATAGCATAACAAGAAAGACAACAACAAATTGAGAGGTAAAAGTTGATCTTTATTTCAGTCAAAACTTACAAAAAACAATCATATTATTAATATATACATAAATACATAAAAGAGTAGTTTTCAAAAACCCATGAAAATTACGCACTTCAGCATATCATCATTGATTATGCTTTACTTCATTTTGATTTGTTGTTGTGGTGTTCAATGTATTACACTTTACTACATCTGATTACAATTTGATTTTCACAGGTTTTTGAAAACCACTCAAAGGTTTTAAGAGTGCACTCTTAAATGTTAAGAGTTAATAGAGGTCTTGCATATTGTAAAGCATCCAACTAAGAAAGGTTGTAAGAGTGCACTCTTAAATGTTAAGAGTTAATAGAGTTCTTGTATGTTGTAAAGCACTAAAATAATGATGTTGTTTAGGACTGAGATAGAAGTTCTGTTAACACCATAATGGTTCTATGTGTTCTCTAAGACAGATTGTGTATGTATGCAGTGATAATTAACGTGGTGGTCTCATGCCTGGTGGTGGTCCTGAATTGAAAAAGAATAAAATAATTTTGTTTAATGTATTTTTAGGATTTGACTATTGTCTGTGGTAATTTCACTATCTATCACACACTTACCAACAGACAACAGTCCATTTTAAAAGCTGTATATCAATTTCAGCCTTCTGATTATGCAATCAATTCTTTAGAATTTGTCTGAAGCATTACTTTTTTCAATAACTTGTTTGTAGCTGTGTCCATTTCTCACATTAATACAGACAGTATTCAAATTCTTAAGAATATATCACATGCTATCGAGGCTAAGATTGATACACAGTCAATTCATTGAAATAAATTATCAAAAACTGCAAATAAAATCCTTAAAAGCAAATGACATTATTTCAAGGCTAGAGATGATTAAAAGAAGTGTTGAATACAACTTCTCCAATACAATATTATACACACTCAGCCATGATTTTATATAACAAATCATGCACAAAACATTTGACTGCATCCTAGCAACTAAATTGGTGTTCCCTTACCTCTTCCCATAAGACCAGGTGGTGGCATTCTTCCAGGGGGTCCTCTCATTCCTGGCGGCATCATTCCTGGGGGAGGCATACCAGGAGGTGGTCCACCACGACCCAGAAGACTCTGTGGCATTCCAGGGGGTCCACCTCTACCTGACATATCTACAACAACATTAGCATATAATGATCAAAATTCAAAGCATATAATAACAGTACAGCAGTCTATGTATTAACATTCTGTTGTTTTGATTTTTTAAACATCTGCCAACACATTTTGTATTTCATACATCCTGAATGGTCAATAGGTTGAGGTAAAGGATAGAATTGTTAACATATGTACCATTGCTTTGGCATTTGAGTGTCAAGCTGTAAAATGAAGATAATAAATTACACCAAGTTTCTATTGTTTATCTTTGTATAATTAGTGCTATTTACCATGTTAATGTTTCATCAAATGAGGAAAAATCTTAAAGTCCCACCTTCCCAGAAGCAAGTATTATTTGAAGAAAAGATAATCTTACAATTCCTTGAATCCCGCTTCATGTGGGAAAACTTGGTAATGAAATAACTAAATAAACTAAATAGTGACAACTATTACTGGCATTCATTGTGTTTACTCTAATATTGATATATTAGCATACCTGGTTCTCCCATACGCGGTGGTGGTCCTCTGACAGGCATACCTGGTGGTAAGCCTGGTGGTGGTCCTGGGATCACAAACAAAGAAAACAATAGTCAACTTTCAATATTATCCATTAAGAGATTCTTCTGTATTTAAGTTGAAAATAAAATAACTTTAAGAACACATTTTTCTGTAAATAAAGTTAGTCAGACTTGACTCTATTGAATTGAAATGTTGAAACTGTTTGGGTTTCAGCAAACAAAGATCTATTATCATCAACAGGCTAAGTTCCCTTGAAATGATACAGAAGGTTTTTGAAGTAAAATTACATGTAGAAGAAAACAATGGTTAATGGAATACCTCCTCTGCCTTGGGGTGTCATCATCTGTTGTGCTGGTCCACCTACACCTCGTACTGGTCCACTTAAGCCTAATGATAACATATATTACATTATAAAACGTGATGTGTACACAGGGTGGGCAAGCAGTAATTCATGACATGATAATGGAAAAGTTAGCCGTAAACTATGAAAACAAGCCCAAAACAAGAGAACATGATGTTGGTGTTAGCTGTGATTCATGAAAAGCAAGGCAACATTCGGCCATGGTGATGTGAGCTAAATTTGTCATGTGATATATAAAAGTATTCTTGAAACTTGAAAGGAAAAACATGTTCATGAATTGTGATCAATGATCACCTTTGCTGCCCTAGATGCAGTGATCAATAGCTAGGCTGGTTTGCAATGTATTTATGTTTACAGTCAGCCAGATCAATTCATTGCTTTGTCTAAGAACACAGAAAATTATTGAGATTCCCAAGTGTTAAAAGCAACTTTTCATGTACCTGGTGGTGCAGCGATAGTTGGTACTACAGGAGCAGGAATACCACGTCCAGCAGCACGTCCTACACCAGGTCCTGGTGCAGCATTAGCTCCTAGGGACTTGGCTTTCTCCTATAAAAAAAACAGCAACAGCTTCACTCAAAGTCACATAGATTCATTGTGCTTTGTCGGTATGATATAACAGCACCACACCAGTCACTAAACAATATCATTTTGAATACAATTATTAAATGTGGGAGGTAAACAACTGTGGAATAAAGTAATGTTATTTGAGTACTTTTTTCATTTGAGAGCAAACTATGCTTGTAACATTCACGTAGGTTGGAATTATGATAGTGTTTCATATGTAGCTTCAATATAACTACATTTATATAATAGACATTTTATGTACATGTCAACTCCATGCATGAAAACCATAGGGATACTTCATGGTATCTAATAAAGAAATGTTTGCGTTGATGTACCGACCAGAATGACAATGATCACAAGCTCTTATAGAAACAATGAGCAATCACTGTACTGTCTGGTTGGAAAATGAATTACAAAGGCTACATCGGCTTAAGTATTGCTGGATAGGTAGTATCTGATCCTAAGCAAGCTGAATTAAAGATTTACTCATTAAGTAAAAAAAACTATATGATTTACTTACATCGGCAGGCGGAGGACCATCCACTGTCAATGACACAAGATGCTCTCCTCGAAGTAGCACCAAACCAAGTACTCTCTTTTCCTCGCGCTCTGGAGCTTTACTACTTTTAGGTTTAACTTTCCTAAACTCATCACAGTCTCCAAGAATAATGTTCATGTGTTTATCAAAAGCTAAAAATGTTCCTATAAAGACGCGACCATCTTGAAGAGAACATCGCATTCTATAGTTGATGTGTTGTAACATCTTCGAACTTTTACCAATAGTCGGCTAAAAACAAGAGGAATGATAAAAATGGAGTTACTAACATAAAAATTAGTTATTGTGGTAACTAACAGTAGCTGGCTTACCATTTTGGAGGATTGGATGGTCGAGGAACGACCCGATGGAAAAATTATTCAGAAAGTGAATTACAGTTGTGGAAAGCAAACGTTCTTCGACGTTTCACAGGGAAAACCGCTGGTCACAAACAGGAAGCCCAAATCTGAATGAAAATAATTCTCAAGACCAAAATATTATTTTATCTATTCTAAATTTTTTATTGTTCAGCTCAGAACTCAGATACTTTTTGAACATTAACAAGATTAAGTCAATCTTGATATTCTATAACTAAATGCATTTAACTTAAAAAGCCCGCTGTCCATGTGTTCAGCGGAGAACTTTAACATCAAACATGGCGGACAAGAATGGAAGGAGTGAATCACGAATAGATGACGAAAAACTTAAACAGTGCACAAATAGTTTCGCTGATTATGTCCAAGTCGATGTCACTGACGAGGTAGGGTATTAATGTCTGTTTTAAAACAATTTAATCCGTGTGTTTTCTATTGTTTCGAATGTATCCGATGGTAAACGAATCTGGTGCTGAAAATGGCGATGTTTTTCTCACAGACTAAAGCAATAGAGGACAACATTGAAGATTTACTTGCAAGTTTGGATGAATTCTCCCATCTAGCAGATACGGTAAGGTCTTCTCTCTTTGAAGAACCTATCAATCGTCTATTCACTTGTTTATTCTGATGTGACGAGGTTTGCGCATGCGTTTGGCATCAAAACATACGCTCACAATACACAATTTTGTTGTTGTAAATAACGATCACCTATGTTTGCTACTGAATATTACTTTTGAATAGCAATAATAACATGTTTGCTTCGTTTGAAACGAAAGAAAAAACGTTCTCACATTAATGTCATTTCTCCCATAAGTGTTGTTGAATTCCGTGTTAGTTTATATGAACAACGTTCAATGAGGTATCCCAACGTCCTTATCGGGGGTAGAGCGGCAATTCAATGATCGTATGAGAGGATTGCTCTGCTGACACCCTTTCAACAACACTATGTCACTGCTCAGCAATGGGTTGGTGCAATTTTTGGAAAAACATAACTCTCCCAAAGGAGAGTGACTTTACTTATTATCAACTAAAAAGAAAGTATTGTAGCTTGGAAAGAATGATTAAATCAAATTAATGTTTGCATCATCTCATCATTTTAACCTGAAACTTGTATTTCTTTCAACCATATAGCATCATTATTAAAAAAAACATAATTTTAGCTCATCTTTGTAAAAATTAAGATAATAATAATTTTGTAGTTCTTATATTTTCAAAAAAATATTTAGATTTTCCTATTTTGTTATTACAATTTTGATAACAAATAGTAAAGCAGGTGGTTTTTGACTTGAAAGCTTTTACTATTTTGACAACCGACACACACCATATGCAGGGCTGTCAACTCTCCCGGATAACCCGGGAGTCTCCAGATTTTGGGACAAATCTCCCGGTCTCAAGATTTCAGTGTCAAATCTCCCGGGTAAAAGCGAAAAATTGATTTTCCTGTGTTTTAACCATAATTTCCTCGTGAATGGAAGCTACATGGAAGCTAGTATCTGTAGATTATGTAAAGAAAGAGGCGTACAACTTTTTTTTTTTTTTTTTTTGCTTCGGATAATTTTTAAGGGAAACAAAATGGCGGACTTCAGGGTGATCTCAAGATCAGAAACGGCCGGGGGTTGACAGCCCTGCATATGTGTCTTCAAAAGTAATGTTTTTATCCTAATATTCTATGATTTCTACTTCAGATCAGAAATGATTCTTCACAGATCCTCTTTCTGTTGTTGCCTGATCTGTGTGCAAAGTGTCAGTCACTACCAACAATTTTTAATAGAGTTGATCAACTTGAGGTTTGTACAAGCTTTGTGTACTTGTTTGATATGTTGTATTTTTTAATGTGGTCATGCTTATAATAATTAATTACATTTGACCTCCATATATTTCACAGGTATTGAGAGGGCTGCAACTAGCTTTATAAAATAATATATAATAATAGATAATAATGTTGCATATATGTGATGTCAACCAGGAGGCGGCAGGTTCAAACCCCAGCTAGAGCACCACTCATGGACTATAAAATAATTCAGGAGAATGTTCTTTGATTTATACAAAAAAATTGTTATGCTTCAAGTGTTCTTGGATAAGGAAGTTGAACTAGAGGTCTCATCTTGCAAAACCCACATACTAACCATATGAGCTAATTATGCATACTAATAAATTACAGTTTAGTTGTTCATATTGTACATATACTTATACTTATATTTCATATTCATTTTGTGTTTTTTGTTTTTGCTTCTCTCATGTAGGTTTTCATAGAAAAAGTAAAGCAAAGCCTGGCTGAGCTAGAGATCCTTGTTGATAAAGCCGAAAATGATCTGGGTAGTAAGTCTATCCAAAAAGTACTAAATGCAATACCATATCTTGGTCTTATCCAGGTAATACCATTAAATTCTTCCTGGAATTGTGTTAATATGTTTATAATCATACTGCAAGGGTGTATCTAGAGGTTAATCCTAGGGTGTACTCGCAGACACTCCCCCTCCCCCTTTGAAAGGAAAATTATCATTTTTATAAAGGTGTTTATTTAAGAGGGTCCTAGGCATAGAATCATTCAGATATTACATAATAAAGTGTTAATTAATAAAGACATTGATATCACCCTACTTATCTTATGTCATGTGTATCACAGGCAAATATTTGTGATTCCCAAAAAGGGTTTATTTTGGATTTTGTAGCATTTTCCCCAACGACAACACAAAATAAACCCATTTTGGGAATCACAAATGTTTTTTTTTTTTTATGTTACCAACCATGAACAATAATGGTAATGTTGGTTATTGTGCTGTCTTCTGTCCCAGTTCAATTCAAAATGACTTCACTTCCTTACTGTGACTGTTAGGTTTATCTCCAGTGTAATATAATTTATGCTTCACAAGTAAGGTCACAATAGTGAGTCGTTTTAAAGACAATACTCCTTTTGTTTCTCTGTTATTGTGACCTCACTTGTGAGCATAAATTATATTACACTGGAGATAAGCTGACTTTTATCTGTATCACTCATCACTGCCTTGATGGTATTTAATGTTTCAGAAAAAGCCCACACCACCAGTAGAACATGAACCAACAGAATTTACACCACCAACGATATTCAAGACGTCAGAGTATTTTAATCCAGCCACAAAAGAAAAGTCACTTGATAGTGAAGGAATCACAATGAAACTTGAAGTAGATTTAGAGACAAAACAGAAATCATAAATAGAGAATAATCAATCAATCTGGTTAGTTAATGGAGCCATCTGAACCATGATGCTTTGCAAGCCTCTATTATTGTTTACAGCATTATGAGTTCTTACTCCCATCTCTATACCATAATACTTTTCACATAGCTTGTGTTTTTTAATAAAATGACTATTGTTCCTGCATTTCCAAAGGAATCAAAAATTTTAATATGAATTCATGTTGAAAACAGTTATGGTATAGAGTCAGGGGAAAACATTATTACTCTTCAGGGGCTAGTTGCACCAAACCCAAATAAAGTTATCCACTGGATAAAATTATTCACTGCATAGAATGTCTTTAATATTTATCTGCTGGATAGGGATTCAACTGGTAGATAGTGCTGTTCAGGCTTTGTGCAACCGGCCCCTAGTCTATAGTTGCCCACAATTGTTACCAAATTATTAGTACCCAAGCTACCCTGTTGGTCTTCTTCGTTTGTGGATTTGAGCATTCCCATGGGTGTAGTACTTGGCACAAAAGAACAAAACACTGACATGTCATTGAGACTAGAATTTATCACATATAAATTGGGTAAAGAAGCTGAATAAAAATTGGTCGGTGTAGCAGAAATAATATAACTTTTATGGTTATCGCTGATGCATTTTTTGATTTAAAGGTGACCCACCTCATTATCAGTATTACAACTCTAGAAATTTGTGCACTACATATAAGCTTAATACAACAGAAATTAAGAATTACATGACTATTAGTTATCTAGCTTTTTAATAGCCAGGTTAAAAATAAGAAGCAGAACATCAAATACAATATTCACATTTTATTAAAAAATGATAATCAATGAAATATGCTAGATTCATAGAGAACTAAACAATGGTACGCATGGCCACAGTGATGTAAGTTATAGTTATATCAGGCTTGTGCTATGCTACTTAATAATTAAGCATTATTATTATAAGGAGTTGTGGAAAATTGATGAGAATGTAAATATACTGATTAATAGTTAATAGTTAATCCAAAATAATTTGTAATGTTACAATTAAATGTCATACCAGTTAGTCATTTTATTTGTTTGTTCATTCATTCATTCTGCCCATCTGTCTGTCTGTCTGTTTGCTTGTTTATTTGTTTGTTATTTTAATTAATTTATGTTTTGTTACATCTCTCTCTCTGGATTTACTAATTTATCCAATCACTACCATTATATGATAATTTAATGCAATGCACTTCTTTAAAATAATAAATTTGATTTTAGCCGAAAAGAGGAAAATCTGAGAAACAAGCAGATTAAAAAAACACCCTTGTAGCTTGAGCAAGGACAACATGTCAAAATACTGTAAAATTCTACAAGTGACAAGGCTAGCGTTACTTAGTTTCATTACTTTGACAGTCCCATGTACAGTGCTAAAAAAATACTGAAAATTAATAGGATTTCATTGTCAAGATTGTTTTGATGACTGGTTTCTAAGGAAGTTGAATAAGTTTAAATGTAAGCCTTGTATATATTGTTTTTGTTATGTCATACTGTGTTGTTATTCATTTGTCAATGAACAATCACTATAAATCAAAGCTAGAGTTTCATAGTCATTGAAATTTTATTACATTGAAATGAGATAAACAAGATAATAATCTTTTATCAACATATTCTTAGAAAAATACATGTTTTTATCAGTGAATATGTACAGACATTAGTATGTAAAATAATGTATTTTACGATAAGCAAGCGCATATCTGCATGCATACTTAAAAGACTTGTGGCTAATCATATGTTATTATGGATTAATAGTCGAATATTTTACATATCTTCAAGGATAAGGATATCGGAGCATATATCTTTTGCCCTTTAAATCACCCGCGAAAACAATTCCCGATCTTAAATTTCTCACAATTGATAAGGTGTTTTAAAATAAACTGTAACTTTTTCGAGCGAAACACAAATAAATGTATTTTAGCTATGCATGTTGGTTTCTGGATGAGTGATTTTTGACTAATGAAATATTTATAGGAAATTAACATTTTGCATGATTTTTGTAGGACCGGCTCGTTTATTTGCCAAAACGCTGTATTGTTTTGCCCTTTGCAACATTCGTGCCACGGAAACAAATTTTTAAAGGCTTGTCACTCCAATTTGTTTGCATTTACATTGGCTGCAGACTGTCAAATTCTTTCTTCGATCAATAGTTTAGTGCAAAATTTTGGTTTGATTAGCTGAGCTGAAAGCAAACTGAAAGTTTATGCTGTTTCTTTACGCGGTTTTGTAGTTTCGACATTCGCACTTGATATCTGACAGATGTAAGAATCGCATTATAGTGTCAGATTACACAAGAGCTTGAAGTGTCAGACTAAAACATGGCAGAAACGAGTATGGTTGATTCCTTCGACGAAGAACTCATCTGCGACACAGATGAAAGCATTGAACATGATATCAAAACTCTAGAAGCCATCAGTATACAAGATGAAGCGTATTTCAACCGGTTAAAGACTCGGAAAAGTGACTATACTTTCAAGATTATGTGCGTTGGTGACTACACGGGATTCGGGAAAAAAGGCGGCTTCGTAGCTGATTACATCCACGAAAGACCTTTGAGTTTTTATCACAAACCGACTGTGGGAGTTGACTTTTATGTGCACTTTATACAATGGAAAAATAGCACTAAAGATTCTAGCGTTAAACTGCAGTTTTGGGATGTTGCTGAACATGAGCGATTTCTTAACATGACCACTGTTTACTGTCGAAATTGTGCCGGAGCGATGGTCTTTTGGGGACCTAAAAGCCCTTCAAGGTTAAGCAGTACTTTGCGATGGAGTCAGAAAATCAAAGAGGCTAATAAAGTTGAAAAACCGATGGTTTTGATAGTTGAAAATATTCCATCATCGAAACGAGGAAAATCAATCGATTGGATTGGCCCGGGAAAAATAGTTGAAAGTCGTGAAATAATGGATAGATTTTGTTCAAAGAATGGTTTTCTAGCATGGTTTGAGTTAAATTCCAGAGAAGGGGAAGGATATAATGAAGTCATGAAAAAGGCAGTGAACTTTTTAGTTTCGAAAATATTCGAAAGTCAATTAGAACATCTTGCATGAATAACACTTCCGGTTGGCTCATTTATGTCAGTGGGTTTCCGGTCGGCTTGCTTTGCAAACCACTTCCTGTTTTGACACAGAAACATTCCTTTTGGGTGAATATAACAGACATTTCTGACTACAGTAACATATTATATACATATATATATTGTTGTACAGTCATTATAAATATTAAATATAATTCCTGATGTCCATATTATGCATTGTATGTTTATTTTAAGTGTCCTCATAATGATGAAAAAGCTGATAATGTTAATTGTGCTTGAATGCTTTAAAAAAAAATATGGTAAGCAATCATTACTACGACTAGGCTTTTCTTTTTGCTGTCTGTGATAGTCAAAGGAACAATAATTGAACAACCAGAGGTGTATACAGGATTTTTTAGTTGGGGGAGGGGGGGACGGGGGGACGGGTCCTAATATGGCAATTTGAATTTTGATGTCACATGAATCTTTGGCTTTGAAATTAGGGAAGGGGAGCCCTGTGATGTCCCCATAGATACCCCCTGACAATGCTTTATTTACTTTTTTTTACAATTGTTGGTATAAACTGTGAGACCTTCATGGAATGCTGCCTTGGTAATACCAAATGGAACAAGAATGCTTGTTACACCTATCAAAATGGCATCAATTGTCACTCAGTATCATAATATAGTTAGTCATCATCATAATCATCACCAACAATGTTACTGTCATCATCACCATCATTATTTTAAAGTCCAGGGTCTGGTTGTATGAAAGCCTGGATAGTGCTATCTACCAGATAAATCCCTGTCCAGTGGATGCTGAATTTTAAATAAATTCTATGCAGTTGATAAGTTCATCCAGGCTTTGTGCAAGCAGCCTTAGATGCACATGTCACACACACAGACCTCTGCTGACAGTCTCTGGAATAATAATTATGGTCATTTGCATTGCTGCGCAGTCACCATAGATGCAATATGTAGTTTGGAATAGACTTCCATCAATCAAACAAATAACTTTAATTGGATTGAATCAAATTCACTTTTAGTAGTTTGTGATACCAATAAGAAAGGCAAATTTACCAATCCAAATCACATTTTTGTCCAAGGTGGCTGCACAGCAATACAAACAGCTGCAATTGCATTCATAGAAAAAATCTCTTCTGAATAAAAATCCTCCAAAACACCAGTCGGATCAGACTCTACCCTGGCAATCACAAATGACACTGATAACATAACTAGTTTTTCTCTCATTGCTTACATTAAAGGCTGATTTAAATATAAGAAAATCAATTAATATTGCTATAAACTCCTTACCTAGCCTATTGATATCCCAAATGTTTCTTTCTTCATCATCAAAGAAAAGCATTTCATTGTAAGGTATTTGACTATTCTCTGCAAATCTGAACAAAATAAATATCCATTTAGTTACTAGCAAAAATTTAATTGTTATGGCACAAGTTGTTGTTTCACAAGTTCAATTCAATTTTTGTTTTTTTGAAAAGAAAATGTGAATATCACAACAAAATTTTGAAGTGAAGGATGGCAATTATAATGAATTTTGATGTACGCAGTGGCTGAAGTGACAATTGTTTGGGTACATACATCAAGAAAAAAATCAAGTATACTATATCACTCAAATTACATGACAACAAACCAACCTTTTTCGACAAAATTTCTATTTTTTAACAGTCAGACACTAAAGATTTCTGGTTCTACCCTGACTTACTTGTTAAAATGTTGCACTTTGCATCCTGGGTAAATTTCCTTATAGTGGAAGTAATCTTCAATCTCAAATAGTTTTATTAATTCGTATGCAGCTCTTGGCTCACTAGTTCTGCAGCAAAATAAATAGATAAATAAATAAACAAATCAATCAATCAATCAATCAATAAATAAATAAATAAATAATTAATAATAATAACAACAATAATGATAATAATAATAATAATAATATCAATAATAATAATAATAATGAAAACTTTATTTTGTTTTTTGATTTACAATTGTAAATCTCACTTGTTAAAGGTAATTTACAATTTGCTACTTGAATCGCTTACAAATACACAATAAAAACACACAACACTAATAAACATCATTATTTACAACAACAAAAACAATGATAATAACAATTATGATAATAAAAGCAATTAGAAGTTAAAATCTCATTAAGTAAGGGTTATCCCAGACTTTATTACGACAGCAAAAAATGTAATAGGTTGATCGAATTGCAATATTCATCATTTTAATAATAATAATAATATATCAACCAAACAGAAAAAAATCACAAAGCTGGAATACCCCCTGGACACTTTTGTACCAATATACATAGATTTTTCTGAGTTTAATTATTACATAATTATACAGGAAGCTAAAATGATGTATTAAGAAAGTACAAATCCCAGAACATACCCAGTCAAACACATCTCTACCACACAATATTTCATGGTATATAAAACTGTTCAGAAAGAGAATACCTTGAAGCAACAGCTAACTTTACTTCTTTATCTTGTAGCCAATTTAATACATCCATGACATCATCATATAAGTTTATTTCATAGTCATATTTATCTACAATTTTTCCATTACTGATGGAAAAAAATAACACTGTCTTTAATAGCACATCAATGCAATTTAGATCAATCATTTTGCTTACATGTTATTCAGGTGGTGAACAGAACTGTCCAACCACTAATATATTATCAATCAATATTATTTATTCATCAATAAATTTGTCAATCAATCTATCAATCAAGGAATCATCTAAATCATACCTATTACATTAAACTTACTTTGTTTTCTTGAAGGGCATTTTAACATGTGTGTCGACCCACAGTGGCCACAATGTATAATCTGACAAGCAAATTTTAAGGTGTTATCAATTTATATCTACAAAAATACACGCACTTTGCGCACTTAAATCCATTCCAAACATAACCTAGTAATTAAATTCTCACTGAAATTACCTAAATCAAACACAATCAACTTAGGAAGTGCCTTGACATCTTCAAAACTCATGGTTTTTCATAACAAAACAGCTGAATTTGAATTGCCCTTGGGCAAAAACTGACAGGCGTTGCACGCAAAATTGATTCAAACTTAGTCCCCTGCCACGACGATAACACATACCAGGCCCTTCCGGTCATATGTCTATGATGTCAACATCTATATTTATATCTTCAATTCAGAAGTTGTCTGTGTTGTCTGTTGTTGTTAGCTAAGGGAAATTGTTTTAGGAATCACAAGTAATTTCCTTTGTTTAATATTTAGATTTACAAAGGAGTCTGGTCGTCTGGTGGTATATTGACAAACTCTAGGTAGATCTCATCACAGCCAATCAACGAAGACATATCTCGACCAATTAGTGAAGGCAAAATAAAAACACTATTTAGTCTATAAACAACAAAAACAAACACAAAGTTTCTCAAAAAAAAGATAAAAATAAGCCAGCTATGACAAAAATAGCAACACATACAAAGAAGGTCCAGGTTCTGTTCCAAATAAATTTTAAAACTACAGTGAATAATAGACGTTTTGTAACCCGCTAGGTCCGTTATTATTTCCCATTCCTCACAGGAAACTTGAAATATAAGTAAAATCAAGTTTATGTATCAAAAGAGACCGGAGGTCACAAAGTGAACACAGATCAGACAGAGTTTCAATTTCAAAATTATATATTTTATTTCAAAAAATTTCCTAACAATAATAATTATCATCCTCATAGTGAATAACAAAGTATATTTTTGTTCATCTTTTGTTTAAGATTACGTCTGGTCGTGTCTTGTGTTTGGCTTTGTGACATAACACAGTCATTTCTTGTAGTAAACAAACTGTGACGTCAGAGCACACAGCGGGGTTTGTATCTTCACAACAGCATGGCATGAATTTCACAATGAAAATGCCAAAAAACAGCCATAAATTGCTACAAATATAAACTTTCTTCAAGCTTACACCATTATCAAGTTGAAATTCTAATCCAACGTTGCTTTTGCTATAAAAACAGCAAGTCCATACCAATGTTTAGTCTAAATGTTTGAATGAAAATTGCTGATTCATTCATTGTATAGCACGCATTTGCTGTTTGCATCATGCTAAATTGTTCGAATTGATCGCTTAAGATCTTCGTCATAATATCTTGAATAGCATAAATTCTTCCTTGTAAAAATATTCTAACATTTCAGTACTGATACAGTTCATTTCAACAAAGGTCATCTACTCGGTGAAAGTCGCTTGAGTTGTTTACCACGGCGATTTGTTTTGATCATTTTAACAGCCTCTTTTATCAAGTTTCCTTGCTGTAATAGTTCCATAACTCTTTCATAAGATTCTGTATTCCTAAATGGGTCACAAGTTGGACAAAATAAAGTCTTTAGAGGTTTTTCTGTATATTCTTGATTCGTGGAAATACTCTCGTCCGCGTATTGTTGTTGTTGAGGTGGTTCTTTCTTGACCTTCAGTCGCTCACGAAAATCGAAAATAACATTATCCAAGTCTTCATTGATCGATTTTTTCAGCCATAAGTTACTTGATCGATACATATCTTCATGGAAGAGAAAATTGTGCCGCTAAGAGTAACTAAAAACGGCGAAAAGTTACGATATTCCGGTGAGTTTTTGCAACGGGTGGAGTGTTGTGTTTGTCTTTTGAAAGAAACAAGACGCAGAGTCGAGCACATGGAAGAGTGAATCACTACTGAAAAACAAAGACCCTGATTGGTTAATCGTTGGATCACACGAGGTTATGAATAATCAATCTGAGTTCTGATTGGACAGTTTTGGCATTTGTTACGCATCGATTCGCACGTCAGGTTTATTTATATTCTCGTCTCAAATTGGCGGGAAAAATGCTTGTCCTGGCTCGCCTTTTAGTGACCAAATCATGTCAATAATGATATATGTTATTGATAGAGTATTAATTCAAACTCATACATTCTACAAAGCTGGATGATTTTGAACAGAAGTGAAAAATTTTTTTAATCATATTTTTTGTTGTCTCTAAATATCACAAGATCGCACAATTGTGTGTAGTGAATAAAATAATTGAAGCATTATTGTATAGATGAATGATAAAAGTCACTCAGACATTTTAAACAGCTGTTTTTTCGCGTCTCTTTGTACGGGTGGACAAAGGAATTCAGCACTTTTTGTAAACAATTAATATTTGGAATAATTACTCCGCGTTGTCATATCATTTTTTTCATATGTCGCTTTTTTAGAGAATCCTTTCACCAATAATTTTATTCGTCATTTTAAGGTTTGTATCGTATATTTTATACAACTTGACAAGATGAATATTTTGTGATATATTTGTTTACTATCAATTTTCATTGCGGGTAATAAGTTGCTGTGGGTTTCCTGTGGCTTGTTTGTGTGATTGGTCGATTGATATCAAGTGACATTTTCATTGTCATAAACGTAATCGGCCACTTCTGTTCAGTTCGGTCGGAGACAAAATGGCCGCCAAATTCTCTTGGAAATCAAGTTTTCAAGACAGCAAGATTGCTGGACTTTATGACTTAGGTGAAACTCTAGGAAAAGGACATTATGCAGTTGTTAAAACAGCAAAGCATGTATTTACTGGCGAGAGAGTCGCCGTGAAAGTCATAGACAAGACGAAATTAGATCAAATGGCTAGAGACCATCTCATGAAAGAAGTTCGCTGTATGAAGTTAGTTCAACATCCGAACGTGGTTAAATTGTACGAAGTGATCGATACTAAAACTAAACTGTATCTTATCCTGGAGCTAGGCGATGGCGGGGACATGTATGACTATATAATGAACCACGAACAAGGTTTAACTGAGGAGAAAGCGCAATACTTTTTCCGACAAATCGTGCTAGCAATTGACTATTGTCATAAATTGCATGTTGTACACAGAGATTTAAAGCCTGAAAATGTCATATTCTTCAAGAATCAAGACTTGGCTAAGCTGACAGACTTTGGTTTTTCGAATAATTTCATACCAAATCAAAAACTCGAAACTGCGTGTGGCTCGTTGGCGTATTCAGCTCCCGAGGTTTTACTTGGAGAATCGTACGAAGCGCCCGCAGTAGGTAAGAAAATTATCCCTTGAGATTTGAAACATTTTATTGATACATTATTGGTTAGCTATTATTCCTTTTATTTAAAAAAAATCCTAGGGAACTCCATTCTTGTTTGTTCATGGACGATGTTTATTTGTGTTGGTTTGTTTGCACTTAAAATTTTCCAATCCTTAGGTGAAAATTTACATGGAAATATTTTCTTACCTTATTTGTCAATAACAAAATTATATTTTAGAAACTTTAATATGTTATCAACAGTGATTTTGGTGGAATTGTCAATTGAAGTTCACTTGAGGCGTCTGTAATTTCGATTAATTGAAATTCATTTTGGAAGGTTGAGCGAATGACGTCTTGTTATCTAAGCAATGTGGATTTTCCTTAAAAGTATCCACAAAAATGATTATACAATGAATTTAATCCTCTTTCATTCTTAGCAGTCATTAGAATGTGCACGTAAAATGGTATTTCATTTTGACTTTTGTTTATCGACCAAAAGGCCAAAGTTTAAGCCATTAAAGATTTGCAGCAGAAAATATTGAGCAATCAAAATAAAATTCATTCATAGAAAATGTCTCTTTGATAAAAAAAAGTCTTAGTACATACAGTGAAGCAATTTTTTATCATTTCATCGTTATATTTTCTTCATTGGATTAAAAGATTAAATCCTTCATAAGAAGTAATTTTTGAAGTATTGTTTTGAACCACATTTTTAAATCTGGGAAAACAATTAGCAATAAATATTCTATGTTATCCTTGGATAAAAGGGAGTTATTTCTGAGTGGAATTTCAATTCCTGATAAACTGGTATTTAATATGTTTACTGTGGTATTCTTGTTTGGATAAATATTTATCTACTGTTATCAGACAGAGGTAATGGTAACATGATTTGAACATATGTACAGTTAATTATATTTAAAATGAAGAAGTAAATTAAATTGTGCACAATCTGCCTATTGCCTTGTTACAGTAATCAACCACATAGTTTGCTCCACTACTGGGCTGGAGAAGTGAACTTTCCATAATTTACTTTTCAGTATAAATCATGTTAAAGATGACATGTTTAAAAGAATCTGGCACCAATTTTATGAGTCAGGAAATCTGTTATGAAAAAACGAGTTAACAGTTCTGAACTCCGTCAACAACATGATATAGACTTCAAACAATTTCTCGCTAACAGCCGGCAACCACCAGGGGAATTGATAGATAATTAGAAAATTTTGAAAGTTTTTTTTGAAGTTGAATGTTATAATAATAGACAAAGTCTTGGAAATTTGTGGACAACTCAGTTTTTCATGAGCATTGAATAATAAAGCTAGAATTTCAATTAAACAAAAAAAATATTTTAACACATTTTTCTCATAGCTTAACCTTGAGGTTGTTTCTTATTCTGTTTTCATCCACTGTAACCTTAAACAGTTATAACACCCAAACCCTAGAATAAATCTAAAAATATCCCATGTTTTCCACCCAAAAGGGAATCATGTCATAAGGCATGAATCCTTTAATCAGTAGTTCATAAATCTAGCTTGACACGTATTGAAATTGTGTTTTAGATATTTGGAGTCTTGGTGTGATACTGTTTATGCTGGTCAGTGGTCAAGCCCCATTCAATGAAGCTAATGACAGCGAGACATTAACAAAGATTATGGATTGTCATTATGAGGTCCCCCCTCATGTCTCTAGTTTGTGCAAAAGGTACTTCTTACTAATGTCCCCCCTGTCTCTAGTTTGTGCAAAAGGTACTTGTTAGTAATGTCCCCTCTCTCTAGTTTGTGCCAAATGTACATATTAGTAATGTCCCCCCTGTCTCTAGTTTGTGTAAAAGGTACTTATTAGTAATGCCCCCCCCCCCTGTCTCTAGTTTTTGCAAAAATTACTTATTAGTAATGTCTGCCCTAGGTAATTTTGTGCAAAAAGGCACTTGTTAGTAATGCCCCCCTGTCTCTAGTTTGTGCAAAAGGTACGTATTAGTAATGTCCCCCCTGTCTCTAGTTTGTGCAAAAGGTACGTATTAGTAATGCCCCCCCTGTCTCTAGTTTGTGAAAAGGGTACTTTTTACTAATAACCCCCAAATCTAGTTTGTCTGAAACATACATTTTATTACAAATAATTCTTAGGTTTGAGGTATTTGTTGAGGTTCAAAAATATTCAAAAGGAGGACTCACAGTAACTTAACATTTCCTTTTTAACTTCTTTCTGTTCGGTGTAACTTCTAGTAGTCTTATATTGATGGTTTTCAAACATTCCCAGGAGAGTGAGTGCAATAAAAGGGTCCACCAGTCACAGTGGTGGTTTTCTTTTGAAAAGTCCACCAGCATGGCTGCCATGTCGTTTGTTTAAGGTATCAGGGGACCTTAAAAACCGATATTTTAAGATGTCTTATAGCGCGCAAACTATTTTAGTTACTACTATATATGTATAGTATATATTTTCTTGAAGCTGAATAAATGGAGATTAGAATGGTATAAAAATTGTTTTGATGTGATCTATTGATTATTTTTAAGCGATTGTTTTATGATTTTTGACCACCTCTTTTCGTGGAGTTCCAGGAACACGGGATTACTTTGCACAAACTAACCAATTACATTATCGTGTAGAGGGAAGTCCAAACTCAAAAACAGTGTCCCATTTTTTTGATTAACGTTTTCTTTGCAAAAATATTCATTTTTAAAGTTGAAAATCGTCATTTTTAGCTTTTTTGGGCATAAATCGATAATAATTCACAAATGCAGCAAGATATCAAAAAACTGAGACACCGTTTTTGTGTCGACATGTGAAGCTACATTGATGCAAAATTTCAACACGATCGATTGAAATCCCGTGTTCCTGTAACTTCGAAAAAGAGGCGGTCGAAATCACTGAACACTTATCTAAAAAATAAGAATTATTTTAATCAAAATAATATTTATACCATTGTATTCTCCTTTTCCTGAGCTTCAAGAAAATATATACTTATATAGTAGTACCTATAATATTTCGCGAGCTATAAGGCATTTTGTGGAGATCGATTTGTAGGGTCCCCTGATACCTTAAATTGTCTCTTGGGAATGGTTGAAAACCATCTATACTGTGAAAAAAAATTATTGAAAAAGAAGTAAAACGTTGCTCCTTTACAATTTTCATGTATGAATCATTAATATATATTACGGTTTCTTTCAGTCTAATCACCCGAATGCTGATCCGTGAACCTGGTCTCAGAGCAGATCTGAATGAGATCATCCAACACCCCTGGGTACAGCAAGGGACCACCCCCCTAATTCCCTATGATGCTCCACTGGTTACAGCATTACCCCTGTCATCAGAAGAGCATCATGTTATTGTTGATAAAATGGAGTCTGGCAATTTGGCTTGTAGGGAAGAGATTTTAAGGTAAGAGTAATTAAGATATATACCCACAAATGAGGAAGATTGTATCACTTTTAGTACTATCACCATGTTTTAGCTTGTATGGAGTCCAAAAACCATACAACCCCTCTAATTTTCAAGATTTGTTTAAATTTGTTGCATAGTGACTGGGTGCCTTTGCAACTTTGAATGAATTTTTTTTTTTTAATTTATTTTTTCTGCAACATAAATGATGCCGCTTCAGTGGATCAAGGGTTGATGTTGCAGAAAAAAAACAAAATCCAGTCAAACTTGCAAAGGTGACTTGTTGCAATGCAACGATTTTAGTTGTAAGGCCTACAAATCAGTCAGAATTTGTTTAAAGTAAAGTAAAGTTTATAATATTTTAGTACGATTCTTCTGATTAATGAATTGGGTCATTTTCTAGGTCCCTTCGTGAAGATCCCTATGATCATACAGCAGCTACCTACTTCCTGCTGGCAGAACAGTACCTCCGTAAACTAAAGCTACAACAAGATCTAGAGAATACTAATGTAGCGAAGAAGAAGAGAAGAAGTAAAGGATCACTACAAGATAACAGTTTAAGACCACACAGGAAACCCACATCAAGGTAGTTGATACAAAATAGGCTGAGCGGGGTACAAAGAATTATGCAAACCAGGAACGCAGTTATCTTAAGTTATCTTATTGATGAAATTGTGTTGACAGCTAACACAATGCACAAAATAATCCCTAATAGGCCAGAATTGTCTTAAATATGGAAATGTTTAAATATATCTCATAGATTATTTCAAAAACTATGCACTATTGCGTACTTTGATTTTTTTTTTTCAGTCATCTTTCTGCCCCTAGACAGGCATGCAAACATGGCCGCCCATACATTTACACTAAAAATATGTAATTTTCATTTGATCATAACTCTTGAGTGAATATCTATTTTGAACTCAAACATAGTGAGTTTGAAATTCATTTCTTCAAGATTATTTTAATTTACAAGTTCAAATCCGTTTTTTATGTATCACTTGAATGACAACGCCCTATTGATTAACGGACTGATTGGCCTACTGATTCATTTATTCATCAGTCAATTTAACTTTTTAGCCATTCATTGATTTGTGCTAGACTGATTCCATAAGTCGGCCCCAATTCGCTCTCGGTGTCCGACCCGTAAGCGACAAACCGTTCTTCAGAGAGCGAACTGGGACCGACTTAGGGAATCAGTCTATGATTTATGCGTTCACCCATTCATTCATCAATTCATTCATTAATAACTCATCCTTTCATTTATTTATTATTTATTCATTCTTTTATTCATTCATTATTAATTCATTTATTCGTGCACCCCTTCATTAGTTCATCCATTCGTGTGTTCATTCATCCGTCCATTCATTCATACATACATTCATTCATTTATTCATTCATTTCCATTGGTAACTGATAAATATTTGTTGTGTTATCCGTTAGTAAACCATCGTCAGCAGAGAGTGACAGTGGCTCTGAGAAGTCAAGTGACAACAGCCCGCGCACTAGTTCAAGGAGACTGGTACCGCCTAGGGAAGGACATATTATGAACATAAAGATCCAGGTAGGTTATCTTATTGAAAAAAAACTATTCCACAGTAGCCCAACGATGATCATTTGTGAGTGAAATGGATTAGCTATGTGCGTCTCACTGACTATGAGCTCGAATAAATAATGAGATATCCAGTTGGAAAGCGAACTCACAACCTTCAGCATTCGTGTCTGATTCGGATTTTTTGTTGTTGTAGGCTCAAGCAGTCGAAGTGGACGAAGCGCTACACAGTTCAATGGAAGAAGACGATTCGACCCTAATGGAAAGTCGACGTATATTCCGCTCACTTGATGACTGCTCATCAGGCCCTTCAACATCGTCCAGTAGAGGTTTATACAGTACGGAAGAGCACATCGTTGTACGGCCAAGACAACGCCGAATACTCAACGCGCACATGCCACTAGCAAAAGCTAAAAGCACTCCACTGCATTTGAATCAAATCTTCGAGGAACGCGAGTCAGACTTAGAAGATAGCCCACGAAATTCCCCACAAATCGAACGAGCGCGAAGACACATTGGGGCCATTAAAACACGGCGAAGCAACCGTCGCTTGTCGCCCGTGCCTTCCGCTGGCAGTAGCAGGCGTAGTAGTAGCTGCAGTAGCTCTGATGACGATGATTTAGACAAACACATGAAGAGATTAAACACCAGCTCAAGCTGTCGTCGTAGTCCAAGACATAGCTACCGTAAAGATGATAGCGGGAGTGAAGGTGATGGTGGCGGTGGTGGTGGCGGCGGCAATGGGGTATATACCCAAGGGTCTTTGCGGTCGTTAGAAGCAAAGTCGTCTACACAGCAACATCCTCAGGAGCAAAGTAGCGGCTCAAACCAAAATAAACAAAAACAGACAGATAACGGAAAGACGTGCTCGCTGACACAGACGTTAGCCACCGTACATGAGAATAAATTTACTTTAGAGGCTATCGACGAATGCAATAAGGAAAACATCAAAAATAACCACTTGTTAGGTAACAGTTTTGATCTTACTTCAACGAAACGTGCGACTAACAAAGAGAGTGTGAAATATCGTGTAAACAGCGCTCCTTTACCTGGTAAGCTCCAAGTAGAACAGATAAGTCGGTCGTACAGCATGCATCGAAAAGGAAGCGCTGTAAAGTACATCCATAGTTTTGCTGAACTCGAGAAAACACTAGAGAATAATAATGACAATTTATCAGCTGGCAAAAGAGACTCGATAACTCCAGATGATATTGATAATATAAGTATGAATGTCGAAGTCAAGCGACCAAGAACAATTAACTCTGATCATATACCGGTATTAAGTAGTCCTGCTGTTAGGTCAGTAACAAGTACGTGTTGTCAGATATTTTAAATTATATGCTCAATCTCACCAGAGTCTTTGCTCCTCTCAGCCAGGGTCACAAAAACATCAACTCTACACTAACTTTCAAAATTGTTGGGACATTGTCATTTTTAGGGCACCAAATCATCAACTCTACACTTACTTCCAATATTATTGGAACATTGAAATTTTTTGCGACACCATTTCGTTCTCTCCCGATTTGTTTTCCTTTTCTCTCTGTGAAGTTAAGATGCATATAGTCAATCTCCCCCTACCCTCAACAATGTTGAATGAGGTTTCATTTCATACCAAAATCATCACCGATCATACCAACCTTGGCACAGGGGAGGGGGGGGAGGGGTGGTGCCTCAAAAATGTTCAACACAAACATTTGGTTTAAAACAGACTGTACTAACTAATAGTCCAGTTTCATGTTCTTCATTGCTCAGGCTAAGACTCGATAGTATGTGATATATTCTTTTGTACGAGGTACATCCCGTGGGAATACACCAATCCAAAAACAATATAAATACCAATGGTTTTCTCTTGACTCTTTTGTTAATTTACCTAAAATTGAGGCTTAGTCTGAGCAATGAAGAACTTGAAACTGGTCTATTTTGAATGTTAGTATAACTCTTTCAATTGCAACCAGAAACGAATATTTTCGTCTACCCCTCAAACGTAGGTCCATTGTTTGTCTTAGACAGGAAATCCGAAGAGCTTAAACAAAAATTTAAAAAGATAAACCGGAGGTAGGGAGTCGATTGTGTAGGTGTGCGAAACTGCACCGTATCGTACTATAGTTTCTACGAAAACAATCGAATCATCTGCGGTATCGAAGCCATATCGTTTTCCTGGCACTCGAAAATTTCTCTATACGGGAGTTAACTGATATTTTTGCCCAAGTGTGCAGTTTCGTTTGTGGGTTGCAGGTTAAAGAGGGTCTAAGGCTCTGGGTTTTAGATTGATAAATATTAAATACTCTATAGCTACCTATTAATGGATATACACAAATGGTAGGTTTGCACTAGTGAAATAAGTCGAGACGTTAGAGGAGAAGAAAACTGATCCAAAGGTTTTCATGTTCTTGCGTCTCCGCCTCCGATTACTTTGGTTCCGTTCTGATGAAAACCAAATAAGTTGAGGCGGAGGTAGAGAAGTAACGAAAATCTGTACATCTTGCACTTTCTCCTCTTTCATTTATCCAAGTTGACTACGTCTAGGTACTATTTTGCTTCATTAGTGAAAATCAGCCTTTATATAGGTCGAGTGCGAACAGTTTGTGACTTCTCCCTGAAATAGTAGATAGAATAGACACAGAAAAGAGCATAAGATAAAAAAAGCAATCGCTGGCTTTGGGCTTCTATCCAATTTTTGCATTATGCAGTCATTTTACTACTAATACCAGCATTCTTCGTGAATTCTCTTTCATATTCATTCTACTCCCTGGGGAGTTTAATAAAAACAATTTGCACTAATTGCAATACAAGCATGCTGGTAGTCTTTACGTCATCATGCAATTCCCCTATCTATTCTTAGGACAAACAGCCTGACTTGCATAACCGCTTTGTTCTAAAAGTATAGAATTTAAATAAGACATGATGTTCATAAGCCACAGCGATTCCTTATTGTGCCTTATGGTCTCTTGGGGCTGTCTATTAACCATGTCCCACAGTCTATGACGAGGCAGTGTTCTTATTTTGCTAATGGAAACTAAATTATCAACATAATCAAATATATTATAATACGATACCTGTATAGAGTTAATATTTGCGTTTTCCTCAAAATGTCTCGAACGACATCCCTGTCCCTTTCCGAGCAAATGCTCTAACCATTAGGCCACGAGGGCAGTAGGTGAGTTGCGTGGTGTAGTTCAAGTACGGTAGTCAGTTCACTGTTTTCCAGCAAACACGTCTCAAAAGAATTGTTGTGTGGCAACTAGCAATAACAGCCACGAACTGGCAAACAACGTGAACATCGATGCTTCACAGTTTATTTTGTCAATTTGAGACTTGAAATTAGCGCCAGGGTTAATGGCATTCTCAGTAGTCCTTTTACGTTCACAGCGCAGACTAGGGAGTGTGCGTAGTGTGAATAAATGTATGATTTAATTCGAGTGAAATAGCGAGTGCCAACGCTACAACCGCCGAGGTCATATGGTTGGCTGGGATAGGTGGAAATTTATAAAGACATGGCTTACGAGAACGAGCAACTGTTCTATCCCGATTTGTTTAATCTATTTCACTCGAAGATCTCTTACATTCATTCATACCATTTGCGAGTGAAATAACATACATTTATAATGTACGTAGTGTGTTTGTATTGAGTGTTTATTTCTTGTTGGTGTGGGTGTTGTAACAATGTATCAACAATAAAGTCGTTTTCGTATGAGTGGGAAACAGTACTGTATCGTAGCCGTAGTTTCTAAGAAAACATTCGAATTTTCTGCCGTATCGTAGCGGTATCGTAACTGTACCGCCTCCCATTCATACGAAAACGACTTTAGTGGTGGCCGGTTGATGTTGTTTTGTCAATTTCACACGTTTTAAAGTGTATTGTGAAAAACACAACTACTAACGTAGACTCAGTCTCGTATTGATCGCATATAGACGCTGTCAGTAAGCTGCACACTGCAGGATCTCTTCGTCTTACTTACCCTAGTGCTTTAAAATCCTTTTCTTCGTGCGTCATAAGCACAATTTTAGCACACTAAGTAGGATTGGAATAAGAACTTACTGATATTTCAACACAGGTAGCCAAGCTACCGATTTTTGTATGTTTTCCGTGCGTCATTAGCATAATTTTAGCACACTACTTAGGATTGGAATAAGAACTCACTGATATTTCAACACAGGTAGCCCAAGCTACCGATTTTTGTATGTTCTCCGTGCGTCATAAGCAAACTTTTAGCACATTACTTAGTCTACGTAGGATTGGAATTAGAATACGAACTTACTGATAACTCAACACAGGTAGCCCAAGCTACAATTTGTGTTGAATTTATAAAGAATATGTGGGGAAGAATATCGATTTTTTACACGATAATTTTGCCAATATATTTCTTAAATTCAACAATTCAATAGCTTAGGCTAACCTTTGGTTTATGGACTGCTCACAATGTAAGGCCCTGTTCACGTGAGGCGAGTTGTCCCGGTTGACCGAGATATTTCGTCAAGTGACATTTTAAAATGGTTGAACTTTAAAGAAATGTTAAATTTTTACCTAATAAATATAAACAAATTATTATCTTAAATTGCGATATAAATCAACATTCAATTATAAATGTATATAAAATCACTAACGTCAAATAAACTGACTTATGGATTGTGCGCGCGGTTGTCATTTCTTGCTTCACAACAGTTTACCACAGGAAACCCAAAGCTTATACATCTTCATTGCAATAGTCGATTTGCATGATAACTACCATTACCAGAATGCTTTGTCGAATTTCCTTTGTATTGCAATAAACCTGAAGCGTGATCACGTTTTACCCCCGTGTCTAGACCAGAATCCTTTTCACATTGCTTTTGTTCCGGCTGATGACTATTGTTCCTGTATTCTCGAGGGATTTAAAAAAAAACTATTATGGTATAGAGACGGGGGTAAAACGTCATCACACTTCAGGGCTATTAGTGCAAACTGTTTTATTAATCTCCACAGGGATTAGAATTTGAATATAAAAGGAAATTCGCAAAGAATGCTGGTATTGGGGGCAAAATGACGTCATAATGCAGATCGCCTATTTCGATCGAAATTGAATGAGCAACCGAAGCTAAATATCAATGCTTTTCGCTCAGTTATGATCCTAAGGTTCGCTATACTTAATCAACATCTGGTATCTTGTGTCAATGCTTTCATGAAAGCCTTTTATTTGGCGTCGATAGTTCGAACAGCTTGAAGCGTATTCCCTCAGCAAGCCAACGGTGCGCACATTTACCCCCTCTTTCCATCGTTGCTCCATATAAGGGCGTTTAAAGCTACCACAAGCTATACAAACGTCAGCTAAGAATCTAACTTTAGCTAAACCAATAAAGAGCAATAAATAAACATTTCCTTATGTAAAAATAGTGCTATACTCGCTGAATGGCAGAGCTGAGCCAGCAGTGGAAAAATCTTTTGTTATAAGAATTATTCAAGTGAAAGATTTTGGTCAATTCAATAGCATTCATACAAATGCGTCACTTGTGTGATGCCGATTGAAACAAACGATTTTTCCTTTGCAGGTTCAGGTAAGCTCAGGTATATTATCTCCTATTTGCTTAGTGCCATGCACGCTTTAATCAAATGTGCGGTCACTCCTATTCAAGGTGGAAGTCAGTCGTCCAATTATCGTAGGTTGAACTGTTTGTTTTAAATGAAAGGATTTCAAGGAAGGTGGAAAGAAGTTTGACTTGTGTCAATTAAGTCTTCATTGGGCCGGAAGATATCTCTGGCTTGATCGTAATGCTATAATGACAGAGGTTTTTTGTTATATTCAATTCAAAGCTATAATGACATAGTATTTTTTTAAATATTCGAGTGCTTGAAAACTTCTCCGCACAGGGTGTCGAGCGAACTTCTTTTTCTTTTTTTTTTTCTTTGTCCAGTTGATGTTATTAGTTTTGTTTGCTTGTCGGTTGGGTTCGTTTAAATCTGCTGTAGCTTTAACAATTGAAATTACAATAATTCGTATGACTGTCAAACATATTTAATGCTGTTGTGGTTATTTATTCATTTGTTGTTCAAACAGCTTTTCTGTGTTTTGTCAGTATGATTCTAGTTTAATTCATTAAGATTTGTCTCTCCATAACTTATAATGTCCGACACATACGTGCTTTATATGTCTTGAGTGCTTTTAGTGAGAGAATCTATTAGATGACTTCGTGTGCATATGTATTTATAATGAAACAGGTGTATATTTCCATCAAAACTTTATATCAATACGTGTGGTGTCTGTTTTAATATGAAAGCTTAATTTTATGCATTATACTGTCTCGTTGTTTTTATTATAAGTATTTTTTTTCCCTGACCTGATACTCCGGTGGATCGAAAATTGAACCGTCTGAAAGTAAACTTTTGTTAAAAAAAGATCAAAACTTACCATTTTTTCAACCATCAGTTTTTACAGTGTGTAAATACATGTTTTTTTTATGTTTAACTGTGTCCGGCGTAGTTGACAAAAAATATATATATCTGCATTGTTAAACCATGTATTGTTTTGATTGTTGTCAACTATTTATTGTTTCCATTGTTGTGAGCGACATATTTTGCTTAGTCATTTTTGTTAATCATATATTCAATATATTGTTTTCATTGTTAGTTTTGACTATAAATTGTTGTCATGGCAGGTTAACTATATATTATTTTCATTGTTGTTAACTATATATTATTTTCATTGTTGTTAACATATATTGTTTTCATTGTTGTTAACTATATATTATTTTCATTGTTGTTAACATATATTGTTTTCATTGTTGTTAACATATATTGTTTTCATTGTTGTTAACCTATATTATTTTCATTGTTGTTAACTATATATTGTTTTCATTGTTGTTAACCTATATTATTTTCATTGTTGTTAACATATATTGTTTTCATTGTTGTTAACCATATATTGTTTTCATTGTTGTTAACATATATTGTTTTCATTGTTGTTAACATATATTGTTTTTATTGTTGTTAACATATATTGTTTTCATTGTTGTCCATGCACTATGTATTAATTTTATTTATTGTTGTTAGCATTTAATTTTTGATCAATCACATATATTGTTTTCATTGTTGTTAACCATCTAAATTATTTTACCTCGTTCCTAACCATATGTTTTCATCAAACGCAACTGACCTCTACATATTCCGAAACAAAGATCCATCGCATTAGTTAACAGCTGTCTAACGATGTCTATATCGACTGCGCAGGTCAATCACATGACAAATTTCAGTGATAGAAGACTTGTGGGCTAACCTTCAACAGTCAATCTACTGTGTTTGATGAAGCAGACACCTGCACATCGCCTTCACGACGTCTGCGAGATAATCTCGTGTGCAACTGAACTGTATATTTCGCTTGCAGCTGAACAACTGAAGCCAGACACTTTTCTGCCAAACTGAATATTATAAGACCAGGTCTCTGTACTTAGTATATATAAAAAAGAAATCGCATTTTCCACGATATTCAGTCAAAACAATTTGACTATGCTGTAAAATACACGGTGCTGAAATAAGCCCATCTATGTGGTTATATAAATATATATTTATACAAGGCTGGTCATGGCTACGTATTTTTATATGTGTATAGAATTTGATACAAGATCCACTTCTGAGTAATTTATTGGTCTGCACCTGACGAAGACAGTCTGTGGAACGATTTGATTTATATTCACTTCACAAGTAAGCTACATACCTTTTTCTCAATGTAAGTATGACTTATGATATTATAAAATATGGATTCCACACACTGACAACTGAACTTGTTAGACATGCATGTTCCCATATTTCCAAATGCAATAAGATCGACTTTTATGATATGCACATTTACCAAAATAATTAAAAAGAACATCAAAATAACAAATATAAGGTATACATCGAGCTGTATTTTCTTCGAAATGATTGAAGTGCGCGCACGCGTTTAAATGAATTGTAATAAAAAAGCATTTAGAAGATATTTCATAGTAAATTATATAAAATTTATCGCGCTTTTAGATTGTAATGTGCAGTTCTATTTCCAGCTCGTTATTTACCTGAAAACACCTCAACTATATTGATAAGAAAATCGTATAGAAACTACACAAATCTTTTATATGGCTTTTCTGTCAAATTGTTTTTCATCAATTTATAACAGTATATATATGAAATTTTATGTCCACGAAGGGAGGGGAAACATCGTGTACTGCATTTTAGAATGGAGAATAAGACAGTACGCATGAGACCGTTTGCTTCTGAACTACGCTTCGCTCGATGCATGCGGAGCAAGCTCTCTCTTCTGTGAAAGTGATTTCGCGCGAAAATAATTGTTGTACACCGATGATTTTGTCCCTTAGTTTTGTTCTGTTGATAGGTCCCTCCCCTATGACAACCACAAATAGTTAGGGGACATGCTTAGGGAGAGCGGTGTTCCTGTAGGAAATTCCCCTCCCCCACCCACCCCACCGTTTTAACAACGGTTTTTATATGGTTTCTGGATAGTACCAAACATTTTCGAGAAGACGAGAACCACATAAATATCAATAGGTCTTGAAACGCTCTCTTGCATACAAAAGTATTCGTGAATAGAGGCAATAAAACAATGTTTTTGAAAGTTAAGCTAATAAGTATGTCTGATCCAACTTACTAAGGTTTTTGAAAAAGGTGACATCAACTTACTGGCAACATTTCAAAGTTAATTTGTTCATATTAAGTGAGTCATTATAGAAAAATCTTGGTATAAAGAATGTTTCAAAATGCCTGCTATTTTTTGCCCAAGTAGCATCACGATATCATTGTTTGATGACATGAAAACACTCAAATAACCCTCTGATTTTTCTTGGCAAAAATGTTTCAGACCATAAGTCCTAGCGCTACTTAATTTGCTTCTCACATGTTGTCTTGAGGGTGACAAATTAATGAATAGAACGAGACCAGACCCGCGACAGCTGTTAACGCATCTAATGGAAGCTGGTTAAACACATCAGACATAATACAACAAGCTTTTTTATTTCCCTCACTTAAGAGCCCTTACCACAATTTAAACGCATAGTCGTCTTGGTAACCACATAATTTGATTGACATTTACAATTTTGATTTGCTGAAGTTGATCATTTAGTTGTCTAGGTAACCATTTGATTTGATTGACATGCATCTGCAGTTGTAAGGCTTTCCAAAGTTTTTTATATTTGGTTGTTATGGTTACTATCCGACTTGATAGACATCTACAGTTTGATCTTCCCACGCAAAGCATTTGTATAGTTTGGGTTGGCTAGAAAATGTGTCAATCAACATGCATGATTAAGACTACAATCCTAGTGTATGGGGCACAGTTATTTTCACTGTCACTAAAACTCTTTCCCGATATCCCCCTAAAATCATTTTTGATTGACAAATTGCTCATTGTTTACAATGATAATCACTAGCGGGAATCGGCATTGGTCAGAGAGAGGGGATAGGCCTGGGGGGAAGTTATGGTGATATTTACTGTTTTGTCTTCAATCATTTTATCCGGGATTATAGTGTTGAGTTCTTTATTGCTCCCGCGCCTCGATAGCATGTGATAAATTGTTTTATGCTCAGTATTCATACTCAAGTGATAATTTCATAATTCATTAAAAGAATATTTTACGAATGGTTTTATCATGACCTTGACCTACAGTCGAGGCTTTGCCTGAGCAATTCAACATCGCCCAATGTAAGGGAGACCTGCAAAAGTTTGGATTCTGGATCCCAAGTGTCGTATACCGGATTTTAAATTAAAAAATCCCGGATTCCAGATATCAAAGTTCTAAATTCCGGATCTCAAGTGAATTAAGGATTCCAAAAACAAACTTTTGTGTGGAAACCGGATTCTTTTATATAGGGTGATCAGTATTGGTCCATCCGATTGGTCCATCCAACCATTCCCAAGAAAGTGAGTGGAACAAAAGGGTCCACCAGTCACGGTGGTGGTTTTCTTCGGAAAAGCCCATCAGCATGGCTGTCATGTCTTTTGTTTAAAATGTCTCCTGGGAATGGTTGAAAACCATCTATACTGCACGATCTTCTATCCGTCTTGCGTATCATGCATATACTCTTGCTTTGATTTGAAGAAAAATGGTAAATATGGATATCATAATATCCTGAGGTGCGCACGAGCTACAAGTGGGCATACGCTGTAGTGCTATGTGGTCCCTTTCTTCTAATAAAGGTAAAGCTAAGTAAATATTACGGCTACAAACCCAGCACTCTAATATATGATTTGCTGTAGAGATCGATGCCCCTGCCTTCAAATGAAGCAAAAAACGTAAAGAGAGTTCTTATGAGCTGAAGTCATTCTTCAATTTCAGCTCAAAATTTAGTTAGGCAGAGAATTCATATCGAGTATAGTGTCCAGACTTCTCTTTATTTTATGTAGCTTGCCCATCAAAAGACGCATCGATTCAAGGGAGTGTACATGTGTACCATCTATTCGGAAAACTATGCTACTTTCAATCTGAATGGCAAACTCTTATCCGACATCTTTGCAGAACCAAATCACGCAAAAATGTTCGCTGGCGCACGTCAAGGAACAAAATAAACTGTTTTAATTAGGGCTCACATTTTAATGTCAAGCTAAAATCACGTAGCAATATTGTAGCACTAGTAAAGATCGTTGCCATAGTGTTCCTTCTGTTCTTTAAGAATGTCAGCGCATCTTACGACCAACAGCGGTACAGACAAAAGGTGACAATACCAACGCATTTCACATTCAAGTCTAAATCATGGCGCATTTTTAATTATAGCAGATAAAAATGTATTCGTAAACATGCCCAGAAATGACGTATTTTCATTGTGAAATACTGATACAATATCTCTGATGTTAGTTCTGTCTGAATTCGAAGAAACATTTGAATATATGTCTTTTCATTTTTTTAGAGACAAAAATAACATCTTTTTAAAATTGTAGACACAACAGCCCGTGTCTACCTAGTTTTAAAAGAATACTGAAAAATAACATTATCTCAAAGTCTTTTTTATGCTAAAGTACTATAGTAAAAAATAACGTTTCTTTGTTATTGATTAATGACGGAGAAAAATAATCCTTTGGATAACATGCAATTTATATTTTTTCAGCTGTTTCTGGTGTTATTTATTCGGTTTTTGTTTTCACATGAAAATGCTTTGTTAGAAATTGTCACCTTACTTTGTTAAGTAACCAGGGCGGTATGAATTGTAAATAATGTAGTCAGTTTTTTACCATAGTTAGTATGTATGGTTTTTATACTGAAAGACAAGCATGCAGGAACTAAGAGAATAAGCTGTAAGGTAAAAATATCGAAACCATGTTCAGAAAAAGCTGCAACTGAAAACAGCGATACCATTTTAAAAGCGTTCATCTGCGTGCATGAGTGAGTGCTGGTGTCGGATATTTGAATAGTTACAACAGCAGATGATATCGATTTTTGTCATCTTCTTCGTGTGTCTATACTTGAAAGACTATTGGTGGTAACTGATTCGACCCACTGTTGATGTGGGTAAAAATAGGCTATTGGTTTAATTTGAGCCTGATATTTGAATTATGAACTGACCCAAGTATAAGTGATAGTGATATGTCGTGATTATTTGACTATAACATCTGAATGGTTTGAGGCCAAGAGTAGATGATGTTGATGTGTTTTGATTGTGGCATCAGAGCGTATTAGTGCAGTCTTAAGAAAGATGTCATATGATGGGGCTTCCTTTAAAAATAGCGTTATCGCAATAACTACGTACCTGTAAGGACTACAAACGTGAAACCAAAAAGTTGTTTGTTTATTTGCCTGATTGTTATTGATTGATTTAACTTGTTTATTTATGGTAGTTTATTTTGGTTTTAAGGTTAAGATGATGTGGCCATCTCGTCCAAGACTGTGGAAAGTTAAAGGTAAATTTGCGATCTTTTTAATAACTTGATCAAAAAACTATTTATAGTCACAGTATTGGAATGAAACATGATATATGGATGTCAAAAAGTCTCTTGCACAAACTAACGTCTCTCAATAGTTGAAATGATACAATAAAAACCAACCTCGGGGTTCCACAATGTTCATACCATTCCGAAAACGCAACCGACTAACCCTTCCGCCCACCTCATCCTCATAAATCCGGAACAACTTTATGCAAATTCTGTTACTAATTAAACTTTTTTTCTCATGGTTTCAATGTAAAAGTCCCGTGTTCAAACTGGTTCGGCATAGTGATCATTGATCACGTGATATGTTCTTAATTAAAAAGACGTCATGCATATTTGTCATATTTTCGTGACCACCTGTATGTGTTGGAAACTAATTACATAGACACGTGCCTTGTAGACAGTAAACTACTTGACTCTCTTTATTTTTGGATACACTATAAGTTTAGCAATGGAACGTTTTTAAGAAGACGCAATTGATCGATTACAGAAAGACCGTTGCAGAGAATATTGTACTTTAGTTAAGCTTTTGACCGTTGTTCGTGTTCTTTTATTTATCTATCGGCTGCATAATAGTGAGCGCTCGCCAAGCTTCGCCTGATGCTAACCCGGGACCGTTGGCAGGCACGATATTAAATGTATGCAGGCAAATAGCTTGTTTTTACTTTTCCACACAGATTTTGTCTTTTCTTTGTCTTTATCTTTCTTTCTTTCTTTTCGTTTTTTTTTTTTTTTTTTTTTCATCCTGTTAAGGTGGCAGCAGGTTGTGTTTGTACTTGACAGGTTAAAAAAATGATTAAAAGATATCTATTTCGTTTGAGAAATTTATTCTCAAGAGTCCATTAACTGTGTCCCTCCTGGCAAAGCTGACACTAGCTACTATTATGGATAGTTCGACTGGTGTTACACTGGACAGCTCTCCACCATGTGTCTTGCTAGTTACATGTGTGGAGCTATTTTGGCACATTCTTTTGTCCTCATAGTCTTTGACTTCCGCTATCACTGAATAAAATGTGGCGAACACGTGTCACGTGTCACGTGACTGATGCATCTGGTGTCTGAAACAACCTGTCAATCATCTTGTTTGACATCTTTGTTGGTACATTGATATACCATTGTATTTTTTACAGATTGATAATTACGCTAAAGTAGATACAAGAGAAGTCGGTTATCCGACCGTCTTCAAATTCTCTCTGTTGTGCGTAACTTAATTTGTCATAGTTTGAAACACCAGTCAAAAGGAGTATTGATGCAAAGTGGCAGAAAGGGGGAAAAGCTGTGCGCATCGCTGTCGACGTCCTGGAAGAATAGCTAACTTTAAGCTAAAGAAATTGCCATGGTTAAAAACTCGACTTTCTTTTTTGTGTTTCCACCTGTCAAAAATAGACACAAAAATTGTGCCACAGAGTAGAACGTGACAAAGTTTCTAGATAATAATGTATATATTAAGTCACTGGAAATCAAATTCGCGATTTATCGCACCGCAGGCGCTAACTAACAGTGCAATTCACATTTCTTAATTTATTCAGCTTATTAATCCCAGAGACTATCTGAAAATACAATACAATACAAGGCAAATATTTTTGACAATGATCCCAGCTTCAGTACTAATGACTTGTATGATATCCTATCAAAATGTCGTTAATGTCGGGATTATGACTTCATAATTCAAAATTGCTGACAATAACTGTGAAAAAATGACATCGATGCCAGCTTGAAATAGCCTGTTGAATCTACGAGTGATATTAAATTACTTAAAACAACAATTATCAAAAGCAGCAACCGCACATGATTAAAAAGAAAGAACGGTTCGGCACATAGTGTATGTGTTTTTGCCACCTTTTTATTACTGAGTCAGAAAAACGTTTACTTCATATAAACATCGTGGGCCGCGGTTGTAAGAAGTCAGTCAAGGCAGCGCTATGCATTGGATAAATTTCTAACAGATAAACTGAAAATAAAATTCATTGGAGGGAATAACATTTATCCGGTAGATAGCGCTATCCGCAGGCTTCCTACTCCCGGTTCCAGTATAATACTGGAGAGATTTCTAGAACTGAGAATCTTGAGCACCGTTTGAAAGATTGCAGAGCATTGATGGCATGCTCCTGAGTTTTGATCGATCTCCCGAATATTCCTAACGCATATCCTAAAATGCTTTTAGTAGAGCGCTCTAGGAGTACGATTCCCTGCGACTTATTTCATTTTAGAAAGCCGTTTTGAAAATCGCAATTTATTGAATTATAGTTTACAGTGAGGACACCCGACACACTTGTCTTTATTTAGCTTTTTATTTTCCGAGCTTTCTACTGCTTCAAATACTCTAAAAAAGTAGGACTGAACTCAAATTCACTGAATTATCAAATGCAAATGTTTTCAAATCGATTCACTCAAAGGATGCATGTTAAAAAAAGTGTCAAAAAAGCACAAAGTGTTCACGGGTCGAGTATCCTCACTGTAATGTCTGCACTTTTTGGTCAGATCTACTGCGGGAAATATTTATAGTAAAATACCATTTATAATAATGAATTGGTGTTTATGTTATTTATTGCAATTTATTGTAAAAATGATTGATTTTGTCATTGTGTACGCTAAGACCAAAACTTGTACTAAAGTGAAAAAACCACGAGAGGTTGCAAATATAAACGAATCACATTCAAACAGATCATTCAAACGAAGCATTCATTCATTCAAACTACTATCTGAACCGAAAATTAAAAAAAAAATCACACCTGCCAAATTTCACGAGCTCGTGTTTATATGCAGTTACACATTTCGAATAGCTGCGAGTTTACACGGTTTAATGCATTTAATGCCAATCATTAGATTTTCTGGGTCTTCAGTTTCAGCATATATATATGATTTGAGAAAAAGTGTGCGTTTTAGCGACATTAATCGACTTCAAATCGGCACTGATTCAATTCATTTCTATTAAAAGCTTGACGACTATCGCTTTTTTAGTTGAACCTACGCCCCTAAGACCTCAAGGTACCATTTCGCCTGACCGCAAAGGACTCTGGTATATGCCCAAAACATCTGCTTCATTGATGGAGGGCGATATTGGCGCCTGTAAAACAACAACATTGTCTATCCTTCTTTAGCTTATCAAACAGGCTATACCGCGTGGGATGTTCATTTGCCTGCAAAAAGCTAAGAGCATGCTATTTACGGCAATTTTCAAAGATGTTGGCTACCAAATATGAAACGTGAGGCGTTGATCCTACACCTTACTAGAAATTGACAAATGAAAAAGAACAATATTACTACAAACATATTTGTTGAAAAAGCATTCCATTTCAAATCATTTTTAAGTCAATAATTTATATATCATACATTGCATATCATCAGACATCAGATTTTAATTTTGCAGAGGCGAAATAACCATATTAGGGACTAACTTTTGTGAAAAATTCCCCACAAAAGCGAGAGGTGTTCAAGACCTGACAGGGACAAAACCTATTCTGTGTCTTTCACTCGAGTCAACTCGAGTTAAACGGCGCGATGTGCTTTTGCTTTAATAATTGTTCGGCAATGTGAATAATAATGTTTAGTATGTTGGTAAATGACGTTTTGTTGGTATTTTTCAAGCTGCATAAAAAGAAACAGCACCAGATATCTAGTGGCCTATCCATTTGGCTCCGAGGCCTCTTAAATTCAGTTACATATTTCACAAAGTGCATGGATCTCATAGTATGCAATTTTTGTTATCACGAGCACATTTTGAGTCTTAATTTCTAGGAGAAAAATCGAAAACATGAGCATGCAAATTTACTTTGACATTTTATTTGGACAACCGTTCTGAGAATTGCTGGCGAATATGTTTTCCCAATTTGAGTAAAATGACAGCAACATTGGCATCACAGCTACGCAAAGTCATTAAAACGAATCAGGTATTGAAGTGTCTGCTTTTGTCACACAGTGTATGCTGTAAATTTAAAAAATGTTTTTATCGAATGCATAAAATAGATAATTTCAAAAATCTGCGTCAGTAAACGTATACGCTGGGTATTTTTGAACACACGATATCACGTGACTAAATCATATGCTATTACAAATCGATACACACATAACTTCAAAGAAATTGTCTTGTTTGTACAATAAACTGGGGCTGTGTACACCATTTAGTACAATTCGTTAAAGCCTTTTATGGAAAAACAAAAGAATGCGCTTGCTATATGACACGTTCTATCATTGGTTAATTTGAAACTCCAACCCTAAATTCATAATCAAAACCAAGTTCTAAAACTGAACGTCAGGTATACGTTGCAATGCAATGATTTTGGATGTAATGTATTCCTAGTCTCTAAATAACACAGGTACAGTCCACGTTGTTGCAATTAGTTGTGAGTGAAAACCGCGCCAATCTTGCAAGACATCGGCTATATATATAGAGAGAGATATAGATTATACCAACAGATGTGTACATGTGCGCATGCAGCCACCAAATGAAACATTTTGTGGTGTGATTTCATTTTACCAAATTTGTTTTATTTGAGGTTTCAGTGTAATATAAGAGCCTTCTTAGAAACCGCGTCGACTAACACTTCTATAAAAACACCCTTTCAATACTAGTACATGGAAACCTCATGCATTTAAATCTCCAGGTGACTTGTATAGTATACATATTTGTACAAATATCTGATTTATCACTGAAATACAAATTTACACAAACATACTGCATTAGTCAATTAAAGTGTACATGTAGTCACCAACAAACAAGAAAACAAACAAACAAACAACCGAACAAACAAACAAACAAACAAACAAACAAACAACCGAACAAACAAACAAACAAACAAACAACCGAACAAACAAACAAACAAACAAACGACCGAACAAACAAACAAACAAACAAACAAACAAACAAACAAACAACCGAACAAACAAACAAACGAACAAACAATAAACACACGGACAAAAAAACCCGAACAAACACACAAACAACCAGACAAACAAAAACAATAAACAAAGCCGTACACAAAGTCGACAAAGGGACAAAAAAACAACAACAAGTAAACAAACATGCAAACAAAAAAATAGACATATAGACAACATTTTCATTGTTATTATTTTTTCATTAAAGCTGTATGTGTAAAATGCTACACATGTATTTGTTAGTGCGAAAGAAGCCTTGTTATATGGAGAACTATACCTAAAGTTCACCGGTTTTTCGTGTCTAAATATCAACATTTCACAATGCAATGGCGAAAATGGTACAATTTTTTTACATTTTTAAGTTTTCCTAATCTAGTAACCTGCACATTGATAAGGTTTTTTTTTATTTTGTGAAATAATGAGCAGTCGTAGTTCCGGAGTAATTGATGAATTCATCAAATACCTTATTTACGGGCTTATTATCATGTCAAAAATATTGATGAAAATTGGAAGCGAGAAATCATCAACATAACAATGTAGTGACAGATGTTCATTTTAGAGTTAGGAAATGATTTGAATGGCGATCGCGACAAATATGGATGCTTAACTGCCCGCGCGTTACGTTAAAAATACAAAAAAACGCGCATCAAGACTGAGCAAAGAGACTTCTTGTCTACTGAAAATAAAAAAAACCAACTGTTTTTGTGATGAGATTAAAGCATGCAATTTTCCGTTCTGAAATTAATGAAATCAGGAACTCCATTTCATTACGTATTGCATTTCAACAAATTTCGCGCCTTTAAATCGAGGGCCCAAGCTAAAAGATATTTTTTGTTGAATGATAAATAACATAGAAATTTCCGTTCACGGAGGACTAATGTCATTTAGTTTGATTTCGTCATTCCTCTGACATGTTTTCGTAATGAACTATTTTCTCATAAGAAAAGCTTTATTGATTCATCTAGATGGGTCAGATTCCGGTCTTGACTATGAGCTAAGTGAATAATCAAAATGATGGGAAAATTAGTATTTTCACCGCTAAATTTGATTGGCTCATTGTAGATAAAGATACGTGCTATACTCAGGTATATTTTCGAAACAATTTTAATGCTTAAAAATTACCAAAAACAGACCTTGAGAAATTGGATTCTGATATCATTTAATGTGATCGCGAATAAATTCTGAGGAATAATCAGGAAAACCACGTTTTGAAGATTTTGTCAGCTAAATTCTCAATATTACCTTTTACATGGCATTTTTTACAATTTCAGATTGTTTTGATTTTTGATAAATAAGGAGCTGCAAATTAAACTTCATACTATTTTCGAATGCATTTCGTTGGCGAAAAAATCTCTTTGCTTTGTTAAAAAAAGAAGGTTTATGTTTGCAAATTATTTTCTTTCCGGAGCATTCTAGTATCCAGTTTTACTGCGCAAAAAATCGATAAATTTATTTTTTCATTAAAAAGAAATACAAATTTTTTCGATAGCGCAGAAATTGAGTACAACGTTTGTACAAAATAGTTCAAAAGTAAGATATTTGTATTATGTTTGATAAAAATCGGTTCACCAATTTCTCTACACTGCTGAACAGTTCAATGAAAATGTTTTTTAATATTTTGTTCTTAAATTGCCTTAAGATAATGAACGATTGATGAATAAGGAAACAGAAATGACTTGAATATATTCAAATCCATATATCAAGGTAGTTAGGGTTTGGTTATAAATGAATGCGGTAATGATGAATTCAGCAAGTCAAACATATTATACTCGGTATCCACGATATAAGCAAGCTATAATACCAAATGCCAATAACACTAGATAACATACAACATTAATACCGTCTCCTCGTAGCATTTCCATGACAACGTACTACACCTCGATAAACAAAAGGACATTTGTGACAGAGAGAGAGAGGCAGATGCTATTGCTACCATTCCAGTTATTCCACTCAATTTACGCCACACATTTTAATAATTTGCGCAGTTTTGAAAACATGTCGTTATTTTGATATATGTCGTATCCTAAAGCTGAATCGAGACTTTAAGAGTATAGGACCTTGATAAACTAGTGACTGCGATTATAAACATTAATAATACTGCCTTTCTCATTCTGTAACCATGACGACCCATCACACCTCATTGTACTAAAAAAAACATTTTTAAATCATGAATATGTGATAGTGCGCTGGCAGATGTAAATAATTCACGAACTGGGATGACAAACGCGGAGCTTGTGTTAATTAATAATAGTGCACAGCCCGATTGCAGCTGTCCTCTCCATCGAAGTTCCCGGATGGACAGGTGCAGATTCGACTGAAGGCTTCATGTCAAAGCTTGAATGAAAGGCGGCTTACAAGAACACATACAGTTTTTCGTCAAGATTTTGTACACCGTCAACAACTTCAATGAAATTCAAGCCAGCTATGAACCACGTTCAGTACAGCGGTAGGCGTTTATTCTTTAAACATCCAGTGGTTTTACTCTTAACCAAAAATAGGATTTTTTCATGGGGTAATTTTTTTTGTTGCGCTAGTGTGATTAGGATTCAATTTTTTGTGTCAGGTATTCTAGTGTGCTCATTGTTTTAGCTCGTCATTGTTGGGCTATATTATGTAGAGGTTTATGTTTTTTTATTTTTTGACAGGTCAATGTACGGTTTGAAAATCCCCATCTATTGTGTAGTATAAGCTATGATTATGGTTCACTCTATGTCAAAAGCGCGCTTATCACACAGGTCTATCTGGCTAATGTATATATGTATATGTAGATATATTTATGTATGTATTTCATGATGGTGTTTCCCATTTCGCTGTGACGAGGCAGATGTTTGATGATCGTCTCTTTACACATGCATTCTACACGTGCCTGTATTAACCAATCACCGACAGGCAGCTATTTCATTGTATGTTTTTTCGTTAAGTGTATTTTATTTCGAGCTTATGCACTGAGGGACATGATATTGTTTACGTTTGTCCTAAGGGTTGCGTTCTCAACTATTGACTAGGCTCACTTAAATTGTACTTTTCTTGAAAAGTGATATACTTTAACTTTTTTTTAATTCCATGAAAAGTAATATACAATATTATCATTTTATGAAATATCTCTTGAAAAATTTGTTTTCATATTTTTAGGTGTTTTTCGATCAAAAACGCATCGTTATAGCATTTTTAATGGATCGTCTAATGTATATGGTTATTTAGCAATATTTGAATTGATTCTCACTTTTCAATTCAATGTTTTTCAAAACATGTCGTTAGCTTTTTTTAATGGATAGACTAATGAATTATTCACATGTGTACCATGACATGAATTAAATTACACAACTGAGTTATCCAATAATATTTTTGTTTTTCATTCATAGTTGTTTCGCGCTATCTTATTTAACCATTCGTTGACTAGGTGTAGACTATTGTTTAAATAGCTGTAGGAACCAGTCCCCAGCGGCCAAGGTGTGCACCTGCTATTTCAAAGTCCCGGATGTACAGGTGCTTTGCTGGAATATTTTACTGACACCTGACCCATTTTCAATTAAAAAACATGTTATCGTCCAAGTATATCGCATACACCGTTATTGTGCTTCAATATAACACCATATTTCTCCCACCAAAAAAAAAATCTCTAAGAAACGGAGAAACCTGTTGTAGGAAAATTATCAGAGTATATTTTCAAAAATTGCACCAACTGATATTAAGAAAAAGTTGTTTTATTAAATGTTGGTTGTCGTCACAAAAAATACGTAGCCTTCACATCCTGTCATGGATTTTAATGTGCTCTTTCAGTAGTAAACAATAGGAATTTGGGTATTAAACTCATGACGCTCGGAACAGGAATCGAAAACAAAACGTATTATATTGAAAATCCACGGTTGTATAATTGTTGTAATGTTAGGGAGTGAAGTCAGTGTGAAGACATACCCATTCTTTAAATTTTATTGGCGTGTTTTATCGGGGTAAAGGTGGGGGCCACGTGCCCCTATATCGCACTGCATAATTAATACCAGCTGACCACGTGATCATATCATGACGTCACAACAATAATATGGCCGTGGTTTTCAATGGAGTACAGTCAGTGTTAGTGACGACTCCTGAGTTCTTTGCTTGTTGAATCTCTGTAATGCCGGCTGTGACATCAGGTAATATACTTAGGATCTAGTTAATTCAGAATTGTGACTTTTTATTTCCATTGTGCTGGAGGTTCAGTAAATTTGGGGTTATTTTTGAAGCACATTTGTTTATGAAGTCTGGTGTATGTCGTTTAATTTAACTCCTTCTCCTTTACGATATTAGCCTTCGGATTTTCACACAATTCTGTTGTTTTATTTAACTGTTCTTTGCATGGTATAATTCTAAGTTTTCTTCTACATTTTGCTGGCGTTTGCTTTGCAAAATTGTCACGATTCCCTTCGCTTCTCGTTCAACGAATTGTTTTATTATTTATTGATAAGATTTCGTCTGTAGTGGGGTTTGCGGTCTTTGGACGAAAACGGTTGTTTCTAAGCTAGATTGAAATAATATGAAAACCGTAAGAAAATCGAGTAGATGTCCTGAGTATTAAATATAGCTGCCATTGTTTAAAATTGTAAAGCTTTGAGCGTGTAAAATAAGTTGGCTTGCATTAGCAGCTGAACTATAAAAGGCCTTCTTTGTGTTTCGCTAAACTTGCCTCTTTTGTCAATATCTTCCTTGTCTTTAAGCCTTAACCTGCTTACAAAGTGTACTTTTGCTAGCCAGTTAGCAATTTATCCATGTTTCGTGATTTACACACGATAGGTTGTGGTTTGTGAAAAGCTGCGAGCGAAAAAATGACAGATTATTAATGAAGTAGCATCGTGTGTTGGTTTCACGACTGTTCACAAGGGCGGATGAGGCCTTTCATGTTACAACGATATCGTTTAAAGGACTGATTTACAAAAACTGTCTTCATGTATGTGTAATTAAGTAAAAGTAACCAAAAAGCAATACTCAGGGCTTTCTTTCTGCCAACGGAAAAGACTTGTAGACAAGTCCCACGCTTGTAATTGAATTTTGTGAACATCTGCTTTGCTTGTGTTGCGAGCTGTTTGGTCAACTGAGAAATATTATGAATTTATTTTATTTCTACGTAAAAAATACTATTTTATTAATTTCCATCACTTATCTATACAAACTTATTGACTTTAAATTTTACATGGTAGTTTCTGAGTGAGCTTCTTTTTGAGTTAAGGAGCTTTTTTGTGTGCTATTTATAAAAGTCTTCAGTGGTTTAATATACATTTGTGTATAATTATATTATTTTGTAGACTTACGAATTTCAAATTATTTTATACCATATATCGTAGTAAAACAATCATATGGAGATTTTGACTGCACGCTGCTTAACAGCAATAGTTCACAAATGTAGGTGCCAAAAACTCTGGGTAATAGAACATTTGAAATCTTAATACTTTAATTTTAAAGATATGGGCGATGGTAGAAAAAGACCATTCGTCCATAACGAAAATCTGTGATCTAAAAATATTACTATGTAACTTGTATTTTTTGTTGTGCACTAACACTTTATACATGAAATAATGTTTTATCATTCGTCAAGTTCATTTAATTTCATGTCCTTGAGATTGGACCATATGTTTTCTGAAAGGATTACAATTCACTCAGGTGAAATATAAATTTATTCATAACTTTGAATGTTATGGTCCATTTAATATAAGAATAACACAAAATGTATACACCATTATGGATTTAACAATCAACGAACTCCCTAGAGATTTCTCATTACAAAACTCTTTTATCAGATTTTATCTTGAACTCAATCACAGCAATTTTTGATGATGCTAAATAATGAGGCTCTAAATATGTAGGATTTATTTTGACAATTGGATTGAATTTTAAATTATTTCATTTTGTTAGTAAAAATGGATATTATTCTAAGTGAGATTTCGCGTAAAGCCAATGTTGAATAATGAGTCTTTTATTAGAATTGTATGTAATTTATCATTTCATTGTAAGAAAACACACAGTTGTAATATTTTTGTCAGATTTTGCCTAAAGTCAATCATTGCAATCAACGAGATAACATTTATGAAATTACTTAAATTGGGAAAATGTTTATTTTTTTCAGTAAAATTTAATTCCTTTTCATTGCAAAAGATTTAACACATAAAACTTCTAAAGAGACAACAAAAAAAAAACACAAAATAATCAACATTATTATGAAATAGAAGTGCTTATTATAATTAATAGATAAGCTGAGTAAATAAATCTGTCATCTTAAAAATTGAGAGATTTTCTAGTGGGGGAATTAAACTCAAATGCTTTAGTGTTTCCTGCTAAGTTTAGAGTCAGATCAATATCTAGGAATAGGTAATAACCTCCTATCCTAGGCAATTCATGTTTAAATTACTAGTCGATATGATTGTTTTTGTTGAATTTTAGATCTGATGTTTTTGTTTATAGTCAAAGTAAAAAACTTCCTTTCATTAAAAACAAAGGTTTTTCATACTTTTAATCGTATAAGATAGAAGAAGATAGCATGGTTTTCAAGAACCTGTAAAATACACTTTGCAGAATATGTTTTATTGCATATTATTATGCTTAATTGTTATTTTCTGTGTATATTCACATTTTCTTTGTTGTTTTTTTGGTGTAATACATTATATCACACATTATAAGTCATTTCTCTTTGTTTCCCTGGTTTTTGAACACCGCTTTATCACAAGCTACATAATTAACCAAAATGAAGTTGAAAAAAGGATAAATTAATGCACTGGAATTGATTTACTTTAACTCAGGACCTTTAACACCAAATCCTATGCAATATCCTACTTTAATTGTGATCAATATTAATGTTGTTGAATGTTTATTGTTGTTTAGATGTAAGAGAGGCAAACATGCCAGATTCCCCAACAGATGTAGCTGCTCATCCTCAAAATGGACCAACAGTTTCCTCACCAAACTCTAATTCTTCAGCTCCGGTAGTTGCTGATGTGCGGTCATTGACTAATACCACACCACCAGTAGTCAACGGTGTTCATAATAGTCCAACAGGACCCATATCACCAACAGGAATTGGTAATTCTGTTAATCAGTTACCACCAGCATGTGGTGCACGACAGTTAAGCAAATTAAAACGCTTCTTAACTACACTGATGCAATTTGGTTCAGATATCTCGCCGGAAATTGGTGAACGAGTTAGGGGATTGGTCATGAATCTAGTTGTAAGTATTTAAAAACTTTAAGACTGTAATTATTACAGTCAAAACACCTCCAAAAGTTTACCCACCAAAAATTCATTGTTGATTTCATTATTTGAATATAGATTTGATTATTCGATTTGAATATTCAATTTTGAAATCAACCAGTCAAATGTATTTGAAACAAAACAACAAGTTGTCATTTGAGACAGAAAAAACTTTGAAAATCTTAAACTGAAAGATTAAACTGTCTAGAAACTCTCACTAAAGTATTTCTGGACCAAAGAAAGATGTTATTTTGTTTATTTGGGTTTGGTAGAATTGTTTTCAAATTTGAATACTGGAATTCAATATTTGATTAACAAAACCAATGACAAAGTTTTAGGGAGGAAGCTTCAGGTGTCTTCACTGTAAACTGTTAGTTTAAACTGAGGTCATGGAAGTACAAAAATAATTAAAAATGAGATATCTTATCATGATAAATTTAACAAGGTAGGAAATCATAAATTAATTAGAATGAAATATAATTTTCTATTTAGCTTGTATATATGAAAAAGATATAGACAATAGTATTTGACAAACAAATACTAGCTAATAGATGATTCAATTACAAATGTGTCTTGTGATTGATTTTATAATGTTGCAATCCAACCCTTATTTTTGTTAACAATGTACCATTTAAATGTAAACTTGGCCAGTCAAGACTGTGCTTTTGAAGAAGAAAAAGATCATCCACCAATGTTTAATATGTCGTTATTGGTTAGTACTCTCTTGGATATGCCACAAAATTGTTTTAAAGTAAAGGTTGCAGATTTAAATAGTCCAGCACAAATTTAAATGGTGCAATGTTATTTATACTACAACCGTTAAAATACTATTTTTGTTTTTGCTTTAAGTACTCACAAGCTTTCATATTTACCACTTTTATATAAATTTATTTTTCTGTCAGAATTCAACAATATCTATAGAAGAGTTCCATACACAGCTACAAGAAGCAACAAATTTCCCACTACGACCATTTGTCATACCATTCCTTAAGGTAAAATTTACCTAAACATTTCATGTTAATATTGATTTGGAGTGGGAGGGCTGTGTTGGATAATATTTAGCTTGAGGTGATATCTAACAAGCACATCATGGTCAGACTGTACAAATTAGTGATCAAAAGCGAAATATTTCCCCAACCCAACCTATTTAAGTCAATAAGCGTTGAGTATGAGACTCATTGGTAAAAAAGTCTTTATTGACTTTTATTTAATTCATCCAATTTTTTTCCATGATTATATTTCGTTTGTTCATTTAGTTAATTCAATATCCACATTATATTTTTTGTTGAAATCAAGTCCAAACCATGCAAACATCAGGCACTAACACCATTACCCCACACCATATACATATATACATGATGCATTGTTACTTATCACAATACATCAACATCACTTACACCTACATTCCAACTATTCAAAAATTAGCAGTCAAAATGACATTCTCTGCTCTACTCAACCAAATACTTGCAAAACACCAGGATGGAATGTAGTGCTTATTTAGCGCATTTCACCTAATGTCTCAATGCGCTTTACAGCCTCTAATATTTACACTATGTATTCCAGTTTTACAAGCATGATGTTGATTAGTAGTTAGTATGTATAAGTGTAGGCCTATCAAGCCATTCTTATATTTATATTATATTGATAAATTAATGTTTTAGGCTAATCTTCCTCTTCTTCAACGTGAGCTGCTGCAGTGTGCGCAGATGGCAAAACAAACACCTCAACAGTATTTACACAACCATGAACAAATACTACATGAAAGAGAAGGTCCTCCAATAGATGGTGATGAACTCACAGCCCCATTAGAAGTCAATGAGAATAATAAACGAAAAGCTCCTAATGATGGCCTTAGGTAAAAATAACTTGAATCCAATAGACTTTAATAGGGCTTTGAATACTATACTAGTAAGTCAGCACATTGGAATTCTCTTGAAGTATTTTTGGTCCCTACAGTATTTCTCTTTTGTAAGGAAAACCCCCATAAACCAGAAACCCTAAACGGATGACAACTATTATTTTACTTGATCAACCAAGAAAAATGACATAATTTGATCTTGTTTGTTGAACAGACCACAAGACTTACATGCCAGACCAAAGGAAAATGGAGTTTCAGAACTATCTATGGTAAGAATGATAAAGATTAACAACAATCTTGACATACTTGACTTTATAGTCCCAGGACAAAAGGACTCTGATGTACATGCTGGTAAAATGACAATATGGTAGTTTGACTGAAGTTTGTCAATAGAGCTCCTCTGGACTATTTCATAGTGGATGAATAACAGTAACTGGTGAAAACACTGACAAGATATAATAATTTTATGAATTTATGTAGCTCAAATCTCAATATTATAATTGGAATATTTCCAAAATACAATTACTGATTTAGGTTGTTAAGACATCAGACCTGACTTACAGTCTTTTTTATCACAAATGTAATTAATCTGATGTGTTTTCTTTTTAGATGATGCCTGATATCGGTAAACCATCACCCAAAAGACCATGTTTAAGTAAGTTCATATGACAAGGTGCAAAGCCCTAACCATTTGCAGACAGATAAAGAATGGTGGCAGAGTCATTTTTGTATGAGTGGGAAATAGTATGGTTGCTGCAATATGACAATTGGTTTTATGGTTACTATAAAACACCATTTCCCACTAATTGACTCTGTCTTCCCATCTGATTCATCTTAACAAAGTCATTTTCAAAGATGAAAACTGTAATTTGGTTTTAATGTATCCACCAAACTGTCCACCCAAGACTCAACTGTATTACCTTATTATGTGGTCAGCCATGGAAATTCTGGAAGCATAACTGTCTTAATCAGTTATTGAAACCCACAGAAGAATGGGCTTGCAAGAGCAACAACACTGTCACTTTGTATTTTCCTTGGACTTTACCAAATGAGCTATCTAATATCTTGTTATGTTTTCTGTTTTAGGTAATAATACCAATCTACACAAGCCTGGCCAGTTAAGAATGGAAGACCTTACTATGCCTTTAGGTAAATGTTTGGTTTATTTCGGTCAAACAATAAACAGCTGAGGTCACTTACATTGCAATAGAGCTATCTGGGTAAATCTCTGTCCAGTAGATAAATTCTAGGACATTTGCAGTGGATAACATATATCTAAACCTAAAAAGCACTATCCTTCAGATAAATCACCTTACCAGTATATTATTTTAAAGAAATCCTATGGAGTGGATAAATTTGATCCAGTGGAAAACGTTCTCCAGACTTTGTATAACATGGCCCTGGTACCAGTTAGGATTTTATTTAGAAGTTATTTAGAAGCCTGTCCAGGCTTTGTGCAACTGGACCCTGGTGGACAGATTTGATCCTGGCTTTGTACAACTGGACCCTGGTGGACAGATTTGATCCTGGCTTTGTGCAACTGGACCCTGGTGGACAGATTTGATCCTGGCTTTGTACAACTGGACCCTGGTGGACAGATTTGATCCTGGCTTTGTGCAACTGGACCCTGGTGGACAGATTTGATCCTGGCTTTGTACAACTGGACCCTGGTGGACAGATTTGATCCTGGCTTTGTGCAACTTGCCTCTGAAAATTACATTAGCTTTCTAGCATTAGTCAGTGTTAATTGGTGATTACTGAGCATGTTTTTCTAACTTATTTTTGTGTTGTTTATTTTACAGCAAGCAGTTCAAGAGATGAGCCGTCTCTATCTGAAAGTGTCAGTATGCTGGATGGTAAACATGAAGCAATGATGGACGATTGGAGACATGTTGATACCGTATGTACCATTACTAGAACTACTTTATAAACCACTGTCATCAATATATTTGTGTTAGTTGCCATGATAATAGCAAAAACCCCAGACCAAACCACAATAAAGAAAACAGCAGCAGACAGATAAATGTTGATTAGCTCTATAGAAAATAATGAGTCCAACATATCCAATATCGAAGCAAGTAAATGAAGTGTTTTTTTTTTTTTGTTGTTGTTGTTGTTTTTTTCTGCTAATAAAGATTCATGTTGTTGTTATTATTATTGTTGTTGTTATTGTAAGTAAAAATAAAGTGACCAATGAGAAAGAGCAAAGAGGCAGACATTAAGTAAAAGACAATGATTATATAAAAAATATGGAACAAAGCAAATTAAACAAAAAATGTCATCACCAACATTAATCACCTGTTCTCTATCTGTTCAGATGTTGCAATGCATTATTGGTATGGTAGATAAAACCAAACGAGCTGTGTCAGTCTTACAACAGAGATGTCAGCAAGACAGAGAAGAACTGCTCACATGGGCAAGAAAAACAGCAGAAGAGACTGAGATGGAAGTCAAAAGAAGAACAAGTGAGTACTTGTTCAATATGTCCTGGTTTTTGAGACAAATATAAAAACAAAATCAAATGCTCTGTTTGATGAGTTTTAAACATTATTTTTGTGGAGTAGAGCATATTATAATCACTGCTTTAATTGTCAGTGGAAGACTGCTTCATTTGGAGCCCTTCAAAATAGACGTTAAACAAGGTGGCATCTAATAATTCATAAATTGTACTTCTCAGGTGAATTAATGTCTAAAACTATCAAACAAACAGAAGAGCGTGTATCTGAAGTTAAACGTCGTGCTGAGGAAGCTGTAAGTGATGTAAAGAGACAAGCTGTAATTGAGTTGCAAAAAGCTGTACGAGCAGCAGAAGAGAAAGCTAACGAGGCAGTCGCTGGTGCACATGTCAAGATGGAGAAAGCAGTAATGGAAGCACGACGTGTGGCTACTGAAGAGACAATGGCTAACAGTAATGTACAGACAGATTCAAGTGAGGTGAGGACCACATTAACTCTTTCATTTGTTGAATTATCAATTAATTTTTTTCTTATATGCATTCTTCCATTTTATAATTAATATTTTATTGGTGTGTTAGTCATTTATTAATCTAATTGTTATCCCCCTGGATGTTCAAGCAATCACCCATCTGGGGGTCATTTGCATAAGGCCAGAATAAAAGTATCCAGTGGATAAGAATTGAACATCCTATAGGATTCTTTAAGAATTTATCCACTGGATAGTACAATCCAGTCTTTGTGCAACTGGTACCTGTTGACCAAGTGCAATTCAAGAATTGATTTAAACATATTATTTAGTCATTTATTCATTCATTCTTGCATTTCATCTTTATGTATTCATCTATCCATTCTTTCATATGAGCATTCTTTTAATAATTCATTCTACCATCTTATATTTGATAGTCCATGTGATGTGATATTTGATTTATCCATTCACTCATTCATTCATTCATTTATGCATCCATTCTTTCCTTTGCTCATTCATTTATTCATTTAACCATCCTTCTAAATTTTCGATAGTTCATCTGATGTAATATTTCAATTATCCATTCACTCATTCATTCATTATTGCATTCATTCTTTCATTTGCTCATTCATTTATTTGTTTTTGATACTCCATCTGATGTAATACTTTGTTTCTTCACAGAGTTGCTGGAACTGTGGTCGTAAAGCTACTGAAACATGTAGTGGCTGCAACGTAGCACGATACTGTGGTGCCTTCTGTCAGCATAAAGACTGGGAAAACCATCACCATGTCTGTGGACAACAGGCTGCAGCAGCTGCTAACAATGAAACCAACTCTACCACTACTCACTCTATTGGAAATTCACCTAAAGAAACAAGCAGATCAAATAGCCCTGCTACATCTCGATTATCAACACCACCTACATCTTCAGATCCTATTACATCACTCAGTGACTATGTCATGAAAACACCATCTACCTGAAACTTTATGTTGTGAATGAAATGACATGTACTTATCTTCATGGATCTGTGATGCCATGTAAACTCGGGAAACTTGACATCACAAACTGAATGTCATTTCATCCACAGAAGCTTATATTCGAACAACCTGACATCAATAAATAAATGGCATCTTGTCATCTTCAGGGATCTGTGGCGTCATGGAAATGCCGTTGCTAAGAAACTTGAAGTCATGAATTGAATGATGTCATTCACAGGACTTACATGTCATCACTGAAATGTGATATCAAGAATAGAATGACATCGTGCCTTCTTTTGGGACACATGAAATCCAAGGAAACACCATCAATTATTGGAAACCTGACATCAAGAATGGAATGACATATTGTTATTTTAGGATTCCCACAGAGTCATAGTAACAATCAGGACTACGCCATTTCATCTGTTTATTTTATTAAACTTTGGATCCAGGGAGTGCAGGGTATAAAAGCCAGTTGAGATAAGATAATAATAACATGGACAGACTGTCAGCAAGATGGCATTGTTTGGTTGCCCAGATATAAGATCTCACAAATCTGTGGAACTATAATTATGAACTATGGATGTCAGCTGACTTAACGTTATGATCAAATGTTGAGTTTTGCCAACTTAATTCTTCAAAAGCACCCTTATTTGCTGTACATTGATAGTGCTGCATAAAATGGGTTAACGTTAAGTGTTTTGTGCATAAACTGAAATCATGTATCTCTATGGTTTGGAGCTCCTTGTCAAGGATCTAAATGCTTCATTATTGTGGTGTCATTTTCTGTTTCTTCTCCTAGATGTGCTCTAGGTTCGTGATGGTGACAGTCATGAAATTAAAAATATCTCAATCAGTACAATAGACTGCTAATGCTTGTACTTGTTGAGGTTGGTTTGTGTGCAGCTTGTTCAAAAAGTGCTTAAATACAAATGCTAAGTTCTGAAAATTGCAGTGACCAATGCAGTGAGTGATAATTTTTTTTTAAATTTTAGTACATACTAAAAAAATTTCTTTGATTGACTGACTGATTGTTTAATTAATCAATCAAGGGAAAGTCAATCCATTTTACAACTAAGGTTCTCAGTTTTCTTAACTCACTGAAATGCAGTTCAGCTATTACCATATACTCTTTAGTATTTGAGATTCAAAGTTTTTGAACTAGCTATAACAGTGGTTTTAAGTTTATACATTGCTTGCTTTGAGCACAGATAGCAAAGTCTGATTGTTATTGTTTTTGTCACCACCCCTCCCCTCTCCACCCAATATAGAAATCAGACTAAATTTGGTTGGGGAATTGTTAGTGGCATAAACATTACATGGTACTAGTTTTATTCGATTTTATCAATTCTTAAACTAAATACAGGGGCCGGTTGCACAAAGGCTGAATATTACTATCCACTGGATAAATCACTATCCATCAGATAAATTCTAAAGAAATCGTTTGGAGTGGATAACTTTATTCAGGCTTCGTGCAAACGGCCCCAGCATGAATAACAATACAATTAGGGAGGGAGGGGAGGTGATAAAGATAACACTAACAATCAGCCTTTACTAGCTGTGATTTGAGGGGGATTATTATGTTCATATATTCATGGGTCAATTTGTACACCTCCTCTGTGATGTAATCGTCCTACAGGGCTGTTATAATGTAGCGAATCTGTAAATATAGAATAAAATTCAATGGCTCTTTACCACTCGAGGCTATTATTTCTGTCTGTGTAGTTTGTTTGCTAGTATATCAATCTTGAACCCAGATCTCTACCCACTTCCTAGGGAGCAGGGTCTGGGTTCAAAAATGGCCTAAATGTTTGTTGGTTTTATTTTGATTGTTTATTTTAGATGTCACATTATTTTGTGTAGTAATGTATCTTGCCTGGTCATAAAACACTAGACGTTACTGGTGACCTGTTGCTTTATTTGCCCCACCCTTCACTCCGCCCCATGGTCATGGGTTCAATCCCTGTGGCTGGACCAACACTCCGGGTAAATAGCTACTTGTTAGTATTTAGTGTTTATATTTCATGGTTTTAATTTAATCCTATTTTGGGAGAAGTCCAGGAGATACAAACAGGACTAGGCCCTACATTATGTATCCCCCTGACCATACTCACTTATCGCTGCTATTTACAATCTCTCTACACTCGACTAACAGTGTTGATGGAAAACCAGAGGACCCAGAGAAAAACCTCTGTGGCACGAGATAGAACAACACATTAAACAAACTCAGTTCACATACAACCCCAATCTGATTTTTCAAACAAATAAACCAATAGTTATTATTAAGAAGAATGATTTACATTGACCACAAACTAATACACACATATATATATATATATATCAATACAATTTTATCGTTTTTTGCTTTTCCAAACTTGGTCAAACCATTTTTCAAGTTTTAGTCTTTCTTCTTTGGATTTAACATAAAGCGATGGCTCTTCTGAATAGGGAAGTGGCTCCATTGCTTCATTGATATAACTACTATTTGGTGGGTAATCTCCAAGGTACCACAATGCTGGCTTGTCACGTCGTTCATGTTTTAATACTTCAATTTTTTGGATGTTTGGTGAGTAGAGTTGGAAGTTGACCTCCATTGGTTCACCGTCGATAACATTACGGAGTGTGAATGTTGCACCTAGAGTATTCTGCCAATGGTTCTTTGCAATACAAATACCCACAAATCTAAATAGATAAAAAAGTGTTATCTTTTGGCATCCATGTAAAACTGATATTATTTCAAAGTAATGTAGTGCTTGCAGAATTCTCTTGACAATAATACTGCACATTACTTCAGTCATTGGGGTTCAGAAATGTTATTGGCAGTTGGTAAATATTGAGTGATCTATTATTTAATGTAATAAGAATTGACTTAGCCTGCGTAGCCCGGCTCTTGGGGTGGGGGGGGGGGGGGGGGAGGGTAGAAAGGAGGGGGACTGGGGAGGGAAGAAGGGAAAGGAGAGCCTGCAAGCAACCCCCATGATTTTGTGTGTACGCCTACCTAGTGCTTTATTAGCATATCAATATTTTTAACCAATCAGATTTCACCGGATGTAAACAAACGCTTTCCACTTTGATGTGTTGAAAATGCGCGTTTTAACATCCGATTTCAACAGTTAAATTTGAAAACTTTATTCTTTGAGCTGATAAAAGTTTTGCCAGTTTTTGGAACAATGTTGATGATTAAAATTCTTATTTGATTACATTCAAAATCCAGCAAACAAAGATTGAATGGTTTATCAGGCAAATAATTTCTGGAGAGAACAAATCACACAACAGTGAACACAACAGTTAATTGTAAACAAAGACGAGTTTGACCTCTATTATATTATTTGTTATCATTTTCTACAAAACACAATTATACTTAATAGATTATTAGCTAATTGAAGATATTTAATGCATTATTTACTTGTCATTTTCGAATCTACTGTTGCTTCGTCGAAGCCACAAAATCTTCAAGCAAACGAACAATAATAACAGTTACACAACAAAGCAGTAGCTGCTCAGGTGCCAGTTTAATTGCGACAAAGAATCTCTTCGCTCAGCCAATGAAATGAAAACAAAAGCACCTTAGCTTCAGAAGACTTCAAATCACCGATAATTGAGAGTAGATAAATCTTATTCTAGGATACCAACATCATCATTGCTTGAAGTGACGGAGATGTATTACAGAACTACTGCTTCGTTATTATCGTAATGCTTGATAGTTGTGAAGTTTTGATAAATTCTGCGTTCGAAAATATCAGCAAGGAGGTCTTTGCCATTCAGTAGATTGTTTACAGCTTGTTCTTGCTCAGGTTTAGCTTTTATTAGCGTCGGCATTTTGCTTGTTGTATGAATGATTTCTCGAACGGAAGTCGAAATGTAATCTCTCTTGTCAAGAATCTTGATTGGCAGGGAAGCAACCAATCAGATGCTTACGTTCACTGGCAAACGTAACCACCAAAAATCATGGGGGTTGCTTGCAGGCTCTCCTTTCCCTTCTTCCCTTCCCCTCGTCCTCAGTCCCCCTCCCTTCTCCCCTCCCCCCCACCCCTAGAGCCGGGCTACGCAGGCTAGAATTGACTTTTTCAGTTGCACCTTGCTTTAAAAACATGCTGAACTTGACTGCAGTCTGTGGAAATGTGAAGAATGACTTTAAATTCAAAAGAATAATTACACCTTTTGCTGTTCATTAACTGCATTGAAACATTCATTCAAGCAAAAGAGCATTACCATTAGCGCAAGGACGCATTCAGTAACATGAACAAACACTCAATAACAGCAAAGACAATGTTTGCAAACAATGTATTTCTAAAGAACCATTACTCTTGTTCACTGAGTGTTCACATTTTTGAATGTCTCATCGAGTTAATGGTAATAATCTTTCGCTTGAGTGAAATATGTTTCAGTGTCGTTAATGAACATCAAAAGGTGTACTGCTATTGAGTCCTAGGTGCAACTGTATTAGAATGGTTTTCAAAAACCTGTGAAATACATTTTAGCCTAATACACTTTAATTTATTACACATTATATGTATTGGTACACCTACTGTTTTACACATTGTTCAAAATCACTCTTATGCTCATACTGTGGTTCTTTGTCCCCCAACCTTGGTAAATCGAGGGAAGGGGTGCTGGGGGTATGCATCCTCTCATGGGAGACATTCAGTCTTTGTTTTCTCATAATATCTTTTAAGTCTTTTAGTTTTTTTATTTCATTATTATTATTATTTTTTTGTGCTCTCCCTTGAGAATAGTCAACAAAAGGCTACAATGTAGCTGTCAGACTGAGACAATAACCATTTTTGATGAAGTGCAACCCTCAAAGCTAAAAGTCAATCAAAAAGCCGATAATTTGTTCATTGTGAAACAAATGTGACAGTCTGCCTCATACTTTGTCTGCTTTTTGATTGATGTCCACCAAAATGCCAGGTTCTAGAGGAGACTTTTAGCCTCAAGGGTTGTACTTCAACCAAATAAGTCACCTCTATATAAACAGGTCCTAACTCACCTAACTTTGCCTTTAGGAACATAAGGATCAGCTCTTGTAACAGCAACAATGCTGCCAACACAGAATTCTGGAACCTGAAGTTTCTGTAATCTGCTGTAACAATCTTTCTGTTCTAAGTATGTCATGACATCAACATTGGCATCCTCTGGAGATGATGGGAATTCCTTAGATTCCTTCCAAATAAATCTAGGTTTTGGTGTTTCACGTTTGATAGCAGTTTCTGCATTGGGTAATGTCTTGTAGATTGATTCTACTTTGACTACAGAGGGGTCATCTTTAAACCAATTACTTGCTTTTAATTTGACATCCTTGGTCTATGATCAAACAAATGATAGAAACAAGCAGCTCTAATGATCATAACATTGTGCAATTGGTGATTGTGATTGGTGAACTATACATATTGACAATAATGGAAGAATATGAATTCATCATCGCAATGACAAACAGCATTTTCAAGGTCAAATGATGAAAGTGATGATGATGATGATGATGACAAAAATAGGAAAAGAAAGAATTTCACCTCAGCAATCTGACTTTGTTCGATGTTTTCTGTTTTTCCTGGAGCTACTACATATAAATAAATAGAATATGCTTTAAAATATAAAATAAATAGACTATGCTTTAAAATGTGATATAAATGTTAAAACAGGTGATCATATTTATTAAATTTTTACAACATTCTTCAGCACAAAGCATCTACTTTCCCTATAAAAAAAAAATCATTATTTCATTACCTTCTTGGTTAGAACTAAACCAAGCTAATTCTTTTATACGTTTAGCTATTCTTTGGAAGTATTTTTCATTTACAAATGGAGACAAAATGCCTACTTTTGGCCTCAAACGAGACGCCATGTTGGTGTGAAGTGCAGAACTAGGGAGACTGGTGACTAAATCCGATTGATTTCCGAAGTAATTCCGATACTTTCGCGAATTATAAATTGAATAAAACGTTGTTAAAAAGAGATGTTTCTGTGTAAAAAAACCCTGAGTTATTGAACAAAAACTTTAATTCAATTTGTCTTTGATTGTTAAGATAAAGATGCATCAGAATAGAAAAAAAAATTATTTACTGATGTGAGCGAGCCTCACGCACGTTGTCAGCGGCTTTTGTGTCTGAGTGTGCGCACTGCCAGCACTTGCAATTCAACATGTCGTCTTATTGGAGACAAGCCGGGCTCAAGTAAGATTTATTTCCCTAGTTGTTGCTCAAATAAGTAGAATTAGTTGATATAAGTTATTGAAATAACTTGTTTATCTTATGCTCTTTATTTAGATTTAATTTTTTGCGATCTATTTTTAAGTGTAGTAGGTTTTTTACCAGTTTTTAGCTGAATGTTGATATGCATATCTATGGTATTAAATTAAGGCAATGTGGTGTTTAGGATATATAGTAATATCAGAAGCATATTTACTAGAATGGTGTTACTAGACTTTCTTTAGAAATTAGAAGTTATAACATGTATTAGCACACACACTGGTTCTGGGGATTGTGTGGACATTTCCCGTTCACTGTATATTTTCTTTTGGCTAATAAAGTATATATACTACTTTTAATTTGGATAAATAAACTTTTGAAACCTTTGATGTGCAAGGTAAATTCATGTTCTGTATGTATTTTGTAGCTATCTGCAGTATTCTGCAATCTGTGCAAGAGTAGTCAGACGATGTCTTAAGCCAGACTATCAAGCAGCAGCATTAAGACAAGAAGAATCAGCTGTCAAGGTTGTTAAATGGGTGAATGGAAAACCAGAAGCACAACCAAGTAAGTACATTGACCACTGGTATGGTGGAACACCTCTATTTCAAGTAGAGTAGAGTAGAGCAGAGCAGAGTAGAGTAGAATAGAATAGAAGGTGATCTAGCTGTGAACGTGAAGGGCAGTAACCTTAAAAAATTTGGCTTTATTCAAAGCTAAAGTATCATATAACATTGACATTGATTATGTGGATGAATTGAATTCCATTCTAAATGAAATATAAAGAAGGGATTGTCCAGAAATATATACCATAAGAAGATTTAAATTTTAGAGAGACGAAGAAATAAACCTGGAAGATGCACTGTAAAACTTTGATGTATCAATTGTTATTCAAATTATCATTCAACTTTATCCTTAGTGTTTTAATTAACATTGAAGGAAATCATTGCAACCTAAATGTGAATTTTTGAAAATCACTTAAATAAGTGAAGCTGTAATTTCCTATAATACGGTACATTATTCATTATTTATTTGGACTGAAATCCAGGATTTGGAGTCAAACTATCTTGATGAAACAACTTGCATGATTTCTATGAGAGTTCACAAGTATGCTTGTACCAAAATTTGGAGTTGTTGTACTTATGCTCTTGTACTCATGTACTTTATTCTTTATTTTTTAATATATTTATTGATATCATCCTAATACATGAATTCTTATATCCTTTCTTTTCTTTCAGAGAGAATTACCCAATGAGAGTGAAGATTGTTCAATGCTGTTTTGATTTTTGTGCTCTACCAAGAAAATGTTGTTGTAATGTTTGATGTAACTTGGTTTGTCTTGGCTGTGGAATAAAGACATGCTCTTTTTATTTATTATTTATCATTTTTTTGGGGGGGGGGGATCCTTTACATGTAAAAAGCAAACAAATAGATAATCAAACAAGCAAGTTAACTATTTCACAAAAAGGTCAATAGACAAAACTTTCTCCTTGTTATGTCATTTGTTTAATTTAAGAAAAAGCATGACGCAATTTAGTTAAGACATAATTCAGCGATGCTCTTGCCATCGTCAGTATAATTTGAATCATCTCAGTGCAATTTATATTACAACAGTCATTTGCTTACATGATTATCTGTGCACACCTATAATTATTGTATCCATGTGTATTCAAAGGTATTCCTGTGTATCCATGTGCATTCTATGGTATCCCTGTGCTATCCATGTGCATTCAATGGTATTGCTGTGTATTTTATGGTATTCCTGTGTATTTTATGGTATCCCTGTGTATTTTATGGTATCTCTGTGTATTTTGTGGTATCCCTGTGTATTTTATGGTATCCCTGTGTATTCTATGGTATCCCTGTTTTTTCCATGATATCCCTGTGTATTTTATAATATGCCTGTGTATTTTGTGGTATTCCTGTGTATTTTATGGTATCCCTGTGTATTTTATGGTATCCCTGTGTATTTTATGGTATCCCTGTGTATTCCATGGTATCCCTGTGTATTTTATGGTATCCCTGTGTATTTTGTGGTATCCCTGTGTATTTTATGGTATCCCTGTATATTTTATGGTATCCTACATATTTTATGGTATACCTGTATCTCACCATAACATCCAGCTATGTATCCCATAGTGTCCCTGTATAAGAGACTGTATACTAGCTATGTATCCTATAGCGTCCCTGTATATGAGACTGTATCCTAACTATGTATGCTATAGCGTCCCTGTATAAGAGACTGTATCCTAGCTATGTATCCCATAGTGTCCCTGTATAAGAGACTGTATCCTAGCTATGTATCCCATATCGTCCCTGTATATGAGACTGTATCATAACTATGTATCCTATAGCGTCCCTGTATATGAGACTGTATCCTAACTATGTATCCTATAGCGTCCCTGTATATGAGACTGTATCCTAGCTATGTATCCTACAGCATCCCTGTATATGAGACTGTATCCTAACTTTGTATCCTATAGCGTCCCTGTATAAGAGACTGTATCCTAGCTATGTATCCCATAGTGTCCCTGTATAAGAGACTGTATCCTAGCTATGTATCCCATATCGTCCCTGTATATGAGACTGTATCCTAACTATGTATCCTATAGCGTCCCTGTACATGAGACTGTATCCTAGCTATGTATCCTATAGCATCCCTGTATATGAGACTGTATCCTAACTATGTATCCTATAGCGTCCCTGTATATGAGACTGTATCCTATAGCTATGCATCCTATAGCGTCTCTGTATATGAGACTGTATCGGCTATAGCTATGTATCCCAAAAAAAATTCTGTATACGGCACTGTATCCTAACTGTGTATTCCATAACGTCTCTGTGTATGGGACTGTATCCTAGATGTGTATAACATAGCATCTATACTGTGGGATACACAGGGATGCACAGATATATGGTGGGATACACAGGGATAGGATACACAAGGATGTACACGGATAAAGAGGGATGCATAAGATACGATGGAATGCACTGGGATACAGTGGGATACACAGGGATACACTGGCATATACACAGGGATACGGTGGATATACAGGTAAGCGATAAGATATGGCACAGGTCTGGGATGCAGTGGGATACACAGGGATTACAGTGGGTTACACAGGGATACAGTGGGATACAGAGGGATACGGTTGGATACTGTGAGACACAGATGTATACTGTAGAATACACAGGGATACCAGGGATACTGGATTTTAGTGCTTATATTGATTAATTATTTGGGCTTCCTGTGTTGTACCGATCCAATAGACACTAAACAAAATGGCGGAAAATTCGATTAGTTGTGTGAAAACAGAACCTAAGATCAAAGTCTTTAATTTCACTAAGGAGCACATGGACAAGGTCTTTTTCTTTCATGTATTGAAATTAGATGGCAGTTTGTTCTTTTGGATTGGTAATGCTGATAAAACAATGAAGAATCTATGTGTAGCGGTCAACACAAGATATGTAAGTCGATGATCGAAATTTGTCAAAGAAACATCCGTCAATCAATTCATCAATCAATCAATTCATTAATCAATCAATCAATCAATTAATTCATCAATGATAAATTTCATCATATCCTTGCGCATCCCATCATATGCCTGTGTATTCCATCATATCCTTGTGCATCCCATAAGAGCATATGCTATCCCTGTTCTTCCTAGTCTGTATCCCTGTGTATTCCACCTTATTCTATTGTACCCCTTTGTATCTCACCATATCCCACCATATCCCTGTGTATATGTAGTGTCAGTAGTGTAGTGCTTATATAGCACATTTCACTAATGTACCTCACTGCATCCATGTGTATTCTAGTGTATCCCACTGTATCTATGTGTATCCCACTGTATCCTTGTGTATTGCACTGCTTCCCTGTGTATTCCATTGTATCCCAGTGTATCCCACTGTATCCGTGTGTATCCTACTGTATCCTTGTGTACTGCACTGCTTCCCTGTGTATTCCTCTATATCCCGGGCTGTTAACTCTTGAGGTTTTGGGGATGTGACATCATATTAATTTAATGAAAATATAAAAAATACATCATACTGGACAAAATAAAAATTTAATAGCTTGCACAAACAATTATTTGATATTTCTATTAGCTTCTAGCTTTTTTTTCCTGTTTATTTGCAAGATGTAATATGTTCTTGAAGAAAAAGACTAGCAATTAACTTATATTTGCAATTTTACCATAAGCTTTCAATAAATGGTAACAATTGACTCTTTTTAACAAATCTTTGAGTCTGAAACAGTCTTTAAAAGCAAATATGTTTATTCATAGATTGCTTATAAATGTAAAACATATCAGTGAAGCAACTCTATTCATATGTTTCAGGCTCTGATTTGAGTCACAGTACAAGTAGATGGTAGACCATGGTAATCCATGGTAGATGGTAGACCATGGTAATCCATGGTAGATGGTAGACCATGGTAGACAATCGTAATCCATGCTGTATGGTAGACCATGGTAATCCATGGTGTATGGTAGACCATGGTAATCCATGGTGTATGGTAGACCATGGTAGTCCATGGTTGATGGTAGACGATGGTAGACAATGATAATCCATGGTGTATGGTAGACCATGGTAATCCATGGTGTATGGTAGACAATGGTAATCCATGGTTGATGGTAGGCCATGGTAGATGGTAGGCCATGGTAGAGCATGGTAGTCCATGGTAGATGGTAGACCATGGTAGTCCATGGTTGATGGTAGACCATAGTAGTCCATGGTATTCCATGGTTGATGTACACCATGGTAGATCATGGTAGACCATGGTTGATGGTAGACCATGATAGTCCATGGTTGATGGTAGCCCATGGTAGTCCATGGTTGATGGTAGCCCATGGTAGTCCATGGTTGATGGTAGGCCATGGTAGTCCATGGTAGTCCATGGTTGATGGTAGTCCATGGTCGATGGTAGACCATGGTAGTCCATGGTAGATGGTAGACCATGATAGTCCATGGTTGATGGTAGACGATGGTAGTCCATGGTAGTCCATGGTTGAAGGTAGACCATGGTAAACAATGGTAGTCCATGGATGACAGTAGTCCATGGTAGTCCATGGTTGATGGTAATCCATGGTATGCCCGTCCTATCTTTTACGGGTAAAAAATCTGAGATTTGGTCTCTATTAAGGTTTAAAATATCAGATTTGCCAAATCTCACCTTTTTATCTTTTAGGAGTTAAAAAAGAAAATAACCCATCTACTGAAACTGACTGAAACTCATGATTTTGGTATCTTTTAGAGAAATTTGTGAAGCCATGCCCTTTTGAAAAACATTCAGTATCTCTAATGGGTATTTTTGAAAAATTCCAATCAGCAACCCCAATTATTTATCCTTGGAGTACAGAGGTACACAACTGCTCAAAAGAGTTTGACAACAGCTTATCTTCACTCAAAGGCCTTTTCAAACAATCGTCTTTGATCCAGTTTATTTTCTTGTTTACATAGTGGTGTGCCTATAGTGGTGTAACTCCCGGGGGGGTACTACCCTATATCGACTATACGGGGATGATCCGCTGAACAGGGTATGGTTTTTCGACCTTGGTGTCATGAACAGGGTATCTAATTCTACTCTATTTCCGATTGTAATCCAAATTTTCTGTCATAATCAGGGCCAAAAAAATGAGAGAAATTAGTTTGCATTCAGGAAATCGTTAGGAATAAGATCGTTGACTTTAAAAAAAGATAAGAGCAGCACGTGTGTCTGAATTGATATATTTGTACAAATCATACAATGTTCGTAAGCAATTGTAATTTGTCACAAACAGGGTATGGAAGTTACGTATTTTTTGTCATAAACAGAGTAACCCCTACAGGATCCCAGTTCTGAAGGGAGTACCCCCCCCGGGGTGTAACTATGGAGGGGATGTTACAGCAATATTTTTAAAAGAGGGGCTACAAGTCAATTTTATCGGCCAGGAAGTATTCCCTATAGTGGCTCCTACGCCCATGGAAGAACCTAGGAAGGAGCCTGATGTACTACCCTCTCCTGAAGACAATCCTGGACCTGGTGTACCCATGATTTATGAATATTATTATTTTTCCAATAGGATGATGGTACATCAGTTGCTGCATTGTTGGGAGATCCTGTGGACATCCCATGTAGCTCGTTAGCACAGAGATTAGGTAAACAATGTCTTATATATGATTTTCAGACTTTGTCTTAGCACACAGAATATACACACCCAAATGATTGCAGCACATTAACCCTATTTCTGAAAAATATGTGACTTTTGACTTGTTACCTCATTTTAATATATACTTAAATAATATTGTTTTGAGCAGTGCACACAAACCTACACAAAATGTCATTCAATCAAGACCACATTTAAGTTTGTGCAATTTCAATTTATAATATAAAAACATTTATGAACTTGGGGGGGGGGGGGGGGGGGGGGATAGGAGATCCTTGAAGTGCAATATAATGTCTGAATGAATAATTTCCCCAAAGTAAATTTGGCAAATACCATTGATAACACTGTGAACCCACCCCCTCATTATGTGGTCTTGTTTGAACAGGGCCTAGTAAAAGTCATAACTTACATTATTTTGTTTTGATTTTTGCAACACATTTTTTTTTTCAGCAAAGAAAACTAAGAAGCAATGCTATGTCAGTTATAATAGTACAATGGACAAATCATCTCTTAGTTTTGTAGAAGAGACTATCACACAACAAATGAACAGTTTTCCACAACAATTTTGAAACCTATGTCAGGTATTGTGGTAATGCTGGAGTGTGCTGGGAGAACTGCGGTCAAGATGTACAAATCAATCAACATTATTTTGAAATCACTCTTCTGGAAAAGCATCATTTTTTATGGGCTCGTACTTTGTTGGACGTATAAGCGTGCATGTCTTATTCTTCCCTGTTCTTTTGGTTTGTACTAGCCTTGTACATTTGTGTTTGATTAAGTGCTTTAGGGATTTGATAATGATAATCTACAAGAAAAAGCTATCTTCATCAAGACACTTTTCAGAGAAACTCCAGGATCGTGTTTATGAAGGGGTGTACCATTGTCAAGAGGGGGATACCATAATATAAGCACATGAATGCATCAGACCATACTGTCAGAGGATTTAAGAAAATATTATAAGAAAAGATGATGAGAAAAACTATTAGGAGTACCCACCCCCCTGCCTGCTTTGCCTACACTCCATTAATGTTCTTTGTATGATAGACACAAGTGTAAGACAGTCAATACTAGTATTGTAGTAATTTATTTACTTGCTAACTACAGCTGTAATAACAATAACATATTATATTAAACACTTTTTTTTCAAATATTTCTTTTTACACTATATAATTTTTAAATTCAGGAAGGCACTTTTAAATCAATATTATAGAATAGTATGAATTGAATATAATTTGTTGTTTAAATATTAAATTATTTACAAATGTTATTCAATAATGCTAAACTGCAAAAGAGCAGATAGTTGTGAATAAATTCGCACAAGAAAAATGGATATCAAGAGAGGAATTTTAGGACAAAATGAATGATGTTGTTCCACCTTCATTATTGAGCAAAATTCCACCCAGTTTTCTTGAGATTCTTGCAATAAAGAACTACTGTCAATAGAGCATATACCATACACTTGTGAAACCCATAAGTACTATTCTAATAATTAATAATAATTATTGGATATAAAAATACTTGGTTTAAAAGATTTGTTTCAGTGGTTTGAATCCAAAGCAAAACCAACTCAAGCAGACTTTTAAATGGATGTATGGCATGAACTCTAATTTGCAGTCTTGATTGACAATAAATAGTTTAGATCACTGCTTTGAGGGCTTGTACAGGGTCAATGATGCCATATGATTATTAGCCATCACCTAGAAGTAGCAAACAATAAACAAATTTATTTTAATTTACATATCATATTTTGTACATGCTCAAATTTAGCTTCTATTTCATGCTTTTTTCATATTCAAATCTACTTGTAATAGTCAGTGGGAAGTTGTATGAAGCATGAATATTCAGCTATCCATTCGATTCCATGCAGTAAATAATGCTTATCCAGGTTTTGCCTCTAAACTGCATGGCCACTGATGATAATTTCATCTGATCATTGATGTCTCTGTATAGTTTTTCATTTCAAGTACTGGCTAACATTTCACTTAGTTAACATTTCTGTGTATTTGGTGTTATTTTATGGGGGACCTGTGGTATGAAGTAGCATAGTCCTGGATTTCTCAGGTGTTTTTCTATTTAAAAGATTATGTCTCATTTCTCACCTCAAAAATCATTTGTTGGAGATTGTAACAGAATGTTGAACCAAATGGGTTTGTGGTATTTGTTGAAGAAGCTCTAACAAACAAACAAATAATAATATCATTAGATAATAATTAGCATTACTATCAACACCAGCACTTTCATCAAGCTCATGATTTGGTTTAATTATGCTAACCTGTGTAAAACAACTGGTGCTTCCAGAGGTTTACCAAGATAGTCTTGAACACTGTCCCACTAGAATATAGAACAATTAATAGTAAGATATGTACACACACATAATTATCAGCCCCATCAACCTCACCTCCCCCCCCCCCCCCCACCCCTCCCACCCCTAGATAGTCTTGAACACCATCTCCATGCTTTCATTTAATGTATTATGATGAATGTAATGTCTTCTGCACTGCAGTAGTAATTCTTAGATGGTACTGCATAACATTATTGCAAGATATCCATAATTATCAGCCCCATCACACCCTGTCCCCCCCTCCTCCTAGGTAGTCTTGAACAACATCTCCATGCTTTCATTTAATGTATTATGAATGTAATGTATTCTGGTAGTGTGTACCTTGGTACTGGGTGTTACCACAAATGGTGAGTCATCTTGGAAACCTGCAATAAATGAATAATTTCTTTAGGGAGATTTGGCATTATGGGTGGCATGGGTAGCCGAGTGGTTAAGCCTCTTGCTTTTCACTGCTATGGTCTGGGTTTGAGCCCTGGCTTGGGATGTGTGAAAAACAGTGAATGTAGGTGCAGTGAGTGTGAGAGCAAGTCTCCCCAATTAGTAGAAATCCTAAATACCCTAGAGACTATAAAGACGTTCACTGTTATTAATTATAATTACAACTTAATAATCTTCATAGTACAATATTGTATTTGTTAATAATGACAATGGACAGTTGTCATCTTGTAGTTCATTGTGGAATTTAAAAACAATGTTCCCACTTTATCATCAAGTAAATCATTCTATGATTTTTTTTAAATATGGGTGACGGAAATTGAAAAAGTTGAGTGTATACACCATGCTGAATCAAATTTGATTACGTAAGTAGATTTAACTGGTCAAAAAGGAGGTGTCTAGTCACTCACAACACCACCCCTAAATCTGCCTCTGTTTTTACCTGCTTTAGATTCTCTAGTTATTGGGATCCTAAAGTGACATCGTTGATACCTGTATAAATTATTACAAAATAGAAAACACAATTTCAATAATTTGTCAACAATTAAGTCTCCTTTCCCCTCTAAAAATTAGTTTTTCCCCCTTCCCCTCAATTAATGAATTGTGATGGAACAACATTGTATCAAAGTTGACAACATCAGGGACTGATACAGAAAATTGTCTTTGTGAGTTATATAAACTTACATGTTAAAGTTATAGTGTCCAGGGAAGTTAGTGTGTAGGATAAACTTCTTGACTTGATGGGTACAGGCATCGAATAGAACATCCTAAAATAGACAGACAACTTCTTAACCCTTGTACTAAAAAATCTTCAAAAATCAACCAATTGTCAATAAGGAATTGTTTCTTTTGGCATGAGTGAGATAAAAGTTAAAGAATTCTAGAGGAATGTATTTCTTCAGTGGCCATTTTGGGTGACATCCAAAATCACAGCACACAAAGCATCTTCATTGGTTGATAGTCAATTACACCTAGTTTTTGTTAAGTCAGTTGCTCAGTCAGTCAAACAATCAGCCAATGACAATATTGGAATATATAGTACTTACCAGTCCCAGCGTGAAGTAGTTGTAAAAGTAGTCCGACATTTTAGATTGTGACAACTTATAAGGGGATGGTGCATGAATCCTCATCTACAATACAAAAACATTACTTATTCAATTTATAAGCCACTTGCAAAAAGTATTCTCATGCATCATTTGATATCACAATTTTTCTGACTGCAATATTTAGCATTTTTTTCATTCATTCATCCATTCACTTACTCATTTATTACAGCCAAATTTGTTGTATCGCAACCCGCCGTTTCAAAACTTTGTTTTCATTTTCAATTGGTCTTTTCTGAACTGTCAATCATTTTCACAGAGCGGAGCTTGCCCTAACATGTTCTGTCATTGGTTAATCTAAAATAAACTCAGACTTTGAATTTGATTGATGGTACAGTAAAGTCCAAATCAAAACAAAGTTTTAAAACGGTGGGTCGCGATACAATGAATTTGGCTGTAATAGGTTCATTTTTGTTCATATTTTTTCATATTGATTACCTTGTCCTCTGCTTTGTAATAGACCTTACAAGGTGATCCCAGAGCACTCATTACATCCTGCAGAAAACACAGCATTATAACTACATTAGATTTATCCAAACATGTTAAATAGTAACTAACACACTTCATTGTTTGTTTATGCATTAGATAGACAGTACAACTAAAAGGGACATCAGTGCAATGAATGCAAAAGAAAATAATAGCCAAGTTGAAGGCTGATGAGTTGTTCTGTAAGAGACAAGTGGTTTGCGTGTCTTCCAGGAGTCAAGTAGTAGTACTTGTAACTAGCTGCTCATTGATGAAGATTGTTGAGGGTTGACAGTTCCCTTGATTGGGAAAATCCCTCTCAGCTCCCACAACTCGGAGGGTTCAGATCAAAGCTCCTGTTAGTGGAGTCTTAGTCTAACATGACTTAATATTATGCCTTTTTTGGTGATGAGGGTTTAATTTCTACAAAGTGAATAAATGACAGGAACTGTGAAGCTCCAGTACTGGCATCTAGTCAGTGGTATGTTGTTTGCCCTTTATTTGAAGGGTTCAGAGCGAAAACGGCGTAAGTGCATTTTAGGATAATTTTTTCGAATTTTCAAATTGTCACCAAATCAATCAAAAAAGGCATCTAATGACTTATTTTGGTCTAAAAATAAACATCTTCTATTTTTTTCCGAAGAACTTGTCCGAAAAAGGTGTAATTCGGCCCGTAGTTACGCTTTCGCTTTGCTTGACAACCGTTCACTCTTGCGTGAAAAGCACAAATTTGTATAGGACGATAAAAATAGCCGAGTGAATATGCATAAGTACAAATCATAGAGTGCGCGCACTAAATAAATACCACTAAATAGTGCTATTTTATGCTAATTCTATTTTTTTTTTTTTTTTTTTGTTTAATAAGCGCTATTTAGTAATCTCGACATCAGTGTTCATGCGGACAAATAAACCTATTAATATATATGTATTTTTTGGCTAAAAACTTGGCCTTCGAGCAAAAAGTTTAATATCCTAAGAAAATTCAGTCCTTCTTCTAATCTTATGCAAGTTTTTCAAGTTTTACTTCATTCTACTTACACCGCTAAATCACTACGAACATGCCTATTTCGAACTACACGTGTTTTGACAAAAATACCACTGCAATGCATTCTGGGAAATCAACGAAATTTTTGGCAGCCGTCATAGACTCCCCCCATTTCAAGTTTTTTTTATAAGTCTAACGCTACCTCGGAATTCTGTCGAATTTTCAGGCTTGTTGTGTTCTTTGATCGCCAAAACTTGCAAAAATACCCGCGGCAGTCCGAGAATTTGCCTCTAAAACAGTCTTTAAGTGATGATTTCTCCAACGGTCGCCAAGATTCACGAGTGCGAAAAAAACACTAATTTTTACTCGAAATCATCTCACCTGCTTGATTTCTTTCAAACAGTAGACTCATCACAACTAGAAAGCTTAATGATGCTTTTCCAGAAGCGTTTAGAGGCAAAATAATAGCAAAAAACAACGACAAAATCGCAAATGATGCGACTTTGTCGAAGTCCTGATTAGACTGAAAACCAGTTTCAAACGTGTTAAACATGTTTACCAGTTTCATGCCTCCCCAGTAACACAAAAACACAGGAGTATTGATCGAAGCCAAAAAGAAACTACCCTAGACGAGCATAAGGTTTGTACGACTCAAAAAATCCCTAAAATCGCCAAAAAATGTCATTTTTCTGACAATTTCTTCGGAAAAAAATAGAAGATGTTTGTTTTTAGACCAAATTGAATTGTTAGATGCCTTTTTTTGATTGATTTGATGACAATTCGAAAATTCGAAAAAATTATCCTAAAATGCACTTACGCCGTTTTCGCTCTGAACCCTTCATTTGACTAAATAGCAATATATGACTAACAAACACAACATCTGATTCAAAGATTATTTAAAACATGAAGAGCACATTGTATTAGTCACCTGACAAGAGTCTCCAAACAATACTGTTCTTTCAAATGTCCTGCGGCGTAACTCTAAGATCTTACCAGGACCAGTGCCTATATAATGATGATCAATGATTAAATGCTTATTGTATATAGTAACACAGATTGGGTTTGAAGGGAACCCCCCCCCCCCCCCCCCCCCCCAGTTCTTGTTCTGTTCAGCCTGGTCATCTAGATCTGATGTCATCAAATATTATCCTGGCCTATCATCCATCTCAGGCCCTTCTTGGTGTCCAGTCTATAAATTTTGTTTTGATTTTAATACAATTTAAAGGCCCTGGGATTGTAAATGGCCCTAATTATGTCAATAAAAATAATAAGTAGATGGTTATTAACCTTCTGCAACCAAGAAGAGTTTCAAACCCTTGACATCATCATCTTCTCTGATAACTTCAACACTGTCAGAAAAGCAGTTTCCATGGAAACATTGCAGTGGAAATGGTGGTGCCCTAGATACAAGATATGACACAATCATAATAAGTCAGTTGTAATATTCGATTTTGCTCTAAATATTAATTCAATGTTTCTGTCACTGACAGTAACCTGTCCCAATAATGACATGCAATTATAATAAATACAAAATAAAATTAAAAATAATAGCTTTATCCTTGCTATATGGAGCATGTGAGAGGGGTATTGATCATGGGTCATTGATCAAGGGACACATTGCCTTTGTCAATAAACACAGGACAAATTCAGGTCGAATAACAGACATAGAGGAGTTTCTCTCGTATCAGTCAAAATTGTGTTGTAGTTATGCATATTGGACTGACATTTTGATCAGTATTATGCAACATAAATATGTTGACTTGTGGTTGGTGTGATTGCCTTGGTGATATATATTGTAGCTAATCTGAATATAAATATTATAAGTCCACACCTTGCATCAGCAATACTATTTCCATGATAGATTGACATACGAGATACCGTAGGTGAGGCACCAGATGAGAATTTCAATGATCCAAGACCATGGGTATAGTAGGGCTGAAAGACAATCATTATTAAACACTTATTAATATATAATTAATTTAAATTTTATAAGTTGTGTTAGTAATAAGTAGCACATCAATTATGTCAATACGCTATTTCAATACAGAGCCCACAGTATTGTCATATATAGTTATCAAACAAATTTTCAGTCAAGAGAAAACTTTTTTTCAAGACTAATCAGTCACTACTGTCCATCAATGTAACCAACCAACCAACTAAATCAATCAGTCAATCAAATATTGCATCAAATTAATCAAACAATCAATAAAATGTAACTCCATCATCAGGCTCTGCCAATCAATCAAAGCTCAAGAAGTCTATCACTCAATCAATATTGACCATTCAGGGCAAACAGTTATCTGATATATGTAATCTGATCAATCAACAGTACAAATCATGTGATATAGTCAATGTTCTGTTACCTCAAACTTGGAGTCGATAGGAAAAGAGAAAGATAACCCCCTGAAGTTCAGAATAAACAACTGGAGACTTGGATCATAAACTGGAATGAAAAGAAAGAAAATATTAATTATTTATGTACAGTAATTTATGATAAGTCTCAAAATATCAATACTTGACAAAAAAAAAATATTTACATTTAACTTCATGGGCATTAATTTATCAAACAAAAAAGATGATGTTTTGGAACAAACCTCCTGGATGTGTGGCACCAAATGACATGTCAATTTGTTCTATTGTTGGCTGAACTTGAGGAGCATTAAAGTGGACTCCACTAAAAACAAGCAAACATATTTCACACTTAGACAGATGTAAAAATAACTAAATATTTGAAATATTGGAGTTACATTTGTTTTATGTCAGGACATAACATACCAGTATTTCAGCTTGACCTTATTCATATTGTTTACTTCTATTATCTGGGAGAAAATATAAAAAAATAATAATTCGAAAGTAATCATTAAGTTTTTATTGATAAAACCTTTCAAACGTCATGTACATTGCAGACAAAATAATTGTACCTTGAGTCTTTGGCTGACTGAATCAAAGACAAGACGTATCCCATCATTTGGCATATTAAGCACTAAATCCATTGCTAAAGGATTCTGCATCAGATTAAAAAAAAACATTTTTCATACAACAACGTTATAAATACACAAGGAAAACTTTGAGTTCCATAATCTGAGTGTGTATTAATGTCTTGAGAAACTGAGTGTTAGAGGCTTGATGTTTGAATGGTTTCAAAAAATAAGAAATTGTTGTTGGTGTGTTATGATGTCTTGCAGAAATACTGTTTGCATTGTCTCGGGAAAGACTATTGACAGCGAGATAACTACTAGCTAGTGTGAGAAGGACTACGTTTGTTTATATTTATGAATTAAAACTTACTGCCTCGCTGTACATAACTTGTACACTGCGTATTGTGCGACATTGTCTCTTTAGTATTTGAACACACTGAGATACGGGCATTCCTACAATACAATAAAAATAATTTGAAAATGTAAAGTCGTAAATCGATTGTCGTTGTCAATAACCAAAAAAAAAACGTCAACAAAATACTTACCTAAAATGAATTCCCATTGCTCATTCCCTAACGATCTCTCGGGAACAACCTCTAAATCCAACATTATGGTGACTATCCAAGTTCTTGCAAATTTGAAAAAAGAAGAAACAGTTTTTATCGAGTCATGTTTTTACTTTTTTATCAACAAAACGAAACTCTGACATCACTGCGCCATTTTGGAAAGCGAATTTGTTTACATGCGCGACGCACGTAAAGTTGTGCGCGATACGCTGACCGTAAAAATCGCGGTTTTATTTTTAGCAAAATAAACAAAACAGCTGAACGTTTTAATTCATTATAATTTAAACCATGAATGCTTTGTTTCCAAGATATTAAAACGACTGAGAAATATATTTCGTTGAGAAAATGAGAGAAAATTCCAGCAAATCAGCAAATGATGTCACCAACATTCCTCTAACATTCCCAAACATTCCTACCCATAATTCCATGTTACATTTATACTCGGAGTGTTAGTGAATTGACAGAAAATATGGGCTTCGTCGATTAGAAAATTGTTATTTTTTTCGCTTTTTTATCAACATTTTGTTAATAATTTGGAAACCACAGCTAACTAAATAGTCATGTCAGCTAATGAACCTCTTACTTTCGCCGCTGTGCGAGATTACATGCTAAAAAATGATGGCAAAGTAAGAAACCACGACTTGGTGACACACTTCAGAACACAGCTGAACGATCCAGTTAACAAAAGTAAGATTACTTTTAATTAAATGGCTTGATGATATTAATGACATATCGTTAAAACCTCCAAAAAGCATGCCTTGAAAATGCATAAATGTGATGGCTCGTTCATTCATATTTATTTTTTGAGTTGTCAGTATTTTTGACGTTTTATGAAGAGATTTTTTATTGAATTATTTGTTTGTTTTTTAATTGAATATTGGGTATATAGCTGTATTTGTATTTTTACTAATTAAAGTATTTTCATAGATAAAGTAAGAGGCGACTTCAAAGATATTGTACATCAGCTAGCTACAGTTCAAGAAATTGATGTAAGTCTATAAGCTTTTAGTAATGAACATTTTGTATTACATTACGTGTAACCTCTACCAAACTAATATACTTCAGAGTTTAAACTTATGTTTGAAAATATTTACATTTAATTCCTTTGTAATTTGAAAGGACCAAAGGTTATTGCTATAATATTTTACGACAGCAACGTAATTATTGAAAGCTATTTTTATTAGCTATTCAAAGTCATACAAAACAAGTTATTTCCTGTTAGGATTATTAGAAAAGGCCTCAGCATAATTTATTCAGTATCCATGTTGCAGTGTCACAATAGTCTCTGTATTGCTGTATTGCTGCATTGATGTATCGCTGTATCGTTGTATTGCCGTGTTGTTGTATTGCTGTATTGTTATATTGCTATTATGCTATTTCTGTATTGTGACTGTATTGTTTGCTTCATTTACTACATCAAAGCTTCACTCTAAAAGGGTGAAATGTGCAATACAAAGAGATCTCACAATGTTGCTCTCTTCAGTCAAGAACACACTTAAGTAATGAAGTGTATTGTTGTATTGAGATACACAAAGCAATTAAGTACATAAAAAGTAGTATCCTAAAGCAAGACATATATGAATGATAATCTCAACACAGGAATCACAGATCATTCATATGAGGACTATATTTTGAGACTCAGTGGTTTTCAACAATTGAACTGATATAATGGAAACTTTTATTGCGATTCATGTAAAATATGTTGATGGTTGTACAGTATTAAATTACCAAAAGCAGTATTATAATTGTCAATATAAGGAAATATCAGGTAAAAAGACATTATGGTCCCTTACTAGAGAAAAAAAAAACAATGAAAAATTTCAAAACTTAGTTGGTTATGGTCGCTTACAATAATCATCCCTAAGAAGAGAGATTTTTACAAGAGGTTATATGGAAAATAACATTGCAAAAACCAAAAAAGGTTTCTTGCAGGAGATGCATGCTACAAGAGTGGTCACTCAAAGAGAGAAAACTGTATTACAAAAAACATGTTTATCAGAAGCTATTTTTAGAGCTTTGGCTTTGTGAAAACATGGGGTAAAAACTATATGGCATTCATTAAACTATATTTGATATTATTACCATTCCATAGGGAGAAAAATATTTTGTTCTTAAAAGACCAAAAGAGGCTCCAGCTGTGTTACGCAAACCAGCCAGTAAGCCACCACGACCACATCCATCAAGTCATAAATCACGCCCCATGTCACAACCCGTCATGAGAAATACTAAAATGTTTGAGGACATGTTGTCCAGCCAGATGGGTAAAGGTCATCCACCTGGATCTATTGGTCATGCGGCTGAGGTTGAGAAAGAAAACCGTGCTGATGTTAAAAGTCTTGCTAGGGATCACATGAGGAAAGCTGCTTCAGTGGATAGCATTGATGTAAGTCTAGTTTATGCATATAGTTAAATTAATTTGATATAGTAATACAGATTTGCTGCTCTCTGGTAATAACTGACTTCCAAAAGGGACAATGTTTTATCAGTACATTTATAATATTATTTCTGCATGGAAGCGTCAAATCAGTTTGTCCAGGAGTCTTTTCCTACTTAATATGAGTCATCACCACAAGGCCATGTGCTGACTATAAAGAACATATTTGCCATGAATGGCTGAGTATTAAATATGCACAACACCTTGTCTTGGTTTTATTGTAGAATTGGCAAGTTAAAAAACACATTTTAACAAAAAAATATGTTCAGTTGACACGCACATTGTAAATAATATTGATATTTTTAATTCCTATTTTTAATTCCTCTCAGGCAAATAATTATAGATGATAAAAGTCATTAAAAATGTAATATTAATAATTTACCAAAAGCCATGACCATGATATGTATTCATATTTCATGTTTCATGTCTAGCCAATAAAAATCATGAATTCTTTATTGTTTATACAAAACAATTATTAGAAATGCAATACATTTTCTTTTTGGATTTGAAAAGTCAAAAAAAATGTATGCTTTTAATGATGGTTACATAGTGGATTCTAAACTTACTTGGCTGTCATTCTGAGTTTTGATTTTATTCTGATCATAATGCTACATTCTTCATGATGGTATTGTCTTTGGAATATCAGGATTAAATCTGCTCATGAATTAGACATAATGATTTTTTGTTTGTTTGATATTTTATTTAGTATTTTAATTTCAACTAAGTTTCAATGAACAAGCATGTAGTTTGAACCACGTTGTTTGTACTGGGTGTAAGAAATGTTAGTCATGATCATTACCTAGCTTGTGCAGTTGAGTGAAACTTGTGGATATTATTATACCACATATACTCTACACAGTCATCATTTTTTCTGCCTCATTCTGATGAAGACTGCTACAGCGTAGCCAAAATGTCAACCTACACATTGACTCACAGTGTTTCTAACTAAAAACCTCAATTTCTTATTAGTGGCTGGTGTTCGAATGGTTTGTTTGGATATATAAGCACATGTAAAATATGAACAGGTCAACTGTAATAGTCTAAGAGAGTGAAATAAGAAAGACCACTTGTTTTAAAGTCTGATGTTTTGAATGATTTGAATCTGGGAAAGTAAATGTGAAGGACGTTGTCTTTGACCGTCTATATATTGACTGTAGTCTTACCAAAGACTCTGAGTCCTGAGATGTTTAGACAACTTGTTCCAAAACCATCTTTCAGTGCAAAGGTATGTGAATTTGAGTTCTAGACTGGTTTTCTAGATGTCAGATATCACTAACAGTTTATCTCAAGGCTATACACACCCTTATGATTGCAATAATATCAGAACTACTCTTGGGTTTAAACCATTCAAATATGAGACAGTGTTTGTGAATTAAACCAAGCCTTTCTTAGATGACCAGGCATCATTTGCATTGCTTTTGAACATATGAACAGATAAGCAAAACTCAAGTACATGTCCAATGTTGATTTTTTTCTCACACTGTTGAACAACAGGTTCACATGAATCTGTATTTTGTATAGTAAACAGCACATAAAATGTCTGTTTGGATATACAAATTATATCTTTTTCATGTTGAAGTGTCTGACTTGTTTGTTGTCCTCACTCGTGATTGAAATATAATTTCAACACTTAAAGATTTATGGGTATCTCTGTATGGCCACGTAAAAGTTTGTAGAAGCATGTTTGTTCCTTTTATCTTTGTTGTGCACTTGCTCATTCAGGAATAATTTTCAAGTCTACCAACCATCCCAGGTACTGAAAGCTTGCTTCAAACATTATCAAAATATCTTGGCTATAAATATTTAAGCTTACTCTAGTAGCTTGGCACTCAAGAGGTGACGAACAATCAATCAGCGAACACATACAATTCCCAAGAGTTTACCAAGAGTTTATCCTCTTCAAAAATGAAACCTGATTAGAAAATCTTCAATTATTTACTCTAGTAGAATAAGAACTATAATTTAATATATCTCTGAGAGAAATGAATATTTTATTGATTGATTGTCTAAAAGGATATTTCATTGTTTCAGTCAAATGGCAGTGGAGGTACTCCTAAGTCAAGTAGAAAAACATCACATATTAAAGGCAGTGACAATGAAGACAGAATGTCACAGATTTCAGCTGATGATATGGTAATGTGTATCTCATTATTGAATATGTATTGGGACAGTTGTGGTGCTTTTCAGTCCCTTGTTAAATTCAAGGGTTTTTTGGTGTGTTTACTTATCAAACCACTGTGAACAATAACAGAAGAATTAGTTTTCAGGCCTAGTAGCCCTTCCCCTCCCCCCCCCCCCCCAAAAAAAAAAATAAAAATAAAAATAAAATAAAAATAAAAATAGGTGAATAAAATAATGATGATAATAAAAATAAAAGAAACTCCATTTTCAGGACATCAGTTTTTCAACAGTCCCACTACTCCCTGGTATTTGAAGGGTTCAGAGCGAAAACGGCGTAAGTGCATTTTAGGATAATTTTTTCAAATTTTCGAATTGTCATCAAATCAATCAAAAAAAGGCATCTAACAATTCAATTTGGTCTAAAAACAAACATCATCGATTTTTTCCGAAGAAATTGTCAGAAAAATGACATTTTTTGGCGATTTTAGGGATTTTTTGAGTCGTACAAACCTTATGCTCGTCTAGGGTAGTTTCTTTTTGGCTTCGATCAAGACTCCTGTGTTTTTGTGTTACTGGGGAGGCATGAAACTGGTAAACATGTTTAACACGTTTGAAACTGGTTTTCAGTCTAATCAGGACTTCGACAAAGTCGCATCATTTGCGATTTTGTCGTTGTTTTTTGCTACTATTTTGCCTCTAAACGCTTCTGGAACAGCATCATTAAGCTTTCTAGTTGTGATGAGTCTACTGTTTGAAAGAAATCAAGCTGGTGAGATGATTTCGAGTAAAAATTAGTGTTTTTTTTCGCACTCGTGAATCTTGGCGACCGTTGCAGAGATCATCACTTAAAGACTGTTTTAGAGGCAAATTCTCGGACTGCCGCGGGTATTTTTGCAAGTTTTGGCGATCAAAGAACACAACAAGCCTGATAATTGGGCAGAATTCCGAGGTAGCGTTAGACTTATAAAAAAAACTTGAAATGGGGGGAGGCTATGACGGCTGCCGAAAATTTCGTTGATTTCCCAGAATGCATTGCAGTGGTATTTTTGTCAAAACATGTTGTTCGAAATAGGCATGTTCGTAGTGATTTAGCGGTGTAAGTAGAATGAAGTAAAACTTGAAAAACTTGCATAAGATTAGAAGAAGGACTGAATTTTCTTAGGATATTAAACTTTTTGCTCGAAGGCTAAGTTTTTAGCCAAAAAATACATATATAAATATTAATAGGTTTTTTTGTCCGCATGAACACTGATGTCGAGATTACTAAATAGCGCTTATTAAACAAAAACAAACAAACAAACAAACAAACAAAAATAATAGAATTAGCATAAAATAGCACTATTTAGTGGTATTTATTTAGTGCGCGCACTCTATGATTTGTACTTGTGCATATTCACTCGACTATTTTTATCGTCCTATACAAATTTGTGCTTTTCACGCAAGAGTGAACGGTTGTCAAGCAAAGCGAAAGCGTAACTACGGGCCGAATTACACCTTTTTCGGACAAGTTCTTCGGAAAAAAATAGAAGATGTTTATTTTTAGACCAAAATAAGTCATTAGATGCCTTGTTTGATTGATTTGGTGACAATTGGAAAATTCGAAAAATTATCCTAAAATGCACTTACGCCGTTTTCGCTCTGAACCCTTCATTTGCACTATGCAATAAATTTCTCATGTTAGTCCCCCATTTGTCAGGGAATTCAACTCATATGTTTTAAAATCAACTTGTTCATATTACACAGACTATTGCATTTCAAAAATAAATTGTTTGAATTTGTATTTTTTTTATAAGCAACTAAATGGTTATTTTCTTTTTCAGCTGGATGATCCCGACTTCGAAGGTATGAACTGGTCAATAGTCAAAACAATAATTTAGATCAATTTGACTCATAATAAGTCTGTTAAAACAAGTTCACAATAGAGTGTTTTTTCCATGACTGCTTTTTTTTTATCATTTATAACCGCTGTTCCTACATTCTAAAAAGGAATAGCAAATTTCAGTATGAAAGAAGAGGCAGGGTTAAAAGGTCACCATGCTCTAGGCTTATTGGTTGATATTGCCCTTATTCAAAATTTGTAGAGTCTGAAATAGGGTGTACAATACTAAGGTTTAGTCTAGAATAGGGTATGTCAAAGAAAAATTCAGGTCTGTGATATAGGGTCTAGGTTGGGATTTTGAAAATGGTTGTGTGACAGATTTTTATCAAAGCTTAGCCAATCAGACACATTATTCAATGAAATGATGCATTCTGATTGGCTTACTTTTGATAATGTATCAGTCACACAATCTTTTTCAGAAGTACAGATTTAAATATTCATGTTATTGTGCAGATTTTATAACTATATTAATTTATTAAAATGTTGAATTAAATAATTTTGTAAACCACCTGCTGGTACAAATTTGCAATAAATGAATATTTAGCAATATAGTGATACAAATATCAAAAATGCCAAAAAAGTCATTGGATGTCTATTTGTGTTTACACTGTACATGTATGTGTTAAATGGGAAAATTCAAAAGACGCAAGAAAAGTAAGATTATTATTAGTAGAATTTATGTTTATTGATATCAAGATATTGATATTAAAATATGCTGCCCATTGCCTTAAATTGAAGTCTTATGAATTGTTGCAAAATTGAATATATTATTTGTGATTCTAAACATGTTTCTTAAAAAGTAATTGTAAAATAATTATGATATAAAGTATGATAACTTCAGAAATGCCTTTAAAAAGTTTGAAAAAAGCTAAAATGACAACAGCAAAACATTAGCAACAACATATTTGCCTAATTATTTTTTATCATAATTATAATTGAGATTTAGCTGTTTTGCTTGGGATTAACCGATGTATATTTTCAACAGACTTGCTGAAGAAAGTAATATGACAAACAGAACTATACACTAAGTTGTTCAGTTCAGTTCAAGCTCCTTTTCTATAATGGGGTCCGAGTGAAGCTTCTGCTTAAAAATAATGCATTTAGTTCTCCGAATATTGATTTTGCCTTTGCTATGAAAAATTATTTTGAATTCAAAACTCTTGAACGGAACAGGCTGATTTTCAAGTTTTTATTGTTTTTGGTATTAGCATCATTCCTAAATGTTGGTGTTTTATTTTTTTTCAGGGGATGATGACGGTGGACCAACTATCCAAGTAAGTATTTTCATTTGTTTGGATGGTTTCTTTATATGATCATGAATAATTAATGATTCTTAGATTCAGGCTGCCAAGTATGATGATACATTAACACAGGAAGCCCAAGACGCTAACACCTGATCCACATTATTTCATTTCCCTCTCAGCTTACTGAGCCTGGTATGATAATGCAATGATACATTAACACAGGAAGCCCAACACGCTAACACCTGATCCACATTGTTTCATTTCCCTCTCAGCTTACTGCACCTGGTATGATAATGCAATGATACATTAACACAGGAAGCCCAACACGCTAACACCTGATCCACATTATTTCATTTCCTTCTCAGTTTACTGCACCTGGTATGATAATGTAATAATACATTAACACAGGAAGCCCATTACTTACACCTCATCTACAGTGTTTCCTTTGCCTTTCAGCTTATTATGCCTAGTATGATAATGTAATAATACATTATCAACAATATATTTCAATTATTTCTTTATAACATTATATTTAGTACATTTTATTTTAATTTTATTCATAGTTATTTATTCATTTATTTATTTATTTATTTTTATTATTATCATTTTTTTTGTATACATAGATTTGTAGGGTTTTTTATCATAGCTTCAAATTAATTTTATTTGTAAGAGTTTTGAGACCTTGTGTAAAACTCCAGATTATTATTATTAACACAGGCAGCCCAGTATAATTATAGATAAACACAGGCAGCCCAACACATCAACACCTCATTCACATTGTTTCCTTTTCCTTTCAGCTAGAAGCATTAGAAAAAGAATGGATATTAACTGCAGCTCGTGGTAACAGGGCCAACATCATGTGCTTATTAGAACAAGACCCTAGTTTAGCACATAAAAGGGACTTTACGTCTGGATACACAGCACTACACTGGGCAGCTAAACACGGCAGGGAAGATATTGTAGCTATGATAGCTAGGAGTGGTGGTGACGTCAATGCTAAGTCACATGGTGGATATACGCCATTACATCTAGCCAGTATGCAAGGACATGACAAAGTGATTAAGATCTTGGTGGAGGAGTTAAGTAAGTGCTTCAAGTGATGAATCCTTTGACGACTAAACCACCCAAATGTGACTATTGGAAAATGGGCTGCTGATTTTCCTGAGCCTGTATCCACCCTAGAATAAAAATTGTACCCTGTGATTTGGTTGTCATTATTGAGATATTAGCCAATCAATACTTCAACTTTCTGATTTCCTTTAAGAACATGCGCTTGTCAATCATGTTGTGTTCCAGTAGTCAAAGTGGTGAGAATAACAATTTTTTTTTTTGTAGATGCTAATATCAGTGCAAGAGACAACAGTGGACGCAAGCCAAGACAAGTGGCCAGGAATACATTAACAATAGAGGCACAGAGTATGGTGACATATAAACAAATCACATTTCCTTCATACCTAATTTGAAAAAGATTAGTAATTTGTGAGATCAATAGCTTGTTGTAGTGGAAGGATGAGGGTGAGGTGGAGGGGAAGGATGAGGGGGAAGAAGAGGGGAAGGGAAGTTTGTTGTTCAAGAATCCATACCCTATGATATACTTGAAGTACATATTTTAGTATTGTACTTTTAAATTATTATTTTTTGTTTCAGGGTTGTTAGAACATGTTTTAACTGGTATGTATGACATCAAAAACAACCATAATACAATGGTGTTTTTTTTCCTTCTTAGTAATAAGTAGATTATTTGGAAACACATAGATGGGTTTCACTTAACTAAATAATTTCATATTTGTCTCAACTGTCTTGTTTTGTTTATATCAGACAAAAACCTCTCCAAATGCAGTTCAATGAAGAAGAGTGTTAAAGGCTTGATACGTCGTTTAAGCTTTAGAAAATCAGTGTCTGAACTCTAATACATTCTTATAATACAGCTATTATTGATATTGTCTAGTCATGGCTGTTATATATTTTTATTCGATGAGATTTAAATATTCACTTTTTTTGCTACCACGAGTGTCAGAGGCTCTTGAAAGATAGGAGCCCATGAAAATATGCCATTGAATCCATGGAATCCTATAAATATATATCTTATTCTTAACATATTATATTTGTTATCAAAACTAGTCAGCGTTCAAAGTGCATCTTAGATACTTGTCCTTTATTTCCTGCTGTTTTCCCAATTTCTTCTTTGTTCCTCTCTTATTGCGATCCCTGTCAGATTCGTCATCCCCTTTCTGTCTCGACCCAGGTTTCACACGGTCATTTACAATGTAGCATAACTACCAGCATTCTTTGCGAATTCTCTTTCATATTCAAAGTTTTAATCCCTTTGGAGGGTAATAAAATAATTTGCACTAATTGCGATACAAAACAGAGTGTGCAAAGCATTCTGGGTGTGGTGGTATTCTACCTCATAATACAAATCGTTTAATTTTCACCAACACTTTTCACCTCTTTTGAAAATGTTTGCAGTAGTCGCTAAGTTGAGGCCGAAATATATATAAGTAAATTGTTCCTTAAATTACATAACATATTCATCATACGATGTCAGCTTCAAATGACAACGACAGATTGTTGAAATAAAATCATTTGATATAATGTTGTGCAAAACTGTTCGTAAAATTAATCGATATTTTCTCGTAAGTGATCGATAAATCTGCGTGTATATTCGGTATTCGTTATGACTTCCCGTTTTGCTTTGTTGAAGAAAACGAAACAGCGCAAAACGTAAGAATGATAGACAGCTCTCACTCAAATTACAATCAGAAATGGAGCTAGAGTTTCTGATATGTATTTGTGTTCTGGTTGAATAAAACTGACAATTAATGACTAATAATTGTAATATGTAAATTGGACACCGTCTAGTGATAATAGCGAAACTGACGTTTCGGACGTTATTCCTTCGCAGTGTAATATTTTTTATTTACTCCGAGGAAGGACTAACGTCCGAAACGTCAGTTTCGATATTATCACTATAGAGTGTCCAATTTACATATATATTTTACAACTGTTTCTCTAGAAACACCGACGCAGTCCATTCTAGTGTTTACCTCTTAGTGACTAATAAGATGCTTTTGCGACAGCTAATTTCTGTGTTTCTTGTGCAGATACAGCGTCATCAGAAAACCGTAGTTATCAAAGTCACAAGAAAAAACAATCAACTAATAAGCAATATGGAGCCCTTAACTCCATTATCACGCCAAGTGCAGCTCTAGTTGGTTTCTATGATGGAGCAGAAACGACTCCGCAGCTACTAGAACCAGATACTTCGCAAGACAAGGCTAGAGAGAGAACGGTAACGATACCAATGCGTCTGTAGACAATTAATGTAAAGACATGTCATATCGTCTTTAATTCATTGAGTCATTCGGTTTTTTTGTACATTACCTCATGCTTTCATTCCTTCGTTTGTTTATTTGTTCTTTTGTTTATTCTTTCATTTATTTATTCGTTCATTTATATACTGATTTAATTTCATCTTTTCAGTCACTCGCAGTTTCATCTATTCGTTCAGTTTTTTATTCAGTCATTCATTCAGTCATCCGTCCGTCCTTCTGTACATTGACTCCATTTGCGACAAGTTAAGTAGGTATTGTTCTTTCCAGACATCATTTGGTAAATTCCGCAAGAAAGACAAAAAGAAACACAAGAAAGAACAGAGGGCATCTACAGTCGATGTCCCCCCGGAATACGCGACACCATCAGCTGGGTATGTAAACCAACATCTAGTAATAATATTTATTATAAATACACTTTATCGAGAGCCCGCGAATTAGTTTAATCTGTTCAAATCGGACAGTAAGCATCAGGAACCTGTTTCAGGGGCTCTCGATTGATGGACATGAATTGAATGCGATAAAGCACGACATTTTTTACGTTATTCGTTGTCTTATGTACCAACTCTCCACAACCTGAGATAAAATTAAAATGAGGATAAAAGCGCGCTTCAAGGGTTAGAAGCAACAACTCATGTTCCATTAAAAGAGCATTGTTTTACCATGGAGACCGAAAAAAAATACTTTGACTACTGATTTTCATGTTATAAATAGAGCGAGTGATTGACTTATACCAACGATCATAATTCCACCCATCCTACATATATAACATACGATGTTACTTGTTCGCGTTACTTCGGCAACAAAAACATACGGATAATATCGCTGTTATGCATGTGCAGTTGATCATTACCTCAGAAACAATGACAGACAAGGTGCTGATGTGGATACAGTTTCAGACGTCTCTCTACCATTACCATGGATACAGTAACAAACACTCCCACCGTTGCTATGGATACTTTGACGCACAATTATCGACTATTATTATGGATGCAGATACATACGCTATTCCATCGCTTCCACATATACATACTTTTACTATCGTTACAAAGAGACCTACATACAGATGAATACACAACATATATCATTGTATCATGTGCCTTCTTTACCATAGAGACAGTACACGCACCATATACGGTCGCTAACCACATAGAGAGTTACGTCAGCCGTTTCCATAGAAACAGTTACGTACCAGATATACCATACAGACCTCGTTACTATAGTTACAGTTATGCACCATATATGGTCGTTCACCTCATAGACAGTTGCGCACCAAATATCGCCGTTACCATAGAAACAGTTACGTACCAGATATAACATAGAGACCTACACAGAGACGCTACCATACAGACCTCGTTACTTTAGATAAAGTTACGCACAATTTACGATCGTTTACCTCATAGACAGTTACGTACCAAATATCGCCGTTACCATAGAAACAGTTACGTACCAGATATACCATAGAGACACAGAGACGCTAGCATACAGACCTCGTTACTATAGTTACAGTTACGCACCATATACGGTCGTTTACCTCAGACAGTTACGTACCAAATATCGCCGTTACCATAGAAACAGTTACGCACCAGATATACCATAGAGACGCTACCACAGACCTTTACGTACTGTGTTCCCTCGTTACTATAGATACAGTTACACGCCATATACCGTCGTTGCTAAGGAGACAGCTACATCGCTATCCCGTTGCTACCAAAGCTATGTCGACATCATCATCTTACGTAATTGGATCGATCACTACGGTTGTTACCGCTAACCATAACCTTCGTTTATCATTACTAACATATTAACCATATAAAACTAACCTTGAAACTTGTCCCCAGTCCTTCTTCAAGTCTACGCCGGTCAGTGACGCGAGGCACTGGTGCCGAGTGTGAAACTAATCTTATTCGAAGCAGTTTTCGTCGTCTGGTAGGAAAATCCATGGATAAAAAGACTAAGCGACCACGGCTAGTATATATATCCTAACTATATGAGTATTTTCTTAAAACCGTCCTCCAGGACGACTCATTAAAACGTACTATTTATATCATAACCTAAAAACAAATACTAAACAATAACAAGCACAGAAATATAACCAAGCATTGATTTTTGACTGCTTTTACATGATCAATGCTATATATATTAACAGATAGTTGACGCACTACCAGGACAACGATATGCTGTGTATATGCCTCAACAATGAAACACTTAGAATTTAAAAACGCCTGATCCATCGAGCCTTGCTACTATATGTACTTGTTGCAGCCGCAGCACGGCAAGCTGTGCATGCTGATTGGCTATAACAACAGTAGTCAGTAGGCTTGCAGTTAAGCATAACTGTGTTATGTCATTGAGAATACATTGTAATTGACATAAAGTATATATATTTTTTCTTTGTCAAAATAAACGACTTACTATTTTAAAACTTACTCTAATCAAAGTACTATTTGATAGAACCGAAGCTCTCTGACTACCTCAAAACTAATTGCTACTTTTATTATTTTTGCAGGCTTCTGATTGGCTCGCCGCAACAGCTACAACAAGTGGAAAACGAGCGCAGGGAAAACGAAATGGAATTGCATCGAATTCACTCGTCCCCTGACTTCAGAATGACGTCAGAAATATAAAATTGCGCACGAACGTCATTACATACGTCATTTTAATCAATCAATCTCATCCCCAAGCCTCACGATTGATTGTTACTGTACATGTTGACGGCAGACTGGTGACAAGATTGCGCAACACAATATTTTTTTTTTTGGGGGGGGGAAGGGGGTAGTAGCCAATTGACTGCCAATCTTTTAAGAGGGAAGGGTTAGGTACTATATAAAAAACGAGCAGAAGTGTTTTATCAAGTATAAAAACTCGAGCGCGGCGAGCATATGAAGATTCATGAATTATTAATGAATTTTTAAAATATTTGTACCATGTGTTTTAAAGCTTTTATTTTTCTGTCAGAAGCGTTTATAAATGGTTTTTATTTTTTATTTGATTGTGAAATATTTTGTACCTAGATGACAAACGATCCAATACTTGCAAATATGTATGATTGTAGAGTACAAACACAAAAAAGGTTGCAGCATAAATTTGACGTCCAAACAATAAAACCGTAAAACAGTAATTACCAATAAAATAGAGTACAAACACTAAAACCGTGTAAGAGAGATACCATTAAATAGTGCTTTTTTTATGCTAATTCTATTGTGTAAAGCGTGGTTTCCATGCATATCATCGCAACCGATCGTAGACGATAAAAAAATCCTACGACCGTTTTTGAACCATTTCGATCGCGATCGTATATGGATCGAAAACGGTGGTAGGATCAAAAAACCTTGGTTTCCCTATCATCAATTTTTTTTTCGATCGCTTGCGACCGTACTTGATCGTTCTCGATTATTTGGAAACCAGGCTTTAGAGTGCACGAACTAAAAGTGTGCAACATAAATACGATAAATAGTACTAATTTATGGTAATTCTATTGTTTTCTTTTGTTTAAACAGAGTTATTTACCACTAAATAGTGACAACTGTTGCATACGTTTAAGCCTGGCTCGCACAAGCAACGCAATCGCAAGAACAAAATCATTTTCCTGCACTTGCGCTTGCATTTTAACGTGTTAATCGGTGAAAACGCAAGTGCAAATGCAATACTTAAATTTGCATTGCATTTGCATTGCTCGTTGGTTACTACTACATGGTGATAACCATTGCGCACATTTAGTTTTGCACTCAAGTGCTTATCAAACAATATAATATAATACAATATACATAAAATTGCACTATTTAGTATTGCAAACATTTCACTGTTATTGTTTGCATTTGGCAACAACTGAAAAATGTAGAATAGCTTTGTAAATTGTAAATGTAAACATTGAGCATTTTATTAAATTGTACCATCTTAATTATAGCTGCATGTTAATGCTAATGAAAATGAAATTTTTGTACAAAAAAATAAACAAATAAATAATATTTTTAGAAACGTGATCCAAATATTAGATCTCTACTCTTGTCTTTTTAAAACCACTTTGTTTACTTCTAATTTTGTGTGCAAAAAAATATCTAAACGACTGTGAAAAGAATTTGAAAAATGAATTAAATGATAAAAGAAAAAGCTACTTAATAGCATGATCGACACATTACATATTCATGTTGCATTTTCACGTGCCTATATTTTCGAGGCAACAACGAACACGGTGAATCTAGTCAAACTGCGGTTCAATATGAATCTTACATTGCGTTCTAATTCACTTCGTTCAAACAAACGTAAATTATTTTGCACTTTCTATTCCCTGTAAAACAGACATCAAACTACAACAGATTATAGGATGGATACTCTTGCAGAGTAGTCCGAGGCAACAACGAACACGGTGAATCTTGTCAAACTGCGGTTCAATATGAATCTTACAAAGTTGCCTATATCGGCCTTTTCTTGGTAAAAATAAGTCTCACGGGTGCTGGCCATTATACTGATTTAGGGGATGTGTCTTCCGTCTAGTCTTGAAAAGAGTTTTGTACCATAATAGGTAAGCACACTAATATTTTTCTACACGGTATAGTTAGCTGTTTTAGAGTTGGCGTATTACATTTTATTAAACCTTATTCTTGGGTTGGAACCACATGACCAAGAATCCCTTAAGGAATAAAGAACAAAGCTGTTGCTGCCATGTTTGATGAACAAACGAGAAGCCAATGAAGGATGCTTTGTTATCGTCATCCAACATGGCGGCTATGACGTAATATACAACCCACGATTTATTGTATATATTTTCTTTTGGCGATTTCATTAATTTTATTACACCTTATTACGCTTTAGCTACTTTACTATTTGTTTCGCGACTTTTTGTAACGGCTCTACAATATATAATTTTATTTGTGTTGTTCCGACGTATTCTTCTGCGTTCAATTAATAAGAAATGTAAGTAATGTACATTTGTTTCAACCAGTCCATAGCCAAGTACTCTAAATTTTATTTGTGTAGCTTCTTTCGCCTGCACTTTGTTATTAGATGAGAAATGTACGTTTGTTGTTTTTTGTATGTTCTTTGGTCCTCTGGCCGTTACTGCCCCCCCCCCCCCCCTCCCCCAGAACAATGTTGTTTTGGTCTAGAAATGACCCTTGGGATAGCTGCTATCGGGGCCACAACATTGTGTGGGGAGGGGGGAGGTTGAGGGGGTCACATGTATGAAAAATGCACATGAATATTAAAATAACATAAAAAATAAACGTTTTCACGCGCGCAGTCTCCTGTCATATTGTCCAATATTGTAGATATACCACTCTACTACAGGCCCCGCAAGTAAAACCAAGGTTGTGTTCGTATCTTTGCCTCTTGCTGATGAGATTCATTAAACTACAAGCCTGCTTCTACACACGTACTTTAGACATTTTAGCTATGTTTAGTATTTTTCTACAGCTGGATCTAATATTAACTGACATGATCACTTTCAGCTGGTTCTAATATAGACCTAATGTTATTTTTATCAGCGCCGTGTTATACAGGCAAATCCTGCTCAGCGGGCTTTATAGCTACATACTGGGATGGTAGCCAGTAAATCAGTGTTTTCCGTTTCTTGTGCGTGCTTCATAGGAATATCAAAGTTCGGGAAAATAACGCGGGCGGATACGTGCTGTTAAAATATTTGATGTTTCTGCAGTCGTCAGTATTTAACGTGCATGAACTTAGCTGTCACAATGCGGTTAACAAAAATAGAAAAATCGTGCAAGAAGGAAAACTGTAATTTAATTCTTGTCTTATTATGTATAGTATACATCAAACAATACTTTCAATATTATGATGCAACCCTTCTAGCTTGAGAATTAATTTAAAATATAAGACACCACAACCACCAACACAAGTACTTTCATTAGCCAAACTATTAAAAACTTAATTAAAAATAATTGCAGACTGCATGTGGTTTTGTGTGAAGCACCATTCACATATTTAGCCTTACTTGGAAATATCTAGGTTCTAATATAAAACAGTGCTTTTCTGTAGTTCACAGCAAGACTGGGCAACTAGACGACACATCTATGACAACCGCTATACACACATACTATCCACGACTTTCATGTAAAACGTAATGGACTGCCACTTACGTAAAAGCTAGTCAAATATAGGACAACACATACACATACTATCCACGACTTTCATGTAAAACGTAATAGATCGACTATCACTTACGTAAAAGCTAGCCAAAAATAGGACAACACATACATATACTATCCACGACTTTCATGTAAATCGTAACGGATCCACTATCACTTACGTAAAAGCTAGCCAGAAATAGGACAACACATACACATACTATCCACGACTTTCTGTAAATCGTAACGGATCGACTATCACTTACGTAAAAGCTAGCCAAAAATAGGACAACACATACACATACTATCCACGACTTTTTATGTAAAACGTAACGGATCGACTATCACTTACGTAAAAGCTAGCCAAAAATAGGACAACACATACACATACTATCCACGACTTTTATATAAAACGTAACGGAATACCACTTACGTAAAAGCTAGCCAAAAATAGGAAATTGTGGGAATCAAGCGTCAAATAGGGTTAAAAGTATAAGCAATAGTCGCAATACGCTATACTCTAGTAATACTATGCAGTAACGTTGAATGTGGTGACCCCTTTATTAGCCACAAAAGACAATGCATATTCTTATTGTCCGCGAACGTTCTTTTAACAGTTTTAAAACTTGGCTAACTTTCATGACGAAATAATGTTGATCTTTACTATCATTACACGTTTGAGGCCTACTAACCCCTAACCCACATACGACAAACATAGACACAGAGACCTTTCCAAACCAATTTACGTAGGACGTCGTTACGTTGGTTAATTATAGTCTTTGTCATTTTAAGTTCACGTAGTCAACGTTTTCGCACGTTTTGTATTAGAGGCTGTGACCATTTGTTGTTACCTAGGCGACGTGATACTTTATTTTGTTCGTTGCATTGTCATCTCGGTGAATTGTTAAATGATTAGTAATACAGGCTTGCTCTCTCATGCTTAGAATTCCTACTGTTCAAGGTCAACCAATATGATTTTAAAACCATTATCTGTATATACACGCAATGTTCGGTTTCATGCAATTTTATCACAAAAATCAAAATAACATGTTTTCCAAATTAAGGGATGGGTCAATAAATAAATAAACTGTTGTTTTAATTGACCCTTATCGGAAACAATTCGGATTTTACGAAGCCCTACGCCTTGCCACCGAGTTAATCCCGAGTGGGCTCCGAAGGAAATTAATTCCCCAAGGCCCGCATATAGGAGTTATTGACGTAGTTTTACATGTCGAAAGAATATTCTGTTGTCTTCTGTCTCAGTGTTCTGACATTTGAAATTGTTGACGCGATGCGTCATCGTAAACTCTATACTTACAGAATGATACTTGTGAAACTAACTTGTTCATAAGGTAATGCTAATTGTACTAAATTGAAATATAAAGCTCAAACAGTGCAGCCACTCAGAATCCTGACAAACAACCAAAGAAAACGAGAATTTGTTGTGCATGACTGACTGTAAAACCATCCAACTGGTTTAGAACTGACAAAAGGTTAACAAACTCAACAAAAATACATTGTTGGCATGATTTACATTACAAGCCCCCCACGCTTTCTGTATAAGTAGGGGCGACGGTGTTGTTTTCCTATCAGATAAAAATCATTCACACCGCTACACGTTAGCTAAACATATTGAGGCTAAGCCACACAAGGCAGATCTACACGGATTGACTCTGAGTTATATACACCAAGGAGGCAAAGAAGCTCTGATCCGCATCAAATAACACAAGAACATAAACAACACAGAACGTCAATATGAAGAAACAACGAAAGAACAGCAAAAATCGCAAATTATCAGCGCAAAAGACACGGCAGTCCATCTACCTAAAAAAAATCACTATAGCGGTTTTTGGTGATGCTGGGGTCGGGAAGTCGTCGCTTATTCGTGGCTTCTGCGATGGAACTTTTACAGAGGAATACGAACCTACAATTGAAGACTTTTTCACAAAACATTTACTTCACAATGATAAAACATATCAAATTGACATTATTGATACTTGCGGCACCGAAAATTTCCCTGCAATGCGAAAAGTCGACATTGAAAAAGCAGACGCTATCATTCTGGTTTACTCTGCTGACAGAAAAAGATCGTTCGAGCAGCTTTCGCAGTATAGAGATGAAATATTGGAGGTTAAAGGTTTAAGGATTCCAGTTGTGGTTGTTGCTAATAAATCAGATTTAACGTTTGATAGCACTGCTTTGCAAATAACGGACAAAAATGGAATTGTTTCGAATACCAGGGACATTGTCACCAAGAAATGGCGGTATATGTGGACGATGGCTTCATCCAAGCTTGAATGGACAACCAGTGAGCCTTTCTTGATATTGCTGGATGAGTTACAACGGAGGAAGGAAGAAGCAGAAAATAATGAAACGTCTCCAAAGATTAAAAGAACAACATCATGGCTTAAAAGGCGAAGCTTTGGTTCGTCGTTGTCACTTCGAAAAAGTAAATCCAATGCGTAATAAAAACCGAGCAACAAATTGTGGAGATTTGGCGCGTTTAGTTTTTCAGGTACACAGCTACAGAAACTATGCTGGAAATATGAACGGAAATATTGTGGAGACATGGTATGACTTTATGAGGCATAAACTCGCTATAAAAGAGGCATAAACAACATTGACCTCAGAATCTAAAATATTATTCGGTGGAGTATGACTTAGGCATGAGCCACAAAACATTTTTTCATACGAGTAACGTAAAATACCTTTTACGATTCAAAATGTCGTTTTTGCATGTCAAATACAGGGCAAATCTTAGAGCGCTGTTTTACCAAACCAATAACAACCCTGTTTTTCTGATACATAAAAATTATCACAGTTGACAGCTTATTAAAGAGCATGTCTATACCTAATGAGAACAAAATCAACGTTTTTAACATTTTTACTAAGGTCAATTGATAACGATTCACCTTCTGTCAAAATATTTTAGATTGCCGAGATCCTTATTTAAACAGATCTTCAGTACTTGACAAAGATACCTATAAAACAAGGGAAATGCATTGTTCACGTTACTGGAATACACTAGCTAGATCATTTTTCCTTGTCAACGAAAATATGAGCATCCTACCTCTATCTAGACTCCCTCGCAGTCGTTTTTAGGGTTTGTCACGCAAAGAGTCTAAACCGTCTATCTTGACAAGGAAGAAAAAACTTTTACGATTGAACGGCCAATGTTAACCAGTATAGCATAAAGTGCCTTTATAATTTCTTTACTTTCACTACTCTACTGTACAAATAGGAAAAGACTAAATTGTCACAACAAATGTCAAGGTACACTTTTATCTAAGGAAAAAAATTGTTCTTTTATAGGAAAGATCTAAGAATAGTTCAACAGTTGTCCATAATGTACAGAATTTATTTATTTTGAATTATATGTACAGGTATAAATATTTATATTGAAAATTATCTATTTATAAAACATCGAAAAATTAAAAAATAATGAAATGAAAATGTAAATGTAAATCGTAATGAATTCTACGTTATAACTATGATGTTTGATTTGAACGTAAGCTCCTACGTAAAATATTACGTATGCGTATGTTTGTTGTACAAAGGTTGAGGATATTAGTGAGGTGTCCTGCAAATGCTAGTTTTTGCCAGTTTTCATATTTCTGCAGCTGTCGACTGCAACATCAGCTCACATTCTTACAGTCTTCCAACTTCTTTAGAAAGCTCCACCATATACGTCCCCTTTAAATACTTTCGTCTCCTTTCCCTTAAAGCCTGCAGGCAGACCAAGAACGCTCTTACCTGGTTGTAAGTGTATTCGATAGAAGATCGATAAATTTATCTGGGTGAGTGTGGAAAGAGGCGCCAGTATCAATAAATAAATAACCATGCATGGCTTCTCGTTTCCATATCAGGTTTTCATAACATCGTAACGTGCTGTGCGATCAGTGAGGATATTTGGAGTACGTGTGTTTTGGAAGCTATCGATCAAATTAAACATCTTATCTTAATAGGGGTATATCCTAATAAGGCAAACTGATGTCAACTTCCCTGCTGTACCACATTATCAGTCAAATAAATAATAATTGAATGAGTTCGCCCTGCGCTTCGGGTGGGCTAAGGGCCTGCTCTTTACTGGATATGGCCGGTTGTCCCGCTCACGGTATCACCAAGTACATTTTATTCAGTAGAGAAAGGTATAGAATTTTGTTCTGGCTGACAAAATATGGCGCTTCGATCCAGTTGCTACTTTAAGAGTATTTTTTTATTAGGCCTTTGGGGGAATATTTTATATTTTTTCTTTGTTGTTTTTCTGCAGCAGGCCAGAACACCGAGTGAAAGACAGCTGCCCGCATGGTGCCTATTACTTTGTTATAGGCTGTTCTCGGTGCATTTTTGCGATTTCAATAGTAATAACTCCAAACCATCTAGCAATAAGCACATTTGATTAACTAGCACAATTATTACCTTATAAGTAAACTGATTCATATAGGGGAAATACTTGATTTTGAAACCTGTTTTCGTAGACAGGTAGAAGAATCTTTCAACAGAGACAATACACTGTTCTCAGAGGCCCATACTATCACTACTCTCTTGTTTAACTACCAGAGCTGTGAGAATATGAAAAAGAAACTCTGAAACGGAACTTTTTGTGAGTGAGCTTGAAGAACGTTTGAGCTTAATAAAGAAACGAGAATAAAAGTAAAAATGGCCCGCATGGACTAAAAGAAAACAATTTTTGTCGACAAAAAAAAAAAAAAAAAAAAAAAAAAACGAAAAAAAGGAGAAAAGACACTTAAGGGTTTAGGGGTCGGGTATTTAAAAAAAATAACTCATATATGAGATCTTGAGAAGAAAAATAAAGATACTATACGAAATCGTGATAAAAAACTGCTATTTTCGCTGAGCGTATAGAGATCGATCCATGCAGGATTTTGTCGTGAGTCACCACAACCCATTTATAGGCCTCGAATAGGCCTACTGATCCTTTAAACTAATCATTTTTTGCTTTATAAGGATCGGAGATTTTAAAATAATTTTAGCAGGAATTCTTGGTCATTACTGAGACTCCCTTAACCCGGCATTGTCAAAAAATCAGATAAATGAGAACACTCCACGGACCACAAAATGTATGGCCGATCTTGGACGTTTTAAAGGCACCAGTTAAAAATAGCATTAATGGCAAAAAGATTAAAGGAGGACCCAAACGGTCAAGAGAAGAGAATCAGAAACAAAGAACCAGAAAAGATTAACAAAATATATGTTATTTCAGGATACCAGCATATGATCACGACAGACACCACCTACCTGCCCATCCCCACCAAAACACTTAACAAAACCGGAAGTCAAAAATCACAATAATAGGTCCTTTATTATCCTGATGCTAAAAAGCACAACAAAAACTGTAGCGTGACACAAAGAAATGGCGTGACATTACTGATACATCTATATTTGCCTTCGGACTACTAACGAGACGGTACCACTCGTGACTGCACTCGTGGATTCAACGCAAAGCTTTCAAAATCAGTCCAAATTACACCATGTTATAAAGAATGACAGCCATAAAATGTGTGAATTCTAGTGGATTTTTAAATATTAAATATTAAGCCACTGAGAATTTGCAAACTTGGGCTACCTGTGGTCTTACAAGGTTTCGATTAGAATACTGATGCCTCATATTACATCAATGATGTAAACACAACAGAGTAAATGTCCTTTAGTATTTGAATTCTAGTTGGTAAGAACATTGCCGAATTGGGCTCGGAGAAACTGCAGTTCATTGTACAAAAACTGCATTTGAAAGAGAAACAGTAGTTGAATGCATGTGTCCATGAAAGAGCGATTATCGAAACAGAAAGTTGTATGGCAGCCATAAGACCAGCTCATGAGCACGACAGCAACGAAGCCGAACAGCGTAACAAGGTCACAATCGTCTTCTTCGGTGAAACATGTGTTGGAAAGACTTCTTTGATACAACGATTTCTCGGTTATGGCTTTTCGGATGAGTACCATCCAACTATAGAGGACTTCTACATCAAGCACGTCTTTTACCAGAAAAAGACATGTGAACTTCAAATTATTGATACTTCAGGAATGCACGAGTTTCCAGCGATGAGGAAAGTTGATATTCTAAAAGCTGATGCTTTTGTCCTAGTTTACAGTACAATTAATATTAACTCTTTTAGACGACTGAATCGATACCGAGCTGAAATCTTGGAAGAAAGGAAGGAAAATTGTCCTTGTGTAGTCGTGTGCAACAAGGCTGATCTTGAACCGCACTCACAACCGCTACCTGTGGTCGACAGTAGAGGCATGCAGATTAGCGCTAGACATTTGGTTGAAAATCAGTGGAAAAACACGTGGATTGAAGCTTCAGCTAAGGAGAATTTACAAGTTGGGGATATATTCGAGAGTGTTTTACACGAAATTTTCAAACAGACTGAATATCCACAAAGGAAATTGGGCTCGTTGTTGCAGATAAGAAAAAGATCAACTGGTCAGCTGAAAGGCATATCTCCTTGTTCAAGTATTGAATCATTAAGATAACAAGCTAGTACTAGCCGTAGGTTTAACGGGGCTTAATCACCTCCTTAAAGTTAAATTAAAATTTATTTTATGACAATCTAAGTTCAATTAAAAGCACAATATATAATATATTTCTCTTAAAAGCTAAAATTCACGTTTAATATAAAAAGAAAATCTTTAAAAATTACACTGACACTCGAGTGGTTTGATTTCTGCAAAAAGTGCATTCAAGGAAGAAAGGGGAAACTACATGCGCATCGTTGACTGATAAATTAGAATTGAATGATGGCGATTGGATGGATTGAATATTTCAAATTTCATATAAACACGTAATCTAGAATACCAAATACCGTCCCTGCTTAAAGTGTGGACTCTTTGAAATCGATAGTTGAACGACGGGATTCACTACTGATATTTTAATGCAAAAAATGTAGAAGTCTAAATCCATTAAGTGTAATAGGGTCAATATATGAGCTACGCGATAGAGATGGTTGGATTATTTTGCCTTTGTCCAAGAGTTGCAATTCACTGTAGACATGACCTCTGGTCTGTCAAAGCTGCTGCTGAAAACTGGTTCTTGCACTTTAGATCTTGTCATGCTAATAAACTGTCAACTGCTCACAATGGTAGCACATGGCTGTACTGTCTTCAAGTGTTGCTATTGTACCATGTATCTCATGTATTCCTCCGCCTTCCACTACTTGGTCACCATGGTAACAGCAGTGACAATCCTCGTTGAGGGTAGGGAGGGAGCTTTAGAAAACCGTGATAGTGATTCAACGTTAAAATAATTCAAAGGTGATCGACGAAAATGTAAGAATACTTGTGTTGAAGTCTAGGAAAATACGTCTGCTTTAATATGTCAATCCTAGATTCACCTTGAACTTTTCCAGTGGAATTACATCAAGTGGTGATGCGAGATCTTTTTAATACTAGCCTAGACTCGCGTTGCCCTGACGTACAATGAAACAACTCATTCTCGTGTGATTGGTGAAATACAAAATATCACCCGTGAACGGTGTCACCTCTGCGTTCAGATCTGCGTGAATCGTGAATTCGCTTCATTATGAAAACCGTCTTTTGTAAAAGAGCAAAAACGTCAACCGTTGAAAATTTATTTAATTTGTGAAAAGTGCATTTTGTACATTTAGTAAAGCAAAGATAGATTCTGACATTGGTACACCATTCTTATTAAAATTCAATTTCGCGAAAAGCGCATTACATTTGATTTTCCATATCCCATAATGTACAATGAAATAATGTTGAAAAATGTTCGTGTTTCGTAATCTTTAACTTGTTAACCCTCCAAGTTCTTTCAAGCTTCGTACCTCAGTGAGGTCGTTTTGTATATTCTGAGTTCTTAATCTCAGATGACAGAATTCGTTATATATTTTCTGCACTCTTGATTTTATAGAATTAAGTTCGTGAAGCAGTAAATCTTGCATGTCATCTTGATCTTCGTCACTCGAGTCGCTTTCGTCGTCGCTTTCTTCGTCGGGAAGCTGTAGTAAATGTGTCCTTTGTTTTTCATTCTGATCAAGGTCTTTTCTTGCAGACTGATTGTTCGTGTCGTCCAAACTCATGTCATTGTGTTGCTCAACATTTTCCGGTTTTGATATTATAATTTGTGGAGCTTTAGTGGAGTCAGTGATGACAGATTGAGGATTTGTCGTCGTTTCGTTGCTTAATAATTGCTTTGGCTCGCTCAGTCGTTTCAGAAGGGCTTTTCTCTTGAAAGAAATCATTCCGTTAGATCATGACAGATGCAATACTACGATCAACAAAACTCTACTTGATTTATTCATGTAAGGCCAATGTATTCGCCATATTTCAATAGAATGTTGATTTTAATGTGTAAACAGTTCTTAAGAAATGACGCAGGCCATTAATTAGTGTAATTATAGTATTAGCATCATAATCGAACAATAAAAAGAAACCAATGAAATTACTTAACATATTGTAATGCTATTAAAAAGTCTTTTGAATGGTTAATCGTTACGACGGGTTTGTTCTTTTCATAAGATACACGCAATGCATTAGTGATTTCAAAGTAAAAACAGTAGAGTCGTTTTCAGAAACCCGTGAAACAAACGGTAATAGCTAAATTGTAATAAGGTGTGCTAAAGTATAACACACAAAAGAAATTAAAAAGAAAACGTGTACAATAATGTGTAAGAATGTATAATAAAGTGTATTTCACGAGTTTTTGCAAACCACTCTAGTGTGAAAATAAACAAAAGATCCCGTTTTAGAAATATAAGTTTATATCAATGATTTTATTACTTTCGACGTTTCGACGCCATCCAGCGTCATTATCAAGAATTACTTTCTCACGTTAGTTTTTATTCTACAAATCACAAGTAAAGCTACTTCAATCAAAATAAGTTTATATAAGTTGTAAAATCATAGTAGTCTACCGTATTAACTGACAAAATTTGGTATTTAATGCGAAGGGCATGTGAGATTTTTGACCATGGGAGGAGTGGGTGAAGTTGATGTGTCCCCCCTTGGCAAGATTAACTGAGATTATCATAGTTAGGTTTACATTAAGATGATATAAATCCTGTAAAGCCAATCAAATAAAACAATAAATGCAAAATTCATTCGTATATTAATATGATATACAAAAATAAACGTTTTTCATAGTACGGTTAAATTGTTGTTGATGATTATCGGCAAACAAAGGCGTGACTCAATCTTTTGACCCTAAAAATATGCCACGGAAACAAGTGCAAGAACTTCGTATGAGAGCGGCGAATCTTCGCCTTGCATCGGCATCAGCAGAATGTTTTTCTCTTACTGTCTCTCATATTTCATATCGGAAGTTTTTGAATGTAAAACACCTACACAAATCACTATCTAATGTGAGCCCAGCCCAGTCCCAACCCAACTGGGTGATATTCAGGTCATTTATGCTTAGCCATGGCACTTAACTTCCTGGCGTAAAGACTGTCCAAAACACACCTCTGTCGCCTGTCCTGGCTCGACCGATTATCAAAAAGCACCGATCAAACAGTTGGAAATCGTTACGCCTTGTCACCCGTCGTCATTCAAAAATACTTAAAATCAAACTGTTGGAAGTCGTTATGCCTTGTCACGTCTCGTCTCACAACCTGATACTCGATAAAACCAGGCGTTACTTTTGAACAGCAAAGAAATCTGGGTAGGTTTCTAGGCGCCAAAGACGTACATAAATCGCCTTTGGAATTGATAAATTAATGGATGGGAGGATAGAAAAACGTATGAATGAATGAAATGATGGATGGATAAATGAAGGGATGGATGAGTGAATGAACGGCGATGAATGAATGAAGTGATTGATAATGAATTAATTATAATATTAAAGACAACAACTTCAACAACAAAACAAATAATAACTAAATCTATTTAATTTTTTAAAAATTTATTGCAATTTATTATCATCGTAAAAATACCACTACATTTAATTTTGAAATGAAGTTTTTTTCCAACTCCGAATCCAACACCTATTTCACAAAGAGAAAAAGTGTTTTTTATATAAATACAAAATAAAAGAGAATTATACAATATGTTTTTGTAAAAAAAAAGAAATCAAAATTCGATATATTCTTTATTAAATGTGCTAAACATGTATTTCATTGAGATATTGAATTTTTGCGTAATAATTTTTGATGATAAATCTAACATCAAAATTATAGTATTATCAACACAAAAAGAAAAAAGAAAAAATCAATTTATAGTGATGATGGAGGGCACCACGTTTCAATAGCTTTGTCTTTTATACGAGAAAAAAAAAACATTTGTCGATCAGCAGTTAAACCTTGGGTATACACTTCCTGAAATGTTTGAACAGTGTACTGCTGCTGTACAGAATATAAAATGTAGTACACCATATCATCGTTACATCCCGGAGGGGGAGGACTCTCCCGGGGAGTAAACGATTGGGGATGACCGTCGTATCTTTTAGGGGTAAAATTCATCGACTCTTGGTTCAAAATATGAGATTTGCCATATCCTCACTTTTTGGTATTTATTAGGGGTTGAGCCAATCTGTTAATAGCACTGAAACTCATGATTTTGGTATCTTTTAGAGAAGAAAAATTTGTTAAGCCGCGCCTTTTTGAAAAATTACGGTATCTTTTATGGGTATATTAAAAAAATTCCGACGAGCATCTCCGATTGTTTATCCCTGGAGTCCCCTCCCCTGACCGGGCGTTACATGAAGTACTCGTGTGCATTGCGGAATCACTTGGTGTGCTTTCACACATAGAACTCGGATGCCCCGTCGGTGGGTGGGACAGGAGGCTCTTCCCCAGGCCTCTGTGGGGCTGCGGTTGCAACCACCATAGACTGACGTTTTTGTTTGTCTATTAATAGATCTTTCAGTTCTTCTAACAATGCCGACTGGGTCTTCAATGTCAGGTTGATCTGTTTTAGTCTGAAATAAATAAATCAAACTACACATTACAGAGTGACAGTATTTATCAGACAATAGATTGTCACTAGTCTAAAAAAACGCACTGAGTGATTGTGTAATTATCCTTGTTCGACTTCTGTCTAATTTACCCAGGTTGTTCTGGCTTTAGATACCCGTGTATTAGCGGCCTGACATGATCACGTGACTCCTTTGTGTAATATTATAGGTACTTACTGCGTCTCGTGTCTTGCTATCTTTTCGTCCATATCTGTTTGACTTTCGTTTTTCTTCTCGACCTCTTGTCGAGGTGACAGTAGTTTAACGAGAAAATCAACGATCTGCAATAACAACAAAGCAGTTTGTTTACCTCCATGAAAACAATAAGATAGACAGACAGACAAATGAATAAACAAACAAACAAACACAACAAACAAACTAACGATTTGCTATTTACCACTAAATAGTGACAACTGTTGCACACTCTACGTACACTCTAACTAACTGACTGACGGACTGACGGACTGACGGACTGACGGACTGACGGACTGACGGACTGACGGACTGACGGACTGACGGACTGACGGACTGACGGACTGACGGACTGACGGACTGACGGACTGACGGACTGACTAGCTAACTAATAAACAAGCAAACAAACAAACAGCGGACATACAAACATACTAAACGGACAACCTGTATAATCTAGAGACAGACAGACTACCTTGTCTTTGACTTTCTTATGTCTGTTTGGGTATTCCACGTATTCCTGAACTTGTGCTTTGCTTAGAATGAATGTTGGCAACGCTCGTTCTAGCTGGGATAGATGTTCAACCTGTACACATACATCACGCATCGAAACAGATCCATAAATAACATCACTACTACTAGATCATAACTTAATTCATTGCGGATTAAAACATTAGCTCGATTGATTGATTGAATGAATGATTGATTGATTGATTGATTGATTGAATGATTGATTGATTGATTGATTGATTGAATGATTGATTGATTGATTGATTGATTGATCGATCGATCGATCGATTGATTGATTGATTGATTGATTGATTGATTGATTGATTGATTGATTGATTGATTGATTGATTGATAAATATAATGAAAAGATTGATTGAACGATAGACTGGGTGATTTATGATTTGGTTGTCTGCTTGATTATTTGATTGATTGATTGTTTGATTGTTGACTGATTGATTGAATGATAAACTGATTTGATTGATTGGTTGACTAACTGACTGACTGATTTATTTGACTGATTAATTAATTAATTGATTGATTGGTTTATTATTGGCTAATCAGCCAGACTGGATAATTAATTGTCATATATCATACCTGACTGGTGTATCTCTCCATTGCTGCTGTCTTGCGAATATTGTCGATGTCGCCAACAGCCAAACCGATCTATGCATAATCACAAGTCATATTACAATTTAAAGTCATCAAACCTTGTAGAATGTCGTTGTATTCTTGTACATTCTTATTCTGATGATGACATGAAGTCGTAAACGTTTAATTTAAACAATTTTTCTCTTTTTACTTTGTTACAATGTCAACACAATTTAAAATGTATGTACGGATAGTCGAATAACCTTCTCAGCAGACTGTCCTATGGGAAGGAAAGGGGACGGGAGAGGACCGGAAGCGTAAACTGAACGAGAAGTGGACGCGGTGACAGGACGTGGACAAAACGCAACTAATACCTCGGGTCCTCTTCCCGCTTCTCCCATTGGTTGAAGGGAGGGGGGGGGGGGTACATCTGTATACATAGACTACATGTAAAACACTTACCAGGAGATTAAGGAAAATAATTGGCATCATAAAGCAATATCCAATAAATAAACCGTAAAGCACCACCCCCTCCCCTGTAGATGTGTTTTTGTATTCCAGCACTATAGTTTCATACTGTAAATTATCCAGCATCATGAAGAACGTAGCAGCCAAGGCAGTTGGGACATTATGAAATCTTACTCTAGACTAAAAACAAAGAAACTAATTGATTACTATCATAGCTATGTATCCATTTAATTAAATTAAAGGTGGTTAACTACCATAGTTTTTTTTTCAGACAAATCTCAGTCAAATATTAACTTAGTTAACTCCCTCAATTAACAGTTTGAAAAAATGTAGCTATTATTGTGAAGCCACTTTTGTAGGCGTATCTCTAGCGCTTTCCTTTTAGCTTTTTATGGTACCGATATGCGTTATAAACACACCATATATAGATGGATATTAGTAAAAATGAGTCAGTAGTTTTGGGGCAATGTAGGAAATTGGTATAGGGTTGGGTTTAGGAGTAAGCCAATTTGGGTAAGGATATTGTTGGAATTAGGTTCTTAAGGTAGTTCGGGATCCACACTTCCCGCCGATAGAATTTTCTAAAACTTTTTCTAAATAAGGACTGACACATATAAAAAACAAAAATGAAATAACAAATAGGGGTCACCGTGCTTGTTTTGGAACTGTGGGGGGTGGTAATAGGCCCATTTTTGCCCCATTTCAACTAAAAGAAGTAATATCAAATTTGTTGAAAATAAAATTATTGCGAACAAATTTGAAAGTTTTTCACAAATCTGCTATAAGAGTCTGACAAAATGCTCCCTTCGCTATAGTTCTCATGAACTTACTCGTTGGAAAAGACATCGACTGAGAAATTTTACGGAGATTTAAATAAAGAGCTTCATTAATTTTTTGTACACTTTACCACAAAAAAGTCAAAATTACCATGTTTTACTCTCAAAGACCATATATTTTTTATTTCAAAATTTTAAAGCTGGGTTTATGCCAAATATAAAAATTGAAAAATAATTGGGTGTCACCGTGCTAATTTTGGAGCTATAAGCAAAAAAACACGCGGAAAATAAGATGATTTCAATGTTTTGGACGGCGGGAATAGACACTAGTTGCTTTTGAGGCCCGTATGCAATGCTATGATATTATTTTTTAACAAAAAGTTCAAGAATGACCATATTTTGAATCTAACAAAAAATTTCTTTTTAATCGCACGAGAAATTTTATTTTATTTCACATGCGCGAGCAGGATGCGCAGTAGCAAGGTTCCCGAACTACATTTTAAGGTAATTGTCCCGCAAGGTTGGGGCAGTAGGAAGGTGTTTTAGGGCTAGGTTTTAAGGTATCTTAATTTGGGTTAACAGTTTGGAAATAAGTTGTTAGTCTGACAGCTAGTAATTGCCCTACTCACCGAGTTACTCTTTAGATTAACAGTAATCACATGAAAAGAGAATGCAAACGCTGCCAGAAGAATGAGCAGAATTATCAGAACCTGTTAAAATAGTAAATACTAATTAGATTAGGTATGTCTAGGGAGGCGAAAAGGGCGCCCCTTGCCATTTTTTTTGCTTAAAAAATGGAACCAACCCTAAATGTATTTTAATCTATGTTACGATCGTCTCTGCCTTACAACTCCAGTAGAAATCTACCTTAAGAACAGTTTTGATAGTCTTGCGTATCATTACAATGTAGAGTCCCACGTAGTTAAACCTGTCGACAAAAGATTCAGCATAAGATTCTCTGAGGATAACCTACAAGTCAGGTCAAGGATGTTGGACATCCCTGCTACAGCTGGTAACATTGTAACCCAGTACTACCTGCTTCGTGGTCGGCTTGTCGGCGACTAAACCGGCTCCCCCTCTAGCCTCAAGTTAGTGAGGAGGGTGGCATGTCACCCAGCAGGACTAAAAACAAAATCTGTCAAAGGGCGGATGACCTTATCTAGAGTCAACATCCAACATGCAACCGGACCCACCATGAACGAACACTTTTGTACATGTATTAATTCAAATTTATCCATGTCAATGTGTAATTTGTGATGTCAGTACTTGACTGTGATGTATCTAAGTATACTTTGCAAGTCACGCAATTCAGCCCCAAGGCTGCGATGTCGATTCTATTATACTATTCGGTAGTTGCTCCACCTTGAAAAACAGTCGTTAGGGATCTCTTGCCAAATCAAAAAATTACACAACCACTTAATAATTTGACTAAAGTCACGTGACTTACTTGCTAAAATAATGGAGTAAAACAATCCACGCTAAAAATACACATACAGCCATCTCAGCGAGACCAGGATTGACTAACGTCACAAACGTCAACACGTAAAGGGTGACTTCTAACCAATTATTTAGACTTAAAAAATACTTCCAACCCTAGAAATAACAAATCACATCAATTATGTAAAGTCAGTAAGTGATTCAGCATGGGTGGTCTAGGGGAGGGATAACCCTTCTGATAAACTAGGCCGATTGAGACTCATTCTAAAATCCAGACTCTGCTTCTTTCTGCTAGGAGTCTGGGTACCAGAATAGATTGTGACTTACCTCGTCGAAAATCTGGAATCCTTCTTTCGATAGATTATAAATACAAGCGATCATTAATATAACACTGACTATCGCCATTTTGATGTTATGCTCAAACGCCGTGACGATTAATGGCTGAAATTAGACAATTACAAATAAATTAGATGTAAGATATAATTTTAACTAATGAGATGTAACAACATAACCCTTATTTGTTTGTTGGTGTATAGCTATTTCAACTAACATTGTCATCAGCAAAAGGCAATAGGTCATCCCAAGACCACTAGAAATAATGGGTAAAAGACATGGCAGAATGTAGAATGGCATCTTCTTGGACAATCAAAAAGATGAATATTACCTTTTTATCTATGTAGCGAACAGACAAAAACTAAATGACGTGGATTTCCTGTCAACTGGTGCAATAATTATGACAGTAATATTTATACCCATAGTTCCTAGCAGTCTTGGAATGACATATTAATGCCTTTTGGTGATGACAACGTTATTTGAAATATCTGTAAATCATTTACCTGCGCCATACGGACATCAGTCTTGTTCAAAGCGTTTTTGTTTTCGTCAACTAACTTTTTGTGGTTTTCTACCAAGTAGTCCATCATAAATACTATCAGAATAATATACACAAAGAAAACACCTTGGTTTAGAAATGCACACACTAGACCAAACTTTCTCCTGAAAAACAAAACATATACACCCGTTTTAAAAACACTGTCGGAGAAAAGTAGGGGAAAATGGTCACATAAGGATAAGCGACTTAATCTTTGAACAAAACAAAAGTCTTATAAATGAAAAATAGTTGCGTCTCTTTTGCCTGAAGCTTATTGTATTTTAGAATTGTTGTTGTAATACTCCAAAACTAAAATAAAAACAGCAAAAAAAAAAACAACAACAAACAAACAAAAGCAAAACAACAACAGCAACAGAACAAACAAACAAAAAGCACTTAATGAAACTTGGGTGCGTTGAACCTCTGGAATGTTTGGTGGAGATTTATTGTGTTGTCATTTACTGTATTTTTGCCTTATAGCTGTTTTATCTGTGTCGGAACAATTAAACCCACTCGTTGATACTCGGGAACTATTAATGCTCTTTGTCTCGTTCACAATGTAAACGAACGAACCTGCCCTCCCCTTAGTGGATGGTATCGTACCAGTATTAGATAGAGTCGTTTTCGTATGAGTGGGAAACAGTACTGTATCGTATCGTAGCCGCTGTTTCTAAGAAAACATTCGAATGATCTACCGTATCGTAGCGGTATCGTAACCGTACCGTTTCCCACCCATACGAAAACGACTCTAATTGTCATTTACCATTTGATATCCATAAGAACCGAACAAAGTGGATGTGTTAAGCATGGTAACGTCTTGTATTTTACCATCGTCTACGGAAGAAATATCAGAAGCAAATTAGTATGTATAATTTGAATACTTGGTTTTGATGACCAGACTGGTAACCAATTACTTCTTATGCTTCGCGGATAATATGCGCGTAAAGAATGATGGGAGTAAGACTCTATAAACGCATCAATAGCAATCTGTATTATGGTGTCATTTTACTACGACTACCAGTATTCTATGCGAATTCTCTTTCATATTCAAATTCTTAATCCCTTTGGATATTAAAAGAACAATCAGTGCAAATGGTGCTACAAAAGAAAGTAAGCGAAGCATTCTGGTAGTTGTAGTATATTACGCCAGAATGCAGATCGTCTGTTGAAATATTACCTCGTCTTTTATATATTCCATAGATAAGGATATTTGAAATAAAGGTTACCTTCTCAAGTTCACATTGTGTTTGTGCTTTATGTGCATTTTGGACGGGATTTGAGGTGTTTTGGAAGGATTTTGTACAAGGAGTTGTACAACGATGTAAAAAATCTGTCCCAAACACCTCAGATCGGCTCCAAAATGCACGAAAAATACACAATGTAACACAATGTATTTCCAATATTGATTTTTTCTAAATTAGCTGACTTATACTTGAAATATATATATTTCTAATGTACCCTGAGTCAATATCACACATACACACATGAATCCGAAACAAATCAAATTGTTTGATGAGAATTTTTTATCATGGCTTCGGAATAAAAGTTGCGTTTTCAAGATAATTCGGCATAGTGTGGATATGACCCAGAATGATATAGCCTGAGATATATCTTACGTGTAAGGCACTTAGGGAGTCTCTTATACTCTTGTTCTTCTTGTCCTCTGGCATACCTTGGATGAATCTTAAGTCATATGTCACCTAGAGAATATATTATTCATATGTTCATATGCATTATATATCTATTGCTATGCATATTGTTTTGCAGCAGTTGTCGTCATCACCATTGATATATCAATCCTAATCTATATCAGCACCGCGATCTGATCAGCACCATTTTTATCACCACTATCATCATCATCATCATCACCTCTATCATCATCGTCATCATCACTACTATCATCATCGTCATAATCACCACTATCATCATCATCTCCACTATCATCAAATATCAATTATCAGATATATAGTCAATACCTTGTAGTTTTCATCATCAGGATCTCCTTCTGTTTCTACGCAACGGTCTAGGAATTTCTGTCAACAAACAAGATAAGACACAATTAAACAATCTAACAATCTAATCTAATAATAGTCATAATGATATTAATCTAATCTAGAGGTGCGCAATGGTAAGGCAAAGCATTTGGACTTTTACAAAGCCTCTTCAAGGTCAACATCTGAAGAAGTTAAATGTATGATTGTACGTTACGGTAAATACTTCATATAATTTTGATATTTTGAAGCACGAAAAATAGAAGTTCACAATATATTTGCCGTACACGAAGAACTTCCAAGCACATACGCACACAAAATCGCTTCTCTTCTAAACGTCAAACATGCGACTTGTTACCTTGGCAACATCAGGCATATGTCTGACTAATAGCTGAATCTGCGTATGCGTCCCATGTAACGTCCCTCGTAGTACTTCACGCCACCTAGCAACAGACAATACGGTTGTTATGCATAGAAACTAAATGATCACACAGTCAGTACTGTAGTATCAAAAGTATAGTATAAACATACACCATTCGTTCACTCATCCATCAATTAATTAATTCACCAATTCATAAATTCATCAATTCATTGATCCATCCATACCTTCATCCATCCATACCTTCATCCATCCATACCTTCATCCATCCATACCTTCATCCATCCATACCTTCATTCATCCATACATTCATCCATCCCTACCTTTATCCAACCATACCTTCATCCAACCATACCTTCATCCATCCATACCTTCATCCATCCATACTTTCATTCATCCATACCTTCATCCATCCCTACCTTCATCCATCCATACCTTCATCCATCCATACCTTCATCCATTTATACCTTCATCCATTCATACTTTCATCCATCCATATTGATTATATTGATGACTGTCATGGCGTCAACACCTTCAACTGAAGCTCCGTCGCAAGTCGAAAATTTGAAGACTTTTATCTCAATTACCAAAGAGGGAAGCAAACTAAAATTTAAATGGAAGTCAAACCTCGACGATCTCAAGATATTTGTGGACAAAATCTTAAAGATTTCTGGTTCTTGGTCTCAAACTTCCAACAATGGCGGCTTCTCAACTTTTAAATCGAATGCTATATCGATTTCTTTTTATCCTGGGACAACAACGTTGGTCATCCAAGGTTCAAAGGTGGAACATATAAAGAAACAACTTATCGCTATACACGATTCCACTCGCAATAATGATCAAACTCCAGATAAAGAAGAGTCAGAAGTAGAGGAAGACGAAAATACCGACGAAAATACCGATGATGCCTCGATTATTATCCAAGATGGCGACCAACAACCTGAAAAAGAGCGGGAAAATGTCATCGACAATCCTTCGAGATCTTCTGTAATAGCGTGTACTGAGGATACTCCCTGTGACTGCTGCGAACGAAACAGAGCTTTGTTTGCTAACATTTTTGAAAGAATATCCAATCTTGAGATAAACTCGAGCGTTCAACAACACCACAGCATAGTGCAGGAACTCAAACAGAAAATCAAAACTTTGGAAGATGAGAAGGCTAGCCTACTCAAGGTCATCACTTTACTGACGGACAGGCAACCTGAAAGCACTAAATCAACACCAATATTCACCAAAAGCACGACTGCTGGTGCAACAAATCCAATCCATACAAATCCAAGCGGAACAAACGCAGGACCAAAGATCACAACTAAAGCAGATGTTGTTATTATTGGTGATTCGATGATTCATCCTATAGACGCATCCAGACTGTCAAAAACTAAACAAGTCAGAAAAAGTCCTCATAGTGGAGCTTCCATAGACGACATGAAGGACTATGTTAAACCAATACTTCGTCAAAAACCTGACGCAGTTATCATCCACGTTGGAACCAACAATCTGAGGAATGATTCTCAAAACCAGATACAACGAAAATTAAAGGAACTTGCCAGTAATATTAAGAAAGATCATCCGAGAATCAAAGTAGCATTATCCTCAATAATTAAACGTAAGGATGACCAAACCCTCAACACAAAGATAGACAAGGTAAACACAGCAATGAAGAACTATTGTCAAAGTAATAACATTGACTTCATTTGCAATGATAATATTGATTCACAATCTTGTTTAAATAGGGGTGGGTTGCACCTGAACAAAAAGGGTGTTTATAATTTAGCCAGTAATTTTAGAAGTTATATTAATTGATTTTATGCAATTGATGTTGAGGACGTAGACTTTGGAAGTGAAAAACAACCTTCATCGCAAGATGAGGAGGATGTTTTTCATACCTTCATCCATCCCTACCTTCATCCATCCATACCTTCATTCATCCATACATTCATCCATCCCTACCTTTATCCAACCATACCTTCATCCAACCATACCTTCATCCATCCATACCTTCATCCATCCATACTTTCATTCATCCATACCTTCATCCATCCCTACCTTCATCCATCCATACCTTCATCCATCCATACCTTCATCCATCCATACCTTCATCCATCCATACCTTCATCCATCCATACCTTCATCCATCCATACCTTCATTCATTCATACCTTCATTCATCCATACATTCATCCATCCCTACCTTTATCCAACCATACCTTCATCCAACCATACCTTCATCCATCCATACCTTCATCCATCCATACTTTCATTCATCCATACCTTCATCCATCCCTACCTTCATCCATCCATACCTTCATCCATCCATACCTTCATCCATTTATACCTTCATCCATTCATACTTTCATCCATCCATACCTTCATCCATCCATACCTTCATCCATTTATACCTTCATCCATTCATACTTTCATCCATCCATACCTTCATCCATCCATACCTTCATCCATTCATACTTTCATCCAACCATACCTTCATCCATCCATACCTTCATCCATCCATACTTTCATTCATCCATACCTTCATCCATCCATACCTTCATTCATCCATACCCTCATCTATCCATACTTTCATTCATTCATACCTTCATCCATCCATACCTTCATTCATCCATACCTTCGTCCATCCATATCTTCATTCATCCATACCTTTTATGTTCTGCTATTACCATAGCTACAGCCTCATGCTTTCCCTCTATTGCTATATCCAATACGTTCTGGTTTCGTTCATTCACAGACACAAGCTGTTCACTTTTAGCGAGAAGAAGACGAACTACGTTAGGATGACCTCCCATGGCAGCCATGTGCAAAGCTGTGTTCTGCACAACAACAAAATAACAATTTTATCAGTTAGACTTAGAAATAGATTCCATTTTCCGTGGGTCGGCACCCTTGTAGACTAAGTCAAAAGGTAGTAAGAACAAAGAAGTACACTTTAGACGCAGTCGAAATAAATGTTGTAACGCCATCTGTCCGTCTGTCCTTTAATAACACACGGTTCTCGACCATGCGTAGTATCGTAACTATTATATAATTACAATTTATGTGCAACTTGCACTAAGAGGTCGCGTGACGTGACTACTGGAACAAAGGTAAAAGTGAAGCTCAAACATATTTTTTCCTCTGCATGCTATGTCGACAGAGAAATAAACCGTCTGCAAGCAGGTTAACATGAATAGAACAAGCTAAAATTAGTAACATTGCCAAAGTTCAGCTTACATAACAATGCATACAATACATAACAATGCAGGAAAATCTACAAAAATGCATCATGAAGCCTCTTGAAGCTCATCGGTGATTGGCTCAACAGACAACCATCTTTTGAAAACGACCAATGAAAACATTGAATCATCAGAGTCGGATCCAAGAAAGGGGAGCACTAATAAAAAATGATCTGGAAATTTTGAAAGGGGCACTAATTAAAATATTTCTGAGTATCAATCAAAGATTAAAAGAAGTATCGATAAAAATACGTGAAAAGTGGCACCGTCCCCCATTCCCCCTTCCCCTTGGATCCACTTCTGATTATATTGTTCTCTACGGCCAATCAAAATCCATTCAAAACACCTCCGTTCACTTCGGCAAAAATGACACCGTTTTTGCCTAATTTTAGCTCGTGGTCCTTACCCTTTCCTCGTCTGTGATATTCAGTGTCTCTGGTTTTGCTTCTAAGAACAGTTCTACAGATCGCAGTGATCCCTGATGAGCTGCATAGTGTAGAGGTGTCTGACCATTATTGTCCCTGATACATACAGTACAAAATATTGGTGTTGTCAACAACAATGCCTGTTAGTCAATTTGTATGTCTGGATATATGTTTGTTTGTCGGTTGCTAGTCTATTCGTCCGTCGGCTGGTTTGAAAGTCACGACGACTTAAAAAAGGTTTTGTGGCTACTATAATTAGAAAACTTGCGGTTTTCTTTTTTTCAAAGTCATTAATATGTTATTCAAAAAAAACCCTGATTTATCTTATTAATTAATAATAAATAATTCATTTAATAATATGGACTCTTTTTTAAGCGTTTTGAACTTTTCACTTCTTTGATGAGCATTTAAATCAAGCCCTGTATTGAGCATGTCAAGATCGAGTCACTTGAGTGACGATCGTATCTAGATTAGCATATCCCACATGTCTTATGGCTGAGTGCTTAAACATATGAGGTCAGATACTCAGTATTTGCTAAAGCATTAGTGGTCATTGACTTTTAAATTTCTCCAGAATTGGTGGACTTGCCTACGCGGCGGGTCTGCCACACGATAAACAAAAATAAAAACAGTAACTGGATCGATATAGAGTACAAACGATAAATCCGTGAAACACTAATTACTAAATAATACAAATAGTGCTAATTAAATAAAAGAAAACGATAGAATTAGCATAAAATTGTACTATTTAGTATTACTAAAGTTTCATGGATTAATTATTTGCACTCTATCAACATTGTACATAATTTAGAGTTGTTATGGTATTATTATATAGAGATTAATATAAGTTACTTTTATTATCAAGTATATTAAGCTTACAGCTAAATGCTCTCATTACCGACTCCATATTTTTATATATTTTAAGTTATCTTTATTTGTATCCGTTTATTCGGGTAGTTTTCTTTGTACTTTTTTATTTCACTGTTTGTTTTTTAGTAATGTTTGTTTGTTTGTCGGTTTGTTTGCCGAATTTCGTCTGATTGTGTGTTGAATCAACGTTTTTTGAAAAATTTGCTTGAATACCTATCAATCTTGGCGTTCTTTCTCAGAAAGAATTCAATGAGTTCTTCATGTCCTTCCCTAGCCGAGAGGTGTAATGGAGTTCTTTCGTTAGCATCAGTGTTATTTATGGTCCTTTTATTCCTCCCTTCGGTTAGTTTTTTTACTACCGCCAACCATCCATTCCTGTTAACAAACAATAATATAAAATAACTCGTTAATGCCTGAACTAATGAACAAAAGGTAAATGTGTTTTATTCAAAGGACGCTACACAAACAAGACTCACCGTTTTAATTAGAATGAAAACAATAAATCCGTGAAACACTAATTACTAATTAGTACAAAATAGAGTGGATGCACTAAAAGTGTGCAACATAAATACCACTAAATAGTTTTATTTTATGCTAATTCTCTGAATTATATTGTTTTCTTTTGTGTAATTAGCGCTATTTACAACTAAATAGTGACAACTGTTGCACACTTCTAGTGCTATAGAACAATAGGATTATGATAAAATTGTACTATTTAGTATTACTAAAGTTTCACGGATTAATTGTTTGCACTCTCACAGGTATATACGCACTAAACCTAATGTGAATTCGGATCAAGAGAGTATGAGATAAGAGAGCTTATATCCTCGAACCCAACAGGGGCTCTAATCGTCGTGCTATTTTTAGAAACTCGTTAACAATCTCCGCACTTTTGTGCTGTCTAATGTTTGAATGTTTTGGACCCAGGTGCGGGAGATATTGATGTGTTAATCGCCTGAAAGGCTTACCTTGATGCGATATGTAGAGGAATTTCACCATTTACATTGGTTATGGCAACTGAAGCTTTGTATTTCATCAACATAAGAGAAATATCCTACAGAAAAAATAGACGAATTAACTTCTAAACCAACGATGATTAAGTCGTGAATTTGCCTAGAGTTACTGCGCCATTCACTGCGTAAATCCACGATTTACTGCGCGCCTAGCAGATTATTATATTATTTCATCAACATAAGAGAAATATCCTACAGAAAAAATAGACGAATTAACTTCTAAACCAACGATGATTAAGTCGTGAATTTGCCTAGAGTTACTGCGCCATTCACTGCGTAAATCCACGATTTACTGCGCGTCTAGCAGATTATTGTTTGTATTACTTTAAAGTTGTTCTGACTGTGACCATACCTTAACACAACCCCGTCCTGCAGCGTAGTGTAGAGGTGTGTTGCCTTCAAAATCTTTTGCTCTTATAAGTGACGTAGATTTGACATCCTATAAAAAAAACAACATTTAACCACTAAATGATTTAACGAGCCAGTAAAACTAGTCCCGGACTCTGTATTGACTCCCTCGACTAATGACTTCTCATCTGGACTACCGGACCTTTTCTTGGCCCGCTAGCGTTCGGTTAAAGGCGTCTCATCTGCAATCATATGGGGGAATAAGGTCTTTTGAGAAAGCCTGATGGTGCAGAGAGAAGTCATCTCAAATAACCGCCTTCAGATTGTCACCATCATCATTGCCGCCATCGCCATGATCATGTCATCACCATCATAAAATAATATCATTATCATCGCCATTATCACCACCATTACCACCGCCATCATCATCACCACCATTACCACCGCCATCATCATCACCACCATTACCACCGCCATCACCATCATCACCATCACCACCACCATCACCACCGCCATCATCATCACCACCACCATCACCACCCCCATCATCATCACCACCATACCACCGCCATCATCATCACCACCATTACCACCGCCATCATCATCACCATCATTACCACCACCACCATCATCACCACCACCACCCCTATCATCATCACCACCACCGCCATCATCATCTTACCTTTAATATTTCTTTCATAACATCGGCACCTCCTATAGCATAGTGAAGTACTGTTCGATTCTTGCCATCACGAATATCAATGTTAGCTCGATTCTCGAGAAGGACTCGGACCGACTCGTAGCAGCCATTTTCAGCAGCAAGCATGATGGGAGTACATCCCTCGTGATCGACAGCATCAATCTGATCAACATCCTAGGTTACCATAGAAACAATGTCACGTTACTATAGTGACGCATCAAATGAGGAAACCATTTTTTTGCAGTAAGGACGAAAAAGGATTTATTATTAGAGATTCCTTTCTGAAAGTACAGCGGAACCCTGCTTATGGCCAAAGGACCTTCAGCTTAAGCATATGAGAACGAGAGAGACGACAACACGAGTTTGAACTTTATTTTTGTTGAAAACAGATGTGCAATAAGTCACCTTTAGTCAAAACGTGTTCACTTTTGAGAACAACTTCTGAAAATACAATGTTCACCTCAAAGGAAATCTCAGGGCACATGTGCGTCAACTGAGTTTATGGCAACTCGTCGTCGTTTTCTCATGCTTAAGGTCCTTAATATTATAGGTCCTGACGAGACGTGCATTTATACATTTTTTCAGTAATAGGTACAGGCTTACTACTTCAACTATAGTACTCAATATTTGATTTGAAATCAAAAGGTTTAGATTTGGTAAAATGATATCTACCTGTTTGAGTAGGTACGCTAACACAGAGTGATGGTTGGCTTGAGCAGCTCTAAACATACCAACAAATCAATATTGAGTTTTAGATCTATATATACTTGTGTATAGTTATATTCATGAGTTTTAGATCTGTATATACTTGTGTGTATTGTTATATTTATGAGTTTTAGATCTGTATATACTTGTGTGTATTGTTATATTTAAATCAACTAATTACTTGTGAATAGGTAGTCGTCCATCTTGGTCAGGGGGTGGGTCCAGTATAAATGCTACAGCTTTCATTAATATATCCAGTATATCCATGTAACCATACGAACAAGCTAGATGTACTGGCGTACATCCATCTGATGCCTTAAAAAACAGCACAGTTAATACAGTCACACTTGCCTCACGCCACACAAAAACTGCCGCCATCATTGATTTTGACTTGATGCGCAAGCAACCCACAGCAACCGAATCGTTTCATGTGACCTTAAAAGCCTTCATATCACAGATATGTGACGAGATATAACACAAAGATACACTTTGTACCGCAAAAAAGGAATTACAACAACAAAAACAGCAATCAAGGATGACACAGAAGAACAGTGTGCTGTACTTGGTCCAAAAAGGTCCCAAGTGCCACTTCCCAGTCACTGCATGCTCACATTCTTATCATGACTGTCTGTGTAGCTTACAGTAGGGGAGGGGTGGTGGTGATAGGGTTACTTCTCGATTTTTAATTATAAAGCCTTTCTCTCGGTCTAACCAAAATAATTTTGTAATGTACCTTAACAGAGTGCGGTGCAGCTCCTTCGTCCAAACACAACTCGACAACCTGAAAAAAAAAATACAACACCCAAACGATCAAACAAATGTTTAACAAAACAAGCAAACAAAAACACCAAAGTCGATATAAATTCATTTTCAAATGAGCATATTTACACGAGCAGAGCTACTTTCAACAGCAAGATGTAGCAAGGTACTGCCTTCTCCATCGACCTCGTGAAGTAGATCATCTTTTGGTATTCCCTGAATTGTAGCTAGAAAAAACAACAACAATTGCAAGATGAACAATTATGCAATGACATGACCAGTTTGAACAATTTATAAGGATTCGGGCTTGAGACCATGCAAGCTTTTGGGTCCTGAGAGGTTATTATTGGTTCAGTTATCGATAAGAGAGCTTATCGTATTGGGCTTTACACTTATCAGGGGATCTTTTCATTCTATTTTAAAACTGAAGCTATTTTGGGAGCAGAACGTGATTGGCCAGATTGCAGGAGGCGCGATTGCTATGTCAAAACTTCTCAAGACAAAAGTGCGAAGATTGGTTACAAGTTTCTAAAAATAGCACGACGAGTAGAGCCCCTGATGGGGTCCGGGGAAAAGCTCTCTTATCTCATACTCTCTTGCTGTTATTCAAGCCTCCAAAGGCCAAATCAGCTGTTCAAAACAGCTTCTGAATACACCCAAAAGTCAACTACAATCTATAGCTCACCGTAAGAAAACAAGCACACCATGACGTCATAAAACCCGTGTACCGTTGCGAGCGCAAGAGGAGTCATGTACTTGTGGTCACGTGACAGTAATTTAGCGCCATTCTCAAGCTGCAGAATGAAAAAAAAATGTACATAAACTTTCAAGCAAAATTGTCTCGTCATCTGATTGAAATACCAATATAGATAGAATCAGTATTACCCGTTCAATTGTTAATACAGTTAATAGTTTTCACATTTCGAAGCAATATTTTGTCATTCCTTGAAGTCGTCCGTGTTATTTCAAATTAACGGCAGAACAGTTTCGATTGGGGGCCTAAGCTCAATTACTTACTCACCCTTCTCGCCCCTATCATTTATCCCCCAAAAATATTAAAAATTTCAGACAAGTGACGTCTCCGCCGTCTCTGTATTTTCCCAAGGCCTCTTCTCCACATTCTAAAATTCATGAATAATTAATGAACCCAGAACAATAGAAAATCACTACCGTGAAGGCATCTGTATATGTGATACACAAATCGTCCTGATTTGCATAAGATTTAGCTTGGAATATATTGACCAAATTAAATCTTATTTCAAAAATATTAATGTTGAATAGCAGCATTAATCTAGACATTTCATAAGTAATATATACAATATTCGCGTCGGCTCTACATTGTATATTCCATACAGATCGGCCACTCATATTGTAGATGTTACATATATATTGGCCCTCTTTGGTCATAGACTCTTCTATTTGCAGTTGATTATTTCTATAAGCCTACATTCCGAAATGCGTTAGTGCCACGTGACTTGTGACTGCACGCGCCAACCGAAATTCACGTTGCAGAAATTCAGAATGGCAATATTGTTAGAGTTTTCTATTCAAGCCAACTTGTCTGTTTATCCCTATCAAGGTATGTATTTTTGCAATAGACCAAGCTAAAACAATGAGCTTGTCTTTTCATAGAATTTGAACTGTGAGTTTAGTGAAAGAAAGACAAAATTTTATCGCCTAAAACAACGACAAGTAAAGAACAGTTCGTCTGCAAAATAGCAAAAAAACATTACACTCATTCCTGGAATTTGTAAAATACCTGTCAGCATACAAATGTAATACAATTGTACCTTAAATCATAATTAAAATTTGCACAATTTATCTACAACAAATGCGCCTAAACTGAAGTGAAACTAAATCTCCAAAAATGTGAATATGTGAAACCTGGTTTCCATATAATCAAGAACGGTCGAGAACGATCGCAACATTCCGACCGTACGATCAAAAAAAGTGTTTCCATATAATCGTAGACGATCAAAATGGATTGAAACGGTTCTTAGGATCGAAAAACTTGATTTTCCTATAATATAATTTTTTTTCTCAATCTTTTGCGACCGTTCTCGATCGTTCTCGACTATATGAAAACCGCAGGCTACAAAACATTACAAGATTCTGTGCAATTGAAAAACTGCAAATTGCACGAACTTTTATAATACTAAGCCAACAACAAAATCAATGGGATACAACAATTATTTGAAGTATGTCGCAAAACCTGAGCATTGCATGAAGAGATATTTTCAGCACGTTTGAAAACACACTGACATTCCATCATGCAAGCGTCTCGTGCATCAACAAACCTAATTTAAATTTTGAGCTTTGGCTTGGGCGACGTCCACACTCATCCAGATAAATTTGAAAATGCAACATTATTTATTCGATTAGGCCTTCCGACCACACTAAATCACTAAAACGCAGAAATCCAAAACAATATTATGTTAATTCTATTGTTTAACGAGCAATTTTTGTCACGGTATCGGCACAAAAGTTGCGTTTTCAAATTAATCCGGCGTAGTGTAGCTAGGGTCTTAGTCCTCATACACGCCCGGCCGGATCGGATATAAATTAAAAATGCAACCTTAAGTTTGGTTAACACTTTGAAATTCCGATTTTATTTGAGTAAAAGTGTTTGTATTTATCATGCGGATTGGAAATGGACTGAAGGCCTGACACCATACTGATATAAAGTTAGCATCATAGTGAACATGGACGGGGCCTCAGGTTTTAATTAGTACTACTCACCAATAGCTTACATATAGCATTGTTATTAACATGGTCTAACTGTGCTGCTACGTGAAGCGGTGTACAACCAGCGTGTCCACAGGAATTAGGGTCGGCCCTTCCATCGATAAGAATTGCCTGGTACACAAAATATGATCAAAAGCATGACAAAAAATCGTACAAAATTACAGAAATCAACCTGATGCACGTAAGATTCAAATAAAAATCAACGAAATTACGTATAGACATTTGAAGTACAACAGAGTTGTTTTCGTATAGATGGGAAACGATATGGTTCCGATTCGGGAGATTTGAAAGTTTTCTTCAAAACTACGACTTCGATACGATACAGTACTGTTTCCCACTCATACGACACACGACTCTATACAAAATTTGCATGCAATCTGTATCTGGTTGGCATTGGCCTGCTTGCAGAGGCTCGTCATTATCCATATACCGATCGCTTGCATGAAGTCTTACCGTTACTATGGCAATATTCCCGGTCCTAATGGCCGTGTGTAATGGTGCGTCTTCACGATCATCATGTGCGTCTATATCTGGCTTGTGACGTAATAAACACAGGACAATGTCTAACTTCTGAATTCCCACTGCACAGTGTAATGGGGTTTTACCATATTCGTCATGCGCATTGATGTCTGGAAATAATAAAGGATGCTGATTGATCAATCAAATAATCAATAGTTGACAATCAATCAATCAATCAACTACTCAATCCATCAGTCAACTCAGTAATCAATCAATCAGTCAATCAATCAATTAATCAATCCATTAGTCAATTAATCAATCAATTAATCAATCAATCAGTAAATCAATCAACTAATCAATCAGTCGGCAATTGATATATCAGTCAGTCAATCAGTCAGTCAGCATGATATGCTATCATACCTTTTCCAGCCGATAGTAAGAATTCTACATCATCTTCTCGGCCACTTAGCACTGCTCGATGCAACCCACCAAAGTGTTGCTCTTTGTTGAATCGAAGGTTAATTCTTGTCTACGAGAATAAATAAAATGTTTTAGTTAATGCGATGGTGGCTTAAATACTTTGGGTCGCTGAATAGCAAACTAAAAATCAACGATTGGCAGAAGTCCAATCTCAAATGCGTCGAATGCAATTCAAATACTCAGTCGGTCTTCTTCAATGTTAACATCGACGCATAAGAAATTTGACTTATAAACTAGACCTCAGTCGTGGAAGCTCGTTTTTCGGAAACGGAAATCAGTCTTTTAAGGTCTCTAGTTAAAAATATGAACATCAAGACATGGTTCTGAGCTAGGTTTTCGGAAAAAAATTGACTATACCAAATAAGGAGTACGTCGAACGCCAGGATTGTAAGTTGATGTTGTCAAGAGTGAGCGCCATGCACTCTGGCTAGCTGTTATCTGAATTGTATTTTGTCCGCGTTTCAGTTTGTTCAGATGCAGTTTTTGAGATGCTCCGAGAATAGCCAACCGCTCCTAGCCAGATGTTTTTACACCATAATTATCAATTTGTAAGTCATGAAGACGTAGCCGGCTTTTTATAACGTATAATGTGGCTATCATCCAGATAAGTCAAACAATTTACTTTCGTTACTTTCGTTAGTTATATAGATGGATTGTGAGCCAGACCGCAGTGACAATTCTCAGTTTCTTACATTTGCCTGCAAACCATGCATTCTTCAACTTATTTCATACCAAATATGCTAAGTTAAGAAGTGATCGATCGATGGACTAGACACTGAGTAAAGTTGGACTACTGAAACCCACTCCACCAGAAATGCCTCAGTTTACAACATCACAGACCATTTACACCTATACGCCAAAGTTAATGACTTTCGTACTAATTTCCCACTATTTTTAGCATGAATTTGATTGATTGGTATTGGACATTTTAGGTTTTTTGATGACTTTCTTTGCGTGTAGTTATATCATGTCAGATGTCCAATTTAGATAACTGGAGGATCCAGTGTCAATATTTGACTTGGACAAAAAAGAAATGTTTACGATGAGCTCAGTTTGTTTACTCATTTTACTATTTTTTCATTTAGACATTCGGCATTCATTCTGCAACCATTCATTCACCTATTCATTAATTTATTCATTAAGTAAACAAACTTACGACCATACATTTATTCATGCGTCCATTTATTCATTCGTTCACTCATGCATTCATTAATTCATTCATTAAGTAAACAAACTTACGACCATACATTTATTCATGCGTCCATTTATTCATTCGTTCACTCATGCATTCATTAATTTATTCATTAAGTAAACAAACTTACGACCATACATTAATTCATGCATCCATGCATTCATCCTATCATCCACTCGCTCACTCATTCATTAATTTATTCATTAAGTAAACAAACTTACGACCATACATTTATTCATTCATTTGTTCATTTATTTATACCCTTAACGCATTTATCATTTATTCATTCGTCACTAGATCCGACATCGTTCATTCATTAGTCATTACATCCAGTCTAGTTGTTCAAAGGCTATTTTTATTTTTATTCCAACTAAAAAGGTCTTTATACTCTTTATCGTCTTCTTTCAGATTCAGATGCTATCTGGTAATGATATAGCATTACATCGCATTTCAACGCGTTATCAGTAACCTGCATCATAATCCACAATCAACACTCAATACAGCAAAACGTGTGCAAGGTATTTATAAATTTATCAAAATCCTTGTAAATTTATTCCTTATCGCTGTTATCGTTAAGCTGCGCGCCACTCCGCGCCAATATTCTATAGGTTTTAATCCACAAACAATGTTTTAGAACGTAAATAAAGCTATTACAAATTAAAAATCAATATATCAACATTGTTAAACTATACTCTATTATAACAATAGTGAAGAGTTAGCACGAATCAATAAACAAACAATTTAAAACTATCAGTTATATTATAAAACAAATGTGAAGATAAATGAATATTGTGAACGCGTTTTACTAAAAGATCTGGGAGGGAATTAGAAACAAAATCAATAAAATCACCTTCGCGGTAACAATTACTTTTGATAAGCTCTCTAAAAGTAAAAAAAAAAAAAATGGTGAAAAAATGAAAATGTTGCTTCTTACATTTGCAAAAATTCACAAATAACAAACTGATGTTTTCCTTTGAATGTGCGTTTGATGCACTGCAAAGTATACACGCATGCACATGTTCGACAAAATAAAGAAGCTTTGTTGGAAATTCTATTATGTTATAAGCATTCTAGGACCTAGCTAAAGAAACGTCATTTATAAGCCATTTCCTTTTGCATATTTTTATTTCGTTTTACTCTTTGTAGCTTGTTATAACTAGCTGTGAATAAGCGTAAAAACGTTTGATTGAAGGGCAGGGATGAAACGTTTATAAAATACGTCCTGTCAAACGAACTTCATTGACTAGCTTAAGGAATGTTAGTTATACGACTTGTAAGGTTACTGATAACTGACTAGCTTACGGAATGTTAGTTATAAGGTTTCTCCTTTTCTTAACAGTGTTTTCGTATTACGCTATGTAGCTGGGACTAGTTTCCTTCAAAAATGTGTAACGCTTTTTTGGTGTCTGAGAGGATGGAAGTGAAAAGTACGTGCAGTCGGCTTCTTGAAGGAACAAACAAGAGTTAATCTTTGTTGACTATAAGCAGCTTGCAGTAGCTTAAAAGTAAAGGCAAATAAGAAAGTCAGTGGAACCGTCGGCTTCCTGAACGAAAAGCTTACTCAGCATAGCTAAAAGTTGACTTCTGTCTACTAGAGTGCAAACAGTAAATTCGTGAAATGAGATAATATAATGTACCGCTACAATTTTATGCAAATTCTACAAAAAAGGAAAGAGTGTCTCGTGTATTTTCATGCAGTTTGCACTCTATGGACATTGAGCTTATTGCTTGCATTCATGCGTGGGAAGTGTGAGAAAAGTGCGGAGCTTCGGCTGTTTTTGCTGACAAACAAGCTTAGTTCTAGCTAACGTTTTTCTTTATTGACGTTCTTCTACTGTGTGTGTACCTAACTTACATTGATGTAAAGTGAAACAAGAGTGCGCACAGTCGGCTTCCTGGGAAAAAAGCTTACTTCTAGCTAAAAGCTATCGTACAGTACAACGTGGAATAAAAATACCTCCTGTGACTCGATCACAGATGTTTTATTCACTGATACGTCTCTTTAGTGGTTTGACATAACAAGTATCTTCGATTGGCCGCAAACATTATGATACCAGCAAACCCATGCGCTTTAAAAGTCATTCACTTTCATAACTGTGCTTCTCTTTAACTAAGAAAAAAAACAATAATGACTGGTTGAATTTAACCTGTCTTATATGGATTGAGTGATGTTCATAAACGATAAAACAACCTAATTTCCACCGTGATCAAATTTGACGTGTTGAACTCCTTTTAATAATAATTTAACTGAAAAACCTGATTTCGATGTGATGTTCATGTTATTTTCCCCGAGATAGTTCTTCGTTTTAATGAAGGGTTTACTTAGAAAGCGACTTAAACCGACAGAAAGCGGAAAGAAGTCAAAACAAGGATGTGCTGTTAGTGATAAACGACCTCTGAAACGTTCACATCGAATTAAGCCCGCGCACCGAAACTATCTATGCCAAGAGAAGTCGCAGCTGGGAATCGAGCTTGGAGGCTAGCTCTCACACAACGACAAGCACGCACTAACCAACAGTGTATCCTAGTCCCTTATAAACAAATAGAAATGACTTTTCAATAATGAATAATAGTTGTAAGATATGTAAAGATGGAGATTTATCAATATGAATTTTGTATTCGAACGATGGAAAACTGGATGAAACGCACATAATTAATAAGAATGATTAATAGAGCTCTATATATTTATCAACTATAAAAAAGTCTGCTAATGACCTACCTATTCAGATTTTTAATCGACTTACAAAGAAAAGACAAAAATCAAAAAGGCCCTTAAAACTACAAGGTTCATTAGGGAAAAAAGGCAGAAAACACACTCAAAAATAAACTACCATTTCATTTTGTTTGACAGATGGCGAGGGTTAAAAAAAACAAGATATGCAGAATTCCATGTTGAAAGCGTTTAAATACATATAAATATAACGACGTGAAAAGAAGAAAAATTTGCATAGTTATCATTTATAGAAAACACTTTAGTACCCGCTGAGAGAGACAATTTTGAGTTGTTTTGCAGTTACTTTATATTTAGTTCAAACTTAATCTATATCCCAGTTTAAATCATCGTTATCAACGACATTATTTTTTTTATCATCGTCATTTTTAGGGCTGTCATTCTTTTTGACATGATTTCTACTAACCCTAATCAACAAATTTCCCAAAACTAAATTTAAAATTATTTAATTAGTTTTAATTAATTCGATTTTTTTTCTTTTTTTTTTACGATGACAACAAACAGAATTTCAAAATTTAATATTTTACTTAGATTTTATTTTTCCTTCTCAAAAATTGTTATATTGGTGATGTTTTATGATCATACATAACTGAATACACATAAAACTCGATTGATTTTTTTAAATTACTTCTTCAAAAAAAGAGATTTTTTAGAGTATTTTATGTCTATTCAAGGCGGTCTTCAACGTCTCAAACTAACTGCGCGTTTTACTCCTATTTTTTTACCCTTTTCTTATTGAAGACCTGTCATATTTTTTTCACACTCGAAGATCTCTCATAATGTTTTTCATCAAGCCTAATATTCCAGTTCGAAATTAAAAAAATATCTTTTTTTAATAATTCATAATTGTTTACCTTGATATTGGCAACAGCGGCAACGTGCCGTAGTAATTCGGGAGTGGAAATTCGCCTTGGAAGACTTCCATGCTCACTTAACGAAGATTCACTGCCATTTTTACCATTCGTCTGTTCGTTGTTATTTTTTCTCCTTGCAGCATCAGCTCGAACCGAGGTAATTGTAAAAACTCCTTTTGATAATACTTTTAACGAAGTAGAAGTCATTGCTGGATGACTAGGTGTTGAATAGCTATCGCTTAGCTATATAGCATACAGCTTACTGACGTAGAATTGAGTGCAGTTATGTAAAATCCAGAATGTCAAGCTTTGTTTACAGATTTTATCATGAATTATTCAAACGCACAGTGATCTAAGCTAGCTAAGGGACTAATCATTGTTACTCGCGTCGTTTTGAGATGAAAAAATATTACCGTACAATTTACATGTAGATACCATTAAGAATTTTTCCCGTCCGTGTTCTCCGGTTTTCCTCCCTCGGTAAAAGTCAGCAGATGACTTGATAAATGAATGTAGACAATATTTGAAGGCATGGATTGTAGAAATGCTCTTCCATGCTTTTTATCACTTTTATTTTTCAGCATAGAAAAAAAATCAAGCTGGCTAACAAAAGCGCTAATTATAATTTTGAGATGTAAAAATGTTGAGAATTTCAAAGTAACTTTATTTTTACCGGGTTCTCCTGATTTCCACTTTCAGAAAAAAATGTGAGTAAAGAATTGTGGGTCAGGTAAATTTCAGTTATCGGAGAGAAGTTAGGTCGAAGAAATAAGCCCATACAAATTAAATGATTACTGTTTTTGCCTTTCTTTTACCGCAATGTTTAATAACTCTCAGGCCAACAAGCTACTTATCCAATTGTTAATGATTATATAGTAACGTCAAAAAATCATTAAGCTTCGAAGTGAAATGGAAAGAAAAATTGAAACGAAAAAAAAAGCGTTTTGTCAGGTCATTGAAATGCTAAAAGCCATAGATAAGATTGGAATATTATCGTCCTTTTATGAAGAAACACCTTAACATTTATGTTTAATTGAAAGAAATGCACCTTTTAGTTTCATTGTTCATTTTTAATGAAGTTTTTTTCAAATAGAAAAAATGCTTGTGATTGGTTTGAAAATGAATTTCAAGAGCTAGAAAGTTAAAAAACAAAGCCATTTTTCGGGATTCGTGGTCTATTCTAATAAAATTAAGAACATTCAAGAAAACATAAAGGTTCATCATACTGATCTCGGTTCGCAAAAAAAAAAAAAAACATTTAATTTTGCGTCAGTTAAGATAAATCGCAAATTAAGATAATGGCTGCGTTGATTAAAAAAATAAGTGAAACACCAAAAAAATCATTTAAATCAGTTTAACAATACTGAGAAAAAGCGAGAACAAACACGCGAAATGTTTTTTTTAATCAAAATTAGTTGGATCTAAAAATCAGAAAAACCTGTGCGTTTTGGAATGGAGAATTAAAAAATCTTTCCGCGTTCGTTTAATTGGTCGATCGGTACGATCTCTAGAAGTAATTTCCTGACTATTGAAGATAACAGTCACAACCTTGTACCTCTTTAATATTGAACGAAATACATAGTTTCATTATGTACCCATGTAATGATACCACCAGTCCAATAGGATCAACCAATCAACCTACCAACCCTTCCAACCAATTAATCAACCCGCAAACCAACCAACCAACCAACCAACCATCCAACCGACCAACCATCCAATCAACCGATCAACTAAACCAACCAGCCAAAACCAACCAACCACATATAAACCAACAAATCAACTAACCAAATAACCAACCATTCATCCAACCAACCAAGCAACCAGCCAGCCAACCAACCAACCAACCAACCAACCAACCAACCAACCAACCAACCAACCAACCAACCAACCAACCAACCAACCAACCAACCAACCAACCAACCAATCAACCAATCAACCAATCAACCAAACAACCAAACAACCAAACAACCAAACAACCAAACAACCAAACAACCAAACAACCAAACAACCAAACAACCAAACAACCAATCAACTAATCAACCAAACAACCAAACAACCAATCAACCAAACAACCAAACAACCAAACAACCAAACAACCAAACAACCAAACAACCAAACAACCAAACAACCAAACAACCAAACAACCAAACAACCAAACAACCAAACAACCAAACAACCAAGCAACCAAGCAACCAAGCAACCAAGCAACCAAACAACCAAACAACCAAACAACCAAACAACCAAACAACCAAACAACCAAACAACCAAACAACCAAACAACCAAACAACCAATCAACTAATCAACCAATCAACCAAATATAAACCAACAAACCAACAAAAACCACAACGGCAAAATCGTATTGATATCTATCAAATATTCTGTACATCAATTTTGATCAACAAAATATGGTACTCAAATTTCGCATTTCATAGTGTTTATTTACCTAATCATCAATTTTCTACAACTATTGAAAAATATTTGGATGCTACCTATAACAGCTTACATCGGCGTTTTTAAATAAAATAGTAAAAATTGTAGGTAATTTAACAAGGTTTTAAAATTTCTAGAGTGTTTTTTAATGTCGTAGTATGTTCGAATTTTGTTCTTCTAGAAAAAATATTTCGGTTTTATATCATTCCAAATCAATTGATTACTCAGTTTACTTTTTGCTCCTGCGGTTTTCGGATCTCAATACCTAAATCTGTAAAATCAATTTTTGTGGTTGGAATGTTTCCGTTTTGATTGTTTTCTTTTTGAATCAGAGAATATTAGGAAACGAGGCTCCGTTTTGATCTGTAAAGGTTTGTGTGCTCCACTGGATTCCTATCGCACAACGACATCGAATTGATCATCTGGAATATAATCGAAGTGTAATCATAAGAAATATACGAAAAAAAGAAATGGCTATATAGGAATATACGTTGAAGATACTAATGAGAATTACTCAATCGTTATTTTACCTCGGTCTTGTAATTTATTCAAATCGTAGATGCATGCATTTCCTCGTAAAACTGCGATAAAAACGAGAAGTCTTCAGACAATCAGCTGCATATACGACTTGTTTTTTTGTCACATTTAAGCGTGAAACGTGTCCATGAAACGTTTTGTGTCATGAGCCGATCAAACTAGTTGTATAACAGATGTTCAGTCGTCTGAAGGCTATCTCTAATGTGTATGTTCTGATGCGCACAAAATTGTCCTGGTGCACATTGATGTCACATGAAAACAATTGAATGTTTTAACGCAAAGGATCATGGTCGTTGGGACGCAAATGCACAGAAAATGTTTTTCTTAGATGAAGCTAGATGTTTAAAAATAGAGCACAAGCAAGCAAACATCTGACAACAAATTACCAATCGAGTAAACGGCTGCAAACAAACAAACTAGGATTTAAAACTGTCCTTTTCCCGAATTTTACGTGTAAAAAAACTACATTTGCACAATGACAGCTATGTAATTGATTTTTGTCCAGGTTCTATTGTTCCTGTAAACTGGTATGGCTTCCAATTGCGTGCTGGTGCAAAGTCTCTATTGGTTGTCGGTCTATAAAGTAAACAGGATCAAGCAACAATCTTGTCTATACTGATTCTGATGCTTTCTGTACCATACTTAGTCCCATCTGAGCAAGTTAGGATTGCATGAGCCACAATATTTCAGTTAATGGGGAGCGAATTTCTGGACTCCGACTGAAAATTCACGGAAGTGATCCACAAATTCCCGGAGTGGTAATTTAAAAAAAATCGTATCACTGTCTTAGTATTTCTATTCTTTCCGTAATTTTTGACATTTTCTGATTATGATAATATCGTATTGATGTGAATAAAAACCTACCAGCGTTGCAAGACTTGGTAATCTTCCCTGTGAAGACGATCGTCTCGGTCGAGATTCTATACTGCCCACTGACAATCTTGCACCACGACCATCACTGACCGACTCTGTGTCACGCACCAGATCTAGCATGGCTATTCCTTTGGAAAAGAGAAATAAAAAAGTTGAAGTCATTGATATTTTCGCATCCATTGGTTCTCCTAAACATTGAACAAGTACCAAATCATGATAGAAAGCAGAAACTGGAGACGAATAAAGAAAGAACTATAACTGTTATCAAGTAAGCAACATGTTCAGTAGTGTTTTCACTACAATTTCTGTAAGTTTGAGACAATTCAAAGCTTTTAAGCCAAGAAAAAACACCAAAAAGTGTTTAAACTTACTTGCAAATAAGGTAAACTAGTCCAAATATGGCTGTGCGAAGGACAACTTTTTTAAGGCAATTATTTCATATGGCAAGCCAGTAAGGAAGGAAGCAAGTAAAAAATAAATAAAAATGAAACAATGAATGAAAAGAATTATATATAAAAATAAAAAAGAAAGAAAGAGAAAAATCAAAAAAAAAAAGAGCAAAACAATAACAGAAAACAAGCCGAGAAATATTGGAAGAGAGAAAAAACTGTAAACAAAAAACAAACTTAATTAAAAAACATGCAGAGGTTATAATTAGTTTATGTTTAGCATTTTTAACATTCAGTAATTTTTTTGGCATGACAATTACCCTCCAGAAAAATAAAAACTCATTTGCTTCATCGGTTAATTTTTTAGTAAATCTGTAGATAGTTTTTGTTTTATATTGCTGTCTTTGAATAAAAAACGTTATAAATTTAGTTTGCGAGCTTTTATTGGTTTAGTCTTTATATATATGTGTAGTTTTTTTCACTATCTTCATGGCCATAAACAGATGGAAAACAGATCAAAGTATTCCTTTCTGCAACGGCATACCAAAAAAGCAACCGTTTTGTTATGCGCTAGCTTTTCTAACGAGACGAAATACAATTTTATGATTCGGAAAAAGTGAAGCTATTCATTGTTCAATTTTCTATGTTGTAGCTGTCTTGTAGGATTTTTGAATTGAACTTTCTTGTAAAAAATATATATTTCTGAGAGTTATTATTTTTTTCTATTTATTTGAGTTTTCTACTTTAATTATTTTAAAAGAGGTAGCTTATGAACAGTTTTTTTTCTTCTTACAAAATAGCATGAACTTTGAAGATGACAAATGTTTTAGACAATTTGATTTTTTCTATTTCAAGTTAGTTTATATGGGGGTCTTTTTTGAAATTTCTCAAATTGTCATTACTGCTGTCATTTAATTATACAGAAACTGCTAACAAAAAAATGTAGTTTCTTATCGACTTATGTCACGTATTTTCTCAGAATTTCAACATTGCTAATCTCTTAAAAAATGAAAAATACGTTTAGCAGCCGAGGTAGTTTATTTACTGAACACTACACAATGTCGTTTTGTACCTTTGAATTTTGCACTGCTCCCTGACATATTTACCGTGCGATGGTCAAGTTAACGAACTAGTCGCTGGATTGATTGAAGCGTGAGGAGAAATCCGCAATTTGTGGCTGTTCTTTTTGGAGTAAAGTGAAGCCTGATATCACGTTTCTCTGCAGAGTGTGATCAAATGATAGATATGCAAATCGACGAAGAGAACTTTGGATCCAATCTGCCTGAAGTCTGTTCGTAGGCTATCCAATTAGAAAAAGCGAAGGAATAATTGTGAATACTCCTACCCGCCAGAGCGTACTCTACAAGGCTATCAACATGCTGCGAAAATGACTGAATTCGAACTTAGCATAAAAAAACTGATAATCGCCTCAAAGCGATGAGATATCAATGATATATGATAAAAACAAACTGTGTGTAGGTTGGTTGTTGAACACGGAATCAGGAAAGATCTGTACAAAGTTGCGAACAACACCTGTTCCACTGTGTTAGTAACGTCTATTGCCTCCAATTCGTTCTTTTATTACATCATTAAATTACGATTATCATTTGCATTCATGGTAATTGTCCATGGCTTATATGCATATTCGATGGATACATAAAATATTTATTCTCATACTGCATACATCCCTAAGATTGTATCACCGGATTCATATAAAAAATGCGTAATTTAATCTAAATTCCATATTATTTTTGCATTGTGTATTTTATTTAGAGTTGGCTAGTTGTAAAATCCCTTAATTCCATCTGTATATTCATTTAAACGTCATCATCATCATCATCGTTATCATTTATTTAGAACTTTACACCATTTAGAGATATTGTTTACAGACTAAATAAATGCAATCACACATAATACATTTTTACATGGATAATAGTCAAGTTAATAGTAAATCTAATGGGGATAGTATAATTACTAATTCCTCATTACATTAGAATTTTAGTATTTCCATTCAAACATGCGCTATGACATAAATTCGCTATTGAATTTTTAATTTCATTTTTTCTTATCGCTGTTGAATTTTCGCTTAGGCACGTGAATCACATAGCTGTTAATACATTCATTACGTTTGTCACGTAGTACCTTTAGTGTCCGTTTTACTGTAGTTTTCCGTTTTCTGCCTAAGACGAAGAAACGCTTACCGCCATTTAGTTGTTTTTTTTGTTTCCGTCAATCAATACTCCGACTACCAGCATTCTTTTTTAAAATATTCATTGGTAAAAACAGTGATGGGGTGGGGGTAGGGGTTGGAGAAAAAAGACAATTCGTGAGGGGAAAATTAGCTCGACTGAAAAACATATTTTACGGCCAGATGGATCGAAAAATTCGTTAGGAAGGTGAAATTTTTGCACCCTAATCCGTTTTATAACAAACCATCCCAATTAGAATGCAAAATTGCTCATTTTCTCTTTTATGAGTTTGTTTAGACATGCGTAGTGTTTGATTTTCTTCTTTATTCGCTTCATCATAATCAATTATAATTGAGCCTGCTGCTTTAACATAATTTTCAGTTTTAGATTTCATCCAATTTGATGGCCACATTGCAAATAAAACTGAGCTCCATAACCCCTTTAGATCGCTTTTTGATAACTAAGGACACACTTCAGCGTCATTCACCGTCTTTTATTTTATTTTCAAAGGCGCAGAAATTCTATTTACCATCTTTTCACGTATTTTGAAAGGAAAAAGGCACAAGAGAGCGCAGTTTAATTAACAAAAGATGAATATCTCTATCCACTCCTCGGTGTGAAAACATAATAAATGCTTCTGTGCGCTATTTATGCTAGTTTGCGTCATTCATTTTCAACGCGCAGAAATAGTTTTTATTCAGTAACAGCGGAAACAACTGTTCATAAAAGAGTGGGAAAAATGTCCTAACCAGAGACCAAAAATAACTTGAAAATGAAACAAATATAAAACAAAAAGACAACAACAACAAAAAAACACATCCTTACGAGAGGACACCAATTTGCAAAGACAACATCAAATTACACAAAAAGAGAACACATCTGCCATCGCCTTTCTTTCGAATTTTAAGTTGAACAAAATGAATATCTTCGTTCATTTTTCATTGATCTACATCTCAAGAAGATTATAAATCGTTGAAATTTTCAAAGGTTAAAATACACAATTCGCATATCAGGACTGAAAAATTCAGAAAATGAAATTTTTCCACACAAGCGATACAATGTAACAAGAATCTTCCCTCCAGAAAAAAAAATTCCGCTTTATTGTAGTTTTCCTTTTCTGTCTAAGACGAAAAAACGCTTACCGCCATTTAGTTGTTTTTTTTTGCTCCTGTCAATCAATACGCCGACTACCAGCACTCTTTTTTAAGATCTTCATTGGTAAAAACAGTGATGGGGTAGGGGTAGGGGTTGGAAAAAAAAAAAGACAATTCGTGAGGGGAAAAATAGCTCGACTGAAAAACATATTTTACGGCCAGATGCACCGAAAAATTCGTTAGGAAGGTGGAAGTTTTGCACCCTAATCCGTTTTATAACAAACCATCCCAATTAGAATGCAAAAAATGTCTAGGGGATGCACTAGTATCATTCTGTATTTTGTATGAGTGGAAAACAGTACTGTATAATTTCACCGCAATTTCTATGCTAAAAAGGCACAACAATCGAATCGATTTCTATCGAACGTTCTTCATTCTGATGAAGACTACCACAGTGTAGCCGAAACGTCAATTTTGTCAACATATCGTGCTATGTATTTGAATCGATTGCTGTATTGTAGTGGTGTTAAAAGTAACCATACCGTTTTCAATTGATGCGAACACAACTCTAGCTGATCTCTATGTGTTTTATCTTTTGGCGTGCATGCGCGTTTCTCGCGATATACCTTACCGTGTTGATCCCTGAGTGTCCCCTCCCCGTGGGGGGAATTTTGACAGTAATTACTATTGCTATCGCTATTGATCTAAATTGATATTTGCTTTTAACATGGTTTACTATACATTAAAATCACTTATCAACTTACTATCACAGTTTGAATATTCATTCCAAAATTTCATCCGTTTAGTGACAAGGTTCATTTTATCTTCCCATTCTCAATGTCGAAATTAAGCATGTTAATTTTATCTTCGGATACAAGTGACATTACGTTTTGGCTGTTAGACGTGCACTAATGAAAAAAAAGATAAAAACCATTCGTATATACAATAATTCAGTATTTCATTCCCAGCTACCTCTACCAATTTGACTAAGTGGCATGATTTTCATGCCATGGCGAGGGGATATACTCAGGATTGTTAGGTTTCCCAGTTAAATTCGTCTTGGTGTTACAAGGTGTGCAGACCTTCCCCGTATTTGCTTGACTGGCCACAAAACAATAGATAGGAGTATTAGGTATTGTGTAAGTCCATATATTCTCTGTATGCCCTCCAGTATAAGCCAATTCATAGTTAAAAATGGCTTTCAGCGCGCATGCGTTTTTATCCCGAATTCCTCGCTTTTTTTTGTATTTTGAAAGACAAAAGAAGGCAAAACAAAAGCTTCGGGATAAATCGCATGCGCACTTATAGCAGTTTGTTAACCAGTATGAACTTGTCTATAGAGACTTTGCTCCGTCCTGTGATGGCAGCCATGACAACAGCCAGAAGCACGAAATAGTTTTCTTAGGGGACACTATATATATATATATGTTTGTTGAATATTTAGAATTGTTAAGTATTTGCAAATGGATTGATTTAGAAGTGATTATAAGCCAACTCTATTGTTAAGTTATTTAATTAGCTACTTTTTCAAGTCAAAGACAATGATTAATGTCCATGGCGAGTTGTCCTCCCCACACCCATCTATTCTCTATTTTCATCTCCAGATGATCCCTTATTTTGTGGGTTGATTATTGTCATTGAAATCATTTGTGCTTGAATAACAATCTATTTTGTTTGCATCACGAAACCCACCGCAAAAAAAGATGGAAGAGTACATTTATTTGAAGACACGTACCTTCTTTAAATAAAGTTTCTCGTATCGTATCGTATCAGAAGGCATAATGGAACTTAAAACTTATTCATTTTCAATTTTTGTAAATAGTAACTCTGTTCACTTTAAGTCATAACTTAATTATTTTAATGATTCAATTTTTAACCTATAATTTTCTTATATTTGTAAATTGAGAACTTTTTGATGTGTGCGCTCTACAGATACATATTACTATTATATTATTATATTATTATATTACTATATTTGTGAAAGTGGCGAGTATGTTAATCAGGTAGTACTTACGTGCACTTTTGGATAGCAGTGCTGCTATTCGTCTCAATGACTTGTTCTCGTCATGCAACGAGGCGTTGATTTCTAACAGGCATTTGTTCTGACATTCCAATATTTCCATACGAAGTTTTGACACTCTGGACCACGTATACATAAAGCTTTGACAGCCATTGCAGTCATCAGTTTTGCAGGTATTTTTGTCTTCTTTGGATGTGTTAACCTATTGATAAATATAACAAGGTTGCTATGGAGGTATGCACCTGTTTTAGTGGATATTGCCCGAGGTGATATTGGGAAATAGATTTAATGGTATCAGTTTGGTAAAGGATAAATATATGAAATAAAGCGCACGGAATAGACAACTTTTTCCCGACAGATTCTTGAGAAAACTATTAGATCGTAAAAGCATTGCTTATTTTGTTTCCTCAAGAGAAACGATTAGAAAAAAAAGTTAATTAGATCGTGAAATCATTCATTTGTGAACTGATTTTGTCTCAATGCGTTTGGTGATTTAAATTAATTTTTATTTTTTTACTGGTTCTATTGTATAATCATTTTTTTAATTATTTCTGGTCCCATGCTTGCAAACTGCTGTGCGATTTAAAGGTCACGTGACCTCTTAGTGCAAGTAACTCATTGTGGTCAGCGTACAAATCTTCGTCCTGATTTGCATAGGGTTTAGCTTGAAATATCTCAGCCAAATTACATTTAATTTCAAAATTTGAAATCTAGAATAGCAACATTAATCTAGACTTTTGATAAGTAATGCAGCTCACTGTTTTAAATTCCGCATACAGATCTCCCCGTCATTTTGTATATGTTACATACATACCGAAACAAAAAATAACATCAATAAATACTTTTTGAATCATTTTTATAGTCTCAAGGTTACTTAATTAGGCGTTATATCGTGCTAATTTTGAAAATTAGATATCTCAACCTCACTACTCTTCCATTTACTATTTTGCGCACATTTTGCGCACATTTTGATTTTTATCCAGACAAAAAATGTCTTAAACTAGAATGCAAGGACTTCGTTAAGTACTTAGGTGTCCTAATTGATAACCGGCTTTCATGGAAAAATCACATTGACTATTTATGTAATAAAATAAGCAGAACTGTAGGCGTTTTATCCAAACTGAGACATTTTTTACCAAAACATGTACTTCTAAAAATGTATAAATCTTTGCTACAACCGTTACTTTCCTACTGTCTAGATGTCTGGGGTCAAACCAACAAAACGATTTTGAACAAAATACTTATCCTCCAAAAGCGTGCTTTAAGACTAATATTTTTCAAAAAACCTACTGATAGTGCTATACCACTTTTTATCGAAAACAACATTTTACCAGTAACAATGCTATATTATGAATCCATAGCTCATTTAATGCATGATATTTCGATTGGCAGAGCACCATCTAAAATTGCTAAAATGTTTGTAAAAGTAGGTGATGTTCACTCCCACAATACAAGAAGCCACACGGCTGGTAATCTTTATACAAAGTTCTCTAGATTGGAATTACAAAAACGATCTTTCTCACGGATTGGTGTAGCTCTCTGGAACAAAATTCCGAATCATTTAAAAACTCTGCCTAAAAGACTTTTTAAAAAGGAAATCAGATTGATCCTCTTAGACAATCTATCGAAACACGGGTATCAAGTTGAGGTCTCCAAGTTGTCCTTCATATAATGTTATTCATTAACTATACTCACTCGATTTGCTCTCCAATGTAATATTTAAATCAGTTATTTCAGCACCTAGTATTTTTCATACTATTCTATTTAATAACTCTTCTTTACCTCATTGTGTTCCTTTTTATTGTATTGATATAATATTTTTGTAAATAGCCGAAATGTATTACTGTAATATTATCAAGATTGCCTGCCTTGATTAGCTTTTGCTATTTGCAGGCAACTAAGTTAACTGAATAATGAATGAAAATAAAGTATGATTGATCCTTACAGTCATTCAAAACATTATCAGTCTACGCTTTTCTACATCACACTGCAACCTGTTATAAGTACCAGCTACCATAACCAGATTTGGTCACGCGGAGCACCACTGACTCTAATAAGCTTTAATATCTATAAGTACAGGCTAGTGAATAGAATCAGCCATACCCTTAGAGTTTATTCCAACACTGACCTAATAGGACTGACTTCTATCGTTATCAATTGCTTTGCATAAACGGGCGCCAAGCTTCTTCACAAAAGAGTTGAGGAATGAAGGCAACTTTAGAGCTTTTAAGCCCAAATTAATGAATCTAGACATAAAGCCAGCAGCAGCAGAACTGACAGCTACGGTGGCAGGGCTTTTAGTATATGCATGTGCTCCTGGATTATGGAAGAAAATACCACTTGAAGTACGTACTTCGCCATCTTTGACGTCTTCGAGTCAAAGCTCAAGACTTATCTCATGTTATCGTTTCTGACCATGAGACTGATATTTTCACGTTTTAAAACTTTTCATATTGTGTTGTTCTTTTTTAGTTCATAGTTCATATTATTCTTGCTTTTTTTGTTGACTATTTATAAATATAATTATTATAAAGAGCACCGAGATATACTGGGATGCCGCTTAATAAGAAATAAACTATTATTATTATTATTATTATTATTATTATTATTATTATTATTATTATTATTATTATTTCATGGATGATTATGATAATAGGCACTTGATCCCTTACTCTCTCTTTTTACCATAGTAAACATATTACGATTTTTTATTAGCTTTAAATTTGTACGGCCTCAAGTTAGACCTCTAGATATATATATATAAGTCGTGACTGCTTAAAAAGGGTCTAAAGGTTTCTGGACTGAGAAACACTGAATTCGAAAGAAAGAAAAGTGAAAAACGAAAAAGATGTGCGTCAAAGGGGACTTAGCCACCTAGACGCATTCTAAGTTATTATTTCATTTGGCTTATAGAGATGCCGTCGTGAAATAAAGATTTCACATCGCATCAATTTATATATCATTACACAGTAAGAAGTCAAATGTCAAGGAAATTGAAGAACAAATGATTCTTTACAGATTTATGACAAAAACAAAACCGACAGACAAAACAGTTAACTCAGCGATGATTAATAAAAGCGGCTTTAGTATTGCTGTGCCTTTTTCATGGATTTCAGACATGTGCAAACGACGATAAAAAATAGTTTAATGAATCACTGAGATAAATAATTCACAATTGAAGGGGAATTCACTTCTATACGCTGAGCACACCAAGAAGTCGCTGTTTTTGACATCGTAGTAGCCCCGCCCTTTTAATATGTTGGACGTCAAAAACAAAAGCTAAAAAAAATCCCCTCCCCCCAAAAAAAGACAAAAAAAAACCCGAATAATTCGAATTGATAACTCAAAGCTGAATGGAAAGTCATTTGTATATCCTGAGCGTAACGAACAGTCGCTGTTTTTAATATAAAGGTCCTTGGACTTCAAAAACAAACGATCAGAAGTAAAAATGTTTTTCTTTTATTTCGTCTTTGCTCGATGGAGATATTGATCACATTTGATTATTAAATAGCCGTATTCAGGTTTGACCATAAAAATAGCCTTATGAATTGAAATGCGTTTTTATTCATAATCTAACTAATACGAGCCGTGTGACTGTAGTGGTCTGTAACTGAAAAATGATATATTTTTAAAATTTTATCTAAAATGCGCTTATAAATAGGCTCAAGATTTCAACCTTCAGCTTCAACATTTGTATTTTCTCGAATGAACACCGTTATTAATATTTATCGTCTATAAAACGGAACAATTCTCAGTATTCTGTTTACTGCAAAGAGAGGAAAAGGAGTGTTTTCGATTTACCCAGCTATTGTCGAAAACGCCGTCTGCATATTTACGTATAAACACTCAAAAACGATATGGAAGCGAAGACCGTTTACGGATATTTTATAATTGGCCGGATGAAAAAAATAACGGACTTACTGTAAAAGCTGTGTTGATACCATGTGAAGAGCCGTGTATAGACCGTGTGATTAAATTTATTTGTGCGTCTTAGGCACCGTTTGCACGAAACCGAATTATTTTCATCCGGCTAAATTTACACTTTTAACGGTGTTTTCAGATCGTTTTTGTCCGCTTACACTGAAACACATAAGTCGGTGTTTTCGAAAATATCCACCTTGAAAAGGGTATTTTCGCGTAAACTTAATACACATTAAGCCTAAATGATAAAAAACATTTTCCTTTACAACAATTAAACCGTATTCCGTAAACTGGCTCTTAATTTACAGTTTATACGCCGAAATTGATATTTTGCGAAGCACGTTTCGATGTTATCACACAATGTACTAATTCCGTCCTATTAAACACGATAACGTTGCTAATTTTATAATGACAATTATGGAAAGAATCGTATTTTCAGAATGTTGACAACGTTTCAGTGTCGATCATCAGGACTATCTAAACATATTCACAAAACTGCAGTTATTTATTTCAAAAAAGGTTCAAAGATTCAGTTTCTTTAAGTGAAAATACTCATTCTTCCAGATTCTAATTTACGTTTTTGTAAAGCACATTGCTAGAATTTGAAATGCGCAAATTGCTATACATCACAAAACATTACATTCATTCATTTTAATCATTTTAATAACTGTACTGATGTGTGCCGCGGGTGTTTTGTAAAGTGCATTTTTCAAAGCGCGATCCTTATTGATATAAACCTAATTTCATAGCGCCTTGAGATATGAATGTGTGTGAGTGCGAAAGCGCTTTTTAAACATTACTTATATAATACATAGTAGTTCCTGTTGATTTGCGAAAATGCACAGCTGCTTTAAATGAGGATTTTAGTACGACGCAGCCGCAGTTTCAAGAAAATAAGCTATGGGAATCTCTCATGGCGCAACACAAGTTCCTTGTGTTCGTCATCAGTGCAATGGCCGTTATTTGATGCTTTCAAATTCTATTCAAAGCAAGCAAGCATAAATATAATTTCAATGCGCAAACTCAAGGATCAGTCTATTTTTCGCTTTTTAGGGATTTTTTTTTCGTTTACTATTGTGCTGACGATTGAGTTCAACATATTTGTGGTTTCGTGCAATCATATGCTTACGATTGTACTTGAGATCACGCTTATGTTTTACGACTGTTCTTGCGATTTGCTTTTGTGATTACGTTTACGATTATGGTTGTGTTTTCCGTTTTTCAAAAAAAAGGAGCTGGATTGCAGCTAGAGATTGGCTTGCTCAAAATTGTAAAACATGGAGAGCTATGGCATTAATGTCTGTTTTTTTATCTAGCCAATCAAAACGCTTTCAACTAATTATAGACCAAAATACCTTGGTGTTAAAAGAGGTCGACGATGGATGGGTCGATACACTTGTCTCGTTTGATCGTTGCTGTGCCCTTGTTCTCGCTCTGCGTCTATCTAATAAAAGAAGATGAAATGAATGATTAGAACATGCAACCATGAACGAATGAGCAAGCGAATAAACGAAGAATGAACTACAAGTAACTTATTGAATAAATGGATTGATAAAATGAAAGAGTGAAATACGTGAATGAATGAATGAGTAAATACGTGAATGAGAGAATTAAAGGAAAAATGCATGAATGAATGAATGGAAAAATGAATGAATGAATGCATAAATGAGTGAAGGAATAAATACATGAATATACAAATAAATGAATCAACATACGAACTCAACGTCAATTTTTAGAAGTTTTGACCTGAAAGGGCATAAAAAAACGTTTTGCTTGCTAAAGTCATTTTCTGACAATTATAATCAAGATGTATGCCAGAATCTTACTCAATCAAATAACATAAAACCGGAATTATACTGTACAACATTTGCACAGACGTACGAAACTGTCTTTAGAATAAACAAAAAAGCCTTCCGGCACTTCACAACTAATCAAATCCAACAATAATATTTTCATTAGTTGGTGGCTTTTGAACTTTCAGGTTTTATATGTGTAAAACTACATAAAAAATAAATAAGGAATGGTTCCGGCCTATTTTAATAATACACAAGGCTCTACATCACAACAATACTATTATTAATTTGGAGACTGACTTCGTTTATCATGCAAATCTGATTAAGCAATCGCTCTTACTCAACTAAACAATAAAATTGAAAAAAAAAATAGAAAAATCTAGATTTATTGCACAAGTTGGTAAAGCTACTACACGAATTGTGCATTTTAGTCATTTAAAAGGGTAGGCTGCATGTTGTATTGACGTAATACGTGACGACCGTCTGATATTTCGAGTCATGAAATGTCAATGCTTTCACAATTGAATCCCTGAGATGTGGATAACTGATTTTTTTTTTCTTTTTGCGCGTGTAGTTGAAATTGTTAAGATTTTCAGTAGTCGGAGAAATGAGACTTCCTGGAGGTAGTGTTAGGATTTATACGTGAAAACGACAGTACATTTTCTCCAAGTGTGTTCAAACAAACAAACAAACAAGTAAATAAACAAGCAAAAATAATAAACAAACAATTAAGAACACACACATACACACAAAAAAACGATAATCCGACAACCAAGTCAACAAACAAGCGCGGAAATATACAAACAATAGAACTGGGGCCGGTTATACAAAGCTAGCCTGCATAAAGTTTTCCAGTAGATAAAGTTATCCACTCCAAAGTATTTCTTTTGGATAGAGTTTTGTCGTACAACCGGCCCCAGACAAGCAAATATTTATATTCACACAAGCAAACAAAAATAAGCTAACGCACTGCAAATTTGAAACGAGCAAACAAAAAAAAACAAGAAAAAACTGCGCAATACTAAATATATAAATAAATAAATAAACGATCAAAAACACACGTACAAACAAATAAACACAAATGGATACGTTCATGAATGATTATAGAATATGAATCAAATGAATGAAAAATGAAGGAATGAAGGAACAAATGATTCTATAATGACTAACGCAATCGACTGTTGTCGTTGTAATACAATGAAACGCATTATCAAACAATAATGCAAAAAAACGTTTTCCGTTTCACGGTCACGCAATCATTTAACACTATACAGACCGCAGTTATTTTACAACAATACACAATAAAATACTCAATTCTAAATCAAAACCAAAAACATTCAACATAAAGCACAAACATTTAGATTTTTGGCTAGATACACATCACTTTGATAATCCAGTTTTAGATTTTTTTTGGTGTCAGTTGAATTATCATAATTTCATCTAATTTTGTTATTCATTTTATCGTATATTTTTGCAGATAATATACACTCGATCCCAGGCTCCAAGCAACCAACATGCATGACATTTGCAAATTCAAACAAGAATCAGTTCAGTTTGTTTTTCTACTCACTTCGAAGGTTTAACCCAAGCGCGAGAACTGCAGCGTAGAACATGATAAAACACCGAATGATCTTCGATCGACTCGTCGACCTAGCAAATTGTCCAGCTCGCTGCAGCCACGATAATTAGCAGGCCCGAACTTCACAATAGCAAGATTAATCAAGCATATTAAATTTTCCAACCATATTCTATGGAGTATTCAGTTATATACGATTGAAAGTGAGAAATAAGATATTCTGAGATCAATTCCAATGTCCGCCATTGTGGTGGTTATGAATTATTTAATGTATGCGCAATGTAGATTGGATTCGCGTCGCGTTCGGTTTGAAAAACACCTGCGTCCTGTAGTGTAATATAATGTAAAGTTTTCGGTTTGCAGTTTTTGCATGATTATAAACGAACGATTGAGCGTGCCGTCGAAAACATAATTTGATTTCATAGTTTTCGTACAGTTGATTTGCAATAAATAAATGTTTGGCTGATACCTTACAACGAGAAACAAACAAACAAACAAACAAACAAAACGTGTCGATAGAGTGATGACCATAAACATTTAAAAAACGTGTCGTAACGTATGGTAAAGTGTCATAACTCGTATTTCACAGAAAACACATAGTGCGGCGAATTGCTGGCGAACTAAGGTGCTTCCACAGCAGGCGTTCCTCACGATGAACGTAGGAGAATGAGGAGACTCGAGACAAGAAGACTGGAAGTGAAAGAATGGATTTCTCAGCATTTCTTCATGGACCCTCCTCAACCCTCCCTTCGACGACTCCTTTTTCATTTTTCCATTCTCCTCCGCGCTCAAACTTCAGGTTTTCAGGCTAAACAAAGTTTTCTGTGAGACACCTTAATTTAGGCTACGGTCAATTTTTATTATGAGCCAATTTGTGGTGACAATTGCGTGCCTAAAATCAAATATTTTTGATATTGACATCTAATTTTCTGTCTGCTTTGTTGCCTCTTATTCGAGTGAGGTATATCTTGATCTATTTCTTGTCTACCATGTGCATCATAAGCTGCACTGTAGTCTGCACTGTAAGTTTTGGAGTCATAACCGACTGCTGGTCAAAAATGTTAAAGCTCATTTTGCACAGGGCCTCGCGGATAAATACACCACAGGTTCCCCAATAAGAAATCAGAAAAAAACAAACAGAAAAATGGTATTCTCAAAAATCAATGATATAAGTTAATTAATGCAGATTCAAGCATAAGTCCAAAAGACTTCAGTTTGAGGCAAAAGCTCAAGATTTTTTAGAAAACATTTTCTGTGCATTCATTGTATATTCTGAGTTCAACGAGTACAGTACATGTTGATTTCCATTTCAGGGATATATGATTTTATTATAATCACAAGACCACACAAGTTCATTATTTCAAAATTTATTTCACACAATAGCAAAAAGGAACAATAATTAATTCATCATAGACACCCGCAATCCTCCAAAGTACTTTGAATTATGTACAGCAACTCTCAATGACTTGGCTTGTCTATAAACAACAAAAATACACATGTTAGCAAAAACAGTAGCATTATTATTGCTTGCACATCAATCCCACCCACCAGGGTTTTCAATAGGCGGCTACTGGCATTATAGCGATACTTCAGCTGACGTAAGCCTTTGTTATTCATGTGCCAACCAGACAGTGATTGGCTGTTAATTCAATAGGGCTTATTGTTGTTCTGGTTGGCACATTAGCAAAACAATTTGTTTGTTTATAAACATGAAGTATCGCTATCGTGCTATCTATTTTACCTCTTACCAACGGTTATTTTGTGTCTTACTAATAAATATGCCCCCAGACCCCCCCTAGAAAACATTTGGGACACAGACATCTATTTCAATTACTCAGATGCTTATTCCGAAATATAATGAAACCCCTAGCCCACATTTCTTAACCTGAGGTTACCCCTAGTCCATGTCAATAGCAGCATCAGCACTTGTATCATAACCATCACCATCATTATCCTAACATCATCTGATCACCATAACCACTTACACTGCCATCATCATCATGCTAGCTACAAAGCCAGAGTAAAAATAAGTACTAGCACTGGATAAAAGGATGGGGACTTAAGATTTAGTTAAATCCAAGGTTTACTTTATCCAGTTACACCTGGTTGGCAAAAATGTGTGGGGGTGCAAAGCCTATGGGTGAATGTAAAAATGTATCTAATCCTAATGATATTACCTGATAATGGTTTCTTTTCACCTGGAAACAAAATGAATAGTAAAACAGTCAGGCAAGTAATAGCAACTGATAGAACAAGTGTCTATCAAAAACGAGGGAATAAGGGAAGACCAAGGGACAATGTCACTTCAAATTTCCTACTTGACCATCAAAAATTTTAAAAGGACAAGTTGACCAGTCATATTTTAGAGGGGATTATGTGTACTGACTGGCCAAAAATGTATCTCAAAGGTCAACTTGCCCAGCAGATATCCAACTATTATTTTGAGCCTTGGTAATGAATAAATTTTTATTAGATTGCATTGTGTTAGATTTGGGACCTTTGGCTACACAGAATACCTATCACTTCTATGTAATATGCACACTCTTGATAAGAAAATTTAAAGTGGACAGTAGACATTTCTCACTGACACTAGTGGGCCATCAACAGCAATGAACTGCAATAAGTTGAGGACGTACTTGTGACCATTGTTTGGTCATTGACTTCAATGGATATCACTTCATTTTAAAATAATATCAGTTGATATCAGTTATAAAAGATATAGGTAAATTAGACATGCTACATTGTATAGTGATGATCGTGATAAACAAGTTAAACTCTGTTTTTGCATTTTTGCATGCAGTAAATTTTATGCTTAAATCTTGAAAACCATGAATATAAACTGGAAAAAATCACCAGATTGAACCTATTTATCAAAATAAATCATGTCTACGACAATTCAAATATGCTTGTTTGTGGCAAATAAACTAGATATCTTTCAAACAATTTAGCTATCAAAACTTCCAATTTGGGATAATTAACATCTTTGAAAAAACAAGTCATTTTATTTAAACCTAAATATATGCTAAACCTAGTGAACAGAGATCATATGTTTTTGTTTACAATCAAGAATAAAGTGACATGCTTCTGTTTTTTTAAATTTCTAAATTAAAAACCAAAAATGTATTATAAGATAAACCTTTTCAAGACATTTTGGCTAATGTACATCCTTTGAAAAGTGATAATTATACATGTCTGAATATTTTACAAAAATTGGTAGTACAAATTCCTTAAATTTTAACAAACCATTATGCTAAAGCACTTATTTTGGACATTTTAATATTATAATGTAACACAACTTAAGATTTCATAACGTTATGAACACGACTTAAGATTTCATAACGTTATGAACACGACTTAAGATTTCATAACGTTATGAACACGACTTAAGATTTCATAACGTTATGAACACGACTTAAGATTTCATAACGTTATGAACACAACTTAAGATTTCATAACGTTATGAAGACAACTTAAGATTTCATAACGTTATGAACACGACTTAAGATTTCATAACGTTATGAACACGACTTAAGATTTCATAACGTTATGAACACGACTTAAGATTTCATAACGTTATGAACACGACTTAAGATTTCATAACGTTATGAACACGACTTAAGATTTCATAACGTTATGAACACGACTTAAGATTTCATAACGTTATGAACACGACTTAAGATTTCATAACGTTATGAACACGACTTAAGATTTCATAACGTTATGAAATATTGTCTTCATAACGTTATGAAATATTGTCTTCATAACGTTATGAAATCTTAAGTTGTGTTCATAACGTTATGAAATCTTAAGTTGTGTTCATAACGTTATGAAATCTTAAGTCGTGTTCATAACGTTATGAAATCTTATGAAGCTCGTAGCCAATTTCATAATGTTATAACTAAGCGGCCGATTTCACACGTTTTGAGAAACAAAGCGGTTTGATAACGTTTTGATTATTCTGGGGAAAAAAGTATTATTGATGTGAGAAAATGATGGAATTCAATACTTTTTCGCCATTTCTTGTCTATTGTCAAATTTATAATATCTGTTCCTTATTGAAGTGGAAAATATTTATAATTTTTATGTTTACTGAATGATATTGCTGCAAAAAAAAATTAACACAGTCATTTATAGCCCAAACAACTAGAAGGGTGAAATTTAGAAATATTTTTAATTTTAAAAGAAAGTTAGATTTGACCGTTTTGATTTATATTTTATACGTACAAATGTTCAAATTTAATGTTTTTTTCAAAATGCAAAAATGCAAAAACAGAGTTACACTTGATATACTGACAATTTGGATGTTTAGTCCTTTTTCAGAGTAATATTACTCCGACGAAGTACTAACATAAGTATCACCATCATCACTATACAGTGTCTAATTTTCCTATATATATTTTACAAATGTTTCTCTAGAAACACTGACGCAGTCCAATCTAGTATTTGACTAGAGTTTACCTCTTCAATTGATATCAAATTACTGGTGGGATTTCTGATCAATAATTGTCATCCACTGGTATAAATATGAAAACATTCCCAAAATGAAAATGCTTTCATCCCCATCGTATACTATATCATAAAATGTGTTTAAGCTGTACCTGAAATTATGTAGGCTTATGGTTTGGAGCATGCTATCATAGCCATCAGACAATGTTTTGGGAATAGATTTTTCATACTTTCTTATAAATGGTAATCCTTTAAAATTTTTAATATTCTTTTCATTTGTATATTTAACCCTGAACATCCACCAGAAGTACAAAAAACGTATTCAAAAAAACATATTTAAATCTTGGTCACTGGTAATGGTAGCACGTCTCCAGCTGTACAGTAATCTAAGGTATATCACTTCGCTCATCAGCCGATCATTTATGCTTGAAAGAACGAAGGTTTAGAACTGACAGCTATAGTGACAGGGCTTTTAGTGCATGTGCTCCAGGGTTATGGAATCGAATACCACTTGAAGTACGTGAATCACCATCGTTAGATGTCTTCAAGTCGTGGCTTAAGACCTATCTCTTTGATAACTTAATTTACAAAATTATAATAAATGATCTACTCACTAAAAATATATAAAAATAACAATGGTAAAGATCATTAAATTAACATTTGATAAATTTTAAAGTGCATCGAGAAATATTGGGATGCGCTTAACAAGAAATAAATTATTATTATTATTATTATTATTATTATTATTATTAATTTGTGCAGACAACTATTACCTGCTTTCTGTATTTTATAGACGCCATAATACACTATTCCAAAACCAGCCAGTAGAAATCTGATCTCATAAAGATGAGGTATTGTTTGCTTGAAGTAATTCATAACACGGCCTGCGATAGGTTGCATTTTCTTCAAAAAAAGGGAAAAAATGCAATGAGACAACTTCACAAGTGGAAAATAAATGTGTTCTTGATGAATGCATCGAAACACCACGATAAATAATACTATAGTGTTGATAAAAACCCCACATAACTGCCTCACAAACGGAAAATATGTCTAACTACACCTTTAAATAAATGCTTACCACTTAGAAGCTAAAACGTTGGAGTACACTACTTACAAACTTTCGTATTTTACCAACTACCCAACACAGCAAATCAAGATGGCGGCAGGGCCGGTAGCAACGCATGCGCGTGAACAACACACTGCTGACTACTAGAACCAATCTCTCTCTTCCAAACCAAAATGGCGGATGCAAAGCAAGATAAAATGTCCCTTATCAAACAAGGAGCAGAAGCGAAAATTTACACCACTCTGTTTTATGGAAAGCCAGCGATTGTTAAAGAAAGGTTCAAGAAGTGCTACCGCCATCCAACTTTAGATGAAAAACTAACAAGAAGACGTATAGGACAAGAAGTCCGGGCTATATCTCGATGCAGAAAAGCTGGAATTCACACACCATGTGTATATTTCATAGACCAAGAAAAAAATCGTATTTACATGGAAAAAGTACAAGACTGCTTAACAGTTCGAGAATTGATAGCTAGTCTACTGAAACAGGAAGGTAATGATGTAGAAAGTCAGCTTGATAGCATCGCAAAGACGATTGGGGCAACACTTGCACTCATGCACAACGCAGATTGCATTCACGGTGATTTAACTACTTCGAACATGCTACTGAAAGGAACTGATGAGCTGACTCTTATTGACTTTGGTCTTAGCACTGTGTCTACTTTAGCAGAAGACAAGGGTGTTGATTTGTACGTGTTAGAAAGAGCCTTTCTTAGCACTCATCCTAACACAGAAAAGTTGTTCCAAGTTATATTGGATAGTTATACAAAACATGCTACCAAGTCTGATGATGTTATTAAGAAGCTAGATGAAGTACGCATGAGAGGACGCAAACGTACCATGGTTGGGTAAAGCATAAAATGAACAAAATCTTGGAAATGCAAACACTAAGATACAGTCATTTGAATTATTATTGATGGTACGCTATGTCGGATTTGTGGTCATGCATTTGGAATTGTCATAAAGATCTTTATAATTAACCATTTAAACCTGCACTTTTCAAAGAAGTCTGCATAACAGGGACATCCCAGAGTAGCCAAAAACTCTTGATTCAATTTAAATTCTGATTGGCTATGCTTTATGGTATGTGAAGAGGGAGGGGGAAGGAAGAGGTGGTTCACAAAGTACTGTTTTTAATGGCTGTATAAAAATTTATTTGGTATCCCTTTCTAGGTGTATATGAGTAGGACAGTTGCCTTTAGTCACAAGTGTGCTGCAGTGTGAATTTAAAAACTGTGGCCAGACATAAATATTGCAGAAATATAGTTGTTGTTCCTTGGCCAATCTCAGACGGCACACACATAAACCCTAACTGAAAAGTAATTCTGATTCGGTAAGAACACATTCCTGGAATTCTTTGTCTGGTCATGGTTTTTAGATTCTTGCTGTAATTAAGTATTAACATAATCTTGATATGAGTAACCAGGATTTGTCAGTGGGGGGTCCGTCCTAACATATGGAATTGTCACTATGACGTCATACATCATATGCCATCAACGGTTAGATATTTTTAATTATTTGGATTTGAAAGTGGAGTCACGGACATGTGACCTGCTAGAAATGCCCTTGATCTACCACAACAGAACAGGGGTACTTTTATTTGACTATATTGTCTTGAATATTTCGGTTGATGCATTCATTCCAAAGACTGTCTGAGTTGTCTAATGATGACTTCCACACATGCTAGAATATGATATTGTAACGTATACACCATCAGTCTTTCTCACCCAGGTGATCACAACACATATCCAACACATCAACATCACTACACTTGGTTCAAACTGGACAAACATTTACGTCGCATTGACACAAACAGTCTTTTTCAAGCTTACATCCATCATAATGATGTAGAATTTATTATGTGTATACATGTAATGTTTATTGTTTAAAAAGTTTTGATTACAATCAGTGTCATGACTACATTGCACAATAACTAGCACTTTTCAAAACAAGTACAAATATATCATACATTACAGTTTCTCTTGCTTTATTACACTTTATTGCTTGTATTTTCTTTCAAGATTTTTTCTATTCTTTATTACACTGTGTTGATATGTTTTGGTAAACCACTATCTATTAATGATGGAAAAGGTTCACAGGGAGTAGAAAGGGGGTGTTGATATTAACAGATCACACAAATAGGATAATCACAGATCACCTGAAAGAATCTAGCCTCTAACACAGGCATTCTTAGTGTCGTCATTTTTATGACGACACTAAGAATGCCTGTGTTAGAGGCTAGAAAGAATCCAGCCCCTTCAATGGCTCAGGGTTGTAGCTAGAATTGTACTTTCACTGCTACACACAATCGCAGTAGATAAAACACCCAAAAGTCCATCTTAGAAAATGGGTAAACTTTGGTCCTGAGATATTATTTGTCTAAATATGCCTAATATTATATAGTCTTGAATAAGAAAATTGACTCAAATCTCATCATGAATGAGTGCCCTTTTTCTTGGATTATTGAATAAAGTGAACTATGTTCAAGATATTTTGTAAATATGTACTTTTAAAAAATTAACTGTTACTAGTTCCATTATAGACTATTTTTTCACCTACTAACAACTGACAAATTCTTTCATATACTGATGATAGGGGAAGGTACATTACTGTACATTTTTATTACAGCCGACTGTACATTCCACCACTTACAACCAGTGTTTCTCCTGTCATATATGATGCTTGGTCTGAACACAGAAAAGATACAGCTCCTCCAACTTCATCAGGTTGACCTAGTCTGTTGGCATGAACAAAAGCCACTAATATTAGAATTTTATCTGATGACTAAACATATATGCTATTATCCACTCATCCATTTATTCATTCTTTTTTCTTTTATTTTCCTATTACCAGTGCTGCTAATTCAACCAGGACCACATCTTGATTATAAGCCAATTGATTCATTCATTCATTTATTTGATATTTACTCTTATCTATATTTTATCAATTATTATTAATATTATTTTATTAACAATGCATTTGTTTTTTCATTCACTCCATTTAAAACCATGCATCTGCACAGTCAGACCACAAAATAATGTAGGCCTTAATAAATTTTGGAAATTAATTGAGTAGAGAAATTGAATTAGAGACTCACCACACTGACAGGGACTATGGAAGGAGGCAGTGGGGGACTAAATTGCATTTCAGAGGGTTGTAATGTAGACCCCCCTTAAAACTCCTGCCTTTTTCAGTTGATATTCCCCTCCTCCCCACAATTCAAAACACGCTCTGCAGTCCCTGACTGATGTTGTATTCCTGTTCAAATAGTTTGTTCCTGCATGCAGTACCTTTTCATTGGAATTTGTTTTTTAGTTTCTTCGTGCATTGCTTCATTTTTCCATAACTACAAACAAAACAATTAACATTACCACAAACAATCAATTTACAGACATACTAGTTAATAGGATTTTTCAATTCATAAGGCACAAGCTATGAACATAAACCTACTGCAGCACTAAATCTTGTTTGGATAATCCCTGGCGCAACACAGTTAACCCTGACTCCATAGTCTGCGCACTCTACTGCTAGAGCTCTTGTCAAACCAAATAAAGCTGTCTTACTGACACAATATGCACCAAGACCCTGGAAAAGAAGATAAGAGCAAGGATCCAATCAGGAGCCTTGGACGTTGTACGACACTTGAAACAATGCTTCAATCGAACCACATACACATTCTTCACTCAGGAACTAACTAGTGTGACTTGCTTCGCGATGGAATAATGTTATAATATACAATACTATAAATGTTAAAACATGCTCTTACACCCTTGTAATAGGAGAAATTTAAAAATTAATATATATTATATATATTGATTATTATTAATTATCCATATGTTTTGAACCAGATTAAACCATGCCATTGTATTGGATGAATAACAAACCTGCATAGGTTGATATCCACCTATGGATGACACAAACACTACTGAACCACCATTACTGTGGATAAACGATAACAGCATTATATTATTGACATCACAGCACCCCACTGGCAAAGTGGAACCTCCAGTTTTGCATAGAGATATAAGGCTGAGCTCCCAGACCCTAACCATGCATATAGTCCAGTGTAAGAATGCCCAAAATCATTACCAGTCCTACCAGTTGCCCAGAAAATACACTAGGCAATTTTCTGACTGATAAAAGGTTGAGGTAAAATTCTAAAGTTCAAAGAGCACAGATCAATTTGGTTGTCCAGTTTTTCATAGGTAGAGATGTGAAGGTACACAATTGCTCTCGTACCCTGTGGCTTGTGGCAAAGAACAAGGGCTCTGGTATAATCAAATACCAGAAACCATTTTTTTTAATGGTTTGCGTTTTTAGTTGTTTATATGTATAATCTGTTTTGCTACTGTTTTTAAAGTTTCATCTATTGTGAGATGAAACTTCAATATCACTGTGATGGCCATTTTGAAGACATTGGACACATGCCCATAAGCAACTAAAACCGGAAACCATAAAAAAAACTGTTTTTCACGGCATGTCGAAATCGAGGAAACTGAGGAAACTAAGGAAAATGAGGAAACTAAGGAAACTAAGGAAACTTTTGTATATGTGATTCATTGGATAGTTTTAAATTATTAACTTACTTTATCTCGTCTACAGTTCGCAGTGTCAGTGATAAACTTGTTGAAAGTTGTTTCGGATTCGACAGTCAGGCGGTACATCAAAATATACATAAACAATGAGCCCTGAGCATCTTTGATAGAGATAGGCCGTCTTGTACATGCTTTTTGTACTTTCATTTGGACTGATTTAACTCCTATAAACAAAGTTGTTATCGTAACCGGTCTATCCTCAATCTTGTACAACATACATGTACTGAGCCTTTTTAGTACAGTAAAAAAGTAAAGATTGAAAAACAAACTAAAATAACATCCCGAACAAATAATGCACCAAAGAACCAAAGATGAAATAATATCTTTAATAATATTATTTTGTTTTCCGAAGACATGTTTACATTCGTCGCGAACGACTTTGCAGACTGAACCTTCGCGCGAATGCAACTTATAAAAGCTGATTCAAACTTTTTGTAAATTTTGACGATTCAGACTGGCTTTCTACTGTTGGTGATTAAGTTGCATTGTTCTTAACATTTTTTTGTTGTTTTTATTTCTAGGTGAGAGCAGTGTTTTTTGTTCTCGTTTTTTTTCTTTGAATATGGATTGTTGCTCGGTTGTGTGACAGCAGCGTCGTCATGAACAATCGACATAGTTTCCTCAATGAAAGCTTAACTCAAAGATTCCATATCTTTAGCAGATGAGTACCTTAAAGCTCGGCCTGACATCTTTCAGTTTTCCGTTTTGTGGTTATTTCCATAGAAAGTAGCAGATATGTCGGACGTTTGCACTCCGAATAAAGTGAGTTGTCTCATGCAGCGAAATCAAAAAGCCAGTGTTTTTCTTGTTTTAGACGGCAGTGAGAATTATTTAGAAAATAGTCTTCTACACCATCATAGTCCTTATTTTGCTTTGTTTGCAATTCGATAGGTTATTTAATTGGCTATTTTTTTCCATTTAAACACGTAAACCTGCATTGTGGAGCAGTCCTTTTCGCTCTGGACTAACAAAGGCGCCAGAAAGTTTGTTGACAGTGCAGCTTGGATCGTTCGCTTCTGATTGGACGCACCGTTTTCACTCACCAATGAGTGAAGAGCTCGAGTTTAATACGAATTTCATTCGATGAAGTACGTTTTCCCTCATTTTTAGAATCAATTTATAGGTGTTTCCTCAGTTTCCTTAGTTTCCTCAGTTTCCTTAGTTTCCTCGGTTTCCTCAGTTTCCTCGGTTTCCTCAGTTTCCTCAGTTTCCTCGATTTCGACATGCCGTGTTTTTCAGGTATTGGATTATACCAGAGTCCTTGTTCTTTGCTGCAGGCCACAAGAAAATGAGGTTTCTGGTTATGAGATTGGTACACAATCTACTCCACCTTTGTGAAGGAAGTTGCAGATCTGGCTAATACCCCCCCCCCCCCCCCCTTCAAAGAATTCTCTTATTTTCTCAAATATCAGTTAAAAATACCCTGTGTTCCAGTTGCTCCATTTCAACATTTAAGTGATGGAGCACCCCCTACTTGTTCCTGGAATGCTCCTCTCCATTGTCATTATAAACCTTCATAGATTAATTTACATCTTCAATATATAGTTTTTATAAATAGAAGCCTACTTGTTCTTTTCCATGTAAGGCACAACCTCCTTTGCAAGTAGAAAAGATGACTTGACATTCACTTCAAATATCTGTAAAAAGAACCATTAATAAGGCTCACAAAATTACTATTTATTAATATTAGATAAAGAATACAGAGACATGTGCCTGTACCATTATAGAATGACCTGCAATAGAAGTACAATAATTTTGATAAACAGGAAACTTTAAAGCAGTAGTTACCTTATCCCAGGCTTCTTCTGATGTCTATGTAATAAAAAGTAACATATGTTAATAAGGTAAGCCAAATTTGTTGTAATGTGGTCATGGCTTTTCATATTGTTTGATTTCATTTTTTTCTGGACTTTCTATTTCAATTTATTTCAGGGGCCAAATCTATATTTTAAACCAATCCTTATGTTACAAGTAGCCCCTTTATTATATTGATTTGACAGTCAATCCAGAAAAGACTAAAATAACATCAATGGAAATGCCCATTTAAAACAGTGGGCTGTATGTGATGTGTCAAACAGTATTACTTTGGTGTTTTAAAAACAAAAATGTTCAAATAACAATTAAAAAAACTACTAGTTATAACAAAGTTGGATAAATGAATGTGATGTTTATGAAAGTAAAAAAAAAAAACCTATTCACCTGAAGAACTGAGCCAAAAACAGGATTTACTGCAGCATTAGATACTAGTATATCGATGGCTCCAAAATGGCTCATTGTCTGATACAAAGAACACAACCATACAGTTAGATAGTTCAATGCAACATTTTTATTTACATTTCAAGCAGTTCTTTCATTATTCAGTTCTTCATCATCATGGTCATCACAAATCTTTACAAACTTCAATATCATCAGTGACAATTTATAAATTATTTATTATAAATTACACCCAAAAAATGCCAGGTACCCATTTTTTACACTTGTTTGAAGAGAGAGCTAGCTAGGCACTGGGAGAGAGTAAAGTGTCTTGCATAAGGACATGCTGTGATAATCCAGCATGGTCTTCATCAGGGGTTTCATTATCTTTTTGTATAATAGTAATTGCATGAAGCAGGCATCTTGGGGTCTGGGGATATATCTATTAAGTAAGACACAAAATAACCAGCAATAAGAGGTAAAATAGGCAACGCTTTACCACCGGTAGCTGCCTATTATTGAAAACCCTGCTTCGTTATGTAAAATAATATACTTGCAAACATCACTGATATATCTAGACATCATTATCATTAACAGAAACAATTATCATTATCATTTGTATCATCATCATCATTGATATCAGTATGGACGCCATGGTTTTTCAAATAGCTTACTCTTTTAATAAGATTTTTCCTGTGTTGGTCTTTAGCAACATGACACATTACACCCATCACGTCATAACCCTCTTTTTCCAGAGTACTGGTGGCTTTAATTACATTATCTTGTTTACGACTGCTAACAACAATCTTTGCACCATCTCTAGCAAGCTGTCTTGCAATAGACAGACCAATACTAATGAATAAATCATAAACAAACTGCTCAGTGTAAGCATTTACAGAATCTATGATATATATACTAATTAAATATCAAGGTATAATTTTTAGGCATTTAGTATTTATTTTTCACATCTGACAATAGCAAAACTGTACATTGTTTAATGCAACTTAATTTGAAGATATACAAAATCATTAATCATCATGTATCACCATCTTTATTATGATAACCATCGTTATATTAACTTAAAAACATTTATAATAAACTTAAGTGTCATAAGAAACAAATTCTCTTGGTCAAATTTAATGTTATTGTACAATTTTGAGCATTAATGACAGATATGAATTGAAATACGAATTAAAACAAATTTTGAGACAATGTATGCAAAATAATATATTTTTGTGAAAAGCAGAAAAACGATTACAATTGTGGAGTTTTTATGGATAACTATTTGTATTTATTTATGTAAATAAGAATACCAGCAAGCCGAAAACGCCGTGAAAACGATTGGTGAAACCCAAGAATACCCACCCATCCGTAGAGGCTGTAATAATGGCGACTTTACCATCAAGACGACCACTCTTTGCTGCTGTACTACACATTCTAATTGACTGAATATTCAAAAGATGAGGACGAATTCTTCTAAAGAAAGCAGAATGCATTTTATGAAGTTCATAAGTTACTCAGTTATTGTAAAAACTGTGCAGGCGTCACACGACATCGACCGTGAGAGCCTAAGCCTCAATTTTTTCATGTTTTTTGAATTTTTAATTGTTTTACTTGTGTTTTATTTTAGCCAAAAAAAATCACATACATACATGAAAAGTAATAAAGATCCAGTTGAGTTTTTGATGATAAAATTAACTTTTTCTTTGAAGCAATGAAAAAATTGACATGTCGGTCATCCTGTGTTGTATTTGGACTTCCTGTGTTATTGTATTCACACTGGCGAACCGAGCTGGTTTGTCGATTGTAAAACCCGTTTTCATGCTTTTACTTCGAATTTTTCAATCATGGTGTCGTTTAATTTAACAAAAATAGCTCTCACATTATTTGGGCTATATATTTTAAATTCTCTGTATGTTTTGTATCATTTTTTTAATGTCCCCGAATGCAAAGGTGGTTCAGGAAAATGTCTTCATCCTCGTTCCACAGGCCAACAGCTTGAGGTAAGTCTTGGGCAAAATAACTCATTGTTAAGTTATTGTTGTAAGTTTTGTTAGTGCTCCGTCTATTCCTTAGTCCATTCATATTCCTGCTTAATTAACCGACCTGGCTAAAGTCAAATAAAATAGTTGGGTTTCGACCTGCAGTGACGTCACACAACACATGTGTTTTGATCAGTTTTCAGTTTTAATGTTGTTATTTATGTCATTTCATTTTTCTGATTCGTTGTCTTAATTCTTTCAGTTGAATAATTTTATTGCTTTTTAAACTATTTTTTCAATAAATATTTTAGCATCATGGATCTTTTTGACTGATATTTTATTGACTTTTATTAATTTTTACTTTTTAGTTTATCTTCTATCCTCAGTGTCTGTTAAAAGTTTTTTTATTTGAAAGTTTGTTTTTACAGCAGTTTTTACTAAATCATATTATTTTGACATTCCCTATTTCAGTATAACTTTTTTTTTTGTTATTCAATTTCTAAAACTATTTTCAGCAGTCTCTCTCATACAGCCTATAAAAGAGAGATCGCATAATCTAATTAAGGCCATTCTGTAGAAGTTGCTCAGCTGTTTCAGACTATCAGACTATTGTGTAGCTTTATCTTTATAATCCTCTTCTCAAAGTCTCGCCCATTTTTCCCTCCCACCCTCCCAAAAATGCTTTCTTCCTCATCCTTATCTTCAAATCAAGTCTGTCGCTGACCAATCTCAGTTATAGGCATGAGAGAGGATGTTGAAAATAGATTACAATATTTGGTGAAAAAAACCCTGATAATGGAAGATTATCATCAAAAAAAGTATTACATTGTTGCAACAAAAAAACTTTGTATCAAAGAATGATGTTTAATTGTCTTGCAAATGTAGTCAATATTTGTAGAACATCACAGACTGTATGCTGTTTGCTGGTAGTCATCATCAGACCACACTTCTTGACGGTGTGATGTTTATCTTGCATGTTACTTTATTATTATAATTATTATTATTATTATTATTATTATTATTATTATTATTATTATTAGTATTATTTTATGTGTGTGGGGGGGATTCATTAATTCATTATCTTCTCTTTGCAGTTAGCATTTTATACATCCACAAAAGGTGTTAAAAATAGCAACTACATGAACATGCTTTGGAGTAAAACTAACTTTGATATCAATGAACCATTTACAGAGTAAGTAGAGAAGTATTCATGTTTGTTTCAAACATGTTTTTGTATGCTTGGTTTAACAAGGTTAAATAACAGGCTTTCTGTAAGGAGAGAGTTGAACATTTGCAGAGTACAGTGAGTAGAGACATTCACATGATTGTAATTGAAACATAGCACTGGGATTGATTTATAGAGACTATTAATAATTATTATTATGATAGATTAAGTGTGCTATTATAATATTGAAATATTATTTTATTTTACAGATCAATCAATGTGAGTCTACCAAGAAAAGCAAGAAACAATGGCTCCCTTTTTATTCATGTATTTATTTACCCAAGTGGAATGACACCCTTTCAAAATTACTACACATCAGATGACACCATAGAACAAACACAGTATGCTTTACCTAGAGATATCAGCATCAATTTACTGTCTTCATCTAGTCACGATAAGGTGAGAGGCTTAATTAACTAATCGATTAATAATTTGCTTACAGTGTACTTATAAGCTATTGCACTTGTATTTACAAAGGTTTTGAGGCTTGTGTGCATAATGCTACAATCTTGGACAGAACACTTGAGACAAAAATAATACAAATTTCTGTACGTTCTTTGGTCTTGTTGTTTCAGCCTAGAAATGACGCATGGGATAGCTGCTATCCAATGCAACAACATTGAGATAGGGGAGGTCACATGTCTGAAAAATGCGCATGAATCATGACGAGCTAGAGAGCCTAGTTACCGGCGTGAACGAAAGTACCCGTCTCAAATTTCGGTTCTATTCAATGTATAAGGAATACTTGCGTAACGTATGTCAGCGTAAGGATTAACGCAGCAGGAATTTTGCCTTGACCAGAGCCTTTTAGTTCACAACCAAAATGATCTTTATGTACAATGAATAGTCAATCATTGACTATTCATTGTACATCCCACACTCGATTGAGGATTTGTTTCACAAGATCATCATTTATATAAGATGGCGCCAATTTCAAAAGAATTTTTGATTCCATGAAAATCGCGTGAAATGTTGAAAAGTCTTTGAGCAAATTTATATGTAGAAGTCGCTACCGCTCGATTCACAGAGGCCGATTTGATCTAGTAAGCTCGACGAAAATCAAACTTGGTGTCAGTAAATTCTTCTATATGTTGCTGTTCACCTAGTATTTGACGATAAATACAAGAAAAGTAGCTACTATGATATGTTTGACGAGAACTCGCTTTTGGTGCCAAGTCTTCATTTTGGTGATTTATTCATTTTGTATTCATTTTCAATTGGTCGTTTATATATTTCAGTAAACAGCCGAGAGGGAAAAAATTCTTAACAATTTTTATGTCATCATTCGAATGCTTCATTGTCTTCTGATAAATTGATATAAAACTGCCTTGACGTTTGTGAATTGATTACAATTTCTGCTATTTTGTATTGACTGTCTTCAGTTGTAATTGTAAAAGATCTGTAGGCTGCATTTATGCCGAGGCACTCATATGTCTGTATAATTTGTATGCTTGCTTAGATCACTGTGTTTTGTAATAGATCTGTAGGCTGCATTTATGCCGAGGCACTCGTATGCCTGTATAATTTGTATGCTTGCTTAGATCACTGTGTTTTGTAATAGATCTGTAGGCTGCATTTATGCCGAGGCACTCGTATGCCTGTATAATTTGTATGCTTGCTTAGATCACTGTGTTTTGTAATAGATCTGTAGGCTGCATTTATGCCGAGGCACTCGTATGCCTGTATAATTTGTATGCTTGCTTAGATCACTGTGTTTTGTAATAGATCTGTAGGCTGCATTTATGCTGAGGCACTCATATGCCTGTATAATTTGTATGCTTGCCTAGATCGCTGTGTTTTGTAATAGATCTGTAGGCTGCATTTATGCCGAGGCACTCGTATGCCTGTATAATTTGAATGCTTGCTTAGATCACTGTGTTTTGTAATAGATCTGTAGGCTGCATTTATGCCGAGGCACTCGTATGCCTGTATAAATTGTGTGCTTGCTTAGATCACTGTCTTTGTTTTGTAATATATTCTTAGTAAATTATGTTTTTGCAACTAGGTAATATTACTTTTTTATATCAGTTTCGAGATATCCTCTGATATACGTGTCAGTTCAATTGAGCAATTGCGATTTTTATTATTTAACTTGTTATTTTTCGGGAAAAAATTGTATGCTCATCTTGCATTAACGGCAATTAATCAATTTAGTTTCGACATTGCTAAATTACAAACGAATTGAATCACTGTCAGTGAATGAGAAATAAGGTAAGAGAGTTGAAGTAGACTGAGATAGGCAGATTGGTCAATCCGTATCGAAAAACATTTAGAAAATTTCTCTCATAATTTGTTATTCAAAACATTTTCACTGAAAGTGTTGTGTTATCTCGTTATATAATAAAAATTATGTCATCCTATCTTGCTTTATCGTAATAACTAGAGATCTGCTATCTATAAAAAATGACATCAATGACATTACAGTGCTAAACTTAAAGAGATTAAATTTAATCCGTAGTAACCAGGAATCCCTGCTGTTTACCGTAAAAAGGGCTCTCTAGCTCGTCATGTTTAAAATGCATTCAATAAAAATAGGCGTTTTTTTGCACACACAGTCTCAAGTCATGTTGTCCAAGATTGTAGCTCAGCCATATATCACACACAGTCACCTCCTTCTCATCTCTATCTCCTCTTCCCAGCTTCCACTTCTACATCTCTCCTCACTATTTTCCAAAGGAGGGGGGGGGGGGGGGTCCTAACTAAATTGTTACCATATCATCACATGGCATCTTTAGATTTGTTATTTTTTTCAATTTTTGGTTTTGGGAAGGGGGATCCACAGACACCTTGTAATTAACCTCCCACTAGTAATCCCCTGCCCTTTGGTAAAGTCTCATCCCTTCCTTCCGTCGTATCCCTTCCAATGACTGATAAGTATCTGGAGTGGGAATTTAGCGCTTGAATTATTATAATGATATATAGCGTTCCTTCAGGGCCAGTTGTGGAACACTCTTCCAAAAGCAATCCGAGAACTTAACTCAGTTCATGAATTTAAGCGGCACTTAAAAACATTTAAGTTACATTACAATTCATACAATTCATTACAATTCATAATATTATTCTTGAATAGCCTGTTTTATTATATTTTATACCATAAATAATTTCTTATTACTGTATATATGTATTGATTATTTATTTTAAATTTAAATTCACATGATTATCTTATGAGGAGTGACACTTTCTTTTTCATTATTATTTTATGCATTATATTATACTAGTGAAATATTTAATTGATTTTAATTTATAGCGCAAGTGATAATTTTTATTGAGCATGCGCTTTACAAGTTAATAAATTATTGTTATTATTATTATTATTATTGTACAAAGCCTTGATGATGCTATCCACCTGATAAATCCTGATCCAGCAGATAAATTCTGTAGAAAATCTAAAGAATGGATAAGTTTATTCACTTGGCTTTGTACAACCAGTCCCTGATGTTTTGTACTGTAACATTGATAGATCCCTTGAAATGATGTTAACATTTTTGTTTAAGAAATCCCTACATGAAGATGGTAAACCTATCACTCATTGGAAATCCAAGTTGTCATTTTATGTATTAACAGAGAAAGTAGTCTTTGAGAGATTTGCTATTCCAGCTGAGGTTTATCCTTATCTAAGGTAGAACATGATAAATGATTATAAATAAAGGTTATTATTGCTATTATTATTATTAAGTACTTCATTGCATGTTTGGCCTATCAGTAATTCTTTTGGTCTGTCTGTTATCTTGAAGTCTGCATGTCTGTTTAATAACAATAATAATCTTTATTGGGTAACTAATAAAGCAAAACCTTATTTCCAATTAGTTGTAAATGTGAACTTATTATCACATTTACAACTGTTTCTCTAGACACACTGACGCAGTCCTATCTAGTATTTCTTACTAGTTTTACCTCTTCTAATTCCAATTAGGCCCGTTTGTGTTTTTGTCTTTTTGTTGGTCTGACCTAATATTTCAGCTTTTGTCCAAGTATCAGCCTGTCGTTTTGGTGGTCTTGTTTGTAATTTTATAAACTAACCTGTCTTTGTACAACATTTTGTAGACTGTCATTACAACAACTTGCCAAAAACAACTTACAGCTCTTGATGTTGATTGTCTGCATGTAATCTAAATTTTAGTTTCTTTTAGGGTCACGTCCAATGAAGAATATAATCCTATGGTTTATATTGATAGACTGCAAGTCAAATATAGACATATTCAGGTAAGAATTTGAAAGCTTGGTTTCTCTATAATCACTCACAACCCCCAGATCGCTAAAGATAATGTCAGCTATCAACAAAGGAAACACTTTTCGGCAGTCATCAGCGATTGAGTGTCACCGCTGAGGTAGCAAAAGAAAAGGTATGGATAAATGACACTTGAAAATTCAGATTTTACAAGTGCTTGAAAAGTGGTTGGAAAACCTTTGAAATTCGCACTAAAAGTATAGCTTGAACCCTGTGAGTTGAATGAAACAAAAAAGCTCAACATAATAGAGTACGTTGTATTTCAATGGCTCAAGCAACTTCAATAATATTGCTGCAAGTTAAGTTGTACCAAAAATGCATTGACAGTGTAACATTTCCTATCATTCCTTTGTAGCCTGTTAATAAGACAACTAAAGAGATGCCACTAACCATACAGTATTCACCTATATCGCTTGGAAAACTAAGGATATGGTCCTCTGTTGACCAATCTTTGAATACTATGAAATCTTTAGGTATACTTTAAGCATAACTATTATTATATAACACAGAGTTTTGTAGTAAATAAATGCTTAATCATTCATGAATGCCAGATCACTGAAAATGATGTCAGTGATTGTTAATGATTATGTAAACACTTTTCAGTGATCATCAGCGATCGTGATCACTAATTAAGCCTGGTTTTGGTATAAGCACTCATGATCGCCAGATCCTTACATATTGGCAATTTCAGCGATCCGGTGTTCTTGATCAATAATTCGGAAACTAAGCTTTAGTGCCAATACATGTTCTTGCTTAGAATATAAATCAACTGTCTGGTGTCTTCTTCAGGTTTTTCTGATAAAGACGTGGATGATATCAGAGGTCTTTTTACTGAAGTCAATATGTATCTACTTGGACTGACATTTTTAATCTCTATCTTCCATGTAGGTTTTGCCATTTATTCAGTACATATAGTTTGTCACTTTCACTAATTCATTTAATCTTTCTTTCAGGATTCAGTTTTTCATTAATTCATTTTCATTCAGTTTTCGTTACTATCTTTCAACTGTGTATAACTTATTATTATATTTATGACTATTATTATATTTATGACAATCATATATTCATTTTTCATTGCAGCTATGTTTTTCAATTTTTATGTCCATTTAAGTAATGTTTATTTATTCATAATTTCCTCTATAATAATATCCATTCTCCAAATTCATCTTCTCATTCATTCATTTCTTCATGAATTCATTCATTGCTTCATTGATTCTTTACTGCTTAATCATTCATGTATTTACTCAATGTATTTTGTAGCTGTTATTTGATTTTCTTGCTTTCAAAAATGACATTAACTTCTGGAGGAACACTGAGTCAATGGTTGGTCTTTCATCAAGAACAGGTAGGATGCAATGTTGAAATTAGCAAGGATTCATAAGAATATGACAATACCAGGTAGCCTCCTCGGCAGGCAACCCTTTTTCGGCCCTTTTTCCTAGTTCAGGATTTCTTTGCTGCTCTCTCGACTGAGAGCCCAGGAAGCCCATCCAAAAAACTAGAATTAGGAAAATGCAAAAAAGAGATGCCTGTGTAAGAGGCTTGATACTAGAAGCTATGCAAATATATTGCAAAATTATTTGAAAATTTGTATTAATATTTCTAATACCTGTGCTTGAAAATATATTTCTTTTGTAGTTATATGGCGTTGTGTTAGTAGTGTAATAATATTCCTATATTTGGTGGATGAGAAAGCCAGTCTCTTAGTGACGATACCATCTGGGATTGGTACTTTAATTGAGGTATGAGGTATAATCTGGGATTAAAGCAAGTCCCAAGTGAACATATATTTTGTGGAGTAGAGATTGCCAAATGTAGTTATGTAATACTGTCTTTGTGTTCTGTTTCTAGTTATGGAAACTGTCCAAAGCTTTTAAATTCAAAATTGAATTTGGAAACTACTATAGGCCATCAATAAAGGTAAATCTTCAAAGCTATTGATATAAAACTATTTATTCCTGAACTTGTGTTTGATGCTCTTTTCTATGTTGTCATAGTTTGGTGAGAGATCATCAAAAGAAAAGGAAACAGATTCATTTGACGATGAGGTAAATTATGTCTAATTTTATGTGTATTTTTAATACAATCCATTGTTTTTTTACGTACTATCCTTTTCATTCATTGATGCATTTGTTTACTCATTCATTTGTTCTTTCTATATTGTCATTTATCAATTGAGTTCTTTTTTAATTTAGTAAATAAATCCTTTGTTTATTCATAAACACTAATCAATGATTAAATAAATGTGATTGATGGGTTGATTCATCTGACAAATCGAGGGATTGTATTTCTTAGGCCCTGTACTATTTGAAATACTTAATCTATCCATTGGTCCTGGCCAGTGCAGCCTATTCACTTGTTTACCAACCACAAAAAAGGTACGTTTATATCGTTGTGGCATGCTTTTCAAAATTTGAACTGCAAATGATCAACTTACTGTAAACTGGAGTTAGCTAAAAAACCAACCAGTTGCCTCGGACTATACAAACCTCTTGGTTGGTTGATTGATGGATTGATGGATTATTCCACCATAGTTGGATCCAGGATTTTTTAAAGAGATTACTGAAATGTTCAAATGTTGTATGTACTCTATGAAAAATCAAATTTACATTAAAAATGATTTTACTTAGCCAATTCACCAACCCTAAAGCTCCCTCTGTCCACACAACATCCATGTTTAATTAGTTTTTTTTATGTATTATCTGTTATCTTTTGTTTACAGTTGGTATTCCTGGTTTATCAAAAGTTTAGTCAATGGTGAGTTTGAGTTTGAGATTATGAAGTTATTTTTCTGATAAGTGTAGAACTTAAATGTGCTCCTATAGTGTGACATTTGTTTATTGCCATCAAAAATCCAAATTAGATTTTGTAGTGTAGCCTGTATGGATTCTGAATGTAACAAAGGTTATTTATATATGTATATACACATCGCATAAAAGCTACAGTCTTCAAGCTTTACCAAAATTAATACGGAATTAAAAAAGGCCTAAAATTAATATTGATATATGATGTGAAGTTGAATTGTTGGTTCTTTATGGTGTTTTCAGGTATTTACGTAGTTGGTTTCTTGTTCATGTTGCCCCAGCTGTTTGTTAACTACAGAGTAAGTATTAAAATGAATCCCAATACAGGGGCGGATCAAGGTTTGTTTTCAGGAGGGGTGCACCATCTTCTGGAGGGGGTGACTGGTGCATTTCCCAGTAAGCATGAAGTACTGATGACATTGTGCAAAAAATGTTTGAAAAAACAAAGACTTGAAATTCTTTCAGGAGGAGCACCCCTCCCCTAGATCCGCTACTAAAATAGTACATATCTCTGGCTTGTGAAAGAAAGGGATTGGAGTAGTAGAGGATTTTCTGCAGGTTCTTGCTTTTTCTTGTCTCCAATTCTGCTTAGTTCATATAGGGCTACTTTGCAGGTTATTAAAGTATGTGAAGGGTTTCTCTGTACATTTCAAGATCTGTGATTTGACATCTTTTCTATCTTTGTTCTTTTCTATTGTTAGCTAAAGTCTGTTGCCCACCTTCCATGGCGGGCCCTAATGTACAAGGTATGGTTTTCAAAACAAACAATCATGATAAGTATTCTCTATTTTCACATCCCCATAATGCCTTCTGATTCTAGGTGGGAATTATTGTCATGAGCAACAATTGATTTTATTTCCATCACCAAACCTTCTCACACAAACAAAAGGCATTAATCATGTTTATTTGAGCAACAATTGATTTTATTTCCATCACCAAGCCTACTCACACAAACAGAAGGCATTATCATGTTTATTGTGAAAGTGGCAAATCATAATTAATAATTATACATTTATTCCATAGATTTTTTGTTTGCAAATCATTAGTAATGGTAATGTTTAGATAATGTTATTGTTAAAACACATTGTGAATAGAGTTTTCACATGAGAAGGAAACTCGTACAGCTTTCACCATGGCTTTTATACAAAAACAACCACCCGATCCAATCAAAAATGGTCATGGAAATTGCAAAATGTTGTGTGACCTAGCCTTGACATTAACCATAATCCACCAATCAGAACTAACTTTCTATGAAATAAAATGTTCTGATTGGACAAGCTTTGGGATAAATCTGTCATACAACCTTTCCTAAAAGTACAGATTTAGACTGAACAATGTTATATTTAGTGGTTTTACTTTGTAACAGTTGCTTCATATTGATGTTTCCAGGCATTCAATACTTTCATTGATGACGTGTTTGCCTTTATCATCACCATGCCAACTAGTCATCGTCTGGCGTGTTTCCGTGACGACGTTGTATTCATAGTTTATGTTTATCAGAGATGGTATGTAATCATTTACAGTAGAATTTATATATCGTATGTAATTACATCAGTCGAATCAAACGAAATGGACACTATGCATGAAGGAATAAATTGATGTAGGGTTTGATGGGTGGCTGGATGGATGGACGGACAGACAGATGGATGGATGGATGGGTGGCTGGATGGATGGACGGATGGACAGATGGATGGATAGATGGATGGATGGATGTATGGATTGATTGGTGGCTGGATGGATGGACGGATGGACAGATGGATGGATAGATGGATGGATGTATGGATTGATTGGTGGCTGGATGGATGGACGGATGGACAGATGGATGGATAGATGGATGGATGGATGGATGGATCGATTGGTGGCTGGATGGATGGACGGATGGACAGATGGATGGATAGATGGATGGCTGGATGGATGGATAGACAGACAAATGGACAAATAAATGGATGAAATATTGAATGAATAAAAGGAATGAATAATATTGAAGGAATAAATGATTAACTTAAAAGATTGAATCAGTCGATAGATGGATGAATGAATGGCTGTAATCATGATTAAATGATTAGAAAAAAGAACGAATCATCATACGATTTTATTTGAAAAACATCGGAATCTCTTCCCCTTTGATACACTGTGTATTTTGTTCTCAGGTTGTACCCAGTGGACAAAACAAGAGTCAATGAATATGGAATGTCTTATGAGAATGAAGAAAAAGAAAAGACAGAATAAGTATGACAAATCTAAATTATGTAAGGACATAAATGGAATATCAATAAATGCCTAATACTAATATTTTTTTTTTCATTTTCTTACTTTATTTTGATGCAACCAACAGACATTTTCTCAGCAATCTTTGTGTTGTAAAGAACAACCAGTTGCACGTTGTTAGTAATTAGTTTTACTTTATTTTTTTGTAATAATTTTACGTTCCATTGGTATACCAACAAGCTCAAACTTTTCCGTTCTATTTAGTACTGATACAAAAGCCAGCAAAAATGAGTGCCTATAAGAGAACGTATACAAAAGTACACAATTTATAATTTAATTATCGCCAGAAAGCGTGCAAAACTTACATGTACGTTCTAATTAGCGCACTTTTTACGTTGTGATTAGCATACAAATGCGTGCAAATTTAACTTTGTAGTTGACATATGCAAGTGTGTAAAGTGTACGCTATAATTAGCATACAAAAGACTGCAAAATTTATGCGCTGGCTAGCATACAAAAGCTTGCAAAATTTACATTCTAATTAGCATACAAAAGACTGCAAAATTTATGCGCTGGCTAGCATACAAAAGCTTGCAAAATTTACATTCTAATTAGCATACAAAAGCGTGCAAAATGTATGCGCTAATTAGCATACAAAAGCATGCAAAATTTACGTTTTGATTAGCATACAGAAGCGTGCAAATATTTTATGCGCTGATTAGCATACAAAAGCGTGCAAAATTTACGTTCTAATTAGCATACAAAAGCGTGCAAAATGTATGCGCTGATTAGCATACAAAAGCGCGCAAAATTTACGTTCTAATTAGCATACAAAAGCGTGCAAAATGTACGCTCTAATTAGCATACCAAAGCGTGCAGAATTTACGCTCTAATTAGCATACAAAAGCGTGCAGAATTTACGCTCTAATTAGCATACAAAAGCGTGCACAATTTATGCGCTGATTAGCATACAAAAGCGTGCAAAATTTACGTTCTAGATATCCTACAAAAGTGTAAAGAGTTAACGTTCTAATTAGGTAAAAAACGTAAAACCACTTCGTTACAATTAGCGCAAAATATCGTGCAAAATTTAAGTTATAATTAGCCTACAAAACTGTGCAAAATGTACTTTCTAACTGGCCTACAAAAGCATCAAAAGTTTACGTTATAATTATGGCACAGTACCGTGTAAAATTTAAGTTCTAATTAGCATACAAAAGCTTTCAAAATGTTAAGATGATGCTTTTATTTCTTTCATCGCATACGATTGTTTGCGGCCTACAAATTGAAACCATGTACAACGTATTTTCTAAGGTCGATCATAAGTATTTTTTCACTCCTTTTTCTCAAGTACAGTGTTTTACATCTTTGTTTAATTAATCTCTACCCGGGATAATAGTCACGTGAATAGTTCCTTCATCATTAGTGTGGTGAATGCTAATAATATTCTTAGAAATGGTAGACCACTTCGCTGCATCCTTGGGTAGAACCGATACCAAATACCCATCACCCTTTGCCATGTACTGATCAGTATTTAAATAAATCACAGTATCTCTCGAGGTGCAACTAGGAGTTATTTCGTACGACAAATGAAACTCTAGCGTTTCATGATCAAAGCTGTAGCTCAAGGTGTGGCCAGCTACCGCCTGGGGGTAAGTACGGGAAGAATTTTGCGCGTATATAGGATGAGGGTCGTCTTGGTCCCATAGGCTTGTTCTTTTATTGATGACTTTCTTATGCGGAGGGTAGTAAGGTTTATAGTCCCATCCGAACCAAGACTGTAAGTATTTATCAGCCATGGCCATTACTTGCAAAGAACTTGTAATGTTTCCTTCAGATGCTTGGAATTCAGTTAGCATGCCGCCACATTTCAGACGTTTTAAATCGTTCATACGAACTTCAAAATTAATTTCTACGGGACCGGAGGGTAGGTGATAATAGTGGTAACTTAGTACACTACGGTTTTTGTACTCTGGGCCCCCGGGTACTTCTTCGAATCCAACACCGTAGTCATCCCAGGTGACCGGCTCGAAGAATACCAAATGTCTATCATCGATAGCGCGAATGGCTTTATTCAGAACCTCATAGGCCGGAGCTAAGTTCATTCTGTCAGCAACCTTGGGTACCATTAGTAAAGGGTTAGCGTATATGTCACCTGCCCACGGTTCATTTATTAGCTCGTAGCCTATTATATTAGGATAATCCTTGAACGTCTCGGCTGTCTTTGCCCAGAACGCCGCCCAACGGTCGCGGAGACCGTCCGTGTTATTGTATAAATTCTGGAACGCCACGCAGGCAGCTTCAGAGAAGTAGTAGGTCGACCACGTGAACTTAGCGCAGTCTTCGTCAGTCGGGTAGTTTGTTTTAGGATCGATGTTAAATGGTTCATGCAGTGGTTCGGGGAACGGCTTAGCGTTACCTGGATTTGCAGCCCAATCTGCAAAACCTGGAAAACCATTAAACAAATAACGATTATCATTCATATTTTCGAAAAGCACTGATTTCCACATTCACATGTTACTTGTCTACGGTCAGGAATGAAAAAGTAGTGAAATTTAAACACTGAACTGGCGCAATCGCCTGCAAAATAAAGAGAAATTTATTCTTCTAAAGGCGATACACGAATTTCTACACTATGACCTCGCAGTACCCCTCCCCCTTCAACGGGGCATTGCACAGTAGTATGGCGTTTGAGTGCAAGACCTTTCTTTGCGGTTTATATCTATATATTCTAGATGAAAAAAACTTTGCCTCTTACCTTCGACACAAAACTTCCTGGACATGACATCCTGATGCATATCCAATAGCACGTAGATACCATATTTCGCTGATAGTTCAACCATGTTTTCCACAACCTTCAAATATGTCTCGTTATAATTGCCTCGAGTCGGCTCGACCCCTGGCCACATGTACCCCAGACGGACAACATTCAAACCCAGAGACTGCAATAACTCCATGTCCTTTTCAGAATAAGTATCTGGAGCAAAACCTTCAGGGTTCGGATGCCATGGAAAGTGCTTGACAACTATGTTTGTGCCGTGGAAAAATCGTTCTCGTTTGTGCTCGTCTAGAAACCGCTGTGTTGTTGGATCTACGCTGATGAATTCCAACTCAGCAGTGCAGTAAATTATGGTCAAAGATAGCATTAGAGCAATGCAAGCAAGGGATGTTGGAGCCATGCCGCACAAAACAATCCAAGCTGTAGCTGTAAAGCAAGGTCATATGATAGTCATTCAGTTTGGACAGATAAAGTAATCCTGATGTGTCACGTAGGGATCACCAATAAAGTGTCACGCCGTAACGCCACGCGAAACATGTCACGCTGATAGAAAATATATTCAGCATTTTATAACTATGATATATGTTGAGTTCTGTATTATTGTGTGAATTGCATATTTCTATTTTTTTTTTTTTTTTTTTTCAAATAAAAACTCTTGTGCATGCCATTAGATGATTCATGTAATTGTTTGACTTTCATTGATTGATTGATTGATTGTTGGGTTGGTTGATTCAATCACTGACTGATTTAACAGGACAAATCTTTTAAGTAGGTATTTTATTCACCAGAATTACAAACAAAAAATTGCGTTAACTAAAATGAGGTCGGTTTATAACTATTATGAACTCAAAAGGGTCCAAAAGCCACTCTTGGGTGATTCTCAAACTTCTCAAGATTTTTTCTACAAAGAGAGCATTTTACTGCCGGCACTGTTGTATATTATTCCTTTTAGGGTTAGACGAGGGTTACAAATGATACAGCTCATTCTTTTACAACTTGTGTTTAAACTCTTCCCGGGATAATAGTCACGTGAATAGTTCCTTTATTATCGGTATGGTGGATGCTTATAATATTCCTACGAATTGTAGACCACTTCGCTGCATCCTTGGGTAAAACCGATACCAAATACCCATCACCCATCGCCATGTATTGATCAGTATTTAAATAAATCACAGTATCTCTCGAGGTACAAATAGGAGTTATTTCGTACGACAAATGAAACTCTAATGTCTCAGGATCAAAGCTGTAGCTTAAGGTGTGGCCAGCTACCGCCTGGGGGTAGGTACGGGAAGTATTTTGTACATATATAGGATCGGGCCCCGCTTCGTTCCATAAACTCGGTCTTTTGTTGATGACTTTCGTATGTGGTGGGTAGTAAGGTTTATAGTCCCATCCGATCCAGGACTGTAAGTGTTTATCAGCTACGGACATCGTTTTCAAAGTACTTGAAAGATTACCATCAGATGTTAAGAATTCAGTAACCATGCCGCCACATTTCAGACGTTTTAAATCATGCATACGAACTGCAAAGTTAATCTCCACAGGGCCGGATGGTCCGGTAGGCAAGTGATAATAGTGATAACTTAGTACACTACGGTTTTTGTACTCTGGGCCCCCGGGTACTTCTTCGAAGCCAACACCGTAGTCATCCCAGGTGACCGGCTCGAAGAATACCAAATGTCTATCATCGATAGCGCGAATGGCTTTATTCAGAACCTCATAGGCCGGAGCTAAGTTCATTCTGTCAGCAACCTTGGGTACCATTAGTAAAGGGTTAGCGTATATGTCACCTGCCCACGGTTCATTTATTAGCTCGTAGCCTATTATATTAGGATAATCCTTGAACGTCTCGGCTGTCTTTGCCCAGAACGCCGCCCAACGGTCGCGGAGACCGTCCGTGTTATTGTATAAATTCTGGAACGCCACGCAGGCGGCTTCAGAGAAGTAGTAGGTCGCCCATTGGAACTTAGCGCAGTCTTCGTCAGTCGGGTAGTTTGTTTTAGGATCGATGTTAAATGGTTCGTGCAGTGGTTCGGGAAACGGCTTAGCGTTACCTGGATTTACAGCCCAATCTGCAAAACCTGGAAAGTGAGTAAATAAAAAATGTAAACAGAGGAATTAACAAATAGAGAGAGAGAGAGACATTTGGGTGGGAAAATTATGAATAAATCAATGAAAAAGTTAAATAATAAAATGTAGGAGAAATATATAAGACTGGTTGATAGAAAAGTAATAAACAGGACATTTAGTAATAACGCTGACCAAGGAGTCGAACCGAAAATAACGCAACTGTAGACAGATGTTTCGAGTGGATGAATGACTGAGTGAATGAATGACTGAGTGAATGAATGGATAAAAGCACTAATGGATAGACCAATGGGGATCAATAAATAGGTTGATTATTAACGAATGAAATTACCATGAATCGATCCTATGAATCAATATCGTTTGCTTAGTAAAGTTATTTTGTGCATTGATAATTATAAGATTTACCTTCGACACAAAACTTCCTCGACATGACATCCTGATGCATATCCAATAGCACGTAGATACCATATTTCGCTGATAGTTCAACCATGTTTTCCACAACCTTCAAATATGTCTCGTTATAATTGCCTCGAGTCGGCTCGACCCCTGGCCACATGTACCCCAGACGGACAACATTCAAACCTAGAGACTGCAATAACTCCATGTCCTTTTCAGAATAAGTGTCTGGAGCAAAACCTTCAGGGTTCGGATGCCATGGAAAGTGCTTGACAACTATGTTTGTGCCGTGGAAAAAGCGTTCTCGTTTGTGCTCGTCCAGGAACCGCTGTGTTGTTGGATCTACGCTGATGAATTCCAACTCAGCAGTGCAGTAAATTATGATCAGAGATAGCACTAGAGCTTTTGTCGTTAAGAATGTGGACGCCATGCTGCACAACGAAGGCAAATGTAGCTTCAAATCGCAGTCATATGATAGTCATGGCGTTTGGACAGATAACACAGACGTGTCACGCAGGGATCACCGTGAAAGTGTCACGCCGACGTAACGTAACGCAAAATCTGTCACCTTCATAAGGATTTTGTGTTGTCGCCGATAAGTAATATGTGAAAGATTTGTTAAATCCGATGGCTTACACAGAGTAGACTGTCAAAAAAAGTAGATAGAACAGCCAACAACAACAAAAGAACTACAGACGATAGTCCACAATGAAACGATCCATCATGAAAGATTAATATACCTGTTATTGTATTCAAAGACAAGTTGTTGCAATTAGATAAGAAAAATTATTTATTGAAATAATACCTACTAAAAGTAGATAACAAATTAGATATTATGGTATACCTAGCTTGACATTATACAATTGCACTTATTAATTTTGACGTACTCATGTTTTAAATTGTTTTAAATTGATTATTAGGCCTATTTGTTGTTTTCATTTGATACTTCCAGTATTTTGGACTTTAGTAGCCGACATAATAGAAACTCGATATATATATATAAATTGTAGCATTTTGAGTTTATGCACTATAGAAGCTAGCATGTATTTTATACGTTATCCTTTTAAGATAAATCAGGCATGTTTTAAATACTAGGGTTATCTACACTACATGTCTCGTTGCTTTCATCTCAGCGCAGCTATCTCTGGCTGATTTCGACTCTTCTTTCGCTGCTTTAGATTTCTTTTAACAGTTTCAGCTATAGCCATGATTTTAGGCAGTGGTTGTTGAGGCTGGTAGTCTCTGAGCCTGTTCTTAGAACAGTAAGCATCGCGGTTGAATGTCCCAGCCTGGATGTTATTTTTAAATCTTCCTCTGAAGTTTCCAGCCGGGTTGTATCGACCGACGATGTAGGTACATTTTAAGTTCCCTTTCATTCCATCTGCCTTGCCGATGCCTAGCTCAGTACTGCCTTTCCAGACTACTTGTGTGAAGTGGCCTGCTCCACCCATCCCCTCTGTACCGAATTCATACCCTGGACTGCACACCTCGTTATACCTGGAATAATAGGTCAATAGAATCAACTATTTGTGGACTGCATCGTAGAGGCCTGACTTATTATGAAAATGTTAAGATATCGTAAGGGAGTCTCAACGGTGCTGGCCGTGAAACGACCTCAACGATAAACACGAAGCATCGATATCCGTGCCTGAATGTCGCCCGAGTAAGTTGTTTTATTAATTTTCGAATAGCCTTCAGTTTTTGTCGTTTAACTTGATTATATATATACTTTTTTTTCATGTGTTTATATAGGGATGCGCACCTCCCCCTAGAAAAAATTAAAAATTGAAAAAAAGGAATGAATGTATGACGTCATGCCCCAATGCCGCACCCTTCTCCCCAAGGGAAAAATCCTTGATCCTTCCCTGAGTTGGGATAACAATTAGAATCACATACCAATTAGTTACAGCCTCTGTAACAGTCTGTCCTCCATTTGGTCCAGTCTTACAACCCATTGATAAATTCTCTCCCTGTCCTTGTCTCTCGTGGGCTGGCGAGTGCCTTAAAATTCCCATGGAAGCTATTTTCTGGGCGTACGCTTGTGCCATTTGGGACATTCTTTTATTAAGTCTCATCTTGGGTGCGTTGTGCTTCGACCGGAAACCGTTATGGACATCTAATGCTTCTTGCTCATAATCTAGAAATGTTTTACAGGTTTGTAAATATTGTTGGTTGGTGGGTGGGTTGGTTGGTTGGTTGGTTGGTTGGTTGGTTGGTTGGTTGGTTGGTTGGTTGGTTGGTTGGTTGGGTGGGTGGTTGGATGGTTGGTTGGTTGGATGGTTGGTTCGTTGGTTCGTTGATTCGTTGGGTGGTTGGGTGGTTGGTTTGCCGGTTTATGGTTGGTTGGTTGGTTGACTTCGTATAGTAATAAAAGAGAACGATTAAAATATATCCATTGAAAACATTTAAACAAAATTGCGTAAATCAGTCCGGCCAAACAGTTTCACTACATCGAACTGTATTAGTTTTTTTTTTTTTTTTTTTTTTTTTTTTTTTTTTGCATATTTGGCAGTTGCAGTCGATTAGGGTTGATTCCTCTGATTCATGCAAAGCTATTTTAGTACTACGTTTTCGTGGATATATTGTAATCAATCTATTGCATTATAACTAAATGAGTCCAAACATTGTTTATACAAATTTGCATTTTATTACAAATAGATCAAGATTACAATATATCACTTAAAACTTAGTATCTTTCCATCTAGACCCAGATTTTAGATCGGCGTTAAACTCTTAATTCCGTATATATACTAGTTTTAGTATATATTTATTTTGATTGCCATTTCTCTGAATTTTTGAGAAAGTTTTTTTTTACGTTTTAGGCATTTAGCTCCAAATAAGATTTATTTATTCTATAATTTTATCTGATTTGAACACACTATATATATATTTATAACATACATCTTTCTTAATTTTCATGGTTACATTTTTTAGTTTATTTCTTTACATGTTAATCTAGCTACTTTTTTTCGATGGTTAGACTAATTTTCCCACTTCGTTTGCAGTTGATATTTTTGTGCATATTTTGCAATTAGCTGTTATTAATATTGATGTGCAATTTGAAATGTTTTTGTTCCCTAACCCTCTTAAAGATTAAACCATTTGGTACTGTGAGACTCCTATCTACAAAGAATTTTCGCAAATTTTTCAAAAAATGTCGTAAAGTTTGATGTGCAATAGCAGATGTTACACTTGAGCCAGCAAACTCTTTTTGTTTCAATCATCATACAAGTGAGGCATTTGTCTGAATACTATTGAATTGACCGTAACGCTGCACTTGAATGATTTTTATATCAAAAGGTTTTGTTACTGCGGGTCCAGCTCTAATATCTGCACCATTGAGTTCAAAGCTCATAATGGATATATCTTAACTGGTCCATTCGTACAATGAGGTAAAGTAAGACAAATAAATCCCGATATTCTATTAGCACCTTGTAGACCCATACCTTTAGGAGCCTGCTGCATTGTACCTGGCGAAGGTGGAACTGGAGGCTGTGCTGTGCCTGTTGATATCCCATTAGGAGTAGTAGGAGGCTGGGCGTTACCTGCAATAGGGGGACCTCCCGTAGGTGGGCCGTTATTAGGCTCCGTAGGGGGTGGACCCTCCGTTGGCCCGGTACTCGATCTAAAGGGGGGTCGTGGAGATCGCCGTGAGAAAGGCATTGGCCGCGTTGACCGTCTAGGCATTGGTGTTCGAAGTGGCGGCCTCGATCTTCGTGGAAATGGAGAAGGTCTGGTAGATCTTCCAGCAAGAGGAGAAGGCTTCATACTTCCCAACGGTCGCATAGTTCGTGGAGCACCAGAAGGTCTCATCGAAGGTCGCATAGTTCTTGGAGCACCAGAAGGTCTCATCGAAGGTCGCATAGTTCTTGGAGCACCAGAAGGTCTCATCGAAGGTCGCATAGTTCTTGGAGCACCAGTAGGTCTCATCGAAGGTCGCATAGTTCTTGTAGCTGCAGGCGAAGGTCGCATCGTTCTTGGAGTACCAGAAGGTCTCATGGTCCTTTGAGGTAATGGAGATGATCGTATTTGTCCAGTCGATTTTTGAGGAACATTTGTCGGTGCCATAGTGTTTCCAGGAGGTTGACTCGGTCCAGCAGAGGAACTAGGAGGGGGAGACGAAGGCGCCGCAGATTGACTAGGTACCTGTGTTGGTGGCATAGGATTTAAAGTCGGCTTTTTCGAGCAGCATGCTGGTGTCCCCCCTGGCATCATACCAGGAGCACCCTGTATTAGCAGACTTAATATCATAGCTGATCCTCCTGGTTTGAACTTAGCGATTCCTTTGATGACTAGGGACTTGAGGTTTGGATCGTTTGGGTTGGCATTGTCCAGTTTGAAGACGTTTTGTTTTTTCCCTACAAAAAAGGAGCAATAATAGTAGAAATTTACATGGCGTTGCTATGGCGACAATATTGTCAGGTCTAATGCACTTTAAGACCTATAGTTGGAAGAATGTGTGATGCACCATTAAGGCTAGCTAGTGATTTCCTTAGACCTGTAAATGAGGTAGTACCAATCTATGCAATAGGTCTTTTCTGAGTTAGACAAAAAGGATGCATTTTGGTCTAGCTGCGGTACAAACAACACCTTATACGGCATGATTAACAAAATGTTTTTGTTCTGAAGCTAGACCATAATGCACCATGTTTGCTATTTGAGAAATGGTCTATTGGAGCAAGAAATCAAGTGTGCATGCTTTTTTAGTGGCTCACTAAATAAGAATAGAACAAAGATGTAGTAAATAAGGGCAACTCAGGTGAAAAACCATAAAAGGCAAGGAAAAAATACAATGACATAATAGATGAGTACATATAGGTTGATTTTATAAACAGAATGCAAATGAAATAGGGTCCAAATGCAATACTTGTTGAGTCAGATAGTTTGTTTAGTTTTGTTTTAAGGTCTTTTGAAAATGTCTTTGAATGGTAACAATAATATGCCTATGTTCTAAGCGAAGACCGCTGGCTTTTTCTATGAGTGTTTTTACTTACATGCTTGAGTATTATAGATCCACAATAGTATCACCAGCAATGTAAATCTAATAGGCATAATGGGATTCCTGTGTACATAAAACGTAAAATGCAAAAGTACTTAAAATAGTCATTTCAATATCTGTTTTATCATCAATGCATTGTTATTTCCAGGTATTTTGTCTTCTGGTATAAAAAAAAGTCTAATTATAAATCTAACCTAGGGTAATGTGTCGTTTTCAGATCTCTTGTTTTAGAGTCGTTGTGGCCTTCCAACCAACGCAATCAATTATTTATTCATGTATTTATTTTTTTATGACAGCAATAATTCATGGTTTTACTCATGCTACGATATCTTTTGCTGCTATTGATTAGAGTAAATTTGACATTGGTTCTTACATTTACCAAATGTGTTCTCATACGTGTCTCTTAAAGGCCTATTTATATGGTTCGATTTATTGTGTGCGATTTGTAGTCGACTAGTCGTGAGGTTCAAAATCTTCTAAGACTAGTAGTATAGGATATCGACAAGATTTATAATGCGTGCGACTAGTTTTAGAAGTTACGACTAGTCGTATACTACAAATCTCGCGCGACAAATCGTACTGTGTATTTAATTTAACTTTGTTTGATGCTTGTATATGACTATATTTTCCAGCACATGGTAAAAAATCTTCACAATTTGGCGGAATGAAAAAACACAATTTCAGAAGACCAGTCGCGTCCCGCGAGCGCTTTCTTCCATGTTAGAAAAAGATAAAAAATATCTTCAAAATTTTAATTCAACATCAATTTTTGTGATTATTACTTTTTGCACGTCATTATTGCTACTAGTAATTTACAAAACCAGCACAAAAAAGTAAAGTGACGCGGAAAACTTCAAAGTTTGAAGAATTGCTACTGCATTTTTTTTTGCCGTCACATAAAACAATTCAAAATCAACACCGCCGCTCAAATCAATAGTACCGCGGGCTACTTTAGTTCAATGATCTCTACTGTCAGTTGTGACAACGTTTTTTGAAAGAGTTGTATTTCTATTGTATTTCCATCAATATAAACAGTGACGTTTAATTATATAAAAGCATCGTTTCTAATGCTCTTGCGTTTGTCACAGAAATTAAGCAATTTGTTTTCAGTAAATTTAAAAGAGCACCAATGACTATATTCAATTGTTATACAAACAAATATGACAACATTGACTACTCACCCAACTTTTCTTGAGATCTCAGGAGCTAGGGTGTTGGAAATTTTAACAAAACTAGAATACAAACTCTTTAAATATTAACTAGAGATACGGGTTCTTACGATCCATTTTCAGCACTTGCATGTTCATAAAAAGTCATTCATTATATAAAAGTAGTATTTTCCATTTTAGCGTTAATATGGCTTAGTAGACACTTCAGTGTGACCTTGTGTTTATTCCGATTTCAACCTCAATTGTCAAAAGTGACAGAGAAGTTTGTTTAATAAACACTGAATTTATTTAACGTTGATCAAAACAGGTTGAGGTCGACATATACCAGTTCAGTCTTAAGCATAGAATAATTGTCTACCCAAACTTTTTATTTTCATCTTACACCGTTTATTACAAGTCATAAATTCCTTTTGTTTTTTTTTTCTTCAAATAATTGTTGCGTTTTTTCGTTAGTTATATTTTAATATTAATGCGCAATTTTCCCAAAAGACTGTTGGTGTGGTCCCACTGAAGTTCTCGCTTTCCTGGTGCTCACTTAATTTTACTTCACTTCAAGATGATCACTTCACGCAAGCATCAAACACCAACAGTCTTTTTCTTGGCCACAAAGACTCATAGCATTCGCAAAACATCGATATCACTTTCAGCTGGGACTGGCAGTCCCCCTCCCTTCTCCCTTCCCCCCACCCCAAGAGCCGAGCTACGCAGTCTATTTCAGCTGATGATGATAATGGTAACATAATAGCTTCCAATTCTGTGGTGCAATGCAAATATTCGATAAACGACAGTTCTATCCAAAATAACAAGGACAACATCATAGGTTATGATTTAAAATTAATTAAAGAGCTTAAAATTCTTAAAATATATCCTCGTGCAAGTCAACTTCGGATTTATTTTGATGTTGATAAGTGTTCATGTGTTGTCCTATAAGACTTTGATATCAAAGTCGTTCTTCACTCTTGGAATTTTTTCTCTGAACCCAATAGATCTCATTGAGTCACCTTCGTCGTTCAAAAAACCCTCATTTAGCCCATAATCGGGATAATATCCATTCGAGTCTTCATCTTCATGTTCCACGGGTTGTTTTTTCTGCAGTGTTGTACGAGTAACTGTGTTGCAATATGCCGTGTCAAAGGCTCCTTTGTCGACGTTGTCTTTAATGTAGTTGGCAATGTTGCCCTGTGAACATATGAGAATTTAACTGAAATTTGTACTTTTTCATATTTAATCAATGGTATAAATAAATGCGGTCATTCAACCTTCTCGGAAATACTTCCACCAATCAATCAATCTTTAATCAATCAATCAATCAATCAATCAGTCAATCCGGAGATTAATTAATCAATCAATCAATTAGAATTTCAAACTTACATGTTGAACCTATTAGAAGTGAAACTAAAATCAATTCGATATATTTTAGGGGATTTACAAAAGTATACGCGGTGAAATCACGAGGGTTTAATAGTCTTTTTTTGATTATGAAGTATTGTTAACTAGAATGTACTTTTAGAATAAAACGTTCATATAGTTTGTTTGACGGAGACAGACATTTTACCATTTTTTCAATGATCTATACCGCTTTGACGCCTAAATTGCCCCTCTGATAGTACTCTTTAAAACTAGAATGGAACTATATTTACCTGGGGCCCATAACGAGCAACTATAAAAGTACAATTCATGCCCCATTTAGTACCCAATGCTTTGCCAATACCAAGACTCCCAGTGGATTTCCAGATGATCTGACTGAAGTGACCACAAGGCTTCTGGAATGTACTGTTGTTGAAATCATAGTTACAAACTTCATCGTACCTAAAGAAAAAGACGTTTCACATTTGTAAAGACGTACTCTATCTTGCAATGCGGGATTTGCTCGAGCAATTTGAAGCATAATATACGACTAGAGTTTTGGCTTGTGCGATTGGTTGTATACTCAAATAGGGGCAAATCAAGTGCGAGAGCATTTTTCAGGGGCAAGCGCCCTGGTGCGTATTATTCTCGTACGCTACAAATCATGTGCTACAACTTGTACTTTGTTAGTAGGGTATTTATATAACAAAATCACTTGGCTACATTTAATTTATGCGCATTTTTACAAGGACATAATTTCCTTTCCCACTTTTCCTCTATTGAAAGGCCAGCAAAAAGAAGTCTACAATCATTACTTGACCTGAGATCAAAGCATTACTTCTTTTTCTCTTACCATTTCTTGGTTGCAGCTGATGCAGGCATCACTACATCACCACTTGAGCAGCCCATGGCAAGGTTTTCTCCCTGGCCTGGACGGCTATCTCTGGCTGAATGTTTCAACGTCCCTAGTTTGGCCAGGTCTTTTGCAAACTGCTCAGCTTGCCGGCTCATTTGGAGGTCAAGTTTTAAGGCTGGTGACCCGTGGACACGGCGATATCTGTTATGTTCGGCAAGACCATCTAAAGCAAAGGCTAGCTCTATGAAAGATGAGATACAATTATTTTGAGTTACGTAGGTGCAAGTAGCATTCTTCGGCAGACTGGGTGTTTTTGGAATATCCCCAATGTGTCCTCTTGTGCAGTTTCCCATTTAGTGATAATCCATAATGCTCCCTCGTGAAAAAAAAGGCGCGTTTCTAAAACAATTCTGGATGGTCAGTGAAATATTATATATATATTTTTTACTTTGTCGTGCTACAAACACTGCTAAATTCACACTGCTACAAACTTTTTCCGCTCCCAGAGAGTAAGAGAACCCGAGACCTATCCCACACCTCACTCACGTTAATGGACGAAAGTTACTCTTGTGATTCAAATGATTGTAATCATTTGCAGCTAAATACCTTTATCACTGAGTACTCCTTGTTCTGTCTGCTTTATTTTTGTCACCTCTTGTGGAACTCCTTTCTGCTCGGTCTTCTCTTCCTTGTTACCACTAGCTTGTTTCTCCATATTCTCTTGTTTCACTCTATTTCCCTGTTCCATATTATCCTGTTTAATTTGCATTGGCTGTCCATTGCCTAATCTTTCATTGCTTTCTTGCTTTATAATCCTACCTTGTTCTTGTGCTCTTCCTTGTTGCAAACTTTCTTGGTTTCCTATCCGAGTCTGCTGTTGTCCCTGTTGTTCCATACTTTCTTGTTTAGCCATCCTTCCTTGTTGTTGCCCTTGCTGATCAGTACTTTCCTGTTTAGCTATCCGTTCCTGTTGCAGTCCCTGCAGTTGTCCTTGCTGTTCTGTACTTTCCTGTTTTACTATTCTTCCCTGTTCGTTTTCTTGTTGCTTTCCGAATCGCCCAGCCGCGTTACTCTGCTGTCTCTCATTGCTCTCTTGTTTTGCAACTCTACCCTGCTGCTCTCTGCTTTGTTCCAAGCTTTCTTGCTTAACAGAACCCCCTTGTTCTTTTCCTCGTTGCTCCATGGATTCTTGCTTTACAGGCCTACTTGGTTCTTCCATTTTAGTCGGTTCTTTGGCCGTCCTGTCTTGGTTTGCCAGACCATTGGCTGTCTCTTTTGATGTGGGTTTAAGCATAGGTATATTCATTGCTTGAACTGACGGTGTTTTTAGTATGTTACCAAGAATTAAGTGCAGGTTTATGTCAGCTGTTAGGTTGTTCATGGTGTATGTGCCTTCCCCTTTGATGCCATCATCTGCGATTTTGAATTTACCAACGCGACCACAGAAAACTGAATATAAAAAAGCAAAACAGAAGATAAAGCCCAGTTCACGCTCATATCTGATTGATCTCCGATAAAGCTGCTCTCCCAGAAAGCCTCCCTGTCTTTCCATCAACGCTTTTTTCCTTTGTGTAACGCTATTTACGGCTACTTTTATAGTTACAAAGAAAAGAACAACCAAATGAACAAGGATTTGGAGTCATTGAGAATTTAACTCGAGATCTCTCAAACTGAAGCATTCATAAACGGCCATCTGTAAGGTCGGTGTTTCTACACACGAAAAGACACTTGATAAACAAGCTATGCAAGCTAACTTAAAAACTGTAAGCAAGGGTTTTGGGCTCGTCGAGAGAGTCGGCGTCTTGCACCGATCTATAAAGTGTAAGAATGGGTGGGATCATTGGAGTTAAACTAAGGGACAGCTCTTGTAGGCTGTGCCACATTAGTGCCATCCTTGTTACGAAAAGAAAGTTGCAAAGAAGGGAAAATTAAAAAAAAAATGGGAAATGGGTTACTGGCAATTTACAAAGAAACCTTTGTCACTAATGCTTACGTATTGACAAACTGCAACAGTCATTTATATTGACCAATGAGCGCGTGGTATAAAACATAAACAATCGAATCAAAAGAAAATATAAAATGCATGGTTTTGAATGTCACTTGGGAAAGGGAATTTATACACGTCTAATGTTTGTAGTCTTATTTCCCGTGTATGTATAGTTAATAACAAATACATAATATCATGTACTGTTGTATAATATATTAGAGTTTATGTTTTTCTTCTTATCATTTCTTGACTAAGCACAGAATCCATAAGATAATTTTGAATATTGATTTTCATTATATAAGCCTTTAATAGAACAATTAGTTTTATTGCTTGGCATTCGATGTAAGATAGTTAATTATCGAATCAACGGTCAACGTTCTACCAGCTCACACTTTTGTTGTACATCGTTTTATTTCACCTATCCTTGAGTATCTCCATATCACCTGTAAATCAGTTCATTCGAAGAAAGAGAGCATAAAAAACGTACCCTGGGCTTTCTGGAAGAACAGCTCGCTTTTTGCTTGAGGTTACTACCTAAGTTGAAACACCAAGTTCCTTGATTTATGTTTGTCAATTATGTTGCTACTTCGTTTGTTGGTTTTACAATTTGTAAAGTATCGAAAAATATATAACAAGGGTCAACTGATAGTATTACCTGTTTTGGTTAAAACAGCAACACATACAATCCAGTACACTGTCTTCATCACCATCTATTGTATAAATACAGCAGAAGTTCATTAACATAATTACAACACCAATCGACGTTTGAAATGTAAAATACAAACCTTTTCGTCGTTGTAGACAGTCCTTTCTATAAGTAAATATGTCGGTGTGTTTGACCGTGTTAGGGTGGTACTTGAAGCAACAAATACAACACGTTCATTTGTAGTACACCAGTTGATTTATCAAGTAGAAAAACATCCACATTACATCACTCTTAAGAAGTTGATTAGTTGGTGTTTGGTTATTTCTAGCTACACATTTATAACATCTGCAGTTGTTTGAAAAAATGAAGCCAGGGGCGAGGAATTCTCCATGTAGTGGGATTTTTGATTGAGTTTTATTAGTCCGTTTTTTTTTTACTTAAGACAGAAAGTCGAGGTATCTGTTAGATATATGATACTTTAAGGTACCTTTCAAGGAAACGAAATGCTTTTTAGAGCTAGCTTTTTAGAGATATTTTTATAAGGTTCCAGTAACATTTCCATGTTGTATATATACATGCAAACTAGGGCAGGCAAAGGTCAATTCCGAAATACCTGCATGCGTGTTGTAGACGCTAGTGTCTTCCCAGCTCATAGTGTCGTAAGAGTTTGTTTTGATGTCGGCTCACATCATCAGAAAAATAAGTCAGTGCGTAAAACCACCGTCTGAAAAACAGACTTCGGTCAATTATCAATGAGTGCTGAATACCCAATGTCAGTGCTAGGGGTATTACGTAACCAAGCATGTCGCTATGGTTTTCTGGGAAATTTAAGAGATTGTCCTTGGGAACTATGGGTCCTTACGATGACCAATATTTCTATTGTCATGTTTTCACAACCAACACCAATAATATTGTTTTTAGAAAAGTACCTTTATTGACATTGATTATAATACAACTCTAAACGACAGTTTTCCTTTTCTTCTCGACGCCCCAAATGCATTAAAAAGCTGATTAAAAGTACACGACGACGTCAACTCAACCATTTGCCCGTGAAAGTCCTTCGTTGGTTTACAGTTCTCTAAAGCAGGCTGTAGAAATTCTGGTTTGTCACGATCGTTTACGTACTGGCAACTAGTGGGCACAAACAAACCCTGTTTGACATTTGCTTGATAATCATCAATTTTATCTGTACTCCCTTCTGGTGAATAACGAGCTACTATTACTGTGCAATTGAACTTGTCTCGTGTTTTAAACGAGGCGTAACCTATACCGAGTTTCTTGGAAGACTTCCAGATTACATTAGTGAAAGGTCTTGCTTTGTCGTTGGGTTCTTTTGTGTTCCAGTTCTGGTTACATATCGTCTGGTACCTGTGGAAATACAAATTACAAACACATTAATACGAAGTTCAAATCAAAATTATTAGGACTATGTTGCTCTACCGAACCCCAATCTAAGTGGTGCAAGCAAAGTATAGTGTTATTGACTATTTTCAATTTAAAGACCTTTTGTGCATTGATCGATCCAGTCCTATAAATTGTAATTACATAACTTTTTCATCTTTTCCCATGATAAAACACTGGATACGATAACACAAAATACGTAATTTCACACATTATTTAAGCTCTTATCAAGTTGGTCAATAAGTGAAAATCCCAATACTTTCGAAGTATTTTCCCCATTATTAATAAAAAATCTCAATCACAATGGAAAACTCACTTCCAATTCCCCGCACATTCCAATTTACTTTTTCAATACCCTCGTTCAAAGTTACCATCCATGAATGAGACTTTTAATTTGTATTTTACACTTTCTTCACATAGCACCCAGCTGCGCTCCGTAAATTTCGATTTTATTTAACCCATAGTACATTTTGTGTCATTTAGGTAGCTACTCCAATTTCACAGTGATTTCAAAATTGACCAGGAAATGAAACCAAATTGTAAACACACTAATTCAACTACGCTAAGAATAGACAACAAGATATTTACCAATATTTAACAGCTTCAAATTCAGTAAGCCCAGGTCCCGATGCCTTACATCCGACTGCAATATTTTCACTTTGATTTGGTCTATCTTTAGGTTTAGCATGAGCAATTTTCATGTCATGGGCTACTTTCTTGGCATAGATGGCGGCTTTCTTGCTCAATTCATGGTCGAGAACCAAGTCGTGCACCTGGTGTAGTTTGCGATGGGTGTTATGGTGCTCAAGTGCCATCTTTTCAAACTTTGTTGTATCTGCAGAGAAACGAACAACAATAATGAATCATGTAAGCATGGACGTGATACTTTCTCAAGTCCCTGATTCATAATCCCTTGGGGAGTACCTCTCAGTACACCTTGACAAAGCTTTTGTATGCTATATAAGCTACCTGTCTTTCTTGCCATTATCTAAACTTTGTAAATAATTTTTTTCATAGATAGAGTGCATGCCATATAAGCGTGAAACAATTCCTAACTATTCAGCGCTTAATAGTATTTAGTTGTCAACTACATAGTTATCAACTAACTAACAATGTGCCAAGGCATAAACTTAAGACACAAAGAAATTCAAAGACACGTTACAAGGAATGTTGCACGTTTTGTTTTATTGCACATCTTTTGTTAGTTAGTTGATAACTATGTAGTTGATAACTAAATACTATTAAGCGCTAAATAGTTAGGAATTGTTTCACGCTTATATGGCATGCACTCTACTCTGCTCGCTAAGTTTTTCACTTCTCCCAGCAGATTTTAACAGATTTTCTATTTTAAATCGATCCTTATTGTAACTTATTTTATTTTTCTTATTTATAAGAATTTTATTTATAAATTGAATAAACACAATCTGAATGCTAGTCCCTTGCTAGAAATATCGCTCTGATGTCCTTGGCAAGCATATTCCTCCCTTGCAAGATAAATGTAAACACTTGTTTACAAATTTAATTAAAACAGTGCACTAGAAAAACAGAATACAGAAATGTAAGAATGACTCAAAATAAAGTAGAAATGCCTCAGTATGATTTGTCGTCTATTGTAGAGTGCAAACAATAAATCCATAAAAGATAAGTAATACTAAATAGTACAATTTTAAGCTAATTTTATTGATTTCTATTTTTTGATTAGCACTATATTGTACAAAATAGTGATAAGTGTTTCACGGATTTATTGTTTGCACTCCACTGTAACGTAGCCAAGCTACTTATAAATAAATCAAAAGGTCAGTATAGAGTGCACGCACTAAAAGTGAGCAACATAAATACCACTAAATAGTGCTATTTTATGCTAATTCTATTGTTTTCTTTTGTTTAATTAGTGCTATTTACCACTTAATAGTGACAACTGTTGCACACATTTAGTGTTTGAACTATACTTAGGTCGCCTATGTTTCGGCCCCAGGACGTTTAGGCCAACATTTGTAAGTCAGTTACTGAGTCTTTAATCAGGATGTTTTCTAGCACGCGCTGAAATGTTTTTATATCTATAAAAATTACGAAATGAACAGTATGGGTTTTGACAGTATTCATATTTCAGACCTAATTTGCCCTGCTTACGAACCCTATCTAAAACACTATTCTAGTGATTAAATGATAACTTCAATTTTTCTTAAATGTCTTCTATACCTTTAGACTTTGGCCCATATATTACATCTGATGTCCTGCTTCTCTGATATGCTTGATATTTCTTTATAAATTCTAGTTTTTTCCATAAGGGTGATCCTCGTATTGGGGTTATCTTTGGCTTAGGTTTAGGCGGTTCATCAGCTTGGTATGGTTCTGGCTGGTAACTCGCGGCTGGCCAGGGCTGGTACGGCTGATATGGCTGGTATGGTGGCAGATAACCTGGTAAATAAATCAGCATTGATTTTAGAATATCAATCAATCAATAAATCAATAAATAATTAATAAATCAATAAATAAATAATTAATAAATCAACAAATAAACAACTGAATAAACAAATTAATATTTAAGTACGTAAGCAAGTAAGTAAGTATAAGTAAACAAATAAATAACTAAATAAACAAATAAGTAAGTAGGTAAGCAAGTAATTTAGAAGTAAGTAAATAAATAAATAAATAAATAGAGTGCACGCACTAAAAGTGTGTAACATAAATACCACTAAATAGTGCTATTTTAAGCTAATTCTATTGTTTTCTTTTGTTTAATTAGTGCTATTTACTACTAAGTAGCGACAACTGTTATATACTTTTAGTACGTGCACTCTATAGTTACCAAAATTTATTTAAAGTAGTTTCGCCAACTAAAACATCGCTCACCATCTTATTGTTTAATGGCTACGTACATTATCAATTTTGATCGTACATGTTACATATGTTATATTATCAGTTTTATCATCATATTATTGGTATAATTCTAATTTTAACGAGCATGAAAAGGCTCATATTTGTTTAGATATAGTATATACTCATTTAATGCAGACAATGCCGGATGCACGGTGCGAATAACTCCACAAAAATGTCTTCTTAATATAACAAAATATACTACATCAATTGTTAAAACACTTTTAAACTTTTCTTGCTTTTTTACTAGTTTAATTTCCCCGTTTTGGTGTCCACTGAAATAATGGACTCATTCGACCACCGGCATCTGGAATTTTCTTGAAGTTTTTTGAAATATGTATATGTCCCAGACTCGGTAGGCACGTTCAGCGACAAAGGTTCCGCAAACACCAAAATAACACGTTTGGTACTTCACACCTCACAAAAGACTTTCTCAAGACTAAAATAAGTCTTTACATAAGTAATAAGGTATAGAAAATGAACAATAATGTTGACAGCGAAAAACATACTTGATAAACATTAAGTGACTTGCATACAATAATAATCGTACAATAATGTGATAATTTCATTTTTTTTTCTGAGCAATTTTCTATTACATTAATAGCATTAATTGTTTCAAGAATTTTTGAAAACCACCAAGGTTTTCCGGAAATATATCCATGCACATTCCATAGCCAAGTAATACATTATGGCAATTATCAAATCGAAACTTTTTCTATTAGGTAAAAGATATTGTTTGACAATGTTACCCTGTTATCGTGTTGTTTGGCATGGGAATGTATGTAATCAGTTACCATCCAAACAAACAGCCTATTTTCCAAGAAAGTTCCCTGTTAGGGCCAGTTTACATGAGAGAGGGTACCTCTAGGTAATAGAGCTAACTCTATTGTTATGGGATCAGAAAACAAAAGACTTAACCGTACTACCTAGGGGCACCCTACCTCATGTAAACAGGCCCTTAGATGCTCACCTGGATAATCGTCAGATTGCGCGGCTACACTCCATGTGATTACCACAAAAACCAAACCAAACAACATTGTGCAAATAGCTTGTTACCTTAGTCCAAAGTTGTAGTATAAAAATGCGCAGTGCGCTCTGAAGAAGTAATCAGATACGATCAGTTCACGATTACAAACCTCAAACACTGAAAGAATTATTGCAACAGAATAGAAGATATAGATATCAATTAACGATCGAAGATTCCATTAGCTTTGAAATGAAGATGCTCGCTAATCGCATCAAGAAATCAAAAACATCGCAACTATAAAAAATCTAAGAATCATTTGAAACAAAATAGAACATGATAGAAAATTATAAGCAGAATACGTTTGATCGTGTAGATTTTAATTGGCGATGAAAGCCTTTATTATTAGTTGCAATTTTTCTATTGATGGAAACAGTCGAGCGAGAACGCCCTTGTCTGCGATATTTGATCACAGAGAAATTCTCTATCACACCAACTTTACTAAAAACTCTACAACACTAGATTAAACGAGTCGTCCAAATCAACTTCATACTTTGTTTAGGGATAAATTTCGTTCCTTCGTCAAAAAACTTAAATTTGTTGATATAATCTTCTCCCTTTTCTACAAATAACACACACATGGTAATTAAACGCCCGAATAACTTCTCTTACCTCAAATACGAAGAGTCTCTTTAATAAAATTTACATTCAGTGTCAGGATCGATTTGCGACAGTCTTAAAAAATCGCATAGTATAAAATGAGAAATAATGGCGGGACGATAACAAAGTGTTCTTGTCTATTATCTGTGATGAGATGTGTTCTGGTACTTGCAGGTGGCAATGTGGCCTTTTTACTAGTACGTACACACACAACATTAATTACATCTAAAACATACAAATATTATAAAACACAAAATTATCAAAAAATTAAACCTAATTAGCATTCGTTTGGTTTAGAATAAAATTTATTGCGAGTACAGTTGTTAGACATAGGAGTAGACTTAAATGGAAATGCAGTCGTGGATTTTGTTGTGAATTAAAATTGACAAGTCAAACAATCATTTTATCAGTAATTACATCTAAACTTCATGCAATTATTAAGCATAAAGGTATCACTACCTACAATTGAAATCATAACGTTTGTGTTCAAATTTCTTGGTTGTTTCTTAGTTTAAAAAATACGATTGTTAAGAGTTGTGATTTTAGATGTATTTTGTAATTTGAAAAATCAAACAACCTTCTCCACCTTGTCAAAATTTTGTGTTGTTTTTATTGTTAGGTGTTAAGGTCACATGTACTGTTCTTAAAAACCATATACCTACAAAAAATGATAAAGCTGATGTCATAAACGAATATAATTTACTGCATGACAACCTTTTTTCAAACAACTTACTCCATCAAGTCAACATTTTGTGGTGTTTTTATTAAAGTTCCCATCTACTGGCTTAAAAACCAAAAAGAATAATCTTGGTGACATAACGAATACTATTGTTTTCTGGAGACTTGTTTGGGCTTCCTTTTTTCTTTTGGGCTTCCTTTTTTGTTGTCCAATTTCCCTTATTTGTTCGGTCAGATCCAAAAGAAGGCCCAAAAGAGAAAAAGAAAAGCATGAAAAAATGCATTTGATGGAGTCTATGTGAACATCAGCATCAAATTGATGTTGTTTCGTGCTTTTATTCTGCAAACACATTACACATATTTATATGTCCCTTATAATCCTGATTATAATGATTTTATAATTATAAGACATTTCGTTTCTTAGTTTCTTACAATGAACTTAAGCATTAAATGACCCTTGTTTGACGTGTTATAGTGCGATAAGAAAATAGTCTTTACACAGATACCGACTATCAGATTCACTGGAATTTACAGGACATGGACAGTTCTTCTCTTAGAGCTACTACTACAGTGAACGCTGGAATCAAATGACCCCTTCTTGACATTCTCCAGGAAGGTTCCACCACCATTACCAGGGGGTTGGTATCTGGCGACTATTGTCCTGCAAACCCAACCATCATCACGCAGCTTGTCGTAGTACCCGATCCCCAGTTGAGTAGAGGCTATCCAGACAATTTGTGTGAAATGCCCTGCAGCCCAGTCCATATCGTTCCTAGAGAAATCATAACCAGGGTTGCATACCTCATCATACCTAAAGAATCGAATTAAACAAAAGAGAGTTTACGTTGGAAGACAAATATGAATACAAATTCAAAAAAATCGGACTACAGAGGTTCAGGTCCTACGGACAAGACCTCGATACCTTACCATCGTTTAGTTACTTGAGTTGCAGTTTCTCCCGTTGCGTCGCACCAAGCAGCGATGTTCTCACCTTGATTTTCTCGCTCGTCAGCGGAAGAATGTTCAAAGAGGTCGTTCTCTCCCAAGTGTTTAGCCCATTCAGCAGCTGATGTACTCATGGTTTGGTTTAGTGTCATGGGTGGGGCATCATGTCGTGTTCTGTAGTCATTATGAGCTGTGAGAGCTTCTTGCTGGAATGCATCTACTTGATGAAACAGAAAATTAAAAAAAACAGCATAAAGATATTCACAGAGGTTATGGGCGAATGTTTGTTTACAAGATTTTGCTCATTAGCATAAAGTTTAACGACAAGAAAATCACAAACTGAGCACACTATTGAAATTATCTTAGCAATATAAGTAATCTATAAACTTTTTTGCTCTTTAAATGCGATACTTTTCGAGATAACGATGTGAATTTAGGGATTTTTAAAACTGTCTCATGCGGAGCTCTCAAGCTAAAATTTTACGAACTGGCTAATCTTACCATGTTTTTTGAATATTCGGAACAGTTTTGGTGCAATAAAGTATTTGGCCAAAAGTGGAATTCATATTCACATTCTTGAAATGGCTGTCCAATTGAAAGACAAGTTTGTCAATAACAAAGTCATTTTCATCTCTTAAATGTTCTTATTTTTAATAAATGATGACTCAAAATGTACAAAATAACATTACATGTAACTAAATAATATGTTCAACTTTGTATCGTTGTTTTAAGCTAAAACAAGAAAACTGAAATCATGAGATATGCAAATGACATTGTTATTCGCTAAATCAGTATTTCAACTGGACAACCTTTTCAAGAATAGTTGTATGCAATGAATGAAAACATATATAAATATAAGTAATTGGGCAGGGACGACACGAGCAGAGCTTGGCTCCCTTCGACGTCTCTCCGATAAATAAACGTACCACCACTAGAGCTTCCCTGTGTTGGAGCTGTTGTTGTAGACCCCGAGGCAGCTGTTGTAGACCCTGGTGTAGCTGTCGTCTCTCCGCTTGGAGCAGCCGTCGTCTCAGTAGTAACCCCAGGGGCAGCTGTGGTCTCCCCTCCTGCATTTGGGGCCGGTGTAGTTTCAGTACTACCCCCTGGAGCAGGTGTCGTCTCACCCCCCGGTGCTGATGTTGGTGTTGGTGTTACAGGGCATTTGGATATCTTGATGGTTATATCTATGTCTACGTCATCTCCTTCATACTCATATGTACCAAAACCTGTCAGAAAAACAATTCTCTTCAATTTTGATAAAAAAGAATAATTGACAAAATTAGAATTTTCATCCTTGTAGAAGCAGGAAAAAAGGGAAGATACTAGTAGCAAAATTGTCAAAAACTATTGACATTATTTTGATAGCTTTGTCTTGAAATCTTATTGAAAAGAATGCAAAATCAAGCAGGAAAGAAAAGAAAGAAGTAGAACAAGTCTGTAAGGAAGAGAAAAACAAGACAAAAGCAAAGAGAAATAGTATACAAACAAGAACAATCAAATTACAAAACGAACAACAAGACTTCAGTTGTATACCCCTTACCTTGTACAAGTCCATCATCGATCTTAAAACTTCCCTTCTTTGGTGCCGCAGCCTCATCACACTGTTTAGCATGACTCGTACTCTTGTCATTGTAAAGTGGTGGGCCCTTCCTTGCTACATGTTTATTGTTAACTTGTGCAACTGGCAAAGCCGACAAGGGTTGTATGCGATTTTTGAGGTACGTCTTGTATTGTTGGTAAGTGGGATCGTTAAAGACAAACTGTCGTTTTTCTGCCTTGTCGTTGGTGTGTTTCGCTTTGTCTTTTTGATGTCTAGTCGATTCTGAAAAAGAAAAGAGAACTTGCTGTCTTTCACGTGAAGACATTTGGTCGCACGGCAGCGATATCATCTTTGATATCTTCCGTGTCGTTGACTTTTTCAATCAAGTTTTATTAACAAGCCTTTTTGCTGTTATTGTTTATTCGACACCAGATAAGAAAAAGGGGCTCACACAGTTGCAAAGCGAAACACTATCAGATATATGGATTAATCTTTTACAGTTGAAAAAATACATACCCGCGAAATGAAGAAAAAGAACCGAGACGAACACCGTGGCAAAAATCCTGGTCATCGTTGTCCCAAAATATCAGTAGCTGCGTTTTAGTAGATCCGAACACCCTTACAACCTACTGATTATATCGAGACCTATATAACTGTTGATACTTTAATACACCTTTAAACAGGCGTTGATGTTTTCTTTAAAAAACAACCGTGCACCGTTACGAACGTTATGGCGATCTATTATTGATTTCAGTTTTCATAGAGCTGGTATTAGATTTCTGGGTTTTAGGTCTTGTGTTTTAAACGATTATTACTTGTAGTATGGTTCAAGAAGTTTTAGCGTCAAAAATACAGGTACGTGCGTTCTGGCACTATGAGACCGTTAACGTCGTCACTGTTAAGCCCTGCATGAGCTAAGGGCTTTGGGTTTTACTTCGACTTGCAATTCGATTTTAATCAACGTTTATCGAAAGCAACTTTAGTGACGATTGGAAACGGTTTCTACATTTCTTTCGACAACAATAAAACACTTTATCGGAATCAGGAAATTTGTAAACGGACTTGATTATGATAAAGATCTAACACAAATTTCTCCCGCAAAACCTCATGGTCGAGCGGTTAACATCTCGTCTAGAAAATCTTTAAATTTACACTCAATGAAACCTTACATAAATTCACTTTCAAACTTGTTTGCGGGTGTATTGTATCCTTATACTTTGACTGATTGTTACTACGCCTAACAATTCTATAAAATATAATAATTCGTTTGGAGACAATTTAATGCCCTTTTCCAAAGAGATGGTAGCCGTTTCAGGTATAATTACAAAGTTGGCAACTTCGCCTCTGTTATATCAAAATCATGAGTGGTAGATAGGTCAGTGCTCTGACAGCAAACAATTTCCAGCATATGAAACTAATGAAATTGCGTATGGTAGGAAACGTTTCTCTTGGATGCAGTTGCACAAGGTTGATGTTCTGTTTACTGACAACTTTTATTAAAGTAGAAGTCAAATAACGTTACACATTTCCTTTAGCCTAAATAATGTGAGATTTATTGTGTTATCGCCGTGGCCACTCTATGGACAACAATCGCGGAAAGCAGTTTGCTTGCCAAAGACTGTTATCAACCAAACACGTTGATGGTATTTACACGCGCTTGGATCGGTAAAAGAAGCTTGGTGTTCAATCTTTCTCATTTAGGTATTATCAAGGGAAGTGCTGAAAGTTTGATTCCATCCAAGATTGAGTATCTGATTGACGGCAGGTCATTGCCAACTACACGTTTTTTGTCTGTAGCGATGCAAAAAAGAAAATAATGCTATAAAAATGCAATACAAACGTAACTTCACATGTAATATACACAACATTTATTGTTTTAAGATTTCATTTTATTACACTAAATTTCATAGAAATCAAATATAGAAATTACATTTCTGCTTATCTAAAAAGATGCACGTAAGCAAGTAGGTACTAACGTTTAACTATCAAAACCACATCTACGGTTCTCTCTGACATTTATACATCGAGTCGACAGTAGAGTGCACGCACTAAAAGTGTGCAACATAAATACCACTAAATAGTGTTATTTTATGCTAATTGTATTGTTCTCTTTTGTTTAATTGAGCTATATATTTACTGCTAAATAGTGACAACTGTTGCCGCACACATATTTAGTGTTTGCACTCTAGTAGCTTGCTAATATTTAATCGCTAGATAATTTGATATTTTATTTCTCAAAAAAACATTGTACAACATGCAATACTTTTTTTAAATAAGACTTAGCTTGCACCTTTATATTCACAATCGTTCAAAGCTTCTGTTTGGAGATTATACGTTTTCTAATGGAACTACAGTAACTATTCGCGTCGAAACTGCCTTGCTTAACATTAGTGGCAAACTCTCCTCCCATGTTGCCTGCTTTTTTGTAGCGTCCGACATAATAGGCGCAATTCATGCCATTCTCGGTACTCTCGGCTTTACCAAATCCCAACTCTGTACTACCCTTCCAAACAACTTGGGTGAAATGGCCTGCACCCCCCATACTCTCCGATCCAAAAGTGTATCCAGGATCACATACTTCGTTATACCTGAAACAATTAAAGTTATATGACACACATTTTCCAGGGGGAAATTCCACCAAGTTAAAATAGATCGGACGTTTGAGAAAACACTGTAAACTTTGTCACAGATAAGCCAAACTCTACCCTTGGATCTTATGACACTTTTAAGGCGGACTGAGGCGTTGTATTTTAGTTGGGCATATCCTCATGTGTGATAGGCGTTTAACGGCTTTTTCACACGTCTGTCCTTATTGCATTTGCTTGTGATGCTTGCGAGTGATGTAAACATGTTGTGTGATCATCAGTGCGTGTTTTATTAAGAACAATTTTTTTGCTATAAATTATATACCAGTTGGTGACGGCCTCTTCTGGTGTTTGTGCTGCAGATGAAGAACACCCATAAGACAAGTTCTCGCCCTGTCCATCTCTCTCTTCACTACTCGAGTGCTGAAGAGTACCAAGCTGCGCCAGTTGAGCAGCATACGCAGCAGCCGACTTAGACATGTCCTCGTTCAGAGTCATAGCAGGAGCGTCATGGACTTGACGAAATTTATTGTGTAGTTCCAAGGCTATTTGTTCGACTTCGGATCCTGTGCGTGATGATGTGTAATAAAATGTAATTATTATCATTTTTATTATTATTGAAGACCACTACTAGTGATAACATCTTCATAAACATCTAGGTGATGAGTAATTCGAGAGTGAGCTAAACTCCCATCATAAGCAATCAATGACTTTATTGGTTTACCTTGAAACATTTATCCCGGGAAGTAAGCTTTTGAATGCTAGCAAGAAAATTTTTCGAAGATCTCTTGAGTTCAATTCTATCGTTACGAACCTGGATGGCTAGTACTGGACATCAGTAGACGTCACACTACTTTTTGATTCTATATTGCGGCATATAATACAACTTTTTGATTCTATATTGTGGCATATAATACAACTTTTTGATTCTATATTGCGGTATATAATACAACGTTTTGATTCTATATTGCCAATATTCTATTCTTTGTGTACTTGCGTGTTATGGAGATTATGCTGATGAATCATTTGCACAGGTTAAAAGTTATAAGATATGAACAAACCCACTAACAGCCATTGCCTCTCCTATCTTGTGCTCTCTTGCTTTTCTTCGATCATTTCAAAACCTTGATAAGAATTGACTTACCACTTGATCCTGATGAAGCTGTTGTGGTAGACCCTGGAGCTGTTGTGGTAGACCCTGAGGCTGTTGTGGTAGACCCTGGGGCTGCTGTGGTAGGCACTGGGGCAGCTGTGGTAGGCACTGGGGCACCTGTCGTCTCTCCGCTTGGTGTAGTCGTTGTTTCCCCTCCACTTGGAGCCGGTGTAGTCTCAGTACTACCCCCTGGAGCAACTGTCGTCTCACCCCCCGGTGCTGGTGTTGGTGTTGATGTTACAGGGCATTTTGATATCTTGATGGTTACATCGATGTCTACGTCATCTCCTTCGAATTCATATGTGCCAATTCCTATTCATGGAAAATAAAAATTAGCCTCATCTCTTGAAAAAAAGGACGAAGACAAGAGCAGAAATGTTTAGTACTGGAGAACCAGTGCAAAAATACATAAATTTAAGGAATTTCACAAAAATTGATTTTGATGATAGAAATCACTAATATTTTTATATAATGCAGATTTTTGAAGAGTTACTATAAAAGGGAAAAGTGGGGTTACCGAGACGAATTGGTCTACAATTTGACTAATTAACATTGCATAAGCAAATTATACTAAGAAAGGAAACGTTTTTTAAGGTAGTTCGGGACACTTGCTACTGCGCATCCTGCTCGCGCTTGTGAAATCAAATAAAATTTCTCGTGCGATCAAAAAGAATTTTTTTTGTTAGAGCCAAAATATGGTAATTCTTGAACTTTTTGTTAAAAAATAATATCATAGCATTGCATACGGGCCTCAAAAGCAACTAGTGTCCATTCCCGCGCGTCCAAAACATTGAAATCATCTTATTTTCCGCTCGTTTTTTGCTTATAGCTCCAAAATTAGCACGGTGACACCCAATTATTTTTCAGTTTTTATATTTGGCATAAACCCAGCTTTAAAATTTTGAAATAAAAATATATGATCTTCGAGACTAAAACATGGTAATTTTGATTTTTTTGTGGTAAAGTGTACAAAAAATTAATGAAGCTCTTCATTTAGATCTCCGTAAAATATCTCAGTCGATGTCTTTTACAAGGAATAAATTCATGAGAACTATAGCGAAGGGAGCACTTTGTCAGACTCTTATAGCAAATTTGTGAAAAACTTTCAAATTTGTTCGCAAGAATATTATTTTCAACAAATTTGATGTTACTTCTTTTAGTTGAAATGGGGCAAAAATGGGCCTATTACCACCCCCCACAGTTCCAAAACAAGCACGGTGACCCCTATTTTTTATTTTATTTCTGTTTTTTATATGTGTCAGTCCTTATTCAGAAAAAGGTTTAGAAAATTCTATCGGCGGGAAGTGTGGATCCCGAACTACCTTAAGTTTGTTTGCGGTCGACAAAATGCACCAGCAAATTATATGAGATAGGTTTAGTGTAGCCTGTATGTGTACAACATTTCCATCCCCTTCCTTCTACTTACAATGACTTCCCATGTATTGAATAAGAGAATCAAAGAGAAAGAGAAGGCTAGAAGACAAAAAGGAGAAGAAGAAGCAAAGAAGAAAAATCAGAAGCAAACCAAAAAAATAGTCGGAATACGAAGAATTATAATAGAAAGAAGGAAACAAACATTTTGAAAATTGACATTTCTGTCCCTTACCTTGTACAAGTCCATCATTGATCTTAAAACTTCCCTTCTTTGGTGCCGCAGCCTCATCACACTGTTTAGCATGGCTCGCACTCTTGTCATTGTAAAGTGCAGGGCCTTTTCTTGCTACATGTTTATTGTTAACTTGTGCCAAGGGACGAATATGGCGCGCAAGGTACGTCTTGTATTGTTGGTAGGGATTCTTGAACACAAGCTGTCGTTTTTCCGTCTTGTCGTTAGTGTGTTTTGTTTTCACAACTCGGCTTCTTGACGCTTCTGAAAAAGCAATATTATATTGTCAGTTTAGCTGTGTAAAAAAGCTAAAAAACACAGCACTATTCACGATCGGTTATATGGATGAACACAATTTTTTACAGTACAATAACAAATGCATACCAGCCAAATGAAAAAAAAGCACCACGAGCCATACAGCCGCAAAAGTCTTAAGCATCTTTATCTTTGAAATGCGGTCAACAACTTTTTCTTTCACTGACTGTTCTCTAAAAAACTTTATATATAAAGGTTGGTCTATTAAGGCCTATACAACTGTTGCTACTTGAAACACAATCAACCAGTGTGTTGATTTTTTCACCGTTACAGATGCAATGACGATTTATTATTAATTTCAGTTTTCATTTAACTGGTATGAGCTTTCTGGGTTTTAATTTCCGTGTGTTTTAACCGATTATTACTTGTTAAATGGTTCACGGGTTTTGTCATATTAAACACATGTCGACTGACACCGTTAGTTAATATTTTTTCCTTTGAAGCTTGAAGTACCTTTGATAAAAAAGCACCAACGCCTAAAATGTTAAAACGTTTCAGTAGAGCAAAAGCAGGAATACCATGAGATAAGAACAAGATAAATGCTAACAAATAGCAGTTATAACTCAACCAGAACATATATTACTATTTAGTATTTTTATTCAGTTTTGATTGAAATTCATAGTTTTCCTGCGTTTGGTCTGTACTATAGCTCATCAGAACTAATTGGAAAGACAAAAAGGAATCTGAAATAATTATAAGTATAAAGTTAACATTATTATAAATCCCAACTGGCTAGGAGAAAAACCAGTATGGAAGCAGAGAAATGTCATCGCAGATATTGACCAGTGCAGGGACCTAACTTGCACCTGTAAAGCAGGCTGCAATACCAACTCTATGGTAATCGAGAGCACTATCGCTTACAGTTATTCTAGGCATCTGTTATAAAGGGCATTGATGAAAGAGGTTCAACGTTTGACAGATGAAGCTTAGTTGGAAAAGCATCATGGTATCAACTGTGAGGCATGGGTCCACCAGACTCTTTGCGGAACGCAGGGTCTTGAGACAATTAAAGGGAATGTTTTATAGTTTTGAGTCTTTGACACACATTGCAAGTCTTTGTGTCCTTTTGGATAAGGACGTTAAATAGTCTAGCGTGCAATAGGTTTTCGAAGTGTGTGTGCTTCATCCTGAACTGTGTGCTTTATGGCGGTTGGAGTGCATTATCCCGGTGGGATTATTTTAATTTGATGAGGGTACTTTATGGCGGTTGGAGTGCATTATACCGGTGGGAGTATTTTAATTTGTTGAGATTACTTTATGGCGGTGGGAGTGCTTTATCCCGGTGGGGGTACTTTATCGCGGTGGGGGTACTTTATCCCAGTGGGAGTATTTTATTTTGGTGAGGGTACTTTATCCCTGTAGGAGTGCGTTATCCCGGTTGGAGTGCTTTATCCGGGTTGGAGTGCTTTATCCCGGTTGGAGTGCGTTATCCCGGTTGGAATAGTTTATCCCGGTTGGAGTGCTTTATCCATGTGGGAGTGCTTTACCCTGTCGGGAATTTAATCCCGGTGAGAGTAACTTACTGATCCCGGAAGGGGTACTTTATCCTGGTGGGCAAAGAATGTAGTAGAATTAAAAGGAAATCTTTGTTTATATGGGAGAATATCTCTTATTTAGGTCAACATATACAGAGTTCTGCTATGTAAGCGTGATTTTCGTATTTATAATTGCATACAACAATTCCTTGTATTTTTGTAGTTTTATTGCAAGGACAGTCATTTCAGTCAAGCCCATGTATTTCACAATTTCTTACTTCTTAATAAGCTTCTCTTAATAGTGTTACAGTAACTATTCGCGTCGAAACTGCCTTGCTTAACATTAGTGGCAAACTCTCCTCCCATGTTGCCTGCTTCTTTGTAGCGTCCGACATAATAGGCGCATTTCATGCCATTCTCGGTACTCTCGGCTTTACCAAATCCCAACTCTGTACTACCCTTCCAAACAACTTGGGTGAAATGGCCTGCACCCCCCATACTCTCCGATCCAAAAGTATATCCAGGGTCACATACTTCGTTATACCTGAAACAAGGCAAGACATTATGGTTGAACTATTTTTGCGCAGGAATCGAATAGAGGTATTTTTAATTATCCAGGCGTTGCCTGTAATTATGGCAATTTCTTGCAAAAGACTGTTGGTGCATATCAGTGTCTGTAGGTATTTACCAAACACGTCTTCAGTTTTAAAATAAAGGCTCTGTGTAATTTAGTGTGTGATCTTTGAGTGGTGTAAATCTAGGTGAGAGTGATGTGGATATGGTCATCTATGTCTGCAGTACTGTGAAAAATCTGTTGCTATAAATTGACAAATACCAGTTGGTGACAGCCTGTTCTGGTGTTTGTGCTGCTGATGAAGAACACCCATAAGACAAGTTCTCGCCCTGTCCATCTCTCTCTTCACTACTCGAGTGCTGAAGAGTACCAAGCTGCGCCAGTTGAGCAGCATACGCAGCAGCCGACTTAGACATCTCCTCGTTCAGAGTCATAGCAGGAGCGTCATGCACTTGACGAAACTTGTTGTGTAGTTCCAAAGCTTTTTGTTCGTCTGCGGATCCTATAAAGAGACGATTAAAAATGGACTGTACTTATGTGACTGGAATATTCAATTGATAAAAATGAGAAGAAGAAGAGAGAAGAATGTTCAAGAAGTCTCTATGGTCTCTTTCTAGACAAATAATTACCAAACAGTTTCTACCTCCAAAACCTATATTCAGAATATTGATCTCTGCTTTGATTGAACATTTATAGCATTTTATATTATGCACCATGTAACTTTGTGTGAAAATTAAACTTTTTAGAATTTTAAAAATCTTTTTACCAGTGGACACTGTTAATAATATTAAATATAGAACATAAATATGAATACAAGAATAGGAGAATTTAATTTGTTTGATATGTGTGTTCTTTTCTTGCCATGTCATGCCATACTGACGTGGCTTGATAGTTGGGTCACTACGGTTGGTAGTTTTAAAGGTCTTTATTTGCCTACAGATTCTAGATATATCAAATCATCTTACCAGTACTAGTGCTTGATCCAGGAGCTACTGTTGTTGCGCTCCCTCCCTCTGGGGCGGATGTTGTTGATGAGCTTGCTCCTCCCGGAGCAGCTGTTGTCTGGCTACCTCCGGGTGCCGATGTAGGTGTTGAGGTGCTTCCTCCTGACTTGCTACATGCTGATATTTTCAATTTAAGATCGATTTCTACAACATCGTCCTTGATTACGTATATACCGCCACCTTTGAGGTAATAACAGAAATAATAGAATGAATACATGGATGAATGAATGAATATATGGATAAGTAAATGAATGAATACATGAATATTAAGTGAATGAATGAATTCATGAATGAATACATGAATGAACAAATACATGAATGAATACATCAATGAATGAATACATGAATGAATGAATGAATATATGGATAAGTGAATGAATGAATACATGGATGTTAAGTGAATGAATGAATACATGGATGAATGAATGAATATATGGATAAGTGAATGAATGAATACATGGATGTTAAGTGAATGAATGAATACATGAATGAATAAATACATGAATGAATACATAATAACAAAATGAATACATAAATGGATGGATGAATACATAGATGAATGAATGAAAAAAGTGAATTAAATATGTACTATTTAATAAACGAGCAGCAGTGTTTTGTCAGGGCTTCGCCCTTGGGATTTTATACCTAATAAAACACGTGCTGCGAGTTTATTGAATGGCTTAAAAAAATGAATTAATAATTCATGACTATTTTGTCCAATATCGATGAAACTAAACAAAACGAAATGGAATTGAAGGTTGTTTGCATTTGGGAATTGCACAACAATAGCAAAGGTCAAATTTAAATATGCAAAACTTTGTCAGTATCTTATTTAGTTGACTGTGGTGTTTTGATACTTCGCTTGCATGGGTGAAAGCATGTTTACAACGAGCGTTTAGGTGACCGAAGTCTAAAGAAAAAACGCATTGGAACAGTGCATCACAAAGTCCACGTTCGTCTACAAAGTTGTCGTTTAAAGTTTTTTTCCGAACGGAAAATAGGTCGAGTCAACAGAGATCTTTCGAAAGAGCAGCGTAGTTTTGAAGCTGACATTGGAAATATCGGGCTAAGTATTCAATAATTGTACTTGTCGTTCGGATGTTCTGATTATTGAAATTAATGCTTTTTATATTTTATTCCTACTATCTTCAAGCATTATATAACATCACACGTAGCATTATATATTGATATTCATAGATAATGCAACATGTGCAAATATATAATGCTTCATGTTCATTTGTATTCCATTGTTTTTCTATTATACCCCATTTTTCCCCTGGGCCACATTCAAAACCCTCCCCGGGCTTTATAGTTTCAAGCGCACTTTATGTGGAAAAGAGTGCTTTTCTCGTGACCAGAGAGGAGCATCGGATTGGACAAAATGGTCATGAATTATTAATGATTTTTTAAAATAACTTTTATACCTCACCTATGACAGACCCATCGTCAACTTTGAAACTTCCACGTTTATGTAAACTTGATTGATCATTCAGTGACTTCTGCTTCTGGACAGGGGTTCGTTTGTGACTTGAATAAAAAATGCTCCGCAAGTTATTTTGCTCTGCGCCTGATCGATTTGTAGCGCATAGAAGAATTCCTGTTGATCGAAAGAGACGAAGAAGAGCGATGAACAAAAAAAAAAAGAGAAAAATCGGAAAAACATAATAGAAAAAAAGAAAACAATTATTTGATAATCGTATATAAATTAATCTTACTTGGTTCGTTCAGAAATGAAATGTGTGCTTGCAAAACATCAGATTTTTACCATGAAAAGTTTGAAATATTGAAAAAACGTACATAAAAATATATCGAATTCATCTGGCTAACTATTCTTAACTTTAATGTTATAAAATATTTTATAGAGTTTTTACTAACAAGCTCTTTGCACGGACAATTGCTTAAGAAAAAGAGTGGGTCTGCCCCCTTAACAAAGAACGAGTTACAGATTACTACTAAAACAGTAAAAGCCAGTCGGTCTAAACAGGGTCTTATGTAAATGGTGTTTATAAACACAAAATAAGGCTATATAGTTTCTTAATCAGTTTCTTAATTTACACTGGCAAGTGCAGACTTTTATATTAAAAAGTCCAGATATAAATTGACAAGATTAGTGTAGATTAACATAAAACAATATGCTTTTTATATACAGTATAACAACCAGAATACCATATCTCATTTGCAACAAAAGAGGTTTGAAGTGAATTATTATACGTTGGAAATAAAGAAGCTACTTTAAAATTTCATGCGGCAATAGTTCTTATGTGAAGGGTGCTTATGCGCGAATTTTTACTGTATCACGGCGATGATCAAATCAGAAAACAAATCAACTGCCATGAAATGAAATAATCCCAAACCGTTGATTTTGTTGTCATCTTGTGACAACAGGCGTTTAAAACTAAAGTGTAATATTTAAAAAAATGTTAAGACATATTTACCCGATGTTAGCAACACCCAAACCGTCAACATCTTGACCAGTTTTCAAATGACTGATCACATTATCACCTGACTAAGTTTCTTAACGGGGTGGTTGGTTTGTGAAGTGCTCGTATTTTTTCCAGGTCAAGAGAGTATAACAGAATACGTACGGGTAGATAGTAGTTTACCTGTAAATGATATTGTAATGATATGTTGCTAGGTGGTCAGGTGGGCGTGGAGTGTGGACGACAGTTGTATTTCGCGTGGCGCATCAAAATATCAGGAATCGGTCAGCAATTACTGAACAAAGTCAAGTGAACATTGAGTCCAATCGTTATCATATCTTTTTTAATCCGCTAAATCCGATTGGCTTTTGCGCGATGGTCTTCGAAGTAAAATGTGCGGATATTTTTATGTTAACAAACTGCGGTATTGCTAAAACGTTAAGCATAAATACATTTCAAATGGTATTAATCAGGTCTGATAAATACTAATTGAATATATTTTGTAGAAAAAGGCCAGTTTTAGTCGCAGACATTTAGTCATGGGCAGTAACTAACTGTATGTCCCGGCCCTTAGGGGGCTTTAGTTTTAAAATGTTTCTTGAATCGGAGCTTGTTTATAAAAACCAAAATATTCATCGTACTTGTCATACTATTACACATATTTAAGAAAATTTAAAAGAAAATTCATCTGTTTGATTAAATTAAGACAAAAACGGCGTTTTAAACTATTTTAGCGATTTTCTTAAAATCAAGCAGATGAATTTTCTTTAAACTTTTCTCACATATGAGGATTCCTCTTAATTACGTGAATATTCACACAGTTTTGCAGTGTAAGCTTAATTTATTTTCGTAATAAAACATTGCATACAACAATTCAAAAAAATTTTTACAACATATTTTATTCCAGTCAAGCCCATATACTTCACAATTTCTTACTTTGCAACAAGCTTCTCTTAATAGTGCTACAGTAACTATTCGCGTCGAAACTTCCCTTCAAGACATTAGTGGCAACTTCTCCTCCCATGTTGCCTGCTTCTTTGTAGCGTCCGACATAATAGGCGCATTTCATGCCATTCTTGGTACTCTCGGCTTTACCAAATCCCAACTCTGTACTACCCTTCCAAACAACTTGGGTGAAATGGCCTGCACCCCCCATTCTCTCCGATCCAAAAGTGTATCCAGGATCACATACTTCGTTATACCTGAAACAAGGCAAGACAATAATATCTAGATGAGCCGAGAGGCAATGGTGTGAACATTCCCTTCATTTTACCTAAACGTTTGATATATCCAAGAGAAAATGATCTAAGAGAACCTATCCACCATACTGGGTTTTTCATACATCATCAGCCCCGTTAAGTCTACTTATTGCAGACGAGTTATTTAAAGGACGGAACGTGATTGGTCAGATTGAACAGAGAGGAAATAGACGAATTTTGTGCTGGCGTCGAAGATAAAATAGAAGAGCTCTTCAAATTTGCAAAAGAAAAACGTAACAATGCTTGATATATTAACATGTTCCCCAGTCGTCTTTCTCTTAAGAACAACGTTTTAGCGGGATTGGTAACAGTTTAAATATAGTCTGGCCGGTTTCTAAAAATAGCTCTAGCGTGGTTCCTGATGTGGTCCGGGGATAAGTTCTCTTAGCTCATTTTCTCTTGATATAACACATTGTGGTTGACTACTTTTGCGCAGAGATCCAATAGAGTTTTTAATCATCCAGTCGTTGCCTGTAATTAGCGCAATTTCTTGAAAAGACTGTTGGTGCATTTTGTCCTGGGAGCTGCGTGAATCTTGATGGTTTAAAGTTTGTCTTGTTTTGAATGTGTGTGAACAGTCGTCTGCTTGATTGCAGCCACAAGCTTGGTTGGTTTGAGCGCTTGCATCTTTATGTTTTGTTTTTAAAAGAATGCTGTTATCATCTGAATGAGTGTAGTGTTTTAACAAACACATCTTCAGTCTTAAACGAATGGCTCAGTTTGTTTTAGTGTCTGATCTTTGAATGGTTTGAATCTAGGTGAGAGTGATATGGATGTGGTCATCTATGTCTGTCACGATCAGTACTATGAAAAAAAAGTGTGAAAAGTCTGTTGCTATAAATTGCCAAGTACCAGTTGGTGACAGCCTCTTCTGGTGTTTGTGCTGCAGACGATGAACACCCATAAGACAAGTTCTCGCCATGTCCATCTCTCTCTTCCTTACTCGCGTGTTGAAGAGTACCAAGCTGTGCCAGTTGAGCAGCATACGCAGCAGCCGACTTAGACATCTCCTCGTTCAACGTCATAGCAGGAGCGCCGTGGACTTGACGAAACTTGTTGTGTAATTCCAAGGCTTTTTGTTCGTCTGTAGATCCCACTAGGTCGACAAACAAAGGACACAAGTTTGCTTTGGGTAATCGCATAATATATGAATAAGGTGATAAATAATGACCTGTCCCTCCCTTACTCTATATTTACGAAAATTATTCCAAATTACTTCAAACTCAGATATAAAATCCTTACTAATCTTACCAGTGCCTGTTGTCTGTCCCCCTCCGGGGCTTCCGCTGGACCCGCTACTTGTTGATATTTTCAAATTCAGATCGATTTCTGCTACATCGTCCTTGATTACGTATGTACCGCCACCTATGAAGAAATAATAGAATGAACAGAATGAATACATGGCTGACTGGCTCACTGTAAATAAGTGAATTAACGAATGGATTGTTAAATGTTTAAATTAATTTACTCAATGAATTGAATTGATTAATTGTGAACGATCCAATTTCAACGACAAAATGGTCCTTGATGTGCGCCCTACTTTAAAACCGAAAGACCTATGACGGACGATCTTTTGAAGTCCCTGCTCTAAAGTTGTGGAATGACCTTCCAAAAAAAAAAAAAACATGGGCGTTCATCGTGTTTAGATGTTAAAAAAACTCACTTATCTTCTTATTGCTTCTTTGCTTAGACATTTTAGCATTCGACATTTAATTGCGGATAGAACTAGTTCTTCAACCATCCCCTCCAAATTGCAACTGAGCTCACATATATTTTTTACTTAATATTTTGACTAGGCTTTGTCCGAAACGTCGTTGGAGTCATTGCAAGAAAGCATGCTTATTCTCTTGTCCCTTTACAGCTAAATATAATTACTTTTGTAGGGAGTCCTCTCCCTTGCCGTGGTCAAACGAATAACATATCAAACTGTTACATCTTACCTATGACTGACCCATCGTCAACTTTGAAGCTTCCACTTTTAGGGGAACCGGACTGATCATTTTGATTCAGGAGGACATTAGTTCTTTTGTGACTTGAAAAAAAAATGTTCTTGAAGTTTTTCTGCTCTGTTCCTAATCTGTATGTTCTACACAGAACAATTCCTGTTGATTAAAGAAGACCATGGTAGTCGAAAAAATAGTAGATAAGGACTGTTAATAATTATAGAAAAATAAATCAGTTAGAAACGAATTGTATATATCACAAAAATATAGGGGTGAACATAGGAAAACCCTGGACCATTGATGGGTTTTTAGTAGCTTTTTTATAAGTAATTATAATATAGATTTATTCTTACGCGCGCTCTGATTGGTCCAAAACCGTGGTTTATTTCGCCATAAACCACGGTTTTTGCGAAAATAAATGTGTTCAAATGTCTGTCTATATTATAAAAGCTATAAACGATTGATTTCCGTGGTTTATCGTTGAAATAAACCACTTGGGATGTTGGGAGAGCACTCAAAATGCCAAAAATCACTCGCACGATGCTCGTGATTTTTTTAGGCCTTTTTCGTGCTCTCCCAACATCCCGCGTGGTTTATTTCAACGATAAACCACGGAAATCAATCGTTTATTGCTTAACTGTCATATTTTTTTACAAAATCGGCGTGTTTAGCTTTTCGAAAACCCGTATTACACGTGCACCCTGCGCATCCTCTTGGTTACGGCCCTGTGTTTTATAGTTTTTTTCACGATCATTATCAAATCGTGGTGTTTTCTTTTTGCTGTTACGTTGTGACAGCTTTTAAAACTAAAGTGCAATATGTACAATAATAAAAAATTCAACACGTATTTACCAGATGTCAGCAAGAACAAAGCCGTAAACATCTTGACTCGTTTACAAATGAATGGACTGATAACTTCAGGGCCATTTATATATTACCAAACGTGGTGGTAAAGGTGCTAGGACGCGGATCACCTGACCAAAGTACCTGGTGTTCGCATTTTTTCCAGGTCAAGAGAGTATAATAGAATACATACGGGTAGATAGTACTTTACCTGTAAATGGTACTATATTTGTGATTTTTGTAATATTTGTGAGATTTGTAATATTTGTGATATTTAATTTCTACTGATATTTGTCAAACTTTAAGAAACACTTGAAGATTCAGGCCCAGGACTGTCTCCAGGACGAGGAGCATCATCTTCAAGACGGGGTGCACTACCCAGTAAACATGAAATTTGAAGTTACTTTAGAAAAATATTTGATAAACAAAGGACTCGAATTCCTTCTATGAGGGGATAGGCACCCCCTGTACCCCTCCCCATGATCCGCCACTGAGATTCCACTTTGATCAAATCTCTTCTGATTTATACTGCATGTATATATGTATATATCTCGACTCATTTACAAATGACTGATAACTTGAGAACTATATACATTACCAGACTTTTAAGTGCTAAGAAGCGGATCACTTGACTAAATTTTTTAAACCGGTGGTTGGTTTATTAAGTGTTTGTGACTTTTCCAGGTCGACAGAGTATAATAGAATACATATTTCTTTACCTGTAAATGATATGCAGGTTGCATCAGGTGGTTAGGGGCCGATAGGAAGAACAGTGGTATTTCGTCGGCGAATCCGGCAAACCTTATCATCAGTTTATACGAAATGTAACTTTTCTTTTAGTTGATTGATTATTCAGATTAAATAAACCCATTATCATTATGGTCTTTTTTATTGTATCAGGAATCGGGTTAACTGAACCAAGTCAAATAAACATCAAGTCCCGAATTATTTTTCCATGTCGTTTGTCGTAATGGAATGATTATTTGCTAAGTAATCTCTTAAATTCGATGTGGTCTCGGAGAACACCGAAAGCTCAAATATGACAGTTAAACCTCCATCAAATTTTTCAAAATTTTTCTTAAACTTATGGTTGGATTGTCCAGTGTTTATGATTTTTCCAGGTCAAGAGAGTATAATAGAATACATACGGGTAGATATTGCTTTACCTGTAAATGATATTTGTGATATGCAGGCTTGCATCAGGTGTTAAGGGAGATAGGGAGAACAATGGTATTTCGTTGACGAATCAAATCTTATCATCAGTTAATACTAACTGTAACTTTTGTCTTAGTTTAATATATTCAATAAAGCTATTATCATTATGATTTTTTTATTATATCAGGAATCGTGTTATCCAACGAATTCAAGTGAACATCAACTCCCGAATTATTTTTCCATGTCGTTTATCGTAATGGAATGGTTAGTTATTTTTTATGTGTCTCGGAACATAACGGCGTAACATAAAGCTCAAATATGTTTAAATAAAACATAAGATACGTTGATCGCTCAATTGCGATGCTCTCAACACACAGATCTTTTAATGAAAATGAAAACTATAAATTCAAAACCTCCATCAAGTTTTTTTCGAACGATTCTTCGAAAAGACATTACTGTTGTGCGTTACAAAGCAGTGCACCGTGACGGAGCCTTCCTTAGAAAACAAAGCTTATAATTTTTGCTTTAAAAGCATTATTTTTTCCACTAAAGACCACTGTGCGATAATGTCAGTACTAGAGCAATGATGTGATTTTTAATTGCATTGCCTAGAGAATATATTTGAAGCATAAACAACAAAGAACTGTGTCAACGATATACTGCGCGTGTTGTAAATATGAAACAGTCAACGGTAACTTCAGTAAAATTGAAGTACTGTTTGGCAATGTTCAAGTTCAAAAGCTAAAGCTCCTTACTGCATATTAAACCGTTGCAAGATTAGTCAATAGACGGTAAGTTTCTAGTTGTTGTCTATACTCCAAATAATATTATAGGAATATATGAGTATTATGTCAACATGTCAACACAAAGACAGTCGCTATTCAAATCCATGTTTGCTCCATGTTTGCTCCATGTATTTTATGTTTATCGCTGTGGGTATAGCCGAATACTGAATGATTACTATTCTGAGGACAGTTTGGTTTCGTTGACTGCGAACGTCAAGTAGCCAGAGAATTTTGATAGTCATTTCGTTTTTGTGTAGAGCTGAAACAGCTTGGTATTTTTCATTAGACAATACTGATTGCAAGAGGAGTCTATTGTGTTTTCGGTAACTAAGACGATTTTGTAAAGCTCTTTATTTGTTTGATTTTGTTATTGCTTGTTTTTGCCTGTTACTATTGTTATTTTATTTATTTTTTGTATTTGCATGATTATTGTTGTTATTTTTAAATTTTTCCATTTTGCTGTTTTGTTTCTAGGCTTTTCAGAGTTTTTGTTTCTTTTGTCGTTTGAAGACACTGTTTGCAAATTACTTTATTTGCAATCTTTTTAATTTTACATTTAGCTCACGCGGCCGATTAAATTCTTATAATTCTGAACTTATTTTTACTCAATATTTCACCAACACTGTGTCAGTGTGTGTTGCATGTGAGACACAAAAAACAAATAATAGAATTAGCATAAAATAGCACTTCTCTTCATATTCATTTATTGCAAATCATTCCAATCGCGTTCTCTTTAGTCCATATCCACCATCGAGGCCAACACCGTCTTTAATCTGGTTACAATAATTCTCATCAAACGAACCCTTCACTACATTATCCTTATATCCTGTGCTCTGGTCATTAAAGTTCCCCTGAGGTCTGTAACGTGCGACGATATAGTTACAGAGGACACCATTCTGTTGTTTCTTAGCCGCACCCATGCCTAGTTCAGTGCTTGCTTTCCATACGAGTTGCGTGAAGTGGTCAGTAGCTTTCTGAGGTCCATCTTCATTAAAGTTGTACTTACACACTTCGTTGTACCTAAAAGCAATATTGTGATAGCATTAGCTAAACATTAATCGACCAATAATACTGTAGACATGTTCGAGTATGTAACATTCTACTCACAGTCAAGGATATGACACAGTATTTGTACTCGCAGTACACGGATGTGATATGGTAGTGTTTTTGTACGGTATACTCGTAGTCCAGGTGTATGATATGGCAGTGTTATTATACGGTATACTCGTAGTCCAGATATATGATATGACAGTGTTATTATACGGTATATTAGTAGTCCAGGTGTATGATATGACAGTGTTATTATACGGTATACCCGTAGTCCAGGTGTATGATATGACAGTGTTATTATACGGTATACTCGTAGTCCAGGTGTATGATATGACAGTGTTATTATACGGTATACTCGCAGTACACGGATGTGATATGGTAGTGTTTTTGTACGGTGTACTCGTAGTCCAGGTGTATGATATGGCAGTGTTATTATACGGTATACTCGTAGTCCAGATATATGATATGACAGTGTTATTATACGGTATATTAGTAGTCCAGGTGTATGATATGACAGTGTTATTATACGGTATACTCGTAGTCCAGGTGTATGATATGACAGTGTTATTATACGGTATACTCGTAGTCCAGGTGTATGATATGACAGTGTTATTATACGGTATACTCGTAGTCCAGGTGTATGATATGACAGTGTTATTATATGGTATATTTCACCCACAAATACTCAATGTACTTACCAGTTAGTGACAGCCTCATTTGCAATTCCTCCTACATCACCACTACTACTACAATCCATTGCTAAGTTTTCTCCTTGATCTGGCCTTTCGCTATATCCCGACCGCACCAGTGAACCGAGGTCAGCCAGTTTTTGTGCAAAATCTGCTGCCTGCTTACTTAGCTCACAGTTTAATGACATCGCTGGTACATTGTGGATAGCTCGATATTTGTTATGCGCTGCCAGTCCTTGTTTGTTCAAAGGTAGATCTAGAGAATAAAGAAACTCAACTTTGTTTATTTTCAGGAAAATTGATTTGTAATTGTGCTGTTATAGTATTAGTGTGTAATATGTGTCGTGAAAGAGCCCCTAAAGTATTACACAATAGGGAACTGCCCTCAAGCACTATGACGTCATGGCTTGTTTACATGAATAAAAATGCATCTAGTTCTGGCGAAATATTTTTCCTTTAATACATTTGGCATTGTACTTATACTTATAATTTGTTCCAATATTATAAATGAAATTTTTCCCTATTTTTCATTGATTTTAAGATGTTAAATCCCCTCTTTTGCCCATGATTCTTAGCATTAAAACAATAGATTTGTTTACATGTGACGTCATAGTGCTTGTGGTTAATTAGTATAGGCTGTTTCACGCTTGTTTGATGAAAACCACTGTGGCTGAAAATCAGTTATTTGTTATGTTTTTAATGTTTATTAATTTTTAGTGTCTGGTTTTAAGTGATTTAAATCCAGGTGTAATTGATGATAGCGAGTGTGTAGACATGAGAAAGTACCTTCGTGTTGTAAGTCTTGTAGTTAAATGGGTGCGTGCAGGGTCTTGATAAAAACTGTTTTTAATATTGTCTAATTTTCGTTGGTGATTGTCATTGATGTCGATTCGCATTCCTGTAATCATTTGGGTGAGTGTCATCTTAAGGAAGAGTGTTGGTGGGGTTTTGCTATAGTCATTCAATCTATATTTTCATAATAATACCTTGACATCCCGTCGTATTACTCGATGGTCGTGGCGTTGTGCTTGTCGCAACTTGAGTAGTTGGTGTGGTAAAGACTGTTGTTGCCACTGTTGGTGCTGCTGTTGTTGGTGCTGCTGTTGTTGGTGCTGCTGTTGTTGATGCTGTTGTTGGTGCTGCTGTTGTTGGTGCTGCTGTTGGTGGTGCTGCTGTTGGTGGTGCTGTTGTTGCCGCTGTTGTTGGTGTTGTCACAGGCTTAGTTGTTGGCTTTGTACATTTGTTCTTTTTCAACTTCATTTTGATCTTAACGTAAATATCTGTATCTGAAATAGTGTATGTTCCTTCGCCCTGGTTATTTTGGATTTTGAATGAGCCTTGTCTTGTATTTGAATCAGCAGAAGCTGGTTCGTTGAATTTGTTTCGTATGATGTTGAACTGATGCTGTTTTCTAAAAAGAGTAGGGAGCGGTTTGGTAAAAGGTGATCTGTTATGTTTGTATCCTGTCTTTAAATTCATCTCTTTTGAGTCTACAGTATGTAATTTTGCATTTGGCTGTTTTGAGTAGAAGTTCGAGTTGTGTTCGTTGATTTTGTTCGGCACTGTATTTAGATATTTAGCGTTGATGTTTTTGTCATTTATTGGTCTTTGTGGTTCCTGAGAATTCTTAGGGTTGCTTAATTTGTTCTGCATTAATCTAAATTGTTTAGCATTTGTCTTCCCATAATTGGAAAGCCCTTGGTTCACAAAAGGCTTGTAGGAGTTGTTTTCTACTGTAGTTTGTGGTTTCTGAGAATTTTTAGGGTCGCTTAATTTGTTCTGCATTAATCCAAATTGTTTAACATTTGTCTTCCCATAATTGGAAAACCTTTGGCTCATTAAAGGCTTGTTGGAGTTGTTTTCTACTGTAGTTTGTGGTTTCTGAGAATATTTAGGGTCGTGTAATTTGTTCTGCAGTGAGCTAAATTCTTTAAAGTAATTAAAAATTTCTTGTTTGTCAGAATTAGTGGTAAATGGGTTGTTTTGCTCTTGAACTGTATTCAGATATTTAGAGTTGGTGCTCAATCCATTCAGTATTCCTCTCACGGATGGCAAATCTAAGAGATCATCAGAACTTCCAGTTGCCTCAAGACCTGAAACTAATTGATACATATAGCACAATTATTTGCTGATTAAAGCTACTGCTCTGTTCAATACTGGGATATGTGTTTGCGCGCGCAATAGTCCTTTGTCAAGTTATATATCTTAAGTTATTATTATGATTAAAGCAAACAAGGACGAAATATTCAATGTACTTACTTGTGGTTGTTTTGCTTGCAATAGCAGCAAAGATAAACAAAAGGAACTGGACAACAGCCATTACTTCAGTAAATGAGCTTTAGCGTAACTTTCGCCAGTAAAGAGTCGGACAATTTTTGTTGGTTACAAAAGCTTTAGAATTCAGTTTTAAAATGTCTAATGTTAAAAATGTAGCTGTTGTAGTAAAACCATTTTATTTGTCGTAGGCTGTTTTTCTGTTAAATTCAGTAGTTTGTTACGGGTGTAAGTCAAATCGCGGGTTTTACATTGTGTGAGGTCATTAGAGCGCCTATTCCATCGACAATAAAACACATGTAATGTGCGACAACATACATCTTTTTATTCAAATGTTTATCATTTTAAAACTGGTTTTTTAATATTATTAAGTATACAAGTAAAAATCAATTTTTGTTATTTTATGCAACTATATTTATTGTATCATTTAACATCGTGGCGCCACTCGCTCCTCGCTTTACTGTACTGTAACGAACTTTTGAACAGCGAAGTACAACATCGCGCTTTTACTTAGACATTCAATCTAATTCAGTGACCAGTTTATACTTAAATAAATCTAATGCATAAAAAATACTATCCAAGCTAGCTTCTTATTAATTTACAATTAGTACCATGCTACTAACATTAAGTGCATACGATAAGGTTACGATACCGCCCTTCAAAACGGTATTGGATTGGATGTTTTCTTAGAAATTACTATTACGATGCGATATTATACGAGCTTTGCACTCACACGAAATCGACTCTGTACAATTTACGGCTAAGATTAGATAGGTTCGTTTTGGTATGAGTTGGAAACGGTACGTCTACAATACGGCTTCATTGTCGATTTTCTTAGAACGGCTACGATACGATACAGTACTGTTTTCAACTCATACGAAAACGACTCTACCCAACTATATTCCTTAATATTTAGCACAATAACTCTTATTAAACGTGCCATTCAAGACTTTTTGCCTAAACATGTTATTGAAGTTCCCGGCTGTTCTGTATCTCCCTACAATGTATACCGCACACGACATGGAGTTCACATTGCTTTACCTATTCCTAGTTCTGTGCTGTCCTGCCATACAACTTGTAAGAAATGACCCGTAGCCATACTGGGTTATTGAAGTTATATTGTCAAACTTCGTTATACCTGAAGAAAGGATAAAAACTGCTGATATCTGAAGTAATTAAATTTAATCCTACAGTTTAGATCTCAACGCTCATATGATATTCAATCAAAAAAAACAAAAGAAGTTAGATTACTTAGAGCATGGATCATAGCCAAGACCATTTGAGAAGTAACATATGATATCTGCGTTCGATCAGGATTTGGTATGCATCGTGTATGGTTGGCTGTGCGAGGTTTGCCATTATAAATCCTCATACTGATCCCTCGTTCAAATAAACATGTCAAAATTGCGAAAATATCGGTTTCACTATAGCGGAATTCAACAGCCGTTTCTCGCTCCTTCAAGTTGCCACAATGTTTTCACATAATTTGTGTTTTTTAAAAGACACTGAATTACTATTCGATAAGAGAACTCCAAAAAGAATATGGACCAAGGTGAAGAAGAGACTTGGTGTCGACAGACATCAAGCAATGAAAACAATGTTGGACAAAACAGTCTACATGAGACTGATCGGGAGCGACTCAAGGCATTTACTATTCCAAGGAGGGACTATGATGATGACTATTCAAAAGTTATCTGTTGAATCCAACACCGCAATGAGCTCTAAGAAGCTTTGTATTGACCCACTTTGTCAAACTGAGATTTTTAATGTTGTACTGTACTGCACTCACCAGTTAGTTACAGCTTGTGTAGCGCTCAGTGGATCACAAAACGTACACAACCCATACCAAGGTTCTCACCAACATCCTGACCACGTTCGCCATTGGATGAATGCTGCAACGCTCCTAAATCAGCTATTTTCTGTGCGTAGGCTTTTGCTTGTTGGTTTAAATCGTTGTTCAAAGTCATTGTGAATGCGTTGTGCACTGCTCGAAAGTTGTTGTGTGCTTCGGCGAGAGCTTCTTCCTCGAAACCACCTCCACCTCCACCTCCACCTCCACCTCCACCTCCACCTCCACCTCCACCTCCACCTCCACCTCCACCTCCACCTCCACCTCCACCTCCACCTCCACCGACATCTCCACCGACACCTCTACCACCGCCACCGCCTGTAAGAAGCAAAATTATTAAGCTGTATAATAGTACATGGCTGTGTCCTCTGTTCTGTCCCTGCCGCTGAGTTGTAGCTTCCATATGTATCTCTACAAGCTACTTATTATGACCAGTTACCGGATCCTCCAGATGGTATTCCTCCTTCTGCCACTGTTCCCACTCCACCTCCTATCACACCTCCTTCTTGTCCTGGGGAGGGTGCAGGCCTGGACCATCCTCCTCCACCGATAGGTCTTGGCCTTGGTCTTCTGCTGTTTCTGGGCGAGTATCTCCATCTTTTGCGAGTTGACCATCTTGTCCCTCTTCATTGGTTCCACGACCAGGTTGCGCTGTTAAGATCCTTTAAACTGCTCTGTTGATCTTCGCCTTGATGGAATATCAAGTGATTTGGAATATGTTTTCCGGTACATGGACAAAGATTGTATTATTGTGTGAGATCAGCTTAGGCACATTGTCAATGTGCTGGTCTGTCATATTACAGACTGGAATGGCTAAAAACACACTCGGCTGAAGTTCCTAACTAGAAACCACAATTGTGGAATAGATAAGCGTGTTGACTTAGACGCCTTTAAGCATGTTATTTCAGTTTGAACACTATACATGCGCTGTGCAAATTATATGTATAAACATGTAGCACAATATTATTAAAGTGAAGTGAATAAGAAATTGAAAAGATGGAGCAATGAAATGGAACGTAACATCATGAATGTTAAATACGCTCGCTGTATAAGCGCGACATAGTTTTCAAAATTAAACAACTATGGATGCTAAGAGATTTAGGTACTTACCAAATGTAATAGCCAACAAATATATAAAATACATCTAGCTATGACAGAAAAAGTATTATGCAAAATGACTAAAAATGAGAAAAATAACCTATCTTTACATGAAGACTTCTAGAAACATTCTAAATTAAGTCCGTCGTTTCTTGTTCATGAATTTGAGAAAATTCAGGTAAATGCATGTGTAGTGACTTCATTCAGGCGAAAGGTCATCATAATTCATAGCTTTTGCTTTTTGAACAAAATTTAAAGAAAGCGCAACAACAAACACTAGAACAAACGCAGAAAGCGTCCGTCCTTTCTTGAACATATTTTTGTCATCAACCAACACCATAAATGCATAAATACAAAGTATTACCATCACGTCTTGTAGTGCTAGATCGATGAAAATTAAACCAGGAAGAAGACGATGCCACTGTGAATGTTCTGGCGGTGAAACCTTTTTAATTGGCCCAAACACATTCAATATGAATAAGGTAAAGAAAATAACAATACACAAGAACAGACCTTATTTTGTATCGTATTTTATTTATTTCGTTTTATACGGCTAAAAACGGTCACAAACATCTAGCTTGGGTTACCTGTAGCCCAAATAAACAATCAACTCAACAAAATAGATCCCTTACAAATGACGTCAAAGCAGCCCCATCTGGAAGACAAAACAAAAATTTTTGCTCTCTTGGGAGCAGAAATCCATTGTTTTGTCCTCCAGGTTGAGCTCCATTTCAACGAACTGAAGGGGTCTATAGCAAAACGTCACAAGCAAGCAAGCAAAAAACAACAACAACAACAAACAAACAAAGAGCCACAAGGAAAAAAACAAAACAAACAAAGGCAAGTATAGGACAAGTATAGGACAATTCTGTTTATTCATATCAAATTGCATTTATTGTAACCTTGAGATGTCGGTTATAGTGAAAGCATCATGGGACGTTTTGGGTGAAAGTAGACAATGATATGAAAAACTGAATAAAAGCTTGAATACTAAACTAGAATATATATATATATATGTGTCACAGAAAAACGTTTTTGATTTATATATATTTATTGACCCAATCACGCTATATATGAAGAAAAGCATCATGGGACTGTTTGGGGAGAACTAGAAAAAGGATAGAAAATATCATAGTAGTTGGACTATTAAGACAAATTATATTTACGTAAATGATAGAAAAAGGAATTACATCAAATACCCAATTGGTTAAGAATTATAGGATGGGTTGGGGGAACTAGAAAACAGATGGAAATAGAATATCAGTTGGAATACCAAGTGCATTTACAAGTGTGATTAGTTGATATTTAAATCCTAGTGTTAGAGTGATTTTTTTTTGTCAGTATTTATTCCTCTTTCATCCTATAGCCCTCTTCAACTAGTCTCTCCTTGATATGTTCAAGTATATCAGGATTCTCCATTGTGGGGGTAATCTAAAAGATCATAATTTATACAAAATTGGTTAGCATTTAGGTTTATATACACTTAAACATAGAAGCACACCCAAAAGGAATTGTGAATTGAAATAGTTTATAATTTATAGTTTATTAATAGAATATTAATTCTTTAATATGTAAATTTACTACTGCAATTCATGTACAAACTACAACCATCTGTCAATAATGGGATTTTTATGAAGTCAGCATTATTGCTTTGGTTTTATTACTGCTTATTTCTCAATGTTATAAAAAAATACTTGATTCCTTTAGGTTGTGGTTCCACCTTTCTCTATGACTTCACCTAAATAGGTGTATTCATCTTAAAATCACTTACCAATTGCCTTATATTATAAAATTCATGAATAATTAATGAACCCAGAACAATAAAAAATCAATAACGTGACGACATCTGTATATTTGATACAGAAATCGTCCTGATTTGCATAAGGTTTACCTTAAAATATCTCGGCCAAATTAAAACTAATTTCAAAAATATTAATCTAAAAGAGCAGCATTAACCTAGACATTTCATAAGTAATATACAATATTCGCGTCCGATCTGTATGGAATATAAAATGTCTTGCCTTCGGCTCGACATTGTATATTCCATACAGATCGGCCGCTCATATTGTATATATTACATACAAATTGTGTGTTACAAATCACACTAAGTAAAGTAGCATTTAAATGAAAATCCCATCCAGCTAGACCATCATTGGTCTGTGTTGAGTTTGACACAGAAATTCACAAAAACTAAAATTGGTTGTGAGGGAAACGAGACCATCACAAGTTCATTTATTGATAATATCGATCACAATATTATTGTTGGGTTATAGTACTGAGCACAGTGTACCTTGTATGCAGTACCATGGAGAAGGTGAGACAACACACCACGTACTGTCTTGCCTGATCGCGTCTATAAGGTAAGAATGTATCATTCATCCATCAATCCATTCATTCATTTGGTCCTTCATTTATTCATCCATCCATCCATCCATTCATTTTTTCATTCAATCTATTCATCCATCCATTCATTCATCCACTCATCTGTTACAAAATTGAATATATATGTAGCTATGCAAGTACATTGAAGTAGACGATAAGGGCCGACCATTAGAAAAGTGAATGGTGGGTGGTGAGGTTTCAACCCTGTATACTTTTTTTCAGTGTGCCTATTATGCAAGTTTTTTTGTTGTGGGTCAAACCCTTTTTTTGTTCGGATGTTTGGGCTCATATGTCTTTTTTTTTTTTGTTCTGCCAAGCTGTGCTTTCAAACCATATTTTTATTCCTCCTCCTTCACTTTTCTAATGGTCTGTCCCTAAGTGTTGAAACTCATTCAGGCCCTGGTTCATGGATTTACTTCTACCTTCTTTTACAACGTTTCCTTCATAAAAAAGCATAAACATCACCACAGTTTTAAAGCTGGTACACATGAGGGAGCTTGCTCCTGAAATACCATTTGCTTCTAGAGCTTGCTCCATCATATTAAACCTGTTTTAAACCAAAGGTTTTGTTGTGCAGCATAATTTTACATGTGAAATTGTTGGTACAGATGAGGGAGCTTTGCCCAAGGAGCATCCTGTGGGAGCATGTTGCGGGAGCAAGCATGTGTACTGGCCTCTAAACTCGGACCATACCTTTGGTAAACCATCTACAATAATTGCTGTTTTGAAAGCTGCAACTGGACCAACAGTCTGTCTGACACTTTTAATAACCTCAGCTATCATTTGGTCATGCTTCATCTTGGAAGCTGAAACCATATAATGCACAATTAAGACTTTAACACACAGTAAATTACTAGACATTGTCCATCCACTGAATATTGGACAATTTGACCCGTCTGTTCAGTGGTGTTCACAGGGGCCTGAGAGGATGAGTTATATATCATGGTAATATGGTCAAATATCTAAAATTTGTTGGTAACATACTTTTATCAACAGTTATAAAGGCCACTGGGACATGCCCTTTGATTTTATCTTCATATCCAACACAGGCTGCATCGATCACAAAGTCTGGCTTCAAAATACCCTACAATATATAATATCATTTGGTTAACATATATTTATACTGATTAGTAAATTGATTGATTGGGCAATTGTTTGGTGGGCTGACTGACTGACTGATTGATTGATTATTGATTGACAGTCAGAATTATTCACTGCCGACCTACCTCTTCTAATGCTTTAGTAGATATTCTATGCCCAGCAACATTGATGACATCATCTGTCCGTGCCATGATTGACACAAAACCATCTTCATCAATGATTCCTGCATCACAAGTATCGTAATATCCCTAAAGGTGAAATGCCACAAATTGTCAACTATACACACAGTTAGATATTAAGTACATAAGCAATTCAAATATAATTTGACAAACCAATGGATTTAAACTGAGATAGCTGGTTTATAGATGTGTGCACTGCAGGGCTACACACCACATCATGGATCTTAGATGAGCTGTAACAAAAGGCTTATTTATGTTTACTATTTCTTCACCTAACATGGCTACCACTATAATGTACTTTGATTCCCAATCATTGGAACCAAAGAATTAGACATTGCAGACCTACAGGATATTTCTCAAAGTAGACTTTTTGGAATCTGTCATCTGCTTTCCATAAAGTTCCAGCTGTCCCTGGTGGCATTGGTAACCTAGCAACAAACACAAACAAACATAAACAATGACAACAAAATAGAACTGAACTAGTGTCAAGTCTTCAATGGAAGCTGGACGTTCAGTGGGTAGGTAAAGTGAGTATAAAGAAATTATCTGTCACTCCTACAAGAAAGGATTTTGTTATCATTCTGGGTTGGTTGCATGAAGCCTGAATAAAGTTAATCTGCTGGATAAAAGTTATCCACCCCATAAGATTTCTTTAGAACTGGATAGCAATTTATCCGGTGGATAGCACTATCCAACTGGCCCCTGATGAGATGAGTAGTGAGTTTGATAAATGAGTGAAATAAATTATCTTTGTGTCCACTCAATGGAACTGCTCATTTCAAATGAGTTGACATACAAATTGCATATTTCACTCATCATTGTTGTTTTTATAGCGTGTAGAGTTGACCATCACTTACTTAACAACAATCTGCCCAAGTTCTCCTCTGTCAGCTTCCGTATGGTCTTCTCTTATGACTCTTACTATAAGAAAACGTTCACAACAATTTAGTTAATATCATAAAGCTGCAGTTAGTTCTTCTTACTGCACTTATAAGGGCATTAAGCCTTTTCCATGAAGAAGCAACAGGGAATGTTGGGGTGGGGTCTGCAAGGACACTTTTATCTAAAGCATGGGAAAATCTTCTTTCAAAACTGTATGAGGGAACTTGTAAAAACTTGTCCTTGAAATGTAATTAAATGTAGTCTTGTTTATATACCATCATATCCTGGTACTGGCTTTCCTGTTGTCTGTAAATGTTCATCCATTGGACGACCAAGTCCAACACAGTGGGCTGAGATAGCCCAGCCTGACTCTAAAAACATTTGAATACAAAGAGACATCAGCCAACTAGAAGGACATTGATTACAGGTTTTTATGTAGAACAAATCAGAACTCCGCGGTCATTCATACTTTCTCACACAAGTGGAATTTCATAGAACAGAATGATCTTTATTGCAGCTGATCAGCATGCCAAAACAGACAATTGTCAGGATTGTCAGGAGCAAGGTTTTAGTCCAAGAAATATACAACAAGCAATAAACTCTTGTAGAATTTTAGATTTATTTTAATGGAGGCAATATGGTTGATTGGTCAGAGCATTGGTCTTACAATCCAGTGGTCCTAGGTTTGATTTCCACTCTGGCCACAGAACTTGTAAAAGTTTAATTTCTTGGAGAAGCTTTGTATATAGCCAACTGGTTTGTCTCCTAGTCAGTTGGGATTCTTAACAATTATAATGTATTCCAACACTGAAAACACTAAGTGTGTTGCATATGTTAACATTTTCAGGTTTGATGCATTGTGCTTGTTAGTCCTTTTTTCACATCCAATAACAGGCTGATTTGCTACTTAAGGTAAAGCATACTTAATTGGTCCACAACTAGCCATTGCTACACATGTATAGCTTACCTGTTTGCCACCAGTTGTCATACACTGGTGCACTAATAGCACGACGGGCCCAATGCATTGTGTCTTTATCTAGATGCTCTCCAGCCAGAAACATGTCACGGAAGCTTTAGAGAATAATAAGAACCCTAACATCAGTGCCAGTCAGATTTGCAGACAAATTAAAATATATGATCAATCTGCATTGGAACATGAAAATCAGCAACTATACTCATACATCTACATTTCAGTCAGTCTTGATTGCTGCACAATTAAAAACGTAGACAGAAGTGTGAAGTATGCACATGACTTATAGATGGTCACAGACTTCTCCATTGTTCTGTACGTATACATGTCCACTGATTGACATACATCTATGTACCTGCCTGTTCTAAGAGCCTAACTACTGTTTATATAAGATGCACTCTATACTAACTGCATAGTGCTGCAAAAACAAAGAAACCCTGGTCAGTTATTTCCTGTCATCACACTTGAATTATCAGCTATAATAGTAGAACATGATGGCCTAATTCTACTTCTAAAAACACTCACAGTCCTATAGCTGCCCCAAGCTTCTGCATTTATTATGTCTGTCAGACTGTTTTGTAGTTATGTATAGCCATGTCCTATTCAAGGCATGTATTTGTATATTATATATTTCATTGTGTACTTACTGTGAAAGATCATATTGCTTGATTAGTTCAGCTTTGGGGTCCTACCAAACAATAATTACATTAATTATGGACTTTGCATCAGTGAAAACAGTACAGTTATGATAAATCATTATAATTAATGATACAGCAGTTGATCTTACTCAAGCTTCTGAAGGATGCTTGAGATATAACATTAAACTGACTTAAACTAATTGCAATACCAAAGAAGCCCAAGTTCACACAGCTATGCATCTAGTTAAATATTACTAATGGTTATCATGTGATACAAACAATAAGTTCATAAAACTTAAGTGTTTATATTAAATAATGCAAATTTATTTCTTCTCACCTCAGTTCTTATAATTCTAATAGCTGTTGGTGCTGTAAACATACTAACAACCTTGTGTTGCTCAATGACTCTGAAGAACGCCCCAGAATCAGGAGTACCCACTGGTTTACCCTATGAAAAAAAAAAAAAAAAAAAAGACTATTAAGCAACACTGTTAAATAGCTGTTTTATCAGATACATACATAACATACTAATATTATAATTTTGCTCTTTTTTACCTTAAATTTGAAAGTTTTGAAGAGAAAATTAAAGTGTTAAATACTGATAGAAATAAGGTCAACTTATACAAAGAAAAAGATATTTTGACCATTTTTTAGGGGTTGACTGAGTCAACTGATACACCAGCATATACTGTAATAATATTTGTACGAAAGTATCACTAGGGGCGGTTCCAGGTCAGTTGCAACTCCTCTATGGGAAAAATAGATTGGAAATTTCTTCTCCAACAATTACTGAATGAACTATATACTTGGCATAAGAAATCTTACCTCAAAGAGTACAGTGGTACATCCAGCCAGTAAAGGTGCATATACAATATAAGAATGACCCACAACCCATCCCAGATCAGATGCCGCCCACCAAACTTCACCAGGATTGATGCCATAGATATTTTTCATCGACCAGTGAAGGGCCACCGCATGACCTCCATTGCGACGAACTATACCCTTCAATTGAGAAATACCAATACTAGTACAGTGATTTTCTACTGTTCAACAGCCTTCAATCTTGACAACAGTGGTCAGCTTGCTTGCTATACTCCATGCTATACAAAACTAGTCAATGACTTGTTTTATACCAAATCAGCTTTACCCTACAAATCCATTTAATTCTCTACATAACCAAAAGTGTTTGGACTGGATTACACATACAAGAAGTTGTCAAGTTATTATAACAAGACTACATAAAAGATATTCCATAAAATAAATATCTATGACTGATACATTATTTCATGTAATTCAAAATATCAACAAATAGAACCAACAAGAAACCTACTGAACACATCAGTTTTGCATCCCGGGCAGACAGTAAATGTTTAGTAATTGAACATGACTCAACATTGTCTACCCAGTGGACATTTTTCATTGTTCAGTCCAATGAATACCATTGTACAAAGTGGACAAACATTCAAATGCTGAATGCTCAGTAACTAAACATTAACTATTTTGTAAGGGCATCATATTATTACTTATTGACTCATGGACGCATACCTTAGGGTCACCAGTAGTCCCTGATGTATACAATATATACAATGGATCTGTAGATTCTAGTGGCACACAGTCATGAGGTTTGGCATTCTGCATCACTTGATCCCAGGTGACATCTTGACCAGGAATAATATCTCCAGAACACTAGACATGAACACAAATTAAATATAAGGCAATGTTAGTTACCGGTAGTACTTTGGTAGACTTCTAAAATGATGTGGTTTCCTGCCGTCTCACTCATTGACGTGACTTATTGCATGGTATTAGCAGAGCAGCCACTCTATGTCTGGAAAAAGAGCTTGTTTATTCTTATGTGGCTCTGGTGAATACATATCACAAAGATGGATAATCATTTAGATTATACATAGTGTATATAGTACATAGTGTTTCTCACCTGATCTCTTTGATGTAGAATGACAGTGGATGGTTTATATTTTGACATTTTAATGGCATCATCTAAAATTGGTTTGTAATAGACTAGACGGTTTGGTTCAATCCCACATGAAGAGGTCACAACAACTCTGGGCTGAAAGGCACAACAACAATATTATTAAAGAACCCCTTGGGCCCATACCTTGCTATAATATTTCCCAAGGATGGAGGTGTGCTCCTATACATTTGTCTTAAATACAGACTTTCAGGTACATTATAACAATGCTGCCCTTTCAATGCTAGTAACCTTTGTCTATGATAGGACCAGTGATTCAAGCTCTGGCAAGAAACCTCCACTAACATTGAGGACGAAGAACTCACAGCTCTGAGATAAATATCATCATTATTCCCCACTCCCACCCCCACCCTCCACACACACACCCACTTAAACAAGTCCTCCATAATGAAGTTCCTTAAATACAATGCAACCATTCAATGGCTGTATTATTGCTGTATTGACATTATAGGGCTATCACCAGCTTTAAGATGTCCCTGCAATAAATACCTTTTCCCCTATATATGACATGTACATACCTCAGCATGCTCAATACGTCTTGTCAGTTCATTAGCAGCAAAACCTCCAAAGACAACAGAATGGACGGCACCAATTCTTGCACAAGCTAACATTGCAATCACAGCCTAAAAATAAATGCACAATATGTCATAAAATTTCAAAGATCTTTTGCAATCAAAAAGATGTTTACTTACCTGAGGGACCATCGGCATGTAGATAACAACACGATCCCCTTTAACAACATTCAGACTTTTAAGTGCACCAGCAAACTTAGCAACCTGAAATGAATTTGAATCAGAAAAGTACATATTCATACATTGGACATTTGTGCACATGTTAGATGTTTTATATCATGATAATCACAGAGAAAATTGCTATGCCAAATTGTTATTCTAAAAGTGCATTCAAGTTTGAGATCAAAAGCCAAGCTTGAGAAACTGAAAAGGTGGCCTGGTACATATACCTTGATGGAGAACCTTGATCTGTACATAACTAGTGGCAAATCAGAATCAACTAAACCTGGACTGATATAAAGCAGCACCACAAATTGTGACCATTCAGCTAAAAAGATTTATAATTTTTGTTGATAAAAAAATACAAAAAAATGCATGGGTGAGCTTGGAGGCATTTCTATTGCTCACTGATGGTGCTCTGTGAAATCTAAATTAAAATATCAGAAATAGAGCATGTAAATACTAACATCAGATCTCTGTGTAACTACGTATTAGATAGTCATTTTCATAAAATTACATATTACATATCGTAACTGTCATTTCTATGATAACATGAATTCGAATTATATACCATATCCCAGCCATATTGTTTCCTTCTCATACAAAAAAGACACTATGTCTTACCAGTCTCTGCAGGTTATGGTAAGAATACATCTCTATCTTGCCAGATACTGGACTGTCATAGATAAGTGCTGTGTGCATCCCCTTGCCCTTTTCAATGTGCCTATCTAAGCAGTTATAACAGGTATTTAGCTCTCCACCAGGGAACCTGCAAGCAACATGAAAATACTTTGACCTTTAAACATTAATTTTCTCCACACATTATATGATGGAATAAACATGGAAATCCTTGTATGTCTCTATCAATGACGTCTTACTAGATATTTTTCTATTGTATATTGATATCCTATCATGTAAAACTGGAGAGGGGCATTTCCATTATGTATACAAGGCCCAGGGATTTTTTAATGATTTAGGGAGAGAATTATACCTAATGTTTGGATCTCCAGGGGTTAAATCCATGTTGATCAGGGGGGGGGGGGGGAGGGTTTAACAAACACTTAAATGCCAGTTGTCTCTCAGCGTGAGCCCCCTCCCCAGTTAAAAATAGGGTGATCGCTTGTTGTTCATTGCGTACAAATATTTACCTAAGTTTATCAGCTTTTAACATAAAAATAATATAATGATACGATTAATAGTTTGCAAAATAATTTTATGCTCTAAAAAATAATTCCAAATTGCGATTTCAACCAAATTTAAATCGAGCTTTTCTGCGATTTCTGTGGCTTTTTTACAATTTGCAACTGGCAAACTGGATGTTTTGTGAATGTTGTTGTTATGATACTCACCATTTCGTAAATGGAGGATTTGAATTATCCATGACTTTACTGTAAGGCTTATACCAATCGATCCCCTCCGCCACTTCGGCCCAGAAAGTCTCTCTATTTTCAAGCGAGCTCCGAAATGCTTCATCGTAAGTGTACTGCCTTGTCACAGACAATTTTGAGCAAGAAACATACAACGATCGGCATTGCACTTTGATCGCATTTGCAGCAGTTGATCTAAGATGTGGAAGACGATAACGTAGAAATCCAACCGCTCGATGCATGATTAATGTCTTAGAGATTGCAAAGAGAAGATGGCTTGTGAGCAGAACGCCTTTCTAAACATCTACTGCACGAAAACTATAAATGGAGTGTGTGCGTGATCTTGAGAAACGTGAGGTCGTGCGCTTAGTCGTGCATGTTTACATGTCTCGGGAGACTTCGACAAGAATTCGATCATCAGTCGGTAACGGGAGGATACATTCGACTTTGTTCGAAGAACGTCCGAATTTGTACAGACGAAAAATTTATTCAAGTAAGGAGGAAGCAAAAGGGATTGAGAAAGTTTCTTCAAGAAACAGATAATAAAAATAAATAAACAATAACCTACCAAAAGCTATTGTTTAAAGATATTTGTTTACGTTATATTTTTAACACTGGGAGGTTGGGCTTCCTGTCTAGTAGCTTGGTAGCCTAGCGCCACGTTGCAGACTCCAAAAAATGGCGGATGTTTTGATTTGTTGTTGATATTTTTCTCTACTAAAAATGGCTAAAAAAGAGGTCCAAAAAAAGTCAGAAATCGATCATTACAGGAAGCGTCTTGGTAGGATATTATTACATAACTTTTCTTTTATTTCCCTAGGTAGTTTTATGGCATGTTTTGTATCTTTTATACGTTTTGTTTCTGAAAGTTTCAAAACAATTTTTGTTTGTCGTAGACTAGTTGTATTTACTTTAATGTTTGCAAATTTCTGTTTGTTGTATAACAAATTCTTTTTGGTGACATTGTTGTCATTGTTACTGTTGCTTTCGTAGTCTTTCAGCTGACACTTCTTAGTTGTTGTTCACTGGAAAAATTTACAAAAAACCAAGTGTGTTTATTTACCTGATTTTGCAATATCCAAATAAATAAACATGGAAAAAAGGCTTTTATTTTGAAAAATCTAAGAAAAAAAGCCTTTTTTCCATGTTAAGTTATTTGGATATTGCAAAATCAGGGAAATAAACACACTTGGTTTTTTGTAAATTTTTCCAGTGTGTTGCTGCTGTTGTCGTTGTTGCTTATGTTGTTGCTGATGTTGTTATTGTTGTAATGTGCTGTTCTTATTGTTAATGTTTTTGTTGTTGTTGTTTCTGCTGCTTTCATTGTCTTCTCAGATAAGGACAATGAACCGGAGGTCCTAGGGCCCACTGTAATTGGTTAAAGCTGTTGTGGTGTCCCTGCCTTCTTATGAAGTAAAATCTAATGAACTAAACTATTTCTGTTAACGTCATTGTTATTGGTGTTTCTGTCTCAGTCACTGTTGCTATTAAATCTTATTATTATACATTTTGCTCACTGGCTTGATTCTAATTGGTCAAACATGTGCTGCTAATTTGTGATATCTGTGAACTGGGCAGAATAGTTATATTATCTGTACGTTTATACCTAGGTTACCTACAGGTCAACATTAAAATTATTAGTAGGGCTACCCCGCAGGGGCCACGACTTTAGTTTTACCTTTTTGCCTATCTATGTATTATGTCTGGAATAGCACAGGAAGCCCAAAGTCACGCGGTCTTCCTCAGTTTCTTTCATCATTCCAGTTTCTTTGCAGTGTAGCCCGACTTCATGACACTTAGGGGGTCTAGTTCTGTCAAGTTCATTTTAGGTCACTCATGCTTTGCCGGCTTTGCATAGCCCATTTATAAAAAGTGGCAGTACGTTTTGCTTGCTTGCTTTTTTCCCTACAAAATGTATAATTATAAAGCAATTATTGAATTCATCTTTTTCATGATATCGTAAATTATTGAGACCTCAATGGTGCTAGCTGTTATAACAAACAGCTTTGGTCTTGATAGTTTACAATGTCATGCTCAACCTCATCCAATAATTGCTTATTGTTACATACAAGTGCTTTTTGATGTGTTTATGAAATAAATGTAGATTGTGTTATTGTTCTTTAGGACATTATACCTCCAGTTACTGAGATAAATTGGTTTTATTATCTTTAGGGAAACATGAATTCACTGGCCGCAACAAAAGAAATACAATCAAAACCAAAGATGCAGCTCAAGCAAGAAAATCATCTAATCCACTATCAGTAAGATCATATCTGATTTTGTTCCATTTGAAAACTTGAGCCAGTATGACAAAGTGTTCATTGCATTGATCTTGCAATAACATCAATGCAGGCGGATAGATAGATGGATGTGTCTGACTTGATCCAGAATCACAGATCGTGATCTGACTTTGTACGGGATTTTATTCACTTTTTTTTATATCATAAACTCACTCGCTCATACCTCGCCCGTTCTTTTTATAAAACAAACAACTCATGAATAAAATCCTGTATGTCGCACTTTCCATAAAAAAAAACCTCTCTATATATATAAAGGTGATGCTAAATTTTATTTTCTGTTTTTTTTTTAGATAATTATTTTGTACATTGCTTTTTTACTGGCAGTGCTGGTGGCTATTTACTCTTTGTTCTACTCAATGATGAAGAAAGAAACAAGCTGATTATATTTATATATTACAATAACCTGAATGCCAAGGTAAGAGACGACAGTCACTTATATCCCAGTGATGTTTTATGCTTGTTTCAAAAACTCATTAATAATTCATAAGCTAGTAATCAAATATGTAATCCCATTTTGGTCACATGCATGAAGTTTTATACCCCATGAAGCACTCTCATTCAAAGGCACATGTGTCTTTATCGAATACTAATGAGATTAATTTGCATGGTACACAGTAACCTCTTTTCAATCATGTGCTGAAAAATGGTCCAACGAATTGAACCATTTTGTTAAGAAAGTTGGTTCCTCTTGAACTCTCGAGGACATCAGACATCAGTCAGTTTTATAATTTCTTTTGCTTATTTTTCATCATTTTAATTCAAAGTTTTGGTTTTATAAGTATTGGAGTCTTTGGAGCTTTCAAATAAACTCTGAGATTGTATTTTATCAGGTCTAAAAAAACTGATTATTAATCAGTTTTTTTAGACCTGATAAAACATCTATGCAGTTTATGTACTGTTTAATAAACAAGCTGGTGTTGTTTAATAAACAACTCCAGCTTGTTTATTAAACAGTACATAAACTGCATAGATGTCTTAAGGTAGTTCAGGACCCTTGCTACTATGCATTCTGCTTGCGCATGTAAGTTTAAATAAAGTTTCCAGATAAAGAGTGACGAAAAATGAAAATTCAGGCTTTGCCTAGATATTATCACTCTCAGACTTCAACAATAAAAGTAATGCACTCTCTTGAGCCATAATGGTACATATTAATAGAATATTAAACTGAATATTCATATATTCAGTAGAAGTTAGTTGCCTTTCTTTTGTTACCAAAAATAACATATCAAATTATCATAAAATGTCTTTTGCACTTTTCACTTGGTGCTCCAGAAGTAGCATGATGCTTAAGGTGGCTCCATATAATTTCAGAGTGCGCGCTCGTGCATGACCACGCACATGCGCACACCTCAAACTTATAGAATTTTTATTTTGATGACGTCATGAAAATATACAAAGCGCGCTTTTAAAAAAATTAAAAAACTCAAAAACTGAGCGGTAAATTTTTTTAAAATTTTCAGAATATTATTTTAGTGGTATAATAAAGTAGTTTGCAAATTTTCAACAATTTTCCAACTGCAGATTGTTTTTAATTTAGGAAAAACCATTATTCCGTTATTTCTGAGGTTCTACAGTTGGGATTTTTTTGTGACAGTAATATATACTAGGTCATCGTAATTAAATCCACATACCATGTTTTCAAAAAAATTTACCGCTTAAAACTAGAGTTTTTATTTTTTCTATGTTAAAAATGAGCTTTATTATGACAGCCATAGCGTTGCTATGGTGACCGGTCACACGATCATTTGTGCAAAAACTAAATCTTTGACTCAAAGTCTTTGAAATATAGTCCGCTCATGTGCTTTGTGGGTAGTTGATTTTTAATAAACCTCCAAGATCCTAGACGCCCCATAACTATATGGAGCCTCCTTAAAACAATCTTTAATACCTTTGAAAAAAACATTTTCCAATGGTAAAACATTGTAATTTTTAATAAGACTTTTTAGTTGGAAATGTAAGTAAAAGTGTTTTTTGTTAAAATCAATAATTTACTCAGTATATCATTAAAGATATCATTTAATAATTTAACAAAGGTAAACTTATACATCAAGTGCAATTGACCCAACTGATGTAGGTTAAACTATTGATGCAATATTCTAAAGTCTACCTATTAAGCAACATGCCTTGATCATTCTATTGCATGTTTAATCACTTAGAGATGTATGATTACTTTTTTATTAATCTAAATGCATTTTGATGCTTTTCCCTTCTTTTGTTCATAAACATTTGGTTATTCAATATTTACGTTTATATTGACAAGGGTTAATATGAATCTAAATCAGCGTGAGGGAGTGACAGGAAGTTTACCCAGTTAATAACATTTAAGGTTTTTTAATTAACAAGTATATGTAACTATGCGGCATCTGATCACTAGTATATTAGGCCACGCATCACATACAGAAGCATACACTAGTCATTGATCAGCATAGCAAGTGTAGCGCTTATTTACTACTATAAAGTACTCACATCTCAAACATCTACAAGAACAATATATATAAACTTTAACAACAACATTAGTGCATGTTAAACTTTGGTGTAGGAGATGCTCTAGTCAAGGCACACTACATGTAACACTGTGCAACACAATTAGATTTGTGCTAGTTTTAGCGTTGTTTCTTTAACAACATAGAAAATTCTTCAAGCAAAACAGATCATAAAAGTTTTGAAATATCAAATGTCTTTGGTGGGCAATGCTACTGTATGGCCTTGAATTATTTAATGACTGAATGATTAATTCAAAACAAATCTGTGCTGTATGATTTGTAACAAAAACTTTGTGTGGGTGGCTACAGATTTTGTATGTTGTACTTTTATGGACATTTATAATTACTAAATTGAAAATTAATTTAATTATTTAAAGAGACTGTCTACCTATAAAATTTACTAAATGTACATTTCTTTTATTTACTATATACTACTCAATCACAAGCCAATATCTACTTAGTAATTATCCAAATATATTTTCTCCATTATTGAAGTTTCTTTATTTTTTATTTTTTATTTTTAGATGATTGACAACATCCAGAGCTAATGAAATACAAAATGCTGGCTGTAAATACAAAAAAAAAACATAAAATTTTATTATTATATGGAATATCGCAATTTTGATATAATGTAGATCAAGAGTATATTTGTATTTAAATACAATAAAGATATCATAAACTTTTATAATCTTTTGTCATGTTTTTTTAATGGTTTATGAACAAAGTCTTCTGTCTTTACTATCTTAAATTTTTCTTTTCTACTTTGTGTAAAACGTAGTAAAAATTAATACAATGGAATTTATATAGCTGACATTCGATGTGAAATAGACTGTTTACAATGCTGTAGTTCACATCAGTAGTTAGAGCAATTAGCATTCATTAGTACAGGGAGAAACTCATAACTTTACTATAGGATTGCGTCTGTGTTTCTAGAGAAACAGTTGTAAATGTGATAATAAGTTGTAGACTGTTGAGTGATAACGATAGCTATAACTGACGTTTCGTACGTTAGTCCTTCGTCGGAGTAGTATAAATATATCATAATATAATTTTGCTTTTGCCCCATCCTCGATCGTTCCATCACTTCTTTGCTAACTTTTCTTTTAGTTAATTTTAGTTGAAAATAAAAAAACAAAATCCAAAATGCTGGCCTATTTTAGCTTTTTTTCAAAAACAAAACTATATTTTGTGATCAAAAATGTTGAAGCACAACATTATCTTTAGATATATATTGCAAAACCCAGTGATGGCTGGCGATTTACAATTTAGTGGAAAGACTGAGCCAGACAAGTTTCCAGTCAAAAACCTTTTCTTTTTTTTTCTTCTGGTCTTTGTTCTCTTTTGCTCAATTCTCTTCTAGTCCTATTTCTGTAATTGTCTTCAAAAACAAAGTGTAATTACTAAAGTGTAATATTGTGTAACAAAGTGTAATACCCCAAAAACGCAAAAGAAAATCAAAGAAGATGCGAACCGTTTAGAGATGTAACAAAGGGTGTCAGTTATCGGCCGTTTTGAAAACGATTCTAATTCTCTTGGTATTTTTTATGTATCTATTCTAGTTTTTTTTCTTTTTCAATTCACGCATCGTTTCTTTCTTTTACTAATTGTTTCATTCATGTTTGTCTCTTTGACTGTGTCATATTATAGTGGTCAAGTATTATCTTCCAATCTATTAGGATACTTTACGGGTGCGAGGCACTCAAGAGGCGGATATCGGCGATCACATTGTTGATATAAGATCTTTTTTCTCTTATTATTGAAGGTGTTATGGTAATTGTTTTATCGCGCGGTAGGATATGTTCGTATATATTAGGCAAATAAAACACTCATTAACCATAATGTGATCTTAAAGAGTAGCTTGTATTTATTTATGAGACATGCTTGTATTTGATAATGAAAATATTTAGATTCATTCCGTGTTGACATTTGTCATTTGTTCTTGTTTGTCCGATGATTATTCCTCAAGGTTCGATAGATAATATCAATTTATTCGGACGTTCGTGCGTTCGTCCATTTATTCATTCATTCAATCATTTATTCAACTATCCATTTATTCATTCTTTCACCCTTGGTTCCATTCAACGTCATTCATCCAACCACACATTCATTCATTCATTCATTCATTCATTCATTCATTCATTCATTCATTCATTCATTCATTCATTCATTCATTCATTCATTCATTCATTCATTCATTCATTCATTCATTCATTCATTCATTCATTCATTCATTCATTCATCCATCCATCCATCCATCCATCCATCCATTCATTCATTCATTCATTCATTCATTCATTCATTCAATCATTCGTTCATTCAATGATCGTCAATCTTTTTGTCCGCCATTCAATTCCCTCAGTTATTAATTTCTTTAATCATATTGCTCATTCCCCATTAATCCAGAAAAAGAATCTATGAAAATTGTCATACCTAGTTCAACAAGAATTGGAAACGTTTTAAAGATATCGACGAACGTCCATCGCACAAATAGTTAAGTGTGGCCACTTTAGGGTTTCCTTTCATACACTTCGGTCAAGGCCTACTATGTCTTGACTTTCGCTAGTTTTCACTGCACATGCGTACACTGTACTACACATAATTAAAGCAGCTGTTTCATGTCAGGTTTGCAACAATTAGGTTCATGTCGAAGCGGGGTAGATACAGATTTATACCGTTTCTTCGTTATTAACACTTCAGTCTTAATATGAAACTATTATTTTGCGGTCTTTTATGCAAATTTGTAATGAATTTTGCGTCATTGATGGTCTACTGTCAGCGAAAGGAACGCAGGCTCATTTGTAAGCCCATTTGCAAGCAATTGTAATGATTCCTGTTTTAGGTACATGCACTAGGCGTTGCATGACACTGCTGACTCATCCTTTTGGTTAACCAGTAATTCAACTAGTAGAATGAGTTAGTTTTTTACTAGCTTGTGGCCTAACATCAGTGTCTGGTGTGCAATCGCTACTAGATCTAATCTTACACAACTAACAGGGTTGCCACATACTTGGTGCTTTATGGAATAGCGTGAGCTGTCTACCAACGTAGAGTTTTCTAGAATGGAAGGAAGGAAGTCAGTCTTAATTGATCGTTTCGTCGATCGAACAATACAATTACATTAATTCAGTCACGATATGACGCTATTCAGATGACGCGTCGAGGTGAATAAATACCACACCACGGGTACAGCAACAGGTCACATTTACTAGAGATCGTATAGTCATGGGTGACGTCAAGATTATGGTACTACTGTTACCTTTATTTCTAGGTAAGACACTCTATTAACAATTATGTTTATATATATATAGCATATCACTTGTTGATATGTCTGATATCTACGACTAGTGGTTATGTTACAACGATCTTTAATAGCCAAGGGGCTGTTTATACTGAGCTGATGGTATAAAAAGGTGATGTTAAACTATCGATTTAACATACATCAAATACAATTTTGAAACGAACATTTGCTTATATACAATATATGAGATAAACTTTAATTGATGATACAATAACGCATTTGGGATGAGAGCACTATTCTTTAAAAACTGTTAAATTAATAACCATAATTTCAAACCCGTTTTTATTTATCATGTACGATTCTGATATACCCCTCTTGTTCATTTCAGTTCTAATTCACGCTGCGCATGAAAGAGACGAATATCGAATCTTCAATCGCAATATCAAGCTTACAACACCAGAAATCAAGAGCATGTTGGCTCGAGCTGATCTTGAAAGTAAAGGCTACTCTAAAGAAGTAACAACACGAGTCATAACAGATAAAGACATGACAACACAGATAATTACAGAGTATTTTATATACAAATCAGTTGATTGCGACAAGATAGTTAGTGTACAGTTAGAACTAGCTAGATTACTACCTGGAATATGGGGAAGTGATATTACGAATAGAACACAACAGCTGGCAAAGAAGAAATCAATTAGTCCGACTAAACAATGTACTGTTGGTATTGAAATCCATTTCCCACAACCTGGCTGTCAATCAAGACCTGTCAATCAAGCAGACGCACCCTATCAACGACGAGCCTATAGTCAGTTATCCAGGCGACAAGTCGGCAACAAATGTGGAACCTGGTGTATAGTATGTCTTGCGGCTATAACAGAGGAGTAATAAATTATGTAATATGTTTCTTCATTATTGAAATAAAATATTTCAAACAAAATAATATACAATCAGACTTCCATAAATTCTATCAGGGTATTTTGGAAGCAAATTTCGTAAGTAATTGAATATTTAAAACATGCATCAAATGTTCATATTAGTGAAAAGTGGCGGTCAAGCCATGTTAGCCATAATGGACTATCATTGGTGGGTGTCTTAAGTATTTGTCCCGTGTTTGATTTCACTCGAGCAACGAATCAAATTAAGGTTTTATTTACGTAGAATTGAAAATAATGGTAAACAAAAAAAAAAACAAAACAAACAAACAATATAATTAGGGTGGTATTATGACGAATGGAAGTGGTTTTCTAGGTAAGGCGCATCCGGGGGGAGGACTCCGGGGATAAACGACCGGGGAAAGACGTTTTTCAAAAAGGCGTGGCTTCACCAATTTTCATCCATAAAAGAAATATTAGTTTCGGTATTATAAATAGATGGGCTTGTTTCGGCTTTTTCAACCCCGAATAGATGCCAAAAAGCGAGGATCTCATATTTCAAACTAAATCGTTGGTTTCATTCCCTAAAATAAACGTGTGTCTGTATTGATAAATTTATTCAAACCATATAATGTTTGTGAACAATTGTAATTTGTCATAAACAGGATATGGAAGTTAGGTATTTTTTGTCATAAACAGGGTAACCCCTACAAGAACCCAGCGGAACACCCCTACCCAGATCTGAAGGGAGTACCCCCCCCCCCCCCGGGATAATACCCCTCTGTTCATCTCACGAAGTTAGCGTATTGTTTTCGAACTGACCAAATTATGTTCGTGCTTGTAGAACTATAGGTTGCTTCTACGTAAATATGGACCGGGGTAGTGTGCGTATCTATCCCACTAGTAAGCATGTATAGGGCTTTACGTAGGACGTATATATCTATTTTCTATTTCAAATAACGTTGTCATCACCAAAAGGCAGTAGGTCATGTCAAGACTGCTATGAATGATGGGACAAAGTCATGACAGAATGTAGAGTGGCATCTTGGATAAGATGAGTATTGACCATTTAATCTATGGAGCGAACAAAACGTCATCAAATTACGTGGATTTCTTATCAACTGGTGCAATAATTATGACGGTAATATTTTGTATACCCATAGTTCCTAGCAGTCTTCGAATGACCTATTATTACCTTTTGGTGATGACAACGTTATTTGAAATAGCTGTATTTACACTATTTACACTGTTATAATTGCATCATTTATTTTGTAGCTTTGTTCACAGTAAACCGGACAGTGATCCATTACTTCAGAATATGGTCGCTAGCAGTTTTAGAGGGCGTTGTCCTACGTAGTTCCGTCTTTTTTTGCTGTATAAGACAGAGCACTAAAATGGATGCCGTCCTAATAGACACCAAATCGATGGCCTTTACCCCTAGTAGATACGAAAAGGCATCCCTCAGTGCACAGGTTTGTACCACGAATCTAGCCTCTAAGATATATGAGTGCATATAAAACAGTACATATATCAATTGCGATTTGAAATATTTTATTCCAATAATGAAGCAACATATTACATAATTTATTACTCCTCTGTTATAGTCTTAAGACATACTATACACCAGTATTCACATTTGTTGATTGCTCTCCTGGAAAACTGACTATAGGCTCGTCGTTGATAGGGTGCGTCTGCTTGATTGACAGGTCGTGATTGACAGCCAGGTTGTGGGAAATGGATTTCAATACCAACAGTACATTGTTTAGTCGGACTAATTGATTTCTTCTTTGCCAGCTGTTGTGTTCTATTCGTAATATCACTTCCCCATATTCCAGGTAGTAATCTAGCTAGTTCTAACTGTACACTAACTATCTTGTCGCAATCAACTGATTTGTATATAAAATACTCTGTAATTATCTGTGTTGTCATGTCTTTATTTGTTATGACTCGTGTTGTTACTTCTTTAGAGTACCCTTTACTTTCAAGATCAGCTCGAGCCAACATGGTCTTGATTTCTGGTGTTGTGAGCTTGATATTTCGATTGAAAATCCGATATTCGTCTCTTTCATGCGCAGCGTGAATTAGAACTGAAATGAACAAGAGGGTATTAGAATAAATTACACACGCGCATGATTAAAGATTCGAAAACCGAGTTTATCCACGAAAGTTTTTTAAAACTTATAAGTGGTTATTTTTTTAAAAGTCAAAAGATATTCGAATGAACGATCGACAATTCCTATTAAAATTTCACATTTCCCCCAACTACCAACGTGAATGACCAATTCTTAGACCACGTGCGAAGAAATCATATAAAAACCTGAACAAAAAAATCACCAATAAGATACTTAAGCCATAGTTAATATTAACTATGCTTAAGCTAAGAGAGATCAAAGGTACGTCTCGAGAAGAAACGATCAAAGGCGATTAAAAGCTGATATGAATCTGGATATTAATGGTTAATTAGTTGTGGTGATCAAATATTCTATTCAATGCGATCAAATGTTCCATCCGCAATAATATTAGTTCGATTCTTTCATAGTGCTGCAAAAGCCGCCCATTGTCTTAGAGCATGTGTTCAGAAATTTTAATATATTAATTTTTAAAACTTGTTAAGTGTGTTTATTTGTTCAAACCAACAAACTAATCTAGTTGGTATGTAAAGTTGTGAAATCGTTTAAAATAGATCAACTGGCAATAAAAGAAGGATTTTCAGTGAAAAATGTATGTATGTACGTATCAGGGAATTGTATTGGACCAGTGTACCAACATTGCTGAATAACATTATTTGATATAAAAAAACTAGAGGACCCAGAGAGATTTAATTTCACGTATTTATATATATAAAGATTTATCGTTTAACTAACCATTTAAAATCGCTTAACTTAAATTAACTTCAAAGTAGTCATATGAATAATTTTTGTTACAAAAATATCACTTCTCTTTATATCACATATTAGATAAAAAGGTTTTGAACTTGTCGTGTGATTTAACAGTTTTTAACGAATAGTGCTCTTATCCCACATGCGTTGTTGTACCATCAATTAAAGTTTATCTTGTATGAAAATGGTAGATCAAAAACATGGCCGTTCAAATATTGTATATAAGCAAATGTACGTTTCAAAATGGGATGTGATATAGGTGATTAAGGTCATGCCTTTTTTGACCACCAGCTCAGTATAAACAGGCCCGTGGCTATTAAAAATCGTTGTAACATAACCACAATTCGTAGATATCAGACATATCAACAAGTGATATGCTATATATATATATACATAATAACAGAGAGTCTTACCTAGAAAGAAAGGTAATAGTAGTACCATAATCTTGACGTCACTCATGACTATACGATCTCTAGTAAATGTGACCTGTTGCTGTACCCGTGGTGTGGTATTTATTCACCTCAAAGCGTCATCAGAATAGCGTCATATCTTGACTGAATTAATGTAATTGTATTGTTCGATCGAGGAAATTACTAATTACGATCCATTATGACTGACTTCCTTGTCGTATTTTAGAAAACTCTATATCCATCTCTTCCTATCACGAAGATAACGTATTGTTTTTTGAACTGGTTGAATTATATACGTGCTTGTAGAACTAGCTACTATGGTTCCTTATACGTAAATATGGACCGGGGTAGTATAACCCACTAGGAAGCATGTACAGGGCTGTACGTAGGACGTATGTTTACACTATTAACAACATCATGATCAAGTTGTGTTAGTCACTAAGAACGTTAACCGCATCATTTGCTTTGCAGCTTTGCTCACAGTAAACAGTGATGCATCACATAAAAATATGGTCACTAGAAGGCATTATCCTGCGTTGCTCCGTCTTTGTTGCTGTGTACGACAGGCTTGGAAATCAACGTGATGGCGCCTTTTTAATAACCATCTGTGACGCCCTGGTCAATCTAAGTAATGTATCTCGAGTAAAACTGACACGAGGATTGAAATTAATTAGTTATTTTAAAACACTTAAAAATTTTAACAAGCTTGCTCAAGTTTACATTTTCATCTGTAAAATACTTTGTTAGAAAAGTAGGAAACGCAATTCTTCTTTTTCAATGTTTATATATTTTAGTTAAGAGCTTTATTAATATTTGAAATGTCAATAGCATTTGTACAAACTAATTAATCTTTTGTACAATATTTTACAACGCTTTATTTGGTTTGTCACCATGACAATTTTAAGCGTTGAGCCACCTTAACATACAAACACCACTGCTAAACAGTCTAACCTCAAAATCCTCACTATATACTTATTTTCAAATATGATTTTTACACATCGGCCTAAAACTTGAATTTGAATTTGATTGTTAGATATTTCTATCAGTTAAGTATATCATCCTCGTTAAATAAAGTTTTTTTTTAATATTGATAGTATTATATGTATTATAATAAATTGTTTGAAAGTGGAGCGACTGATAGCTACGAATATCATACATATATGTACAGGCCACCTTGTATCGTCTTTTTTTGACTTTCGCTGCACATGCATAGTGCACACAGCCGAAAAAACTTTATCTTAGCAATCCCATAATAGTAGATTCAAGTTAAAGCTTGATAGATAATTCAAGTGTACATTCACTATTTTTGCTGCAAACTTTATGTGAACCATTTTTAGAAACTATGAGGCAGCGTGTACAAGTTGAACTAGCCCTGTTCGTCACTATTTTCGTTAATATATCCCTTTTTGGATTCTCATTGGCATATTCTAGTACGTCATTCATTGCAGTTTATTTATGAGAATAAAACACTCAAAATGTATTCGGTTGATATCAATTATTTTATTTCAGTAAATGAAATGAAAAAAAATTAAAAATTATTTTAAAATTATAAAAGAAGTAGAAAAATTATTACATATTTTAGTGGGGGGGGGGGGGGGTGGGTCCTCCCCTGTTGTTGTTTCAGAAAAGGTACATTGCTATTGTGGAAGGCCAGGACCGTACATTATGTCTAAAACTTCGTCAAAACAAATTGTAAATAAAAGTAGTGAATAAAAACATAGATCTGAACCAAAACGCACGATGATTTATAGTGCCAATATTTATTTATATATATACAATAGAAGTGATTCTAATTACGTATGATTAACTAATTGGTCCTATGACTTAGATTCACTACTGAAAATGCTTGCGCATGTACAAAATGAGGGGTTGTAAAATCTCTATCCCTATGTCGAGACACCGAATCATTGCTATGTCAGTTCTAATTAGTAGACGAACATTGTAAAAATAGATTGGTATTTTTGTTTGTGTCCATCTGGAAAATGTGTTACTAGTAGTTTTGATTCTTATTAGTGAGAAAGTCCATCAATCTTGATGTAATCTTCGCATTTTCTTTTTGCTCGTGCTCTTCATATTTTGAAAAGTTTATGACGTCATATTCCGTCGAAGTTTTGTTGCCATAGTTACGAAATCGTGAAAGTTTAAGTTTGCCGCGGCTATTTGTGTGAAAATTTTCCCTATTTTCGATTTCAGTTTTTTAGCAATCTGTTGACTTGGTGTTGGTTTTCTTTTAGTCGTCAGCTTAACGTTTTAACATTTCAATCTTACAGATGCACAGAGGACGTCAAAATGTGGTGAGATCGACAGCCATGTACACTCGACTGCGTCTCGTGCGTATTTTTTTTTCTGCCACATTTTGATGTCTCCGATGTCTGGCGCATTTATCAAAGTTCAAAGATAAAAACGTATTATTCCTGTTAGGATTAACAAAAATACAACACATGTACAGCAAATTTTGCCGATTGAACACTTGCACCTTGACCAAGATGGCGAGACTACACTCAGTTGCAAAATTGTTGGGACATCGACAGTTTTTTCCGTTTTTCTTCGAAGCTTCTCCTTTTTTCTATACACACGTTTTCACCAACTTCAAATACCCCTTCCCCCGATAGAATGTTGCATTGGCTTTGTTGTGATATGTTATTCGTCATCGAGAATGTCAGATCGTATTTTGCAAAATGGCAAATCTAATAATCCACAGGATAGTTATTTTTGGGTATTAACTGTATTAAGATCGAACACTTGTTATATTTCCTGACCAATATAGATTGTGCGCGCACATCACTAAAATATCGCACATACAAATTACTGATCATAATATGCCATTTGCAAAATGACGTATTAACTATACAACTTCCAGAATGCTTTGTTGCCATTCTCTAGTTTGCAGCGCAATTAATATAGATTGTTCCGAATTAATCTCCAAAGAGATCAAGAATATGTATATGAAGGAGACTTCGCTGCTCAACCATCACATGGGAAGAAAATATCCTGCAAAAAAAAATTGCCCAACTTCCCCCCCCCCCTCAAATATCTAATGGTCCGTCCCTTAGAATAAAACTAAGAAATTAGACGTACCCTCCCTGTTCATTAATGAATCCTCTTGATCGAGTATAAGTGGCATGAAGATTAAAAAAATAGAGCATGTCATTGTTGACATTGTTTAGTCACTTAAGTGCAATTCTGTTTAAATTGCTCACATTTACTTTTCTCTCTGTGAAATACAGTGTTGGAAAAGTATGAAAACAAATTCATTGCATTGGAGTTTGTGTGTACATTAGTAAAGAGCTTTATCAATATTTATACATTCAATGACTTGCCTACAAACTGATCTATCTATCGTACAATATTGATTGATTGGTTTGTCACCATGATAATTGCGCGGAGCCGTCTTTACACAACACACATTCAAATGTTAACAGCTCCGAGCAGCCCAGATCATCACTACAAGGCATCTGCCTGGCATTTTGATTTATTTGTAGGTTTTGTCATTATACCCGCGAGAGTTTTTCCGATAACTTAAATTTTTTTTACAAAAAATCCCACAAAAACTATCAAAAAAGATTTTTTGGTGTCAGCAAAAAGATGTCAGTCGAATAAAAATCAGCCTTGTACCATCTTTTTCACTTTGGCCAAGTTCTACATACTCTTTGTACGTTTTCACATGCGTATGGCAGCCACGCTGTATCTTTTAAATGTCAAAATAACAGATTCAAGTCGAGGCTTGCCATTCCTCCACCAACAATCATTCGTTCGTTCATTCATTCGTTCGTTTGTTGGTTCTTTCGTTCGTTCGTTCGCTCATTCGTTGGTTCATTCATTCGTTCATTCGTTGGTTCATTTATTAATTCATTCATTTGTTCGATGGCTCATTCATTCGTTCATTCGTTGGTTCATTCGTTCATTCATTCGTATATTCGTTGGTTCATTCGTTCGTTTGTTTATCGCTTCATTCATTCATTCATTCATTCATTCATTCATTCATTCGTTTGTTCGTTGGTGTATTCATTCGTTCGTTCGTTCGTTAGTTCATTCATTCATTCATTCATTCGTTCGTTCGATGGTACATTCATTCATTCATTCGTTCGTTGGTGCATTCATCAATTCGTTCGTTCCTTCGTTGATTCAATCATTCATTCATTCATCCATTCATTTATGTTCGTCGGCAATTTTCAGTGATACTTGAACTGATGTACTTTAAGAGGGGCGTGGCTAAGAAACTTCCACATCTACGGAGAACAAATACGAAGAAAAAAATTAACAAGTTCAATAGCGATATCTGTTTAACACAACTGAAGAGTGCTTTGATTCTTGGATTCTCGTAATTTCATAAATGCCGACGCAATGGTAACTTGAACAACCCTAAAAGACATTAAAATGGTTCCCTGCGAGTAGAGTATTCTTCCCCCCCGAGAAAGAGAGAGAGAGAGAGAGAGAGAGAGAGAGAGAGAGAGAGAGAGAGAGAGAGAGAGAGAGAGAGAGAGAGAGAGAGAGAGATAAAGGGGGAAGGTAAAATAAGACTCTGCTCGCAGGGTACTAAAGTTGGCGTCGGCCTAATAGATAGCCAACTTGATGGTCTTTACCCCTAGTAGATACGAAAAGACATCCCTCAGTGCTCAGGCTTAAACCCCGAATCTAGCCTCAAATATATACGAGTGCATATAAAACAATACTAATATTAATTGCGATTTAAAATGGTTGTAAAATATGAGATAAATTAGACACCGTATAGTGATGATGGCGATACTGACGTTTCGGACGTTTCGGACGTTACTCCTTCGTCGGAGTACGAAGTTCGTCGGAATAACCATCACTCTGACGAAGGACAAACGTCCGAAACTTAGTATCTCCATTGTCACAATACGATGTCTAATTTTCCTTATATTTTACAAATATTTCTCTAGAAACACCGACGCAGTCCAATCTAGAATCTTACTAGTTTTTATCTCTGCGATTTACAATGTTTTATTTCAAGAATGTAGAAACATATTACATAAGTTTTTATTCCTCTGTTATAGTCTTAAGACAAACAATACACCAGATCCCACACGAGTTGATTGCTCTCCTGGATAACTGACTATAAGCTCGTCGTTGATAGGGTGCGTCTGCTTGATTGACAGGTTTTGATTGACAGCCAGGTTGTGGGAAATGGATTTCAATACCAACAGTACATTGTTTAGTCGGACTAATTGATTTCTTCTTTGCCAGCTGTTGTGTTCTATTCGTAATATCACTTCCCCATATTCCAGGTAGTAATCTAGCTAGTTCTAACTGTACACTAACTATCTTGTCGCAATCAACTGATTTGTATATAAAATACTCTGTAATTATCTGTGTTGTCATGTCTTTATTTGTTATGACTCGTGTTGTTACTTCTTTAGAGTACCCTTTATTTTCAAGATCAGCTCGAGCCAACATGGTCTTGATTTCTGGTGTTGTGAGCTTTATGTTTCGATTGAAGATTCGATATTCGTCTCTTTCATGCGCAGCCTGAATTAGAACTGAAATGAACAAAAGGGTCAGTTACACACGTGATTAAGATTCGAAAACTATGGATGATCAGCTGAAAGAAAGGTTTGTAAGCTCCAAGTAATTCGTATCAAAAAGTACAGAAATATTCGAAAAGTATATGTGATAAAAGATTCGGAAAAAAGAAGATTGAAAAAAAAGACGATTTCGTACATGTTAACCAATCAGATTTTCTTTGAAAGAACCGCCACCTCATATATTTAAATACATATTTATTAGAGAGATTAAAAGCTGATATCAATCTGAGTATTAATGCTTAAGTGGCGATCAAGTGCTCCATTTCAAACGATCAAACGTTCCATTTGCAATATTACGTTCGTATCTTTCACAGTGCTGTATAAACTAACAATTGTCTACAACTTACTAGATCATGTTTTCCAAAATTTGTATTAGTTTTATAACTTGTAATCTGTAGTTAATTGTTTAAATCAGCAATGTAATCCAGTTGGAATGCAAATTGTTAGATCGTTAAAGACAACAATTAAATCTACCGGCTCTGAAGTATATATTTTTTTAAATGAAAGGTCGTGAAAAATGTTGAATGTAGGTAGTATCAGGTAAAGAACTGAACGAGACCTTGATGTGCATATACATACATATATATGGTATAAAGAGTCTTACCTAGAAATAGAGATAACAGAAGTACTCCATACTTCGAGTCAGCCATCACTTTAAGCTACGCGACGTCCACTCAGAAAATGTGACTTGTTGCAATACTCAAAAAGGGTTTTTATTGACCTGAATACGTCATTTAATTAGCGTCATATCTCTGTTATATGTAAACGTATTGTTTGATCGAGGAAACTAATAAGAACGATCCATTATGACTGACTTCCTTAGCGTATCTTACTTGATAACTCTACACCTTTCTTTTCCTATCACTAAGATAACCATTTTTGAATTTACCAAGTTATATGACCCACGGATTCGATATTTTGTGTAGATATGTATGGAGATATATAGCGTGTATACTACTGATGATATCATGATCAGGTTTTATTAGTTACTGCAAACATCACCGCATCAGTCCGCGTTGTTATAGCGTTGCTCACATTACGCCAAACACCCAGCACAATGCTAGATGTATATATTGAAGGCCACATATTTGTTGCTCATTATTTCTTGCTGCCTTTGATAAGTGTATTCAGTATTTAGTAAACATTGCCACTTTTCCTGGATGTTTGTTGGTGTTTACGCCAGGCTTCGCCGGAGACAAATGCCAAGCGACCCAACACTCGGTGATTGTGCACATCAAAATATCAGTATTCTAAAATTTCATATTTAGAGTGTATATATCCATATTTAAAGTATATATATCCATATTTAGAGTATACATATCCTGGGTTTAAATAGTTTTGCATTATATCGCTGATTGATGTGTCCGTGTCTCTTTGCGAAGTACCGTCCTATACTTCAAAGCTCTTTTTTACGAATATTTACCGTAAAAACATCCATAAACGCTTCTTTTTATTTAGCTTTTTTTATTTTCCTAACTTTCAACTGCTTCGAATCCTCTAAACTGAAAAGTAGGACTGAACTAAAATGCACTGAGTTATCAAAAATGAAAATGTATGTGTGCTAGCTGTAGAACTACAAATCTAAGTTTTCAAACTTCTTCCTACATTAGTTAAGAGCTTTGTTAATGTTTACAGAGTCTTTAACATTTGTACCAAATAATTGATCAATCCTACAATATTTAATCACACCGTTTTGATGGCTTTGTCGCCATGACAATTTTACGCGTGGAGCCACCTTAATAAACAAACATTCAAATACTACCACATATGACACACCAGACCAACCTCAAAATCATCACTACGTTAGTAATTTCGAAAATCATCTGCCCAACTGCTTTTGGAGGTAGTTTTTTCACTTAGCCCTAGTAAAACTAACTGAGCTATGTCAATTTTTTTAAATATAGTAAGACAGTGCATTGTAAAAATAAATGATTTATATAGCATAACAGGATCTTGTGGAGTGAATTTAACATAATATCTTGTCTTGGTAATTAAGGTTTCGTGCTAAAATAAAATTGATTTGCCTCATAAAACACCATCTTGAAATATTTGATCTTTTTGCTCGGAGTGTTTATTGCATATGAATAATATATAAAGCAATTTGAAGTTTTTCTGAGGATATGGACACACGCATACATCTGTAAGGCTGACCAATTTTATTGGTGGAACTCAAAAGGACTTGATAACTAAATTAAAACTTTTATTGCATGGATCAAACCTTCAAATATTGCGCATCAAAAATTAATGTCTGTAATCACAAATTCGCCATCTTGCTGAAAAACGTAATTTTTTTTTTTAAATCGAACATTCGAATCTTTATGATTATATATTCGAATACTCAAAGATGAGTTTAACCATATTGCAAATAAAAGAATGAAAGACAAAACGCACGCGTGTTTCAGCCCAGCCTTGGTGGGTCGACTAGTCATTTCCTTTGATGGTATTACAATGCTCTTAACTATATCACAATGTCAATATTGGGGATCTCCGCCGGCACGCCGCTATTCCGGCCTCTAGAGTGAAACCAACGACAAAATATTACCTTTGTTTGCTTATAACCCAACAAGGTTAAAGCTAAAATCACTTTAAAAGGTCAGTTATTTATTTCAGTTTATTATGTAGAGCGAGAATCAAATTGGCACTGTTAACTTAAACTTTCCCATGTCTAATAATTGATTAATTAAATAAACATAGATCATGTCAAATCAGTTAAACAAAAAAATGTTTTTATTTCATCAACATCTTTTAGGATATGCTATCGCGTAGAGAAAAAAAAATGAAAGTTGAGAATTGATATACTACTATAGCACTAGAAATATAGTTCATTTCAATAAACTGAAAATAAATGGAAAATAAACCACGACCGAAAGGAAGTGTTGACAAAAGATTCTAATTCTTTATGTAAACTAGTAAATAAAGACTTGGTAACAAGAGTTTTAAAGAAAATGACAAAACTCTTGTTTAAAATGAGGTATTTATGTTTGAGTCTACTATATTTACTTACTTGAAATGTTATGACAGAAACACTTCTCTATTATCTGCTTTTAGAGTTGTTTGACCATGAATTAAGAAATATGAATTTTCACTTTTTTTTCTCATCTCTTTGTTCTTTATTTATTTGGAAACCCAACATCACATGTTTTCACAATCGATATGTTCGTTTGATATTTGCAGAAATAGAAATGCTGTGTTATTATTTTTTCCTTGCTGTTCCTTACTTTAATAATCCAACATCTGTACTTATTTAATAACTGTCGGCTTTGATTATAAATATTTGCAATTCAATTAAACTTGTACACAATGTCAAATAAACGTAAAGTTTAAAGTGCTGTAAAGTGAGAGACAGGTTTTCAAAAGCGCGGTCTTTATATTATTGAGCGCTGACACCAAAATCTCAGCCCAAAGCCAATTTTGATGAAAAGGATATTACCAAGATAATGTTCATATATAGCAAAATTAATCAATGGAATGTCCATTTGATTTACTGTGGCTTCGAGGAACCGTAACCACAATTCCGGATATTTTTGAAAAAGTGGATTTTTTTCTCCGCATTTTCTGTAACACAAAAGATGTTTCGGTCGCCAAAAAAGGTGTTCCAATATAAAAAATCAGATATTTGATTGTAAAAGAACGGCAGTTTATCGTATTCGTAAACGTCAGCCAAACACAGAAGTTTTCGAAAGTGGATATCCGAATTCTCTCTACGAATACCAGTTTTTTTTTTTTAGAATTTGTAGCTTTTCTGCTATCTACATTGTTGACTGTGAATGGAGAGATGGTAAAGCGTTACGTGTGTTTGAAGTTATTTAGCACGGATATATTAATGGAAAATATGAAAAATTTAATTATTACCATCTTGTTTGAAGCCTGGGTTGTTTTGTCCTTTTAATCAATCATGGCTGCAATTAATCTAAATACATTTTGAGTGTGCTACCTTGTCAAAGTGAAACTTTCGGGACATACCATTTCGGCCCTGTTGCCTGTTGAGTCGTCATCATTTACGTTTGTAATCACAGGAATTTCTTCATTTCAATCTATAAATACCGATCCTTGTATGACCTTTTAAAATTGCACGTGTATTCTTAACCACAACAAGCTCCCTTGAAGGTCAAAACAGATCAAATCACTTTTGTACATGGTGAAATCACGGTTTTAATTGTAATCGGAGGGGAAAAGCTGTAGAAAAAAAAAACTGGACAAGAAAAAACAAACAATCATATCAAACTTTTGTTGACGATTTTGGGCTTCCTGTGGTGAAATACACAGGGGAGGTGTTTTAGGTTTAACAGTCTCTTTTCGCCAGAAATCAAAATGTCAGACTTGTTGTGTATGTTTTCACTCACAAAATTGAAAAATTTGAAGAATTTTTCGAGAAAAATTGCTTTTTTTCGCATTGCTAAATTACTCCAATGCCCAAATATGGCTGGTACAATCCTTATAAGGGAATATGTAAGGCTTGATAGAAAACGACAACATTCTTAAGGGAAAAGCTTGATATGCAACTAGCTTACAAACGGACGTGCCAACAACATAGAGTTCAGCTAACAAATAAACAAACCTACAGATAAACAAACAAATATCGAATAATAAACAAATAAACAAGCCAGTTACCAATACTGAATGAAACATGTCACAAACGTATTAGATATTTTTCTTACACCAAGCACGTAGATCCGATGTAAATTGTGATCGGACCAGAGATCAGTGAAATAGACCGCTAACATCATATACCGGCATTGCGCGAACCATCTGTCAGCACAGGTCAATCACATGTCAATGACCATGACAGCAGAAAGCCAGTTTTCAATAAAGGTATACTGCTGACTATTGAGCACCGGCATTGCAGTTAATTACCATAATCTGTGATAACGGTGAACTGCTGACTTATAACGCCATTGCGCAATATAAACTGGTGACTTTTGTCAATTACCATGGCAACCTTAATCCGGTTTAACCTGTCTTGTGGCAGTAGTGATATTTATGGCACTTATCAGTCGCAGTCGTAATGTGATAGTGATGATAACAGTTCTAGTTGATGTGGTGTTTGGTACGACGATGGTTGTGGTCAGTGCGCAGTGCAATGTTGTATATTCGTCCTTTGTTACTTCTACTAATCTATCTTTTACCGGTAAGTTGATACAATACATCGCTACCGCTTATATCAGTGTATCGCCAAATATGTCTAGATTAGAGGTGATAGCGTTAAAGCTAATGCTTGTTAAGGTATCACAAACGACGAGTGTGGGTTTTTATTATCCTGTCCCAGTCACGTGACAAAGCGCATTTGACTGAAATTTCATCAAATAATTTGATGTATTATATCATATTTGCACTAACTATGTATGTGAAGTCAGTCTTGTTTTGTGATACCTGAGAGTCTCAAAACCCTGTCTTTATATTCCTTCATTTTATGCAATTTGTGCCAACACTGTTTAGTGAATAGTGTAATCACCACTGCCATTAAATCTTACTTGTGCAACAAAATTGCTTATTTGCTTTAGTTTCATAAATTTGAGCTTTATTAATCGTGCAATTGTTTGTCTTTTTGTGGGTCAAACTATGTGATTATTCAACTTGTATGTGCAGGACATCTTACAGGGAAGGCACTCCAATTAACAACCATGAACACTTTGTGCATTTTTGTTATTATACTTATTTTAACTTGCGTACTTTGAGTCGATTAGAAATAAGTTTTATTTTGACTATTCTGTGGATTGAAGTAAAACGTTTTCAGAGGGGTTGAAGATATAGAAACCTAGGAAAAAGGAAACTTCAATAAAGTCAAGTGTTCACGGGTTCGAGTGTCCTCGCTGTCAAACGCACCAATCGAGATTCAGTCCGTCAGACAGTCGGCCAAATCTGTTAAGTAACTTCGAGCTTCAGACGATATCTACAGTGCTGTAATGTTCAGACTGTACTAATTATTTTCTCAACAACACGATGTTTGAATTTAATTTGTGTTTCCTGAAAACAAGTGCGCTGTATTATTCGACATAACATTTGATAGTTGCAGCATAATGTCCAGACTTTCCTGTCTGAAAGGTTCTCTTCTTGTTTGTTCGCCGTTAGTTTTTGTTCGTTCATTCGCTTGTATATATGCTCGTTTTTTGTATGTATGTTTGTTTATTTTAAACGTTTGTTTATTTCAGTTAAATTTGTTTGTTTGTTGGTCGCTTTTTGTATGTATGTGTATTTGTTTATTTTATACTTTTGTTTATTTTAGTTAAATTTGTTTGTTTGTTGGTCTTGTTACGTTGCATTTCGATAGGCATCCCTCTTCCCCAGTATGGCAAAATCATGGTCTCTAAATCTCAAGGGCATTTTCTCTTTCTAAGCTTCAGTTACTGCTAACCTTTACATTGACAAGACCTCACATTAACTCTGTTTCCATATTTCATCTTAACCTCACAGTCTGCGAGACTAATCAGGAAATGCCAACAAAACCGCTGACCTTACGGGCATCGTTAACATAACATTAGTGAGCGACGGGGTGTGTAGATCACCAGACTGTGTACACTCGGCGTTTCTCTCGAATCACCGACACGAGTCTGTACATAGTCTAGCGGACTACAGGAGTTAGACTCGACTGCAATGTTTACAAGAAAAACAGATGACGACGTCGCCTGTTTTGCTTGCCTAACTAAAACCTTTTCTCCTTCATGGACAAGAGTAGCACGATAAAGTAGTATCTTCGGGAACAGTAAAATATCTCGCCCGGGGGGGGGGGGGGGGGGGACACCGAGGGTAAACGATCGGGGTTGCTCGTCGTATCTTTTAGGGGTAAGAATGGGCGATTTGGTCTCTTTTAGGGTTTAAAAATATGAAATTTGCCCAATTCTCACTATTTGGTATCTTTTAGGGGTTGAAAGGCACTGAAACTCATGACTTTGGTATCTTTTTAGAGATGAAAACTTTGTGAAACCACGCCCTTTTGAAAAACGTCCACTATCTTTTAGGGGTATTTTTGAAAAATTCCGACGAACATCTACAATCGTTTATCCCCGGAGTATCCCCTCCCCCGGGATATCTCGCAATCTAATTGCGCGATCGTGCCTAACATACTAGTATTCTATTATAGTGTTTCTAACAAAATACGATAAAATTTTGGATACAATTTCGTAGAGCACTCGGCTATGTCTTCGTGCTGTATTTGATATATTCTCCATCTTTCATTTGCGTGTATATATGGATCATGCAAACATGCAAGATTGCAAAAATATGTCCGTGAAAAGTTACTAGAGTTATTCTCAAATCCCCGAGAAACGTTACACTTTACTACACCTTCTTGTACACTTTATTTATGACACTTTGTTTCGTAGGTTTTATAAAACCACTCTAGATTTTGTGGTTATTTCACGGATTTGCTATTTGCATTCTACATGCCATAGCTCGATGCGAAACATAGCTTTTAATATGCTAGTGTACTTTGCTTGATCATATCATTTTTTTTCTTTGAAAGTTCATGCTGCACCTAGTCCATACTTAAGGCGATTGGCCATATGGGAGACGGCGACACGTTGCTGCAAAATACACATTAGTGTTTATAACAGATGTGAATTTTGATTGCACGCCAACCACCAGATGTTGTTTGGCGATATTCCCAGATTTCACTTTGGAATCATATTTATTTGGGACGTTATGAGCAATTCCTTAGCAAATTTGCGTTGTGCCATTTTTTCCCTCTGTGTGCTAACCACATGCAACAACTTGGTCTGGTAAACTTATGACACATATTGATGTATTCTTGCTTTTACCGGCTTGTTGGCGACGTTGTTACAAGTAATACATACAATGTGATCTGTATCTTCAAGCAAATAAAGCCTAGCAACGATCTAATCTGTATCTGAATAGATAACTAGAGCCACTGGGTGGCTGAACCGTGCCGGTATTAGTTTCTTCGCGCATGCAAGTATGCGTCATGTAGATGCACAGGTCCCCAAAGCTGTAAAATTTTAAAATGAATTTTGGTTTCTCCTTATATAAATTTAATATACGTAGAAACAAAAAATTAAGAAATCACTTAAAACAGCTTAGACTGTCTTTAGTTAAAAACTTTGCAGAAATAAAGTAAGTTTTAATAAACAAGATGGGCTAAAAATATTTTATTAATTTTTATTTTGAATTTTTTACAACTTTGGGGACTTGTTGTAAATGAGGCTGCAGAGTTAAAAAAACTAAAAGTGATCTCAGGGTATTATAAAACGACTTTAAAATGCACAAGAAACAAAGACATGTATGTAAATTTAAAAGATTTTTTTATGATTTTATTAAAGAAATGAACTGCGTGCTCTCCATGGGCTTCCTGTTCACCACGTGACCTAAGTGCCGAAAGGACATGGGCTTCCTGTGGACCACGTGCGAAAGGCAAAAACTCTGCAATATACATACATACACACATACCCCCAAGACCGAAACCTAGACCGTGCGCGGCTTCGCCGCCGGCACGGTAAAAATAAATAAATATAAAGATACGTTATTATTAGGAAGGGGGAGTGGGTGAGTTGTATGATGTACAAATGTGTTGACTAGTGTAAACTCGGGTGCCCTACGAGGTTAGTACAAAGGACATCTGAATTAATTTGATGATATTTGTTGCAGGGATGTCATCTATCAGGCAAGCTCTCGATACAACTGCTGAACTATAAGAATGCAGGCTCAGAGAATTATGACGGTGGTTGCTGTGACAGCTATTTGCTTTGTCTGGATTCGTGTGACAACATGTTCAAGCTGTGCTTAGCAACTACTACAGCGACTGATTTATGTTCATTGTATAAAGGCGTAACCACAGCAACCAGTAGTGATTCATTTTCATTTTCGGCGTCGCTTGGCAACGGAATAAAGAACCCCTTTATTTATTCATTCACTCGATGGCAGGTCAGTGATTCAGTCTAATATTATTCATTCAAAATTGGGATTCCTGTGGTTTTGGTCAGAAATCACAACTAATCAGGCTTCCTTTTCGCCCTTCAAAATTGCGCTACAGGAGAAAATTGTTATTCATGAATGGCCTGAATTTCAGATATGTAATTTTTATTCAGCACATTTTCGGCATTACATTGGGTGAATCAACTTGGAAAGGCATGGAAAGGTCTGGGTTCTATAGTAGTAGAATCGGGTTAACTTATAATACTTTAAAGTACATTGCTGCTCATTAACTAATTACCAAATTACCAAAATTCTTGTACGCTCAGACATGCATTTGCTGTTTTCAGTCTTTAAAGTTTTCTATAGAGGTCTGGGACAAAGACAATTTGTCAGCTGATGAACTTGTAGATAAATATTCACTGATAATATCCAACACGCCCAATTCGCACTTGAATACAAATACAGCCTACACACAGACTATGAAAGGACGACGATCAACTACTAATATCAAGATAAAGGTATCAAAATGATTATAACTGGCCGACAAAACGACCTGCTGACATACCATTCGCTTTATTGTCATCATTGTCATCGTCATCATTATCATGAAAAAATGTACAGGACAACCAGTCAACGCTGTGTTTCCTCCTTAACACAGTATTAAAAAAAGATTTAAAATATCATGACTATTATCAATGTCATCGTCATCATTAACATGAAAAAATGTACAAGACAACCAGTCAACGCTGTGTTTCCTCCTAAATACAGTATTAAAAAAATAAAAAGGAAAATCATGATTATCATCAATGTCATCGCTATCATAACCACCATCAATCCATCGTCATTTAGTTGTTCCTGTATCACTAACAAATAATTCAAATAACTCATAACAGCGTACATTAACCACGTGATTATTATTAACTAATCAGGTTTATTGCGATGACTACTACCTCCTCCCTGACTGTTCAACCTACTGCAAGTCACGTGACGACGACTCTGGTCACTATACATGTAACTATAGCAACGGAACCAAGGTTTGCCTTGAGAACTGGTACGGCAAAGACTGTCTGACCTACTGCAAATCTCGAGATGATGACGAAGGACACTACGTCTGCGATCCACTTGGAAGGCGGGTGTGCTTAGCAGGATGGACTGGCTCAAACTGTACTCACGGTAAGACTGGTAACAAGTCCATTTTCTTAATTTCATGCTGAGCATACTTTTTCTTGTGTCTGACCCTTAAGTCAGATAGTACCTTTGTTGTAAGGACCTGGTCTGACGAGGTTGCAATTGAACGCACATCAAGCATAATATTTTGTGTGAAAATGCATTTACATCGACTTATTGCGTAAGTGGAACTTGTTTTGAATGGAACAATATGCGAGTATTCAAACGAAATTACAAGTTTGAACTTTCCTAGCGGTATGTGTTGGGGATCACTATTTTCCTCCCTCCCATGAATGCAGGCTAGATCTTCCGGTAACGTGCAATGTGAGCATTTGCATCGTTGTACGCCTCCTCACAAAACATTTGTTTGCAAAAGTTAGCTTTTGATTTATAAGTTATTAATATAATTGTTATATATTTTATATGATATATTTTAATTTACTCTTATATGTATATTGTAAATTGTACATAATTTTTAGAATTTTTGACTTTGTGTTTGTAAGCACTTTGACCAATTAACATAGATAAGTTATTACGCGCGCTATGATTGGTTCTTTTTTATGAACCATTTCACGATGGTGCACGCTCGCGCACGCTGTCGTCAATTTTATTTTCAAATAAAAATTTTCGATCTTACGCGCGCTCTGATTGGATATGACAGTGCGCGCGCTGTCAACGCATTGTTTTTCCGTAAAAAAAAGCAATGTAATTCTAGCTACCCTCTTTAAATAAAGTGCATTATTATTATATTATTACTATAACCTTTTTTTTCTAGCGCGCTTACAACGGAAAAACATTGCGTTGACAGCTAGCGCGCACTGTCATATCACCCAATCAGAGCGCGCGTAAGATCGAAAATTTTTGTTTGAAAATAAAATTGACGACAGCGTGCGTGAGCGTGCACCATCGTGAAATGGTTCATAAAGAAGAACCAATCATAGCGCGCGTAATAACTTATAACAAGTAATCTCGTATAAATTGTATGGTATAACTAGCAATCTCTTATAAATTGTATGGTATAACAAGTAATCTCGTATAAATTGTATGGTATATTTAACAAGTAATCTCTTATAAATTGTATGGTATAACTAGCCATGCTTTTGTGACATCTAAAATTGATTACTGCAATAGTTTATTGTATGGTCTTCCAGAGAAATACCTTGGAAAGCTGCAACGAATCCAGAATTCTGCTGCTCGTATAGTTACAAAAACTACGAAGTCCGAGCACATCACCCCTGTTCTACGCAATCTTCACTGGCTGCCAGTGTCTAAGCGTATCATTTTCAAACTTATGCTAATAACCTTCAAATCTGTCAACCTAATGGCTCCCAAGTATCTGACAGATCTTCTTCAAGCATATAGACCAGGTCGATCACTTCGCTCATCAGCTGATCATTTACGCTTGAAAGAACGAAGGTTTAGAACTGACAGCTATGGTGGCAGGGCTTTTAGTGTATGTGCTCCAGGATTATGGAATCGGATACCACTTGAAGTACGTGAATCGCCATCGTTAGATGTCTTCAAGTCGCGGCTTAAGACCTATCTCTTTGAAAACTTAATTTAATTATCTTTACCATTGTTATTATTATATATTTTTAGTGAATAGATCATTTATTATAGTTTTGTAAATTAACATTTGATAAATTGTAAAGCGCATCGAGAAATATTGGGATGCGCTTAACAAGAAATAAATTATTATTATTATTATTATTATTATAAATTGTAATCTCTTATAAATTGTATGGTATAACAAGTAATCTCTTATAAATTGTATGGTATAACAAGTAATCTCTTATAAATTGTATGGTATAACAAGTAATGTAGTCTGTAATTATTGTGAGTCTGTCTGCTTATGTGCTTTGTTTGTATTTCTTGCAGAAAATATCAGCAGTAGCTCTGTCGTAACGCACAATATCAGCCCTTCTCCCATTATCACGCCATCTACTCGTTCAGTATTAATCACGACTGGTATTTCCAGTGCTTCGACTAGAACAACAGCTTCGGACAAAGTTTCGACTGTAACAGGAACTTTCGACAGTGTTTCCACTGGAAAAGCAACTCTCGACAATGTTTCGACTGGAACAGCAACTCTCGACAATGTTTCGACTGGAACAGCATCTCTCGATAATGTTTCGACTGGAACAGCACCTTCCGACTATATTCCGATGATCTGGACTACTACCGCTCACAGAGGCTCTATATGGAGTACTTATGGTACCTCTTTTGTGTCCAGAAGCTCCCTACAAAATCATATAGTTTCTACCACGTCTGGCACAGGTCCAACGGTTCCTACTAGTATCCATACAAATCCAATATATTCTACCAAGTTTGACACGAGTCCAATAGTACCGAGCACGAGCTTTGACAATGTTCTAACAGCATCTACAAGCTTCCTACAAAATCAGATAGTTTCTACCACATCTGACACAGGTCCAACAGTTTCTACTAGTATCCATACAAATCCAATATATTCTACCAAGTTTGACACGAGTCCAATAGTACCTAGTACGAGCTTTGACAATGTTCCCACGGCATCTGCAAGCTCTATCAATAACTGTGTAGTACCTACAGACTCCAACAGTGGCACAATGATGCCAACCGCTTCCTCCATCGTGCTTGCTATAACAACCACTGTCGTTTTGTCCTCGTCTGGGTTACAAACGACAAACGAAATCTTCAAATCCTCCCGACAAAATAGACCATGTCTTACTTCATTGTCAAGAACACCAACATTAGTGACTCCTTTAGGTAACGACGTGTCTACATCAGCAGTTTCTATGGTAACGAGTACTACACTAAACGTGAAGACCAATTTGACAGGAGTAACCATGGTAACCAGTAGCATAGCGTCGGTGATCTCGGGCTCAACAACTGCCTGTCCTCCATCCCCACAGTACTCTTCGTCCGTTTTACTGAAAATTGGCTCCTGTAAGCATGAGGTTAGTAGAGAGATTTAGCAAATTGTCCATCGCGCAGAATACAGGGACACATACGGGACTTTTCAATTGTTCTGACGCCAGATTCAAAACGCCGACAGCGTACTTAATGAGCCGTTAATGAGCCATCTAGTCACATTTACAAAGAAAAGTGCTTAAAATGGTCAGACCTTGCTATGTAAAACCTGGTTTACACTGTTTTCGACAAATAACTAAAAAAATGAACATGGTGCAAATTAAAGATGAGATATTTATCTATCGTTTGCACCCTGTAAGTTGGGAAAATTTGTTTTTAAACATTTCTCTTTTTCATCTTCAAAAAAGGGCAATTTCAGTGCTAATTTGTATGTAAACCAATATTCACATATATTCAACACAGTTTTTTTTGAAAATACACAAAGAAACAAAAAAATGAACATGGTGCATTCAAAAGATCTTGTTTTGGTGAACATTTTCCACATTTTTTGGTATTATTTTGACGTTTAGAAAGTTTCTCTTTTTTAATCTGAATATTTAAGCTAGTTATTTTCATAACTTGCTACGGTCGATGTTTCTTTGTAGTTACCGTACAGATTATTTAGTTAATTGGCCTTTTGTTTGTTTGGATTAGCACCCAACTTGTGATATTTTCTTTTGTGTTTTGACACAAAGGCGGAATTAGTGAAACACCGCAATCCTGAACTCGTTCCAAATCAATTCATTTTCGTTTATACGTCAAGTAAGCTACATCTATCTTATCATTCTAAAAACTGCTGTACGTCGGTTTCTAGTGATAATTTTGTTTTCTTCAGCGATTTGCGTAATTAACTCAACGTATTGATAGTGAAGATCAAGATTAATTAATCTGAGTTTATAATTACTTCTTTCGGAAAGCTGAAATCGAAAGTTGGTTTGAAGCTGCAAAGTCACAAGAAATGAATTTCAAACAACTCATTCGAATTTGAGTTGTCAGCTATTGTTTTTGAGTTTGTTGGCTATTCAAAAAAGTCACAAACAAACTACACATTTTAAGGTTTCATTTGATATAAGTTTCATTGAGATTGGAAAAGAAATAAATTAAAAAAAAAAAAAACTAATTCAAGCTTCAGTTGTCGGCGGCTTCACATTTCGAGTTTGTGAAAAATTATGAGGTTTTTTTGCTTTCAAACAAATTTGGTTTATGAACGTAACAAAAAAAGTCACAAGTAAACAAATTTCAAATTTTAAGTTTCCATTTGATATAAGTTGCATTAAGATTGGAAAAGAAATGAACTTTAAACAACTCATTTGAACTCGAGTTGTCGGCTTCATGTTTCGAGTTTGTGAGAATCGTGAGAAGGTAATTTTGAATGTTATTTTGCTTAAATTAAACAAGTCTGGTTTAATAAACGTATCAAAAAAGTCACAAACATAAACAAACTACACAATTTAAAGTTTCATTTGATATAAGTTTGGCCTATCATATGTAAACGCGCCATTTAGCTAGAAAAATTCCTGTAAGAGCGCTCAAACTACTCATATAGCTTTGTGCGCCGTTTGTCATTGAGAATGTCTAATATCAAATTCGAACAAAATTATTTATTATTTCTTTATAGTTGGTGTAGACTTGCGAATTTTTCTTATTGTTGTATCATAACTTTTTGACACGCACGAAAACAATAAGCGGATAACTCAACAATATGTGGATTTTAGTATTGAATTCGGAAACCCTGTGTCCGTAATTGCCTGTAGCTTTGTCGGAAGAAATATTCAAATTAGCAGTGATAAAACAGCTAATCACAACCTTTAATCACACTGATTTATTCATATTTATGCCTAGTGTGAATAATTTAGCACCGTAAGTAAATGTCCCTGAGAACAATAGCATTCTGCGCGATGCTTTTTGGTTTGCGCAGACCTAGAATGCTGAATGCCAGTTGTCGAATGTCGATTATTAGCAGTACCAAAAAATAAATGCACCAAAATATTGCAATGCAATAATATATGTAAGCCTCCGTTGCAGCCGTCCTATGAGGCATTAAGGTATTTTATTAACATTGGTTGCTTACAAATTGCGCAGAAAGAAGCTTGACACATGCAAGCAAATTACGACATACTATAACTCGGAAAGCCCCTGGTACTACAGGCAGCTATGATGCATGGGCACTGTAGCTCACTAATGTTATTTATTCAGCATGGGGTGTAATTTATTCCAGGACATCAATGCTTTATTGGATAAAATCAGTGCGAGTATTAATGACAAACTCTTAGAAAAATGCAACAAAGACAGGATCGCATGTAATATTCCCAAATGTTTCTCATTACAACAAGGGTAGGTGAAGATAAGCTATTGGAAAAATATAGATTTTGGTCAGAATATTCATTAGTTTATTTATTCGTTTATTCATGATTCATCCATCCATCCAATCATTCGTTCATTCATTCATTCATTCATTTTTTTAAAGTTTTATAAAAGATAGACTTTAATCAAATATATAATTCATTCATTCAATTACTCATTTAATCATTCATTTATTACATCATTCATTCATTACTCCATTCATTCATTCATTCATTTATTTATTCATTCATTCATGCAGTTACTTATTCATTCATTCTTTCATCCATCCATCCATTATTTACTGCTGCGTCCATTTATCCCTTTTTCATCACTCGACCATCCATTCATGTATTCATCCATCCATTTTATCATCCATTCGCTGTGTATGTCTCATGAGTACACTTTGTTAGGTTTCAGTTAGTAACGAGAGTATTAAAAGAAGAAGAAACTACGTTTAAACTTAGTTTGAAGGCGAAACTAAAAGGCGAAAGCGAAGGTATGTGATGATTGTAACACTGTTCACGACACACGGACCGTCCGTAGTATTTATCAAACAGACATAAAAAAACCGATTAAAACCCGATAAGACTGACATGAGTCGTTATTATAACCGAGATTGTCAGACTCCAACCCAAGTTTCACGTCTGTGCCAAGACAAAATTTGGAAAGGTAATGTAGGCGCGCAAAGACGCGATTGGGAACGGGTTTGCAAAAACACTATTCTCCCTACTTTAGACTTATACGGTTTCACACACTTTTGTTGCAAAATTTAAATGTATATGTGCATGTGTACATTATGGTATAAAAATTGTTATTGATCCCTACAAATCAAATCAAGTTATATAAAAAATCAACGTGTGTGTAATTCAAAAAACTGTGTACCACAGAAATTTAATGTGAGAAGTGACAAGTTATAAGTTCTTTTAAGGACGTTCCTGGGTATTGCGTGCGCGCTCATTACCGTTCGTCAAATGACTGGTATTTATGTTGTCTTAGTGATTGATAACATACAAGAAAAAGATCACGCAGCCCGGCGTAGACCACCAACCATTGAAACCCATTTGTTTTGCTGTTTTTATAGTATTTGTGCATCCAGAGGTTTTGCTTGAGGTTGTTCGTTCACTTATCGACAATATCGAAGCTGCTTCATCGTGCAGGTTGGTAACAACAACAGCCCTGACGCGCAATACAAGAACACCAACACCACCCGATAACACCAATAACGATGTCTATATTGGTATTGGTGCTACGCTTTTGGTTGTCATGGTGATGATGTCTGTGTTTCTATGGCAACGATTCAAAAGGTAAGAATTATATCAAGCAAACGTGCACATCAAATAAATAGTTAATGTATTGCGTTTTGTTTATTCAGAAAGCGCCATAATTCCCTGAGAGTGCATCCATTAGACGATAGATATTGTATTAAGGAAGCAGATGAGTCTCTCGTCGAGTCTCTCGATGAAACATTCTTACTCGACGATATGAAGGTAAATTATACTTATTCAGCCACGTTTGTTCTTATGAGGTTTGTGGATAGCTAATAAAAAGCAATTGCCTTACTTTCACTATGACGTCACATCACCAAAACAATTCACCGAAAATTGGTTCTAAAACCTTTATTAACCTTGGAACAAAGTGGAATAGCATCGAAACGTCCTGAATATTACTTAGCGCATAATACCACATATTGTACATCTGAAAACCAGCCATTGTGTTTAAAGTGTTTCGCTAGGAGCAAATGTTGTCGAATTTTTTATTGGATTTGGCGATTATATCACTAACTAAACAAGCAGTGACGTCATAGTGAATTACGGTAACTTTCCTATTAGATTAGTCTATGACGTACAATTGTTGTGTGTTGCGGATACAATTGCCAAATTCAATAGGAAAATTGAGTTTGGCCATAAATCTTGGTAGAAGTATCAAACATTTGGGGTTTACACAAATCGTAGGAAAACTGCTGTAATGCGTGTGTGCAAATTTATTCTGCGTCATACTTGTAATCAGAATTCAATTTGAATTTCTCCTGATATCTGTTGTAGGGTCAATCCTGGCTAAAACTAGAAGATAAAAATAGCAACCAAGTTCAAGCATATAAAGACAATCTGTAAATATTTATTATTATTTGTACATAAATATAAAAAATAACAATCATTTATATCTACACATTTACAAACAGACAGAGGCGTATTTTTCATTGCTCTTACGTTATTTTTAGGTTCAATTATTATATCAATTACTAACATTGGCATAATTTAGTGTAGAGCTGATAGAGATTCAGTGTAGTGACTGAGATCTTCATTCGTGGTGAGGGGAGGGGAGGGGGAGTGGTATTTTAAGGTTAATTTCAGTGCATTTTTTTATCGTAATAGTGCCATCAGTAGAGCAAATCTCTAAAACTGCAAAACATCTTGGCTGTTTTAGGAGTTCATCATTGTGATTATTTTCACTTCGACTTCGGAAATAATACACATATCACATAGGTCATTGCCTCTAGCACTTTGTGTCAATACGAATTAAAACACTTTTTATATATTTTCTGCTTAAAATTCACAGAATTAAATTTCATGAAAATATGAGGAATCGTGACATTCTATATATACTTATTTCGAAAAGGCGTCGGGAAAAAAAGAAAATAAAGTAAGATCGGAAGAAATTGTGGCCAAAAGTGGCAGAATTCATTATGTGAATATATTTCCGCAGTTATTGTACAAACCCTAACCACCTGTCATGCACATGGACTTTCTATGAAGTCATATCGCTGCTTATTTCTTAATGTTGTAAAAAATCCATGATTTCTTTCGCGATCAGTTGTTCATCGTCTATTTTCTTTTGTCTATATATTATTACAAATAACTCGTTTGTCACGTTTTTTAGTGATAATTCAAAAGTTGAATTCCCGTTAAACCATGATTTCTTTTCTCGGTTTATCCATCCTTCTTTTATAAATAACCATTCATTGGTGGAATTTTTCAACATTTACCAATTTCAAGGTTGGTAATTTATTTAATGTGAAGGATCTTGTCCCTAAAGGCCCTAAAGTGTTGCACTCTCTCGTGGGTTACAAATTTGTTTGCGCAAATTGTTTGGCTAGCTTGTTACGTTGGATAAACTTCTCGCCACTTCAACTCACAAATGAGCATCTCTTGATAGAAGGACAAAATGTCTCACATCTGAAAATAATACTAGATCAAAATACCAACTCGACCTTAAGGAAGCAATGCACATCACATGGTTAAAGCCGATACTAAATCATCTTCAAATTTATAACTTTAAGAATGTTATACCATTTGAATAAGAATACAAATATGCATGTACCAAAACGACGACAAAAAGAGTTAAGATTTAAAAATAGTACAATGCTAAATGACATTTCATAAAATCAACTTTCAAACCTCATACCGTACATGATACATAAAATCACACCAGTGTACGGCATGTCTAGAGCTAATTTGGTAAACTTTTAATAAACCCAACTCCTTTTAATGAAATAAAACCTGACAGACAGATTGGATTAAAGCACTTCGATGCATCCTTTAAACTTGATATAGCGAACATACATAACTAATTCAAATAAATGAAATCTGGCCAATTGTAGTAAGGCATTTCTACCCGGTGTGCTTTAAACTTGATATCGCAAACTAATATAGTCACTAAACAAATGAAATCATATCTGATAGACTGGATTATATAAAGCCTTTCAATGTATTCTCTAAATTTGATACAGCAAACTATGACAAAAACCTAAATGATTGTAATTATAACTGCTGACAGATTGGAACAAAGCTTTTCAAAAATGTTTGTCATTTTGCTTTGCGTTTAGTCAAATCTGACAGCTTTTTTCTGAATGCATGAAACGAAAACCAATTATAGATAAGAGCAAATATTTCATTGCTGACGTCATCTCCTCTATATTACTTATTTTACTGATTTCCCTGTTTACCCAAAGTAAACTATCGTTTATTAAGCCAGCACACAAATATACAGCTTGCTACTGTTTGAGGAAGACATTTCGATCGAAGAAAACCATGAGGTGATGAAAAAGGTTGCATGTCTGCAGGGAATTTGAAGGCGATTAACTTATTGTAAAGAACAGCATAGTTTTTCGTTGATTTACGAATCGTAATTGATTACTTTCACGTAAGTGCAAAATGTAAGCGATTTAAGCAACTGTTTGCGGTGTAAGATATGGATGAAGTCCCAGAAATGAGTATTTTCGCTTTGGTATTTCTTGTTGTCTTATTAATGTTCATCAACACGACAGCATTCGTTGGAAACTTTCTCGTCTGCTTGGCAAGTTTTCGTAACTCTCGTCTACGGACTACAACCAATCTTTACGTAATTGCCTTAGCTATATCTGACATACTAGCTGCATGTTTGACCATGCCGTTAACTTTAGCGTCGATTATCAAACAGCGCTGGATCTTTGGTGCTACCATGTGTAACATCCAAGGCTTCTTCGTGCATTTTCTCATATATGCCTCGATGCATACTATGGCTTTAACTGCTATCAATAGATATTATCGTATTGTCAAACCGAAACTTTACCAACGATATTTTGGTGGTAATCGCGCTGGGTTGTTGTTGATGTTTGTCTGGATCTTAGTAGCCATAGTGGTAGGCTCTCCACCGATGTTCGGCTGGGCCAAGTTTGATTTTCGTCCAGGGTCGTCCCTCTATATGTGCATTCTATATTTTGATACTAAACTTGGTGAAGTAATTTTCCTGGTTATTGTCATAGTGTTGTATGTGTTGTTTTCTCTCGTTGTGATGGCCGTTTCATATCGACAAGTCTTCAAAACAATTCGCCATCATAATCTTCTCCTCGCTAATACCATCCACCTCAATAAAAGGCTATCAGGAATAAGCGTGGAGGAGGTACGCATTACAAAGACGTTATTCTTTCTCGTTCTTCTCTTCATGTTATGTTGGATTCCTGTGTACACTGCTGTGGCGATAGTACGATCTGGTGTTGGTCAATTACCCCCAGAGGGGTCACTCTTCGCTAGTTATGTTATCTTCATAACAAGTGCTATCAATCCGTTTGTGTATGCTTTCAAGAATAGGGCGTTCAGAGAAGAGTTTAAGAGAATTCTGTTGTGTTTTCGGACGATAAAGGAACGCGTGCATCCTTCTACAGTGGAATTTGAAAACAGAGCATTCTTCGTGTTTTTCTTTAAGGAACGTACAACCAAGTCATAACTCTTGTGTAAAGGCCTCCTGAACTGTTGCAAAATAATCTTATACGTATGTTTAAAACGTGTGGTTCGTCCTTGGTGTTATAGTGTTATATCAGAATACAATACCACTTTTAACATCAAGGAAAGCACATTTATCACTTGCGATATTAAGACCGAAACATTGGGACAATCTACCTATGGGTAGTTCTTGTTATTATTTTCTATTTTCTTATTGGATACCCAACACGTGAAAAATGTTGTGCAGAGTATCTTGCGTATCTTTTTTTCTAATTACGGTACAAATAAGGAACAAGCTTAATTGTAAACTGTATATACAATTGAACTGACAGCGGGTGTATCAAGCCAAGCCATTCCCTTAGATTCTCAGGTTCAAAGTCCCAGGTTAATTTATGAGTTCGTTTGATGAATAGTGATTTATCCGCGATGGATAGGGCTATATCCAAACTTCATATAACTTCTCCAGGATAGTAGAATTCATGCGCTCGATAGCCAGGCTTTGTAGATCTAGTAACCAGTAGCTGGCCCATCATTTGCCTAATAGCTGACGGTGTCAGCACAGGCGAAACGTCCGGTTTTTTTTTCATTATCATTCTACGGTGTCTAACTTATCATTGCATTTACAATTGTTTCTCTCTGTTTCCTACCTGGTATTTTATACTTATTTTTACGTCTTGAATTTTTTTCTGTTTATTTACTTTAATTTGAAATTCGGACGTGCAGCCAATTGAACTTCACATTGAATGCTGACAAGCTTGGCTCATACTTCCATCAAATTTCATGGAAAAAGAAATCTTATGTCAATATTTTGCTAACATAGTATTCCATTACTGAATTGTTTTTGTGCTTCCGGACTTTTATCCCGGCAGTCATGCCAAATGCATGTCAAAATATTGGGGGGACATACATCACAACTAAATAAACAGTATATCAAATACTGACATTAATAGAGCTTTTCTTCAAATGGTTGTCAGGTGAAAGACAATTTAGTCTATAGCAAAGTCATTTGTACATCTCACGTTTTTTATTTTCCAAAAAATGATGACTCACTTTATTTTTAACCTTAAATTAAACCGGCAAGAAAACGGAAAACTTGAGATATGCAAATGATATTTTTATTCGCTATAAATTAGTATTACAACTGGACAACCTTTTCCATAACAGCTGTATGTCCGAGAATTAAAATATAACAATAAAAAAGAAAGAGTGGGTATTAATACGTATTTCCAACTATGGTATTACAATTGAAAACGTTAACATCGAAAGGACTATTGATTGTGGAGTTTAAAATAAAAAAGAAGGTTAATCAGTTGTGTCACGATACACGATAGTCATGGGTTGAGTACCGTGACGTTTTGACTGTTAACTGTGGCTTCTTGTAAAACAACTCTAAAGCCTTAAATATTAAAAATTAATATATAGACTAATAAACTAAAGAAATAGTAATGCATAAATCATCCAACGTTTGACAAACGTTTGAAAGGTAACGTTTTGGACGTTCAGCTGTCGCTTTTTTAGTCTCGAAAATGACCGTTATTCTGATGTTTAAAAGTTTTAGAGATTTCTGAAGCTGATGACGAGAAATGTGCACCGCTGATGTCATTCGAGAGTGAAAAAACGAGAGAAACTTGGAACAATTGAATGAGCAAGGAAATGATGCCATTGATAGATCTATATATATAGGGTTAATGATAATAACATGACTTGTTAAAGAAACTGTAATTCATCGAAATATAAATCAATAAAAAAAGTCATTCGAAAACAGAATAGTATTGTTGTTGTGTTGTTTGTGACCGTCTAAGTGAGTGTCCATTTGAGTTGCACATGCGCATGTGACGTCACATTCCCTAGGGAAAGAAGCGGCCAATCAGTTTAACTTATGGTGACGTCATAAAAGCCGGGATTGGCCAGTACGGTGGAGTCACGTGTTCTGAGTGTATAAAAAGATAACCTTCCCACACACTTTCTCTCTGTCTCTATCACACACGTACACAATGCTGCAAAGAGAGGGTCGTGATTCTTGAACTGTACAGAAAAGCATCAATCTTATAAGGTATGTGCGCTATCTTTATACTTAATGTTGCTCATTTATGTGGGTTATAGTCCTTGGCTGTTCAACGAAAATCGCAAATAGTTATACACACAGTCCAAAGTGTAAAGATATGATGACAGATAAGACAGACTAACTTTTGAACAAGATATACACTATTTTTTTCCATAGAAAGCATGGACTATAGCTGGCAAAAACGACCTATTGTGCATTTTAAAGTGATAATTTACCTTTCTTTGGCTTGGAGTTTTGGCTTTCATTTCATAAACACGGATATAGAGAATAGAAAACAACTAAAATGCAACGAGCCTAAATGGACTGTATCAATAAAAACGAGAAATCTGCAAGTGAAGGATATATATATTTTATCGAACTAATACATGGACAATAGCCCATCAAAAAAAAAATCATAATAAAATAACAAAAAAAAAACAAAGCGAGTTCTTCGCAAAAATGCATGGGCAATAACTCATCCAACCACCCCCCCCCCCCCAAAAAAAAAGAAAACTATATAAATAAATAAATAAATGAATAAATAAATAAGTAAGTAAGTAAGTAAGTAAGTAAGTACGTAAGTAAGTAAGTAAGTAAGTAAGTAAGTAAGTAAGTAAGTAAATAAGTAAATAAGTAAATAAGTAAATAAATAAATAAATAAATAAATAAATAAATGAATAAATAAATAAATCGAACGAACGAACGAACGAACGAATGAACGAATGAATGAATGAATGAATGAATAAATACATAAATAAATAAATATAAATAACATTAACTATAGCCCATCAAAACGACCAAAAAAGCTAACATTGACTATATGTAGATCATCAAAACGATTAAAAATGCTCGTTTTTTGAAGAGGGTAGCTATCAATTAACAACATGTGCTGGAGAAAAAGGTTATTATTCATTGGAAATAGGTTTTATTGCGTCGCTTATGCAACCTATAGTGACGAATTCCAGTGATGTTTTTTGTGTGTTTAAAAACACACATGAACACCAATAAACCATTTTAGCTAAATTTTCGCATTGTATTGTTCATTTTAACGTAGTATTTTACCATTCTTTTGATTGGACTTTCCTCTTACTTGATAAAAATTCATTGAGAATAAAAAACAGAAAAAAAGAGAATTAATGTTGACAAAATGTGCCGGTTTATAAAAAAGCAAAGGCTATAGTCCATGTAATGAATTTACAAATGCGCCGAAATGGACTAAAAACAAATGCTATAGTCCATACAATGAAGTCACAAATGCACCGAAATGGACTAAAAACAAATGCTATAGTCCATGCAATCAAGTCACAAATGCGCCAAAATGGACTAAAAACAAATGCTATAGTCCATGCAATGAAGTCACAAATGCGCCGAAATGGACTAAAAGCAAATGCTATAGTCCATGCAATCAAGTCACAAATGCGCCGAAATGGACTAAAAGCAAAGGCTATAGTTCATGCAATGAAGTCACAAATGTGCCAAAATGGACTAAAAGCAAAGGCTATAGTCCATGCAATGAAGTCACAAATGCACCAAAATGGACAAAAAGCAAAGGCTATAGTCCATGCAAAATAGTAAAAAAATGCGACAAAAGTGACTAAAAGCAAAGGCTATAGTCCGTGCAAAATGGTCAAAAATGTATAATTGTATAAAACCGCGTTTTTGTTGTTGTTTTGTAGGGCTATAGTCCATGCTTTTCTGTGCAAAATCGCGCTTTTTTCTTTGTTTTGATGGGCTATAGTTCATGCTTTGTTGTCCAAAAGCGCGCTTTTTTCGTCGTTTTGATGGGCTATAGTCAATGCTTTGTTGTCCAAAAGCGCGCTTTTTTCGTCGTTTTGATGGGCTATTGCCCATGTATTTTGCTCCATGTAAATATCCTTCTCTCTCGCTGATTTCTCTTTTTCTATTGATATAGGCAATTCAGACTTGTGGAGGATTCTGCATTGTTTACCGCTTTGTTTTTGAGAGTTAACGATACATCTTCATTCATGTATTTTAGTCGGTTAGAAACCTGTGTCACATTAACGCATTCGCAAAAGTATGTAAAGTGTCCATTACGCACTATACGTACGTACGCGTAAATGTTTTGAGCAAGCGTTCACGTATTTTCGTGGTCTTGACGGATCCTTAAACTTATTATATTTTGTGATGTACCTCTGTTTTTTAACACGTGCCCATTGAGAGTGCTCCTCCTTCTATTGCACATGCGCTTGATGTCATATTCCCTAAGGAGAAAGGCGACCAATCATCTTTGCTTGTGGTGACGTCACATATGTGTTAACTGTCCAATCAGGTTGAAGCACGTGGAAAGGTATTTAAAGAGATAACAGACTTGCTTTTTCACACACCATCCTGCACAGAGAGGATGATTCGTGGATCTACACAGCCTATGATTCTAACGGTATGTAACATTTCAACTAATTAGATACTATCATTTCTGGACACAAAATCGTTCAGGTACACTATAGACACACCAGAAAATGAAAATGTCGGTTAAAATTTACGCATTTTCACTTTATCAATCAGATGGTGGTGGTGTAGCCCATCCATTTTTGTAAACATTTACTCGTTTTTACTCATTTTGATGGACTATGGACCAAGGATTTTGTTAAAAATTGCAAGTACGTTTGGACTGGTTTTGATGCGCATTGGCATTTCAACCGAGTTTTGATAGGCGATTGCCCATGCATCATTTTTTTGTCAAAAATGGCGTACTTTGACAGTGAATGTTTTTTGTGTATTATGATGGGATATACCCCATTCATTTTGGTCAGAATTTGCTCGCATTTTAATAGGCAATACTTTCATCACTTTTGTCAATTCTTTTTAATCATTTTGATGGTCAAAAGTACAAGTTTTTTTTTGTTATAACAAATTGCATATTTCTTCTCCTTTGGATTGACAACGATGTAGTGTAGGTAGGTAGGCGCTTATATAGCGCATTTCAACTTTCTCAATGCGCTTTACAATATTCTATTATTTATAGTATGTAATCCGGTTTTACAAGCATGAGTCCAAATATTGTTCAGTCATTATTTGTACATTGTCACTCATTTTCATTCATCTGTAGGATAGATGTTAATTTTTTTGTCGAATAAAAATCGTGCATTTTGACGGCAACGGCTCTTATTTTTGTTCAAAATTGTGGTATAACTTATTTTGCATGTTTTGCAAAAACCCTGAAATTTTAGCTTTTAAGTCGAAAAATTGTACATTTTCTTCTCATTTGGGTTGATTATTGTCAGAACAAAAACAAACAAACAAAAATGTAATTTTGATCAAAAACTAAATTTTGTAAATTCTAGTTGTCAGGGATTCGAAAGTGATCCGAATGTGATGAAGACATTTTTTTTTCTCCTGTAGGTGGGGAGATGGCCGGCAAACCTTGGAATTCAGGAATGATACATTCTGACTCACACAGATCCGCGCATCTTATATTTACAGGTATTGTAGCAAAGTTTTCAAAATATTTTATTTTCATTGGAAAATATTCATCACAAAGCTCTAGTAAATACCCTTTGAACATTGAAATGGTTTCACATAGTTAGTATGTTTTATATTTGAATAGGTTTGTGAATACGGGATTTAAGCGGGATGTATTGAACTTTTTGCGGGTCGTGCACGGGATAGTAGTTACCAGTCTACGATCACGTGACTAGTTGGCACGTCTCACCCGTGCAACAATAGAAAAATTTATTAAAGTTGCTCAAAAAAGGCTAATTTCTAGCCATAAAAAGCAACAAAATGGGCTAAAAACTATCAAATGATGTTTATTAGTCCCCGAGGGTTCTAAGGGTATCGCGAAAAGGTAGGTTTTAGCTGTAGAACGATCGATATTTGCAGAAGTTTAGTTTGAGTTTAATTTATGCATTAAAACATGGCCTACGACCTTCGCCAATTTGCTCGTTTATCAATAAAATGGGCTTTGTGGAATAATATAAGTGTTCTTGAGCTGGTTTCTATGTTGTGCATTTTATTTTGCGATCAACTTGAAGCATATACATTTCGAAAATGTTGTAAGTGCTTACATTAATTGCCTTGTACCCCCCCCCCTCAGTAATTTTTGTCACCATAACAAACATACAAACTATAGCAACATTAATAACCATTATCTTGTATGTTTTATTTATTCACAGATTTCAAGATACCAGAAAAATAACAACGATAACAAGATGTTATGAGAGTAAAATCAGAACTATTGGAATATTTGTCATGTAGTGTGACAATACCATTTGTCGACACCAAGCAAGAAATACATGGTAGGTTGATGGCACTGATAATTTTTGACTGACGTTTTGTTGCATTGATCTTGGATTTCAATCCTTACTCTATTGTGCTATTTTCCTTTCTGGTCCTTCCCATATATCAATCACATTCCCTCACGTTTTGCTCAGCTTTCAACATTTTATATGGTTTTTACATTGTTTAATTATTTATTCATTTTTATTTTACAGCTTGGCAGCTTAAAAAGAGCTTACAAACAGTCAATGACCAGATCATTGGCCTTCTGGATTGGACAGACTTGTAAGTATTTATGCACTATAAGGCAAATCCTAAAGATTTGTGGTATACGACAAGTTGTAACTAAAGACTCAACAGCTTGCCTTATAGTTTGTCTTATGACTCGTTATAGGAGTTGTAAAACATGCAAGACTTGTAGTATGCTACAAATTGTATATGATCAACCAAACCAAGTAAATTGACCTTTATAGTGATGATTGAAGCAAACATACATAAAAATGTTTTACCACAGAATTTGTCATATTCTTCTCAAATAGATAATACATGTCTAGTGCTTCAATCATGCTTAAAAGTCATGAATGTTAATAAAATGTATATTTTTGACAATTGAAACTAAATTCTGTTTTCATCTCTGTTTTTCCAGGTCTGTCACCAGAAAAACTCTCAAGTGCAACCAAGACCTCAAAGGAGACAAGAAATAATAATTTAATGTTATTATTTTGGCTGGGGACTGGCCGTCACTAAGGCACTGATGTACATTAGTTGATTTTTTGGCCATAATGGTCATTTTGCCAGCTCCCCAGTCGCAATAGATGCAGGAGAGTGTCACCTATACATTGTTGAGAATGTGTTCTCATTGCAACATGAAGTCATTCAGTAGAGAACAAAAGTGCTCTCAATTTACATGCATTGACTGTCGAAAGTTGCTCAGTCTTGGGACACTCTCCTGCATCTATTGAATTGTATGGAAATTTAAAATAAAATTTCTATACCTCCACCGAGGTCCTGCCAGCACCAGAAGAGAAGCCACCTCACAACAGGCCAGAAAAGATCCAATGATGGTAGGTCCTGCTGTACCTGACAGAGCCTAGACATTTGGCCGATGACCAGCTAATTGAGGACTGTCCTGATACTGGAGACTGACTGTGCGAGTGTCAGACCTTTGCTCACTGCAGACTCCATGGAGGAACTCTGCTGTCATCCACTCCAGCCAAAAAAGGAGAGGGTCAGTGTGGATGTGAGTCTTGAGTGATCCTGCCTTGCCACTCACTGGTGGTGCATGGCAGTGATGTGCTGAGAGATCGATGGGCTTAAAGTGTTGCTTCATTCAGGCTTCTCTTATCAAACTGACATAGAAGACTAACTTGAATCGTTTTCAGGGATAATATTGTGGGTGTGGTGTTGTTGGCAACTGGTAAAACGGCCTCTACTACAGGATTGCAATTCAACTAAAGTTTTTTCACCAGCAAAGCGAAGGCCCCAGTCCACGAAAATTCTTAACACTTAACAGAAAATATAAACTTAACTTTAATTTTTTTCCCTTAAATATCTATCATACTTGCAAATGCTTTAAGACAATTGTATCAATTTTACGGCCTTAAAATTGGCAACAATCATAATCAGGACTGGGGTCTTCAACGAATTCCTCCATATTTCTGAATTTCATTTGAAACGGCCTTCGAGATGAAAGAAATTTAAAAGAAAACAAAAAAGACAAAATGCAAACTTAAAAGCATTACAAGTAAGAGTGCCAAAAAATATTACAGACAAAATTGAAAATCAATCATGAGATCAAAGAAATACTACTGTTGAATAACACTGTGCAATGGTAAAAAAAGAAATACTACATGCAAATTGAATATCACTAGTTCTGCAAAGGTCAAAAGGTGACCCAGAAGAGGGGTGACACACCAAGACCTTAACATAAATATATATTAACAAACTGTGAAAAGAATATGATCTCAATGAATACCAACATGGTCTGATATATGCACTCTGTAATTTTATATGAATCAACATATTTTCATTGCACAAAAAGAAATCAAAATGTTCCACAGCATCTACCGTGAATTAAGGCTGTTGTGACATCCATGCTCCTCCCATTGGAGGGGAAGTAAATACCATATAAATTAAAGTTAATTATAAATGAATCAATTGGCTTTGCAAATATTACATTTTTTTATTATTACGGCGATTCACTTGTTCGACAAGTTACTTTGCTGGTGAAAAAACTTATCTTAGGTTTAAGATTATGACGTAACATTTTCTCTTTGCCACCATTATATAAATTCTAAATTTTTAAAAAATTCCAGACTTTTGAGCTCTTGTTGCATGGCGCAGCTGAATAGTGCCAACAACTAGTGATTGCATAACATAAAAGAGCTAATGACAGTCATTGTTGACAAGTCAAATTCAAATTGACTTTCAACCAATTCACATTACTGGCTCAAGAGTTAATTAACTCTATCTAAGGGATAGACCATTCAATAATAAATGGAGGATCGCAGAATTTCTGAAAAAAGGTATACATGAAGATCTTTGACACGGCATAAAATATTGGCCGAATCACATACTACACCTGAGTGAGCAGAAGAAAATATTATGCAGCCCAAAACAGATCTAATGGTCTATCCCTTACTAATTCAAAATGCTGTCTAAACTCATAAATTAAAAATGGTGGCAAAATGAATTAATTAGATATGAAGGAATTAGGGTTTTTCCAGTTGAATTGCATGGTGGTAGATGTGCCTTATCAGATTCGACCTTCACACCTATCCTACTTTATTATCCCAGAAATACACTTGTTAGTCTTCCTATGTGTCAGCTATGATAATCAAAACTTATTGCAGGGAAGTCTGAATGTTGCTAAGCGATGGGCCTGTTGATCACACAACACATCACTGTCACGCACAACCAGTGAGGGGTGGGGTAAGATCACTTGAGACTTGCATTCACACTGACCCTCTCCTAAAGTGCTGGTTTGGATGGCAACAGAGTTCCCCCATGGAGTCTGTAGTGAGTGAAGGTTTGGCACTCATATAGTCAGTCTTCAGTATCAGGGCAGTCTAAAGTTTGCTGGTCAAAGGCCTTATAAATGGCTTTAGTCAGGGCAGTAGGCCTACCAATAGGATCTGGCCTGTGGGGTGGCTAGAGACTTAGTGCTGGCAGGGCCTTGGGGAGGTATATTTTTTTTGTAAACTCAAAATGGGCGTGTACCCTATAGAGATGGAATACATTAAAAAACAAGAACAAATATTTCTAATTCTAACTTTATTGAACACAAATAAACAAGACATAAAACCAAGTATGGAAAATATATCAAAGGTTCAAACATCACAATCAAAATATTCTAAGTCCACACATTCCACACACATGAAAATAAAACAAGTCCATACACTCGAAGACTAAAGGCAACCATAAGTCAATGAAAACAAAATATAAAGTCCCTCCCAAAGCCCAAGTTTATTTTCCTCCCCACCCTATAAGTGCAACCCCCCCCCCCCCCCCCCCCCATCCCAAGACTCATTCCCACCCCACCCAAGACGCATTCCCACCCCAGCCCAAGGTCACCATACTGAGAAAGATGGTACAGTAGAGGCAATTGCTAAACAAAGACAGTTGAATTGTCAACTTGAAGTTGAATAACAAATAACTTGAGGAAACCAAAACAGTTTGAGCACCTCAACATCGATGCCCTACATAAATAGGCAAAATATGACCAGATCCAAAAGGGAATTGTATTCCTGCACAGTTAGACTTTGCTTATGACCATAGTTATGACCAAGACACAAGAACGTTCAAGTTTGCTACTCGATTGATGATCTGTTAATTTCATGTGTGTGAGTTGACTGAAATTTCTCTTCCAGTTTTGATGACGTTTCAACACATTTATCCTGATTTTTTGGTATAATATCAGTTCACCCATTGGCATATTACCAAATGTTGAGATATTTACCACAATATCACTTTTCCCTGATATACTAATGAATGGTTTAAAGTGACAGTGTCATCAATTTTAAGTGAATGCTTTGGTAAATCACTAAGTGAATGCTTTGGTGAATCACTAAGTGAATGCTTTGGTGAATCACTGTTTTATGACAAGTTGAAAACAACATCGTGTCCAAACTAATCAAAGTTCACTACGGCACACCAGCAAAGTCTAACGGTGCAGGCATCCATCTTTCTCAGTATGGTGAAAATTCTCCCTATCCTTACCAGTAATGACAACAACAACAATAACAACAGCAACAATATGGTAAACCCAGTTACAACTGACTTGACATTTTGAGTACACAAGTTAACGATAGGTCACTTAGTTAATGAAATTTTCCTCCAACAACTTCTTATAACCAGCATGTGGCTGTTTGTTACCCTTGGAAGCTTTGAAATATTTGGTTGGTAGCTTTTAATCTTTGTTTATAAAATGTCAACACAGCAATTTTACATAATGTTTCTGGTACTGCATTGAAACTTGTACACCACAATGTTGGAGTGTGTATATTTTTTAAAAAAACTCGTCATTTACACATCATGTAGGTGAACACACAGTGGTATAGTAGAATGTTTGATCAGTTGTAACTGGGTTTACCTTGAATAATGGACTTCTTCAGACAAACTTTATTTTGTATGTGTATGTAGTGTAGTTTTTTTGTAGTTTTATTATTGGCAAGTATGAGGGATGTTATGTGCAGCAATACCATAGAATCCTGTGGATATTTGGCTGGGCTATCTTTACCTTTCAGTGACAATATGCAATAGTTTTTGTTCAAGGTGACAGTATATTGTAACTATATCATTATAACTTTGTCAACATGTTTCATATATCATGGAACATCTTTCATTTTTTCCAGTCCATGCCACTTGACAACACAAGTACAGTAATTTCTTTGATCGATACTCTCAATGTTACTCCACCTCCATTTAGACATCAATGGAAATATTATTCATATATACTGGTGAAGTTGTTGGTGCATGTTGTGTTCCATTATTTCTCTTGTATATTAAAAACAGATAGCCCCATCGTTATCACATCCCAAGGAGGAAGGGAATATCCACAGGATTATCTATGGTATGCTAGCACATGATAACTGGGTTGGAGGGTAATTAGGGTATGGGGTGTTAAAGATATCCTTCCATCCATCCTGGTATTGGTCTCTTCGGCAGTTGGTCTGCATTATATTCATCCTGGTATTTTTTCTCAGTTGATATTTTGTTACCTGTAAACATTAAAGTCAACACTCTTGACCTTGTTAGTAATTGAGGACACAATAATCATTACATATACAACATCGCAAGCAGCTTGCCTTCATGTTATTTCTTATTGATCTTACTACATTATGTGAAAGCTGTTCATTCAACCCACAACATGTGATTATGACCTTTCTTGTGTGCTTCAAAAGTGCTTTCAGTGCAGGTTGTTAAAGTTTGGTCAGTTGCTTGATACACATGGGATGTAGCTGGGCTAACCTTAGGCAAGTAAAACTAGATGACTAGTACGACAAAATTGCCAACTTGAATTAGAGCTACAGTAAACGCAGGAAAACTATGAAATAAAAAAAACTAAATAGTAGCTATTTAGTAAATGTTTGTCACTATCACTCAACAAGAACATTACTATTTCTTTTGTCTGAGTATTCTGTTCTGGTTGTCATGAGTGATAGTGAGAAATAGTTACTAAATAGCTACTATTTCTTTGTATTGAGTGTTTTTGTTTCATGGTTTTCCTGCAAATGATCTATGTTTTGGCCTTAGTTACAGCACTTATGATAACATTAAGGCAAGCTTTAGCAAGACATATTTACCAACCAAATACATTACCATTGCTGAATAATGTGATACAGTATGATCACTGTCCAACACTATTGGTATTCAAGTAGTTCTTGTTGACTTCACACAATAGGATTGCTGACTAATATTCAATGGTGTCCTAGTAGAACTTGTTAACTGACTGTGTAACTGTTTTAAGCCTGCAAATATCATAATTCTTGATATTTTGTTAGCTATTGTCACTGTAAATACAGCATTCCCAGCTTGCCTTAATGCTAACAGTGGAACCCTGATGAAGTGACATCTGAATGGGTAGCCCAACATGTTAAAATTCACAAGGTAAACAAATCAAGTGTGTAACCAAAATGCGTCACACAACTACAGGCTAACATCAATGACACCATTGATAAATGTACGACCATCAACACAACTCTGACGTCATGATTGAACTCACTACAACCAACACACCAAAGTGATGTCACACAACTACAGACTAACAACAGGTAAGATCAGTACACACCAGACGACAAGTCGCAGCGACATGTCCCCGCAACTGGTCGCAGCGACAATTTCTCCCTGTGTGTACTAAGTATTTTAAAAAAATGCGTTGATGGGCCAAAAAAAGGGACCAAAATAAAGGACTGGCAGCAATAACAGGGCATCTGTGAGACAGGGTTCCACTGTATATTCATTACATGTGAAATGTAAAGGCATTAAGCCATGTGGGTTTGGCCTGTGAAGATTGAGCATGTGCAATAGATAGGTTGTGAGCCATGAAATAGCCATTAGGCCTCATATTCAATGCATGTTTGTTAAGGTGTTGAATGTGTCCTGCTGCAAGCATGCCTTCTAGTTAGAAATGTCAGTTGTTCATTTTGTACCTTCACAGCAGCATCAATTTGGTTGATTAATAATATGGTCAGTTCATAGATTAATGGGTTAACTGATTAAGAGGATCTGCATCCAATTTGAGTTTTGCTCTCACTCAAAAATCCATTCTTAAGTGATAACATTAAGGCAAGCTGCATTTAAATTAAGCTATCTTACTCCATACCAAATACATTACCATAGCTCAAATGACTCAAGTATGATCACTGTCGTCCATTGGTGTACAAGTAGACCTTGTTGACTTGATTCAAGGCCATTTATTGGAACAAGCAAGATTGTCTTATAAAAGAGCTGAAATGTACTTGAAACTCAACGACACAAATACAAAAATCGTTGTGGGAGAGAATGCTGAATATTTTTGAATGAAGTAAACAGTAAGACACTAAAATGCAGTAATTTAACTACCTTAAATTAGATAGTTACAAAAAGTAGATAGACAAGTGAATTGTGAATATTTTGTTAACAGTTATCACAACATTTTAGTATAACAGTTCTTGTGGGCATCCAGCATTCTCTCCAATGTTTATTGTACATGAATGCACACACTGTTTTCAGAATAACTGTTTTAACTCTAAGGGGCCGGTAGCCTGCATGCAGACCAAGGGGCCGATTACAAGGACTTGTTCAGCCTGCACTGAAAGGAGGAAAGCAATTAATAATTTGTTTCTTTTTATCCTAAGTGACACAAACACAAAATACTTCTTCCTTTCAGCTTTGTGCTGAAAATGTCCATCCCTAAGTTAGCCTAGAGGTTGTGGAGTATGTTGATAATTTGACAATGCACTTTTTGAAAGTTTTTTTTAAATCTGTGTCGTAGGTCTCATCAAATAAAACATTTTCAGAATAATTATCTATAATTCTTGTATTATTGCTATCATTTTATTCCACTTTCATTGGTTCCTTTTTTTTGTTTCTGTAAATGATGTATTTTTGTGCAACCAGCCTTATTGCAAAGAAAAAAAAAAGATTTTTCACAACCTCTAGGATATGTACATACCAAATGGAATCGGGCCTTAGAATGGAACCACTAATGCCATAAATTCTACTGGTATATTGGAAATATGTTTCCTTGTATCTTTGAACCATTACAATTGCTATAAACATCATCTATCTGCTGGATAGATTGTGTCGACACATTTATCTACTTTGGCCGATACATTGCTTGTGTTTACCAGGGCAATCAGTTCTTACACATCTAGTTTTTTTTTTTTTTTTTTGACTCACATAATCCGTTTAATTATCTTTAATTCACTAATGAATTCATTCAGCTCGCACTTCATTCATTCATTGATTCAACCATTCATTCAGATATTCATTCACATATTCATCCACTTATTAATCAGTCCATTCATTCACTTGAGTATTTGTTAATTCATTTATTTATTCAACTAGTTCATTCAATCATGGTATTTGTAGCCAATATTTTCATTTGTTAAGTTATCCATTAATTTTTTTTCAATCACTTCCACTCATTTAGATGTTCACTCTTCCATTCATTTATTTATTCATTTATATACATGAAGTTATCCATTCATTTATTCATTGTTATCTATTCTGTCAGTCACCCATTCAATTACTTACCACCTCACCCATTCATTACACATAATAATAAAAATTATGATAATAATTTCAACACATTTATTGAGGATTAGCACTTCAGTTACAGGGACTGCCATCCAATCATTTATTCATTAAGTCATTCAGTCATCCACCCATTCATTCACCAAGTCATTCATTCATTCACTCATTCATTCATTCAATCAACCAGTCATCCATCCATTCATTCATCAAGCCATCCATTCAATTATTTATCAACCATTTATGCATTACACATTCATTCATCCACGTAATCAATCAATCAGTCATCCATTCATTCATTAATTCACTATGTCACCCATCCATTTCATCAACCATTAATCCATTTATTCATTCATTATGTCAACCATCCACCCATCCATCCATTCATTCACTAGGTCACCCATTCATTTACTCAAATATTCAATGCATACATTTATTCATTTATTCATTCATTGAGTCAATCATCCATTTTATCAACCATTCATCCATTTATTCATTCATTAAGTCACTCATCCATTTAATCAACCAGTCATCCATCCATTTATTCATTCATTAAGTCACTCATCCATTTAATCAACCATTCATCCATTTATTCATTCATTCATTCATTCATTAAGTCAATCATCCATTTAATCAACCATTCATCCATTTATTCATTCATTATGTCAACCATCCATTTAATCAACCAGTCATCCATCCATCCATTTATCCATTAAGTCACCCATAAACTTAATCAACCACTAATCCATCCATTTATTCATTAGCCAGTCAACCATCCATTCATTTATCAAGTCATCCATTCATTTAGATAACAACTGAGTGGACAATTTTTTGGCTGATTCCATAAGCCTGAGCATAAAAATCTGGTTGATTATTTCTTCATTGCTCCAAATATCATGTACAAAACCATTATTTGTATTTATTTTATACAACATGAAATTGTGTGCTTATCTCTACCAATCAACAATACAACGACATATTACATACTTACAAAGCTGGTAGCATCACAGTGCGGCACTCAACAGAATAACCAGTAATGATAAATTTAGTACTACATTTCAACCAATCAGCAAGTAGACATTACGCTGATTAACAGGAATCAAGACTGCAAAGATGTACACCTAAACATCACAACTGGTCAAACCATTGAACTTGCACTGTACCATCCACCTCTGATAGTTGCATCAAGTTATTGCTCTATGCTGTTTCTCCTTGTAGAATAAAACTACATGGTTTTCATTATTCTGCTTGCCTTGCCATGGCATGTGGCCTGTTGGCTTGCCTTTGGTCATATTATGATCTGAGTATAAAAATTCATAGAGTTAAGACTGAAAGTGATGTGTGCTGTTCATTGCCCTTCCTGTACAATGTATATGTGAAGTGCATATCCCAAAAGACACAAGATTACAATCTTCCAACTATTTGCAGATCTAACTGTACAATGTGTGAAGTGCATATCCCCCCCCCCCCCCAAAAAAAAAAAGATTACAAACTTCCAACCATTTGCAGATCTAACTGTACAATGTATGTGTGAAGTGCATATCCAAAAAGAAACAAGCATCCATAGGTGTAAAAACATTGTATTGGAGGGGAAAGGTTGCAGTCAATGTAAACCAAAGAAGACTGCCATTATTTTAATAGATATACATGCTATCTACTAATAAATAATTTTTTCCAAATTATCGGGGGGTCCAGACCCCTTTCCCTGCTACTGGCCTTATCATCTATCATCATAATACACCATTTGTTTTTTTGTTGTTTTTTTTTCCCCTGCAAATATAGCTGTGGCTGTTAAACTTCGATATTTCTTCTTCAAGTGTAAGTATAATTGATCAAAATGATATGTACATACATATAATGACAAGACAAGCAGCACAAGACAAGCAGCGCAAGACAAGCAGAACAAGACAGCAAGACAAGACAAACAGCACAAGACAAGCAGCACAAGACAGCAAGACAAGCAGTGCAAGACAATCAGCACAAGACAAGCAGCACAAGACAAGCAGCACAAGACAAGCAGCACAAGACAATTTTAAAGGTTTTCGTCATTGATGACACTCACTAACATTTTGTAATGCTTTCATGGTTAATTGGCAGACTTGCCTTGGTTTTTTTTTTTTTTTTACTTAGCTTTCCAAAAGTTGTTTTCTCTTAATTGTGTTTTACATTGGCTTCTAGTTCATTGGTAAATATTAAAAAAATAACCAGTAAAAATAGTCATTTTTCAAGAAAGAAACCACAAATAACACAAAAAGAAAACTATTTCACATTCCAATCAAGACAAACTTGCCAACCTGGAGATGAGGCCATTTATGTTTCCACTCTAGCAAGTGGAAATATTGTTCATGTCATTCCGCTATTAGAAGTAATTATGTATGAAGTGTGCGAGTGGTGTTCTTTCCAATAATCTATTTGTTTATATCCCAACTTTATATTTGTATGTTGTTTCTTTAGAAACGCCGATGCATTCCAATCTAAGATATCTTACAGGGGCCGGTTGTACGAAGCCTGAATAGCGCTATCCACCGGATAAAACGCTATCCAACGGATAAATTCTAAAGAAATCCTTTGGAGTGGATAACTTTATCCAAGCTTCGTACAACCGGCCCCTGGTTTTTATTTTATTTTCATACACTGTCATTGGTCAAAACTGATAATCTGATAATTTTTTCAATATTTGTCAAATATAAAAAATAATACCAAATCCATGGAAAAAAAACAAAAAGATTTTCTAAGTTCTTCTAAAAATCACATGAAACAACTAGTCGCACACAGAGTGTTTCACTGCCTGTAAAACTGGTGTTTGTAAATTTGATTACATTTTCTTGTCAATTTGAAACACTAATAAAAAAACAGCTATTTCAAAACACAAAATATGTGCAATAACAATTATAGTTTTCGCTCACCAAAATAATGTTTTACATATAGCCCGGATTCAAAACAAAAACTTTCCACCATTTTTAACTCGAAAAGCGATTTTTTTTAAAGCGAATTGCACCTGGAAATGTTGTCCACTGTTATCTTATATGAGTAAACATTTTATGTTGAGGCCAGAAATATATATGGTTCACAAAACAGCAGAAATACTATCATGAGATCAATTGGAGCAGGTCTTCAACAGTCAACCATTCTTCATCTGAACATTAAATTTTTGGGCTACCTTCTGTGAAATATAATTCCTGCTGCACAAGTGAGATCAAATAAGTAAATTAATTTCAAAAGACAATACTCCTTTTGTTTCTCCGTTATTGTCATCTCACTTGAGAGCATAAATTATTTACACGGGAGATAACATGAAGAATTTTAGTTGTAACGACATTCCAACGAAGTGTGTTTTTTATCATCAAAACGTTTTATTGATAACTTTTCCTCTAGTTCGCAGGAGAATCATCAAGAACTCTGACTATTTGTTTAAAATAGGCAATGATGATCATGTGATTTGTATAAACAAAACATAAAATTTCTTGTAATTTGTTATGAACAAGTTTGGAAAGAAATGCCATGTTTATCATCTTGTCAAATTCTAACGTCCAATCACAATGCACATAGTTGTCTTACACTTCAATGCCTTTCCTTCACAGCTAAAATGAAGTGCAGTAGTTGGGATATAAAACAAATAAACTTCTCCTTCATTCACTGGGATATCAACTGATGTCCTGGGATGGGAAATGGGCTTTGGATTATCAAATATGACCTCAAAAGTTTGCTTCTTGGACAAATGTTCTTTTTGGATTATATCCCATTCTATGATATAATCAGCCAATATCCCAGCCACCTGAAGTTGTTTATTCAGTAATTATCAATGTTAGTACTTACTTTATATAATGGCAGTGTCCTCCACAATGTGTTAAGCTGTACATACAGGGTCCTCTTGTGGAAGTCAGCTTCTTTGCACAACAATGAGTCATGATTACTAAGAAACAAATTCATAAAGTTTGCAGACATATATTAATTGGAAAAAACTCCAGTTTGAAGAGACTGTCAGCTGAAAGTCATCCAGAGCAAAGTGTTGAGCTACAAAACAGGGCTGTATGTGTGTGGTATTGGTGAGTACATGAAGTATTTTATGGCTATTTAGTGTTTTCTCTTGCTTAGTTTGGCAGTTCTGTAGCGCAGAAAAATAGACCATGCCTGTGAGAGAAGGTTTGTTTTTAAATTCAACAAGAGTTGAAGGTATTGTATAGACTGCAAGAAGCCTAGCAAATGATTTTGGCTATTTACATGTAAGACAAAAACATTTGTCATTCTTATTCACCTAACCATGAAGAACAAACATTGACCACCAAGTACTACTCCTATCAATGTTATTTCTATTATAATGCCTCAAAACACCTCTCAAAAGGAAAATTGGGAATGTACTCCAGTTAGCAATAGACAAAGTCAAAATCAGAGATCTCTTCAAGTGTCTAAAAGATCTTTGAGAAAAAGTATACTTTTAGAAATAAAAAGACTCTCATTGGCATCTTTTAGGAGTGTCCAGTATTTTTTGAATAATTTGAAAATTTGCAATGATCATTTCCACCCTAATACCTCACCCCCACCATCGTTAGAATGGAAACTGGAGATTAAAAGTGCAGAGTTGACTACAAATGATAAAAACAATGCAAATGCTTAAACGAAGTTTCCCCCAAAAAATTATATATATACTCAATTTAGCAGCAAATTGTACAGCTAGGTCCTGTAGCTGCTATAATAAGCAAATATCCAATTTATGTTATATTTTAGCTTTAAGTTATTTTATATACCTTCAAAAGAGGTTGTCTTTGGATATTGATTTTTCTGTATACCAAATACTGCATTTCAAGACCAAAATGTGTTGTGCACAACAATATGTATTGATCAGAAACAAAGTGTGTTATGTGGACTGTGAAATGGAGTCTGAACACAGATCTTCAGAATTTGGAGCTGGCATGTTTGCAAATTAAGATGACCATGAAATTACGATATGTATTTATATTGTCAACAATGCATTTTAGTCATGGAATACAGTATTCGGTATGCAGAAAAATCCAAGAACAACCTTTATAATAGTGATAATAATAATAAGCATTTATATAGAGCTATCTCGACTAATTCTCCATAGTGCTTTAACCTGTTTCTTGAAATTGGTATATGTCAAAAACCAACATTCATGATGGATGAGTACTGTAACAATAGTTTGAAATTCATTGGTGTTTCTTACTAAACGGTATAATTCAGTGCTATTTACTACTAAATAGTGGCAACTGTTGCACACATTTAGTGTTTGTATTCTATCAAAATAATCTTAAAATAATACTCTTGTATCATAAAGTTAGCTGTATGGTTATATTTTTTTAACACTCGAAGATAAATTTCTCTGCGCCCCCATGTAATATCCTCAACTTGGTCTATATTAATAATAACATTCAAATACTGTCTGAAGCAACAAATTTTGGTAAGTTATCATCAATTGAAACTTTCTGGATCAAAAATTTGGAGCTTTATTACAGCCACATTCATTGTATCCCCACCTAGTGTTTAAAAACTTTGTTTGGATTTGGTTTTTCTTTATGGAACTGTCACTTCAATTTCATAGGGCATAGCTTGCACTAACACATAACCGTCATTGGTTAATTTAAGATAGATTCTGCCCATGAAATTGATTTGCAGTTCAGAAAAGACGAAAATCAAAACAAAGTGCAGATAAAGAAGATCCATAAAGTGCAATGAAAACAATGAACATGAAACACTAGGAGCATCAAACAAAAATATGTACAATAGAGAGCAATAAGGTATAATAAAGTGTAATACACCAAAGTATATTTTGCAGGACTTTTTAAAACAACTCAAATGAAAATTCTTTAAATTACTTAATGTATCTATTAGTTTAATTTATCCATGGATTTTATGATTCCATTTCTTTTCCATCTATGGATGCATTAACTCTTTACGATTTTATTTAATTGTTCCTTCATTAAGCCAGTTTTGGCTGACTACCATCTACTGACTGATCAACTTTCTTATGGTAATGATATGATATTGTTCCACAAAATGTATTAAAATAACTTTTTGTAAAAAATAATGTGTAGACTTTGTGATTTCAGAATATAAGAAAAGAAAGAGCTAATCTTGTTGGGCTGGTGTTCCAAATGAAATAGATTTAAAAACATTAAGCTGGAAAAGTGAAGAAGTGAAGGCATTTTATTGAACACATGAAAAAAAAATCTGAGTCTTGATCAACCTATCCATTGTACATTTTACAATGTCTTCACGAATATGACAAAAACCAACTAAAAATAGTAAATGCTTTTTAACAAAAAGAAAAGAAGAAAAATCTAGGCATCAGAACTGAATTGAATGTGTTTTTACAGAAACTGAGCACATGTGCCTCAGAAGGAAGGTAACCTGTAATCTGATATAAAACAATGTAAACTGGACACAATGCACATGTTATAAGAATTGAATGTTTCCCGGCAAGAACAAAAACAAACTGTCTCCTGGTTTGAAAAATTCTAAAGGTTACAATGGATCTCGGGACTGTCAATCAAAGGTGTTTCTTGATCAAATATATTACAATCTAAAAATCTTCAACCAAACATTTTCTTCAAAAACACTGTGTAAAAAATGTTGCTTTTCTGATGAAAAAAATCTCTCCCAACTTTAAATATTCATTCAAAACATCTGCCATGACAGAAATTAAGTTATCTTCATCTCAAAATACCTTGCACATCTCATCTAGTTACCCTCATCCATACCAGCCATTAAGTTGTGATCACATCTACAATGCCACACCCATCAAAAATATAACTTCAATGCTAACCATAATGGTGTCACATCCACACTGCTCATCTAATCCAATCCAAAATATAACTTCAATGCTAACCATAACAGTCTTAGTTGTCACATCCACACTGCTCATCTAATCCAATCCAAAATATAACTTCAATGCTAACCATAACAGTCTTAGTTGTCACATCCACACTGCTCATCTAATCCAATCCAAAATATAACTTCAATGCTAACCATAACAGTCTTAGTTGTCACATCCACACTGCTCATCTAATCCAATCCAAAATATAACTTCAATGCTAACCATAACAGTCTTAGTTGTCACATCCACACTGCTCATCTAATCCACAATATCTTTAATGCACAGCAAGTCACCTCTATCTTTTTGTTGCATCTTCATGTACATCACTGTTATACGTTCTGTACAACAAAACATTAGAACATATCATTGCCACCCTATCTTCATTACTTTCACATACAGTAATCCAAGTTATCAACCTCATTGACAGTGTTCTACAACGACAATCAAATAATTATCAGAATAACTACCAACAACAATTTTAGAAGCAACAACACAGTCCATTCAATTCCGTCTTACTCTCATAACCTTAGCCATTGTTCTATCAACTCAATCAACAAAACTCTGTGCTCATATTGGTGGTACATCAATGCCATGTAATGGCATGTTATGATTGAAGCACTTTGTAGATATAAATGACCTCTTGTAGTTGAAGTAAACAATGTCCTTTTCATTACTCTCTTGTAGTTGGAGTGATAAAAGTCCTTTCATAGCAATAAATATTCTCTTGTAAATGCAGTAATGTAATGTCCTTTCAAAGCAATAAATATTCTCTTGTAGCTGCAGTGATGTAATGTCCTTTCATAGCAATAAATATTCTCTTGTTTTTTTGCTGATGTAATGTCCTTTGATAGCAATAAATATTCTCTTGTAGCTGCAGTGATGTAATGTCCTTTCATAGCAATAAATATTCTCTTGTTTTTTCGCTGATGAAATGTCCTTCCATAGCAATAAATATTCTCTTGTAGCTGCAGTGATGTAATGTCCTCTCATAGCAATAAATATTCTCTTCTAACTGCCACAATGTAATGTCCTTTCTTGGCAATAAATATTCTCTTGTAGCTGCAGTGATGTAATGTCATGTTCTATAAATAAACATTCTCTTGTAGCTGCATTAATGTAATGTCCTCTCATAGCAATAAATATTTTGATGTAGTTGCATTAATGTAATGTCCTCTCGTAGCAATAAATATTCTCTCGTAGCTGCAGTGATGTAATGTCCTTTCATAGCAATAAATATTTTCTTGTAGCTGCAGTGATGCAATGTTCTTTAAAAAGCAACAAATATTCTCTTGTAGTTGCCGCAATGTAATGTCCTTTCATAGCAATAAACATTCTCTTGTAGCTGCCGCAGTGTAATGTCCTTTCATAGCAATAAATATTCTCTTGTAGCTGCATTAATGTAATGTCCTCTCATAGCAATAAATATTTTGTTGTAGTTGCATTAATGTAATTTCCTTTCATAGCAATAAATATTCTCTTGTAGCTGCAGTGATGTAATGCCCTTTCATAGCGATAAATATTCTCTTGTAGCTGCAGTGATGTCATATGCTTTCATAGCAATAAATATTCTCTTGTAGTTGTTACAATGTAATGTTCTTTCATAGCAATAAATATTCACTTGAAGTTGCAGTGTTGTAATGTCCTTTCATAGCAATAAATATTCTCTTGTAGCTGCAGTGATGTAATGTCCTTTGATAGCAATAAATATTCTCTTGTAGCTGCAGTGATGTAATGTCCTTTCATAGCAATAAATATTCTGTTGTAGTTGCTGCAATGTAATGTCCTTTCATAGCAATAAATATTCTCTTGTAGTTGCAGTACTGTAATGTCCTTTGATAGCAATAAATATTCTCTTGTAGTTGCTGCAATGTAATGTCCTTTCATAGCAATAAATATTCTCTTGTAGTTGCAGTGATGTAATGTACTTTGAATCGTAGAAATAAATATTCTCTTGTAGCTGCAGTGATGTAATGTCCTTTCATAGCAATAAATATTCTCTTGTTTTTTCGCTGATGTAATGTCCTTTGATAGCAATAAATATTCTCTTGTAGCTGCAGTGATGTAATGTCCTTTCATAGCAATAAATATTCTCTTGTTTTTCGCTGATGAAATGTCCTTCCATAGCAATAAATATTCTCTTGTAGCTGCAGTGATGTAATGTCCTCTCATAGCAATAAATATTCTCTTCTAACTGCCACAATGTAATGTCCTTTCTTGGCAATAAATATTCTCTTGTAGCTGCAGTGATGTAATGTCATGTTCTATAAATAAACATTCTCTTGTAGCTGCATTAATGTAATGTCCTCTCATAGCAATAAATATTTTGATGTAGTTGCATTAATGTAATGTCCTCTCGTAGCAATAAATATTCTCTCGTAGCTGCAGTGATGTAATGTCCTTTCATAGCAATAAATATTTTCTTGTAGCTGCAGTGATGCAATGTTCTTTAAAAAGCAACAAATATTCTCTTGTAGTTGCCGCAATGTAATGTCCTTTCATAGCAATAAACATTCTCTTGTAGCTGCCGCAGTGTAATGTCCTTTCATAGCAATAAATATTCTCTTGTAGCTGCATTAATGTAATGTCCTCTCATAGCAATAAATATTTTGTTGTAGTTGCATTAATGTAATTTCCTTTCATAGCAATAAATATTCTCTTGTAGCTGCAGTGATGTAATGCCCTTTCATAGCGATAAATATTCTCTTGTAGCTGTAGTGATGTCATATGCTTTCATAGCAATAAATATTCTCTTGTAGTTGTTACAATGTAATGTTCTTTCATAGCAATAAATATTCACTTGAAGTTGCAGTGTTGTAATGTCCTTTCATAGCAATAAATATTCTCTTGTAGCTGCAGTGATGTAATGTCCTTTGATAGCAATAAATATTCTCTTGTAGTTGCAGTGATGTAATGTCCTTTCTTAGCAATAAATATTCTCTTGTAGTTGCTGCAATGTAATGTCCTTTCATAGCAATAAATATTCTCTTGTAGTTGCAGTACTGTAATGTCCTTTGATAGCAATAAATATTCTCTTGTAGTTGCTGCAATGTAATGTCCTTTCATAGCAATAAATATTCTCTTGTAGTTGCAGTGATGTAATGTACTTTGAATCGTAGAAATAAATATTCTCTTGTAGCTGCAGTGATGTAATGTCCTTTCATAGCAATAAATATTCTCTTGCAGTTTTGGTGATGCAATGCCCTTTCATAGCGATAAATATTCTCTTGTAGCTGCAGTGATGTTATATCCTTTCATAGCAATAAATATTCTCTTGTAGTTGTTGCAATGTAATGTTCTTTCATAGCAATAAATATATTCACTTGAAGTTGCAGTGTTGTAATGTCCTTTCATAGCAATAAATATTCTCTTGTAGTTGCAGTGATGTAATGTCCTTTGATAGCAATAAATATTCTCTTGTAGCTGCAGTGATGTAATGTCCTTTCATAGCAATAAATATTCTGTTGTAGTTGCTGCAATGTAATGTCCTTTCATAGCAATAAATATTCTCTTGTAGTTGCTGCAATGTAATGTCCTTTCATAGCAATAAATATTCTCTTGTAGTTGCAGTGATGTAATGTTCTTTCATAGCAATAAATATTTTCTTGTAGTTGCTGCAATGTAATGTCCTTTAATAGCAATAAATATTCTCTTGTAGCTACAGTGATGTAATGTCCTTTCATAGCAATAAATATTCTCTTGTAGCTGCTGCAATGTAATGTCCTTTCATAGCAATAAATATTCTCTTGCAGCTGCTGCAATGTAATGTCCTTTCATAGCAATAAATATTCTCTTGTAGTTGCAGCGATGTAATGTCCTTTAATAGCAATAAATATTCTCTTGTAGCTGCAGTGATGTAATGTCCTTTCATAGCAATAAATATTCTGTTGTAGTTGCTGCAATGTAATGTCCTTTCATAGCAATAAATATTCTCTTGTAGTTGCAGTAATGTAATGTCCTTTCATAGCAATAAATATTTTCTTGTAGCTGCAGTGATGTAATGTCCTTTCATAGCAATAAATATTTTCTTGTAGTTGTTGCAATGTAATGTCCTTTAATAGCAATAAATATTCTCTTGTAGCTACAGTGATGTAATGTCCTTTCATAGCAATAAATATTCTCTTGTAGCTGCTGCAATGTAATGTCCTCTCATAGCAATAAATATTTTGTTGTAGTTGCATTAATGTAATGTTCTTTCATAGCAATAAATATTATCTTGTAGCTGCAGTGATGTAATGTCCTTTCATAGCAATAAATATTATCTTGTAGCTGCAGTGATGTAATGTCCTTTCATAGCAATAAATATTCTCTTGTAGTTGCTGCAATGTAATGTCCTTTCATAGCAATAAATATTTTCTTGTAGCTGGAGTGATGTTATGTCCTTTCACAACAATATTTTCTTGTAGTGATGATATATTAGTCTTTGACAGCACTTTTTAATCTGCATTTGTATATTGTTCTTCTTTGACTTGTAACATAGTACCCAATGTCTTTTTTAAAAGTTAACATTGTTTTGTATTGAATATTGAGCATTGTTCTAGTACACAACCTTCTTGCAACTCATTTAATTTCACTGCAATAAATAATATCAATCTACAGTGTTGTCTTGTAACATAGTGATGTTGTTCTGTAGCAGATATTGAGCATTTGAATATTTTTTGTGGTACACTACTTTGGTGTAAATCACTGTCTTTTACTGCAATAATATTAAATAAATCTACAATTTTAACACACCCTGGTCTTGTAACATAGCATCATTGTTTTGCAGTGTATATTGGGCATTTGAGCATTGTTTGTAGTACACAACTTTGGTGTAAAGCATTGTCTTTCACTGCAATGAATCTACAGTTGTAACACACCAAGAATGGTTTAATTTGTAACATGATAGTGACATTGTTTTGTAGTAAATATTGGGCATTTGAGCATTGTTTGTAGAACATAAATTTTGTGTAAATTGTCAAATTTCACTGCAATAATATTAATCTACAGTTGTAACATGCCAATGGTATTGTAACATGGTTATGCTGTTTTGAAGCAAATATTGTTTTGTAACATGGTGACATCAGTTGGTAGCAAATATTGTGTTGTAACATGGTGACATTCATTTGTAGCAAATATTGTGTCTGAGTCTTTTATTGCCATAATATTGATCCACAGTTGTCAGTAACACGCCAATGGTCTTGTAACATTGTTTTGTAGCAAATATTGGGCACTTGAGCATTGTTTATAGAATATAAATTTGGTGTAAATCATCACCTTTCACTGCAATAATATCAATCTACAATTGTAACACGCCAATGTCTTGTAACATGGTAACTTTGTTTTGTAGCAAATATTGGGCACTTGAGCATTGTTTGTAGAACATAAATTTTGTGTAAATCATCACCTTTCTCTGCAATAATATTAATCTACAGTTGTAACACATCAATGTCTTGAAACATGGCAACTTTGTTTTGTAGTAAACGTTGAGCATTTGAGCATTGTTTATTGTTCACAACTTTGGTGTAAATTACTGTATTTCACTGCAACAATATTAATCAGATGCAGTTGTAACACAGTGACGTTTTATAGCACATATGGAGCATTGTTTGTAAGACACAACTTTGGTGTAAATCATTGTATTTCACTGCAATTAAACTACAGTTGTAACACACCAATGGTTTTGTAACACAGTGATGTTGTTCTGTAGTATATTGAGCATAGGAGCACTGTTTGTAGTACACAGCTTTGCAATATAACATCACCTTCCACTGCAATGAATCTACAGTTGTAACACACCCATGGTCTTGTAGCATGGTCACATTGTTTTGTAGTAAATATAATTGAGCATTTTGAACATTGTTTGTAGTACACTACTTTGTAGTAAACCATTGTTTTTCATTGCCGTTATACTTCTCTAGTCCTACTCATTGTCTTTCACTGCAATAATATCAATCTACAGTTGTCTTAAATTGTAACATAGTGGAGTTGTTTTGTAGTAAACACTTTCAGGGCATTTACGCATGGTTCATAGTATACAACCTTGGTGTAAATCATTGCCTTTTACTGCAATAATATTACTCTACAGTTGTCTTGTAACATAGTGGCGTTGTTTTGTAGTAAATACTGAGCATTTGCCCATTGTTCATGATATACAACTTTGGTGTAATAAAAGTTGTAATAAATATTAAATGATCTTGTGGAATTTCTTGTTGTACACAGCTTTGGTGTAAATCATTGTATTTCACTGCAGCGGTAACACAACAATGGTTTTGCAACATAGCAACATTGTTTTATAGTAAATATTGGGCATTTGAGCATTGTTTTTAGAACAAATTTGTGGTAAATCATCATGTTTTGCTGCAATTTATCTACAGTTGCAACAACAGTCTTGTAACAGTGAAATTTGTACTAGTAAACATTGTTTTCTTGTAGAATGTATTTGCTCTTTGGTTTCTAGCAAACATAGTTCATATGTACTGTGGTAAATATGTGAAATTCAATTGGTAACCAATGGCATTCTCTTGTTGGAAAATGACACATTGTAGCATTTACAGTCTCAACTGATAGCAATCATTGTTCTTTATAAATTAAATAACCAAATTGATCTGTTACATTGCAGCAGTTCTTCCCAATGATATTGAGCAAATCCAAATAGTGATATTGTTTTACTTTGTTCTTTGTTTCATCAGACATGCTATTCAAATGTCATCTTGTTGCAAATCAATGCTGTCCTATCATATTCAATAGTATTGCCATTTCAAATTGTTCAAAACCAATGTTTTTCAAATCATCTTGTACATAGCAACAAAGGTACTGGTGTTGATTGTCTCTTTGCATATTGTCAGACATGACATGTTATGACGCATCATTTTGTATTTCTGTTAAAATGTATCTTTGAGGACTTCACTGTTTTCTGTACTGGCCATGCAACTTTGACCAATCACATTGAAAGGACCAAGGCAAATAATAGCACAACAACATGGCTATTTTCAAAATATTGTTTTCACTTTAAATATTGAGAAATTACAACTTTTAAATTTCATAATAATACATATTGCAATTATATCATTCTTATTTTTTAATTAGAAAATTTATTCTTGAAAATGTCATTAAGAAAATGATGAAAAAAATCATAAAAAAAACCAGGTCTAATTTGTAAAAATCCAATCATTTGACTTTACATAAATCAGGAAAGGTTTGTAGATTGACAATTTGAACTGGGGGCCTTCTGCATCAAAGGCAAGTACATTACCAGTGTGCCACGACGATGTAAGAGAAAAAATAGCTACTTATGATTGAAGTGTTTGCATTCATGAGCACACAATCATCAAGGTTAACATTTATTTGGCTGCAAGAACCACATACAAAAATTAAAAAACAGATTCAATCAAGGAAAATAATTTGTGCTTATTTTCATGGTTATTTCTAATGGAAGAGCAAACACCAAGAAAATTAAATAACAAGTGCTTCATGAATTTTACTTGGAAGTTAGAGCTCGAGCTTCAACAATGTCAACAGCTCAAGTTGACAATTTGAGATGGCCATCATAGGCGAGCAGCTTAGTTTTCCAATGTGATTTTATATCTAAAAATCTATATAACTTTGATGTTAGTTAAACAAAAACATTATAATCCTGTTCAACAGTACTTTAAAAAAAAAAGTAAAGTGTTTTTGAGATATCAGATCGATGTTCAGAATATATTATTTAAGTTTATTTCCTCAATTAAACTTCATACATTTTTAAACAAAAGAACTAAAGAAAGCTAAGATCTGTGTTCATCATCAGTAACAATGTCCGAGTTATGTGCCCCTTGTGCACTTTTTCAAGTATTGAAAGCAAAGAAAGTAATTATTCACCTTTTTGTGAAAAATAATATTCATTCATTTCATGTGTACACAGTATGTATATCATATTTTTTTCAGTTAAATATCATGCATCATCTATATCTAACCTCTTGCACGATGTTGTCAACAAAGCAGCACTTCAAAACTATTAAAAAAAAAACATTCCTCTAACACTTCTAGGTTAAACATTCAATTAAACTCTTTCAAGAAATTGTGCGAGATTATGGAATTTAATTCATTACAACATCAGAATGATACCTAAAATGTGATTACAAAAATCTTTACAAAACCAACTTTTTGATGTTTTAGAAAAAGATCATAACTATGTTGACGTCCTGGGTGTTATATAGGCTTTTTCACACCTAAAACAATAGCTGATAACCTCCTTTGTAGACTTTCTAAGCCTATAATTTGTTTCCCTGCACATAAGTTTTTATGTGAATCTAAATCACATTAATTTTCCCTAGTTCTGTTTATTCTTTTCAATACGTTTATCAGGGGTGGATTTAGGGCTGGTGACAGAGGTGACTACACTCAGTTGCAAAATTAGACACTACACATAATTTAGAAGTAAAACGCTCAGTATTGTTCTCAATCGTCATCGAGACTACCAACATTGTGGAGGGGGGAGGTGTTAGAGTTTAACATGTCACAACAACCCCAAATGCAACATTGATTTGGAGGAGGGGGGATTTAAAGCGGGTGAAAACGTTGTATACATAAACAAAGGAGTAGTTTCGAAAGGAAACAGGAAAAATTGTCAATGTCCCAACAATTTTGCAACTGAGTGTAGTCACCCCCCTTTTTGACCAGTAAAATCTACTTTTTTGCTAAAATTTGTTTACAGCATAGTTTATACTTTATACCTTTTAAGTCAACCCCTTTCAAAATTGCTGGATCTGCGACTGATCTATTTACTATAAATGTATTTGCCTTTTATATTCATTAATCAGTATATTACTAATTGTATGTTAACCACTTGTCAATTGTATACTACTGGCCTGCCTAGATTAGTGCTTTTACTAATTGCAGATCAGTGGAACACATGTTTACTATTTGTAATAACTCTAATTGACAGTATATAAAAAATTAACAACAATTGGAAAGGTTTTTATGAGGATATTGTTGAGCTTAAAATTATTTAGGTAAAAAAGCTTATCCTCCAGAGATCATGGATAAATGCATTTTGAATTATCTTAACAAACAAACATCTCTGGTGAAAGATGTTCAATCTGAAAACAAAGAAGCTAAAGATCATTGATTCAAACTACCATACATTGGTGAATTTTCAAAAATAACACAATGCAAAGTAGCCAAATTAGTCAATCAATATTGTACTGGTATGAAAATCAAACTAGTCTACACTAATTACAAGATCTGCAATTTTTTCAATGTGAATGACCTAATCCCTAAGCGATGGACCATTAGATATTTGAGGGGGGAGGGGGGATTGAGCAATTTTTTTTGCAGGATATTTTCTTCCCATGTGATGGTTGTGCAGGATATTTTCTTCCTCCCTGCACAATATTTTTTATTGGCACATATGCCGTGCACAGTTTTTTCTCTGTTTAAGGCTTTGCTTGATATAGATTTTTTGGTATTTGAAACACCCCCCCTCCTCAAATATCTAATGGTCCATCCCTAAAGAGCTACATTGATCTACAAGCATCTGTTGAATGCATAGATGCATGCAACAAAGATTGCTTTCAGATAACAGACAAAGCCAGTTCTAAATACCAACTAAAATTGAAAGAGGCTATGCATATCAAGTGGTTAAAACCTTTAAAACATTTCCCTTAAGGTATCAGGGGACCCTAATGACCACTGTTCGCTTTTCTTCGTATAGGGCGCAAAATATGCAACCGATTTCTATGATTTATATATCATCTGAAAGCTGAATAGTTGATGAAAACAACTATGTAAGAAAATATTGACAATTTTTCAATTTTTTTTAGTAAGTGGTGAAAATATAAATTTATACGTTTTTTCAAAAAGTCACAGTACAGCAGAAATTTATCCGATCAAAACACACTTATTGTAGTCGTAAAGACGAAAGATTGAACTAAAAAACCGTGTCTCAGATTTTTGATTTTTTGCCTCGTTCAAGAGATATTGAGTGATTTGTATAAAAATCGTCAAAAAATGCGATTTTTCACTTTAGAAACAGATATCTTCGCAACGAGGGCATAACTCAAAAATCGGAGACACGGTTTTTTAGTTCAATCTTTCGTCTTTACGACTACAATAAGTGTGTTTTGATCGGATAAATTTCTGCTGTACTGTAAGAAAATGACGCGTTCTGATTGGTCAAACGGCGGGAGTGTCCCGGGTGCTTTTGGCAGCTTTGCCAAGTACACTTTTAAATGAACAAGTACACTTTTAAATGATTGTGTGTTCTAGATTGTTAGATATTTTGAAAAGTGTTCCATTCAAAGAATCAATGTGGGTGATAAAAAGTCTAACATTTTGCTAATTTTGCTTTATGTCTTTTCATTCTTATTTTGTTTCATTGCTTGTTTTAGTGCAAATGTTTTGCTTTATATCGATACCATAAAGAGTAGCTTAAAGGGCATTTAAAGCATTTGTTCGTACAGATTTTGTAATACAAAACTCAAGGACTTTTCAAGGATTAATATTCAATTTTCAAGGACACATTCACATCTGGTTATGTTGACTAGTTCTTACTCTCCTCTCATCCAAATGTTCATAAGAACAGGGTAGGGTTCACTATATTAAAACAGGAAGCCCAAAAAGCCCAAAATTACATGAAATCAATAAGCCCAAAGCCTGATCATGTTTTACACCTGTGTCTAGACCAGAATCCTTTTCAGATTGCTTTTGTTCACTAATAATGACTATTGTTCCTGTATTCTTGAGGGAATACAAAATATGAATATAAAAGGATTTTAAAAACTATTATGGTATATACATTGTAGATTGGGGTAAAACACACATTCAGGGCTATTGATGTATATTAATTTTGCTTCAAAATAAGACTTATTTCATTGGCTAAGACTTATTCAAGGACAAAATTCAATTTTCAAGGGCTTTTGTTCCAAATTCAATGAATTCTCAAGTAAAATTTGTAATTAAGGACTTTTCATGGACCTAATTTGAGGCGATTTGCAACAGTTTTTTTGGAAGCGCACCAACTACTTTTCATTTTGCGCAAAGGTAACTTAATCTGCACCTATGGGCTTGATTTTTACACTAAATATGTAGTTATGACTGAAGTTTTGAATAGTGCCACAATTAACTCGATCAAGTTGATTAAAATGATAAAAAATACTATAGAACAATTAAAACATATAGAACAATTTGCAACTTCGATATGCTAATTTGCAAGTCGAACGGCTATGTGGATGCAAGTTTTGAGCTCACATAGTTGGCCAATGTTAGAATGTAATTTCGGTTTTAGTGCTTCAATTCAGCTGAGGGGCTGGGATATTACTGCATATATGATAAGTTAAGATTTCCTAGAACCTCGGGCGAAAATAATCCCGCATTTTTGAGAATTTTGAACATAACTTCTGACGTAAATGTTGCAGAGAAAATGTTCTCAAATGACACGGGAATGAAAAATTATATCTTCAAATCGACAATGATTTGAAACTCAATATTTCCACACTAGGTAAGTGTGTATCTTGGCACTATTTCAACAGTGTTTTGGCAGTGTTTTGTCGACTTTGAGTATGTTCTAAAGCTTCATGATATAAGTGAAACAAATACAGAACGTTTGAACATTTTTTTAGATTTAAGCATAATCGAACAGATTGAATGTTTTTAATTTTTTATCAAATGTTGTGCATTGGTTTGAAGTTTACTATGGAGTTTACCACTTGTTTGAAGCTGATCAATTTTTCGAGATATTTGTGAAAAACTGATTTTCAAAATATCTATTTTTTGTTTTAATAAACTTGATCAAGTTAATTTTGGCACTATTCAAAACTTCAATCAAGCCCATAGGTGCACATTAAGTTATCCTTTGCGTGAAATGAAAAGTAGCTGGTGCGCTTCCAAAAAAACTGTTGTAAATCGCCTTAATGACTTTGCAAGACAGTACAAACCCTGATTTTGTATCAAATAATAATTTTTATCAAATAATAATTTTTATCTAGTATTTTTGTCTAACCCTACTTTCACAAGCACAAGCAGTTAATTTTTCACTCATATGATTTTATGCAAGAGCTAATGGATGGACAATAGTACCATAAATGCAAGAGATAACCACTGATGTATATTTGCCTGTTATGAGAACCCAACTGGCAGCACGAGCAGTTAAATCCCATTTGTGAGATACATGTGATGCACTTTTCCATAAGTTGTGGACTGATTTTATTATTTACGTTTTTTTTAGATTAAATATATCTATGTGTATCTGTCTATTTTATCCAACCAATAGGCATTATAACGCGCACAGCATCAGTAATTTCACAAGATACTAAACCATCACTCATTTGCAAAATTACTTGGGACATTAGTTTAAACTGCTTGACATTTTTCCGTTCGGTATTATGTAGAAACCCCCCTCTCCTCCACATCAATGTTGCATAGCACTGTTGTGTCAGACAACATTGATTGTGGGGGAGGGGGGTCTGGTAGAAAAGAATATTAATTGAAAACGAAAAAAGCCTTACTGCAAAAAGGATTTTAAAAATGTGTCAATGTCGCAACTATTTTGCAACTGAGTGATTGTCTGATTGATTATTACTGTGCCAACATACCAAAATGTAACTACTTGGCTTTATTTAGGACTTTACATTTCTCAGCTTTGTGCTGTTTCAAACACGTTTAAAAATTAGGATTCAGCTAAAATACACTGAATGATCAACATAAAAACTGTTTGTAATCAATTCATTCAGAGAATGCATGTTAAAAAAATAGGAAAAAACACAGTGGTCTCAGTTGGAGTGTTTGCATTTTAAGTAAGCTGGCAATAATTATTGTGTTTAACATAAATCTTTAGAAGTACATTTAATTTTACAGAATGTGTCATAAAAATAGCACTAGCACAGCTAGTTCACCGATGTCAGGCACCAAGCAGCGAATCAGAAATGGAGAAATGCAAAGCATTGCACATATGTATTTACAAATAGTCAAAAACTTGATGCCTGTTTGTAGAGCCTGTTATTTTGCAGCTCAGTTTGTTTATCATTCTTTTAAGTCACTCATTTTACTTGAACAAATTTGTGTTTGGATTTTAACTGGTATTGTCATCACTAGAACTGAAGCAACCTGAACAGGAAAGCAATGCGCTCTTTTGCGAATTACAATTAGCATGCAAATGAGATTTGCGGTCTGAAATGATGCCATTGTTAGTAAACATGAAGTATCACTATGTTTATCCCAATAAGTGTACATTGAACATTCTTTGCATTAAACTCAATCATCAATTTTCCTTTTTAAAAGGTAGTTTCAGGCACTGAAATAGTTATTAAAAAATTCTAATTTACTTATCTTAATTAGTGCAAAATGGTTAACAGTCAACCTTGGCACTTGTTTGCATGAAAGACGATAAAAATGACAACAATGTTTCAAGTTGTCAAAATCTTTATCTGACATGTGAATAGTCGAGACCATTTGATAGCCTCTTTGCAGTTCATATAAACATTCCACTCCTGATCAAAATAAAAACAAACTTTCTCTGAAAGGCATGGTCTATTTTTCTGCCCTACAGAACTGCCAAACTAAGCAAGCGAAAACACTAAATAGCCATAAAACACTCCATGTACTCACCAATACCACACACATACAGCCCTGTTTTGTCACTCTCCTATTTGCTCTACCGGATGACTTTCACTTGTGGTCTCTTCAAACTGGAGTTTTTGCCATTAAATATCTGCAAACTTTACGAAGTTGACTTGTAAGCAAACGTCAGAGTCTACAAAATAATAGAAGCTGAAAGGTAAGTATTCATTGCGATACATAATAGCCCTGAATGGCGAAATATTTATGAAACTTAATTAGCAGTAAAATTATGCAAATATTTTGCCAGTGTTTTCCCACGTGCCAAAACACACGAGTCAAAAGTTTGTAAAATTACACATTTTTGGCCTCAACAAACGCCAAAAATTTAACTAAATATCTCGAAAAATGTCTTATGTAAATCCCATAGCAATTTTTAGTAAGTTCAAAGTTTCTTACCGTACAAAAAAGCTAAAATATTTAGACAAAATCGTCGGCCATAACACTTCACTTCAAAGTTCGCGCCTGCAATAGGGGATCATGGGATCGCAACATGTGATGAGTAAATTTTGTTACACAGGAAGCCCAGTATTAAGGTAATCATGAAGATATTCTATTATGACATTCCGTAATATTGCCGAATGAATAAATGAGCGTGTAGATGAATATTAAAAGAAACGAATCAATGAATAACTCCTTTTAATAAATGTCTGAATGAAAAATGTTTCGAATCTTATGTTCATTGGGTTTCCTTTGGTGCAATCGCTTTAGGAGATCTGGTAACCACGATCAACGGATGACAACATTCCAGCGTGCTAATGTGCTCTTGCAAACCTATGTCGTATTTCTGCATCGAAAATTGGTAAGTTTTTTTACAATTTTATGCTACAAAATCATTTGTAATGAATTGAAAAAAGTTTTAAATATCTTCTTTATGCCATGTTTGAGTTAAGTTCAAATCACCTACCGAGAAATTGTGTTTTTTTTATCGGTAATGTGAAATCACGTGTTTAGAATTGTGGGTCGCCCCCACGGGTCGGAACTGTTTGCTTGAAAAAACATGCTTTATCTAGCTTTATTTGAGACTTGAGAAAAACATTGGTTTGATACATTATCAATTATGCGATTGATCAAACTTGTGTTCTGATTATTTTTGCTTGCAATGATCTTATTTCAGTTTTCTTGACATGAAATTTGATCCTTTTGACTTCAGTGCGCACTGTGGGCAATTGTCATTGACATAAGAAAATCCGGACTGGACTCAAAAGTTCGCTTATAAAACGGGGACTTAAATAATAAGACGTTGACTGATAAAACGTTGACTTAAAAAACGTTTAATAAAAAAATGTTGACTGATAAAATGTTTACTTATAAAACGTTGACTAATAAAAACAAACGTTGACTTACTAGAGGCTGCGTTAACTCGGGCTTCTCCTCGAATGTGACAAATATTTTTACTCGGGGTAACCCTCCCCCCCTAAAATGCACTTACGCCGTTTTCGCTCTGAACCCTTCAATTATAAAGTTGTCTTCAGAATTGTAAAGTGAAAGGCAAAAACATGTGTGAGCGATTTTTAATATTTTACTTGGTTAAAAAATAATCAGTAGTTGAATTTTGGAGTCTATTTTTTTTCGTGAAATCTGATACTAACCATCATAAAATAAAAAGTAAAAAGGTTATCAAAAAACGCTCACAATGTATTTGGTTGAAATCCAGCGCCAGGTTACTTTTTAGAACTTCGATGATCAGAGAAAAACACAAGGCGAGAAATCGCTCTCTAATGTTGTGTAAACATCAAATCTCATCTGTCATGATCTGTCAAGAGAGGTCAGATAAGGTAGAGACCAGACCAATCAGAAACGTGACTCGTATGTTGTGCTTGGAAATGGTCTTGAAATCCATGAATATAATATATACGTGTACTACAGCTTGTCACATAGATTTCGAGTGTATTTGTGAATCCTAAACTTTTCTTAAGTAATGCCGAAAAAAACGCCACGATGACGCTGGATCTTCCAAGAAGAAGACAAACAGTCAGACCAAATCAGTCAAACAAGATAGACTATCCGCAACGAGAACCCAAGAAGGGCTATGCTTGAAGCCATGCGTTCAATTGGGTAGGCTCATTTTCTTTACTTTTCTACTTTTGAATAGAAAATGGTGGATAGCGTGCTGATTACTGCTTAGAGTAACGAGACTGAACAACAATTTCAAATTTATTTATTGGAGGTTTTACGCTATTTATGTAGTTACGAATGGGAACATTTTGCTCATCACCTTGAAGCCAAATGCTCAGAAAAGCTGAGAAAAGGAAAACCTCCAAAGAGAATCAGATAAATCGAGTATTGTTCTTGGGCTCATGCTCTTCTAGTAAGTCTTATTTAGAGAGTGGTGTTTGATATTTATTCATGGAGAAGCGGCCAGTCAAAGGCTGGTTGTTTGGTGTCTTATAGCGCATTTCACTGATGTCAAAATATGCTCAAAGTAATTGCTACACTAAGGACGGAAAGCCTGTAAAGGAAGTAATTTGCAAATATCTTTATTTCAAGTGTTAATCTCTAACCAAAATATGCTGATGCTGATATACCACATATATAATAAATATGTTTCCTTCCAATGTGTGGCCTAATATTTTTGTGGTGGTGTGCTTGTACACCACTTTCATAAATGCCTAAAAATGGCCAACAATAATTTCTTAAGATTGACTATATCCTAAATACTTTCAGTACAACTAAATCAAAGATCTGTTGGAAAAGTATTTGTATGTAATTCTTTGCCGAGGCCTTTGTAGCCTCGTTTTGGTGTTTTTTAGTCCTTTCAAACTCCTATAACTTTAAGAGGATTTAACCTTTTTCTGTCAAACTTTCAGGACTTATTATTAGCTTTGATATGTATGTTTTTTTATAATATTTCCTTTCACCAAAACTGTTTTTTACAATAATATGCTAATTAGTGGCGGCCATTTTTGAAAGTTGTGTATAGATCTGAACAAATTAAGTTTGTTAGATCATTTTACAATGAGATGTTGGCGTCCGCTGATTATTTATTATAGGTATTCCATGCAAACTTCAAAATGAAGAATTGACTGATATGGAAGCATATTTATTGGTTCTTGACATTGAATGACAATGCGAAAGGCAAGGAAAACATTTATCAGCTTGATCGCTTTTGTAAAATTTGTACAATTGATGATGCAGTTACAATGATTCCTCAAACAAAACCACATATGCTTTCATTTTACAAGAGATAATAAAAACGTGAACACTTCTTTCTCAAGTTTACTTAATTGGAACATTGAGAAATCTTCAGCCAATGGAAATTTTGTGCGGTAATTTTAGAATGCTTTCTTTGTAATAATGGTACTCCTTCCCTCTTTGCATTGCAAAGAAATATTCAAAATGCTGATTTTACAATGAGCATAAGAATAACGAAAAACATAAAAGAGTGATGTCAAGCATGAAACTGTACAAGGAGGCAGATTTATTTTGTTGTGCTTGCATTAATGCTTCTCACAAGTGTGAACCAGGCTTTGCAAACACTGGCAAACCAAGCTCATAATCTGTCTACATGTACAATAATGATTTCAGTGATAAACTTTATACAAATAAAGTTATTTTTCCTCTTCTTGCCCTTCCTCATAATGATAAGATGGGGGAGAGGTAAACATTTATCTGTATTTATTGAGAATGACCTTGAATTGCAAATTTAATTGATACTTTGTTTTTTTAACAATATTGACAGATAATGACCTTAGACTGCCTATAAACAAAGCAATATATTTACTCATACCCATTGCCACATAATCAGTTCGGTTGTCTACAAAATAACCCGATTTTGAATTCTCTTTTACACAGTATTAGCCTTGGAGGCATAAAATATATATCGTTGTTCAGCAACGTCCTTTGGAAATGGGGAGTCTGCATATGTAAAAAAGTCAATCAAATTTCTCAATATTGTACACAAATTATTGAGTCTAAGACTGTAGAAAAAAGTATTTGAAAATAGACCATATCGCACAAATAAATAACCACAAGACATGGATGGTCGTCTGACTCTGTTTATTCTTCAATCGGTTACGCTCCACTCCGTCCACTCTTTAGATTATAATACTTGTACAATACGGTGAAAACTAGAAGAAATGCCGGCGATTGATTACAAACTAAACTCACAAACATATATTGAAAAAGAAAAGATAACTCACGTTTGTTCCGGCGAACAGATATTGAACACTTGAAAAACTCCTCCAAAACTCCAGCAGATTTCAATAGACTCCAATAACGTTTGTTAACTTCGATAAACTCCAAAGGACTCCGTGACTTACAATATACTCCTTCACTGCTAGTGACTTAAAACTAACTCCGCCAAAGGTAAACATAAACGACGCTAAGGAGTACTATTACAAAACTAACAAAGTATAATAGAAAATTATATGATTGGTCTATTCTATTTGACATGTAATCGAATGAAATCACAAGGCTGAATAAATGTACATATGGCGAATAAGATAAACTGATAAGACTAATTAACTAACTACGGCAAACATGACAAACATGTTCATGAGCTGGTATAAAACTGTTGTGACTTGTAGTGAATGCCTTCTTCATGGACAAAGGCATCATGTTTTTTTTTACTTGTCTTTCTTTCTTTTTTTTCTTGAAAGTTTGACTGCTTTCTTCAATTTATAGTCGCAGCTATTAACCCTTTCTTTGTCTATTGTATGCCATGTTGCTTTCATTGGCGATGTGACAGGAATGCTCAGTCTGTTCATCAGATCAGTCATGGTGACCTCAAAACCATTGTTAAAAATCATAACTCCAAGTGAGATAGCAAGTTTGTTTTCTTGTTGCGATGTGAACTGCTCTTAGGGTGCAATACTCCAGATAACGTGGTGCAAGCTTTCATTGGCATTCTGTGTTAGGTATTTCTCACAACCAACAAGAAACCGCTCATCTCCAAGTCTATCAAAGGGGGTTCTTGTTGGGCACATGGGAGGTTTTGTCTCTGTTGTAAGAGCACCAAGAATCTGTTCCTTCTGGGCAGTCTTCATGTTTTGGGTTATCCAAAGTACTGGAATAATGATTGGCATGGGTGGCTTTTGACATATCAGCAGCACTTCCTATGTTATCTCTAATTGCTTTGCCAAAGAAGTTTTGGAGCGTATTTATCCATTCAATTGTGAGTCTCCCTTTGCCTCCAAGTCCCAATCCATCCTCTAGTTTTTTTCCTATCAATAATTAAAATACAGCAGTAGAAGAAGTAGTTATCATAATGCTGCATGGCTGTCATTATAAACATTTTTGGCAAAATATAAATCCAATAATGCTTTTCACACAGTGAGAAAGAGTATAAAGTCCAAATAAACTGTGCTTTGAAAGTTACAAGATGTGTGGCCTTGCTTCATTTTATTCTACTTTACATGTATATGATTTTGTATCCGATGGTATAGTGATTATGGAGACTAATAGCAGTACTATTTATAATCTTATGGCTTGGGATAATAATAATAATAATAATTTAATATTTATAAGGCGCATATTCCATGTGTATATGCTCATATGCGCCAAGAGAATGGGAGAATGGACAATGTATTGTATTGTATCAGAAATTGAATATTTTATGTTGGATATGAGTACAGAACATAGGTTTTTGTGTGTTATACCTTTTAACTCTTTTTGTAACTTCCTTAGTGCAGTGCCCATTCTCTTTGTAACAGGTGATATGCAGTCGTCTTTGGGAATGTAGAATGCTGGACCATAGGGAGCAAGTTGAACAACTTCACTGTAGGACTTGCTATCTCCATCACCGACGAAAGGTGTATACCTCAGATTGTGCTTTTGAATTGAACGTCCAAATTGACAGACTCCTTCTGACTCCATAGTCTACATTGTAAAATGGAAGGAAAGAAATTGTTATTCATCAGCACACGATCATGTTTTAGAAGCATTTTAAGGTATAGTGTCATTATAATGCATGATCCAAAAACTCATTAATGATGTCAACTTTGGCTATTTGAAAATATTACAGAACATCTGATACAAGCAATGTTGTTTGATTAAATTCAAGAAATGAGAGCTGAACTTGACCCTACTTTGATAGCTTTTATGGATTTGATGTTTTTAGTGATAAAAAAATATATGCACAGAGGCAATAGAGGAGAATCTGCAATTTCTTTGTCTGAATGAATAAATACCATATCATTGTTATTATTAATAAAACATCCTCAAAATAAGAAAAAGTATCACAATTGTACTCATCCCCAAAATTGTACCCTCCAGATTTATTTATATATTTATGTATTTTCCACACCACTTGAAACATAATGAGCAATAGTCCCTCACTAGATTGTCAGTGAACCCTTAGAACAATGGCTGTACATGGCATATTAATGCATATATTTCCATCCTATTTCATATCTATCCCCATCAGTGCATAAAAGTGAGAGAGAAATAAATATATCTGATCAGTAAATGTAAATAACTTTTTTTATAAGAGGTTGAAACAACATTAAATTGTAACATATATAAAATTGGAATCATGACAGATGCCAAAAAATAAAAGTCTACAAATATACAAATGTATTACAAACCTGTGAGCTCCCTTCATGGTTATAATGGCATTTGCTATCATGTTTTTTGATCCATTCAAGCCTTGTGATTTCACCTTTTTCTCTTTGGCGCTTCTTTTGTTCACACAAAACACACGAGTTTATCAAGTATTCAACATCCAGCACTTTTCCTGTGTCGATCGAGATAACACTCACAAGACCATCTCTTGCTGTCCAACCTCTGCTGTTCCAAGAACCATCCACAGAAACTCCTCCACCCACAATCTTTTCATTAATTTGTTTGCCTTCATTCAACTGAATCTCTCGATTTATCTAACTGCAGAATAACCACGTCCAATCAAATGAAGTCCCAGCACCAGTGCTATGTTTACGTCGTAAAAACGTTGCTTGGGTGTTGTGGGCAAAGAGTTTTTCATGCCGCACTCACTATTTTGACAAACAATTGGCCAATTGCTTCCCAAACCAGACCTTGATTCTTCAATCAAAACAATACTTCCTTCTGTACATTTGGAGCAGACCGCACTAGATTGAAGGTTCTCGTTTAAGGTATTTTTATCTTCAACACTCCACGTGTCTTTTGTGTCTGACTCATCTTCATCTTCTCCAGACTCGGAGTAGCTTTCGTCCGAGGGTGAAGTACTATCATCACTATCATCGCCTAAAAGTTTCTTTCTACTTGCTCCCGGGTCTTCTTTTTCGTCTTCCACAGCAGACGTTGATGGCTGATCAAACCATGACCCTTTGTCGCTTTCAGCGAGTGCTTTCAAATCATCTTCTTTGAACTTCTTGGTGATCAAACCACTGATCTTCGTTTCTTCTTTATGGAAGACCAAGGGCTGTTTTTTTGTCGCTTGGACATCTAAATGGACTAAAGCTTTTGGGTAATTGTAGATATAAAATAATGCAGATAGAAGAGTAATATTTTCGTATTTTTCGTTTGTATCTTTCGCTTCAACTGAACAATGAACAAGCGTGGTCTAGTTGTTTGTATATTTCGCGATATCTCCCGGATGACTATTTTGCCGCAATGCACCGTGGGGAATGTCACGCAATATAGGATTACCACACCTTTTTCGTTTTATTTGCTTATATGAATATACATTTTTCTCTAATATCTCGATAACGAAAAATGCTTTCGGAAATATTTTTTTTTTGCATTCGAAAGATTGTTCTTTTATTATAGCGTTCCGTCAATAAAAAAAATTGAAAAATTTTCGATCTGAACCCTTCCTGTAACCTTAAAAATAAATAATATGGGTCTACCCTTCTATTTGGAATGATATTCCAACCACCGACCGGTTAGCTCAGTTGTTAGAGCCCTGGCCGGACCAACACTCAGGGTCTTGACATAATATCGGATAACGACATAAAATCGGAGGTCCCGTCTTCTCTATACTCTAATCCAATTGTGGACATTAAAGAACCACTGAGGACGCAGGTACGACCATCCTCAGTGTCTGTACTTGCTAACAACGGGGGCATAACCGCTAACAATTATTCTATATACTCATGTTTGTAAACTGCATATAGCAGTCCGTAAAGTTCCCCAACAATTGTAAACAGTAATCGAAAATCCCCAAGGGAAATTACTGTATAACTCTACATTCTACACACATTCTTCACATATTTAGAACAAAACCGTAGAGTTATTTCATATTTTCATTGCCAAAACTAGTTTAAAATTGATCAAGCTAAGCAGCAAATTTGTGACAGCTCTACGATCTCAACGAAATTCACATGTGCAGGCCAATCATGGGCAAGCCCAAGGGAAGAGGCTTGTTTTCATTTTGTGCAGAAAAAGCTTCGTTTTGGCATAAGTCGCTAGTTGGGCAACCTACCAAATAGAAAGAGCGAAAACTAAGACGTATGGAGTCAGTCTAGGCTTTCTAATGATTTAGTTAAAATGCCAGTAGAAAAAATATATTATAAAGTACCAGTTTCAGATTCATTTTTATTTAAACACAAAATACATTATAATACAAAATTTTACAAATAACTTATAGTAATCATAAAGAAAAAGATGGAAATTCACAATAAGGAAACTGTTAGGTGTGCATGGCTGAATAAGTTTAAACTATCGTGTCAAAATCTACTGACCAAGATGTTTTGATTCAAAGAAACAGTGGAAGTTAAGCATTCTCATTGAGGCTCGAAAAAGCCAAAATGCTATCAAACTATCCTGCATGCAACTGTTGATTCTCCTGTTCACTTTCAAGCAATAAACTCCACAGCTCCCCTATCCTTTTGGATGGGGTGGTTAACTTTGCACTCTCTTTCCATGGTCCTACTAGCCCATGCTTTCTGAGAAAGGACCTAAAACAATAGATATATTAAAATAAGGCAAAGAGAATGATCTTGGAATCACATGTGCTATTTGTTTTGCACTTACCTCCGAATGTCGTTCCAGCCCTTCTAATTAATGTTTGCATTTCATGAAACTGGCACAGATAGTTTCATGGTGAAGTCTTGCTCTGTTTTCATGGGCTACAAAATGCAACTCATGCTTGAATATCTGGTGCTGGTAGACGTTTTGAATGATCTCTGGTTTTGGCCATTGGAAGACGTTTTCTCGCTTTTTGGATCTCACTAAAAACGTCACATTCGGTTGGTTGTTTTTATGAAAAGACATTGAACTGTCTGTATATGCTACAGCATCAAAGTTGTCCTGTAAAAATGCAGGAAAAAAGAGTGGCCTTTGAATCCCATATGCAATAAAAACATGTGAACGTATTCAGCAACTCATTTTTTTTACCTTTTTTACCAATACAAAATAGGGGATTTGGCCTTTAAAATTCATGCATTACCTCTTTGTGATACGTTTCAGATGGGTGTTGTGGCGTTTCTTCTTGGATTCCTATGAAGTGTGCTGTGTTTCAATTATTTCAAGACAGTTGAACATGGCACAAGATATCTATACTTTTGTTGTTTCTATCTTTTTCGCATATTTAGATTTCAACTGGGCATCTTGTGTTTTTCTCCATTGATTATTGACAATATTGCAAGAGAGAACTCAGATAGAACTTTTATTCATCAAGCACTTTTGTGAGTCACGCTTATATGCGATATGTCTGATAGAAGTGGTGTTAAACTTATTGTCATTTTGTGGTAAAAATGTAAGTTATACACCGTAAAGTACTTACGAACGTCTCAGATGTTAGTCCTTTGTCAGAGTAAATAGGAGTCATTGTCATTTTCATCATCATCATCATTATTTCGTTATCTTTCATCATCTATTATCATCTTTTACCTTGCTCTTATTCGAACTCCACTTTTCCGGACTCTAGCAGAGTGAGATTCATCAGAACATCCACTTCCATCCCAGACGTTAACCACGGTTAACTATGGTTTGTCTGTGCATTTTTCATAATCTGAAATACATTGAACATTAGTGGTAAATACAGATTGCAAAAGAAATGTTTTGTTTTTTTTGCTGACTGAAAAATCTTAGCCAGTTCCGATTTTGGTTCTCAATACATTCGTATGAGAATTCTGTATGGTTCACATGGTCAAAAGTTACCATTGGGAACAGTAACTCATGATTAAGTTTTTGCACTGTAGTTTCCAATACTGCTATTGCTCTCTTTTTTTTCTTGCAATACAATTTTTCATATGAGTCTCTGGAAATGTTTTCAAACAAGAAAGCTGAATATCATTTTTCGTGATGGAGAGGTTTCTTATCAATGTCAGACATCATGGCATGTATACTTGAGGTCAATTCAGTTTTGTGTTGATTCGACATGTCAAAATCAAAGAATCGTCCTAGATGACGAAACGATTCTCCAATTTTAACATAAGGGACAAGAATTCCATTTATCAAGAGTTTAGGCAGATATTGAGCTGACTTTGTGCTGATTTTGTTAGGCCAAAAGTAATGAATTTATTTACTCGTATGATCATATCAGACCACTGGCACCAAATTGCAAAACGATTTAGGAGATGTTGATTTTCACTCTCTTGAGAACTAATTATTAGACGGTGGTGTACTTCTCCAAAAGCATTCTTTAAGTCAATCAAGGTGATGACAAATGAGCGTTGTTTTGTAAGAGCCTTGTTTATAATGTCTGCCATTTGTGAAGTGTGTTCAAGTGTTCCTGATAGACCTGGTGTAAATCCTTTCTGAATATCATGTTCAATTAAGTTGTTAGCAGTCAAGAATTTATAGATGGAGTTACGTAAACATGAAGTGAACATTTTTAACGGAATCGATTGTAATGTAATTGGACGGATGGATCTCCTCATGTTGCCTCTAAAAATATATATAACTTTTTAAATAGACATATATACAGTACATTATATACATTATATTAAAAACTTCACTGAAATAATAAATATTACATATGGTAAATATACTAAAAAAATAAATCTAAAAAACGTTCTAGCTAGTTCTTTTTGAATTTGTTTAAGCTTTCTGCCTCGGCTGTATTTTCTGACAAGTTGTTCCATAAGTTAATTATTCTGACAAAAAAAAGAAAACTTGAAACAGTTTAGTTTGGCTGATTTTGTCTTAATTTTGTACAGATGGTTAGAACGTAAAGGCCTGTATTCATTGTAAATGTAAAAAATGCTTGAGGTTGTAAACCATTTAGATTATTGATTGTTTTATAGCATTTAGTTAAAGACGCAAATGCCCCTCTTTTCTCTAATGTTGACCATTTCAATCTTTTCAAGCGATCTTCATAAGATAAGTCTTTATCTGAGACACCCAGTGCGAATCTTGATGCACGTCTATGTACCTTCTCGATAATATCAATGTCTTTCTGTAAATGAGGTGAACATACTGGTGAACAGTACTCTAAGATTGGACGAACCAGACTCTTATAGAGTTTAGAGAATAGATCAGGATTTTTTGGACCAACAGTTCAATTAATAAAACCAAGAACACTGTTTGCCTTGTTTGCACATTTAGTGGCTTGCAAACTCCACGAAAGACTAGAAGTAACGTAGACACCGAGATCCTTCACTTCAGACACAGATTTTAAGTCACTTCCCCATAACTGATATTTTGGGGTCGATGTATCATTCTTTTTGGAAATTCTCATTACTTCACATTTGTCAGTGTTGAATTTAAGCTGTCAATCATTACTCCATTGCTCCAGTGATACAAGATCATTTTGTAAAACCTGAATATCTTCATCAAAAGTGCCTATAACCTTATAAACTTTTAAACTAGCAAACAGTTTACATTGTGATGATAAGTTGCGTGATGTCAGTGATGTAAATAAAGAATAGAGTTGATGCTAATACCGTTCCTTGTGGCACTCCTGAGAGGGCTGGTGACCAGGAAGAGATTTTTCTTTTTCAATGAATCAACTTGATTATATTAATTTAATGTCCATTTTATATGACTGTATAATTCTGATAAAGTTTATAGCTGTTACAGACAAGTCATAAAACAACTAATTGCATGTGATATTGTTACAAGACCCTTAAGCGACTAGAATCATGCATAGTTACCCAAAATCACCTTGGAACAATTAAAAAAGTTTGTTACATACTATTTAAAAAAAAAAAAAAATGTTGACAATAAGGATTTGCCATGTATATATATCTTTGTGATTATGATACTTAAAATTTTCCAAATCGACATCACAAACTTCATTTAAAAATTGTTTAAAAGCGCCAATTTTGTAATTCCTATCAATGCACTTGAAATCAAAATATTGGCACTCCATAAGAAGTGATAATGTCGACAAACAGACATTAAAATTCCACTTTATTTTCATGTTTTTAGAATTTGAGCAGTTAAGCTTGAGTATTGAGCTTTTAAGATTTTAATGCAATGATAAGCTAAAACGTTTATGTCAGCTACAAAAAAAAAACAGTAAAATACTATACAAAACTAAAAATCTAACAAATTAATAAAAAGAAGAAATAAGGTCGTAACCTGAACATTTAGCTCTGGTTTTTCGTTACTGATATGAAACCGTTCCTTGATCTTAAATTTAAAGGGGTGTTAGCAGGGTCAATTATTTAAAAGCAATCATGCCACACATTTGTTTTACATTGTAGAGTTAAAAAGATGTTTATATATGTAAAAATTGTTATCCAATCATGATGTTCTTTAACCCTTGTTGTTGAGTAACAACTAGTTTCGCCAATATAATGAGCATTACAGCCCGCACATGTAAATTTATAAACAACAAAAGATTTAAGAGACATAGGGACCTTTGACTTGGAATGAATTGTTAATAAGGTTTTGAAAATCCTTTTCAAATTTGAATGTCACGGTGACATAACATTAAAATAATCAATAGCTAAACTGTAATTGATACTTAGTCAAAAATAATAGCAAGTTAGTGTAGGAAGTTGACCAGGTTTTACTATGTAAGAAGAAGTCGAACTGAAAATTTCATATTCTCTTTCATTCTCTTTATCATTTGACTTGATGTTTGTAACTGCCATTCGATTATTTTAGTTTTAAATTTCTCAAGTGTTTTTAGAAAAGTTGCACTTCTGTGGTTCCTTCACAGGACTAGGACTAGTTCCTAGGACTTTAAGGATTCATAATCATCAGAATCATCATAGATACTGACATGTTTTCTTTTGATGCATCTGTTGTTTTTGATTGTTTTTTAATTTTTTGGTTATGGACCTTGTTGGCAAGTAGGATCAATTGCTGCTGCATATGCTTCTTCCCTGGTCTGAGCCCCCAGTGTTTCAAACGCCTCATCAACAATTTGGTGAGCTCTTTCCACCTGGCTTGTTTTCTGTCTGTTAAGGAGTTGAACCTGGATTGGACCAGTTCCACGAGTTTTCTTACCCAAGCCCTGCTTTTCTAAACTATTTAGTAATAGAACACTCTGATTGACATCCTCTAGCACTGCATCAACTAAATTGATGTTCCCATTTTTTGTGTGCAAAACCAGAGTTAATAGGTTCTGAAAGGTTCGAGGAAGGAGCATGATACAGCGATTTAACAACAACAACAACAACAACAATAGTTTTATTTCTACCCTGCATGAATACATATCACAGAAACACTTACAATATCTATACTTATTCAATAAAATTAGGTAGTGGTCCCAGCTAATAACTTTAAGAGTTAATCAGGTGCCAGGACCATTTTCCGTTCAAAATTCATAATTTCTTATAGAGAAAAGTGGGTATATACTATGATTTCTATATATTTCACATGAAAAAGAAAGAAAGAAAACATATAACACAAATGCATACACTCGTACATTACATACATACACATACACACACACACACACACACACACACACACACACACACACACACACACACACACACACACACACACATTACAACAAGACAGAATTATGACAAAATTAAGACAAGTATCAGAAACACTTTTCAAATATGAAAACGGAAGTATATTGCTAATATGAATTCAAAATGTTTTCCTTAAGACAAGCTTTAAATTTTTTTAGAGTTGAAAGAGTTTGAACCCCTTTATCAAGAGAGTTCCAGGTTTTTGTACCTATGAATTTTATGTTAAATTTGCCATAATTTGTTTTTGCTTTAGGTAAATATAGATTATTTTTTGTAGCTGATCTTGTTTGGTAGCTGTGTACCTCAGTGATATTTTTAAAAAAGTTATTGAAACTACATGGCAAACTATTATTTTTAAATTTGTACATGAATATCAAGGTAGAGTACTCTACAAGATCTGATAGTTTAAGAATATTGAATTTTTTAAAAATAGGATTTGTATGAGCTTGATAAGGAGAGAAATCCATTAGTCGCAACGCCCTTTTCTGCAATACAACTATTGGCCTTAAAGTAGTTTTATACGTGTGGCCCCAACTTAAAGTCCCGTAAATCAAGAAGGGATAAATGAGCGCATAGTAAAGATTTACAAGTACAGATGTAGTGACATAATGTCGCACTTTCAATAATATTCCAATATTACGTTTAATCTTTTTAGAGATATAGTCAACATGGTCCTTCCATGAGAGATTACTATCAATGTAGACACCTAAATATCTGATACTTTTTTCTTGCTTAAGTAACTTGTTATTTAGCTTAAGTTCAAAATTTACATTGATTTTCTTTTGTCGTGAATGAAATAAAACAAAATTCGACTTTTCAATATTGAGCGATAGTTTGTTGGCACATAGCCATGAATGAATTTTACTTAGTTCAGCATTTATATTTTGTTGAAGGATGTGAATGTTTTTGTTTTTATAGAACAAGTTACCATCATCTGCAAAAAGATGAAATTCAAATAACGAAGAGCAAAGATGAAAGTCGTTTATGTAAATTAAAAATAAAATAGGCCCAAGCACAGAACCTTGTGGAATTCCAGTTGTTATTGTTTCGAGCTCAGAATTATATTGATTATTAACAGTGACAAATTGTTTACGATTATAAAGATAAGAAGTAAACCATGTCTTAGCAATGCCTCTAATTCCATAATAATCAAGTTTTTGTATAAGTATCTGATGGTTCACCGTATCGAAGGCTTTACTGAGGTCTAGAAAAATACCACAGGAGTAATCCGAGTCATCTATTGCTAATTGTATTTTATCTACAATACTAAGAACAGCATAGTCTGTCGAATGATCACTTCTAAACCCGTACTGATTTTGGAATAGAATCTTATTTTTTTCTACAAATTTTTTTAGGCGATTTGCCATAAGTTTCTCAAATAATTTGCTAAATATAGAGAGGAGTGAGATTGGACGATAATTTGATAAAGTTAGTTTAGAATCTTTTTTGTATATAGGAATTACGTTAGCTATTTTCATAGCATTTGGAACTATTCCATGTGAGAAGCAAGAATTAAATATTTCCTGAAGTGGTTTAGAGATAATGTTTTTTAATAACTTAAGAACTTTAACAGGAATACTATAGGGTCCTGTTGATTTATTGTTTTTCAAACCTGTTATTTCCGATTTTAAGCTTTAGAGATGTGTGTCTTGCATTCATTCCACCATTTCAACCATTTTATTAGTTCTTTATGCTTCATATGTTGTTCTTGACCAAAAACAATTTCTCGATTAGATGACTGGAATGCTGCCGGTGTTGGTGCATCTCGAAGAGCATTAGCACATTTTTAAATCTATATTTAGCATTGCGGCTGGTCAGTTTGTAGCAGCTAGCAAGTTACCCAGGCTATGTTGGACTTCCATATTTTTGTCATTCCTTTCAGAGCTTCTCAGTACCTGTATAACATTGTTTGTCAACTGTGTATTCTCAAAGAAAATAATTGGACGTCATAAACCAAATCATGTTAAGATTTGGCTAGCTAATGTTTTAAAACTCACAAGAATAGACATGTAAGAGACAGACAAAAATCTATATTTTATATAATATTATTCCGTGTTTTTTCCAAATTAATAATCCTTTAGCTTAATGTGTGAATCTTCTATAAGAAGGTTTCTTAATGAATGTGACTACAAAAAGTACGTAATACCTAAACTTTCAAAATAGTCATCATCCAAAAGTTCATTTAAGAATTGCTTTACATTAATTCTGTGATTTCTCAAAAGACTCAAAATACAAGTTCTCTGTAAGAAGTGATAATGGCAACAGAATTAAATACCACTGAAAGGGGGGAGATTTCTAGGCCACTACCATCATGTACACCATGCAAGCCTTAGTCCAGGAAACAACATCCTTAATATGTTTCCGTGGCTTTCTTATGCCCCAACAAAAAGTGCTGCTTGAAGGCTGACACCGTCATATTACCAAAGTGAGTGACAGACATGTAACTGGATTCAACAAAGAACATGAATTTGACACCAAAGAAAACATATTTTAAAACAGGGGCGCATTAATGGTCGATGTACCTGAAATTCCATTTAAGAAACCTGGTTATGATTGCCATTTACCTGTTGCACGGGACATGAACTAGTCACCAGCATTGCTTAATTTGTAGTCGATTTTCGTGTCCAGAAGGCATCTCTAAAGCCTCGCTCGACGAGGTCACCACTATCAGGGCTGACTAGGTGATTATCTCCGGGGTGAGGTTAGATGATAACGAGTTCTTGGTGTTTGCTCCCATTGACAAATTAGAAAAAGTTAACGAGAAGCAAACGTTCTTACCAGCAGTAATTAATAAAACCAAAGCCATGTGACATCAAGGACCCTAAGGGTGCCCCCGTAGCATAAGACAACCGCTGCTCAATTAGCCACATAAAATGACATCAATTTAAAATATAACAGCATTTTGAAGTCTGGGATTGGGTTTCATTTGTCATATCTGAGATTGCCCAAAATAAACAATCCTTTAACATAACATGTGGATCTTTTGGATATTCTGTAACAAGGTTCTTAACTAACATGGCGCTATCAATGGCGCTAGTCCCTGCTCCAAGAACTCAAAGCTTCGTTGGTGGAGAGAGGCAGTATCAGGAGGCAATGTCATTCTCTTTGGAGAATGGAGTGCATATGGTGCCAGTTGTGTGAACTCCTGCCAATATGATGATGATGAGACGTAACAAGAAAAAATGTTGTCCTCTAACACTTGCGACCAAGTACAAATTATTTAATAGCTAAACTTCATTAAAACAACACACAGACAACAGTAGTCAGGACGGGCATCTCGTTTATTTAAGTGTGTTTATATAATTTATTGCAGAATAACCAATTATGCCGATCACTAATCTTTTAACTTTCGAGAAACTGACAAGAAAGAGTCTAATTTATCCTTAACATAACCATCTTTGGCTGTCTCAGACTTCCACCTACTATGACGCCTAAACAGTCTATCGTTTACACCAGCATTTGCTGCTGATGTTGTGCCACCACTATGCAAACTATGTAGACCAATTAAAGACTTATTACAACCATTACATTGGAATGCTTCAAGAACAATTTGCGCATTCTTGTGCAGATTTTCAGATTTCACAAATTGTAATTTACGAAAAAATGGTTCTGCAGATAAATAGTCTATTCTGGCAAGTTTTGAATATCTTTACATGATTTCACAACAATTACCCCCAGTTTTGGCTAACAATACCTTAGATCCATCTCGTTACACATCAGTTTTACTCTTTATGCTATCCAATTCTACAAACTCTACTGAATTTTTGTAACTAAACTTAACATCGCAAGAACGTATTTGTGATATTTCATTAAACCTCAGGAACCCAAAAAACACTGCTACGCAAAGGGCTGCCATAGGTAATTGAGAAAGATCAGAATCAATTAAAGCAAATTTGGAGCAGATTTTGGAAATCATGTCAAAAATAACCAGATCCTTCTTAGTAACTGGTTTAGAACGTTTTCGCTTTCCTGATTCCAAAATACTCTTGACTACGGCTGACTTAAAAGGGCTTGTATAACCGTAAATAGAATGAACCCAATGAATACCATAATATGCTGTTTCCAGTTTTGAAAAGGAACGACTACAACTTTCAATTAAATATTGTAAGTACATGGACGCAGATATGCTATTAAAGGGGAGAACCAATACTTCATCATAGGCAGATGCCCAGGCCTTGAACCCATTGAATGCCCTGGAATATTTGTCAGCTGTAGTAGGCCCTTTGGCTTGTACAACTCTTAAAGGTAGATTAGAAACTAGACATCTCGGCATTGGGATCTTTAAAACAGTTTTCAGTAGTATATTGTCGACTCTGTGAATAGTAAAAACAAAATGAAAACAAATATAATTAACTATAACAATACTCAGCGGTATTTATAACTCAACAACATTCTCCTTCTCAGTGTCTATCAGGCACAATGGCCGTCCAAAAAAATAAAGACTACTGCAGTATTGAAATTGTTAGATCCAAATAAACATTCTTTGTTGGTACCATGCTCGTACACGTCTTTGCCGTTTTCAGTAATCAGTAACAAAGGGACGAAAACTTCCGTTTCCATTCACAAGAAAGGTTGTCGCGACTCAATAAACGCCTGCACAGCTGTTGTACAATAATCACTTGTTTATTAGTCGTAACTTGATTCCACTACAACCTGGAATGGTTAGCTGAGCAGAGAAACTTTTGAGATGTAGATGTATAGTCAATGATTTTTTTCACAAAATGTTTCAAACATTTCTGACCATACAAAAAATGAACAAAATGCTTTATTTTTGCCATAAATACATTGTCACAAATGAAACAATCAAACTAGGTTACATTATAAAATTTATGTTTATCAACTGAATAACTCGATACTCGTGGGGAAATTAAAAAGTGGGTCGCTTGGCTTCAAAATCTTCTCAATTTACTGAAGTTTATCGTGATCCGAAATATCACTCACGCCGTTAATAAGTATGAAACCAAGGTCAAAGAGCGAGCGATCCTCCTTTTGATGGACTGGCTCACCACGAGGAACAGTGGCTGCCATGTAGTAATCTATCACGGCACTTCACCGTTAAAATAGACAAGCAAAACAACACTAATCTAAATTACTATTATTATAATTACTATAAACTCACTTCTCTCGATTGAATCGAAATGGACAAGTATTATAAAAAAATGTAACTATTCGCTGTTGAAACGAAACGGACAAGCAATAAGACAACAAACAATACAGTAATATAACACTTACAAACCGTAATTCATAAGTAATAAACCCAAACAATACAATAATATAATCACTTCACGTTAAAACGAAATGGACAGAAATAATGTATGATACAACCGACAAACAATTATACAATCACTTCACGTGGTTGAAAACAACAAGCAATGTAACTACAACAAAACAATCGAATATTATGAATATTACCTCAAGCATACACAACAAGACTATTGTACCTTTGACCCTTCTAGTTCTGGAATCAATTGCAACAGGTCTTGAATCTATATAATCGCTATTCTTTTAATCGCTTCTAAGTAAGCCTCTACTCAGTTGTTACCGTAGCAGAAACGAGCAGAAACAGGACCTTACCGGGTAGTACTGCCCTTTTATTCATTCTCACTAGTTTCCGAAGTTGTTTCCACACAAATTTAGCCAATCACAATCGAGCTTGGACTGGGTTGGGCTGGTTTCCACAGAAACTCCAAACACCCTTGCGACCAGTGGGAATCTTTTACATCCCCTGTATCCCCTCCCACACAACAAATGAAGCGCAACTAAGACTTAGAACGAGAAAAAGTGGAGTTCCTGTGATGAAAATTTAAAATGGCGTTCGATCTGGAGGTAAAAATAGTTTCTATTTCTCTCCTGCTGTTTAAGACTTAATTTTCGTTTTTCACTTTTTTATTTTTATTTTTTATTTTTTGAGAGAGATGTTATGGTTTCCGGAAACTAGAGAAACTAGTCTGGATCCGCCACTGGGATGATCAATTGCATTCCAACACTTAACACCAGAGAATCTTATATTAAATTTAACAAAGTTTAGCTCTGGGTAACGAGTAGGATAGTTTGGAGGCTAACCTAGTATTGTAGGTGTGGGTATGGTTTACTTTGTGGAAAAGGTTTGAAAATACAGCTGGTAAGTTTCCATAATGAGTTTGATTTTAGAGCAGACATGTTCAATATGAGGCTTCCAGCTTAGATTGGCATCTAAGAATACAACTAAATATTTTATTGAATTTACTTTTGTCGGGGCAATGTTATCGATAAGAATTTTAATTTGGTGTGATTGTCTCTTTTGCGAGGGATGGAAAATTACAAAATTTAACTTATCAATATTTAGTGAAAGTTTACTTTAAAGTTTTACTTGTATAAAAAAGGTTTGAGTCATCTGCAAACAGACGAAGTACGTCAGAAGACTTGTTGAAGTCATTAATTTACATTACTGGGCTGGAGATTTTTTCGAACAGACCGGAAACGGATGCGAGGGAGACTTAATATGCATGATTATGGTGCAGATCTGTTTCTAGTTCAATCCATAAAGCTTCAAATTCATTACGAGTACATGAAAAGTCTCTAATGGAGAAGAATAGTGTTTTAGCAACAACACCAGCATTGGATAATGTGTTGTGTTAGTAGAAATCATATCCATTCAAATGAAAATTATTTTGTTCTCCATTAGATTTAATTTTTGTTTCTGTTAAACCAATGATGGAATAATTGTGGTCAAGTTCATGTAGCATATATAAGTGGTTGTCAAAATTGGCATTCAAACCTCTAATATTACAATGCATTGCAGAGAAATTTTTATCTCCAAGACAATTGGCTATTTTAATAATCATTTTTGAAATCATCAGCAGAATAGTATTTGAAATTTGATTGCACAGGTAGATGGATATCAGGAACAAGGCCTGAGGTTTGATCAGAAGAATTCAAATCATAACTATTAAATTGTTAAATTGTGGAGTGCTCATTTCATTTGTTCATTTCATAATAGTCTGTAAGATAAAAGAATATAATTTAATTCAAAAGGTTACTTATCTGTAAAGTGCTAAAGTTTCTTTGCAAGATCAACCTCTGATGATATGGTTATGGCTGGACTTGAGCCATCTTTTCTCAAATATCTTCTGCCTTGATTTGTCCATATAAATTTGAAGTTGAGCTCTTTCTTTTTCTTTGGTTACTTATTAAACAGGTCTTTCCTGATGCTGGTTAGACGTTCGGAAATGTATATTTTTCTAGAGTCAAATCTAGAATATCCGCAAAGATCACTTTAGATTTTTCTCTGAAACGCTTTCTAGCTTGATAAAGCTCAACACATACATCCCTTTGTACAAATTTGACAATTATTGCCGGGTCACAAATATGGCTTTCACCTCCCTGATTTCTGTTAGGGAGTTGATGGCTAATAGATATGTCATCCACAATAAACTGTACCGCTTGGCTATCAGTAAACCACTTGACTGCACGATTAGCCAATAAAGAAAAAAAAACTTTTGAGGGCAAATTGAACACACTTTAGCTCTCTCCAAGTGGAGCTTTGATTTTTCTCAATTTTGTTCCAATTTATGTGACAAATAGACTTCTCATTGATCGAAACGTACACAACTAGTGTTGCTAGCATCTGAATAAACAATTCTGGATGGCAAAAATTCAAAATACATTAATGATTTGCAATTAAGTCTAGGTGCTGCATCAAGCCAAATTTCGAACTCTTTAACACAGTATTTCTCTAATGTAAGCAATGAATTCCAGTGAATCAATTTTTCGATGTAGGTTTTTTGTCAATAGTTTGGAAACACAACCAAACACAACATATTCGGTATTATCGACCCTGTAACAGATGCCAGCTGTCTAGCTACTAAGGTTCTTTCGGCCAGTGACTCCTTTGTCTCGAGACCAAACAAAATGACCTTTCCAAGGATCTTTATTCAACTTGTTGACTTTACACAATTGACTTGATTAGACTATCCTTACGATGTTCTCACGAATTCTAGATTGTTCTGGATATTTCTTCTCATCACTCCTAAATTTTTGTTAGCAGTGAAGCGATTTTATCTTGTGGTACTGATAACATTTTAGTTTTTAAGTCGCAATTAAAACCAAGTCATTTAATATTCTGAGTTGGATACCAGATACTCTTTTCAGTGTTTGCTGCGAAGCCACTACGAATCAAGTCACTTTTAACACAATTGGCTTGTTCTTTACATAACGAAAACAAAGGGCAGACCCAGAGCCTGTCTTCCAAATACACTACTTCTCTATCTTAAACCCTTGACTGCTCCTGTGCTGCACTAATGGGCAAAGAACTTTTATAAAAATGTATGGCACGGTGGATACTCCAAACGGTAAAACAATAAATTTTATTTTTCCATCGAATACCCAGGAAAAAACGAGAAACGGACAGTGGTCAAGGAAAATATCAATATGATGGTAAACCGACTACATATCAAATGAAAATGCTCAGTCTTGACGATATATTAGCAAACACAACATTGATTTTGCGTCCTCAAATTTTACCTTGGATTTTTTCAAGAATTGATTTGGATACCAACATAAGCCGTTTCTTTCCGTTTGACTGCACAGAAACTGAGAGTGGATTTACCACAGTTGGTGGAGAGAAACACTGAACTATAGATCCACAAAACAAAAGATCATTGATTGTTGTCTTAACAAATTCCTCATCCTCAAATGCCGATCTATTATTTTTGAAAGACACCTTTGGTGGCAAAGTGGCAAAAGGAAGAACGTACCCAAAAGACAGATAAAAATGAATCTAAAATGAATCTAAGTCTGTTGCTGCAGGTTGGAGACCCCGCCCAGTGGCCACGTTCTCCGCAAGCAAAACATCTGTCACTAGGCCCTGGCTGACATTGGCCAGAGCGAAGGCTTCCTTGAAAGGGCTGGTTGAAACGTTGAGAATCATATATACTAGAAGAATCAGAATTCAGAGTTGTGTAGGTACTGGTAACAGCTTTCGGCTTGTAAGTTATGTGCTTCTTGGACTTTATTCGTGTCAGGGCATGTCTCTCAGCTGCTCGCAATTTTTTCTTGTCTTTAGAATTCAGAGTTGTGTAGGTACTGGTAACAGCTTTCGGCTTGTAAGTTATGTGCTTCTTGGACTTTATTCGTGTCAGGGCACGCCTCTCAGCTGCTCGCAATTTTTTCTTGTCTTCAGAATTCTCAGCCAAGTCGTCTGACTCATATTCTTCCACCACAGTCCATCCTGCAGGGCTTTTATTAGAGAACCTGATCAATTTGTTTCTCTTGTCAACTGTCACTTTCAGTTTTTCAAGTTCGTTCTTTGCCTTCAACAAATCTCCTTCCACGAGTGATTTTGAAGCCGTCTCTAGACCATCGAGGACATACAAATTGAATTTGTATTGTATTTTGTTCACTTTGAATTTGAAGGAGCCTGTCGTTTTCGATTCGGTTTTGAGCTTTTTTATTTGCAAGTCATGGATGGAATCTGTCGTCGAAACTGCGTTTTGAGGACGCCAGCTTATCGAGTTTTTGATCAAGCAAACTCATAAATTTCTCAATTGTAGAGTCAGATATTGTCTCACGTCTAATTTGTGAACCTAGGCCAGAGCCTTGTTCGCCGTCAGTTCAGCCTCGGACATTTACGTTAAATGTTGATGTCTATGGAGACAGATGCCTTCGAGTGACACTCCCACTCTATTCAACTGCAAATAATTCTAATTTTACCATACTCACGTGGCGATTCTCTTTATAACCTATTTCATTATAACTCATTGATGCAAGAACTTCACCGAACATGATCAACAATAATTTGTTTACATTCCGTAACGTACCATTCATAAGTTGTGTGTCACTGCTAAGGTCAACAGATGACGCACCAAATGTATAATGCAAGGAATCTTGGACATTCAGGATTTCAATATCACTACAACTGCCTCAAACTTACTTTGCAAAAGGACCTAAGCACAATTTAAAACTTATTTTTGTTTAAATATTGTGTACCAGTCTAAACGTCTATATCAGTACAACGTCCATTTATTACAAAAAAACGAAACTGCCTGTCTCCCTGGCATGATAGTTTGACTGCTCCCACAGTTGTCTTTCTTTGGACACTTATGATTGGAGCAGGATGTCGTGATCGTAGTTTTAGTCCCAAGTTGTTCTGTTTTAATCCGTGGGTTCTCATGCTTGTAAACAGGGCAGCACTTAAATAGTTATAGCAGTTGTGATAAGAAAACAATTTGGTTCTGTTCTCAAGTTGGTGTTTCCGCTGACCCTGAGAATCAGCAAAAATAAGATGTTACATTTGTCAAGTCGATAAAGTATTTGTAAGTTGATTTGAGTGGAGCAAGGAAAAGAGAAAAAATGTCAGCCAGGAAAGAATAAAGATTACAAAGTAATCATGAAATTAACTACAACCTTCAAACATCTATTTGATATTTGTTTCTGTTTACATTTAGCTGAACATGCAAGAACCTAATTAGAATTTTTGAAAAAGTTTGAACATGTAATTTAAGATTATAAAGTTTGTTAAATTTATCACAATTCACTCCATTTTTTCAGAATATTTTTTGTTTGTGGTGCGCTACCATGTGGTACGAAATTAGAAAGTCCTGCTTCATGATCCTCTTTTCAAATAGTCTAACACATAAGTAATAATAATTTTATAGCTAATGACTTGTTAGTGACCAAGATTAATGTACATTTTCAAATTGCTTCATATGTCTTTTAAATTTGATGGCGGAGAAAGAAACTAATATTATTAAACTACAGAATATAGCAGCAAAAACAATTCTGAAAGTTGAAAGACACACGAGATCAATTAACATGTTTAACTCACTGCACTGGCTTCCCTCAGCAGCCAAAGCTTACATAAATAGATGTACCTCTTCTTTTAAAAGAACCAGAGGAAAAACACCAAGTTAAATAAATAATATTCTAAAACTGAACAGTGAAAACCACACGAGAAACACAAGATATAGTAAGCTATACTTACTATGCCCTAAAATAAAGAGAAAAACAGGCAGAACAGTAGCAGTCGAACAATCACAAAATGGAATAAACTTAATAAACAAATGAAGGAATTAGAATCAAACAAACATTTTAAGAAAGCATTGTTCAACAAACTTAGCAAAGAGCAAAAAACAAATTTGCAATTTTATCATTCTTAGTAACGATTCCTCAAATTTATTTTTTCCCTTATTTCTGTTATATTTTGCACGTATCTTTTTAAATATTCTTATATTTCAAGATTTTAGTTTATCATTTATTGCAACTCTTTTATAATCAACAAATATTTATTATGATTGAGTCAAATTATATCATTTTGGTGTACAATGTGTCATTTTCTCCCACGCGGTCTACTAATTAGTTGTCGAATAATTTATGTTGCATTTCTATCAATTTTCAATGGTTTTGTGCTTGATTGTGGGCTGCCACGCTAGAAGTGGTCGTGATAAGTCGACATCTTTCTTCAGAGTGTCGACAATACGTAAAAATAGTGGAGAAGTCGCTGAAGAGTTATCAATTGAGCGTCAAAGAAGATGGCTGGCCGCCATTAGCAGAGATGGATTAACCGATCAAATTTTAGAAAATGACAGAGTGAGTTGTAAACATTTTTTATCTGGACATCCTACAGCTGACTGGGATAAGTTTAATGTTGACTGGGTCCCAACAGTTAACTTGGGACACAACAAGAATGTATTGAAAAACGCCAATAATATGTCCTTTTTAACAGTTCATGTTCTTTATGTGTGTATATATATATATAACTGTTCATCGTTCATAGTCCCTTAAGTAGGGTGGTGGTCTTCTATGAGACCTCAATGAATATCTTGGTGTCGCTGCTTGTGGGGTTGTCTTATCTGGCTGATCTGGTGAACTCTCTGTTACTTGTGTGTGAGAGTCTGCTGGTGGACTGGTAGCTGGTGCAACTTTTGGTTGTAACTTCCGGTGGACTAGATTTAGCTTCTGGTTCTTCAGTTGCAGTTGGTAATTCATGTGGAACTGTTACAATTACATATTCACATCTTGGAATGGGTTGGAACTGGTTGAATGGAATAGTGTTAAGTAATTGATCAACACGTCTCTTTAAGAACTGATCTCCTGTTTGAACTAAGTAATTCCTAGGTCCGAGAACTTTTACTATTGTTCCATTCAACCATTTCTCTCCTCTTCCGTAGTTGCGTACTAGAACACTTTCTCCTTCTTTGAAATTACGCAATTGTTTACTTACAGTTCTTTGTACTATCTCATCTTGTTTGTTTTTCGCACATGCTGTCGCACTGACGGTTTCAGTAGATCTAGACGGGTACGTAACCTTATCTTCATAAGTAGCATGGAAGGTGGTTCTCCCGTCGTAGAATGTGGTGTGTTTCGATAAACAAGCATGTGTCGTGTAATAACAGTGTCAATGTCTTCTCAAGTAATTATTGCACGATCTATAGCAGATTTAAGGACCTGCACAATCCTTTCAGCTTGACCATTTGTTGAGGGTTTGTAAGGTGCTGACCTTCGATGCAGTATGCCATTGGTTTTGCAAAAGGTACTAAACTCTTCAGATGTGAACTGAGGACCATTGTCCGAAACAATAACTTCTGGTAAACCTTGTCGACTGAAAATTTCCCACAATGCTTTGATAGTAGCAGGTGCTGTCGTAGTTGGCATGTGTGGTTCAGCGCTCACAGTAGTTGCCTAATCCAGCTCTTCAATTTCAACGAATTTTATTCTACGTAGCTTTTATTTTACACAGTTTTATTACCACAAAACCTTTTATAAACTTACTAACTTCTGGAAAATGATTACTTATACAAGAAGCTTCTTAATATCACGATGCTTTTGGTGGAAATGTACTTCGACTATTCAAACTTCCCGCCATCTTGTCAATATATCGAGTCAACTTTTGCCATCCAAAGGACCACTACCAGAGTCAACATGGAGTAACTTAAAATCACTAGGACTTCTTCGAAGATTCCGAGGTCATCGTGGTGGATATTGGTCGTCAAAAAATAACCAAAACAACAAAATAAAACCAGTAATATCAAGACATAAATTTAGCTCAATCAACCAAGCGAAACAAATGGCCTCATTAAATATTCGACAGTCCAACAATAACAACCTTATTGTCATTAAACCAACTACTTCGCAGAAGCTCACAAGGCGTATCAAGTTTGGCCTTTGGAATGCTCGATCTATCAATAAAAAATCTGCCTCGATTTGCGAACTGATTATTAATAATAACCTGGATATACTTGCAATAACAGAGACATGGCTACATCATACAAATACGGACACTGATAATACTGTTGCTGAGATCATAAACACGCTACAAGACTACAACATACACAGTCTTCCTCGAGCTGAGAAAAAAGGTGGAGGAATCGCCATTTTCTTACGAAAAGGTTTCAATGTAAAAAGCGTTAACAATCATTCGTCAACGTCGATGGAATGTCTTACACTTCGTCTAAACTGCACTGGCTCTACCATCATTTATCTCGTAATTATATACCGTCCTCCATCTTCTAAAAGAAACAACAGTACTTTTTCTCAGTTTCTGGTAGAATTTTCTTCTTTACTGGAAAATCTAGCAATTGTCTCCGACTATCTTCTAATCACTGGTGACTTCAATTTGCATGTTGACTGTAGCTCTGACCACGATGCATCACATTTCCTCGACACTCTTGAATCTGCGAGTCTTCAACAGCATATTAATGAGCCAACGCACCGACATGGACACACCCTCGACCTGCTTATCGATCGTGACAACAGGAACATTATATCAAATATAAACCTTATTACTGATCTTCCATCAGATCATAAAGCTATTGTCTGTAAGCTTGACTTTGCTGCACCACCGCCAACTAAGAAACATGTTTGTCGTCGACACTTACATCTGATTGACAAAATAAAATGGCAAAATGACATCGAAAAGTTTCTACAATCGAATCAACAATCATCTGATATTAACAGCTATGTGCATAACCTAGATTCTTTCCTTCGCTCATTGTTTGACAAACATGCTCCTGAAATATCACGCACCGTCACACTTCGTCCCAATTCCCGTTGGTTTAATTCTACACTTATGGAATTGAAAAGGAAGAAACGACAGTGTGAATGCAAATATCTTGCTACAAAGCTGGAAGTCCACCGGCAGATTTACCACGACCAATGCAACAACTATCTACTTCAAATCAATTTGGCGAAATCAAACTACTACAAGAATCTTATTAAGGAATCTGATCAACATCAACTATTTAATCTTGTCAATGGCCTTTTTCGAGTGCGGAAAGAGCCTACGCTACCAAAATCAGACAGTTCAACAACTCTTGTAGAACAGTTCTCGGACTATTTTTGCTCAAAGATTGAGTCAACTTATTAACTGTTCCCTCTACCAATACTGCTTTCTACGGTGACACTGCGTTCTCAGTCGCAGCCCCAAAATTATGGAACAGCTTGCCAGAAGAACTAAAAACTCTGAAACACTAGAAATTTTCAAAAAATCGCTAAAAACACATCTCTTTGTAAATACGTATTGTTAATTTTTCAACTTTCACTATTTTATCTATTTTATCAATTATCAATTTTCTAATAACTAATTTAAAACACATCTCTTTGTAAATACGTATTGTTAATTTTTCAACTTTCACTATTTTATCAATTTTATCAATTGTCAATTTTCTAATAACTAATTATCTATATATAAATAATATTATTAGGAATTTATTGTAAAGCGCTTCGAGAATTTTAGGAAGCGCTATAGAAGACCAAATTTATTATTATTATTATTATGTGAACAATTTCTGGGTACTTGCTGTACTCGTCAACTACTGCAAGATACATACTTTAAAATCAATATGTAAACGTTGCCATGGAGCTGTTGGATAACACCATAGATGGACAGGTGCTTTAGTCGGACTGTTCCTCATCACTTGACAGACATTACATGACTTAACAGTTTTCTCAATGTTGGCATCAATGTTAAGCCACCAAACATATGACCTGGCAATAGACTTCATTTTTGTCATTCCTGGATGTATTTCATGTAGTTCCTGAAGAACTTTATCACGAATGTTTGTAGGTACAACAACACGTAAACCCCAGAGCAAGCTTGTTTGTTCATGTAAGTAGCTAAAGATGGATCCACTTCACGTGGCCATCCAGTCATTGTGCATTCAAGAACTCGACTTAAGGTGGGATCAGTAAGTGTAACCTTCTTTATCATGTCACTTGAAACATAAGACATACCTTCATTATGAAAGAAATAACAGTTAACATTGTAGCTTGGAGGTTCCCATGTCTCTGGTAAAGGAACACGAGACATAGAATCAGCATCAGCATGGGCAGTAGTATTTCTGTACTCAATAGAATAGGTGTAGGATTGAAGAACTAGTGACCAACGTTGTAACCTAGCAGCAACTCGTAATGGCTTTGGGCGATCTGGAGCAAACAATGACAACAATGGACGATGATCTGTTAGTATTGTGAATGTTCGTCCGCTTAAATACTGATGAAACTTCTTTAATCCGAATATGATGCTAAACGCTTCCTTATCCAATTGAAAATAGTTCTTCTGAGCTGCAGTCAGAGTACACGAGGCAAAGGCAATTGGACGATACTCACTGTCAATCTTATGAGACCACACGGCTCCTGCCCCATAAGATGAAGCATCACATGACAAGTATAGTGGCAATGTATCATTGTAATGTACAAGTGTTTGTGATTCAAGTAATAACTTCTTAGTACTTGTAAATGCTTGTTGTTCATCCCTTGTCCATTTCCACTGAACATCTTTTTTCATCAAGTTGTTCAAGGGAGAAGAAACGTGAATAAAACATCAATAATCCCAGAAAGGATTTGAGAGCTGTCACATCTTTGGGCCTTGGGGCATCTTGAATAGCTCGTAGTTTTTCCTCAGTAGGATGCAGACCATTTCCATCAATCACATGGCCTAAGTAGGTGACAGATGACTTGTTGAATTGACACTTATCTTTATTCAGCTTGAAAACTGCCTCATCAAGTTTTTCAAATACCTTGGACAATGTATTCAAATGATCTTGTTCGTCTACTCCAGCAACTAATATATCATCAATGTAGCAAATTGATCTTGAAATACCTGCAAGGGTATTGTCCATAATTCTCTGGAATATCGCTAGTCCTGAATGTACACCATTTGGTAAACGTGTGAATAAAAACAATTCCATATGAGTATTGATGGTTAAGTACTGTTGTGATTCCTCTGCAATAGGAATTTGGTGGCTTGACTTATGTCCAGGATGCTAAAAACTGTACATCCTCTAACTGATTCGTAAATATCTTCTATCTTTGGTAGCGGATAGGTTTCCACTTCAGCACATTTATTGTATGTAACACTAAAGTCACCACATATGCAAACATCATCAGAATTCTTCTTGTTTACAACTACAATCGGTGCAGCGCAAGGTGCAAAGGTAATTCTCTTCAGTATGCCTTCCTCTTCTGTCTTCATTAAGGTTCTTTCAACTTTGGGTCTTTGAGCATACAGTACTGGTCGTGCTTTGTAAAAGTTTGGAATTTGTTGTACTTTAAGGGTTTCAGGTGATCCACTGTAACATCCCAGAGTGGAGTCAAAAAGTGTGGGGTATTTAGTCACTAGAGTGTCTAAGTCCTTTGATGATGCAAAATTATTCAATGCTCCTTTCCAGTCCAGTCGAAGTTGGCTTAACCAGTTTCTCCCCAAAAGAGCAACGGGTCCATTCTGAACCACTAGCAAAGGGAGAGAACAGTTTTGTGATTTGTATTCAATGTCAACTTGGACTTCCCCCAATGGCGTGACCTTCTCTTCTGTATAAGTTGATAAAATAACTTCAGTTGGTTTTAATGGTATATGTGCACAGTATTTATCGTAGAATGTCTTGGGTGCAAGTGTATAAGCACATCCAGTGTCGAGTTGCATGGATGTTGGGAGACCTTCAACCTTTAGTTGAAGTTGAATGTCATGTGTAGAGGAAATATTATTTAGATCACGGAGGTTGTACATACCATCGTCCAATGAACTATCATTATGTGAAGAATTTTCAGTAGTATCGAACACAGCATTGACTCCCTTCTTATTACATACTCGCGCAATATGTCCCTTTTTATTACATGTTCTGCAGACGTTTTCTCTATGTCGAGTGTCCTGTCCCCACACAGATAAAACAAGTGTAAGAAGTTGTACTTGTATCAGGCGATGACGCTGTAGGTTGATGCTGTTGTCGTTGTGATGTGGATGGCCTATGAGGTGGTTCGTTATTTCTAGGGGAAGTTGTCACTGTATGTACTGAGTTGAGTTGCAGTAATTAACTTTCTCATTTTGCAGCTTCATCAGCGGTAGCAATTTTTTAATACGTCCTCTAGTGTTGTGGTGTCCTGACTTAGGAGTTTCTTCTTGTATTTCCATCACGGATGCTGCTTACGAATTGGTCCCTTACCAATTGGGTAGAAATGACAATCTGTAGCAAGTCGTCTTAACCGTGCACTGTATTCAGCAATACTCTCTTTGTCATTTTGTATGCAAGAATGAAATTTGTATGTTCCTGCGACTTCCAGGTTCTTTGGTTTGTAGTATGAAGTAAGAATTTGGCAAATTTGTGTGAAGGACTTTTCTTTTCATGAGACAGGAGCTGTCAAATCATGTAAAGTGTTGTAAGTTTTGCTTCCAACAATTGAAATGATCGCCATGGATATACACGAAGATTGCACTGGATTTGACAAGAAAAATTCAATTTTCGACTAAAACGTAAGTGTTCTTTGCAAAATATGAGGAGCTTTTATAGTGTAGTTGTGTCATATTCTCATTGTCTTATTGTTTTATTTTCTCTCCTTCAAAATACAATTAATCATTATTCATAAAGGGAGTGCAACATGTAGCGACAGTACATTGCTTTGATTTCATGTTCCGGAACATTTTGATTTTGTTGTCAAAAAGCCTTTTTTTCAAATAAAACCAACCCTTTTATGCTTTCAAGACCTAATAAGTGCACGACACATATTAAGACGTAAAAAGAAAACTCTATCCTTATAACTAGTAAACGTTTGCAAATGTGTGATTTGTATCATCGTTAAAGGTAATTTAAGGTATTTTTAAAGGTACGTATTTTTGAGCATTCCAGGCGCAAAATCTCCGCGATCTCCTCTACACGAAACTTACTCAATCTCTCCATTGATAGCTGATATTTCCCATAGATTTAAGTTGGTTATAGTATAAGTGATGTTGTGAACAGTTCCTCCTGTTGGAGCCGGTGGTGCTGAAGACGAAAGAAACAATGTTAGTGTTAAAAAAAGAAACCATAGGCTCGATTGACTAACAATGCAGCGCATATTTGTTTTGTTTTTGTTTTTATGAAAATTTGTCATCGTCAATTTTACTTTTAAAAATAGATTAGTCGATAAGTAATGACTGACAAACGCCACGAAGAATCCATGGAGAATATGGCCTTTTTTACCATCTGACAAACTTGTCAAATAAACTCTTCCAGAAAATACAACTTGTAAAATCTCCAGCTTTGAATGACTATTGAATAAATTATGACAGCTCTGCATGACTGCATATTTGGATGGTTAAAAACAGCACCATGAGCGACTTTCAGTGAAAATATTTTGAAGTAGCTTTTCATCGTTGAATCGTAGTTATCTTTCTTTTTCACGCCGTGGTCTTTGTTTCTTTTTCTCAGTCAAATCTCTTCAAGCCGTCAGCTTAGCTTTACCATTTTCATGCTTTTTTTAATTGCCCAGTGTAGAAATACATTTTGTTGAAAAATTTCAGTGAACTGCATCAAACTGCAAAAATAATGATTGGCGCCCACTAAAACTGGTCAGCAAATTTTGAATGAATGTACACGGACGGACGTTGTACGTATTTTGGAAATCCGGGCTTCCTGTGGTCGATTTCAAATGAGCTCGATGGTATACCATATTTTCTTAATTATGGTGCTCCGCTTGCGCGGGCCTTTGGCCCGCGCGGAGCTCCGCTATAAATGTATACTACAACGTTCTTGCAAACGAGTGTATATATGTATATATATTAACAACTTATACCAAGACAGAAGGAGATAATAAATAGTTTTGCTCGATAACTACGAACTCAAATGACCAAAGAAAAAACAACCAGTTCCATATCACGAGTCTCAACCATTTGTTTGGCCAAACTGGCATTAGTCACGCTCACGGATGGTCGAACAATTTACACATAACAAGAAAGTCTAAAATAAACCAGTTAGAGTTATCAAAAAACAGAAATCTGTTAAGATTTCTACTCTAAATAAACTTCTTCAAAAGACTACCCATAACACTCGCGACTAAATAAACCTCATCACATAACTAGTAAAGCAGTCACGGTTGTGGATTTAAGTCAACCTCTTGTAAAATGGCTTAGCCATGCTCACGGGCTAAGTAAACATGAAAATAAATTTCATTACCTAAGCTAAGTACCGCAGTCACGCTCACGGACTCAGAAACTCTTTCCAAAGAACTCCCATAAATTAGCCACATTCACGGACTAAGTAAGCATGAAAATAAACCCCATTTATACACCACTTTATTAATCAAAAAACAGTCACGTTCACGGACTAGATACAATGTCTTCAAAAGATTAGCCGTAACCTAGCCCCGCTCACGGGCTAAACGACTTTCTTACCCAACTTCAACTAAACAGCCACGCTCCCTAAGTCAGTAAATTCCTTCTTTAAACTCATAGTTATTCTCATTTTTTTTTTTTTTTTTTTTTTACTATTTATAAATATAATTATTGTAAAGAGCATCGAGATATCCTGGGATGCGCTTAATAAGAAATAAATTATTATTATTATTATTACTAAACTCTCATAAATTAGTCACGCTCACCGACTAAGTAAACTCCTTCCAAAGAACTTTAAAAAATCAGTCACGCTCACGGACTAACTAAAACTCCTTAACGAACTCCAATAAATTAGTCACGCTCACGGACTAAGTAAAAACTCCTTTTACAGACCTCCAATAAATTAGTCACGCTCATGGACTAAGTAAAACTCCTTCTAAAGAACTCCAATAAATTAGTCACGCTCGCGGACTAAGCAAATTTATTTTAAAGAACTCCACTAAATTAGCCACGCTCACCGACTAAGTAAACTCCTTCTAAAGAAACTTCTAAAGGATTACAATAAATAGCTACCGTTTTGAACGGACTAAGTAAATTCCTTCTAAAACCACTCCAATAAATTAGTCACGCTCACGGACTAAGTAAACTCCTAAAGAACTCCAATAAATTAGTCACGCTCACGGACTAATAAACTCCTAAAAAATTCCAATAAATTAGTCACGCTCACGGACTAAGTAGATTTCTTTTAAAGAACTCCACTAAATTAGCCACGCTCACGGACTAAGTAAACACCTTTTAAAGAAACTTCTAAAGGTTCCAAAAAATAGCTACCATTTTGAATGAACTTCATTTTAACTGACTGAGAGAAAACACAGTCACGCCCACGAAGTTAACTTCCGAACAACTTTTTAAATGATCAGCAAATGAGCAAATCTGAACTATTTAAACAAAACAAAACAAATCAAACTTATAATTATAAGCCTGTAAACAGCGCTAGTCATGTTAAGGGACTAAAAAACAACGCGGAATTCGTAATTGAGACGTTCAAACGATAAACTTACTTCAGGCTCGGCCTGTGCTTGATTGACTTTTTGTGCGGGGGCCGGAGCTTCTAACTCTACTTGCTGTGGCGGTTGTGCCATAGCATTTTGAAGTAGTTCTTGCACCACTTCAGCATTTGCCATAGGCGCTTGGTCTGCCATTACTTAAGACGGGGTGCAAGAGTTCCAGCCGCGAATTCTTGACGAAGTAATGCATGCAACGGCGTCTATTTAATTCATACTCACTAGCAGCCAATCAGATTATCTTATTTTTCCCGCCAAATTGCATTCCAGCATGGGTATGTTATCAATAATATTCCTTCAACAGAACAATGCATATTCAAATGACTTTGCATAGCGCAACTAGTGTTGCTAGCATCTGAATAAATTATTCTGCATGGTAAAAATTTAAAATACAATAATGATTTGCAATTAAGTCTAGGCGCTGCATCAAGCCAAAATTCTAGTAAACCACTTGACCGCACGATTAGCCAATAAAAAAACAAAACTTTTGAGAGCAAATTGAACACACTTTAGTTCTCTCCAAGTGGAGCTTTGATTTTTCTCAATTTTGTTCCAATTTATGTGACAAATAGACTTCTCATTGATCGAAACGTACACAGTGCAACTAGTGTTGCTAGCATCTGAATTAACAATTCTGGATGGCAAAAATTCAAAATACATTAATGATTTGCAATTAAGTCTAGGCGCTGCATCAAGCCAAATTTCTAACTCTTTAACACAGTATTTCTCTAATGTAAGCAATGAATTCCAGTGAATCAATTTTCGATGTAGGTTTTTTGTCAATAGTGGAAACAACCAAATACAACATATTCGATATTATCGACCCTGTAACAGATGCCAGCTGTCTAGCTACTAAGGTTCTTTTGGCCAGTGACTCCTTTGTCTCGAGATAACCACAAAATGACTTTTTCCAAGGATCTTTATTCGATTTGTTGACTTTACACAATTGACTTGATTAGACTATCCTTACGATGTTCTCGCGAATTCTAGATTGTTCTGAATATTTCTTCTCATCACTCCTAAATGTTTGCTAGCAGTCAAGCGATTTTATCTTGTGGTACTGATAACATTTTAGTTTTTAAGTCGCAATTAAAACCAAGTCAATTAATATTCTGAGTTGGATACCAGATACTCTTTTCAGTGTTTGCTGCGAAGCCACTACTAATCAAGTCACTTTTAACACAATTGGCTTGTTCTTTACATAACGAAAACAAAGGGCAGACCCAGAGCCTGTCTTCCAAATACACTACTTCTCTATCTTAAACACTTGACTGCTCCAGAGCTGCACTAATGGGCAAGAACTTTTATAAAAATTTATGGCCCGGTGGATACTCCAAACGGTAAAACAATAAATTTTATTTTTCCATCGAAATACCCAGGAAAAAACGAGAAACGGACAGTGGTCCAGGAAAATATCAATATGATGGTAAACCGACTACATATCAAATGAAAATGCTCAGTCTTGAGGATGATATATTAGCAAACACAACATCGATTTTGCGTCCTCAAATTTTACCTTGGATTTTTTCAAGAATTTATTTGGATACCAACATAAGCCGTTTCTTTCCGTTTGACTGCACAGAAACTGAGAGTGGATTTACCACAGTTGGTGGAGAGAAACACTGAACTATAGATCCACACAACAAAAGATCAATGATTGTTGTCTTAACAAATTCCTCATCCTCAAATGCCGATCTATTATTTTTGAAAGACACCTTTGGTGGCAAAGTGGCAAAAGGAAGAACGTACCCAAAAGACAGATTATCTAAAATGAATCGAAGTCTGTTGCTGCAGGTTCGAAACCCCGCCCAGTGGCCACGTTCTCCGCAGGCAAAACATCTGTCATTAGGCCCTGGCTGACATTGGCCAGAGCAAAGGCTTCCTCGAAAGGGCTGGTTGAAACGTTGAGAATTATATATACTAAATGAATCAGAATTCAGAGTTGTGTAGGTACTGGTAACAGCTTTTGGCTTGTAAGTGATGTGTTTCTTGGACTTTATTCGTGTCAGGGCACGTCTCTCAGCTGCTCGCAATTTTTTCTTGTCTTCAGAATTCTCAGCCAAGTCGTCTGACTCATATTCTTCCACCGCAGTCCATCCTGCAGGGCTTTTATTAGAGAACCTGATAAATTTGTTTCTCTTGTCAACTGTCACTTTCAGTTTTTCAAGTTCGTTGTTTGCCTTCAACAAATCTCCTTCCACAAGTGATTTTGAAGCCGTCTCTAGACCATCAAGGACATACAAATTGAATTTGTATTGTATTTTGTTCACTTGAATTTGAAGGGGCCTGTCGTTTTCAATTCGGTTTTGAGCTTTTTACACGGACTTCCGAAGGAAGAACGTGTCTAAATTTCGCTTCAACTTTTCGTTGTCGTGAATCTTGGTCCTCAAAATGTCTCAGCCAATCAGAAGCCACAATCGTCACACAGGAAGCCCGCCGGTATAATTTACTTCACGAGGCATCTCTTTAATTACGGACAATCAAGGGTGAAAAAAAATGTTAAAAACGGTGATCTCACTTGCAAATCCACACGCCATTCTCGGTAGGTCCACACTAAAAGATGTCCAGCGTGTTTTTTTGGAACAGATCGGTCCACAAATCTGTATGAAATGATAGCTTTGATAACGTTGATAGCGAAGATCTCATTGTAGCTTTCACCTGCACTCAATCTCACTAGTTATTATCAAATAACCAGTGACAAAACTGTTAAACCTGACACAAAATCTGACCCTATGAATGCTGATAACGGATAGCCCTCCGAACAAAGCGGTCTGAACAAGCAAGGACAACAACATCAATCGATAGAGAACAACAAAACCGCCGCCATATCTTTCCGATGCTGAACTCTCGAAGAATGCAAGAAAAGTTAAGTTTAGAACAAGAACTTCTAAAACTATTTCTTGTATGGATACTATTATTTTTTTAACGATATAAAGTATTCACAAAAAGCCATTTTGAAAGATTTTACAGTTTGTTTGCAATTTACTGTGATTCAACTCGTATCTTCGCTTTGTTGTGAAATTATGCTGTGAAAATATTTTCAAACACTCTTGACGAATCCCATATATTGGAAAAGACTATTTATTTGTGTAATATAAGCAATCATAATGTTATTGTGACAATAAATGTACAAAAATGTAGATCACGCTATGCTAAGTATTTGTATTATTATTGTACACGTGTTGGGAATATTATAGCGCCACTGATGACTCTCATTCTCGTAGCCTAAAAAAAATTATTCAGCCGAAATGTGGGAGAGTATTTCGGCTGCACACAAGTTATTTCAACGGACTCTGCGCAGTTAAGGCCTGTTTACACTAGCAAATTTTGCAGTGCGATTCTCGCGCGATAATCTCCGCGATTGAGTTGCAACATGTGTAAACGACCTACGATATTTGCAGCGATTGAAGCGCGATTTCATTGCGATTTCTCAAAAACGGATTTTATTCGTCAGATCACGCGCAAAATACAAAATGATCAGCGCGCGCACGGTACAAATATTTTGTTTTCAAATGAAATCGCCGCGATAATTTCGAACGTGCTCGAATTTGCTGCGATTATCGCGTGACAATCGCCGCGAGATTTGCAGGCTGTTTACACGAGCGATTTTGGCTCCCAACTTGACCACGGTGATTATCGCGCGAGAATCGCAGTGCAAAATTTGCTAGTGTAAACGGGCCTTTAGGAAGTCCGTGTAGCGCTCCTAGAGCGTCTAGTTTATTTGCAAGTCATGTATGGAATCTGTCGTCGAAACTGCGTTTTAAGGACGCCAGCTTATCATCGAGTTTTTGATCAAGCAAACGTATAAATTTCTTAATTGTAGAGTCAGATATTGTCTCACGTCTAATTTGTGAACCTAGGCCAGAGCCTTGTTCGCCGTCAGTTCAGCCTCGGACATTTACGTTAAATGTTGATGTCTATGGAGACAGATGCCTTCGAGTGACACTCCCACTCTATTCAACTGCAAATAATTCTAATTTTACCATACTCACGTGGCGATTCTCTTTATAACCTATTTCATTATAACTCATTGATGCAAGAACTTCACCGAACATGATCAACAATAGTTTGTTTACATTCCGTAACGTACCATTCATAAGTTGTGTGTCACTGCTAAAGCCTGGTTTCCATATAGTCGCTTCTGTCGCTTCTGTCGTTTCTGTCGCTTGAAAAAGGCACAGAAGCGACAGATGCGACAGAAGCGCCAGAAGCGATTCTTGCGTTTGACTGGTTTCCATTAAATCGCATGTGTCGTATCTAACGGTCAAAAAGACTCGGACTAGTCCCCGTTTGCCGCCAAAACAGAAATCAAAATGGCGGCAGTGAATCGAAGAAGACTTTTAGCAGGTTATATGCTTCTGATAAATGTCTTAAGAAGAAGAAGGAGAGAGCGCAAACAACGAAGAAAACATCGCTTTTGGGTTCGACCCATATTCCAAAGAAGAAATCGGCTTGGAATTTTCCATACACTCGTGCAAGAGATGAAAACCGAAGATCGCGAATATTATTACAAGTAAGTTAACTTTTAAGTCTTAAAACTTATAGATTGTAACTGGTACTTTACAGTTTATCCAAGCGCCACGTACTTTTCAAGCATATAAATTAGCTTTTTGCATGTAAACATCGAGAATCTCCGGTGAATATCAGGATGTTTCTTGTCATATTAATGTTCAAACAATAAGCTTAAAGCAAAACATCCTGATTTTTACACAGTTTTTTTTATTATCATGCATAGCTGGGTTTGTAAAAACTTTATAAATAGTAAGTATATTGTATTTAAAATTCAAATAATGGTTTCAGGGAAATGTATGTAGCTTTGCAGACTGCTGTCTTAAAATAAACTATGCCAAATACAAGTTGCATGTTGATTTTCATCACTGAATGCTTTATCTATTGCCATTGTGTTAAAAAAGTTATAAGATTATCTCAGTACTGTATTACCATATAACTGTATTGATTTATACTTAAATGATTAAGCAATATAATCTCAATATATTTAATGGTTTTGTTTCTTTTAGATATACACGAATGTCTCCAGAGAGATTCCAACATCTACTTGGGCTTGTTGAGCCACTTATAACAAAAAAACCATGCCGCTCTAGAGAAGTCATCACACCTCATGAGAGGCTGATGGTCACTTTGAGATACCTGGCAGAGGGAGAGGCACAGCAAAGTCAAGCCTTTAATTTCCGCATGGGGAAAGCTACAGTCTCCAACATTGTTAGAGAAACCTGTGATGCAATTTGGACAGCCCTCCACAGTACATACCTCAAGACTCCTAATTCTCCTGAAGAGTGGAAGAAAATAGCAGATTGTTTTGAGGAGGAGTGGAACTTTCCTCATTGCCTTGGAGCAATCGATGGTAAACACATCATGATTGAATGTCCCAAAAATGCAGGGTCTGCATATTACAACTACAAAAATTTCCACTCTATTGTGCTACTTGCAATTTGTGATGCAAACTATTGTTTCACTTTTGTTGACATTGGTGATTATGGAAGCACAAATGATGCAAGTGTACTATCAAATTCAGCTTTTGGCCAAGCATTTGAAAAGGGTCCAGAAACACTGGAAACACCCAGCCCATGCAATTACAAAGATGTTCAGAAGCTCCCATTTGTGCTTATTGGAGATGATATTTTCCCACAAAAGAGTTGGTTGATGAAGCCATTCCCTGGTAAAGGGTTACATGAGCACCAAAGAGTATACAATTACAGACTATCAAGAGCTAGAAGGACAATTGAAAATGCTTTTGGTATTCTGTCTGCAAAGTGGAGAATTTTTAGGAAGCCCATTAAAGCAAATGTTGATCTGGTAGATAAAATAACTAAGGCCTCAGTATGTCTTCACAACTATCTTCGTCTCACAGAAAATGCCACATACACACCAGCTGGATTTATAGATAATGAAGACAGTACTGGCAACATTTTACCTGGAGACTGGAGAAATGCTGTTGCTAATGATGGAGGATTAAATGCAATTGGTCGTGTTGGCGGAAACAGATATACTGTTGAAGCAAGTGATGCACGCGATGCATTTAAAGCTTACTTTAACAGTGCTGATGGCCTAAATGATTGCCCATGGCAGCTACAATACGTGAGAAGCTGTGGCTCTGTTTGAACTGAAAAAACTTTTTGACAGACTGCATATTGACTAAATATTTAGCTTTTCAATATTTTTGAATTAAGGTGGCTCAATATAGTTTATATAAATATATATATAATAATAATGACGATATGAAGCCAACACCGTTAAAAAGTGCTCAATACACATGTGTGTAGAGCTATATAATTGTTAGTTTGGTAATTAATGAGATAGACACATGATTTGCAGCAAATCATGTGTCTAGATATATCAATAAACTGTCTGATGAGTGTGTAAGCACGAAACTTGGAGTCACAGAGAACTTTGCCCACTGTAATTTATCTTATATATATATATATATAATATAAGATAAATACAAAGTATATATATAAGATAAATACAAAGTGGGCAAAGTTCTCTGTGACTCAAAGTTTTGTGCTTACACTCATCAGACCGTATATTTATATACTACCATATGGAATTACTTTTTCTCAAATTCTGTGTGATATTCTAATATCTATTGAATGATTTCATTTAAAGTTTCTCTGTCACTTTTTGTGATATATATTTGATGTAAAAAATCTATTTGAAGCTTTATGAATAAAACAAGGTTGAGAATGGGATTTTAGCAATGAATTATGGACTTGTTTTCAAGCAATAACATATCGTATTCTTTTAAACAGTATATGTGACTTTATTATTACACTATGTACCGAAACTCTTGTAGCAATATCTGTGTAATAAAGTATAACAATAACATCATTTTTTATATAATCTTTGGCTTCATCATAAATGAGATAATTATGCAGAATCAGGCGAAATGCTTGAAACTGATAATATTAAATATCTTTAAACACAATGTAATGTATATTGTATATAGTATATATAATGTATATTCTTTTAAACAGTATATGTGAAGTTATTATTACACTATGTACCAAACTCTTGTAGCAATGTCTGTGTAATAAAGTATAACAATAACATATAATTTTTTTATATAATCTTTGGCTTCATCAAAATCAGGCGAAACGCTTGAAACTGATAATATTAAATATCTTTAAACACAATGCAATGTATATTGATGTTTGTATACGTTCTAACTATAAATAATGTTTCCAATAGAATGCATGGTCATTATACAGAAACAATAACATTAAAGGGCAAAAAATCCATAGCTTTTTTAGCAGTCTTTTCATTACATTCTAAAATATCAAATAATAATTGTTATTTCTAATTCTTATGATTATAGTGAATGCAGATTGTAGTCAGATGTACCAGAGTGATGTCCAAGTTGAGCTTGATATTCAGCTGACTGATTATAGCCCATATGCATTGGGGTTGGAGGATACTGCTGCTGGGGTGATGCTCCAAACTCAGCTTGGAACATCAACTGTTCTAGCTGGATTCTCACATATCCTTGTGCTCTTTCAGGGAGTTTTTTCAGTCTCTTGGCAAAGCTCCTTGCAAAATGCATGTACTCGTCATCCTCATTTTCCGATGGTTTTTCTGATGACTCTTTCAAAAGTTTTTCTGCAATCTGAATCATAGCCAGATCGACGTCTTTTGAGCTTTCTAATTTTTGACGATTGGATGCTGCCCAAGGCCGTTTTGTTTTCGATGATGTCGAACCCGATGACTTCTTTTTTGGCGGTATCTCTAGATCTTCAGCTGTGCTGTCTAATGTTTGTTTAATGCTTGAAGAAGATTCAGGTGAATCTGTTATATCTAACTCTATATCAGGCGAAGTATCGTCATCACCAGCTGTCGTGTTTATGCTTGAACTAGAGCTGCTGTTCATTTCTTCTCCTTGTTGGCTTTCTATCTCATCGTTATCGCACTCGTGATTGAGTAGGTTTGTGGTACTTTTCCTGTGGCTGATGTGCTGATCTAGCCACTCCAGATCGGCGAATTCACCTGCTTTTGGGACAGCGTCCCTTCCCGAGCCAGAGGGAACGTGTTTCAGTTTTTTTAAATATCGCACATAGCTTGTGCGGATATTTTTGTATTTTTTCTCCGCTTCAATTGTTGTCAAAGCAAACTTCTCGCCAATCTTGGCCCAAGCGTTCTCTCTAACGTTTCTATTTTTATAATCTTTGGAAAATTTGTTGTAGAGACACTCATATTTCTGGATTTCTTCCATGAACGAAGAGGTGTTGTTTGAGATGTTTGCCGCCATTTTGAACAACAAGCAACAACAACAACGAGGTGCATCATGGGATATGGAATGTCGCTTCTGTCGCTTCTGTCGTTTGAAACCGGTTTCCATTAAAAAATATAAGCGCGGGAGGTGTGATTTCCGGTCGTCTCTATCGCAAGGATAGAACTCGAGTCTATCTCAAACGACTCATACGCAAGGGTCTTTTCTGTCGCTTCTGTCGCTTCTGTCGTTTGAGAAGAGCGTTTCCATATAATCGTTTCTGTCGCTTCCAAAAATTTGAAGCGACAGAAACGACAGAAGCGACAGAAGCGACTATATGGAAACCGGGCTTAAGGTCAATAGATGACGCACCAAATGTATAATGCAAGGAATCTTGGACATTCAGGATTTCAATATCACTACAACTGCCTCAAACTTATTTTGCAAAAGGACCTAAGCACAATTTAAAACTTATTTTTGTTTAAATATTGTGTACCCGTCTAAACGTCTATATCAGTACAACGTCCATTTATTACAAAAAAACGAAACTGCCTGTCTCCCTGGCATGATAGTTTGACTGCTCCCACAGTTGTCGTTCTTTGGACACTTATGATTGGAGCAGGATGTCGTGACTCTTTGTCCCAAGTTCTGTTTTAATCCGTGGGTTCTCATGCTTGTAAACAGGGCAGCACTTAAATAGTAATAGCAGTTGTGATAACAAAACAATGTACTTTGGTTCTGTTCTCAAGTTGGTGTTTCCGCTGACCCTGAGAATAAGATGTTACATTTGTCAAGTCGATAAAGTATGTGTAAGTTGATTTGAGTGGAGCAAGGAAAAGAGAAAAAAAAGTCAGCCAGAAAAGAATAAATATTACAAAGTAATCATGAAATTAACTACAATCAGCAAACATCTATTTGATATTTGTTTCTGTTTACATTTAGTTGAACATGCAAGAACCTAATTAGAATTTTTGAAAAAGTTTGAACATGTTATTTAAGATTATAAAGTTTGTTAAATTTATCACAATTCAGTCCATTTTTTCAGAATCTTTTTCGTTTGTGATGCGCTACCATGTGGTACGAAATTAGAAGGTCCTGCTTCATGATCCTCTTTTCAAATAGTCTAACACATAAGTAATAATAATTTTATAGCTAATGACTTGTTAGTGACCAAGATTAAAGTACATTTTCAAATTGCTTCATATGTCTTTGATGGCGGAGAAAGAAACTAATATTATTAAACTACAGAATATAGCAGCAAAAACAATTCTGAAAGTTGAAAGACACACGAGATCAATTAACATGTTTAACTCACTGCACTGGCTTCCCTCAGCAGCCAAAGCTTACATAAATAGATGTACCTCTTCTTTTAAAAGAACCAGAGGAAAAACACCAAGTTAAATAAATAATACTCTAAAAATGAACAGTGAAAACCACACGAGAAACACAAGAGATAGTAAGCTATACTTACTATGCCCTAAAATAAAGAGAAAAACAGGCAGAACAGTAGCAGTCGAACAATCACAAAATGGAATAAACTTAATAAACAAATGAAAGAATTAGAATCAAACAAACATTTTAAGAAAACATTGTTCAACAAACTTAGCAAAGAGCAAAAAACAAATTTGCAATTTTATCATTCTTAGTGACGATTCCTCAAATTTATTTTTTCCCTTATTTCTGTTATATTTTGCACGTATCTTTTTAAATATTCTTATATTTCAAGATTTTAGTTTATCATTTATTGCAACTCTTTTATAATCAACAAATATTTATTATGATTGAGTCAAATTATATCATTTTGGTGTACAATGTGTCATTTTCTCCCACGCGGTCTACTAATTGGTTGTCGAATAATTTATGTTGCATTTCTATCAATTTTCAATGGTTTTGTGCTTGATTGTGGGCTGCCACGCTAGAAGTGGTCGTGATAAGTCGACATCTTTCTTCAGAGTGTGGACAATACGTAAAATAGTGGAGAAGTCGCTGAAGAGTTATCAATTGAGCGTCGAAGAAGATGGCTGGCCGCCATTAGCAGAGATGGATTAACCGATCAAATTTTAGAAAATGACAGAGTGAGTTGTCAACATTTTTTATCTGGACTTCCTACAGCTTAATGGGATAAGTTTAATGTTGACTGGGTCCCAACAGTTAACTTGGGACACAACAAGAATGTATTGAAAAACGCTGAAGCAATGGTCGCGAAGGCTGAGCGATCGCAGGAGACAAAAGCGAAAAAACGAACAACCACTAGCAGAGGCAGCTGCTAAAGCTTTACTACGCATGACTAATGACCTAATACACAGGAACTCCATAATATCCTCCCTTCTAATAAAAGTATTACAATCAGTGTATAAATAAATTATCTTAACAATATCAACAATGTCAATAAAATGTCCTTTTTAACAGTTCATGTTCTTTATGTATATATCTGTTCATCGTTCATAGTCCCTTAAGTAGGTTGATGGTCTTCTATGAGACCTCAATGAATATCTTGGTGTCGCTGCTTGTGGGGATGTCTTATCTGGCTGATCTGGTGAACTCTCTGTTACTTGTGTGTGAGAGTTTGCTGGTGGACTGGTAGCTGGTGCAACTTTTGGTTGTAACTTCCGGTGGACTAGATTTAGCTTCTGGTTCTTCAGTTGCAGTTGGTAATTCATGTGGAACTGTTACAATTACATCTTCACATCTTGGAATGGGTTGGAACTGGTTGAATGGAATAGTCTTAAGTAATTGATCAACACGTCTCTTTCAGAACTGATCTCGTGTTTGAACTAGGTAATTCCTAGGTCTGAGAACTTCTACTATTGTTCCATTCAACCATTTCTCTCCTCTTGCGTAGTTGCGTACTAAAACACTTTCTCCTTTTTTGAAATTACGCAATTGTTTACTTACAGTTCTTTGTACTATCTCATCTTGTTTGTTTCGCACATGCTGTCGCACTGTCGGTTTCAGTAGATCTAGACGGGTACGTAACCTTCTCTTCATAAGTAGCATGGAAGGTGGTTCTCCCGTCGTAGAATGTGGCGTGTTTCGATAAACAAGCATGTGTCGTGTAATAACAGTGTCCATGTCTTCTCAAGTAATTATTGCACGATCTATAGCAGATTTAAGGACCTGCACAATCCTTTCAGCTTGTCCATTTGTTGAGGGTTTGTAAGGTGCTGACCTTCGATACAGTATGCCATTGGTTTTGCAAAAGGTACTAAACTCTTCAGATGTGAACTGAGGACCATTGTCGGAAACAATAACTTCTGGTAAACCTTGTCGACTGGAAATTTCCCACAATGCTTTGATAGTAGCAGGTGCTGTCGTAGTTGGCATGTGAACAATTTCTGGGTACTTGCTGTACGCGTCAACTACTATAAGATACATACGTCCTTTAACTGGACCTTTAAAATCAATATGTAAACGTTGCCATGGAGCTGTGGATAACACCATAGATGGACAGGTGCTTTAGTCGGACTGTTCCTCATCACTTGACAGACATTACATGTCTTAACAGTTTTCTCAATGTCGGTATCAATGTTTGGCCACCAAACATATGACCTGGCAATAGACTTCATTTTTGTCATTCCTGGATGTATTTCATGTAGTTCCTGAAGAACTTTATCACGAATGTTTGTAGGTACAACAACGCGTAAACCCCAGAGCAAGCTTGTTTGTTCATGTAAGTAGCTAAAGATGCATCCACTTCACGTGGCCATCAAGTCATTGTGTATTCAAGAACTCGACTTAAGGTGGGATCAGTAAGTGTAACCTTTATCATGTCACTTGAAACATAAGACATACCTTCATTATGAAAGAAATAACAGTTAACATTAGCTTGGAGGTTCCCATGTCTCTGGTAAACGAACACGAGACATAGAATCAGCATCGGCATGGGCAGTAGTATATCTGTACTCTATAGAATAGGTGTAGGATTGAAGAACTAGTGACCAACGTTGTAACCTACCAGCAACGTGCAATGGCTTTGGGCGATCTGGAGCAAACAATGACAACAATGGACGATAATCTGTTAGTATTGTGAATGTTCGTCCGCTTAAATACTGATGAAACTTCTTTAATCCGAATATGATGCTAAACGCTTCCTGATCCAATTGGGAATAGTTCTTCTGAGCTGCAGTCAGAGAACACGAGGCAAAGGCAATTGGACGATACTCGTTGTCAATCTTATGAGACCAGTCGGCTCCTGCCCCATAAGATAAAGCATCACATGACAAGTATAGTGGCAATGTATCATTGTAATGTACAAGTGTTTGTGATTCAAGTAATAACTTCTTAGTACTTGTAAATGCTTGTTGTTCATCCCTTGTCCATTTCCACTGAACATCTTTTTTCATCAAGTTGTTTAAGGGAGAAGAAACGTGAATAAAACATCAATAATCCCAGAAAGGATTAGAGAGCTGTCACATCTTTGGGCCTTGGGGCATCTTGAATAGCTCGTACTTTTTCCTCAGTAGGATCCAGACCATTTCCATCAATCACATGGCCTAAGTAGGTGACAGATGACTTGTTGGATCGACACTTATCTTTATTCAGCTTGAAAACTGCCTCATCAAGTTTTTCAAATACCTTGGACAATGTATTCAAGTGATCTTGTTCGTCTACTCCAGCAACTAATATATCATCAATGTAGCAAATTGATCTTGAAATACCTGCAAGGGTATTGTCCATAATTCTCTGGAATATCGCTAGTCCTGAATGTACACCATTTGGTAAACGTGTGAATGAAAACAATTCCATATGAGTATTGATGGTTAAGTACTGTTGTGATTCCTCTGCAATAGGAATTTGGTGGCTTGACTTATGTCCAGGATGCTAAAAACTGTACATCCTCTAACTGATTCGTAAATATCTTCTATCTTTGGTAGCGGATAGGTTTCCACTTCAGCACATTTATTGTATGTAACACTAAAGTCACCACATATGCGAACATCATCAGAATTCTTCTTGTTTACAACTACAATCGGTGCAGCGCAAGGTGCAAAGGTAATTCTCTTCAGTATGCCTTCCTCTTCTATCTTCATTAAGGTTCTTTCAACTTTGGGTCTTTGAGCATACGGTACTGGTCGTGCTTTGTAAAAGTTTGGAGTTTGTTGTACTTTAAGGGTTTCAGGTGATCCACTGTAGCATCCCAGAGTGGAGTCAAAAAGTGTGGGGTACTTAGTCACTAGAGTGTCTAAGTCCTTTGATGATGCAAAATTATTCAATGCTCCTTTCCAGTCCAGTCGAAGTTGGCTTAACCAGTTTCTCCCCAAAAGAGCAACGGGTCCATTCTGAACCACTAGCAAAGGGAGAGAACAGTTTTGTGATTTGTATTCAATGTCAACTTGGACTTCCCCCAGTGGCGTGACTTTCTCTCCTGTATAAGTTGATAAAATAACTTCAGTTGGTTTTAATGGTATATGTGCACAGTATTTATGGTAGAATGTCTTGGGTGCAAGTGTATAAGCACATCCGGTGTCGAGTTGCATGGATGTTGGAAGACCTTCAACCTTTAGTTGAAGTTGAATGTCATGTGTAGAGGAAATATTATTCAGATCATGGAGGTTGTACATACCATCGTCCAATGAACTATCATCATGTGAAGAATGTTCAGTAGTATCGAACACAGCATTGACTCCCTTCTTCTTACATACTCGCGCAATATGTCCCTTTATTACATGTACTGCAGACTTTTTCTCTATGTCGAGTGTCCTGTCCCTCCACAGCTAAAACAAGTGTAAGTAGTTGTACTTGTATCAGGCGATGACGCTGTAGGTTGATGCTGTTGTCATTGTGATGTGGATGGCCTACGACGTGGTTTGTTATTTCTAGGGGAAGTTGTCATGGTATGTATTGAGTTGGGTTGCAGTAATTGAGTTTCTCGTTTTGCAGCTTCATCAGCGGTAGTAATTTTTTAATACGTCCTCTAGTGTTGCGGTGTCCTGGCTTAGGAGTTTCTTCTTTGTATTACCATCACGGATGCAGCTTACGAATTGGTCCCTTAGTGCTCGGGGTAGAAATGTACCAAAATTACAATCTGTAGCAAGTCGTCTTAGCCGTGCACTGTATTCAGCAATACTCTCGTTGTCATTTTGTATGCAAGAATGAAATTTGTATGTTCCTGCGACTTCCAAGTTCTTTGGTTTGTAGTATGAAGTAAGACTTTGGCAAATTTCGGTGGACTTTTCTTTTGGTGAGACAGGAGCTGTCAAATCACGTAAAGTGTTGTAAGTCTTGCTTCCAACAATTGAAATGATCACCGCTACTTTTTTTCGATCGGCTGCTTTTTTCTGTGCTGCATTGGCATCAGAATCTACTTGGCCTATATCGTTGGCGATGATGTAAGCAGGAAAGGTCTCCAGAGAAGCGTTGAATTCTCCAATCGAGCCAATGTGAGCGGCCATGTTTTTGAAATGAATGTCGAAGAAAATCGTGAATTTACGTCGCTTGATGACTTGAAAATTGTAAAACTTCCTCATCGCCATAGTGTTGTATCTCGAGTTGATTTTAGTAGAATTTTTAGTTAGAAATTAGGAATAACGGTAAACAAACGTACCACACATGTGCTCGCTAGAATGTTCACTTTACTACGCATGACTAAAGACCTAATACACAGGAACTCCATAACATCAAGCACTTGATGTTGATGGGGAGATGTTCCAAATTCCAACAAGAAGAAACGTCATAACAAGAAACTATACAGTCATTAGATAAAAGATATATTTACATGGAGCAGAAACTTCAAGTCAGATAAAGTTGCCCTGTGTTACACTGAGACAGTGTAGACTATAACATTTTGAATAAAAATGGTATCTTTGAAAATGTTGTTAGTGCATAAACTGTTACTTGACTTGTGATTAAAAATTATTTTGAAAGGACACACTTAAGCGGATGTCTGTTCTCAGACATCCGCTTAAGTTTGGACGCATTTGTGAAATGTTGAATGTGTATTCCTTAGGATCACAACCATAAACAAGAAATGTCGCAAAAGCAATTGCAGTTTCTGGTACGTAACTCAAGCCAGTAAAGCTGTCCGTCATTAGAATTTCCACTTGCTCTTCAACCTTTCTCTATAGGCTGTCATATAGATAAACAATACCAGGCTGACAACCAATCGAGCTGACACACACCCAGTGATTTTGTCGAGTGTTCAAAATCTGTAGAAATTCTCCTGTTACAATATTAAAGTTTCTGCAAGGTCCAAGGGTTGTTCTTTGGAAATCTTCTATTAAAGGGTTCACTTTCTTTAAACATGTGTGTGCTTGTTGCATGATAGTACAGTCTAGCCAACCTTCTGGAGATCCAATGTCATAATGGCTTTCATTGCGATCACCAAGATATTAAAATTTATTAGTAGTTCCTTTGCATGTTTTAGATATTAGAATATCATCATTATCATCATCACTTTCAGAATTTGGATAATATGTGGACTTGTGATGGGTTTTGACATTTGAAGAAGTACAAGTGATAGAGTCATTGACAGACAACTCACTTATTGCTTTATCCAGTGCAGGACGTGTTCTAGCTGGCATCTGTATAGTAGCTTTACATGAAGGCATTATTTTGGGTGTGGTTAGTTGTTTCTTGCTGTTTACAGTAACTGCATACCCATGTAGTTTTACTTGTGTTTGGCGTTCGTTTGTAGGATAGACCTGTCAAGTGAAAAAAATTCCTATTTTGGCAATCAGAGCTGTGACACTTGAGTAGCCTTCCATTATTTTTAGGTTTTGCACCACATATACATATAGCATCCAAGCTCATAAATTCAGGACTTTGTTCGACATTCCTTAATGTATTGTTTGACTTCGTTTTCTTTAATTTCTGAAATTCTGTTAGAATGCGGCAAGTAGGGCAGTACCAAACCTTTTGGATAGGATCCGATATTTGTAAACATGAATAATGAAATTCACTTATCAAGCACTTTGGATTGATGCTGTGAACACTACGTTCTTTGCTGTGTGTGTTACAATAACAAATCCCCTTGGAATCCTTGGCTGATACAAAATCTACATTTGTGATGGGTTGTTTTCTGGTGTACCAGCGTGAGACAAGTTCTGGCAGAACATGTTCTCCATACCTTTGTTAGGGACTTTAAGATTCGACGACTATGGACTACGACTAGGGTTGGACGAGGTCTAGCATACATACTGGGGATTGGGTCGAGTACACAGTTCTGTGGCGCGTAAAAACAAATTAAGATTTTACGTACTACGCAAATAGAGTACGAACATCTGAAATGTCTTTTCAAAATGTACGGGAACATTTAATTTACTCTTGGACTGATGGTCTTATAAGTGACGAATTGGAAATACGATATAATTTGTTTATGATCTCGAGTGTAAGGCAGAATTCCGAGTGGAAAAGGAAGACATTCCTTACACATTTGCACTGCCTCTTTCTTCACTATATTTGAGACCGAGTTGATTATTGAGTCTTTACCTTCTTGAGTGTTTGCCAAAGATTTGATCGTACTTTTAATTCGTTTTTGCCATGAACTTTGATGTCTGTTTTGTATATGACACGAAGGTGTGTGATTGTACTACCGCCACTTTTATACTTTGCTTTAGCCTATTCGCTAAAGAGTTTCCAATATTACAATAGACTTACCACAATTCTAGATGTTTTATTTGGAGTTTCTTTCGTCGATGTCATCGGGAATTATAGCTCTTTACGGTTCTTTTTGCGCTTGTTCCCATGCTGCAATTTCGATGGTGAGGAATCGTTTATAGCGCGCTTTTTTACTACGGTATTTTCTCTCAATAGTGGACAGTTCTTCCCACGTTCAAATGGTAGTTGATAGTTTTTGCTTTCCTTTTCTTCAGCTGCTAAGTAGCGGCAACGAATTAGAAAACAAACATGGCAAAAGAAAAGATTACTTTCGTGTTTTACGTCAATGCCGTACAGCGTTTTCAATATATTTAAATCTTCTTTACTGACCGACCTTCATTTCTGTTAATTACTGCTTCCACAGTTTATGCATATAAACGCTTCGGTATTAAAATATAATTTAACGGGAGTTGTAAACGACATTTTACTACAATATAACGTCAACCTCAACAAAAAATTCGAAAAAGCGGGGCATATAATGATTGGCATTGCTGAAACGACATAGCTTGGCGCGAAAATACATTTCACTTCCGGTAATTAAAATCAAGAGCCTCGTTTTGATTTGCACAGTTTGATATAGTAAATTTGATAAGTCGGACCCGTGTGCGAAAAACCGTTAAACAGAGAGCGAACTGGGACCGACTTATGGAATCAGTCTAGTGGATGTCCAACTGGGGGAATTCTTCTTTGGGCGGGACTGGCTGTGGTGATATCTGGGAGAGGGCGTCGGCGATGGGTACATCTGCACCCTTGACGTATTTTACAGTGACATAATACTTAAGTGCTCGTAGAACAAATCTCTGAAGTCTGGCGGGGCAGCTGCTCAGCTTCTTCTTGAATATAGCTTCAAGGGGTTTGTGGTCTGTATGGATGGTACAGGATTTACCATACACAAAGTAGTGGAATCTTTCGAGTCCCCTATTAACCACCCAGTGTTTCGCGCTCAATGTTACTGTACCGCTCTTCAGTTTCTGTTAAGGCTCTAGTGGCATAGCACACAGGCTTTCCGTCCTGCAATAAAACAGCGCCTAATCCTTTCAGCAGTTTTAAACAGTTGCACAGTTTAGGTCGAAGTATCGGATAACTCCAAGTGAGAAGACTCTTTTGACTTCAGCAAAGGCACGGTGATGTTCAGGTCCCCAGCAGTATGCGGTGTCTTTCTTGCTAAGGTCCCGTAGTGGTGCTGACAAAGTAGCTAGTCGTCCAGAGAATCTGGTCAAGTAGTTGACTAAGCCGAGAAAACTCTGAAGGTTTTTGACATCCTGAGGGGGTTTCATGTCGATAATTGAAGACACTTTCTTCTTGTCAGGTTTGATGCCTTGTAAAGTCCACGTGTCCGTAAAAACTTACTTCTTTGCATTTGAACTGTGACTTGGTTTTGTTGAAAACTACGCCTTTCTGTTGGGCTCTCTCCATTAGCTTGGTAAGGTTTTGGTCATGTTCTTCTTTGGATAAGCCGTATACGAAGGTGTCGTCAGCTATGCCTGTGACGCCCTTGAGGCCTTCAAATGCTGTGTCGAGCTGTTTTTGAAACACGTCTTGCGATACAATAAGACCGAATGGTAGCCGTTTAAAGCGGTATCGGACAAATGGGGTATTGAAGGTTGTGAGATAAGAACTTTCTTCGTTGACTGGCACATGCCAGTATCCCTTCTTGGCATCGATAATGGTAAAGAACTTTTGCATCATTGATTTCAGTGATCACTTCATCGACAGTCTTTGTGCAGTAATGTTATCGTTTGATGTACTTATTTAGGTCGCGAGGATCAAGACATACCCTGAGTTTAGTGATTTCGCCCTTGTCGTTGGTTGTTTCACTAAGTACGATGCTATTGACCCATTCGGTGGGTTTGTCGACAGTCTCGATGACATCTAGTCGTAACATATCATCTAGCTCCTTTCTATAGAGTTCTCTCAGGTGTACTGGGATTGAACGTGGGGGGGGGGGGGGGGGGTGGATGACTGGTTGGGCTGCCGAGTCGAGTGTGATGTGATAGGGTCTCATGTCTGTGAACAACCCTAGTCCCTCAAAGCCTTCTGGGTATTTGTTGATAAGCAATTCTTTCGTTAGAGGCGTAGTCTTTTCTAGGCTGCAGTTGATCGTGACTAATCCAAGGTCTTCGCATGTTACTTCCTTTATCCTGTCTTTGTGATGGACGAACATCTTACAGGTTCCTTCGTATCTGTTGACCACCATACGCTTTGAGGACAATCTCGTACCCTGAGTCCTCCTTACTTCGGCCAGCGGCTCGAAACGATCGGCGTATCGATCAACATACGACGATATCGTCAATGAAAATGGATTTTTTCTAGAGATATTGTGGAAGTTTTGGAACAAAATTCATAAATAGATTGTAATGATTATTTATTGGGTAAACATAATCCGAAGGGGTTTTAGGTTAATTTGTGATTTTCGACGAGCTAGAAGAGAAATTCTGTCGGCCGTTGGCAGCCGTGTGTGACGAACGTCGAAACATTGAATAATTTCCTAACTATTGCTTCAAATTGGCTGAAATTCTCTAGGAAGGTAAAGAAAATAGCGATACACAAGTACAGACATAAGTTTTATAATATTTTATTTATTTTCTACTGCTAAAACAGTCACAAACATCTAGCTTGAGTTTATTTGTGTTTCCGGTTGTTTGCGCTTGCGTGGTTGTCAAAATTGAATGACCAATCAAATTTGAGCAAAAATCGGATTATGTCAGAGCCCTTGTTATCCGCTGCTGGCGAGGAAAAACGCGGGCTCTGAGTATGAGATTGCTTTGAGGACTGGCGGGGGTCCAAGTGCTTTATCTTTGGGGGTTGCTAGGATCTTGTCAAATTCTGCCTTAGATATCACATTGGTCTCTGCTCCGGTGTCTATTTTACATGCTATGGGGGTTGTTTTCTTGTGGTAAGGTTTAGCAGTTATCTTGATTGTTGTTAACACTTTGTTGCGGTTTCCATTGTTGTTTATGCTATCTACCTCCAGTGATCCAAGAAACATGTCATCATAATCGGAGTCAAGCTCTTGTTTGTTCTCCGAGTGGTTCTGTACTTCGTGTATCTGCTTTCTTTTTTGGCATACCTTACTAAAGTGACCGCGTTTGTGGCAATAGTGGCACTCTGCTTCGCTGACTGGGCATTTTTTGTTGGCCGTGTGAGACTCGTTGCCGCATCGATCACACAGTGACTTATCTTTGTTTTGCTTTTTCGCTGGTTGTTCTCTCTGTTTGGGTTTGTTTCTGTTTGACGATCTTTTGCGTAGCGAGTTTACTTGAGAACTTGATTCGCTAGCCATTGCTTGAAGTTGTAGTGTAGTTGCCTCGTGGGTACGGGCGATTTTTCTTGCCTTTTTGAGTGTTTTAAAACTCGTTGCCTTCGGCAATGCATCTTTTTCTGACTACTTCGGAGTCAACGCCAAATATGAGGGAATCTCGCATTAATTTGTCGTGTAAATCAGTTTCAAATCCGCTATTCTGTATCAGTAACTTTGCTTCAGTCAGAAAATCATCTAGTGGTCGACTGTTTTGCCTTAGATTGCGAAGATAGAAGCGATTAAGAAGGTGATTCGACTGTGGTTTAACGTGTTTGTCGAGGTGTTTCCAGTATTGTTCGAGTTTGTTTTTGTCTTCCTCACTCATATTCCAGGTGTTAAGTAGATCCAGGCCATAGTCTCCGGTCCATAGAAGTACATATCGACATCGTTGCTCGTTTGTGCGGGTTTTCAGAGGACCCTCAAATCCCTGGATCTGTGTGAGCAACTGAATGGCTAAGTGATGCTCCAACACGACCTGCTCTGTGCCTAAAAAAGGATGTCCCCTTGCTCCCTTGTTTCTTGCTCGATTATTTTCAACTCATCATCAGAAAGAGATTTATTTCCGAGCACATTTTCAGCAGTTCGGGATAGTTTAGTTTGAGATTTGTAGGATCGTAGAGGTCTGATAATGTTGGAATTCGACGACTTTTAAGTACAAATTGGTCAGAGTAAGGAGGTATGAAGCGCAAAATAGCTGGCTTTACATTAGTTTCGTCTAGTTTTGCAAAAAATGTGTTCATTTCGTTGTCTGTAAGCACACCAGTAACACAGTAGATGAGGAAGGTGATGGAATAGTTAACAAGTTCTCTTTTGCATTTGAATGACATGCACTGTTATCTTAACCTTTTTCGCTGATTTGAAGTTATTGTCACTTCATTGACTAATCTGTATCAGAGGGACATTAAAGAACCCACACCACTGTTCGAAAAGAGTAGGGAATTCCCGGTGTGTGTGGTCTGATCATAGTAATTCACGCTAACTACCAACCCCTCATGATTGTATGCCGCGTGGTAGCGGACCGTATAAATATATTTTTTTAAATTGTAAAGCGCATTGAGATATATAAAATGCGCTATATAAACACCTCACATTTATTTATTTATTTGTGCATATGTTAACATATGTAGGCAACAACCACGAACATATTACTTGAGTACATGTTAGCTTTCCATGAATGCGTATCCAAGCCTCTACATAAAATAAAACACTCGCTACATGAGAACAAGGTTCTCCAATTCTGGCTTTACATCCGAGGCAATGAGCAGAAATAATCGATCCATCTTTGCTAGCAATAATCAACACAGGAATAGGGGGTTCATTCATACGTTAAATATGTCGCACTTTTCCCGTCACGAGGAATTTATCACCAAAAACGTCCCCTTGAACACTTGTGATAAATCCTGACACCATCTGATTGTATGCTTGTAGCGAAAATTCCCAAATAGTTTTAGCGTATAATAACTGGTAGTTAGGACGAGATACGAGAAAACCTCGGCAATTTCGATCAGTGAGAGACATTCCGGATCTAACTTCGCACCTACTAGCAACGCGGGATCGGTTCCAATCACAGCAATTTTCTCTAAATATCTTGTTTTAACATGGCCTTCAAGTCGTCCTACATTTTTAGAAAGATTGATTGAAATTAACTTAATGCGCAACTACTTCTGCTGCACCTTGCCATGGACTGGAACATGGTTTTTTCAACAGAAAAACTTGCTATAAAGCTAATAGATCATCTGGCATTTCCTTGAAGAATCTTTTTCATACAGCAAAGTGTCTCAATAAAGACAAATAAAATTTGCCTGTTGTAAAATTTAGGTATCTCAAGAATTTGATGAACATTGATGTTGCCACTACTGTTGTGTCATAGCAAATGTATGCATTGCCTGAAAAAGAACAGAAAAATCTGGAATTATGACTACATATATTAATGAAATCGCAACCTGAATATTACTATCTTTCTCTGGAAAAAGATCGACGAATAGCCAAACGCCCATAGACACTTCTAAATGGTACATTTTGGCTTCCGTTCTTCTTTTTTGAACGAAGCTTACACATACTTTGAGGTTGACAACTTGTCTAATTAACATGCGCCAAGCTTTCAATCGACAATAAAAGTGATCACATGTGCTATGGCATAAGAAAACAAGAGAGATTTTTGTAAAAAAAAGGCCAACAGAATTTCCTGAAGGTAATGTTGAGCGAAAAAACTCAAACTTTCCGTTTACGAGACCACCTTTCTCATGTGAGAGTTTCGTCAACAACGATCAAAGAAAGACGCTTGTGTAGTTGTTTTTTCGCTGTTTGTTAATTCCTCGGTGAACTCGCAATCAAAGACATCTTAGGCTGAGCTGATAAGCATTTTAACATAACGTTTTCAATTCTTCTGAGCTTAGACTACACAGTTCTGGTGCACTGGAAGGACTTTAGCTGTTGAGGTTTGAGATCTGGTCTCTTATGATGCTGGATAATGGCGCAATGATAGTGAACTGGTGAAGTTCCAACGCTGGTATTTTTTATCTCGGAGAAGTTTTGATAGATGAATTTTTTCTCAAAAGCGGTGTTTACAGCTTGTTCTTGCTCAGGTTTAGCTTTTATTAGCTTCGACATTTTGCTAGTTGTATGAATGTCTCGAGCGGAAGTCGAAATGTAAACTCTCTTGTCAAGAATCTTGATTGTCAGGGAAGCAACCAATCAGATGCTTACGTTCACTGGCGAACGTAACCAAAAATCCTACATGGGGGCTGATTGCAGGCTCTTCTTCCCCTCCCCTCCTCCCCATTTCCTTAATCCCATCCCCCAACCCAAGAGCCGGGCTACGCAGTCTATCAATGTTTATAATGATTTCACCAGTCCATGCGTGTCAGAATGTGTTCGGGTTTGTTTTGAATTTCGAAAAGGTTTGCTATAAATGAATACTTAAATCACTAAAATTTTCATAACTAATTTAAAGTAGACTCATGTACTCAAATGTGTCGATTGTCCATAATTACACTAGCCTTTAGGAAAGGTCAATGTGGTTAAATCAAAATCAGCTATTGTGTTAAAACGGCATGTCCACACTGATTTGATATAACGGATAAATCATGTTTTTTAAATCATGAAATTCAGCGATAAAAAATGCTTTTTTTAAAGCATTGTAATGAAGAAAACGACGACGTTTCGACGTTAGCATAACGTCATTATCAAGTCAAAAAATAAAATTAAGTTATGTACAAACAAGTATATATAAGTGAATAAAACAATAAGAACTAATTACAGTAAATATTAATAGAATATGAATAAAAAGTTATTACAATAAGAACGATATAGAACAAAAACAAACAAGCAGAAATTAACAAAGGTTAAGAATTTAAGTACAATAACTAAGTAAAAAGTTTTGCATTTATAGAGTCACTTTGCACGTTCAATGATGGTTTAAATTTTCTTATAAAAAGCATTTCGCAAACGAGGCAATGAATACGTATTTTCGATAATTCGCTGATGAAGGTGCCGTGTCGTCATGGCAACATAATCTGCATCACACAGATCATTTGTAAACAACGTAATTTTGATTTACGATATTAGGTTTTTTCTCTTTATGTTTAAGATCTTGTTCTAGCTTTCGACTAGTAAAAATAGGCTGCATAGTTACGTTGTCGATCTTGTTGTTTAGTTCTTTCAGTTGTTTCCTGACGCATTAGCCGATTTCTGATCTTTAAAGGGGATGTTTATACGAACAATCTTGTCTGACGTTGAAGTATCGTGTCCTCCAGTTGTAGGTTGTTCAAAGGTTTTAATGATCTTATTAACTAGATTATTGGGGTAGCCAAGACATGCAAATGTAGATCTTAACTTGTCACATTCTTGTTTGAAGTATTCTTCTGTAGAAGACAGTGATTTAGCGCGGTGTATCATAGTTTTTATGAGTGATTCTTTATAAATCATGTTTCCATGCGAAAACAACTCTTTTTAAAGATTCAAAATGTATTGATTTGTGACGAGAAAAATGAAGCACGTGTAAAAAAGCCGAATCAAGAGAAATAACAGCACATGAACAAAATCACTTGTCATGAGAGCAGGAACTCGAACTTTGAATCGCTCATGAGGCTTACCTGCTCTACCATCCATCCCTTTTTCCAAACAGAAAATCCAACAACACCTTCATACAGGTGCACGCTGAACACAGACAATGTAGTAAAGTAATCACTATTGTATGACATCAACTATTTTCTTTTATTTATTTTGGTTAATTATTTGTAAATGGCACCCTAGCAAGGGCCAAAGTTATTATTGATTCAGTCTATATGTTGCTTGTGGTAATGAAAAGAAGAGTTGTACCGACTTTATTTTGAATCATCACTTCTCTATCACCATGTGCCAAACGGTTTTGACAATGGTTTAATCTTAGGCTTGGCATTTTCCTTCTTGATTTTCTTGTTCTTCTTGCTTTTCTTGTACTTGGAGGACTTGGTTTTTGAGTCAAGACTTGAATCGCTTTCATGCTCCAATGATGGCAAGATGGTATTCCAAACAGCAACCTGCTCTGGTCTTAAGTTCCTCTGAACTTCAATTGATGGCTTTATGGCCAGGAATTTCTTTTGGCTCAGAGTGTACAGTGGCCATTGCACGTGACTTGTTGATGTTTGAGGGCTGTTGGGATCTCTATGAACAAGCAAGCAAATATATAACGTAAGCATAATTTTACACAGCTTGATAAGACTCCTCCTTACGGAATGACTTTACCAGTGACTGACAATTATTATGATGACAATATGAAAGTCAAGTCATAAAGATCTCAAAGTAGGAATGGCACTATCCGTGGATGTGAGTTCGTTAATTTCAAAACAATTTTAATAGGTTCCTTACCCACTTTTGGCAAAGTTTGACCACATCTTGATGACTTCTCGAGACAGCCTGGCACCAACCGAGTGGCTTCGGCTTTTCAAGGCATAACCAAATACCATGAACTTTTCTGTTTCATGGTAGGCATTTATTACTGATGGAACGGTGAAATAGTCCGACATAGGCAAACCATACTGTATTTGATAGAAGTATGTCGGAATGTTGCGTCTCGCATATGAATCAGCTTGAGCAACCGCTGGTGCAGTGAATAAGACATCTTTCAAAATATCGAGGAGAATTCGACGCACTTGGTCTGGTGGGTTTGTTATTCCCGATTCCTTGGCATTGTAGTTTTTATTCACAACCCTCAAATACTCGGTATGCAATTTTTCATCTACGTTAGTGAAAGCTTCCCTAACAAGTGTGAGATATTCCAAATGTGTATAAGAGGTTGGTTCTTCTGCTTCATTAAAGATCTGGATAGGGCCATTTGATAGTGCTATAGAAATAATGTTGCATTGATTAGTATTGGAATAAATCCATTCATGCCTTTATCAAAAAAAATAAAGATATGAAGAAGTATCATATTCTGATACGTGTTTTTACAAACACGTCGCACTCGATCTACTGGAAACCCCTACAGTTGTCCAAAATCTAGAAAAACTCTGATCACACCAAAAAATACTCACTTGGGATGGCATTAGTGCCACATGACCCATCATCGTCTGCTACACCCATTAACACTCGTTCTGCATTTGAAATAGTATCTTGGTCCTTTAACAACTCCAATGGATCTCCTGAGATGATATGCCAACGATAAATTAAAATTGAGACTATGTTGAGCAATATAAATCAGCCTCTATCATGTTCATTTTCTAACCGGGAAGTTATTTGCTAAGCTCTACCATGAAGGTGCGTACATGTAATCTCTAGGCTATAAGTAGTTATGTTTTTGGCAAAAAGTGGATAAGGCTCTCACCAGCTCAGGCAGTGAATCATATGCGAATCGTTATTTCTTTCCTATGCAACAAGGGTTATTCTACCGGTATTTTGGTTTTCCTTCTATCCCAAAAACAACTCTGTTCAAAGATGTGTAAAGAATGTAGGTGTACTGAGTGTGAGAGGATATCTCACCAATTAGTAGGACATAACGCTGGGCTGTGACCCTGAATTTTACAAACACATTTATTTATAAGGCTTTTACACATGTGTGAGACCACAACAACAGAGCTAGGCTCCAATATCTGTGCGGCTCAATGCTTTTTGCTGAGACGGACACTGATGGTGGTCACTGCCAGAGATTTGTTTACGTCCTCAGCGGTTCTTTTGCGTTCACCTTATAACATAGTCAGAGTGAAGGCAGACGGGACCTCCGCCTTTACGTCCTTATCGGAGAAGACGAGGCACTGAGAGAGTAAAGTGCCTAAGGACACAACGTGATCGCCCGGTCTGGGAATCGAACCCAGGTCATTGGACCCGAAGTCCGATGCCGTAACCACTAGGCCACCACGTCTCACATGTTTGTGTTACTAACCTGTCAAAAATTCTCCATCAATAACTGGAAGGTAAAAACTGCCAGGGCCATATCCTGCTTTCATAAAATCCAAAGCACTTACGTCCTTCAAACATTCTTTCATATTAGCGTCTGTACAACCAAATTTCTCCTCTGCAAAATCTCTAAAAGAAAGGTAACCAAAAAGATATGATAGCATGATTATGACCTGCCATCTACTATCGTGTATCTCCATGACCGTTGTAAATGTAATGATAAGTTGGACACCGTAGAATGATGGTCCAGAAAACTGACATTTTGGATGTTAGTCCTTCGTCGGAGTATATTCGGTATTACTCCGACGAAGGACTAACTTCCGAAACGTCAGTTTTCTCGACCATCATTCTACGGTGTCCAACTTATCATTACATTTACAACTGTTTCTCTAGAAACACCGACGCAGTCCTGCCTAGTATTTTTTAAACTAGTTTCTACCTCTATCTCTATGACCCTCCATGCGTAAATACGTGATTGTGGCGAGTGTAAACAAACTATGGCTACACTGACATTACATTGTCCTTCACCTTGCCTAGAAAAAGACATTCACCTCTTTTGTCAATCAGATGCCAAGCGAACTGCTCTAGTCCATCCATTTGAAATTCTTTGCCAATCTTTTAACGGATGTGCTAGTAATTGCATAAATATTGCTGAATAATATCCGACCGAAAAACGTTCTTACCGCAAAACTGCTTTGTCTTGATAGGCTGCATAGGCGACTGCTGGCATATTGGCCACACCAGACTGCATGATGGCATATTTAAACAGTCCCCTGGCCAATGGAGACATTGATAGAATAGATACACTTGCACCTCCTGCAGAGTTTCCAAATATGGTCACTCTTCGGGGATCACCTCCAAATCTGAAAGATAAGTAGGTTTCGAAGGCTTGACGTCAGTCAATTACAGTCAGTTTCGGTCTATGAAAAACTTAACCTGCAAAACGACTTACTTATCTATGTTACTTTGTACCCATTTTAAGGCCTCAAGTTGATCGTAAAGTCCATAGTTTCCTTCTAGGTCGTACTCTTTAGTTGCCAGAAATCCAAATTGACAAAGTCGGTAGTTGATTGAAACGACGATCACTCCTCCCAGAGTTGCTAGATAACTTCCTTCAGATATTCGGTTGGAGTTTGATACAAATCCTCCACCATGTATCCAAACCATTACCGGCAACAATTCGCTGGTTTGTGTGTTAGGAGCATAGACGTTGAGGTTAAGACAATCTTCACTCATGTCATCAAACTTGTAACCAAACGGGGGAGGATTGATGAATTGGTAGCAAATTTTACCAAATGATGTTGTGTCTTTTACGCCAGTCCACCTTTCTGGTGCAACAGGACGCTCAAAACGCTCCGCCCGTGCATAAGGAATACCAAGGTATTTACGAACTTGCTTATTATTTAAGATCTTAACAACACCACGAATGCTGCCGCTTTGTATCTCAATCACTGGAGTGTACTTGGTACTACTAGCCAAAGCCACCCAAGTCAGCATATAGGCTATTAATGATAACATGAAAGTGTGCATTGTGGTGGCAACTCGCTGAAAGAAAAATGTTCATGATTAAAACCAGAACTAAACTCGTCGAAATAAGTTTATTTAACTTATCCTGTAATCAGAAGTCAGGATAGTCTGTTGTTATTGTGGCATCTTGAGTTTTGACATTAGGTCGTGTTTGAGTTTCTCAGCTATTCATCAGTTTAAGTTAAGGTAATGCCGAGTTTTGATAAAACTTTCTACTGTAATGCATTTTGAGTTTGTCATTGAAAAATAGAATTAAAAAATGGGATTACCGTATTGGATTTGATCGAGGCATTATACCCACTTTTGTCAATTTAGTGTCTTCAATTCGGAAATGGGCATCATTTACAAAAGTGTTTCTTTAATGAGTGTGGTCAATACCAAATGTTTTGAATGTTCTTCAAGGTACTTCTTATACAATGGGTTACCAATGTAAAGTAAAATATTTACACTAAAACTCAACAACGAAAACAAATATCCAAAAACTAACAAGATGTTCTAATTTCTACCGGAGTCATCGATGCTTTGAATGACTGGGGCGAGTTTAAACATGCGTTATTTTTTGCTTGAAAATATTAAAAGTAATCGGATTTTTATGTAAAGTGTTTCGCAGACAGGTCATTGATGATAAGAAATGCAAAACTCTAAAATTCGAAATATGCGCAGAACTGTGCGTAGTGCAAAACTGCGGAATTACCTTAAGAACTAAACATTTTTCTTTCATCAGCAAAGGTTGCAGTTTTAAGATCAAATGTAAATAACATACAGGAACTTTATCCCTGTATTTCGTATTCGACTATAAGCAATTGTCCGTTTGCGAGATGATAAAATATGAACTGTTGGAATCAGATTTGTCGTCTTATGTGAATTTTGCTAAGCACAAAATCAAGTTTACCTAAGTCCTTAATACTGTTTAGGTTCTTAATTTTGATAAGAAAGAAAAGGCTCACATTGAAATGTGGATATGATTCTCACTTTTTCAGCACTGTACTTCACTATATACAAGAAAACAGGTCGACTTTATATTTTGAAATTAAGAGCCTACTTTGTAATTCACTCTGTCATGTTCTCACATTATGATTGGGAATTTTTTCATGTCAGTAAATGCTCATTCAAGAAGTATTTAAATAGACGATAGTAAATTAGAGTAAACTAGCAAATTACAAAGATAATAAATGTTGTACGGTCTGGTCAAAGCATCATAATCTTCAAATTTAAAAGAGAAAGAATTAGAATTAAATAGTGCTTACCTTAAGAGCTCTCAGGCTGACTCCACTGACTCAATTTCTTTTTAAACAAACGCCTTGATTTGTACTTACTTTCAATGATGTAATTGTTCTTAAATGACACTATTGATCACCGTAATTAAAAGACATACTTGAAATATTTTGTAATTATATCTTCTGAGTTTGACTAAAAACGTCTTTTAATCTTGTTTGATCAAGTACTGTAACTCATCCAAATGTCTTTTTTTTCTCTCTCATTCCGTATATTTCATTGTTTTACATTTATATGACAATTGAACAACAACTCCAAAAAAATTGATTTTCATGGGTCGTCATGTGATATGAATGTCATCAGACACCAGTAGTATAGGTGTTAGTTGACATATTAGTGTGAGGTCATACAATGGTCCGACTTTTGATGGGATTGGGAGGATGAACCTCACCAAGGAATTGACGTGTTGAAGATCTCACCTACACTGTGGGTCAATTTAAAAGTTTGGAGATATAAGACCTCCCTCCCTTACTTGCTTTATTTTGTTTTATTTTTTCTCATTTAGTGTTGGTCATGAGTAAACATTAATACCTGCTTGTTGCGCTGGTGATCGACTGTTCTTGACGCGGAAGTTGTTTACTTTTCCGGGTAGTTTGATGCACTAGTAAAGTCTGTCAAATGAACTATAATTAAAAGCTAAATGTAATTTTGAACACCCGTTCTCTGACATATCGGAACTCCTCAGTTATTATCGAGTATCAATATTTTTCAAAGAAACAATATTTTTGGATCTAACAGTCCCCAGAAGAATATTTTGGAGATACAGGAGAAAATAATGATTTGAAGATTTCAACAAAAGTTGCATCAAACATTTTTGGACTCCCTCTAGAGGTTGTCCTGGATATTTACCTTGATGGAATTTCTTTCATGCTGTAGTTGCCTTCGCAAATATATATAATTCGAAGGCTACTTGAGTAAAGACCACCTCACGTCAGTCCGTGTAAGCCATTTTGAATTGGGGCAAAGTCGACAAAATTCTTAAGATGTTTTGTCACTTTGACGACCCACATTAGCAAACTGGTGGAAAAAGAAACCTATGCAGGGAAATGATCTTAAAACCGATTAGTTTTCTAAATATTTTTATGTACGCGTGCCGTTTTATTTTGAAAACAAAAATCCCAATATTCTTTATCAGTGACTCTAACATATCAAATACATTTTAGGACAGATGTAAGGAGAATATTATATTTTCAAAAAACAAAATTATAAGAAGTGAACTCGAGTGAACGGAGTTACGAGAATTTAAGGTAAGGAAAATTCTTGAGAATTTTGCTTTGTCCCTATTCGAAATGTCGGACGTTAACGTAAAGTGGTCTATAGTTGGTTTAAACTGAGTCGAACGGTTTCCAAACCGTATCAGATCATCGCCAGGACTAAACTAAATTAACATGTTATGTAAATGTTTTTCACCTAACACTTTACCTTTTTTGGGATTACTTAGCTTGTATGACTTTGTATTTAATAACTGAGACATTTTCAGTGATTTATACTTGATACGATTTTACGCAACTCCAATCAAATGATTCTTTATTCGTGCATTTGCTTCACTCAGGCAATCTTTATTTAATTGAAAAAAGCAAAGATGCAAGACAACGTGCGTGAATCCTTTTGATTGAAATCTCTACTTTATGTGTGCCCTCCCATAGACACAGATTTGTCACGTGTGTGTGCGCTGAATGTAGCAATGACAGCAATAATAGTAACGAGTACTTGCTACTGTGGACTATGTTCATTTGTTATTACTTATGATCTATCTATGAAACGGGTTATGTTAATTGAAATAGCGAGAGCCAGGCCATACTTAAACAGCAAATGTTAGTTTAACTTTGATATATCACCACAAACCGAATGGTTTCGGTATTGATTTTTCTTTATTCTTGACTTTAAGCTTCTTTTTTGTGGTGATGATGGCTTTTGTCTCTGTTCTTGGTTCAGTTCCTTGGGCCAACGCAGGAAAGATGGTATTCCAAACAGCCACCCTCTGTGGTCTTATATTCATCTTAATTTCCATGGATGGTTTTATGACCAGGAATTTCTTTTGGCTCAGATTGTACTGCGGCCATTGCACGTGACTTGTTGATGTGACAGGTCTGTTGGGATCCCTACAAACAAACAAGAAAGTTTTAATAATGGAAGAAAATATATCGTCCACATTTATTAGCTCCAATCAATTAATTGATCAGTCAAGTAAGCCAATTCAGTATGGTAAAGTTAATCACTCTTTTGATCAAGCTGTCCCTCAGTTCCTTTATATGATTATCATCTATATTCAATAAGTCATTCTATATTACAACCTTCCAGTAAGTTGTAAGTCAAACCAGTCAATCGATTATCTTGACTTATAAATTGCGCGGTAATAAATATGACTTATATCTTAATGTCTGAATCTCAAGCATAGTATATGCGAGTTTTTAGATGTTTTTGAGACACAAGAACTGCTCAATATTCCTACCCAGTTTTAGCGAAGTTTGACCACATCCTAATGATCTCACGAGACAGCCTTCCTCCTACAGTATTACGCTCTGTTTGACTTTTCAGAGCAAATCCAAATTCCATGAACTTTTCTGTCTCATGGTAGGCATTTACCAATGGCGGGACAGTGAAATAATTTGGCATGGGTAAACCATAACGTACTTCATAGAAAAACGTCGAAATGTTGCGTCTAACATATGCCTTAGCATGAGCAACTCCCGGAGCATAAAATAGGATATCTGTCAACAAGTTCAGAATGATGCGGTGATTTTCATCAGGGTTTGTGAAGTTAGTATTGTTGGAGATGTAGTTTTCATTTATGATTCGGACATATGAGGAATGGGAAGTGGCATCTACTTTGGCAAAATATCGCCCGTAAGCACCAATATATCTGTTCAAAGTGGTCCTGTCTCTTACTCCCGGACCATTGAAAAGCTTGGCACCGCCATCTGATAATGCTATAAAAAACGATATCATATTAATTAGTAGTAGTAAAGACCCATTGATTATTCCAACAATCTGAAAAATGACACGATAAAAAATGATGATTAATTTCATTTAGAAATGTGGCCAAATTAGCAATTTGGATCTAATACAATACACTCTGATAGGATCAGAGTGGAGTATTTTTAACTTTTACTAGACTTGAGCATTCTCTTTAGAAAGTGTCATTATTGAAAAAGAGCGCGTGCCCACAAATTCTAACCTAATCTCTAAAATAATAGATAATAATAGTCGATGGGCTCTGGTCTCAAACAATAACATCAAACTAAAGTTGTGCGTCAAAAATACCATTGAATACTGTCATTTATAAAAACGGATTCAGGTTGGTAACACCAAAAATATGCCCATATAGACACACTTTAGGCATGCGTGCACACACTCGTTATTAGCTAATGGTCAAACAAAAAGAGCAAGAGTATCTTTCTTACCTGGTATGGCATCAGTAAAGCACGACCCATCATCGTCGGCTACACCAATCATCACACTTTGTGGGTTCAGTGTATTTTCCGCATCCTTTACCACATCCAATGGATTTTCTTGAATATGCAAAAGATTAAACAAGACAATACACAAGTAGGAAATTTGCAAAAGTTGATGTGGACAAAGTATATGTTTAAAGTTATGGACATTTGTGCAATAATTGCTTAACATAACATTAACAAGATGAAAATTTTGACTTTGAATTCAGAAGGAAAACGAAACCTCCATGTCATGGGCCTATGATTAAACTGTGACTGTAACACTCGTTGACAGGTCCGCTCGACATGTCATACATCCATGTAGTGTTTCTGTGCCATGTGCTTGATCGTGCTGAACGGGAGGCGTTATTTTGCTTCGACATGGTTAGCTTTTAGTGCACTTTAAATTCGTCGAGCTTTTGTTTTTAATGAGTTTTCCCTGCGTTTTTACCAATTTGTATTTCAGTTTTCCATCAAAATTGCTCTGGAATGTCAGAGATGTCTGTTTTATGTTGGCGATGTTAGAAAATGGCAACTACGGTCTTTGGCGATACGAAATTGCTTGAAAGAATCATTTACTTCTTTTTCTTGGGAACGAGAGTTGTCCGAGGTACTTCAAAGGCATTTCGTGTTTATTAAGTCTTTTTTAACACATTAAATTGTCTACAATAGTAACCTTCAATATAGTTCGCTTTACAATAAAACTCAATATGATTTGCTTTATTTTTTTAGTTGTCGTATTAAAGAGAAAATAGCATCATCTTTGTCCGTATTTAGTCTAGCTATTTCTTTATTTTTTGTTTGATTTAATTGAACTTTTATGTAGCGAAACCTCATGCAGTCACTGACTGCCTGTTTTTGTTTAACTCAAACGAGGAAAATATATATTTCCACAGCAATCATCTAAAACAATTTGTAATTTCCAATTCATTCCCCAGTGGGTTGTACCTACCTGTCAAAAATTGTCCATCAATGACAGGAGTGTTGAAACTGGAATGGCCATAACCTGCATCAATGATATCTATCGCACTGACTCCTTTCAAACATGCTTTCATATTTGCGTCGTCGGTACAATTAAAATTCCTTGCTGCAAAAGATCTTGTAAAATAAAGACATGGTACATGGTAAGTTGCAAAATTGCGATTTTCTTCTCAAAAATGAATTTGGTCAAAATGTAATCAGTGTTGCTAGTAAAAAACGCTTAAATTGTCTGTCTGACTAATCAGATTTTGCTTTATTTTATACCATGTTTTTTTTTAAATATATTATTTTGGATTAATAAGATTTGTTTTCAAAATGGAGAATTGAAATTGAATAATGAATCATTAATTTTTTTTAATAAGGAAATCTTTAATGATTTATTTGTGTTAACACAAATGTACCGATTGTAAACTTCTATTTTATTTAAACAACGTATTAGACTATACTTACTGCAATATTGTTTTGTCTTGATAGGGCAAGTAACCGACTGGTATATTGGCTACACCAGATTGCATGATGGTATAATTGAACAGTCCTCTGGCCAATGGAATCATTGAAAGAATCGATACACTTGCACCTCCTGCAGAGTTTCCAAATATGGTCACTTTGTTGGGATTGCCTCCAAATCTAAAAGAATGACAAGTTGCAATTGTACAGGCTTAACAGGTTTCATTCATGCAATGACTTCGGAGTTCTTTCTAACATATCTTTTTCTTTTTTTTTTACTTTCTAACATATCATGGTTTTTTTCTGCTAATGTAAAAACAAGAGTGATGAAATTAGTTAGAGAGTTCCAAAGACGTACTTGTCAATGTTACTTTGTACCCATTTCAAAGCCTCCAGCTGATCATAAAGCCCATAGTTTCCTGTCAAATTATAGTCTCTGCTGGCAAGGAATCCAAAATGACCAAGCCGGTAGTTAACTGAAACAACGACCACTTCTCCAAGAGTAGCTAGATAACTTCCTTCAGATATTCGGTTGGAGTTTGCTATAAATCCACCGCCGTGTATCCAAACCATTACCGGTAGCAATTCGCTGGTTTGAGTGTTGGGTACATAGACGTTTAGATTAAGGCAATTTTCACTCATGTCATCAAAGGTGTATCCAAATGGGGAATTACGGACAGATTGGTAGCAGACTTTCCCGAATGATGTCATATTTTTGACACCTGTCCAACTATCTGGAGCAGTAGGACGCTCAAACCGTTCTGCCTTTGCATAAGGAATTCCTAGATATTTACGAAGTGTTTTCCTATTATATAGGGTTTCAACTACACCACGAAGGCTACCGCTTTCTACCTGAATGACCGGTGTGCGTGTAGTTTCACAAGCCAATGCGAAAAAAGCCAACGTACAGAATACCATCCATTGCATAGTGGTATGCATTGTGGTAGCACTTCTGAAACTCGCTGAAAGTAAAAATAGAGGAATAACTAATACAGACCGGCAGAAAGATAAGTAAACAAGCTATGCTGGTGAATAAAGCAACAAAACGCGTGAAAATAATTCTTTTTGATTTTGCTTTTCAGTCGACGGGTGGGAAATATCTTCAGGTAAAACTGATATAATCAAAGTACAGTATCTCTGCATTCGTACAAATGCAAACTGGGCGAGAAAATTACAATGAAAACATCAAATCAAAATTATTCAATCTCAAAGTCGATTGATAAAAGACGCACAATCAATCTTAGCTAAAAAAAAACAGATGTGCTCGTGCTTTCTCCAAATTCGTAAAACTGTTGTCTTGACATGATTTAATTCTAGCTGCCAATTATTACTTGATTGGCAAAAACGTAAGTAGAAAATTCACATCTGTAAATGTTAATTGTTGCGCTTACCGTTTACCTGCTTTCTTTCAAATGCAAACTGACAGAGGAAATCAAAATGAAAACATCGAAACAAAATTATTCGATCTCAGTCGATTGGCAAAGGACGAACAATCGATTTTGACTAAAAAAATCTAAAACACAAAAGCTCTATGACATAATCATACAAAGTACGAAAGTATTTCCGTGTTTGAGTTTAGTTTGATAGAAACTTAATTTGACACAGATATATTGCTACATTATCAAAATGCGTAAGACTGATGTCTTGACACGATTTAATTCTAAATGCCAATTATGAATTTCACATCTGTAAATCTTCATTGTTGCCCTTACCGTAAATTGCTCTGTACAGGACTACTATAGTACAGACTTTTAATGCTATTTAATAATGATATATTGTTTTCTCTCCAAATTAGAATTGTACTACGTCATTGACAAGTTTTTGCAAGCATCTCATGGACCATTGTATTTTCGAAAGTTTGTTTATCATGTGTTAGTGGTATGATCATAACCGACCTTGAGTTACCTCTGAAAAAACATGTAATAACACATTAACTAGTCAGTATCAATAGAAGCTAGTTGTAAAACACACGGGATATATACGATAAATACAGACGATTCACAAAGATGGGGCTGAGCTGAGCATATCTGAAGTAAACAGAGACAAAATACGTGTTATCTTACGGTGTCTCTGCTTTCGTACAAATGCAAACTGACCTAAAAAATCACAATCGATGAAAACATCCGATCAAAATTATTCAGAGTCGAAAAGACGAACGACAAACAATCAATATTAACTCAAAGCTTTATGGCAGCTAGTCATTAAAAGTATGAATGTATTTCCGTGAAAATGTTTGATTTTAGTTTGATAGAAGCTTAATATTCATTGAAATTTTCTCGTATGCAAATCTTAGTTATGGTGCTTACCGTAAATTGCTCCGCACAGGATGATCCACTGAATCAAATACTGGCAAATAAAAAAAGGATTTGTTGATATTTTCGGTGCCGTAAATATCATTAAGATCAAGTCATCTGATCACAGAAAGGCGTGACAAAACCAATTTAGCGCTACTGTCCATGTTTTACACATCAAGTCATTGCCCCACCAGCCACCATTTTTTTTTTTTTCAAGTTTGTTAAATTGCTGTTCAACCAAATGTCGTGTTTGCAGTATTTTTTGGTCTTTGGTTGAGTTGTTAGTATTTTTTGAAAAAGCAAATGTGTTTGGCACATCGCATTTACAAACACCTGTAGGCTTACTTCGGACACATTTAGTTAATTCGAGTTGCTTGAACGAACCCTGGGTATGATGGTCGTTACCGTTAAATGAAGCATTAGAGAACTGGCGTTGTTTGTTATCACATGCAGTCTGGAAAAATCATTTGAAAATGCAAAAGAAAATGATATTCCTTTACTTAACCTTTTTCATGGTGATTTTTCATCACCAGCTATGTCATAGGTCATTTGATAGAATTTGGCCTGACCAGCATGATGTACGGGTGATTGCTGTCAATACTGAACTCCTCGCTGTGAGAAATATAGAATACACCTGGAATACCAACTGTGCTCATTTTAGATCAGTCGACCGTTTTTCTGACATTGTACTTTTCAATGTTATAAATGAGAATTGTAAGCATCAGAACAAGAAGGACGACAACATTGTTTTTGTTCAAAAAGACATATGCAGTAAATCATGTTTAGTCAAAACGTGTTCATTGTTAAAGTAACAACTTCTGAAAATACATGTTCATCTCAAAGGGAAACTCAGGGCACATGTGCGTGAACTACGTTTGAACTGTACTTGAGTACCCTTCGAATGAAATATGATTTCTTTCATTATTTACGAAAAACTCGATTCCAGTTCTGAACATGTTAGAGCTCACCAAAATAATAGTTTTGGACATCAAGTTGTACATAAAGCGATCGATATTTTGTAAAAATACTTCATTCCAACATAGGTTGAACTAAATTTAATAACGGAACTTTTTTTAAATTTTGTCATTTGAAGGTTATTGTTGGGGCATTCAAATACTGAAAAAAATTAGGTGGTTACCGTATTGGTTTTCGAGCTGCAAAGCATCCAAAAGTGCGATTTCTCAGTTTTTCGCGCGTTTTTACAGAGAATCTACCTCATCAATAAATTCAAATCGCTCCCATCCATTTATAGAAGAAACGCAAAAGAAAACTGTTTAAAATCATATAAATTGAGTTAAGAACATATAAAGATAAAAAAACCCATCCAATATTTTATAAGTAGTGTAAAAAAATAAATTGTAGAAAGGAAAATTTCTTGTATTCGGCCAAATTTTATGTTCGTGCGGGTGTATAAATGTTGAATTTTGAGAAAATTTGTCAATGAACTTCTTTTTTTTTCTATCTATCCAAAGAATAAAATATGTAGAACCAAATGAGAAAGAAAAAATGGGGATCCACGTTTTATTTTTGTAGCTATAAGCTAAAAACGCGCAAAAAATGTTGCACTTTCGAAGTTTTGGCCGGGAAGGCATGGGCACTAAATTCATTACAATACAATAAAATGCTTTAATTAATCTCCCAAAAAGGATCCTCCGAACAATTTACAATAATATAAGTAGATGTAATTTACAATGGTATAATTATATGATAGATATATATGTTTAGGGTAATTCCGTATATTTGCACAACACACAGTTCTGAGCATGTTTCAAAATTTTTGCTATTATGAATTTTATCGTGGATTCTAGTCAGTTTACGTTTGAAAAGTGCTTTAAAGAAAAAACCCGGTCAATTCAGACATTTTCAAGCGAGAAAACGCGATATTTCTGTAACTCGACCCAGTCCTCTCCCGGTAATGAATAGATTTTCACAAGTTTGAGGTCTTTAGACGGCGATAGCACGAAAACAAACTCGGGTACCTATCTTTTTTATTTTCGTATTTTTTCAAGAACTATATTTTCTTTTACATATCTAATTGTCAATAAACTTCCATGTATAGTTTTTGAGATATTTCAAGAAATGTATCTTGAATAGGCACTTCGACTACCCTCGAACACTATACTCTATGCTCGAAATTTAGCATTTTTGGTTAGAAAAAAGGTTTCTCTGATCAAATAATCACATGATTTTTATATCCACTTATATCTTTATGGTAAAATAGCAAAATCAAGATAATTGTGTATGTCTAGAAATATTTACCAACCAGTAATAAATTATTTTTGAATTTTCGAATTTTACTCCCAAAATACTTTTATTTCTACGGAATAACCTTAAAATATGACATAAAAATGTTATATATTTATGATAATAAGAATGAAGATATACTAGGAGTGCTCGTTTATCATGAAGAGTTCAAAAGTTAATGCAATATCAGAGCTATATATGTATATGTAGCTGTAAGCTACTGAGAAACTGCTAATCGGACCATGATTTTAAATAATGTATTCTAATGTGTTTTAGCGTATTTAATAACATCTGGCAAATCGTTCCAGGTGTTTGGCCCATGAATGTGAAAACCACTTTTGGAAGCAGAGGTTCGATGTTTTGGTAAGTCTGTGTCACGTTTTTTTTACGTGTGTTGTATTTGTGCACACTAGATCTCATCCTGAATTTGTTTCGGGAGCTAGCTCATTTAAGCATTTAGGTCCATATAAAGCGTTTCAAAGTTCATTTTGAACGAAAAGTCCGTAAATAGCCAAATATTGCCGCCGCACACGGTGAGTAATCTGCCTCGCGAGAACTTTTCCTCACTGGCTCGTGAGCAAACCACTCACAATGTGCGGATAAAATTCGTCATTTTTCACGTCTCGCGAGGCAGATTGCTTACCGTGTGCGGCGGCCTTAACGTACGGTTTCAATTGAGCTGCGCATAAAATTTTATTCACATGCGCATGCTGGATGTGCAGTAGTAAGGCTCCGCTAGTACCTACTCCAATGAAATAATTCTTTATTCGTGCATTTACTTTATTCAGGCAATCTTTATTACTCGGGCTTCCAAAGGAGGGCCCGAGTTTAAAATTCGGCTGTTTTTGTCTTTGTCTTCAGTCACAAAACGCAGATTTTTTGACAAATCTCCCCGCTCCACCCCTGACACATTTCTCATCGCCTTGAAACGACGATCGAATACTAGTTCTCTCAATAAAAATAAAGTTGAACGACTCAAAATAATCTATTTTTGATTTATTTCAACTTTTTTAAATATTTACAATAATTTTTTTTAACAAATTGAAGTATATTTATTATATTATAAACATGCCGTAATGTTTGGTTCACTGAGATCGGGAGACTTTACCGTGGTAAACGCTTCGCAAAACGTACACAGTATTTACTCATTGCTTAATGTATTTTGGATTGGCGATTACTGAAAAGAGAAAGAAAAATGTCGAGTTATGAGTTATGATTTGGCAAATTTGAAATAAACAAAAGCGATGTGAGTGAAGCACAACTCTTGCGACAGCCTTGTTCGTATATGATTTTGTTGGAAAACGTCAGTGGAGCAGAATCAAATATCACGGTGTTGTGATCTCTAGTCAATTATTTTAATTGTCAACCGTTTGTATCAGTGATGTTTGTGGAGGGAATTGAATATATTTTGCTTAGAAATTATGTTTTGGTTCAACGTGAGCGGCCATGTTTCTCAAGTCAAGTTGAAATCAATGGATATCTCATAATATTATGTGTAATCAACATTATTTAGATCTAGGATGGATTGGTCTGTCAAAACGGTTATTCGCTGCAGTAAAAGTGAAAATATAAAGTTTTGAATAGAACATGCAACAAACTTACCGCGTGTATTGTCACCTTGTTTTCCATCAGTTCGTTTAGATTTTCTTCGGTTTTGCTTCGATGTAACTTTCTTATCAATCAATAACAACTTCAATTACCTCTTTTTCAAATTCAGAGTAGTACGTGATTCATAGTTTTTCAAAATAAGCTGTAAATTGGCATATTTTTCGATGAAATTCAGTTTACTTTGTCTTGTATGAGCGATTGTTTTCTTTTTCGAATTGTCCCCCTTCCCCTTAGTCAAGTTTTTGTTGTTGCACAGGAATCCCAAGATCTTCGAGATTGAAGACAGCTACGATGCGGATGTAGGCAAGCGATCTCTCTTGAACACCTTCACCATTTATGAGTCCGATCCATACGGTTTTTTACCTATTTCTTTTTTATCCTGCCTCCCACCTGTTTTCTTTTTTTTAATATTTCGTCGTTCTTTCTGGATTTGTGATTCTCATCCATATAGCAGGGTAGATCTCTAAGAATAAGATACTATATTAACAGTATCATGGAGTCTTTGTCTTTGTAATAAGACCAACTCAGTGACGTGTTTGTGAAAAGAGAAATATTACTTACGTTTTTTTTAGGCAAAGGAAAGGCAAACCACATACGAAGGCTGCAAAGGGCTAGGTTTCTTTAAGGTCGTTTGAAATTTCTTCCCATAGTTACAAAACTAAGATCGTTTTTGCTAGGTTTGTCTTTATTTATTTCTTTGTAAGCTTTTGAGTAGCAGAGAGAATATGCGGACTCTAATACTGACAGATTTATTTTTGGTTTATGAGTTGTAAATACGGTAGACCCTTCAGTGTGCAGTGCCTTGTCTTTACCATAAGGCACTCAAACAGTACCTTCTCAGTACTATTGAAGCTCTGCCAGCTACTACTTGGGGTAACAAAATGACAATCCTGATATTCCTTCACCTGCAAATCACAGATGGAAACCAGAAAGTGGTCTTATAGTTCATAGACCAGAGATATTGACAGTTAATAATTTGAAGGAAAATAGTTTACAAATCATTGCACTGCCAAACAAAGTGGATAGTCATGTTCACATGTTTGTCAGTGTGGGGAGAGCTGTGAAAACCTTGTGAACTACCAATGAGATAAAGGTGGCGACGATGAAGATGATCATAGAAAATGGACAGGGGATCACACTACAACACAGCGGAGAATAGTAATTTTGTGTTGATTTCAATTATAAGTGTCCAATATTACCACTTGAAAAATATAAAACCATTTTATAATTAAAAATGTATCAATTTCTCTCGAAAAATCCTGTTAGTGTCCGTAAATAGCAAAGAAAAATCAAACCGGAAGTAATATTTTACTCTACTTCCGGTTTAAAAAAAGAGTTAATTGACAGGTTTTTCTTTAATTTAATGGCACTTTTTTAGTTATTTTTTCAATTAAACTATATTATTGACTAATATATCTTTGTGTAAAAAGAAAATTTCGGTCTGTTTGGATGTTAACATATCAAAAATTTAAGTTTAATTCAGGTTTTGTGTTTTTTTTACTAATTAGTCATAAAACCATCCAAAACAATACAAATGTACAGAATATCAAATATTTTGTCACAAAATGTTATTAAAAAGATGCAGCAAGAAAAAGAGAAAAGTTTCTGATGTTTTTCATCTATAAAAGTTAGAAAAAATAATCAAAAATGCAGTGCAAAAAAATTTTGTGCAAAGGGGTATGGGTAATTCAGGCCTGGTTACAAAGCCTTTTGGACATCCTAAACAAGTGTTAACAAGCAGATTCATAATCTACAGGGTCTGAGCTTTAAAATGATACCAAGAACAGCTTGCCACCCTTGGGGTGCAGCCAACTTGAAAAAATGTGCATTTGGCTTCTAGACTATTAGAAAAGCTTCTCTGAGTTGTAAACAAATCCCCGCGCGCTTCTCGCTTTACGCTCTTTCGCGTTTGAAAAAATGTTATAAGAAACGACAAAAAATTCACTTTTCTGGTGAAATGTGTAATGAATTGCTTATTGGTAATCTAGCTATCTAAAACGGTTGTGAATTTTTAATTATCAAATGTGAATACTGCGTAACTCGTTAAAAAATAGCTAGTATGAACTTTTGAAATTTTGAAATGCAGATGAGTATGACGAATTCATACAAGCGTTTTATTGCAATTCAATAACAAATCCAAGAATTACAAGAATTAAATTAAAAAATCACACACATAAAGATCTCAACTATGCCGAAATATCTTACAAAAAGAAGTAAATATAATTATTGCACACTGCTTTCATGTGGATAGTAAAGAAATCAATTAAAGATCTGTAAAAAATATTAACATGCCGGCGCCACGTTTCTTGTCCTGTACTGTCACTTTTCCACTGAACTGTTTGTCCTCAGTTCTGATTACAATAAGCTTGTTCATGTTTTTAAAATTTTAAAGGTGGCAAAAAAATATTTTCACCGCCTCTAAAAAGTTTACACAGTTCAACTGAACGTCGATGGCAAGCTCGTGTTGCTCGATCACACATTGTACTAAATTTGCATTTCCATCCACTCCATGAATTGGCAGTCCTACTTTGTTGACAACATCTTGTGTGAAAAGTTTTTTTGTCGTGAATAGTTGATTAATCTGCATTGATCCTACAGCTCTCAGTCTTATGAATATTCCGTAAAAATTGATGAATGAACAGAGTGAAATTGTCTTCGTGAGTCTTGTCGTCTTGCTGTTCACCTTTTTTGAATTGCTGCAAATGCAGCACGTATTTGTTTTGTTTTTGTTTTTATAAAAGTTTTATTTTTTGACGATTTTTAATGAATTTCTTTTTTACCTTCCACATGAAAGCAGTTTGCAATAATTATATTTACTTGTTTTTGTAAGATATTTATCCGTCTTTGATATCTTTAAGTGTGTTTTTTTTATAATTTTTTTTATTCTTGTAATTCTTTGATTTGTTATTGAAAATAAAACGCTTGTATGAATTCGTCAATGTACTCATCTGCAAGTTAAAATGTCAAAAGTTCATACTGGCTATTTTTAAATTAGTTACGCAGTATTCACATTTGATAACTAAAAATTCACAACCGTTTTAGATAGCTACACTAAGTTTCAAAATTGTTGGGACATTGTCATTTTTTCGACACCATTTTGTTCTCTCACACTTTTTTCCTTTTTCACTCTACAATATCCCGGTTAATTCCCCCTCCCCCCTAAACAATGTTGTCTGAGGTTTCATTTCATACCAAAATCATCATCAATCATACCAACATTGTGACAGGGGAGGGGGGAGGCGCCTGAAAAACACTCAACAAAAAAATGTGGTTTAAAACAACGAATGTCCCAACTAATTTTGAATCTTAGTGTAGATTACCAATAAGTAATTCATTACACATTTCACCAGAAAAGTGAAATTTTTGCCGATTTTTAAAAGCGAGAAGCGCGCGGGGATTTGTTTACAACTCAAAGAAGCCATGTTAGCGCTTTTCTAACTTCTCATTGGACAATCAATTTTAATTGACAAGTGCTATTTTTACCATGCATAACAACATATTTTCGCATTTTTGCGTATGAAATAAAATGTTGTCGCATACATAAAGCTTTGTGTATTTCAATTGATTATATGATTATTTGATCATGAAAAGAAAATAACATAGCAAAAAAAATTGATCAAGAATTTGATAATTCGTAGTGAATGAACAAATGAAAGAATGAATGATTGAATAAATAATTCATTTCATTAAATCGGAGCTCCGCTATTAGGTTTACCTAATTTTTATATTATTCTTTTTCACGCCGCGGTCTTTGTTTCTCTTTCTCAGTGAAATCTCTTCAAGCCGTCAGCTTAGCTTTACCATTTTCATGCTCTTTGTCCAGTGTAGAAATACATTTTGTAGAAAAATTTCAGTGAACTGCATGGATCAAACTGCAACAATAATGATTGTTTTGGCGCCCACTAAAACTGGTCAGCAAATTTGCGCGTGAGTACACGGACGTACGTATGTATGTACGTTGTACGAATTTTTGGGCTTCCTGTGGTCGATTTCAAATGAGCTCGATGGTTTACCATATTTTCTTAATTATGGTGCTCCGCTTGCGCGGGCCTTGGGCTTGCGCGGGCCTTGGGCTCGCGCGGAGCTCCGCTATAAAATGACATGTTTTAGTTGCATGGCTAAACCCTGGGACGTTCCTGTAACCAATGTACTCAAGTAAAGATTAGTAAGGATTAACATGAAACAATGCGTTACATGTACAGCATAACACCAAGAATACTTTAATATTATATTTATAAGAAAAAAGGTTGAAGAGCATAATATTTTTTATAATAACAACCTACTTTGAAATTTCAGGTTGAAATGGCTTTTATGTGAATGGTGTTTAAAATGATAATTTCAGCCTGACTGGTTTTTAAATGTTAAGTTCTTTTACTGACTGGTTTTTAAATGTTAAGTTCTTTTACGCGGGTTTTACTGTAGTCACTGCTATATAATTATACATTTTCGTTAAGCTGTACAAAGAGTACAATATTGTAATCATTATTTTTATAAAAAGTATCCTCTTTGGTTGGGGTATGGACATTGTCAGGCACACCGTAATCCATGTTAGGGTAGACAATCCAATTGTAAATTCAACTATGCCAAAAAGTCCGGATGGACTTTCCAACAAAAAGTCATCTTACCAATTCCATTCTCTCCGGGATTCCCCTCTGTTAAATAGTGAAAAACACACTATATAAATATGCCTCTTTACCAACCAATTTTAGACAGTCACGAATGATTTTGTATACGGATTTTATTTAAGATCTCATGCATTTATTATGTACGGTTTTGACTGATAATGCCCAACAGCTTTTATATTATTGATCACCACATGATAAGCTTTTTCCAAACAGGCTTTTTCCTGCGCTTGACGGTATGCTTTTTCTTGTTCTTCTTGATCTTTTTGTTCCTATCATTACGGATGCTGCTGTTTTTTGCGTCAGCTCTTTGCTTAAATTCACGTGCTATTCCTGGTATGATGGAATTCCAAGTATTCATCTGCTGTGATCGTATATTATTTCTAAATACAATCATCGGTGTTATGACCAGGTAGTACTTATTCACATTGTAACGAGGCCATTTCATGATACATGCACATTCTGCAGGAGGATTGGGATCCCTACAAACAAACACAATAACAAAAATAATCATAGTATAATTACAGTAGCAAACGGCTAGTTGTCACAAAGGACTAATATAAAAAAAGCGTACCAAAATTGTTAAATGGTTACAATTTCAGCATCCAATAAGTAACACATGCAAAATGACAATAAATTGTACGTCGTGACGTTTCATTGGGTTAGTAGCGTGTTTTACCCACTCACTTTCCCTAAATTTGTATTTATTCTAGGAGGCTTTATTCATTTCTGGGCGTGATTTGTACAATTAAAACTTCACCACCATGAGGAGATGGGGTCACGTGCCTCCTACGTTTTTCCAGTCCGTAATGTCTTTAAAATGTGGGTTGTTAGTAATCTATAGCGGGGTATCTATAATACCGCGGTGTCCGTAATACTGAGAAGTCCTTAAAGCGGAGTATCCTTAATACCAGATGTCCAAATAAGCGATGCAACGGATGTTTTAATACCGATATTTAATTGGCTGTACAAGTTTAGAATATTTGGGAATTTTCCAATATCAATTATAAGGTATTCTTACCCAGTTTTAGCGAAGTTTGACCACATCTTAATGACTTGTTGAGACAATATTTTTCCTACTGTATTACCCAGCCGGGTTTGGCCTCTCAGAGCAACACCAAATACCATGAACTTTTCTGTCTCGTGGTAAGCTCTTACCATTGATGGAACAGTGAAGTCGTCCATAGGCAAACCATACTCCACTTCATAGAAAAACGTTGGCTTGCCACGTGCTACATATGCATTGGCGAGAGCAACCGCTGGTGCATAAAATAGAGCATCTTTTACAATGTCCAGGAGAATGCGCTTGTTTCGATATGGTGTTCTTGTGCCAGTATTACCGGACATGTAGGTGTCTTGTATGACCTCGACAAACCTTGAAACCTGTTCTGAACTCTGAGTATCCAATTTAGCAAGGTAATGTTGAACTATATCTAAATATTGTCCAGTTAGCTCGTTTGTGACTTCCGGTCCATTGAAAAGTGGAAAGGGTCCAGTTGATAGCTCTAGCAAAATATATTGCATTAATTAGTAGCGTTATAAAACAAGGGAGGGATAAGAGATGATCAGTTTTTTTGGGTGCGCACAAATAAAAATATAACAGTAGGAGGGATATTTGCTATTGCAAAAGATAACATGGTCTGACAGGACTTCATTTCGCAGGCCCTGTTTCCTTGTTGCTGGGAGAACTGTGCAACAGTAATGAAAGAGTGTTCAAGGATTGTCTTTTTGTAAGGTTCATCTGTATTGTTTGTTTCATCGAATCGAAAATTGGTCAACAGCGAAGCGAAATAACTAACCTAACGATTGTTTGTTTTCATGATTGTCTATATTTCCTATAGTATTCCATAGAAAGCCCTACAAAAATATGATAACAATAATAGAGTGGATGTTCTTGGGTGTAACTATGTTCTTGTCCCTGCCCTTCTTAGTGCACATTTTTGAATTAGTCCTAGTCGGGCCAAAAACATAGTTATGCCCACGACCATCAACTCTGTTGTTGTATCAATATCGATAGATCATCTTACTTGGTATGGCATCGGTGAAAACAGAGCCATCGTCGTTTGCTACACCAATCATTACTCTTTCCGGGTTCAGTGGTTTACTTGTAGTCTTTGCCATATCTAATGGACTTTCTAAATATTGCAAAATCAACGGAAATTAAAACAATTTCAAAACTAAACAAAGTAATAAACGTCTTAACTGTTGAACCCTCCCTCCCCCCTAATTCTGCTGTTACAACCTTGATGTAGTCCAATATTACTGGTTGAAAAGTAAGAGCCGGTTTCACGAAACATGGATAGCGCAATATCCACCGGATAATTAAATCACTATCCAGCGGGTAGTTTGGCTTAAAAAGTGAATCTCGCTTTGTGATTGGCCGAACAAAAATCCAAATTGATAAATAGGAATATTACCACTGAACACATGTGTTGATACGATTTTTGTCACATGAGAGAAACACTGTATGTTATATAATAAATTGTAATATAACATACACAGTAATTGTGTACAACATACCTGTCAGAAATTGGCCATCAATAACAGCATCATAGTAACCAAAAGTGAATGCATCATTCATATCTGTAGAACTTACTTCTTGCAGACATGTTTTCATGTTGTCGTCGTCTGTACAATTAAACTTCTCTGCTACAAAATTTCTTGAAGATAAAAAAAGCATAGGTGTTTAATATTACAGAACGTAAACTAACTGCATCTAACTGGTCTTTGGCATCCGAAATTTATCTATCATTACATTCCAGGGGTCGGTTGCACGAAGCCTGAATAGCGCTATCCACCGGATAAATCACTATCTAGCGGATAAATTACAAAAGAAATGCTATGGAATGGATAACTTTTATCCAGTGAAAAACTTTATCCATGCCGGCCCCAGACTCTTTAGATTGCATAGGAATTTTTTGTAATGCTACAAAAATGGCTATGGTAAGCATGTTCCATTTTGGCTGAAGAAAGAAAGTGAAACATGTAATCGTCAATTTAGTTAATGAATATTTGATTTTTGACGATGCATAATGTTTTTGTCTAATACATTGAATTTCAAGAAGAGTGATATCTAATAATCTGAATCAAAGCACTAGAGTATCAATTTGTGTTTGGCCTGTTCTTAAAATGTTGTCGACCTTCGAGCCCAAATCTAAAAGAAAGTTTCAAAAACAATAAGTGGTCTTTGCATCGGTACAAAAACCGTATTAGTAAAAGTTGTTATATTCTAATTCGCTCCCCCGCTCAAACGAATATAAAACATTCACCATTAAATACTACAAGACTTCAGGGGAGTGTCCACACGACAGCGCGTGCGAATATAAAGAACGGGCATAGCTAAAGAGATCAAATGATACTTGATTGATATGAATAAATAAATGAAAAAATAAAATAAATCAATAAATAAACAAACAAGTAGGAAAGTGGAAAGTGTAATACATTATAATGGTAGGCGCTGGATCAGTAAAGGATGGGACTTAGAGGCCTAACGACTTAGACACTGACAGAAGGGCTTCGATGTTGTCTTTGATGTAACCATCTTTTGCTTTCTCCGACTTCTATCGCCCATGCCTTTTGAATAAACGATCTGAAATGTTAGCGTTTGCAGCAGCAGAAGCCCCCCCAGCTCGAAACCGTAACATGTCTTTAGGGAGTCCAATGCACTCTAATGCTTCTAAAACTATTTTCCAAGACCTGGAATAGGATAATGGTTTGGACCCACGAAGAATATATGTGCCTGTAGAGCTGAGAAAAGTTAGAGACCTAAATATAAATTCGTCAGAACCCAAAGGGATTTTTTGCAACGTCGAGATACCTGTGTACAAGTTGAACGGGGCATGTAGGGCCGAAGGTCTTAGCAATAACAACCCACACGCCATCCCGGTAGATGTCTGTTTTACTCTTTTCTATGAAAATGCGGACAAACGTAAGTTCAAATTGAAAATCACAACCTCTGAGATTGATGACTTCACTGAAACGCAAGAACCCGGTGTAAGTAAGAACACTAATGGCCAACACTCTTAGATCTGAAAGTGTGGCTAGGTGGTGACCAATTTTTGGAAGATAAGCGCTTCATAATATCTGGTGAAATAGGTTCTTTTTTACGCACAGGCTGGCTTAGAATTCTTTTAGCGGCTTCTAGTATGGTGGAAACCATGCTATGTTTACAGGGATCCCCAAACCTTGAAATATCGTGATACCATTTTATCCCGTAATGAACCTCGTTTATTATGCAAGATGACACACCCTCTTGAATTAAGCTAACGATAAATAAGCAGATGTAGTTAGTGGAAGCGGGGAGAATAGAAATTTCTGGATAATTGGCAGCCCATTTCTGCCAGCGTTGGAAACCGCGACGGCACTTATTTTGTGTGTTCTCTGCTTTGCTTTGTGTGAGCAGGCCAAAGACACTGGTGGATAGATTTTGCAGGCTGGGGTCCTGAACGTTATTGAATTGTCTTGAAACTGCATCTTGTAATAAATCTATAAAAGTAGATCAAAAGGTTAGCCGTCAAATCCTGATAGATAATTGACATTAAACCTGAAGACACTGGTGGTAGAAATCTCATGTAAGTCAATCGACTAGTGTGCAAAGCAGATATACGGTGATAAAGCTAAGGTTGCACAATACGTTTCTCTGTCAATCGACTATATTGAGCTTTTTAAGTGCTAATCAGCTAAGCAATCATATACATTCTGAAAAGCTAGATTAATCAAGAATAGCTCATAGGGGTCAATCGACCAGTGAATTGGTGGTATAAGAGCTGCACCACTCTCATTAAACTAATCAGTTCTGAAGGAATAGACGGTGATGACCATATTACTTGCTCATCAGCTGAACATAAATTATCTGGAAAAACGAACCAAACGTAACAATCGTTACTAAGTCAGATCAATAACCCTGTAGTGTAAAATAATCAAATAACAAACCCTGGTAGATTTTGGCTGCTTTCTGTCAATCGACCTTAATATAAGCAGTTAACAAGCTATACAATCGTATTCTGGCTGATAAAGCAGACCAATCGTTTTTTTTTTTGTTTTGTTTTTTTTGTAATCAAGATCGACCATACCAATCGGCTATTAAAAGTCGCTAATCTTGAGTATTTCTCTCTCTCTTTTTTTATTTTTATTTTTTTTTATTTGCTGTAGTGCTGTTGTTTTTCTTTTCTTTTTTTTTTTTTTTCATTTATTTATTTATTTATTTATTTATTTATTTATTTATTTATTTTTTTTTATCATTATTCTTATTACGTAGTTACTTATCGGCCAATGGCGAAGCGATACGAATAGCAATAACCTCGCTCGTAAATCTTGATGAACCTAAAAGGGAATCTTTGTAATTACCTAAAACGAAAATACCCATCCCACTCGAAAAAACGATGCATTCTTTAACGTAGGGTTTGTAGTTAAAGGCGTCCTCGAACAGTAATGGCCAAAAACCGCTAGAAGGCCAATAAGGGACTATTAAAGTACCCGATGCTTTACTGGCTAACAAGTGTTTAATGGCTTGAACGACACAATGTAAAGGTGGAACTAACCAGTTATTTTCACCTGCCCAGCTAACCGAAAAAGCGTCTACGCGTTCTGAGCCGGGAACAGAAAAACGAGAATTAAAACGGGGAAGGTGGGCATTAAAAGAATCGGCAAATCTGTCAACGGTGTGTGGGCCCCAAACCTTGTCTATATACAAGAAAAACTGACGCGAAGTTGCCCAATCATCATAATCCGTAGTCTTACTGATATCGTCCGCAATTTTGTTCAACTCTCTGGGGATCCAGTACGGTAATAAGCAAATACTGTTATTCTTACATAAAGTAAAAATATCTATAGCCAAACTTTGTAAATCAGGTTTAGGGCTACCCACCTCTAGAATTCTAACCGCTGCCTGGTTGTCAGAGTGCCATAGGACAGAACTGTTTCGGAGCGAAGAGCAAAAAGATAATAAACAAAAATGTATAGCCTTTAACTCCCGCCAAGTTGAACTTTTTAGTCTTTCTCTCGGATTCCACGAACGGAAAGAGACAGTGTTATAGTCGTCCAAAAAACCTCCACATGCAAAGTTGCTAGCGTCTGAGAAGCAAAGTGATCTAGGGACTGTATAATGATTGATATACTTTATATTAAGTATAGAGATGTTATTTTTCCAAAAAAATATTTCCTCTAAAGCCTCGTTATGACGACCGATATTGATGCGATCATACCAAGAAATTCTACCATCTATAATTTTGTATAAATATCTGGTCTTGAGCCTTGTTAAATTCCCTACTACAGGCGACATGGAAACAATGTGTCCTACTACACTGGCGCAATCTCGTGCAGTCACGTAAGGAGCTTTATTTAAGAAAGTATTAATTACCTGGAAAAACTTTGTCAGACGGTTAGTTGTGATCTTAAGGCTACCTTCGTTTAAATCCCAATAGATACCCAACCAGCAGAGCGAATTCACTGGTTCCCATAACGATTTTGTGCTATTGATAACAAAACCCGAATTCCGCAAGGTTAGCTTCACTAATTCAGAATGATTTTTTTTTTTTTTGCCGAGTCCCGCGAACACGAAAACCCACAGCCGTCGTCTAAGTAGAGGACGATGAACACTCCATTGAATCTCCAAAACTTTACTAAGGGCCTTAAAACTTTGGTAAAAATGTATGGAGCTGAACTTAACCCAAAAGGGAGAACAGAAAAACAATAATGCTTTTTAATACCGTTAAACACCCCAGAAAATCCCAAAAATGTTTGGTGTTCGGGGAATACATCTATGTGATGGTAACCCGATTTAAGATCAAACGAGAACAAGAACCCGCCTTTGCTAACATAGGACATAAGTAAACGCCAGTCCTCGAATTTAATTTTTTCCTTCCATAAGCATTGATTGACATGACGCAAATCGAGAATTAAACGTTTCTTACCCGATGACTGAACAGAAACCCGACAGTGTGTTCACTACGTGAGGGATGAATGGCACCTCAATAACGGAATCGATATTTAAGAGTTCTAAAATCGCGGACTCAACAAACTCAGTGTGGTCGTAAGCAGACTTATTATTCTCTAAAATGACACGAACTGGTGTTTCGATAAAAGGAAGTCGGTATCCGTGCTTTATAACGTCTAAAACAAACGTGTTGGCATTGATAGTTTCCCAGTATGTAAAATGCCTGGCTAATCTACCCTTGAGTCTCGGGGGACTATCACTTTGCTCATATTCAAATTTTTCATCAATATCATAATCAAAATGCAAGTCGTTCATGTTAAAATAAACAAGGGTGATTCGCTTTGCATGAAAACGTATAATAAATAATAAACACTATACCTTAACGGAGCTTACAGATTACCTCCACTGCGTGGTTGATTGTTAACAGTTGTACTTGTACTCTTAGGAAAAAACCTTCTACAATCGGCTCTCCAATGCCCTTGTAACCCACAGGCAAAGCAAATATCGTTAGGACCCGCCCTTCTGGTTTGAAATCTGTTAAACTGTGTTGGTCTGTAACTAGCTGATGGAGGGTAGTGCTGAGACGTCTGGCTTGGTGGATGGAAAGGAATGTGGCCTCGTATTTGAACGTTAGCTCTGAGGATTCTTTTATCTTCTTGGCCACCGATTCTGATGACGACGTCGCTTCGTCTCGCAGATCTTCTTTTAATGACGATAACTTCTTATCGAGATAATCCTTGAAAAGTGAAAATGTATCTGCAAGATCTGGATTTGGACGGCCCTGCATATGGTCAGGATTCTCCGTTGGTTGTTGGTCAGCTACTTCTCGTGTTTCTTCTTCAGATATCAAATCTACATCAGTGTGTTCTAAAGAAGTCATTAGTATAAACCGACAAGAGAGGAGAGAGTTCAAAATATCAGCACGACGGAAGAACGGTCGTTGGACGCGAATGGATTATTGCACAACTTGCACCCTTTTATATACGCGTCCCTTCACTGAACCGTATTCTCTCCAGAGTATACTTAGCGTTCCATTATGCCTATACGCTAGTTCCGTAAACAATGATAAATACATTTATTTATCGTATCACTTACCGAAATGCCTCTCTCTCGGGATAGGGAGAAACACCGATGGGCATATTGGCTACACCAGACTGCATTATGGCATATTTGAACAGTCCTCTGGCTAATGGAGACATCGAAAGAATAGAAACACTTTGCCCTCCTGCAGAGTTTCCAAATATGGTCACTTTGTTGGGATCACCTCCCAATCTAAAAGAAAGTCAGGTTTTTGATCTCTAGAAAGGCATATCCCCTTGCACGTCATAATTGCTTGAGAAGTTAAGATTTGAGCTTCACGAACGTATAAATTTGTATTACTTTTACTTTTTTATCCATATTTATGATTATATTTATGATTATTCATTACATTTGACACTGTTTGAATTGAGCATACCAGTTCAGCCCTGGAGGATGGGGACTCAGCGGAGTTTAAGGTTTTATCCATTTATTCAGATAGTACACATGATGTGATTTCCAGAATCTGTAAACCTCGGTTGTAATTTTTTGATTTGATAAGAGCTTCAATTTTAGTTTGATACACTTCTAGTCCATTTTGCTTACTCTCTCTGCATCCTAACTTTTCATTCAATAAATTTATAGTGTAAATTAACTCATGGTCCAAGTAAACCTACAAGCACAAACCTACCTTTCGATGTTATTTTGTACCCATTTCAAAGCCTGGACCTGATCATAAAGCCCATAGTTTCCTGTCAAATTATAGTCTGTGCCAGCTAGGAATCCAAAAAGACCAAGCCGATAGTTTATCGTCACAACAATCACTTCCCCAAGAGATGCCAGAACTGTTCCTTCAGAAACTCGGTTGGAGTTTGCTACGAATGAGCCTCCGTGGATCCAAACCATTACTGGCAGTAGTGAATCTGTGTTGTTAGTGACAGGTGCATAAATGTTTAAGTTCAGGCAATCTTCACTCATATCGTCCAATGTGTAGTTGAATAAGCTGGGGGATATAGGCTGGTAGCACATTTTCCCAACTGTATGAAACTGTTTTGTACCTGTCCAACTGTCTGGTTCAACTGGACGTTCGAAACGTTGTGCCTTTGCATAAGGAATGCCAAGATATACACTCATTCTCTGATTCAGATATCTTAGATCTCCAGCAATGCCCGTAACCCTGCCGTTTTGAGTCTCTATCGTCGGATTGCTTGGGTTGCATAGCTTTAAAACGGCAGCTCCAATATAGATCAGAGAGAAGAGATCACACATTGCGGTGGCACTTCTGAAACTCTGAAAAAAATTGATTTAGCCACATGTTTCGAGTTTTTGATGTAATATATAAAAAACGAGCAGGAGTGTTTTATCGTGAGATATAAACACGAGCGCAGCGAGTGTTTATATCCACGATAAAACACGACTTGCGAGTTTTTTATATGACTTCTAAAACCAATACATATTTCTCGATATGATTATAAAAGATTTACGCAAAATTTGAGTTCTAAATTTAAAAGTGAATTTGTTCTTAAATCCAGTGTACAACTTCGATTTGGCTGACTATAAAGAGAACAATGCGCATTGTAATCAGGCCTTTTAGTTGGACGCTCAACAAATACTATTCAATAAGTTCATTAGTAAGTTAGTCATTTTAGAAATAGTGTTTTTATTAAACAGAAGCACACGTGCAATTTGTTATTCATGTTTGCCTCAAACTAAGATTCTGTGTAATGGGCCATATCATTACGAAGATGTCGCGGTTTGGAAAAGTCAAAACGGCTGAGGAACAGAAAAAAAACTTGGAAGATGCTGTTCCTTCAAGTACGAAATATTCAAATAAGTGGGCCTGCAAAATTTTTGCTGATTGGCAGACGCAAAGACAAAATCACGACCCAAAAAATGAAGTTTTCACTTATGAAGTAAAAGAAGTTTCAGCAATCCAAGACTTGTCCCGGCAAATAGATGAGTTTAATACCGAGTCGATGGATTTTTGGCTAGCTAAGTTTATACAGGAAGTCGCTAAGCAAAATGGAGAACGATATCCACCAAAAAGTATCTAGCTTGCACTGTTAGTGTTCAGTAAACCATGATAGTTATAGAACTGTTTAATAAACATGAGTGTTATAACTGCGATGCAGCCCACAGTTATAACACTCATGTTTATTAAACAGTTCTATAACTATCATGGTTTACTGAACACTAACAGTGCAAGTAATAACTTTATCAGCGATAAGAGGTCCAACCATGTGACCTATTGGTGGATTCTCATTGGGCTAGAAGCTCATGAATTATTAATGAGTTTTAGAAATGGCTTTAAAAACTCGCAAAGCAAAATTAACGAATTTTTGACAAATCGATGAGTATGTCTGTGGTGAGGTTTTTTTATAGCGCTTCTCAGATTACACGCGCGAAATACAAAAAACGTCTTTCCAGCGAATAGTTAATTACATTTTTTCCAGCTAGTTCTAGAGCATTCGTGCTAATAATTACAAGTGCCCGCTTCGAATAATAGGGATGGAACCGCTTTGAGTGACATCCACCAAAAAAACTAATTCGCTGGAAAGACATTTATTTTCTTAGTGTTCCGCGCTTGTAATTGAGAAGCACTATGACAGTGGTGCTTACCGTAAAATGCTCTGCACAGTGAATGAAATGGTGGCAAATATCAAAAAGTCTGTTGATACTTTTGATGTCGCAAATATTGTTAAGATTAAGTCATCACAGAGCGTAAAGCGTGACACAACCAATGGTTCATGTTTTACGCATTACGTCATGAAATCCACCAGCCAACATTTTTTTAAATTAATTTGCTTTTTTAATATTTGTTCAGTATTTTTGGCCGGCGATTTAGCATTTAGTTGGCATCTTTAGCTCATTGACTTGAACTATGCGATTAACCAAACACTTTAGCTTGAATTTATTTTCATTATTTTGTCGGACACATTTGTTTGATCTGAGTTCCTGGAATGAACTCTGGATGGGATGGGGTGTTCACGCTTATGAAGTATTAAAGAACTAGCTTTGTTTGTTCTCACATACAATCTGAAAAACTCCAAATGAAAAAAAAGTTGTTTTTACTTTTACTTTTTTCGTGATTGTATCACCAGCCATTTCATAGGTCATTTGATAAAATTTGGCCTGACCAGCATGATGTACGGGTGATTGCTGTCAATACTGAACTCCTCGCTGTGAGAAATATACAAGTCACCTGAAATACCAAGTTTGATCATTTTACATCAGTCGACCTTTTTCCTTCGTTTTTCGGAGTCGCCCTAAATGTCGTGGGTCGTGGGTAAAAAGTCGTGGGTCGTGGGTAAAGTCGTGGGTAAAGTCGTGGGTAAAAAAAATCATGAAAATTGTAAAAAAACGAAATAAAGAATAAATAGATAAATTAAACAAAGATATAACAAGCAAAATAGTATGATTATACTTTAAAGTTCAATAAAAAAAGGCTTACATCTGGGTACACGTACAAGCCGTTTTCACTCAGCAGTAATTGATAATTTACTACGATCAATCTTGAACAGTTTTGGAAGATTTTGGAATATTTGCGGATATTTACTCTATTAGAAGTCGAAATGCCCTACAAACACTACTTAAAATGTGTTTGTATTGAAGACATTAAAATGTGCAAGATCATCCGACATGTAAGGGACTCGATCCCGAAAGAGTTACATGCACTCGCACGTTGTATATAAATTCACTGGCAAGATGTATGCTTTTTGTATAAGAGAAACCCATCGAGAAAGACAAGTCATTTAAGAGTTGGTACGATATTAATCAATTGCAAAGAACCATAACACTCTTGACTGAATTAACTCGTACTATAATACTATTAATTAATTAGCATATCTTGTCGAACAAAAACTTAGTATCTGCGTACATGAACTACATTATAGGTAGACTTGCGACAAGTCGGACTCTCTCTTTGGATACTATAAACGAACGCAAAGCGTTTTTTTTTTTTTTTTTGAGCGCGAAGCGCAAAAAAAAGCGACTGCGGAGCGAGAGAGTCCTTGTGCGGGAGCTAAAAGGGACTTTACGAAAGTCTACATTATAGGCCGTATGTAATAACATTTACTGACTAGCGATTTTTATCAAAAGTGGGTGCTGCGAGTGGTTGGTGTGGTTATGCAAACGTTAGGCTGCCGTAGTATTAAGAAATGAATAAAAGTTGAAACTTTATGAAATTTTTTAAGTTAAATTTTGTAGTTCGTGCTCTTCCTATAATAGGAGTTTATATTAACCAGGAGGTCAGACTTTGTAATTTGAGGTCTCAGAATGTTTTCAGTGAAGAACTAGCTCTTTCATTTCCAAGACTGATATCCTAAGACCTATCAGTAATTATAGTAAAAGTCAAAAATGGAAATGATAATTTCAAAGATGTAAATGTAAGACAACAAAAAGTGTGTACTGCCTTGATGTGGTAAGTATAAAACAATTCTCATTATCCTTTAAATAGATTTACAAGCATTGAACAATTTATCACGTGCACGAAGCGAACTTTATCCCTGATATCACGCGAATGTCGTGAGTGTCGTGTAACGCCAGGTATGAGAGATGAGCGGAAAACCTCTGATCAGACCACATTAAAAATCGTGATGCTGTTCGCTATATATTCTAACTACCACAGGAACTAATTCAAGTTAAACTGTCACATATTAAGAATTACATAACAGCGGCATCTACTACGTAGTAAATGATAAAAACTGTAGAATTTGTTCCTTGTTGTTATAAGCTAGGCAATTGTTAATAACGTTATCCCGTTAGAGTTTGATTAAAGAGTTAGTTCGAATATTATATGTGCATAGTTGTTTCCCAAAACTGTACTTGATCGGTAGGCTTGTACGTGTACCCAGATGTAAGCCTTTTTTTTATTGAACTTTAAAGTATAATCATATTATTTTGCTTGTTATATCTTTGTTTAATTTATCTATTTATTCTTTATTTCGGTTTTTTTACAATTTTCATGATTTTTTTTACCCACGACTTTACCCACGACTTTACCCACGACTTTTTACCCACGACCCACGACCCACGACATTTAGGGCGACTCGTTTTTCGTTGTTGTGAATATCATCTAATCCCACTGATTAGATTAGTCTGTAACTACTTCATAAAAAAAGAAAGTAAAATGCGCGCGTTATGAATGAATCTTTTACAAGTTAGTGTTACAGTAATTTTTAGGTTAAGGTTAAACGGGTTCACTCCGGTCTCTTGGTAAAAAAACGTCACCGCGTCGTTTGATCTTTTTCCTGAATAAATTATATGTCGCTTTAAAGCAGCATAAGTTAAAAATTGCCGTGATTATGTTGTTTTTATTTCCAAAACAAACAAAAATTGCGAAACTTCGAATGAGACTGCGAGCTTTTGTTTGAAACGTTAACATAAGAGTGCGTTGGGTCGGATTGCTTAAATTTTGTGTACGTCAGGCATCACATATATTTTCTCACATAGGTGGCTACAAAATCGTGCCATCGATTTTTAGTTTTACTTGCTTAAAAAATTAAGCCGTAGTTGCATTTTGCCATCCATTTTTTCAGCAGAATCTTATACTAACCACCATGAAATATGAAAGTCTATGTTCTTACGTGTTTGAGATAATCATGGCTCCACTGAAATCGAAGGAAAATAATACGAAAATGGTTAAACCAATAACTAAAGCAAAAAAAAAATTGTTACAAATGCGCTTTTGTATATGAGTGCTAAAGCCATAAGAACTTAACATAGACGAGGGGTGAACATACAGGAAACCAAAAAACAGTGTAGAAACCAGATTAGAAACATAACTAGAATTACTATAATGATTTAGCCTTTCATAAAAACGCTAACAATTCGCGCAAAACCTAGCAAGTTGTCAACGCTACAATCTCTCGCAAAGTTAAACCACCAACAATTCCGTCAATGAAGTTATAGTAGTTTTCGAATGAGTGGAAAACGGTAAGATTACGATACCGATACGATATAGCAGGCCAAACATTTTTCTTACAAATTACGGTCACGATACGATTCCCACGGTACTACGGTACTGTTTATTTGTTTCTCATTGACTCTAGTGTCAATAGAAAAATAGTACTAAATTGAACCAGGTTGATGGCGTATTTCATCGTTACTTTGATTGAAAACTTGCGAAGATTAACTGAAGCAAAGGGCTATATCGAGATGGCAGACATCTTGGATATTGAGTGGAACCAAGGAAAATCCAAACTTACAAAAACCACAGGAACCTCACAAGAAAGACAACAAAATTTTGACATGTCACTAATTCTCACTCTGACATCTAATTGATTGGCTCTCTCTTTCAAAATGATATCTTCCTCGCTAGATTAACTGAATAGCCCTTCATCTTCATGACTGTTGTCATCATTGTCACTAGATTAACTGAATAGCCCTTCATCTTCTTGACTGTTGTCATCATTGGCAACTAGCTTTTCTACGCATAGAGAACTTTGGTGCAACACTCCAGTTTTTGTTAGCCTCCTCCACTTTCCAGCCCCCCCCCCCCTCAATTCCTTGTTAATTTCTGAAACGTCCCTAAATACTTTTTTTGCACGGCGTCAGGTAGAACAGGCATTCTTTTACTTGAATATCATTTTATTATTATTAATTAGATATAGGACGTTTTTAGCATTGTAACTATTAAAATCATTAGTATTCCATTCCATGCCATGCTATGCTATTCTATATTCTATTCGATTTCTGGATAGAGTGGAGCTGCGGTCTTTCGCAATACAGCCATGTAATCCCCTTAATAATGGTGCGTTTCAACTTTTGACATTTTGTCCAAGATGGGTTAGATTTTTGGTTACTTATTTATCCAAATCTATTCAAATAGCGTTTTTTTAGTCTGGGGAAGTCTGTATAAAAATTATCAAAATTTTAGGTCTGTGATATATGGTCGGGATTTTGAAGACCCAGTAGTGGCGCCACACTCCCAACCGAGTTCTCCAAAGTAATCTTAGTAATCTTTTGATGGTTTTGCTTAACAAATTGCTGCATATGAATATCCGTTTTATCTGACTAGGCAAACGATTCATTGATTGTCTTGCAAACTTCCGCGACTATTCAGTATTATTTTGATTAGAGTTTCCATTCCAACGTGCACTGTTTCCAGAGGCTAGGCAGGGATCCAGGATTGTTTTCAGGAGGGGGTGCTTTTCTCCCGGAGGGACTGCACTACCAAGTAAACGTGAAATACTGAAGACATTTAAAAAAAAAAAATATTTAAGAAAACAAAGACTTGAAATCCTTTCAGGAGGGAGCATGCATTCTCTGCACCCCTCCCCTAGATCCGCCACTGGCTTCACGTTCCCTTCTGATAATTAATGATATATATAGAACAGCACACTGCGGAGAACAACATGAATGATTTTGAATACGGATTTTATTTAAGATGTCATGCACTTATCTTATTATATACGGTTTCGACTGATGATGCCCAACAACTTTTACTGATCACAACCGCAAAATCTTTTTCAAGACAGGCCTTTTCCTGTGCGTGACCGGTTGCTTTTTCTTGTTCTTTTTGTTCTTCTTTTTGCGGAAACTGCTTTTGTTTGCGTCATAAATCATCTCGTGTTCAAGTCCTATTCCTGGTACGATGGAATTCCAAGTATTCATCTGCTGTGATCGTATATTAGCCCTGACTTCAATTGACGGTTTTATGACAAAGTAGTCATTATTACGGTTGTACTCAGGCCATTGCATGCCACATGGCAAGTGTGCAGGATTATTGGGATTTCTACAAACCAACAAGAACAAAAATATATCGATCGATAGTATGATTACAGTAGCAAATACTCTCTAAGCTAAAATGAATGAATCAAGCAATAATGTAATGCATATCGATGCAGTGAATGATAGACCCTTCATTTAAATCAAGGGAAAATTTTCGTCACTTCTAAGGTGGTTTTGTAGCCGGGCGGTACTCTCTTATATCAGAGGGCGAGGATGCTCGTCGTTCCTTTTAGGGGTCAAAATCGGAGAATTGATACCTTTTTAGTGTGTCTTAGAGGTTTTCAGACACAGAATTTAAGTTGGTACCATTTAGGGTGGTTGTTCCTCTCACGACACTCAAAAACAAGGTTCGTAGATGCAATAAGTTGGTGATTTGATTAACTTTTGGTTGATTTCAGCTATTGACCTTTTAGGGGTAAAAATCCTATGTATTACCACGCCCTTCTGGATAGAACTTTGGTACCTTTGAGGGGTCATTTTCAACAATTTTGACGAGCATCCCTGCTCCATTCCGATCTGAGTTCCCCAGGGATGTGTGCGTGTGTGTGTGTAAAGGGGGGGGGGATTGTTCGACTTGGTAACGGCTTTGCCCGAAGGGTTTCTAATATTACGATTTGCCCTAAAATTATCATTAAAGGAGTCACCAAAAAGCAAAAAAGCACACCAGAATGAATTAAACTATGAAATTTCAGAATACAATACGTAACACCTGCAAAATGACAATAAATTGTACGTCGTGAGGTTTCAATGTGTTAGTAGCGTGTGTCACCTACTCGCGTTTCCTAAAATCGCTTCATTTCTTGCTTATTTTTATTTTTATTTTTTTTAATCAACCTTGATACTTGTATTTATTTTAGCATACTCCATTCATTTATGGACCTAGTTTTTACAAAACCGGGGGATGAGGTAGTCAAGGACTTTCGAAACTCCCCTCGATCGATTATCTAGCCATTCGCCGTTTATATTCGATGACTCAACTAATAGAGTTAGCTCAAATAGTGCTCAAATTTTAGTATATTTTACTCTCCATATGGCATAAACCATCCGATTGGGACTGTGACTTTGTGTCCGTTTTATAGAGAGTCCGTATAATGTACGTGTATAGTGGCTTGTCCATTATAAGAAGTCCGTATAACGTGGTGTCTGTAGAGCCGGGATATCCGTATAGCGGGGTATATGTAATAATGCGAGAGTCATCGACATTATACAAACACAGGTATTCTTACCCAGTTTTAGCGAAGTTTGACCACATCTTAATGACTTGACGAGACATCCTACCTCCTTCAGAATCATGCTGGGTTTGGCTTTTCAGAGCAACACCAAATGCCATGAACTTTTCTGTTTCGTGGTAGCCGTTTATCAATGGTGGGGCAGTGAAATATTCAGGCAATGATAAACCATACTTAACTTCATAGAAGTACGTGGGAACGTTGCGTGTTACATATACATTGGCATGGGCAACCGCTGGTGCATAAAAGAAACAATCTTTTAAAACGTCCAGAATAATACGTTTGTATTGATCTTGGGTTCTTGTGTCGGTATTACCGGACATGTACCTGCTTACTATGACTTCAACAAACCTTGAAATCTGTTCTGAACTCTGAATACCCAATTTAGGAATGAATTGCCACTCTACTAAGTTGTTCAAATAATTTATAACTGTCTCGTTTGTGACTTCAGCGGATTCGTCGAAAAGTTGGAAAGGTCCAGGTGATAGTACTAGAAAAATATATTGCATTAATTAAAAGCGGGATAATAGAAGGAGTAAGGATTTCGGGTATGAGGCTAAATAAAAATATAACACTAGGAACGATATTTGGTATTAAGAAAAGAGGCCAAGGCCTGACAGGACTTTATTTCGTAGTTTATTTCTTTTTCGCTGTTGCTGGGAAAACTATGTAACAGTAAGGTAAAGAAGGAGTGGTGAGAATTGAAATTGAGATGGGAATTGTTGAGATGGGATCCGAAGGGGTAGTGAAGTAATTTCAACATCTTACTTGGTATGGCATCGGTAAAGCATGACCCATCATCGTCTGCTACACCAATCATCACCCGTTGTGGGTTCAGTGTAATGTCTGTATTGCTCGTGATATTGAATGGATCTTCTAAATATTGACAAAAATAAATAAATAAAAATAACGTCTCAGCTACAATTGCGAGCCAAAACTTAAAGACTGCTTTTTTTCAGTTTTTGCTACACGGTTTTAATTTGTTCGGTTTAATTGTCTGATTGGAATTTTATTATTTTATTCGTAAAGACAAGGCTTCAATTTCTCGCTCTGTCGCTGCTGTTCCTTCGACTTTTAAATCTCGGCCAAGCGTCACTTACAACTCGAACTCTATCAATTGAAAAACACGTAGATAAAACTTAGCGAAATCAATCTTTATTAAACAATTTAGCATGACTAAACAGCTGTAATTAATAATTCGCAAAGTGTGTTGATGGAATCATAATTAAAACATCAGAAATTACACAAAAACAAAGTCGAAGCAATTTTCACCTTGTATACAGCCATCCGTGGAACCCTACCTCATCCAGTCTGTGATTTTCTTTCACAAACAGTGGCGGATCCAGGATTTTTTTAAGGATAGGGACCAAAGGGAATTTTCCAACTATTTTCGTTAATATATCCCTTTTTGGATTCTCATTGGCATTTTCTAGTACATCATTCATTGCAGTTCATTTATGAGAATAAAACACTCAAAATGTATTCGGTTGATATCAATTACTTTATTTCAGTAAATGAAATGAAACAAATAAAGTTGTTTTCAAATTATAAAAGAAGTAAAAATATCATAACATTTTTTTGGGGGGACAAGTCACCCCAGTCCCCCTCACTGGAATCGCCCCTAACAAAGCATCTTAGTTTCCACATTTTTGCGACCAATGATACTTGTGTAATAGTATCTATACAGATAGAACATATAGACGGAGGGAGAGACTGAGGTCAAAAAGCTAGTGCGACTAGTTCACCCCTGAATCCGCCTTTGGATATTCTAGCCCGCAATATCTGCTTATGTGTAAGAAAGCCTCGTGATTATTAACCCATCACAAATACTGACGTTTCGAACGCTAGTTACTCCGACGAAGGACTAACGTCCGAAACGTCAGTATCGCTATCGGAGATAGATAGATAGATATGTTTAATAGAAAAACCTTTGCAGCTAAAAAACAACTGAATTGTGGTATCTTTACAAATATATACATATATACATATATACATATATACAGCACATTAAGAATGATTAAAATAGACTTAAAAATTAATTTAAAATTAAGAATTACGTACAATATTATTCATAATTAAAACTGACAATTACTTATAATAAAACTGTTTTTGAGTCTGTTTGTATTACATTTCGGTAGGTGGGATTGTCTCTTTGTTCTAAAGTTCATGTTTTGGTTTTTTGTTTTCTGTGGTAATAGACTGTGTAGTTTGTGTTCCTTATTAATGCGAATATCATCAATTAAATTTTTACACATAGTAGATCTCGTCACTAAACAGTGTACAATTCATCATCACATTTTACAACTGTAGTATATTTACCTGTCAGCAATTGTCCATCAATAACAGCATCAAATAAACCCATCTGTGCTGCATTATTCATATCTGTAGCACTTACGTTTTGCAAACATGTTTTCATATTGGCGTCGTCTGTGCAACTAAACTTCTGTATTACAAAATTTCTTGTAGATAAAAAGCATATGACAGAACGTTAAACTAAGAAATAATGTGCAAATAATAGTTTTGTAAAATATTTAATTCAATAAACATGTTAAAAAAGAAGAAAAGAAATGATGTTCACCTAACTAGTTTTATATCTGTCATTGTATTTCAAGTTGTTGAGCTTGCACAGGATTTTGCACTTTTTGATTATCAGTTTTCAAAAATGGCTATGGTATTGAGTAAAGCATATTTAATATCTTCACTTATTTTTTATTCATATTCATATTTACCAGATATTGGTTGAGGGGAGAACATGATATATGAAGAATATGTAAACCAAAGAGGAAGTTATTAAAACAATATGCAATGGTTTTAACTTGATTAGACTGATTCCATAAGTCGGGCCCAGTTCACTCTTTCAGCAGTCCAGCTGCCCAATTTTCACAAAGTTGGCGTTCTTTTAAAAAACCCGTATTACAATTGATTGTTTTTTTGCGATTTAAAGTTGTTTTGAATGACTTTATTCTTGGTCTAATCTCGTGGTCTTTCACACGGGTTTTTGATAACCATATTGAAATTTTTAAGCATACGTCTTGTAATAAAGAAATTGAGATGGATGAGCGGACCTTTTTTTTTTCTTTTTTTGGGGGGTGCGCGTGCACCCTTCCCCATGGTTACGGCCCTACTATGAAGAACATGAAACTGGTCTATTTCCACAAGTTTGTAAAAATACGCATTGCTTTATCACATTTCTAGACACTTCATTTTAATGAACACCCTATATAATATATAACTCGTTCAAAAGCTTGGAATGAGTAGATCAAATTCACTAAAAAAATTGTTATTCGAATGGTTAAAACTGCACAAAACACACCAATCACAAGCAATTCATTTCGGCTGTAGAAAGAAAATGTAACATCTAATCGTCAATTTAGTTAAGGGATGGATCACTTTATATTTGATAGGGGCGAGGTGATTGAAATATTTTGTTTAAGCATGCAAAAAATTTTTTTCAGAGTAACCAACAAAAAAATGTGCATGTGAAAGTTTTTCATCGTCACTTCGTGAAAAGTTGGAAGCCTTTAGTACCTTTTTTCCAGCATTTTGAGGACAAACTAAGTTGAGTAAGAGGTAACAACAACCATATAATATTGACTGAATAAGAAATGTTTATGAAGTTCATGATTCCTTGCCAAAACTACTTTTGAAAACATTGAAAGATTTAGTTCTTAGGAGCTACAATTTCAAGTATGTTGATGTCCCAAGAGGTAAGTCAGAAACTAACCCCCCGGATATAAACAAATGTAGGAATTTTTGTTTATAACCGTGCACGTAGTTTTTCCCCTCGGGTATCATCATACATAGCCACCTCCGCACTTGCATCTCCTTTGCTTTCACTGTATGAAGGTAAACTGACTGGGAGTTACTGGACACTAGTCCTTTGCTTTCACTGTATGAAGGTAAACTGACTGAGAGTTACTGAAAACTAGCCCTTTGGGTTCCCTGTATGAAGGTAAACTGACTGGGAGCTACTGAAAACTAGTCCTTTGCTTTCACTGTATGAAGGAAAACCGAGTGAGAGTTACTGGAAACTAGCCCTTTGGGTTCCCTGTATGAAGAAAAACTGACTGGGAGTTACTGAAAACTAGCCCTTTGGGTTCCCTGTATGAAGGAAAACTGACTGGGAGTTACTGAAAACTAGCCCTTTGGGTTCCCTGTATCAATGAAAACCGACTGAGAGTTACTGGACACTAGCCCTTTGGGTTCCCTGTATCAATGAAAACTGACTGAGAGTTACTGGAAACTAGCCCTTTGGGTTCCATGTATATAGGAAGGAAAACCGACTGAGAGTTACTGGAAACTAGCCCTTTGGATTCCCTGTATATATGAAGGAAAACCGACTGGGAGTTACTGAAAACTAGCCCTTTGGGTTCCATGTATATAGGAAGGAAAACCGACTGGGAGTTACTGAAAACTAGCCCTTTGGGTTCCATGTATATAGGAAGGAAAACTGACTGGGAGTTACTGGAAACTAGCCCTTTGGGTTCCCTGTATATATGAAGGAAAACCGTCTGAGAGTTACTGAAAACAAGCCCGTTGGATTCCCTGTATATATGAAGGAAAACCGACTAAGAGTTACTGGAAACTAACCCTTTGGGTTCCCTGTTCACTGTACAACAAACCGATAATTTAGCACAAAAACGTCGTAAGAAGCCACATATAAGGGAATTGACTGCGGAGTATCATGCATGTTCTGTTTTTCTTCCTGAAGCATAGTTTGTCTCACCCTTTTAACTGTGGTTAAGAGACTTTATTTTATAAATCTTCTAATATCACCTCTCCCCCCAAAAAAAAAGGCAAATGGTCTATCCCTAGATCATTGAAAACAGTGTTATTTTTGCATCAGTTGAATAAACGTTTTTGTACAATTAACCTTTATTGTCTCACTTACCGAAATGTGTCTCTCTCTTGATAGGAAGAGACCAAGATTTGCGCATTGGCTACACCAGATTGCATGATAGTATAATTGAACAGTCCTCTGGCCAATGGAGACATTGAAAGAATAGAAACACTGATACCTCCTGCAGAGTTTCCAAATATGGTCACTTTGTTGGGATCACCTCCAAATCTGAAAGAGAGTAGATCACTAAATAGCATATTCTGGCATAACTGCCTAAAAAGTCGCGATTCTAATCTCACGCAAGTATAAATTTATATAAACTTTGCTTTTTTGAGTTCATATTCACAGTCCTTGGATCTTTGTATTGAGCATACCAGTTTCAGGGTTTTTATTTTTCGGGTTCTCGTCCATTTTTTATACCATCATTGTAAATTTGCGCAGATCGATCTTTTAAAGTCTGTTTGAGATGAAATGCACAAAACACCCAGGGGGGGGGGGGGGGGGGGGGGACTCCGGGTATAAACGATCCGGGATGCTCAGAATTTTCAAAAAATACCCCTAAAAGATACCAAACGTTTTTCAAAAGGGCGTGGCTTCACAAGTTTTTCATCCCTAAAAGATACCAAAATTAAGAGTGTCAATGGCTTTCAACTCTAAAAGATACCAAAGAGTGAGAATTTGGCAAATTTCATATTTTTAAACCCTAAACGATACCAAATCGTCGATTTTTACCCCTAAAAGATACGACGAGCATCCCCGATAGTTTATCCTCGGAGCCCCCACCCCCCCCCCCCCCCCCCCCCCCCCGCACAAAAAAGCGAAAAACGAACAATTTCTCAAATAAAAAGATTATGGATATTAAAAGTAGTACAGTAGTCAATTTGGACAACAAAATCCTACCTTTCGATGTTATTTTGTACCCATTTCAAAGCATGGACCTGATCATAAAGTCCATAGTTTCCTGTCAAATTATAGTCTCTGCCAGCTAGGAATCCAAAAAGACCAAGCCGATAGTTTATCGTCACAACAATCACTTCCCCAAGAGATGCTAGAACGGTTCCTTCAGAAGCTCGGTTGGAGTTTGCTACTAATGAGCCTCCGTGGATCCAAACCATTACTGGCAGCAGTGAATCTCTGTTGTTAGTATCAGGCGCAAAAATATTTAGGTTCAGGCAATCTTCACTCATATCGTCTAATGTGTAGCTGTATATGTTAGGATCATATATCGGCTGATAGCACATTTTTCCAACCGTAAGAAACCGTCTTGAACCTGTCCAACTGTCTGGTTCAACTGGACGTTCGAAACGTTGTGCCTTTGCATAAGGAATGCCAAGATATACACTCATTCTCTGATTCAGATATCTTAGATCTCCAGCAATGCCTGTAACCCTGCCGTTTTGAGTCTCTATTGTCGGGTAGCTTGGGTTACATAGCTTTAAAACGGCAGCTCCAATATAAATCAGGGAGAAGAGATCACACATTGCGGTGGCACTTCTTAAACTCTCTGAAAGAAAATACAAGACATCTGATATCTTTATCTTGCCATCGCCTGATGTGCACAATTTGTTTTATCACTAAGAAATCTCACAAGTCACAGAACATGCCCAGGAACATTTCGCGCAATATTTCATTCGGCAACACGTTGCGAGTTTTGGATCTAGCTTCAAGAGCAAGTGGCAAGATGACTAGTTTTCAACAAACGAGTGTAACAGAGGAAGGACTAGCGTCCGAAACGTCAGATCGCATTCATAATTGTACGGTGTCTAAACTATAAATATATCTTACAACTGACTACATAAGCGATTGTTGCGCGAAAAGTTGTCATATGCAATTATGTCGAAAAATTCGAGACACTTCTGGCGCAATAGCGGTGCGCGAAAAATCGCGTTGGGAATTGTCCCGTGTAACACCAATACAACGTTCCATTTAGAGTAACAGTTGGATGTCGTTGGTTTTTGTGTCCTTGTGCAATCTGTCATTGCAGAAATAAGCTCAGTTTTGAGGGTTTTGCTATAAACTCCCATATAGTGCCTAAGGTACCTAAAGTTTGCATTAGAAGCTGCGTAGCTGTTCGTGCATAGGAATATAATTTCTAGAATGAGGAAGAACTTCTTCTTGTACATGTTTTATAGCAAGTCCATTATAAAGCTACCATGAAGTTTCTGATGATGGTGTGCGAGTCTTTCGCTAATAAAAGGTATATGGATCATCATTCAATGAACGACTGAATCGCGATATCGCAGAAGGTCCAGAAGCTATTAATTTTTTTTCTGTTAATTGAGTCGTTCACATAAACCTGCGAAAAATTTGTAGTGTAATTTCATTACTTTCCTTTCGTAGAGTTTTTCGTTGCAATTGAACGGTAAATGGTATCAGTAGCATGAGTTTATACCATTATTGTAAAGATAAAAATATAATGCTCACCGTAAGTTGCTGAAAGACCAATCTACTGACTCAAATTTCATGGAACATTTCAATCAGATTGCAAACACCTAGTTTTATGAGCTTAATGGTGTAAATATATCATTAATATTGAAAAAGCCACTGATGGCATAAAGCTTTTAAAAAGGTGATCAGCGTTACTTTTCATGACTTGCGATTTTACATTATTGATACACGCTAGTTGATTTGTCGACCAAACTAAAGTTTTGTGCCTCGACTTAATGACCAAAAAAAACATAATTCGTAAAAACAATCAATATGTGTAGGTATTCTGTACATTTCACACTTACAGTTGAATAATGTGCAGAACAAATTACTTTAGTAAGTCTGATAGATCTGGCGACATGTGCTATGAACTCCATCAAACACCAGTGATGTGGATGTTACACATTGAGCGGTCATGTAATGGTTGATTTTATATGTCCGATTGATCACAATAGAGCGTAAATAAACGTTTTTGCGCTATCCACTCATTATGAAATCATAGCTTGATGTGATGATGCGTTAACCAAACCAGTGGTTTTTTCTTCAAAAATGTTTTATCAACTGCTTGAACAATTCACCAAAACAGCATTATTTTTGCTTGATTTTCGATAGCTTCAGAATCTATGGTTTGGCTTTCGACTAATCTACAGGAACAAAAACATTAGCTTCAGGGAATTTGATTGATAGACATGTGCTGTGAACTTCAGTGATCACTACCAGTGACGTTGATGTTGACGTTTGGACACATTGTGAGGTCATTTTTTGGTTTGGTTTTGTCTGATTGATCACAGTAGAGCATAAAGAATCGCTTTTGTGCTATCCAAACATTATGTCATGATAGATGTCACGCTGTGTTGATCTACAGGTCGAATTTCAGGAAATCTGACAGATTGACATGTGCTGTGAATATCATCACCACCGCTTTTAATGTTCCAGTTATTTGCTGTGTCGAATATTTCTGTGTGTTCAAAGTGAAAGGGTGATTACATCTATTGCACTACTCGCAATCATGTTAATAATAATAGTAGAGAACTTCTCTATGCGCTTGTGGAAAAAGAAAAGTGTTCAAAAGTAAATTAATTGGTAAAAAGGTGTGATTTCAAAAGTTCCCCAAGAAGTGAATTGATTGACAACAACTTTTTGATGTTTTAACTCTGGTTTTCCAGTCGTCCTGTGTTTGTCCACATATCGGCTTTATATATTACAAAGATTGCATTTCATCTTGCATGCAACGTTTGTTCCTTCATTTTTCTCTCTTTTTGTTGTAGTTGTTTGTTTTCAAATACTTATGTTATATTTGAGTGGTGCCTGATGTTGTACAGGAAATTTGACAAATAGACATGTTTTGTGAACTTCATGAGGGGAGGGGGGGGGGGGGGTTGCACATAAAAAATCCTGGACCATTCATGGGTTTTAGTAGCTTTCTTTATTATCTGTCATATTTTTCCGTGTGCTTTTCAAAAACCCGTGAGCCCCCATATTACAATTTATTGCGCTTAACAGAACATTTTGGATGACTTTATACTTGCATTTTCGGTGCTCATTACACCTGATTGCAACCCATTACACTTTGCCTAGGTCTTTTCACAGTGGTCTTTCACACAGGTTTTAAAAATGAATTATAGGTTTTAGCGGACCTTTTGCTTATTTGGGGATGGGGGTGGGGGGGGGGGGGGTGGTTGTGGTGCACGTGCACGTGCACACTGTCCACCCCCATTGGTTACAGCCCTGTTCATCACTTCCAATGAAGTTGATGTTAAACTGCAGACATATTGCTATGAGCTCATGGAATGGAACAGGCTTCCACGTAGAATCGACTACAACAGAGCACGAAAAAAATTTCTGGGTGTGTGTGTTTTTTTCTTTTTTTAGTGGGGTGAGTAGGGAAGGGGGAATTCCTATATATTTGGTATAAGGGACATTTGTTGCCTTTAAAGATAGGAGTTGTGGCATTTATGTCTGAGGTCATTTTTCGATAGTTTTGTCTGAGTGACCATTAAGTCGGAGCGGGTTGGAGTGAAGGAGAAAATGCCTGTGCCAGATCCCAAACATTTCGAGAGGCCCCATGATAGCCTTCAATTTTTTCGAAATTGATTTATTATAAATCTAGCAGGCAAACATCTACTAAAGCTGATGATCTGAAAGGCAAAAGAGGCAAAAGAAGCAAGAGAAAGGATACAACCAAGAAACGTGAAGTTAGAGGAAAATAGTTGAAAGAAGTTTGTGAGCTTTTGACTGGCAAGAAGGTCTTGAGACATAACCACAAAGGCAACTGAGGCCAAAAAACAAACCGTCATATCGTTTCATTGCTATTAGTCCGAATATTTCGGAGCATGGTTGCATTAAAGTTGTTATGGGAAAATTTTTAGTCAACTCAAGTTCTGATACGCGGAAGTGTTGCAGGAAGGCTATCGGGCAACACAACTGTATATTACATGTACCTCGTGGTGTGAGAGTTTTTTTAAGGGAGTTTGGTCCTATACGATGATTCCGGTGAAATGTCAAATGATTTTGCTCAGGAACCTCTAATCCATCATTTAACACGCCTCCCTCCCCCCCCCCCCAAAAAAAAAAAAAAAAAAATCCATATCTTTTATAGCGCACGTAAAATCGTTTTCTGTTTCCAAATACATACCGATACCGTGGGAAGCCCCAACAATAAATCGCACAGGAAACACAGGAAAGCAAAAACAATTTTAAAATCATATCAGTTTTCATTTTTATATTAGTCTTTTTAAGGGGTCCCTGTGCCATAGGGGTGGAGTTCCTGTGTATTTATGCATTTCAAATTCCGATCCCATGATCCTCTATTACAAGCGGGAAGTTTGAAGAGAAGTGTTATGGACGACGATTTTGTCGACATATTTAGCTTTTATGCGCGGTAAGAAAGTTAAAACGTATTAGAAATAGGCATGATAGTGAGATTAGACACTATTTTAGCTATTTAGGTGACTTTTTGATGTTTTATAGCTCATAAATGTGTAAATTTGCGAACTTTTGACTCGTGTGTTTTGACACGTGAGAAAACACTGAAGCAAAATGTTTGCATAATTTGAGCCTAATTAAGGGTCCTGATTACAATGCACTTTAATAAGCAAAAAGTCATCACGATTTTTTCTTAGAAAGATATTTTATAGAGAATTTATCGATTAATCGAAAAATGGATAGAAAACTATATGGTCCCGCGCCCGTTTTTGAGATAATATTTTTTGAACAGAACCATGTTTTGACATTTTTGAAGAACAAAAAAAAAAATATTACTCAAAAACTAACAAAGCTATCGACGTAGTTTTTACAGGCAATCTCAACCAGAAATTATTTTACACAAATATGGGAAAATAAATTGTATATGTTTTAATATTTTGTCAAAATTTACAGTTTTGTTTTCGTCTTTGACTTAAAATCGCTTTGAAAAGTGAAACCCTAAACCACTTACCATTGCGTGTTATGTTGAAAAGTCATCAGGGTTTTTTCAAATCTCACCAATAGATTTTTGTGAAATCTGTCAGAAAAAATGAAGAAAAATATAGAGTCCCGCGCAAAACAAGAGGGTTTTGACTGGTTGAAGCATAATCATTGTGTTATTCTTGTGTTGCCTTTTGGTGGGATTTGGCGCGCATGCGGCGTTTTCAGCGTTAAATTGCTTGTGGGCACACGTTTCAAGCATTGATGTTTTTCTAAAGTGGTCAGGACCCTTAAGTTCTATAATATGTCACCTTTATATGCATGTCAATGAATACTTAGATACAAATGCGTGCTTGAATTTTTTGTTGACTCTGACATTTGTTTACTAGTCAACATCGCTTGAATGTTTGTAAACATTAAACCTCGAGTTTGAAGAGATATAAGGCAATTTATCTTATATGACAACAATAACAATATCTCAATCAATGGTTGTATATTAAATTATGTTTGGGCTATTTTGCAGACTCTGATGTTTGTTTACAAGTCAATTTCATCTGAACGTTTGCAGACATTCAATGGAAAAACCTCAAGTTTGAAGAGACTTTCTAGATGAAAAACCATCAAGAAGACTCCCCACCGCCCAGAACAAAGTTGAGAACTACAAAACAGGGCTGCATGTTTGTGGTATCAGTGAGTACATGAAGTATTTTGTGAATGTTTAGTGTTTTCTCTGGGCTGATTGTGTAGCTGTCAGGCAGTAGAATAGACCATTTCATTCCAGGAAGGTTTGTTTTGCATCCACTGAGAATTGAATGGATATGTATGTCGACTACAGGAAGTCTAACAATTAATATTGGCTAGTTACATGTAACATGAGTATAATGTGACCAAAATTCAAACATCATTGTTGTCATTCTTATTGGCTTTCACATCAAGAAGTGTAAAGGATGAATCATGCAACCACTGTTTACTGATTAAGAATTTTTAACATTAGTGAAAAATAATTATATAATAATTATTATTGTAGTGCCTTGAAGGAGCCGTCTCTGCCATGATGCTTTGTGCACTTTTGTTATTGTTTACATATGAGGTCACCTCGGAAATGGCCACTCTAAACATACTGTTTGATTGAGCACAGGGCTGTAAAGCATCCTAGCTGAGATGGCTCCTTTAAACTACGCTTTGAAAAGGAAAGTTGTTGGAAAGAATTACTCATAAAGACTTAAATCCATGGAAAAATCAATGTACTTGTATGCATGTTAATTACAACAATTTGTTGCCTGCATAATAATAATTTAGTACAACTGTCAGCGTTACAGTTACAGCTCATGGAATTAATAATGCTATTGAATTAGAGTGTTTTCAAAGTGGTTTTCGGTAAATTAAGTGGAATGATATGTGCCATTAAAACAGATGACAGTTGTTTTTAATTGGTTTCTAAATGCCAATCACAGAATTTTCAGTTGATTCACGCAGCTTTTTTTCATAAAAAAATTCACAAAAAATTGATTAATTTTTGGTTTAACCATAGTGTTATTACTTTGAATGTATCTCAATAATTTGCAACAGATTTTAAAATAATCTTTATATTTACTTTACTTTAAGTCTTTGTTATTTGTGTGTTGACCAGATTGTGATTCTATGTTATCTCAACAGCACTAAGGTTACAATTTTATTTGAACATAAGAGTCAATAATGTTGTAAACATTGTGTAATTCATCTTTGTAGCATAATTTCAAAACTTTTTGATATAACCTAGATTTAGTGGGGAGATAAAAGCTAGTTGGGTACCAGATTGAACTGAGTCAGTGTTTCCAGTCTGTTGTAGAATATAAAAATAAATTGTACACCATAAAGAGATCGATGCAAAACTGACATTTAAGACGTAAGTCTGTTGTCAAGTAATATGATTTAATGGGAATGAGCTATACCCATTCTTAAGTGAAAGACTGCTATCTTAGATTCAGCTTCTCTTGCCAGCTTAAATTGCTGATGTTTTCTTCAAAACATGTTTACATTTTGAGGTCATTCTCCTTCAGTTTGCTTTGATTTTCTCTTGTAAAGTTGTTTGGGTCCACTGAGGGTATTTCAAAATGCAGCAGTTAATAAATTTTAGTATGTTCTCTGCAGAATAAATCTATAATCTTTTTCTGTCTCACATTAAGCCATGTACATGGTTCCAGGCATTAAAATATTTAAATTTTTATCAATTATTTAAGTCAAACTGAATTTCTCCATAATATTTTCTTTTTAACAAACTTATTGCTTAAAACCAATTTTCCAAATAAAAAGTAAAAATGATATTGCAATATTTATGTGTATTATTGAAATTTGAAAGTTGTTATTTCTCAATATTTGAAATGAAAACAATATCTTGAATATCGACGTGGGATTGTGCTATTATTTAGTCCTTTCAATGTGATTGGTCAAAGTTGCATGGCCAATGCAGAAAACAGTGAAGTCCTCAAAGAAATTCATTCATGTTAACAGAAAAAAAAATGGTCTGTCATTACATGTCCTGTCTGACAAAACAAAGAGACAATCAGAAACAATGTCAATGTCTTAAATATAGGCATGTGATTGTGCTATTATTTAGTCCTGTCAATGTGATCTGCAAAGTTCTCTGATACAACAAAACATTTAAGAGTCCTCCAAGAAGTGAAGTTCTTCAAGATTACTTGTAGACAGATGATGGAATCTCGTGTCTGAGTACAGAACAATATCAAATGCTTTTTTTTTACAATTATATACAAGATTATTTGAAAGAACATTGGTCTGCAGTGCTATTGAAAAATATAATTGCGGTATTTATTACCAGAGGACATACAGTATCGGTAACTAGAAGAGACTATCTATTGCTAAGAAAGAACATTACTTCATCGCAACTATAACAGAATATTTATTGCTATGAAAGGACATTACATTGCAGCAAATACAAGAGAATATTTACTGCAATGAGAGGACATTCTATCAAAGGACATTATATTGTGGCAACAACAAACCAATATGAAAGAACATTGCATCACTGCAATTACAAGGAATACATATTTCTAAGAAAGAACATTACTTCATCGTAACTATAACAGAATATTTATTTCTATGAAAGGACATGACATTATTGCAACAACAACAACAACAACAAAATTATTTGTATGAAAGAACATTTCATTACTGCAACTACAAAAGAATACTTATTTCTATAGAACATTACATTGGCCCAACTACAAGAGAATATTTATTACTATGAAATGACATTACATTACTGCATGTACAAGAGAATATTTATTGCTTTGAAAGGACATTACATCAGTGCAACTACAAGCAAATTGTTATTGCTATGAAAGGACATTACATTGCGGTAACTACAATCTTGACAATATTTATTGCTGTGAGATGACATTACCTCAGTGCAACTACAAGCGAATTGTTATTGCTATGAAAGGACATTACATTGCGGCAACTACAACATAATATTTTTTTCTATCAAAAGGCATTACATTTCCGCAACTACAAGAGAGTATTTATAAAACTACGAAAGAACATTGCATTACATCAACTACAAATTAAAGAATATTTAATTCTATCACAGGACATTACATTGTGGCAACAACAAAAAAACATTTATTTATTTTATTAAGAACATTACTTCATCGCAACTATAACAGAATATTTATTGCTATGAAAGGACATTACATTGCAGCAAATACAAGACTGAGAATATTTACTGCAATGAGAGGACATTCTATCAAAGGACATTATATTGTGGCAACAACAAACCAATATGAAAGAACATTACATCACTGCAACTACAAAAGAATATTTATTGCTATGAAAGGACATTACATTGCGGTAACCACAAGAGAATATTTATTGCTATGAATTCAAAGGACATTACATCACTGCAACTACAAGAGAATATTTATTTCTATGAAAGGACATGACATTGCAGCAACTACATGTACAAGAGAATATTTATTGCTATGAAATGACATTACATTACTGCAACTTCAAGACAATATTTATTGCTTTGAAAGAACATTTCATCAATGCAACCACTAGAGAATATTTATTGCTATGAAATGACATTACATTACTGCATGTACAAGAGAATATTTTTTTGCTTTGAAGGACATTACATTGCAGCAACGACATGTACAATAGAATATTTATTGCTATGAAAGGACATTACATCAGTGCAACTACAAGCAAATTGTTATTGCTATGAAAGGACATTACATTGCGGCAACTACAAGAGAATATTTTTTTCTATCAAAAGGCATTATATTTCCGCAACTACAAGAGAGTATTTATAAAACTATGAAAGAACATTACATTACATCAACTACAAATTAAAGAATATTTAATTCTATCAAAGGACATAACATTGTTGCAACAACAAGATAATATTTATTTCTATGGAAGGACATTACATTTTTGCAACCACTAGAGAATATTTGTTGCTTTGAAAGGACATTACATCACTGCAACTACAAGAGAATATTTATTGCTATGAAAGGACATGACATTGCGGCGACTAAATGTATAAGAGAATATTTATTGCTATGAAAGGACATTACATCAATGCAACCACTAAAGAATATTTATTGCTATGAAATGACATTACATTACTGCATGTACAAGAGAATATTTTTTGCTTTGAAAGGACATTACATCAGTGCAACTACAAGCGAATTGTTATTGCTATGAAAGGACATTACATTGCAGCAACCACATGTACAAGAGAATATTTATTGCTATGAAATGACATTACATTACTGCATGTACAAGAAAATATTTTTTGCTTTGAAAGGACATTACATCAGTGCAACTACAAGCAAATTGTTATTGCTATGAAAGGACATTACATTGCGACAACTACAAGAGAATATTTTTTTCTATCAAAAGGCATTACATTTCCGCAACTACAAGAGAGTATTTATAAAACTATGAAAGAACATTGCATTACATCAACTACAAATTAAAGAATATTTAATTCTATCAAAGGACATTACATTGTGGCAACAACAAGAAAATATTTAATTTCTATGGAAGGACATTACATTTCTGCAACCACTAGAGAATATTTATTGCTTTGAAAGGACATGACATCACTGCAACTACAAAAGAATATTTATTGCTATGAAAGGACATTACATTGCGGTAACTACAAGAGAATATTTATTGCTATGAATTCAAAGGACATTACATCACTGCAACTACAAGAGAATATTTATTTCTATGAAAGGACATGACATTGCAGCAACTACATGTACAAGAGAATATTTATTGCTATGAAATGACATTACATTACTGCAACTTCAAGACAATATTTATTGCTATGAAAGAACATTTCATCAATGCAACCACTAGAGAATATTTATTGCTATGAAAGGAGATTACATCAGTGCAACTACAAGCAAATTGTTATTGCTATGAAAGGACATTACATTACATCAACTACAAATTAAAGAATATTTGATTCTATCAAAGGACATTACATTGTGGCAACAACAAGAGAATATTTATTTCTATGGAAGGACCTTACATTTCTGCAACCACTAGAGAATATTTGTTGCTTTGAAAGGACATTACATCAGTGCAACTACTAGAGAATATTTATTGCTATGAAAGGACATGACATTGCGGCAACTAAATGTATAAAGGAATATTTATTGCTATGAAAGGACATTACATTACTGCAACTGCAAGAGAATATTTATTGCTGTGAAAGGACATTACATCAATGCGACCACTAGATAATATTTTTTGTTATGAAAGGACATTACATCAGTGCAACTACAAGCAAATTGTGATTGCTATGAAAGGACATTACATTGCGGTAACTACAATCTTGTCAATATTTATTGCTGTGAAATGACATTACATCAGTGCTACTACAAGTGAATTGTTATTGCTATGAAAGGACATTACATTGCGGCAACTACAAGAGAATATTTTTTTCTATCAAAAGGCATTACATTTCCGCAACAACAAGAGAGTATTTATAAAACTATGAAAGAACATTGCATTACATCGACTACAAATTAAAGAATATTTAATTCTATCAAAGGACATTACATTGTGGCAACAACAAGAAAATATTTATTTCTATGGAAGGACATTACATTTCTGCAACCACTAGAGACTTTTTATTGTTGTGAAAAGACATTACATCGCTGCATCTACAAGATATTATTTCTTTCTTTGAAAGGACATTACATTTCTGCAACCACTAGAATATTTATTGCTGTGAAAGGATATTACATCACTGCAACTACAAGAGAATATTTATTGCTTTGAAAGGACATTACATTGGAGCAACTACATGTACAAGAGAATATTTATTGCTATGAAAGGATATTGCATTACGGCAACTACAAGTGCTGCATCTACAAGATATTATTTATTTCTTTGAAAGGACATTACATTTCTGCAACCACTAGAATATTTATTGCTGTGAAAGGACATTATATCACTGCAACTACAAGAGAATATTTATTGCTTTGAAAGGACATTACATTGGAGCAACTACATGTACAAGAGAATATTTATTGCTATGAAAGGATATTACATTATGGCAACTACAAGCGAATATTTATTTCTATGAAAGGACATTGCATTAACTGCAACCACTAGAGAATATTGATTGCTATGAAAGGACATGACATTGTGGCACCTACATGTACAAGAGAATATTTATTGCTATGAAAGGACATTTTATTACGGCACTAGACAATATTTATTGACATGAAAGGACATTACATTGCAGCAACTACTACAGAATATTTATTGCTGTGAAAGGATATTACATTGCAGCAACTACAAGAGAATATTTATTGCGATCCAAGGACATTACATCACAGCAGCTACAAGAGAATATTTATTGCTATCAAAGGACATTACATCACTGCAACTACAAGAGAATATTTATTCCTATGAAAGGACATTACATCACTGTAACCACTAGACAGTATTTATTTCTATGAAAGGATTTTGGATTAATGCAACTGGAGTGTGATTGAGACATGACTACACAATGGTTATGTGTTGTGGATTGAAGATATCTTGGATTGGTTGAGTGTGATGTAGATGTGACAACAAGATTGTGATATGTTGTGCACTGAAGATATCTTGGATTGGTGGAGTGTGATGTAGATGTGACAACAAGATTGTGATATGTTGTGCATTGAAGATATCTTGGATTGGTGGAGTGTGATGTAGATGTGACAACAAGATTGTGATATGTTGTGCATTAAAGATATCTTGGATTGGTGGAGTGTGATGTAGATGTGACAACAAGATTGTGATATGTTGTGCACTGAAGATATCTTGGATTGGTTGAGTGTGATGTAGATGTGACAACAAGATTGTGATGTGTTGTGCATTAAAGATATCTTGGGATTTTTTTAACAATGTGGAATTGTAGAAAATACTTTGTTTTAAAGAAAAGTTGGGTTGATGGCAGTGATGTTTGGAGTGAATTGTGAAAGAATACAAGATTATGTATTTTTGAAGAAGCAGAGTATTCTTGATAATTTCTTTTTTTAAGAAAGTTAAAGTTAAAGTTTCCTAAAAAATTTTGACTAATTTGTTTTTTTAGAACGTGTGATAGAAAAAATAACCACTAAAGTTAAATCAAGTTGCAATAATCAATAACAAGTTAAATATTTAATAATCATTTATGCTTTGAATTAGTACTAAGCATGCTCTATCTCTCTCTCTATATATATATATATAACAATGTAGTTAGTAATGTGCGAATCCCATTAAGACAGTGCTCGATACACTTGAGGTGTAGAGCTAATTAAATAAATAAGGAAGGACGAGAAACACGTAGTTCTTCTGTGACTCCCAGTTTCGTGCTTACGCACTCATCAGACAGTGTTTAATCATATATATATAGATATTGGCGCGTATGAGCATATACACATGGAATATGCGCCTTTGAGTATTAAATTATTATTATAGTCACTATTATATAGCCACTTGGTTTGTCTCATAGCTAGGATTCTTGACAATGTTAGGCTTTAATATATTAGTATTCAGTTTTTGATTTGTCTTCTCAATTAGCTCTCAAGATCTAAATACGTTGAGACTTTTTTATTCACGAAAAACTCTTTGGTTATTAGTATTTGGTAATGGGCTGCATTCTCTTTTACCAACCATCAAAGATTCTAACTGTTCATCAGATGATTAAGGTCTTATCACTTATGTTTTCATGGCATGTATTTGTTTTTGGCATATTTTCAAATGGTGTGCTGTTTTCACTGTCATTGTGTTTGCCTTTTTTCAGATGTTTCATTGACAGTAATAGTCACTTTGTTTTCAATGTTTTTTTTTTTCAATTATTGGGATTGTGTGATTGTAATCTATTGAGTATGGTCAGTATTTGTCATAAAGCATTCTGTTCTATTTTCTAGACGTTTATGTCTGTCTTTGTTTGGGAAACATTGTATTTACATATACAATGAAACTGACACTCAGATTTCTAGTTGACTTTTCAAAATTCGTCTCTTTGGAGGAACTTTTAGCTGAGTAGATTGGTTTCTTTGTCTTTTTGTGTGAAGATCACTGGCTTTCGCTTTTCACAGTTCTAATTTTTAGTGATGAGTAGTATTTTTATTAGTTTTAATTATAGTATATTTTTATATGTTATTTCAGGCATAATCTGTACAATCAATATCCTAGTGAAGTTATAGATATTCATGTTCAATACTGGACAAAAACACTTGGTATTTTAGGAATTCTTAAACAATTCTAAACTCAATCACATTGAAGCAGGGGGAAGGATTTGTATTACTATTCAAATGATCATTTATTTTACTCTGTTCCAAGTAATTTTGTCTGAGATTCAAGTCACTTTCAGACCTATACAGAAAGTCTGGATTATCAAAATTATGAATGTAAATGAGTCTAATGTATAGAATAACTATTTGGACATCTTTTAAATTTGGGTAACAATGAGAATTAGATTTTAAGGGAACTAGAAATCTATTGAATACATTAGTGATTTGCAATGTCTTATCACAGAGAATAGAGTCGTTTTCTTATGAGTGGGAAACAGTACCACACCATAATTATTGTAACACTAATTTCTAAGAAAACATTCAATTATCTGCCGTATTGTAGCAGTACCATAACTGTACTCCTACTCATGTGAAAATGACTCTATCAGAAGTTTAAATCATTGAACAAATTCTCTGCTTTTCTGAATGAAATTCAACTTGAATTCTGTCTCATTAACATTAGCTATTAAACAAAACTTGAAATTGTGGATAATTAAAAAATCCCTGTATTCTGAGGTGCACTTAAATTCACTGATGTTTCACAAATTTTGCATATGTGTTTAGGAATTGAACAATAGTCTTATGCATTTCTTAATGTGAAATTCAATAAGAATGACTAAAATGGTGTTTGAATTTTTGGTCACCTTATACTCATCTTACATGTAAATAGCCAAGTATCACTTGTTAGACTTCTAGTGGTCTACATACATATTCATTCAATTCTCAGTGGATGTAAAACAAAACTTCCTAGAACCAAATGGTCTATTCTACTGCCTTACAGCTGCACAACCAACCAAGAGAAAACACTAAACAGTCACAAAATACTTCATGTACTCACCAATACCACATACATGCAGTCCTGTTTTGTAGCTCACCACTTTGTTCCTAGGATGGTGTTCAGCTTGAAAATCTCATCAAACTTGCAGTTTTTACCTTGCAATGTCTGCAAACTTGAAGATGTTGTTTCTTCCTTGTCATGGCTCAGTGTTGTGCAAAGAAGCTGATTACCATGAGAGGACATGGATGTGTGCACACAGCTCATGGCTTCATTGTGAAGGTGCATTGTCTTTGGCATTGTGTAGAGTAAGTACTATTAATAACAAATGATAATTTGATAGTAGAATAAATGCAGAAAATCAATGAAATAAAAACAAACTAAATGCTATCAAATAGTGCTATTTTATGCTAATGCTATTGTTTTTTTTTGTTTAATTAGTGCTATTTACTACTAAATAGTGACAACTGTTGCACTCTTTAGTGTTTGTACTAGATAGATATTTAGTAGCTATCTGTCATTAGCACTCAATCAGAACACAATACAGAAACAAAACTAATAGTAATGTTCTGTTTGAGTAACAGTGACAAATAGTTACTAAATAGCTACTATTTGTTAGTATTTAGTTTGTTTTTATTTCATGAATTTCCTGCATATATGATTATTACTATCAAATATATAATTTTGTAGTTATAACATTGAAGGGTTAATCAATGGGGCACAACAAAGCAGTGTTTGTGTACATGTTGCCTGGGTTACGCATTCATGATAAAGCAGAAGAGGACACAGGGTGGATAACAAGAGGGTGTCTATCAATCAGTCTTCTTTAAAATACGTTAGGGATAATAAGGCTCATAATGTAACTCCAATAATGTAAAGCTCATAACTGAACAGCAAAATTAGTGTGAAAAGGATTATTGTATAGAAACAAGTTTTAAAAAGTGCATAATTCCACTGTAAAAATGTAAAGAGAAACTGATGATTCAGATGTTAGTCTTTCCACAGGAAAAAATTTGTGATTCCCAGAATGTTTTTTTTTTAGTTTTTTTGTAGCACTTTCCCAACAATAACCCAAAATAAACCCATTTTGGAAATCCCAATTTTGGACCCAATGTTGGATTTTGTAGCATTTTCCCAACCAAAACCCAAAATAAACCCATTTTGGGAATCACAATTTTTTTCCTGTGTTCGTCAATGTATTCTTATATAATTATTCATAATACTCCGATGAAGGACTGATGTCTAAAACATCACTTCCTCTGAACATTTTTATGCTGTTACTCAAATTACTCACTTTTTACTTACTGTTTCTTATAATAGAAACACCAACACAGCCAACTCTAGTAATTGACTAGAGATGGGGAAACGTCCTCCTATGTCAGACATATGCCATCAGTATAATTCTAATTAAAAAAAAAATTATTTTAATTCTAATTTATTTAACGTTTTACTGCTGGCTGCTCAAACAGCATGCTCAACAAATGCTGTGATAAAAAAAACATATTTGTAACCAGGGGAATATCTAGGGAAGGGTTATGGGGGTTGCAAACCCTCCTATGAGAGCAATGGATTTGAAATTATTCCTCTTATAATATTATTACATGATATGGGTTCTTAATGCAACAATTGAAAAAATCCTGGATCCGCCCTTGGTAACAAAACATTGATTTTGTTGGGTGTGGTTAAGTGTCTCTCTTTGCAATCTGATGATTTTAAAAAATTTGTCTTGGTTTGGTGCAGCTTAGGAGATACAAACAGGACACCAGGCCCCATATTAATGTATCACCCCATCCACACTCACTTCTCACGACATTTCTATTTACAAACTGTCTACACTCAACTCACAGTGTTGATTATTCATGAAGGAGGAGAACTAGAGGACCCACCCACCCCCCCCCCCCCCCCCCAAAAAAAAAAAAAAAAAAAACCTTGTGGCATGAGCGAAAACAGCACATGAACCCCAAACTCAGTTCACATATGACATGATTCAGAATCAAACTTGAATCCCAGCAGTGAAAGGCCAATGCTCTCACCACTAGGTCACACATGCCACTTTATCTTGATAATGAAGTTGTTGTCAAGCTTTACATGTTTAAATTCTTCATTTTCAGCTCATTACACAACCAAGGACAAGCCAAAGGGACTTTTGTATACTACAGTCATGTCATACTAAGCTAGGTAAGCTGCATAAATAAAGTGCTTGTACATTATCTTATACCTGGTGTGATGTTCTACAAGAAGAGGTATAATGGAACACAAAACCTTTTTCATTTGAAATAAAACTAACAGAGGTAGAACAAGAGATATTACAGGCTGGTACTCAAAAATATGACCATCATTATGCAACAATGTGTGCATGTCTGTACATTATTCACAGTTACAGCTCATTTGCTGATTGGATTTAAATGCATCATTATTGGTCAGTCATTCTGATGATATTGTACTGTATTGATATCAGCTTTATACTCGTTAATGTTGCTGATTAAAAGAGCTAATATAGGGCTAGTAGAGTGATTGAACAATTTCATGATCACATAAACAAATTGGTAAATAGATGACTAAATGAATAGATTACTGAATGGATAAAGAAAAAAAATGAATAGATGACTAACTGACTGACTGACTGACTGACTAACTGACTGTCTGACTGACTGACTAAATAGATTAATGGTTGAATGAATGAATAGATGACTGAATGAATACATCAATGGATGACTGAATGAATACATGAATAGATGACTGAATGAATACATGAATGGATGACTGAATGAATACATCAATGGATGGCTGAATGAATACATGAATGGATGACTGAATGAATACATCAATGGATGACTGAATGAATACATGAATAGATGACTGAATGAATACATGAATGGATGACTGAATGAATACATGAATGAATGACTGAATGAATACATGAATGGATGACTGAATGAAAACATGAATGGATGACTGAATGAATACATGAATGAATGAATACATGAATGGATGACTGAATGAATACATGAATGAATGAATACATGAATGGATGAATGAATGAATACATGAATGGATGACTGAATGAATACATGAATGGATGACTGAATGAATACATGAATGGATGACTGAATGAAAACATGAATGGATGACTGAATGAATACATGAATGAATGACTGAATGAATACATGAATGGATGACTGAATGAATACATGAATGGATGACTGAATGAATACATAAATGGATGACTGAATGAATACATGAATGGATGACTGAATGAATACATCAATGGATGATTGAATAATAGAATGAATGATTAGGTGATTGAATAAATTAATAAAACATGATGGATGAATACTTGATTTGATGAATGGTTGGAAGAATGATGCAGTGCATTAAGGTAAATCCGTAGTTTTGCACTGCGCATAGTTCTGCGCATGTTTCAAGATTTTTGGTTTCAGGACTTTTATCATGTAATCTAGTTAAATTATGTTTGTAAAGTACTTTGAATAAAAAATTCGAAGAATTGCGATATTTTCGAGCGAGAAAATGCGATAATTTTGAAACTCGACCCAGTCCTCTCTCGGAAAACCTGTTTTTTGACAATAAAATGACGATATTTTTCGCAATATTTCGCAAACTAGCACGACCTATGACCTATGTGTTTTATTTGATAAAATTATTTGTTATAACATAACATCAAATATATCTAAAATTGAGGATAGGTCATCAGGCTAACTTTTGAGAAATTTCTAAAATTCTTTCAGCTTAGGACTTTTTCGAATGAATTAGGAGCTCGTGCGCATGTTGGTATTTCGTCAATTTCTTAAAGATCACATATTTTTTATACATCTGTTAATATTTTTTAAATAAAATTAAGTGCAGACATTTGAACAAAACACGAATTTTGCTCTTAAAAGACAAATTACTGTGTTTTTGTTCCATTTCTCTTCGATTTTTTAGCTTATTTCTTTACGTTCTCAAGTCACCAAAATGCATGAACTTTGACGTCATATAGCACAAAAACGAAGTCGGTTCCCCCCCTTTTTTATTGTATTTTCTGAAAGCGTTTCTCAAAGTTGTTTGTTAGAACGAGTATAAAGAAATTTCATCGGAAAGTTTTATTTCTATGGAATTACCTTAAGAAATACATTAGTGAATGGGCAAGTATTTTAGTTAATAGATATAACTGGCTTTTAATAAATGAATGGTTGAATGAATTAATAGATGAGCAACTAAATTGCTAATTGAATGATTGGATCAATGAAAATTGAATGGCATAATTGGTGTCAGAAGTTTTAAAAGAGGAAAGATGCAAAGGGACACAATATTATTTCCTACTTACATTTTCAGCAGTGTACCACAGAAGTAACAAAGTTGTTGTTGTTGTTTTGGTTGGCCTATTATAGAGAAAAAGATGTATCAAAGATTGCATTGATCATCTCTGTAAACACAATAAATGCATCTACAAAAATAGACAGAAAGTAAAATAGACTGAATATGACAATTATTATACAAGTAAAGGGCAGAATACCAAACTATTCATGATTTGATTACTAAGATGTTACCATTATGATCACAAGATTGAAATATTTTTCAACTTCAACAAAATTACAAATCCTCAGCAATCTTCACCACCTCTAAGACAACCTTAACAAAAAAGTTAATATTAAAAACAGTGTATTGTGCATTATATGACATTACATGGACCACTATTTTCAGCCTCTAAACACAGGTTAAAAAAATTGTATCAAGTTCACACCAAATATCTACTGGAACACCAATTGAATTAGTGATCATACTGTATCAAGTCAACAACATCTACTGGTACACCAATGGTATTAGACAGTGATCATACTGTATCCAGACAACAAGATCTACTAGTACACCAATGGTGTTAGACAGTGATCATACTGTATCAAGACAACAAGATCTACTGGTACACCAATGGTATTAGACAGTGATCATACCGTATCCAGACAACAAGATCTACTGGTACACCAATGGTATTAGACAGGGATCATACTGTACCAAGTCAACAAGATCTACTGGTACACCAATGGTATTAGACAGGGATCATACTGTACCAAGTCAACAAGATCTACTGGTACACAAATGGTATTAGACAGGGATCATACTGTACCAAGTCAACAAGATCTACTGGTACACCAATGGTATTAGACAGGGATCATACTGTACCAAGTCAACAAGATCTACTGGTACACAAATGGTATTAGACAGGGATCATACTGTACCAAGTCAACAAGATCTACTGGTACACCAATGGTATTAGACAGGGATCATACTGTACCAAGTCAACAAGATCTACTGGTACACCAATGGTATTAGACAGGGATCATACTGTACCAAGTCAACAAGATCTACTGGTACACCAATGGTATTAGACAGGGATCATACTGTACCAAGTCAACAAGATCTACTGGTACAGCAATGGCATTACACAGAGATTGTACTGTATTGAGTCGACAAACACTACTAGACATTAGTCATCAATGAGTCTGTGTTGAGTTAATGAGATCTACTACCAGTAGTGCTCAGACTGTGATTGTTCTGTACAGTTATGGTAACGTAAGTCAGTTATGGTAATGTATTTCATTTGGGGGCTAGATAGCTTGCCTTAATGTTATTGTATATAGAATGAACCAAAAATTATAAATGAACTACTGGCATTAAATTGCACTCATGATTTTAAACCAATAAGCAGTTGACAGTTGAAATTATTGAGCTTCACCAGAGTGTGACCTTACAAGGTCGACTATTTTTGACAACTTGCCCCCTTTTTTGTAAATGGATAGGATTCATCAAAGCAACAACACCTCTGTATCCGTTTATCAAATAGACTCTCCACCATCATGACATAACAAACCTGTCAAATATGTTGTACATAGGTAAATGCAATAAATGCAACCTCCACCATGAATAATTTGTTCAATTTGTTGAAGTTTTCTCTCCAATAATATTGTTTGACATAGACAGCCCTTTTCAATGCGATAGCCCCCCTACACCTCCTTAAAAAATCTGCCAATGCAATGAGAATTATAAATATTTGAAGATAACATTAAGGCAAGCTGGAGGATATTGTATACAATGAATACTACATGTAAACTATAACTACCAATAATTTATTGAAGCTGAGAGGCTAGAAGCATTATGCTATTGAGACAATAAGCAAAGTGAAACAAGTCAACACCAATGGAGAGTTATCACATGCTGAGTCAACCAAGTCAGCAATCATCAGCAATGGTAACTGTATTTGGTACGGTGTAAGATAGAGTGCAAACACTAGAGTGCAAACAATTAATCCGTGAAACTTTAGTAATACTAAATAGTGCTATTTTATGCAAATTCTATTGTTTTCTTTTGTTAAATTAGCACTATTTTGTAATATTTAGTAATTAGTGTTTCAAGGATATATTGTTTGCACTCTAAATGTGTGCAACAGTTGTAACTATTTAGTACTAAATAGCACTAGTTAAACAAAACAAAACAAAACAAAAAAAAAGCATAAAATAGCACTATTAAGTAGTATTTATGTTGCACACTTTTAGTGCATGCACTCTATTAGCTTGCCTTAATTTTATCACACTTACAGGGGTGTAGGTTAGTTCATACACTAAATGACAACACAAAGTGTTAATAAGTGTTGACATTTGGCCACATAAAAGACATTTCATTTGTTGGCCTACATCCCATGTATATCACATAAACAATCAAGCATAACAGACATTATATATCTATCTATTGGTCAGTCCATCGGGTACCTATTTAATCAGACAAAAAATGACTGTTCAACAATGATTACCTAAAAAATATCCTTTACTGAAAAGCACTAAAATTGATGTGAACTAAAACACATTGCAAAATGAAGTACTGCATAATAATGTTGTAACAATGTGATGAAAGATAAGATTAAGGCAAGATACATAGGACGTTATATATATACATGTATATTATAATGAATACTGTATCTACAATTATAGCTAACAGATCATGAGTTATTGATGTATACAGGTTTGATAAGGCAGACCAGTACTTACTAGTGGATAAATACCATGATGGAAAATACAGACCAACTGCTGTGGAGACCAATACCAAGGATATCTTAAACACTCCATACCCTAGATACCCTCCTACCCAGTTATCACGTGCTAGCAAACCATAGATAATCCTGTGGATACTCCCTTCTGCCTTGGGGTATGATATAGAGATATAATAGGAGTACAAATCTTGGATTATAAAATTCAACACCAATTCTGCCCCAAAAGTACATGTATTAAAAATCGTTGATGTCTTATGGTGAAATAACATTGAGACTATCAATAAAACAAATGACATGTTATGTCAAGTGCCACAGACCTGAAAAAATTAAAATGTGAATGTATGAAACAGCTTGACAAAGGTATTGCTATAATAATATTGTTACAATATACAGTCACCTTGAACAAAAACTATCGAATATTGTCACTGAAAGGAAAAGATAACCCAGCCAAATATCCACAGGATTCTATGGTATTGCTGCACGTAACATCCCTCATACTTGCCAATAAAAAAATATTAAAAAACAACAAAAAAACTACACTACATACACATACAAAATAAAGTTTGTCTGAAGAAGTCCATTATTCAAGGTAAACCCAGTTACAACTGATCAAACATTCTACTATACCACTGTGTTCAGTTATGTGATGTGTAAATGAAGAAACAAATGTATGATCATTGTTTAAAATTGTTTCTTGTTTACAAGCAAAGTTCAAAAGCTAACAACAGTATTTCAAGTTTATCAACAAAAATACCTGCAAAGTTAAAATCTATCAATGTTCCAAAACTACCAACAAGCAACCAACAAAGCCTAAAGGCTAATAATCTACCATGTTGTAAGGAGTTGTTGGAGGGAAAGTTTCATTAACTTCTTGAAGTACTTTCATTAACTTGTGTCTCAAAATGTCAAGTCAGTTGTAACTGGGTTTACCATATTGTTGCTGTTGTTATTATTGTTGTTGTCATTACTGGTAAGGGTAGGGATAATTTTCACCATACTGAGAAAGATGGATGCCTGCACCGTTAGACTTTGCTGATGATGCCGTAGTGAACTTTGATTAGTTTGGACACAATGTTGTTTTCAACTTGTCATAAAACAGTGATTCACCAAAGCATTCACTTAAAATTGATGACACTGTCACTTTAAACCATTCATTAGTATATCAGGGAAAAGTGATATTGTGGTAAATATCTCAACATTTGGTAATATGCCAATGGGTGAACTGATATTATACCAAAAAATCAGGATAAATGTGTTGAAACGTCATCAAAACTGGAAGAGAAATTTCAGTCAACTCACACACATGAAAACAGATCATCAATCGAGTAGCAAACTTGAACGTTCTTGTGTCTTGGTCATAACTATGGTCATAAGCAAAGTCTAACTGTACAGGAATACGATTCCCTTTTGAATCTGGTGCTCAAACTGTTTTGTTTTCCTCAAGTTATTTTGTTATTCAACTTCAAGTTGACAATTCAACTGTCTTTGCTTAGCAATTGCCTCTACTGTACCATCTTTCTCAGTATGGTGACCTTGGGTTGGGGAGGGGTATGCCTCTTGGGTGGGGTGGGAATGAGTCTTGGGATGGGGAGGGTTTCACTTATAGGGTGGGGAGGAAAATAAACTTGGGCTTTGGGAGGGACTTTATATTTTGTTTTAATTGACTTATGGTTGCCTTCAGTCTTCGTGAGTGTGTGGACTTGTTATATTTTCATATGTGTGGACTTAGAATATTTTGATTGTGATGTTTGAAACTTTGATATATTTTCCATACTTGGTTTTATGTCTTGTTTATTTGTGTTCAATAAAGTTAGACTTGGAAATATTTGTTCTTGTTTTTTAATGTATTCCATCTCTATAGGGTACACGCCCATTTTGAGTTTACAAAAAAAAATATACCTCCCCGAGGCCCTGCCAGCACCAAGTGTCTAGCCACCTCACAGGCCAGATCCTCTTGGTAGGCCTACTGCCCTGACTAGAGCCATTTATAAGGCCTTTGACCAGCAAACTTTAGACTGCCCTGATACTGAAGACTGACTATATGAGTGCCAAACCTTCACTCACTACAGACCCCATGGGGGAACTCTGTTGCCATCCAAACCAGCACTTTAGGAGAGGGTCAGTGTGAATGCAAGTCTCAAGTGATCTTACCCCACCCCTCACTGGTTGTGCGTGACAGTGATGTGTTGTGTGATCAACAGGCCCATCGCTTAGCAACATTCAGACTTCCCTGCAATAAGTTTTGATTATCAAAGCTGACACATAGGAAGACTAACAAGTGTATTTCTGGTATAATAAAGTAGGATAGGTGTGAAGGTCGAATCTGATAAGGCACATCTACCACCATGCAATTCAACTGGAAAAACCCTAATACCTTCATATTTAATTAATTCATTTTGCCACCATTTTTAATTTATGAGTTTAGACACCATTTTGAATTGTTTTGATTAAGGGACAGACTGTTACAATTTTTTTCCTGACCTCAAGTGCAGTATGTTTATCTTTATATTGATTTGCCCAATGTCTGAGCCGAGGCCTTGGTGGATATTTTTTTTCAGGATTTCCGCCAGCCTCAATGGTCTGTCCCTAGCCAAGAATCTGAATTGATTGAAAGTCAATTTGAATTTGACTTGTCAACACGAGCTGCCATGTAACCATCCTCTGGAACCCAGGGAATATATCTGTCACTTGTTCCTCACTCCCTGAGAAAAAAACGAGTGACAGATATAACCCCTGGGTTAGTCTTTTGAATTTTAAATGTTTAGAATTTATAATGGTGGCAAAGAGAAAAAGTAATATTTTTTATCTCGAACCTAAAAATAAGTTTTTTCACCAGCAAAGTAACTTGTTGAACAAGTGAATGACCGTAATGCAAAAACAAAATCTGTTAAGGCCAATAAATTATTTGTTTATATTTTAATTAGGTTAATTCATGGTATTTACCTTCCCTCCATTGGGAGGAGCAAGAATGCCACGACAGCTTTTACTGGTGGATCCTGTGTATCATTGTTTTTAAGATTTTTGTGCTATGAAAATATGTTGATTTACATTAAAATTACAGAGTGCATATATCAGATCATGTTGGTATTCACTGAGATCATATTTTTTGCACAGTTTGTTAATGTGTATTTGTGAGGTGTGTCACCCCTCTTCTGGGTCACCTTTTGACCTTTCCACAACTAGTGATATTAAATTTGCATGTAGTATTTCTTTTTTACCATTGCACAGTGTTATTCAACAGTAGTATTTCTTTGATCTCATGATTGATTTTCAATTTTGTCTGTAATATTTTTGGCACTCTGATTTGTAATGCTTTTAAGCTTGGATTTTTGTATCTCCATTTTTGATTCTTTTTTCTAGTTTTCTTTTGAATTTCTTTCATCTCAATGGCCGTTTAAATGAAATTCTGAAATGCTGTATAATTCGTTGAAGACCCCAGTCCTGATTGTGATCATTGCCAATTTTAAGGCCGTATAAACAATTTAATAGACTTAAGCATTGGCGACTTATTTTTTTTAGGAAAATATTTTAAAGTTAAGTTTATATTTACTGTTAAGTGTTAAGAATTTTTGTGGACTGAGGCCTTCGCTTTGCTGGTGAAAAAACTTTAGTTGAATTGCAATCCTGCAGTAGAGGCCGTTTTACCAGTTGCCAACAACACCACACCCACAATATTATCCCTGAAAACGATTCAAGTTAGTCTTCCATGTCAGTTTGATAATCACTTAGATTAGAGAAGCCTGAATGAAGCATCACTTTAAGCCCATCAATCACTCAGCACACCACTGCCATCCACAACCAGTGAGTGGTCAGGCAGGATCACTCAAGACTCACATTCACACTGACCCTCTCCTTTTTTGGCTGGATTGGATGACAGCAGAGTTCCTCCATGGAGTCTGCAGTGAGCAAAGGTCTGGCACTCACACAGTCAGTCTCCAGTATCAGGACAGTCCTCATTTAGCTGGTCATCGGCCAAATGTCTAGGCTCTGTCAGGTACAGCAGGACCTACCATCATTGGATCTTTTCTGGCCTGTTGTGAGGTGGCTTCTCTTCTGGTGCTGGCAGGACCTCGGTGGAGGTATAGAAATTTTATTTTAAATTTCCATACAATGCAATAGATGCAGGAGAGCGTCCCAGGATTGAGCAACTTCAGTGAATTCAAGAAAATTGAGAGCACTTAATTGGTTCTCTACTGAATGACTTCATGTTGCAATGAGAACACATTCTCTACAATGTATAGGTGACACTCTCCTGCATCTATTGCGACTGGGGAGCTGGCAGAATGACCATTATGGCCAAAAAGTCAACTAATGTACATCAGTGCCTTAGTGACGGCCAGTCCCCAGCCAAAATAATAACATTAAATTATTATTTCTTGTCTCCTTTGAGGTCTTGGTTGCACTTGAGAGATTTTCTGGCGACAGACCTGGAAGAAACGGAAAAGAAAACAGAATTTAGTTTAAATTCTTTAAATTACACATTATATTAACATTCTTGACTTTTAAGCATGATTGAAGCACAAGACATATACCATCTATTTAGGAAGAAATGACAAAACATTTTAATGTGTGGTTGCTTCATTCATTGCTTAAAGGTCAGTTTACTTGGTTTGATTTGTCATACACAATATTTGTAGCATACAACAAGTCTTTACAATTCACAAGTTCTATGACTTGTTATAAGACAAGCTATAGGAAAAGTTGTAAAGCCTGAGTTATGACTTGCTGTAAACTACAAATCTTTAGGATTTGCATAACATGCAAGCAATTTCATCTGGGGGATACTTACAAGTCTGTCCAATCCAGAAGACCAATGGATGACACAGTACAGTATTGATCTGGTCATTGATTGTTGTTCATGTTGAACTGTCAAGCTGTAAAAATAAAGAATAAAGCAATTTAATACAAATAACACAATAGCCCACAGGAATATTAATGAAAATGAATACAGGAAAATTGGTGAATTACATTTTTTACATTGAAAGTCATTGAAATATAAGATCAATTTAATAAAAGTGCACCTCAGGTGATGCACAATAATTAAGGTGCTTGTGTGTTTGGTTACCACTACATGTCAGTGTCATCAACCTACCATGTATTCATTGCTTGATGTTGACAAATGGTATTGTCACACTACATGACAAGTATACCACACACGGTATTTCTGATTTTACTCTGATAACATCTTGTTATCGTTGTTATTTTTCTGGTATCTTGAAATCTGTGAATAAATAAAACATACAAGACAATGGTTATTATTGGTTATTTGTGATGATGACAAAAAATAACTGAGGGGAGGGGGGAAGGCAAATAACACAGTGTTTGTTGAAATGTTTTAAATTGATCCAAATACGACAGCATATAATAAAATACGTCAATAGAACTTTTGTAGGGTTGTGCAAAAATCATTTTGGTGATGAAGGGGCAAAATAGTCAGTTAATTTCTTGCATAAATTGACCCCAAAGCTTCGCCAAAATATGTGCAAAATTCCATCGTTCTGTAGCAAAAACCTACCTTTTCGCGATACCACAAGGACCCTCAAGGACTAATAAACATCATTCGATGGTTTTTAGTCTGTTTTGTTGCTTATTTTAGCTAAAAAATAGCCATTTTTGAGCAACTAAAACATTTTTACATTGTTGCACGGGTCAGACGTGACAACTAAGAGTAAACTGGGATCGAGTGTCCCGAGAATTTCCCGCAAAATATTAACAGGTCCCGCTTTAATCCCGTACATAAAAACCGAAACTATTTAATAGTTTTTTTAATACTTCGAAGGAAATTGAAGCTTTGTGAGAAATATTTAACACGAATTATCGAGCGTCACTTCAAAAACTCATGAAAACAGTTTTACATAGCCTGTGTATAGACGCCCCCTCCCTTCCCCCTACAAGATAAAGACGCCTCCTCTACGAGCACTACAATGGCTGGAAGTTTACGAACATTCTTTCGCTGTGATATGATATTTTCATTCTATTTTCATTTGCCACATCTCACAGTTGGTTTTTCCAGATCAAAATTATTAAGAAATTACCAATTTTAGATAAAAATCATAAACATTTCGTCAAAACTGCAATATAATTATAATAGATACTAACTCACCGTCAAAGTACGAAAAATACATGGACTGCACGTAATTAACGACTTTCGATCATGTCCAAATATATGGACGAATTGTGTCCCGGAAAAATAGATTGGCGCAATTTGTTAACATTTTCATAGAGTCGTTTTCGCATGAGTAGGAAACGTCACAGTTACGATAAGCTACGTAATGTGTCCCATGCACTCAAGACTCACAAACTATGGTTAAAAAAAGATGACTGATCGAACAGCAAATTTTCTATATAGCAATAGACCTTCCCCGCATTCGCTTGACTGGCGTGAAAAGAATAGATTTACACCAAGTGTATCAATCCATTCATTCTCTGTATTTTATACACGCCAGCCTCAATGTAAATCTATTGTTTTGTGGCCAGTCAAACAAATGCGGGGAAGATCTATTTTTTCCTGTCGCAACTCTTGTATCTATTAGGCAGAACAAAAGCGACGAACAAAAGTGTCGATTTTCTAGCAAAATATAGAAATTTTCGCAATATGTTTTTGGCATTATATTTTGCTTGTATCTATCTAACATCAGCATAAGTTGCGGTAAGTCCCCAAAAAGTGGATTTGAACAAATCGTGCATGGTTAGAGAGCTGATATCCAGAGCACGATAGAATTGAGCATATTTGTATGAAAAATGTGGTGTTTGTGATTTTATGAGGTATTAAATATTTTGAAAAACTAAACAAATTTTGACTGTACTTTTCCAGTATTGTCAGTTCACCCACGTCTAGATTATTTTTTTTTTCAATCCAATTAGTCCAATTGTCAGCTAAAGATCCAATTAGCTATGTGAAAATATTATAATTACGCCAGAAAAAAAGGTTAAATACTGCGCGCGTACTGTTCTCGAAAATGTTGTGCATTTAATTTCTCGTTATTTTCTCATTCGTTTCAATTTTGTTGAAAATCTGTTACCATTAATATTTGAGGATAGTACTTCAAATTCATAAATTTCTTTCAAATACCGTATAGTTGAAAAAAGCGACATTTGGATGGGCTATATATATTCTTATTGTATATTATTTATCAAATGAATTAGAGAAATCAAAATAATAGAATGATAAAAATACTACTTTTAAATGGACAGTAAAATGTCGCAAATTAGTTTAATTGCAAATTGCAAATGTGTCTATGTTTTTTAGTTCGTTCATACTATTTACGAAGTACACCTAGGGTCGGTTAAACGAAGCCTGAATAAAGTTGTCAGCTGGATAAAGTTACCTCCACTCCATAGATTGTCTTTAGAATTTATCCGGTGGAAAGTGGATAGCGCTATTCACACTTCGTGCAACTGGGCCTTACAGATATGTATAATTTCGAATCATACCCCCTATGAAAACTAACCCTCGGATATGCAAATAAAAATCACAAAGAGGATGTACCTACCGTTAGAATGATACCACGTGTGACTTGGATCACCACTCTGTGCTGCACGATATGTGGTAAAGTGAATTTCTGATCGTGTCATCTCTTTATATACCCTCGACACGTGCTTCAACCTCATTGGTCAGTTCGGATCATATGATTTCAGCATAATGTAAGTTGATTGGTCGACACGCTTCCTAGGGAATATGACGTTACGCTCGCATCTGATATACCAGAAGGAACACACCGCAAGAACACGTGGTCACAAGAACCACCAAACTATTTTATTGAATATAAGGGTATAGTTGAATCACCGCAAAGAGGTATTGAAAACTGATATTTCAGGCATTAAGCCTTCCTTTCTTTAATTGCCTCTTCGACGCCAAATTGCTTAGACTTTTCTTATCAAGTTAGTCCTGTAAAAAGGCGCGTGGCCTGAAGGGGGAAACTTTGGATTAGGAAAGTCATTAAAACGAAAATAAAGTAGTGAATATCACTTCTACAAAAATACTTATAGATAATGCGGCAGGATGCGGCAGAATATACGTTAACCCACCTCCCACACACACGTTAGTGTCTAACAGTACCCTTCGAAAAAGATGCAAAAACAAGGAAATCAGTTGCATCAGAGACGATTTCGTACAAGTGGAAAATAGTACCACTATCATATCACAACTGCAAATGGTACGAAACCAATCAAATTATATGCTGTATCGCAACGGTATCCTAACCGTATCGGTTCCCACTTAGGCGAAAACGTCCCTATCGTCCTTATTGGTCAATCAAGAGTCGAATGATGTCGTCATGAGTAGCATATAGAGAATTTGTCTGCGCAGGTCGTAAGTTAATGGTAGAAGCCGCTATAATCACGCGAAAAAAAATACCTTCTAAATCCCTTTTAATCCCAATTCACAAAAGCGATACTTCAGGTGACGAAAGTCTCTGTTCCAACCATACAGTGATTGGCCGTTATTTCCGTACGGCTTATTATAGTTCTTGTTGGACATTAGCATAACAATTTGTTTGTTTATAACCATGAAGTATCTGCAAGATTCTGCAATATGGACGCTTTCACAACGAGACCTGGTCATCTTTGACTGCCGATCAAAGATTTTGGCCAAACCTCTATTGAAAACCAAAAGTATAATACTCATCTACGATTATTAAAGAAAGCATACCAAGGAAAAACTTAGCGGCGCATACATTTAAGCTCGACTTTTCTTCAAATTTATACGAAAAAATTGACCAAGAGTAAGACTGACAAATCTTCTCCGTGCTTGAGTTAAAGTTTATATTTAGTGAAGATAGAAGTATATCAACAAAAGCCCGACCAGAAAATTACAAAATTTGGTGGTTCATCTGTGTTTTCACAATCATTTGGATTAATCAAGATCATTCTAACCTAATTTCAGGTTCGGTATTCAAATCAGTCGAAATTGCTTGAGAGGAGAAACACAACCATGGCGTCAACAAATATCGCAATATCACGTTTTGGCCAATCTTTCTTTAAAAAATACCAATGCTGTGATGTAGAATGTGGTTTGACGACTCGCATCAGTTATGTTTAGCTTCGGCGCAGCCCCTCAAACATACCGCTTATCAAGAAGGAAAGTTGACCAAAACTTGCAAAATGCGCAAATAATCTGCTCATCACCCCAGAAAATTGATCCTCAATAAGAAATCATTCTGTACCACACAATTCTCATGACCTTTGATTCTTAATCTGTGGAAAAAGTTTTCTGATATTTCTTTTATTATGGCAGCAGTCCTCACACGAATGCAGTAGGTTTGTGTTTTTCTTCTTCGTTTTGCGGACTTTTGCTCAAAAATATTTTGAGATCAAAAACCTTCACATTTACTTGACTTAGTCACAGCACCTTACAAAGTGATAGACTTTAAGTATCCATTTATATTTTCCTAAATTGAAGATCACTAAGATTGCGATTGGAACTCAAAAGTTTCCTGGTCGTAGAAAAAAATGTAAACATGACCGCGAGCTAAAATTTTCTGACATGCGCAGACAAATTCTCTATATGCTGTCATGAGTTAAGTTGATTGCTAAGCTTCTTTCCCTAGGAGATGTGACGCGCGCATGTCAAATAAAAGATCCACTCCCTAGCTAGGATGGTATCAGAACAAACAACACAAAACAATACCATATTTTTTAAACTCATTCTTTTATTAATTCTAATAAAAATCTTTTATTGCCATTACTTATACTAACACTTTCATTGACGCGAAGTCATCACGTGAACTTAGTGGATTTTAGATTATTGCACTTATTCCTAATCTGGAGGACTAAACAAAAAAAGGTCAATCAAATAATTTTGGGTATTGGAAATGGTTTTCATGCAAATCCTTTAGTTGTTTTGTTCACCAGGTTGGGAATAGGTGCAAAGTGTCTATTTCAAGTAAAAATAACAAAAACAAAATACCAAGGTTCATGCAGTGTAGATATGATTAACACTTGGGCAAAACTGTGCCAGTTATTATCCCGTTCGTCGTCTAATTTTTCTTTGTGTTTTTCCTTGCAACAATATTTTTCTTGAAATTTTCTATATGATTCTCATCCCCTTCCACTAGCCCCACACCACACCGCACCGCACCGCCCCACACCACACCACGCCGCACCGCAAACTACACTACACTACACCACACTACGCCACCCCACACGTACCGCACCACACCACACCACCTCATACGTACCGCACATCACCACACCACGCCACCTCACACGTATCGCACATCACCGCACCACACCACACCACCTCACCCGTACTGCACAGCACTGCACCGCACCACACCACACCACCTCACACGTACCGCACAGCACCAATCATACAACACCACACCACCTCACACGTACTGCACAGTATAGCACCACACCACACCACACCACGCCACCTCACACGTACTGCACATCACCACACCACCTCACACGTACTGCACAGCACCACACCACGCCACCTCACACGTACCGCACAGCACCACACTACGCCGCCTCACACGTACCGCTCAGCACCGATCATACAACACCACACCGCACCACACCACCTCACACGTACTGCACAGTATAGCACCACACCACACCACGCCACCTCACACATACCGCACATCACCACACCACCTCACACGTACTGCACAGCACCACACCACACCACGCCACCTCACACGTACCGCACAGCACCACACCACGCCGCCTCACACGTACCGCACAGCACCACACCACACCACCTCACACGTACCGCACAGCACCACACTACGCCGCCTCACACGTACCGCTCAGCACCGATCATACAACACCACACCATACCACACCGCACCACACCACCTCACATGTACTGCACAGTATAGCACCACACCACACCACGCCACCTCACACATACCGCACAGCACCACACCACGCCGCCTCACACGTACCGCACAGCACCGATCATACAACACCATACCACACCGCACCACACCACCTCACACGTACTGCACAGTATAGCACCGCACCACACCACTCCACCTCACACGTACCACACATCACCACACCACACCACCTCACACGTACCGCACATCACCACGCCACCTCACACGTACCGCACAGCACCGATCATACAACACCATACCACACCGCACCACACCACCTCACACGTACTGCACAGTATAGCACCGCACCACACCACTCCACCTCACACGTACCGCACATCACCACACCACACCACCTCACACGTACCGCACATCACCACGCCACCTCACACGTACCGCACAGCACCGATCATACAACACCACACCATACCACACCGCACCACACCACCTCACACGTACTGCACAGTATAGCACCGCACCACACCACTCCACCTCACACGTACCGCACAGCACCGATCATACAACACCATACCACACCGCACCACACCACTTCACACGTACTGCACAGTCTAACACCGCACCACACCACACGTACCGCACAGCACAAATGCGGACAGATTACACGAAGGCTTCTTGTCACAGCTTCGACATTGTTGATAAGTGAACGAGCAACTTCAAATAAGATGGCAGCCTCTTGATAGACGATTCCTGTAAGATAAAAAAAATGTATTACAATCGATATTTATTAATTTATTATTTTTAATCTTTATTAGATAGATAGATATGTTTAGATAGATAGATATGTTTAGATAGATAGATATGTTTAATAGAAAAACCTTTGCAGCTAAAAACAACTGAATTGTGGCATCTTTACAAATATATACATATATACAACACATTAAGAATGATTAAAATAAACTTAAAAATTAATTTAAAATTAAGAATTACGTACAATATTATTCATAATTAAAACTGACAATTACTTATAATAAAACTGTTTTTGAGTCTGTTTGTATTACATTTCGGTAGGTGGAATTGTCTCTTTGTTCTTAAATTCATGTTTTGGTTTTTTGTTTTCTGTGGTAATAGACTGTGTAGTTTGTGTTCCTTATTATTGCGAATATCATCAATTAAATTTTTACACATAGTGGATCTTCTTTCATGAAGCGTGTCCTTTATGTTGCTCGCTTGTAGTGCTTCACAGTATGATAAGTCAGGAAACATTATTCGCAAGGCACGTTTTTGTAATTTCTCTAAGTCCTCAGAAAGGTACTGTGGAAGGCTGTTATGGAATACTTGGCAGGCATATTCAGTTACTGGACGAACACAAGTTACATAAAAAAGCGTCAAGTCTTTAGGTGGTACTCGAGATCTTTTTAACTGTTTTTTATTGATGGTCCAATGGTAGAGAAGTCTGTGACCATCACTAAATAAAGTTTATTTTCACAGTCGATACACGATAAACACGAATGTATCAAAATGATAGGCTCATAATTGATGGGCTGTACATTTTGAATTCCTCGTATGTTGTGACATATTTGAGTGTCGTGTATTGCCAATATAAAAGAAAGAAGTAGTGAGTCTGTGAGCCATGCCCGGACGGTTTTTGTTGTGCGTGTATCGTGTATTTTAAAAGACAATCACATACGTCGTTTTCGTTTATTGGTTTCGCCTTCAAACTAACTGTAAATGTAGTTTCTTTTTTCAATACTCTTGTTACCAACTGAAACCTATCAAAGTAACCATACCCACTCATTCATCCATGCTCACCGCAAGGATGAATGAGTGGGTGAATAATGAATGAATGAATGGATGGATGCATGGATGGATGGATAAATGAATGAATGAATGAATGGATGGATGGATGGATGCATGGATGGATAAATGAATGAATGGATGGATGGATGGATGCATGGATGGATGGATAAATGAATGAATGAATAAATAAATGAATGAATGGATGGATGCATGTGTGGATGAATGAATAAATGGATGGATGAATGAAAGAAATAATGAATGAATGGATGAATGAATGGATGCATGGATGGATGAATGAATAAATGGATGGATGAATGAATGGATGAATGAATTGATGGATGAATGTATTTTAAAAGACAATCACATACGTCGTTTTCGTTTATTGGTTTCGCCTTCAAACTAACTGTAAATGTAGTTTCTTTTTTCAATACTCTTGTTACCAACTGAAACCTATCAAAGTAACCATACCCACTCATTCATCCATGCTCACCGCAAGGATGAATGAGTGGGTGAATAATGAATGGATGGATGGATGGATAAATGAATGAATGAATGGATGGATGGATGGATGCATGGATGGATAAATGAATGAATGAATGAATGGATGGATGGATGCATGGATGGATGGATGGATGGATAAATGAATGAATGAATGAATGAATAAATAAATGAATGAATGGATGGATGCATGTGTGGATGAATGAATAAATGGATGGATGAATGAATGAAATAATGAATGAATGAAATGGATGCATGGATGGATGAATGAATAAATGGATGGATGAATGAATGGATGAATGAATTGATGGATGAATGAGAGGATGAATCAATGAATGAATCAATGAGGGAGGCAGGGATGGATGGATGGACGAATGAATAAATGGATGGATGAATGAATGAATGGATGGATGAATAATGAATGAATGAATCATGAATGAATGGATGAATGAAAGGATGAATGAGAGAGGATGAATTAATAAATTAATTAATCAATCAACGGATGAATTAATTGATTCTTTCTTCCACGAATTAATTTTTCCTCTGCTTTTTCTCTTGCATATAATAATACATTTTCATGGGCTTTTTCTAATCTGTAAGTACCCGTGAGAGTTATGTTGAAACAAAAAAATATACTTACAGTCTAAAACTTACATAATTCTCTCAAAGAGTGAATCGCTAATAAATTTTCACAGTTAATGTATTTTACAAAAAGAACTTCAGATTATTCTTATCGCTAAAATGGCCTTTTTAACTATGTATATTTTGTTCAGCTCAACGCAATATTTCAAAGGATGATTTTTTTTCACTTCTCAAAAAACGGTTTTGTGATAAACTCCTTTGTTTTCTCATTGAAATAAAGGAAAATTTCTACTTTTTTCTATCTACGAATTTAGCCCTTGTTTCAATGGTTATTACGATATTTTTTGTTTGGATTTGTTTCTTATTTATGTGAGAAAAATGGTGTATGAGTCAATATTCCGCGCGCGCAATCCTCTGAAATGTGAAGATTCGAGCAGAGAAAACGGTTGTACCATCCCATGGTTGTACTTTTGTACTTGAGCGCGCAGCAGCGATCACACATGAAAATCGACGTCATATTCGAATTGTTTTTTTTTTTTCGTTCTAATCATTCTTAGAATGTCTTCTATAATAATTAATTAAGGTGCGCGCGCATAGTCTAATTTCGCCGTTACGTTATAATAAATTGCGCGCGCATCTTGAATCAAGCTCTTTCAAAAAACGTTTTTTGCTCAAAATTTTTCAGGCGCGCTCATTCAAACTTAAAGCCCGCCGCACACGGTGAGCAATTTGCCTCGCAAGCCATTTCCTCACTGGCTCGCGAGACAAAAAACTCACCGTGTGCGGATAAAATTCGTCATTTTTCACCGCTCGCGAGGTGCTGAGTCAATTTTCTAGCGTGTTTGAAATCGTCAAGACGTCTCGCGAGCGGTGAAAAATGACGAATTTTATCCGCACACGGTGAGTTTTTTGTCTCGCGAGCCAGTGAGGAAATGGCTCGCGAGGCAAATTGCTCACCGTGTGCGGCGGGCTTAAAGATATGCTTTTCAACCAAGAGCCCTGGAAAAAATTAACCTGAGAAGATGAGGAATTATAATCATATTTCTCGTGATGTCATTCATGAGCCCCACACAATTCTTTTTTTTTTTACAAAAAGCGAAACAAACATTTTCTAACATCCACTAACAAAAGCAAAATTATTTTTTTTCTGATGCGAAAAAGTGAAGTCATTTCTTTGAAAAAATTAGTCAGAAGGGAAAACGCCGGGCTTCCTGTGTCGGTTATTTTACATATGAATTTTAATGAGTGTTTATTTTTGCCCCTAATATGTTTTATACCACAAATAAGCCATTGGCATTTGTTAATATCTCAAAAAAAAAAAAATAAATAAATAAATAAATAAATAAAAAAAATCGAACTCGAACAGATGTGTCTTCGCAGAGTTATTGGTTATTTTCGTTTGTTTGAAATCTACACAGGGACCCCGACAATTACACCTCTTCTGACAACGTAACTTGGACGCAAAATATTTTTATGTGAAAATTCATTTTTCTGAACGTCATTCACAAGTGCTTTGCAAATATGTTTCTCTTTTCGAAAGATTTTGTGCGGTTGCTGAGGAATATCACGGTAAATCTTCCTAAAAAGTCGCCAGAAGCGAAATCACCGGGCTTCCTGTGTATTTTACAGAAACTTAAAAATGCTTATTGTCTACATGCCAAACGACTAAAAGAAAGCACTTGATATCTGCTATATGACAATAAAACTTTGAACATGGACAGATGTTATTTTGCATATTTTTGGGGGATTTTACTTGCTCCACACAGGAACCCCGCAAATTTGACTTTTGAATATCATTTCTGCAAGGTTTACCATTCATTTTCTTAGCAACTAAACAAATTTTTTTAAACAAAAACATTTTGGTAAAGCTCTTATAAAAACGTTTTTGTAAAATCAAATTTTTCTTTCAGAAAACAGCGATATTTTTTTGGAGAAAAATCACCAGAAAATTGAATTTGTATTTTTTTATAAATGGTTGGATGAATGAATGAATGATAAATGAATTGATGAATGGAAGGATGAATGAATGAGGGGATGAATTAATGAATGAATCAATGAGGGAGAAAGGGAGGGATGGATGGAGGGATTGATGAATGAATGAATAAATGGATGGATGAATGAATGAAGGGATGGATGAATGAATAATGAATGGATGGATGAATAAATAATGAATCAATCAACGGATGAATTAATGGATTCTTTCTTCCATGAATTAATTTTTCCTCTATAATAATACATTTTCATGGGCTTTTTCTAATCTGTCAATCACTTACCCATGAGAGTGAGGTTGAAACAAAAAAAATATATTTACAGTTTGAAATTTACATAATTCTCCCAAAGTGTGAATCGGAAAACTTAGATTTTCTGGAAAACATTTACAAGAGCTTTGCAATTATGTTTTTTTTCTTTCTATGTTGTTGTTGTTGTTGTTGTTGTTGTTGTTTTTTTTTTGGGGGGGGGGGGGGGATTTGGTTGTACGGCCGACAAAAATTTGTAAAAGTTCATCAGAAGTGAAAACGCCAGGCTTCCTGTGTTTATTTTTTTAGAAAATGAATTTAAAGAATGCACATTTTTGCGCATAATATTCGATGCAAAATATTGTTTTTCATTCAAGGAAGCCATTGGTATTTGTCATTTTCCGAAAAATGTTCGAATTCTAAAGGATGTGTTTTTCACATAATTATAGACCATATTGAAACTTAAATTAGATATATTTAATAATTACTATAACTACTAATTATATCACTGTTGTCAGTCAGACTGCTCAAAATAGTAGAGAAATTTCCAGAAATGAATTTAAAGAATGCATATTTTTGCCCATAATATTTGATGCAAAATATTGTTTTTCAAGACATTTAAGGAAGCCATTGGTTTTTGTCATTATCCGAAAAATGTTCGAATTCTAAAGGATGTGTTTTTCACATAATTATAGACCATATTGAAACTTAAATCAGATATATTTAATAATTACTATAACTACTAATTGTATTACTGTTGTCAGTCAGACTGCTCAAAAAAGTAGAGGTGAAAGAAATTTCCAGAATTGCAAACGTTTAGCAGGAAAAAGGCTACTGTACAGGCTAGTCCTATCCCATACTTAAAATGTCTTTACTCAAGATGTATTGTTTAGGGTTTTTTACTGTTCTTGATGTCTATCACATTTTACAGTCATTGAAACTGTAACTTTTATAATGAATACTTTATGCATTGCACAATACATTATTGTACAGTTGACAACATATTGCTTAGAATGTTACTGTTACGTTTTAATGCTGTTTAATCAACTCAGTAACAAAATGTGTACTACAACAAAGATGGCGGTTCGCTAGTCACATGGTACACAGGGAACCCATCTAGCACAGGGATCCCAATACATAACAATTCCTCCCTACTTAGCTTACAACGTATCTTCTAAACAAATAACAACAACAAAGTTCAGTGTTCAATGTTCCTAACTTAAGTCAAAGTCCTTGAGCTTAGCGGGTGTCTTAACCACACGCCCAGACCTTGTTGTTAGCGGGGCATCAGAAATAGCACTAGACCTTGGTTCTTGAGGAAGCTGGGGGGAACCACTTTGTGATGAATTCTCTGTAGTTACAATGGGTGGTCCAGGGTCTTCGGTAGGAATGAGGCATTCTTCCTGAGACGCCTCAACTTCTGGTGCAAGAGGCAAATCAGCCGACTCTCGGGGGCGCAGTTGTTCTACATGGCGCTTCCAAGTTTGATGGTCTGAAGTCTGTACCTTGTACAATAGTGGACCTTGGGGCTCTAAGATAGTTCCGGCCACCCATTTAGGACCTGAGCGGTAGTTCTGAACCCACACTTTCTCACCGGGTGACATCACGGTAAGCTGTTTGTTCTCATCTTGGAGGAGCTTTCCATCCACTTTCTTCTTCAGATTAGGCACTAGTAGGTCCAGTCGTGTTCGCAGGTTTCGTCCAAACAGAAGCTGTGCTGGGCTGACCTCAGTAGTAGCGTGTGGGGCTGTGCGATAAGCAAGCAGGAATCTATCTAGTTTGTGCTGCATTGTTCGATCAGATTTGTCGGCCTTCAATGCTTGTTTGAAACTTTGGACAGACCTTTCCGCTAGACCATTGGTAGCTGGATGATATGGTGCACCCATGACGTGGCGTATACCATTTTCATCAACAAACTTCTTAAATGTAGCTGCGGTGAACTGGGGACCATTATCAGACACTATCTGTTCTGGAAGGCCCATTCTGGCGAAGAGGGTACGTAGAGTTCCGACTGTTTCTTCAGCAGTTGTATCCTTCATGATGACAATTTCTGGCCACTTAGAATGTGCATCAGTACAGACCAAGAGCATCTTACCATTAAGTGGTCCAGCAAAGTCTATCTGCAGTCTTTGCCATGGCTGGGCTGGATACTCCCAGCGATGAAGAGGTGCTGCTTTGGGGCTTCTAGCTACTTCTTGACATCCATGGCAGTTCCTAGCTTTGGACTCGATGTCCTTGTCAAGGTTTGGCCACCATACATAGCCACGAGCTAAGCCTTTCATCTTGGCCATACCGATATGCCCTTCGTGCAGTGTATGAAGGACGCGGTCTCTTAGCTTTAATGGTACTATCACCCTTGTTCCCCACATCAGGATCTCGCCGTGATGTACTGAGATTTCATCTTTACGTTGTAGGTAAGGCTTTACTTCAGGGTCATCATCCGTACTCCCCCCAGATTGCACTAGTCGCAGGACACGGGACAGCACGGGGTCCCTGCGTGTATACAACCTGAGGTCTTTCTCCTTCACTGGTAGGGCTTCCACTACGGTGACTTGGTAAACTTCAACCTCGTCTGGTGTCTCTGCGGAAGAAACGGCCAGAGGAAGACGAGAAAGTCCGTCACAATTTGCATGTTCCAGTGTTCCACGGAACTTAATATCATAGGAGAATGCTCCAAGGAACAAACACCAGCGTTGGAGTCTAGCTGCGGCAGTGGTAGGAATAGCTTTACCAGGATCCATTATATACTTTAGCGGTTTATGGTCCGTTACAAGAGAAAACCTCCTTCCTTCTAGGTAAGACTGAAACTTCCGGACTCCCCAGACGATAGAGAGGGCTTCCTTCTCTATTTGTGCATACTGTCTTTCCCTCTCAGACAGAGAGCGAGAAGCGTACGCAATCGGTTTCTCGGAACCATCTGGCATCAGGTGCGATAAAACCGCACCCAGTCCATAGGCAGAACTGTCACTAGCCATTAACAAGGGCAGGCTAGGATCATAATGTGTGAGAACATTATTTTTCAGCAACAGTCTTTTAACTTCCTGGAAACACTTCTCTTCCTGGTCAGTCCAGCGCCACACCACATTCTTGTGTAGGAGCTGGTTCAAGGGTGCCAGTGTCGTCGAGAGGTTTGGTAAGAACTTGGAGTAATATTGAACCATACCAATGAAAGATCGTAGCTGAGTGACATCGGTTGGTGCTGGCATGTCCATGATGGCTTGAACTTTAGATGGTGCTTGGTGTAGACCTTTAGCGGAGATTACGTGTCCTAGATATTCAACCGAGTCTTGAAGAAATTTGCTCTTCTCCTGGTTCACTTTGAGACCATATTCTTCTAATCTCTGCAAGACTTGATCAAGTGCGCTCAAATGTTCAAGGTAAGTCTTTCCGGTAATAATGATATCATCCAAGTAGCACTGTACACCGTCAATACCTTGTAGTATCTGATCCATGGCCCTTTGCCAGATTGCAGGTGCTGAGGCAACTCCGTAGGGGAGTCGTTGATACTGATACAGTCCCCGATGTGTATTGATAGTAAGAAACTGCTTTGACTCTTCATCAAGTTCCATTTGAAGGTATGCTTGTCTTAGATCGATGACGCTAAACTGTTTTCCCCCACTGAGATTAGCATAAATCTCCTCTATACGGGGAAGTGGATACTCATCAACCTTGAGATGGGGGTTGATAGTAACTTTAAAGTCTCCACAGACTCGGACAGATCCGTCCTTCTTCACAGGTGTGACAATGGGCGCTGCCCACTCACTGTGCGGTACTTTCTTAATAACACCTTTGGCTTCCAGGTCATCTAGAGCTGTCTCGACAGCATGTTTGCGAGCTAAAGCAATGGGTCGGGGTTTCCAAAACTGAGGACTAACGTTGTCCTTGACACTGAGGTGTGCTTTAATGTCCTTCATTCGACCGAGACCTTCAGAGAGAGCGGACTTGTGACGATAAAGTACCTCTTGGTGGTTTTTTAAAGAAACATCTAAGTTCAAGAGCGGCCAGTTTAGACGGATGTGTTGGAGCCACTCCCTTCCTAGTAGACATGGCCCTGGCGTTTTCACCACATACAGGGGCAATTCATTCCTCTGTTCATTGTACTCCACCGTGACGGTAATGATTCCAGAGGGTTGAATAATCTCTCCAGTGTAGGTGCGTAGCTTGAGGGTTGTCTCTTCCAGAGGAACATGTCGAAGATGTTTTTTGTACACACTTTCGCTTACGATGGATACCGCTGAACCGGTATCTAACTCCATGGAGATAAGTGATCCTTCTAGGTACACAGGAATAACAACAGGTTTCCTGTCACCCTGACTCAGAGTTGTGTGATAGAAGTCCACTGTCTCATCAATATCATCAACCACCTCATCAATAGCGTGAACAGGTGTATGTTTCTGCTCAGCTGCCTTTTTCTTGCGACACACTTTTTGTAGATGTCCTGCCTTTTTGCAATAATGACATTTTACTTCCTTGTAAGGACAACTTTGGGCATTATGTGTACCCCCACAACGATAACAGGTTGATGGGCTCTCAGGTCTAGTTGCTTCACCGTCCTCCTTATCCCTCTTTGGTCTTTGAGTATGCTTGGGTCGGACCTGAGATATCTTATTAACAGTGGTGTTGGACTCTCCTTGAAGGGCTTGAACGTCCTTGAACGATTGCTCAATAGCAATACACTTGCTTACAGCACTGTCAAAAGTAAGATCCTTTAACTCAACTTTTAACAGTTCACTCATCATTCGTTTGTCACGTATTCCGGAAACAATACGATCACGTAGTCGTTCTTGACGCATATCATCACTGAACTGACACTCAGATGCAAGGTGCTTTAGCACTGCTACATAATCAGACACTGACTCACCAGCATTCCTTTGACGATTGTCGAATTCGTATCTCGCAACTAAAGCTGATCTCTGTGGCTTGAGATGTGCTTGTAGACGATCGACTATTCTTGAATACGTAATTGTATCATCTTTTAGCTTCAGTGGAGCTACTAAATCTCGAATAAGTTGATAAGTTTCGGTAGGAATGTTCGTAAGTAAAACCGCTTTCTTTGTTTTCGCGTCAGTGATACTGTTAGCTATGAAGAAGAAGTCCAGTTGCTCGACGTACGACTCCCAGTCTGTCCCAGCGACATATTTCTGAACCTTTCCGATGCTACGAGGCTGTTCGCCAACTTCTTCGGTCATTTTTTTTTTTTTTTTACTTTTGGTATCTTTTCTTGACTTGACTTGGTTCACAAGATCCCGTAATCGTCGCCAGTTGTTACGTTTTAATGCTGTTTAATCAACTCAGTAACAAAATGTGTACTACAACAAAGATGGCGGTTCGCTAGTCACATGGTACACAGGGAACCCATCTAGCACAGGGATCCCAATACATAACAGTTACAGTGTGACCAATGGCAAATGTTGAGGGGTGTACATCCCCTCCTGAAAGGGTTTCAATATTTCCCCAGAATATCCTCCATATTTCATGTTTACTGGGTGGTGCATCCCCTCCTCAAGATGATTCCTCCCCTCCTGAAAATAATTCTGAATCCACACCTTGTGACGATTAAAAATATGACCAAATATAATGTATTTTTATATTGTATTTGTCTTCCTTTTAACCAATCAGCAATCACAATACACACATCAGTGTACAAGTTAACCAATCAGCAATAACAATACACACATATCAGTGTACAAGTTAACCAATCAGCAATAACAATACACACATATCAGTATACAAGTTAACCAATCAGCAATCACAATACACACATATCAGTATACAAGTTAACCAATCAGCAATCACAATACACACATATCAGTGTACAAGTTAACCAATCAGCAATAACAATACACACATATCAGTATACAAGTTAACCAATCAGCAATCACAATACACACATATCAGTATACAAGTTAACCAATCAGCAATCACAATACACACATATCAGTGTACAAGTTAACCAATCAGCAATCACAATACACACATATCAGTGTACAAGTTAACCAATCAGCAATAACAATACTTACATATCAGTGTACAAGTTAACCAATCAGCAATAACAATACACGCATATCAGGGTACAAGTTAATACTTAGGGGCATCATGTTGTAAGAATTCATGATCTAACTTCTTCACTCCAACTGTACAAATATGATTTTGGTGTGGAAGATATACAAATTCAATCAGCATTAACAATACACACATCAGTGTACAAGTTAATACTTAGGGGCATCATGTTGTAAGAATTCATGATCTAACTTCTTCACTCCAACTGTACAAATATGATTTTGGTGTGGAAGATATACAAATTCATCCAGTCTTTCATAATTTTACATTTCAGGCTTCACAAACAAATAAATGTTTTATACATCTCATCCAAAAAGTGGCTATTCTTTAGATGGAAGCTCACACTCACTACCCTTGCATTAACACAAACAATATTTATTATGCAGATTTTTGCAGCTCATCATTTATGGGAGGTTGGGGGGATGAGTGATAAACTGGGGTTCCTTGCATTTTTTTTGAAAAGGGGGTATTGTTCTTTTAAGAACATCAGAAATGAACTAACAACCAAACAAAATCAATCAAAGAGTGATTTCAGTGATGTGCCACTTCAAAAGTTATCATCGACAATGCTGTAATTTAACTAAATACTGAATAGCATAACAAGTCTATTGATGGTCTTGTTTATCAATACAACACATCATCCTCAGTATTGCCATTATCACCATTATAGTCATCATCATTAGAGTCATCATCATCAGAGTCATCATCATATACATTTCCCTAATTCGATAACAATGAATTTCTCGTGATTTACAAGACCAATCAAATTGAAAATAAGTAGAAATATTGTTTGGAGTGCCAGACTGTTGTTTCTTGTGTTAGATTTTTTGAACTGTTTATTGTTATTTGATTATAACCATTTGGTTGTTTTTGAAGTGTTCCTCGAATTTTGGTTCAAGTTCCTTTAAATTGAATAGGAACTACTCCAAAGGAACGATAGTTCCTTTTCAAGAGACTATGATTCGGAACAAAAGTAGTTTAAAAACGGAACAATATGTGCTAAAGTGGAACAATACGTTCCTGTAACATGACGTGTGTTCCTCTATGGAATAAACAGGTCCGTGCTGTTGTTCCTATTAACGTAAAGTGGAACAAGTGTTCCTTTTTAATCAGACAAAAAGGATCAGTTTGTTCCTAGTTATAAGATTGATGTTCCCATTACTGACAAAAAGGAACAATCGTTCCTGTATTGGTTTAATAAGGAACGTATAGTTCCTTTTGTCCTGCAATAATGTTCCTTAATACATATGATGGGAACACAACGTTCCTGTATGCATAAAGGAACCATTCTCAAAGGCGAGTCTGAACAAAATCAAATGAGTCTGAACTTGTTTGAACAAGCTTTTGTCCAGAATGTTTTTGCCCAATGGTTTGTTGTACCGAGTCATTAATATTGAACAATACATTTTCAAACATGTTTAAACGTGTCTATAGGCATGGCCAGAAAGCGTTATTTTGATTGGTCGCCATTTGGTCCTTTATCGCGCAACAAAAATTTATACGTTCATTTCGTTCAAGTCCGCAATGAGTAAACGTTCTAAGTCAGTAGATTGGTCTTCGAAAGATGGTGCATCTCCCAAACCAAACAGATTACATTTAGAAGAAGACGAAAACGATAAACTATATCACTGTCCAGTACCGATTTGTGAACACGATGGGTATTCAACACAAAGAGGATGCAGAAAACACGTCAAAAACAAACATGGTTGGTTTTACTACTTTGATGAAGAACCAGCAAAATTGAGTGAAAATGCTAACAAGAAAGAAGACTCTCAAACATCGCCTAATTCAGATAAAGAACGGTGCATCAAAAAACAAGTGCCATCATTTGATATTTCTACAACTATTGGTAAAGAGTTTGAAACATGGCTGACAGGGAGTGGTGGAGGTTGTAAAAGCAAGAATCAAGCTATGCAAGTTGTACGAAGAAGTTTTAAGTATCTCAAATTTTGCTGTGAAGATGAAGACGTTGACGATGAAGAAGAATTGAGCTGGGACTGGATAGACTTTAGTTTGAGCTCGCCTAATTTTCTATTTAAATTTGTTGATGTTATGCAAAGTGAGTGGGGTCTTGGTCATGCTGGTCGTATTGGATACTTAGATGCCATAAGTGACTTGATTGATTTTCGTAAAGTTCATGGAGTGTGTTCAGATAATGTTCTGCGCAATCTCACATCCACAGAGGTGTATCTAAAGCGAGCCCGTAAGACAGTTTCTAAGATGATGAGACTTCAATGGACTAGCGACCTCGACCTCGACACTCTCGAATCCAAGGGACACTGGGCGACATTAGACGAACTTTTACACACGATAACATACCACCTTCCTCGTTACGAAACCGTTACGAAGGTTTGCCGAGAGACGCCGAACAAAGCTACCCCGTCCGACCTGTCATTTGCTACTAAGTTTGTTGCTGTATATTTGTTTATCAAAGTGAAAGGATCGCGCCCTATGACCTATCAGTACTTGACAGTAGACATGGTTGAAACAGCTAAGGCCAATGGTGGTTTTATCGACCAGAAAAAGTTCAAGACTGCTGCGCGTTTTGGATTCGATACTCTATGTTTGACTGATACAAGTCTTCAAGTTTTGGATGCCTATATAAGCCACGTCCGCCCTCTTTTAAAACCAAATTGCGACTATGTCCTGGTGACCAAAAAGGGAAATCAACACACCAAAATTGGACATCTTATGGGCAAAATGGTGTTTGATGCTACTGGAAAATACATTCATCCAACTAGATATCGACAAATTGTAGAGACAACAAGTCAAAAACAACTAGACACCAAAGAACAAGAAGCAATTTCTGAAGATCAAAAGCACAGTTCAGTAGTGGCAAAAGTGCATTATCAGAAACGAAGGTCACGTGACATTGCTAGCAAAGCGCACGAATGTTTAAAAAAACTGCACGGGGATAAAGGCTCGCAAGTAGATGATGACGTGAGTTTAAGACTTTCAAATAGTCCCACCTCCTCCCCGAGTAGCGAAAAAGAGCAAGAAAACACAGACACTGCAAATTCAAGTTTGGGAACAACGCAGGAAAAAACTTCGAGCGAACAAGTGCAACCAAAAAAGAAAAAGATCATGCTATTCAGTGCAGAGGAAGACGATTTTTTGAAAGCAGGAATCAAACGATATGGGTTTGGACAATGGTCAACAATTCTTAGGGATCAAGATTATAAGTTTCAGAAAGGCAGAACAGCTAATTCATTACTTAATAGAGCTATGCGCAAATTCCAAAATTATAGCGATCAATAGAGCAGCAATGTAAATATTATCACTCGCAAAAATAGCAAACAAAACGACAATTCCTGTCTTGTTTATTGTCTTACAAAAATAATAAATTAGTTTGTCATGATTTGCAATTCGTATGTTTCGAAGTCAATTACAATCTCCTTAATTGTTTTTATTAACTATTTTATGTACTATAATATAGTTATAATTGGCGTTTCCTTGTTTGGGGTGTTTTCTACGCAAGTTAGAATATTTGTTAGTTACAATCTTATGATTCAATTGAATTCAATTGCTATACTGGGTCTGGCTCATCGCTATTTTGTGGCACGAGGTGCAAATTTTGAGTGGAAACACCTTTCTCTTTGTACAACAATTTCTTTTTTTCAAAAGTGTCTCTTCTATCTTTGAGTCGTGTCTTTTCTTTTACCAAAAGCTCTTGGGCATGTCGGTGACGCAAAGTTTCGCTAGCTGCAGTCTTGAGTACTTCGTTAACTGCTAAAATTCTTGTGTCGTCTGTTTCGTCTTCTTCTTGAAGATCGTGCTCATCTCTGCTTGCTTCGTGTAGGTCATTGCATGTGGGATCGATTTCAGGAGGTACGAAAGAACGCAATTCATCTTTCTCTGTCTCATCTAATGTGCAGTCATTTTCTGGTTGTATATCATCTTCAGAACCTGAGTGTTCATCTTCGTCGAGTTGATTCAAAGTTGCAGCTTTCTGGGAGGCCCACACTATACAGTCCATTGGGTGATGCTTGAGCCAATCAGCAGCATTTTTCTTTGGAGAAGGCAAGGATAGAAAGTTGTATGTTCTTAGTCGTTTGTCCATGGCCTTCTGATCTTCGCCACCAAATTGCAGCTTTTGCTGTGCTGTAATCAACATTGGACAACGGTTGATGAATGCCTTGGCGGTTTCGTACTTCACGTCAAACGCGGCAAAGCCGCCTTGTGTAAGGACCTTCCAGTCATCTATAGCAAGGGTTGATTCTGTGGCCTCATCGATAAACACGCATTCTGTAAATTTCGTGATCATGGCTTTGTTGAATGAACGCTGTTTGGTGATAGTGGCAATGTTGGTATGGTTCACAATTCCAAGTATAGGGAAAAACAAGCTCGATTTACCACTGTTTGACTCACCAACAAGGCAAGGAACTTTTTCTTTGTGCTTTTTGCCATTGTAATTTAGAAGCCTTAGGAAATCTTCGCAGAATAAAGCCTGCCATCCATCAATCAATCAATCAATCATTTTGATACCTGTCGTGCATCGGCCTCCACTCCACATTCAATGAGGCTTCTTAAAACAAGTAACGGATTGGCAGGGGCACCATTTGGCGTTGTTAGTGCAAGCCAATACCAAATCACTGCTCGCAGGTTTTTCTTTTTAACTACAGAATGTGCTTCGTATGAAGCTGGAGGTGCAGAACTTTGCAAAGATTCTTCATTCTCATCAGAATCAGAGTAGTTGTCGTCTTCTATTTTTTGCTTCTTTCTCTTACTGTCCTGCGTTGCTATTGAACTAAAGAAGAATGCCACATTTGGAATTCCTAAAAGAAGACGTTAGTTGAAATAAGTGTTATATTTTGAAACTAAATTTCGCATAAAGCTTTTGAGAAAGCAAGAAAGTTACCTGATATAGCCGAGTCACATTTGTCTCTCAGTTGAACGATGTTTCTCCATGATTTGAGAAGATCTTTGCTTGCTGTTCCGCATTTTGCAACAACGATACTGCATTTGTCCTTGATCAACGGAGTCAGATAGCAAAGACATGCAGCTTTAATAGATTCACTGTTGAGCTGTCTACAAGGTTGTGTCGCTCTTGGCATCTTGTCGAGAAAGACCAAAACCAAAAGCGTTCCGAATTTTATGCTCTGAAAGGCGTGAATAATTCACGTGGAACAAAGGGGTCCAAAATGAATTACAACAAAGTAAACTCTTACGAAATTCACGTTGTTATGAAGATAACACAAAAGGTCCAGATAGTTCATATAATGGTCAAAAGCTCAACGTTTTCAAAACCATTTTCCTCGGAAACAAACACCAGAACTTGACCTTGAAAGACATTATTTTCTAAGACAGGTTTATTCGCAGAGCTTTTCACTCTTGCGAAATTCATGTTGCTATGTAGTCGACACAAAGGTCCTTATTGTTCAAGTTAAATAAACCACTATTGTCATTACCAACGAGTTCGAGTATTTGAAACCACTTAGCTTTGCAAAGCCACTTTATTAATAAAACACATGTATTCACGTATTATGCAGTAAAATGTTTTCAAAACTCCAATACAAAGTCTAAAAAACATCATAGGAACATTTATCGGGTCACACCCATAATGTAGAACTCTAAAAACATGACAAATATTACGGAATACACGGAGATCATGGATAATCACAAATAACAACGTTGTATGCTAGATGTGCCACACCCATCAGCTAAAACTCTATATCTGTAACGGATAATACAGAATGTACAGATATTACGGATAATTTCAAATAAGAATATAGTGAATATATATTCTATGCACTAGTGTTGATATACAAAATATATTTCACATAAACAAATCAATATAATATACTAACAACAGTAATATATCATAGTAGGTCCATACTATGAAGTTCTCTTTCGATGCACTACGCATTATGGGCTAAATGTGCATTCCTTTGTAATGCTAAGGTCAGCGGTCACACTTCAAAGCATAATATTGTTATGCAAATGAGTTCAATATAAATAGTCTTAGGCAATCGCCATGAACCATTCTTCCTTTAGTGCACGAGTCAGCGAGCACATAAACATTTGTTTTTACGTTAAAATATAGAGAAGAATTTTCAACTCTGCAAGAACCATGTCGAAGAAGACATTATCTGCGGATGAAATTACCGTTCATGTTGATAACTCTTCGCTCGAAGCGAGCGCCGAAGAGATATTACTCGCCGTAGAAGAGCCGGCTGAAGATGAAAATCGTGTCGAACTCGACATAAAGGAACTCAAAGACGAGCTTGGAATTCCATCAATTCTCTCGTCAGTAGAAGAGATTAAAGCTCTGGTCCACGAAGTCGTGGGAAAGCGGAAAGCTACTTCGCATTCAGAGCAAAATTCTGCAAAGAAAACGCGGTCGGAAGAAGCTTCCGAACCTCGTGTTAACCACTCTGAGTTCGACCCGACTGAATCAGTCGAAGTCGAAGTACCTCCAGAGAACGAGGATATAGTATTTCCAGCAGTTTTCGACGACTCTGAAGCAAGCGGACCCAAAATATGTGAAAAGTTGGCGTCCCGAGTAAACGAAGCATGTACAAAGAAGGCTATTGAGTCGAAAATGAAAGAGTTGGAGGCGAAATATCACACTCCAGAAAATTGCACGAACCTATGTGTTCCGAAAGTAAACCCAGAGTTGTGGCAGGACCTGCAAAGACCCTCTAAAACGAAGGATTTGGCACTTCAAGAAGTACAAAGAGGTATAGTTAAGGCTACACAGCCAATACTTTCTATACTCGAAGAAGCTCTTGCAGCTCAAAAACGTAAAGAGACTATTGAGCCGAGTACTATCGTGACCAAATTAGCGGATAGCGTTACTCTGTTGTGTCACGCAAGTTACAAGACATCCATGACTAGGAGAGAAACTCTCAAAGATGTCATTAATACAAATTATCGTTCTGTTTGTGGTCAGAATACACCTCTTGGAAAATGTTTGTTTGGAGATGAATTGCCTCAGCATATTAAGAATATTGCAGAGGTAAATAAGCTATCTAAAAAGATAAGCTCTAGCCAACAAGCTAGTTCCTCAGCAGGAAAACGTGACAAAGACTCTTTCAAGGGTCTGTCATCTAGTAAAGGAAAGAGGTCGTATTTTTTAAGTTACGGCGGAAATCGTCATCGCCCTCGCAACCGAAAGGAAAGTTACCAGACAAACAAGTCATCAAGCACGACAACAAAGTAATTCAAGAACAAGACCCAAACAATTCTAATATGGTACGTAAATTCTCAATACCTGTTAGTGCGTATGCTGGAAATCTAGCTAAACGCATGGTCACATGGCGTAAAATTACCAGTGACCCTTGGGTATTAGAAACAATTTCAGGCTATCACCTTGAATTTGAAAATGGTTTTGTTCCAATAGACCTAATCGGCTTACAAGTCACGTGATTTGAATTGGGTGTTTACATAAAATTCAAGATGGCGACCGAAGCTAAGTTGGATTGTTTTTGTTGCAAATCACACACAAAATGTTGCAATTCTTTCACTAAACATACTCTATCTTGGTCGAAATCGTTGAGAAATGTTCCCAAGACAACACCAGAAACCTTGACTGAGTGGATGAAACGATGTGGACGAAAATGTATATGCGAAAAGAGTTATAAATTTTTTCGCGAAGGCTATGTGCACGACATGTATGCTTCGGATCGTAACGAAGAAAATATGTACTTTATTAAATGTTGCTGTTATCGATCTCTAAGGAAGAATGAAAAGCCTCATGATACAGTTATTTTGCTGAAAGAAAGCAAAGAGAAGATTGCTAATGCCCAGAAAGCACATTGTTCTTGTAAGGCCGGGAGCGGCGGCCATTGCAGCCACGTGTTCGCCTTGCTTTATCAATTGAACGATTTCTCATGCTTAAAAATTAAAGATATTCCAAGCGATGCCACTTGTACAAGTCTGCCACAGCAATGGCATATTCCCCGAGCTCCAAGCATTCAACCTTTACCAGTTATGGGGACTCACTTTGCACGTGCTTCTACTGATCGTGACAAAGAAAGAAGCAGAGAACCTGTTAGATGTAAATTGTATGATGCCCGTGGTCCAGTTCATCAAACAGGACTTAATTCTAGAAATGTGATGGATCAAGTAAACTATCTTGGGAAAAAGGACAAACCCCCTCCATTTTCATATCTTTTAGCTGACCAAGAACCAGCCCTGAATGTTAATACAGTTTTTGGAAATGTGCCTGTTGGTTCATATTTATCATATCAACTAAATGATTTTGGTCGACCTGGCACACTGTTTGTAACTAACAATATTCGTTATGATTTACCCTCAGATGAAATATGCAAGGAATTTCCTGACATCCCCATGTTTGATTCTGCAGTGAAAATATTTGATATTGATGCTCTACAGTCTCCTAATGCACATTATTTTTTCGAAGATTACATCTTGATAGATGTAGATGAAGCCCAAACATTAGAAAAAATGACAATCCTTCAAGGAGAATGCCCAGAGTGGATAGAACAACATAAATATAGACTGACTGCTTCAAACTTTGGAAAAGTCTACTTCAGAGTAAAAAAACCTACTGAGTCTATGTTTTCTAGCATATTTGAGAATAAAGATTTATCTAAAGTAAAGGCAGTTACTCATGGCAAAGTCAAAGAAAAGGCTGCAAGAAGTATTTATGCAAAGAAAATGCAGAAAAAAACAAAAAACTATGCAGTGTTTGATGCTGGTCTTGCTGTGCTACCCTCAATTCCCTACCTTGCTGCCAGCCCTGATGGTAAAGTATTCGACCCTTCAAGTAGTTCGAAATATGGTCTTTTAGAAATCAAATGCCCTTATTCAAAGAGGGATGAAACTCTTGAACAAGCGGCTGAAGATTCAACCTTTTATCTTAAAAACCAGGGTGGTAAATATTATCTCAAAAGTGAACATCAGTCAGGGTATTTTGCTCAAGTGCAGGGACAACTTGCACTCACTGGACTACCATGGTGTGACTTTTGTGTATTTTTGTCCAACAGTAATGAAATGTGTGTGGACAGAATTTATTTTGACCAACATTATTGGTCACAAAAACTATTCCCAAAACTAGAAGAATTTTATATGAAGCATGCTTTGCAATATCTTGTTGACAGAGAATATGATGATGAATAGGTTAATTGAAATCAAAACTCTACTGATGTTGTTGTTCATATTTTAAGCATTTAGTATGTATGTTTTCCCCACTGACATAACTAATTAAAAAAATTTGATAATCAATTTTTAATAATAATTGATAACAACAACTGATTTTCAACAGTTATCAGTAAATAATTATTGATACTCACTCAGATTTTTGAAGTTATCAATTATTTAAGCTGAATGTCATGTATCAATTTTAATTTGTAAATTTTATCTATTGACTTTCAGCTTTATCAATTGCCAATTTTTAATTTTATCAATAAGTTACATCATGATGTTTTTGAAGATTTGCAATTGATTAAATCAACAATCATTTATTTAGAATATATTTTAATTTCAACAAATGATTGTAAAGAACACTAGTCTTGACTGTGTCTGAATCTGACAGTACATTGTACATCCAGTTGAGAATATGAACATTGAATGATTTTATACAAGGTAAAGAGGTTTGATAATGTAAAATATCATTCATTTTTTACTATTAAAAAAAGTATATACAGTGAGAAAACTATGGTAGATACTGCACTATACTGTTAAATTACAGCTAGTGCATTGCACATCTAGAGATTGTTTCTATGTAAACACAATTTACTATAAGCTTTATAACATTGTTCATGAATTTGTTTAATATCTCTCAGTCCTACACTTGGTTTTTCAAATTACACTGGCGCTAGCACTGGATTTTGAAAATTGGAAAGGAAACATGCAACAGTCCATATTTGGTTGACTGTTCCAAACATAGCTACAGGAATGTTTGAATGAAAGATTTTGAAGTTTCTTATCTTTGCAATAGCTCTCTCCACATGAATTCGATGCTTTGCAATTGTCTGTGTTTTGATTACATCATCTTCTTGAAAGCCAATCTGATCGTGAAGGAAAGGAGGAATATTGAGCTGCAGATCAAGCTTTTTTAGATCATCCTTAATGTCAAAGCCCTTGTCAGCCATGATAGAATCCTGTTTTCTAATTTCTCCAACTTGAAGCTTTTTCTCAAGGACATCAAGTAGGCCTGATCTTCTCACAATTTCTTTGTCGCTGATGGATCCTTCATAAAGTTGAGATACAAATAACACTCCACCATTGGGATCGACACCAATAAGGGATTTAAATGTAGTATGTGATTTGTAGTTACTGTAGCTCTCACTGTGCTTTTGAAGAGCACTAGGGACTTGAATCTTGAGTTCTGTAGCATCTATTATTATAATGTTATTAGGATACTCCTCTATGAATTCCTTTGGGGAGTTTTTAAAAATTATATCCCTATGAGGCCAAACCTTTAAGCAACCCAGTACGATGTATAGATAATTAATCCAGGTTATAAGTACAGAAACAACAGTGCTTTCAGATACATTAAATCTTTCTGAAAGATCAAGGTTTGTAAGTCCCATTCTAAGTTTCATGAGTGTCATGAGATATTCATCTTCAATTGATAGTTTATGAACACTTCTGGTTAAACATTTCTTTGTTTCATATGTCTCACATTCATCGTCAGATTCTTCTAGTTCATTTTCAAATATGTCTCTTTCCTCTTCAAAAAGTTTTTCTGTGTCAATAAGACGAGATTTAGCTGCATTTGTACCCCAGTATATCAATTGTTTCCTATTCAATCCTGGTAATAAAAACAACAAACTGTTTTTAAAATCTTCATAGTTGTTAAAACATGTATATTGTCGAAATAACTTCTCTTCCTTCTTTGCAGTAGCGCACTTTGACAACAGATGCGAGGCTGAGAATCTGTGACAGCATGGGATTCTTTTCAAAGAGTTATCATAACAGCAAAATTCATCCTCAAACGTTTGAGTTTTTCGGGAAATGTTCGTTGTTTCTAGCATAATATCGCCTTCACCCTCGGACGCTGTGTCAGTCGCTTCTTCGAGTTCTTGTCGAGAGGAATTCAACTTTTCAGAGGCCCTTCGTCTCTGAGGTCGAGACATATTTTCCTTTTTAGTCCAAGCGAAAATCGAAGGCACAGCATCACTTTTTAGGCGACGTTTATTTGATAATGGATTGATAAAATCTTCAGACAAAAAATGTTCGCTACATATCTTTGAGTGTTGCGATGGATGGAAGTGTTTCGGATGTCTTCGCATTTTTGTCATCCAAACCGACAAAAGTTTCTGCTGATTGTCCAAAATCGGAAGGCTATGAAAAGAAAGATCTTTTCTTCGATCAGAACTGTTTGTACAACCTCCAGAAGAGCAAAAGTGTGGCATTTTTAACTCCCCTAAGTTAACAACAACTTTCCCGCCAAATTTTACTCCGTGTTTGTTTTGATCACAGTACCCATTTCAGGTCACGTGATCAATATTCATGAGCCAGCCGATTAGGTCTATTCAGACCTGTTTGCCAAATCCTCCCAGGCTGAATCAGCATGAGGAGAGTATAATGAACAGTGAGATTGAAAAACTCCTGTTAAAGGGTGCTGTTGAAGTGATATATCATTGCCCAGGAGAGTATATCTCTAATATGTTTCTAGTACCCAAGAAAACTGGTGATCTTAGGCCAGTAACCAACCTAAAACCCTTAAACGAGTTTGTAGCCAAAATTCACTTTAAAATGGAAGGTATCCATCTTGTGCATGATTTAGTAGCACCTGGTGATTACATGGCAACAATAGACCTCAAGGATGCATACTTTAGTGTACCAATATTCCCCAGAGACAGGAAATATTTCCGATTCTTCTGGGATAAAACATTGTATCAGTTTACTTGCCTCCCTTTTGGCTACAGCCTCGCACCGAGGGTATTCACTAAAGTCATGAAACCAGTCACGGCAACCTTGCATGCTCAGGGTGTTTCGTACTATCATATTTATCGATGATATATTAGTGATCGGTGCAACCGCTAAAGAATGTTCCTCCAATGTATCTATGATAATCAAACTGCTGGAGAGTCTTGGATTTCTCATTAATTATGAGAAATCCTCATTAAACCCTTCTCAATCAGCGTTGTATTTGGGCTTTATGATCACGTCAGTCCCATGTACTTTATCACTACCAGAGGCAAAGGTTAACAAAATCATTCTAGCTTGTCAAAATCTGCTCAAACTAGAACAGGTTACCTTATGTGATATTGCTCATGTGACAGGTTTGCTTGTGTCTGCCTTTCCAGCAGTGAGATATTTAGAACTCTTTTATAGAGCCATAGAATATTGCAAATCACATGAGCTTCATTTAGGAGGCAGTTTTGATGATGTGGTCTGTCTAAGCGATCAAGCAAGACAAGACTTAAAATGGGTAATTTGCAATATCAGACACCATAATGGTAAATCATATAGGGAATTACCTATTGACCTCGTTATTGAATGTGATGCCAGTAATACTGGCTGGGGGGCAGCTTGTAATGGTGTGAAAGCTTATGGTGAATGGTCGCTAGAAGAGTCAGAGCAACACATAAATTTTAAAGAATTACATGCTGCATTTTTTGCTGTTCAATCTTTTTATCTGCTGCACAAAAGTATACATCACATTCGACTGAAGTTGGATAATTCCACAGCAGTTGCAAATATCAATAACTATAGTAGCATTAAGTTGCCAGCATTAAACAAGCTTTCTCGTGAACTTTGGGAATGGTGTTTGAATAAGAACATCCACCTTAGTGCAGAGCACATACCAGGGGTCAGTAATTGTACTGCTGATTACCTATCCAGAAAAGATAGATCCACCCTAGAGTGGTGTCTGAATGATGACATTTTGAAGTATATATGCAAAATGTCTTTTCAGCCTAGCATAGATCTGTTTGCATCTCGCTTAAATGCTAAATTTGACTTATTTGTATCATGGCATCCTGAACCAGGATGTCACAGTGTAAATGCATTTAAATTGTGCTGGACAACTTACCAATGTTATGCATTTCCCCCCTTTTGTTTGATTGGCAGAGTGTTAACAAAGATTCAAGAAGACCATGTGGACCAATTTCTATTGATTGCACCGACTTGGCCAACCCAAACATGGTATGCAACATTACTGAACCTGACGGTCAGGAAGCCCATCCTATCGCCAACAGTGGAGAACCTAGTGTATCTTGTCAACAGACCTACAGCACATCCTCTACTGCACCAGCTCCACTTAGCCGCATGGATATTATCATCCCATGCCTCCAAAAGAGAGGCCTCTCTGAGAGAGCAACCCAACTTGTATGCTCGTCATGGTCAAAAGGCACAGATAAACAGTATAGTCCAGTATGGAAGAAATGGAGTAGCTGGTGTTGTACAGAACAAATTGATCCACTTCGACCATCTCCAGAGCAATTAGCAAACTTCTTATCATTTGAGTTTGAACAGAACAAGAGCTACAGCACTCTGAACATGTATAGATCAGCCATTTCTTCCACAGTTCACTTGTTGGAGGGTACTAAAATTGGAGAACACCCAGTTATAACTAGATGCCTGAAAGGTATTTACTTATGTAAGCCCCCCACTCCTAGATACCAATTCACTTGGGATGTTTCCATGGTAACAAGTTATCTTTCATCACAAAGTCCTTTGAAAGACCTCAGCCTAAAGAGACTAACTCTCAAAACTGCTATGTTATGTTCACTGGTTTGTGCTCAACGAGAACAAACACTTTGTTTACTAGACCTAAACTGCAAAACAGATTTGCAAGAGGCTACTAAATTTGTTATTTCTGAATGCCATAAGACATCCAAACCTGGAAAGACACTAGAAGTATTCATACCAATTTTACCTGGGAATGTAGACCTTTGTCCCAAATCAACTTTTGATGAATACCTGCATCGCATTGAACACTTACGAGACAAACACTCTTCAAAGGTTTTTATATCATATGTGAAACCCCACAAAGAAATTTCAACTTCAACATTTGCAAGATGGATTAAAGAGGTATTGAAACTTTCTGGAATTGACACTAATATATTCAAGGCACATAGTGTGAGGGGGGCAGCAACGTCTGCATTATACTCTAGAGGTGCTAATCTCAAGGACATTCTGCGTTTAGCAAATTGGTCAAATGAGAACACTTTCCAAAGATTCTATAATAGAAGTAATTCACATGAAGTTGTTGGTCGATTAGTATTACAATGACCAAATTGTTTAAATTATTGTTACAGTTTACAATAATCAAGTTTATTTACTGGGAGTTTATTTGTTATACATATATGGCTCCGGTACTTTAAAATCGCACATTTAGCCCATAATGCGTAGTGCATCGAAAGAGAATTTTAAAATTAGACAAGAGGTATACTTACCTTGAAGTGTAATTGTAATTCTCTGAAGATGCATGGAGCATTATGGGATAAATGGCCCACCTCTATCACCCACCCAGTTGTTATTGGACCGTCGCCATGCACTTGGCACACGGAAGAATGGTTCATGGCGATTGCCTAAGACTATTTATATTGAACTCATTTGCATAACAATATTATGCTTTGAAGTGTGACCGCTGACCTTAGCATTACAAAGGAATGCACATTTATCCCATAATGCTCCATGCATCTTCAGAGAATTACAATTACACTTCAAGGTAAGTATACCTCTTGTCTAATTTTAAAATTTTACAGAGTGGTTGTGGTTAAATGTGCAACACCCATTGGTAAAAACTCTACATATATAACGGATACGAATGAATATGCGGACATTACGGATAAATCTAAATAAGAATATATTGAATATATTCTTCTTCTTATAAATAAAATGTGTTTATATAATATATAAGATAAATATGTATATTATATATATAGCAGCAAAAACTCTAAATATATAACGGATATGACGGAACATACGGATAGTACGGATAACTTTAAATAAGAATATATTAAATATCTATTATATATATTATATATAATATATAGAATATATATAAAATATATATTGTAGAACTAAATTATAGTAAATCCGTACTATCCGTATTTTCCGTATAATCCGCCATATTTTAAAAAGTTTTCAGAGTGGGTGTGGTTAATATGCCACACCCATCAGCTAAAACTCTAAATATATAACGGATATGACGGAACATACGGATATTACGGATAACTTTAAATAAGAATATATTAAACATATTATATATATTATATATATTATATATAATATATATAATATATATAATATATGATATAATATATATTATAGAACTTAAATTAGAGTATATCCGTACTATCCGTATTTTCCGAATAATCCACCATATTTTGAAAAGTTTTACATTACAAGTATTATATATAATATATATAATATATATAATATATGATATAATATATATTATAGAACTTAAATTAGAGTAAATCCGTACTATCCGTATTTTCCGAATAATCCACCATATTTTAAAAAGTTTTACATAGGGAGTATGACTATATATACTATAATGTGTACCATATCATATGATATACTTACAATATTTATAATCTGTATATGTAGTATGTTATACACATATTCGTATAGACTAATTTAACAGTCATCCGTGTTATCCGTATTTGCCGTCATTTCCGCCATGTTTTATAAAGTTTTACAAACTCAATATAATATACTAACAATATTTATAATTTGTATATGTAGTATATTATACATATATCTTTGCGCTCAGACTAATTTAACGTTATCCATATTATCCGTATATGCCGTTATTTCCGCCATGTTATATAAAGTTGTTCGTGGTGGGTGTGTCTGTAAGTATCATAGTTTAAAATACGATCTGCAGTCAGGTTGGCAAGTAATATATAGCTTGAGTTGACTTGCAGTCATAGAGCAATCCTACAACCTTGTCTGTGAGTATTATAGTCGTTTAAGAAGAAATAACTTAATGTATCTTTGCTAATGTAAAGCGGTCTTCAACACGTTCCGAACCCTAGAAAAGGACCATTTGCTATGTGTTCCTCGCAAAAATGACAAAATATATCTTTAAAAAATCGTAAAAAATCATTGAGAGATTTTCAAAGTCTAAAATTTTTCCAAAACATAGATAGGTCAAAACTTTTAATTATGAAGTGGATAAAACAATCAAATCTAGACCTCAAAAGCGCACAAGTGACATTTAAACAAAAGGAACATTGAAATTAGGGAAATGATCATATACATTTCCCTAATTCGATGACAATGAATTTCTCGTGATTTACAAGACCAATCAAATTGAAAATGAGTAGAAATATTGTTTGGAGTGCCAGAATGTTGTTTCTTGTGTTAGATTTTTTAAACTGTTTATTGTTATTTGATTATAACCATTTGGTTGTTTTTGAAGTGTTCCTCGAATTTTGGTTCAAGTTCCTTTTGATTGAATAGGAACTACTCTAAAGGAACAATAGTTCCTTTTCAAGAGACTATGATTCGGAACAAAAGTAGTTTAAAAACGGAACAATATGTGCTAAAGTGGAACAATACGTTCCTGTAACATGACGTGTGTTCCTCTATGGAATAAACAGGTCCGTGCTGTTGTTCCTATTAACGTAAAGTGGAACAAGTGTTCCTTTTCAATCAGACAAAAAGGATCAGTTTGTTCCTAATTATAAGATTGATGTTCCCATTACTGACAAAAAGGAACAATCGTTCCTGTATTGGTTTAATAAGGAACGTATAGTTCCTTTTGTCCAGCAATAATGTTCCTTAATACATATGATGGGAACACAACGTTCCTGTATGCATAAAGGAACCATTCTCAAAGGCGAGTCTGAACAAAATCAAATGAGTCTGAACTTGTTTGAACAAGCTTTTGTCCAGAATGTTTTTGCCCAAGGGTTTGTTGTACCGAGTCATCAATATTGAACAATACATTTTCAAACATGTTTAAACGTGTCTATAGGCGTGGCCAGAAAGCGTTATTTTGATTGGTCGACATTTGGTCTTTTATCGAGCAAACAAAAATTTATACGTTCATTTCGTTCAAGTCCGCAATGAGTAAACGTTCTAAGTCAGTAGATTGGTCTTCGAAAGACGGTGCATCTCCCAAACCAAAAAGACTACATTTAGAAGAAGACGAAAATGATAACCTATTTCACTGTCCAGTACCGAATTGTGATCACGATGGGTATTCAACACAAAGAGGATGCAGAAAACACGTCAAAAACAAGCATGGTTGGTTTTACTACTTTGATGACGAACCAGCAAAATCGAGTGAAAATGCTAACAAGAAAGAAGACTCTCAAACATCGCCTAATTTAGATAAAGAACGTTGCATCAAAAAACAAGTGCCATCATTTGATATTTCTACGACTATTGGTAAAGAGTTTGAAACATGGCTGACAGGGAGTGGTGGAGGATGTAAAAGCAAGAATCAAGCTATGCAAGTTGTACGAAGAAGTTTTAAGTATCTCAAATTTTGCTGTGAAGATGAAGACGTTGACGATGAAGAAGAATTGAGTTGGGACTGGATAGACTTTAGTTTGAGCTCGCCTAATTTTCTATTTAAATTTGTTGATGTTATGCAAAGTGACTGGGGTCTTGGTCATGCTGGACGTATTGGATACTTGGATGCCATAAGTGACTTGATTGATTTTCGTAAAGTTCATGGAGTGTGTTCAGATAATGTTCTGCGCAATCTCACTTCCACAGAAGTATATCTAAAGCGAGCCCGTAAAACAGTTTCTAAGATGATGAGACTTCAATGGACTAGCGATCTCGACATCGACACTCTCGAATCCAAGGGACACTGGGCGACATTAGACGAACTTTTACACACGATAACGTACCACCTTCCTCGTTACGAGACCGTTACGAAGATTTGCCGAGAGACGCCGAACAAAGCTACCCCGTCCGACCTGTCATTTGCTACTAAGTTTGTTGCTGTATATTTGTTTATCAAAGTGAAAGGATCGCGCCCTATGACCTATCAGTACTTGACAGTAGACATGGTTGAAACAGCAAAGATTAATGGAGGTTTTATCGACCAGAAAAAGTTCAAGACTGCTGCGCGTTTTGGATTCGATACTCTATGTTTGACTGATACAAGTCTTCAAGTTTTGGATGCCTATATAAGCCATGTCCGCCCTCTTTTAAAACCAAATTGCGACTATGTCCTGGTGACCAAAAAGGGAAATCAACACACAAAAATTGGCCAACTTATGGGGAAAATGGTGTTTGATGCTACTGGTAAATACATTCATCCAACTCGATATAGACAAATTGTGGAGACAACAAGTCAACAACAACTCGACACCAAAGAACAAGAAACAATTTCCGAAGATCAAAAGCACAGTTCAGTAGTTGCAAAAGTACATTATCAAAAGCAAAGGTCACGTGACATTGCTACCAAAGCGCACGAATGCTTAAAAAAATTGCATGGGGAGAAAGGTTCGCAGGTAGACGATGACGTGAGTGTAAGACTTTCTGACAGCCCCAACTCCTCCCCTGGTAGTGATAAAGAACAGGTAAACATAGATGCGGGAAATTCTAATGTTAGTACAACGCAAGAAAGCAATTCGATTAAACCAGGACAATCACGAAAGAAAAAAATCATGTTGTTCAGTACAGAAGAAGATAATTACTTGAAAGCGGGCATCGAACGCTATGGATTTGGACAGTGGTCAGTTATTCTTAGGGATCCCGAGTACAGATTTCAGAAAGGAAGGACAGCGAACTCTTTATTGAATAGCTATGAGAAAATTCTCCACTAAATAAAACACGACGATTTTATAAGTGAATTTGATAACTGTTGTACATACCATTAATGTTCTTTCAATAATGTTAAGTATATAATGTTCATATTCTTATTTTCCACACGCAGATGTAGAATAATATCATAGATAGAATAATTATAAATTAATCAACTTTAACAAAATTTACCCATGTCACAGTCAAATATTGAAACTACAAAATAATCAAACAATGTTCAAATAGAATGTTCAATGTCTTTTAAGGACTATGAAAATGAGAAAAATGCCAAATTAAAAGAAATGTCCAGAGTTAAGACTGGGAAAAAAACTTTGTTATTTTGGGTTGCTTAGACGGTTCGACTTGTGAACAGCTTTCCGATTTTCTCTTTCTCTTTGGCGATGTGTTGATTTCTGTGCTTTCTACTGGCAAGGGACTATATAAATCGTCAATAAGTTTTCGTCCACGCCTGCTTACCAATCCCCACACATAGCACAACTGTTGTCTAAGTTTCAAACCTAGATCTGGTGATGTGCCATTCTGCTGGTGGTAGAGCTTGATCGCATCCGATGCTGTTGTCAGTATGTATTGCTTTGCCATCTTGACTTTTTCATCCGTGCACTTTTCCAATTTTTCTTGCAAGGCTCTCATCTTTTTTTCTTGACTCTGTAACCACGTTGATGAAAAGTTTTGTTTTGTTTTCTCTCTGTCTTTTTTCTCTTGTTCTTTCTTCCTCTGGCGTGTGCATTCGCTTGCTGTTCGTTGAAGTTGACTGGGTAATTTTCCACTAATGTCAGGTTGCTTTGGCAGGTGTTGAGAAACAAGGTCTTTGTCCACGCCAAGATCAACTAGCCATTTCTTTTGACGCTCGCGAATCGATTTGTTTGTCTTTCTTTCCTGTTGCTTACGTTTCTCCTTTTCTTCTTCCAGTACTAACATCAGCCTTTCAACCATCTTGGCTTTTCCAAAGTTACATTCAGCAAGGCATTGGCTTTTGGCAGCTTGCAGACTATCCCTGCACGTCAAAAACTGAGTGTCTGCTTCGTTCTCAGATTCTTCTGTGCCTTCCTCGTTAAATTCTGTCTGTGAATCATCACTCTCCATGTCTTCTTCGTTTGGAGCTATGCTGAGAGATTCCTCACTTGACATCTTCAGGTTGAAAATCTCTACTCTGTCTTGAGTGCTTAGACCGGGACGCTCTTCTTTGGACGTTTCTTCATTAACAACTAATTTGTGTTTGTGTTGTTTCACTACGTTGGCAGCCCACACTATACAATGCATTGGGTGTTCTTTCAGCCACAATGCCGCTTCTGGCACTACTTCTGGCAAGGGTTTGAAGAAATATTTGGTTAGACGATTTTCCATGGCCTCGTTGTCCACTTTGGATCCAAAATCCAGATCTTTCTGAGAGGTTATAAAAATTGGAGCACTATTGACGAAACTCTTTGCGCTTCTGTACTTGACGTCGTGGGCAGTTAACCCTCCTTGTAAGAGAACTTTCCAGTCGTCAACATCCATTAAATTAACCACGGCCTCGTCTAGATTGATCAGTTGTGTCTCTTCGTTAATCATCGACTTGTTAAACTCTTTTTGTTTTAAGACACGTGCAACTTTTGTTTGATCTATAATCTTGCTCGTTGCTAGCAAAATGGATGTTTTGCCACTATTTGATGGGCCAATGAGACACGGAACTTTGTCTTTGTGCTGTCTGGAATTGAGTTTAAACAAATTAAGGAAATCCTTGCAAAACTGCACTGTCTGCTCTTCATCCAAACTGTTTTCTAGAATCTCTTTGAAGAAGCCAGGATCTACATCACTATCATGGTCGAATGGGACGAATGCTCGAGGAGAGATTTCTCCAGGTTGATATCCATCAAGAACACCTTTCTTGAACGTGTTTTTTGAAAACGACCAGAACCAGTTGTTGTTTACTTCCACGATGTCGTTGTCAATTTGAATCTGGCGAATTGCTTGACTTCCAGGATGTTTTAGAATGGACAGTAGCTTTGGCATATTTCTTAAAAGCCTTTGCTTGAAGTAGTCGTTTCCTTAGAGAGAATGTAAGAATTCGTCAACTGGACACAATTTGTGATAAGTGTAAATGGCATCTTGTCTCAGCTTGTAAACATCCCCCTTGTGAATGGCAAAACGAAGTTTCAGCATTGCTCTCTCGACATCATTACAGAGCACGGTAAGCTCGTCGCCAAGTGGTTTTACTTGCATGGATACCTTGTTTTCTTTGTCGGTGGTTGGCGAATCATACACATCCATTTGTAGACCTTTATCTCGAAGTCTTTTGATGGCTTGGGTTAGAATAGATGTGGGTTTTACAATAGTAAACCTCACAAGACGCTCATTAAATGCAATTGTGCTTGTTGATCTTCCAATCAGCTGCTCGCTTAAGCGGCTAAAGCAATTCACATAGGACTCGTTGACCAGATCTGCCATGTAATTGTTCTTGTGGTCCTTGATGGTTTGACATAGCTTGTTTAGTATTTCTGATGACTGTTTTGTTTTGCATGCCGCTCTTGTTGGATGTGCTTCTACACTACAGTTCAAAAGTGCTGATTGTACGACTGTTGGTGAAACTGGAGCACCATTTGGTGATTGGACAGCAATCCAGTACGTTATCGCGGGATGTCGTTTTTTATCACTGGCTTCTTTGGCATGTTGATTTGTTTCAATGCTGTGTTGAAAAGATTGTGAAGACATGACGCCATCTTCATCGTCGGAGCTCATCAAGTCTTGTTCGTCATTTGCATTGCTCTTTGAACCTTTCCCTTTACTTTCAAATGTTGATATTGCCGAAGCAAAGAAGTAGACGCCATTCAATCTTGCAATTGCACTATCACATTCGTTTCTTTTTTCTACTATTTCATTCCAACCTTGAATTATTCCGGCCTTCCCACCTAAATGTTCAAGATAAAAATTGATTTGTCAGTTACTTGTGTAAATTGAAAAAAAAAAACAAGCAAAAAAACATTAACGAAGTAAATCTACAATTTGAATAGGACATTAGTACCTTGAAGTCTCCAAACACTCTTTGTGCCTATGATTGAACATTTGTCCTCCACTAAAGGGATGATATTAGACTGTAATTCAGCTCGAATTACAGAGCTGTTTAGTTGCTGGCAAGGACGACTTGCGTAACCGCTAGACATACTAGGAAAAAAACAACAAAATACTTTAGCTTTATCAAATATGGCGAGCCAGATATCGACAAGAAGCTAAGACTAAGAAGCTGTATACTCACCCAAAGACAAGTGATCTCGATCGCTGCCTGTGGTAAACACCCGGTTAAACAAATGGACCGATTTATATACTATGACATTTCAATGAGAGCATACCTTCATGCTTAAAAGACAAAAGTATACATTTCAATGTTTATAGCTGCTTGGTACTATCTAAAGCTATTTCAACCAATGTACTTGTCTAAAAAGAATAATACTAATTAAGACAAAAGGCTGAATATTCAATCATTTTCATATTTTGTTGAAAGGAATTAATTATACCATTTAGTTTGTAGCAGTAGAAGAACAACAGAATAGGTTTCGTGTTTACCACTATTAGTTTTTCTATTCTTTGTTTGAGCAAGCTAGTTGTTTTTATATCGCATATTTGTATAGCTGCTGGAAATGATTATTCTCGTTCGAGCAACAACACAAAAATGCTTTTAGAAAGCATGAATGCACACCATCTACGTTATATAGGTGATGAATTATGAACACCAAGAGGAATTAGTTTATAATACTGTTGGTATTGCGCCTTTTTAAAAATATTACAACTATAAGAAATTTCTCACAAAAATGTACAATGTGTTTGTTCCTTGGATAATAACGTGATTAAAGAAGAAGAAGAAATTTCTTCGTGTTAACGACGGAGGACAATCAATCAATTAATCAACCAACTAACCAATCAATCAATGTATAGCATTGGAAAACACAGTTTTCCACAGTCTTATATAAACTATATATACTCTATATACGATATATCCGCTATATCCGTCATGTATAAAACAGTACAGGCAAGATATTACATAAATAAGAGAAATGACATATCTAGAATAGATGTTGATGTAAAATACCATTTAAATGATATATGTAACAAAGATATATAATAAGATCGTTTTGAAGCAATGCACAAGGTATTTACACATCCCTCTTTCGATCTCGTATACGCTAAATACGCCATACAAGCTATATCCGTGTTATAGAATAAATAGTTCTTGCAACATACAACAGTATTCTTGAATGACAGGTATAACATATTTAGCGTAGATAACGTATATGAAATCAACAATAACAATCATACTACACAGACCTTTTAATATGTAGGACGGGTATAACATATTTAGCGTAGATAACGTATATGAAATCAACAATAACAATCATACTACACAGACATTTTAATATGAATGACGGGTATAACATATTTAGCGTAGATAACGTATATGAAATCAACAATAACAATCATACTACACAGACCTTTTAATATGTAGGACGGGTATAACATATTTAGCGTAGATAACGTATATGACATCAACAATAACAAGCATACTACACAGACCTTTTAATATGTAGGACGGGTATAACATATTTAGCGTAGATAACGTATATGAAATCAACAATAACAAGCATACTACACAGACCTTTTAATATGTAGGACGGGTATAACATATTTAGCGTAGATAACGTATATGAAATCAACAATAACAAGCATACTACACAGACCTTTTAATATGTAGGACGGGTATAACATATTTAGCGTAGATAACGTATATGAAATCAACAATAACAAGCATACTACACAGACCTTTTAATATGTAGGACGGGTATAACATATTTAGCGTAGATAACGTATAAACCTTTATATGTGGAACTTTTTGTTTAAATAAGTATAAATAAATAAGTAAATAAATAAATGAATGAACGAATAAATGAATAAATGAATAAATGAATGAATGAATGAATGAATAAATAAATAATTGAATAATCAAATAATCAAATAATTAAATATTTAAATAATTAAATAAACAAATAAATAAATAAATAAATAACTAACTAAATAAATAAATAAATAAATAAATAAATAAATAAATAGATAATTAGATAATAATTATCTCTGTAGAATAGTTGATATGAGTATATAGGCCATATACGTTATATATGTTATACCCACTATCTCTGTAGAATAGTTGATATGAGTATATATGCCAAATACGTCATATATGGTATACCCACTATCTCTGTAGAATAATTGATATGAGTATATATGCCATATACGTTATATATGTTATACCCACTATCTCTGTATAATAGTCAATCATACTATACACAGACATTTTAATATGAGTGACGGGTATAACATATTTAGCGTAGATAACGTATATGAAATCAACAATAACAATCATATTACACAGACCTTTTAATATGTAGGACGGGTATAACACATTTAGCGTAGATAACGTATAAACCTTTATATGTGGAACTTTTTGTTTAAATAGGTATAAATAAGTAAATGAATGAATGAATGAATGAATGAATGAATGAATGAATGAATGAATAAATAATTAAATAATCAAATAATTAAATAAACAAATAAATAAATGAATAAATAAATAAATAATCAAATAATTAAATAATAATTATTTCTGTAGAATAGTTGATATGAGTATATAGGCCATATACGTTATATATGTTATACCCACTATCTCTGTAGAATAGTTGATATGAGTATATATGCCATATACGTTATATATGGTATACCCACTATCTCTGTAGAATAGTTAATATGAGTATATATGCCATATACGTTATATATGGTATACCCACTATCTCTGTAGAATAGTTGATATGAGTATATATGCCATATACGTTATATATGGTATACCCACTATCTCTGTAGAATAGTTGATATGAGTATATATGCCATATACGTTATATATGGTATACCCACTATCTCTGTAGAATAGTTGATATGAGTATATATGCCATATACGTTATATATGTTATACCCACTATCTCTGTAGAATAGTCAATCATACTACACAGACCTTTTAATATGTAGGACGGGTATAACATATTTAGCGTAGATAACGTATAAACCTTTATATGTGGAACTTTGTGTTTAAATAGGTGTAAATAAGTAAATAAATGAATGAATGAATGAATGAATGAATGAATGAATGAATGAATAATTAAATAATCAAATAATTAAATAAACAAATAAATAAATAATCATATACGTTATATATGGTATACCCACTATCTCTGTAGAATAGTTGATATGAGTATATATGCCATATACGTTATATATGGTAAATCTCTATGCTTAAAACTGTTAAGCAGAGCATGAATATTAATTCAATGAATATTTATTTTTAGAACGTATTTAACAGGTTTAGCGTATCTAGCGTATATAGACTGGCTTAACTAGTCTAACCCTGAAAGAGAATGTTCGGTACGATTTGTAGTCAAATCTTGGTAGATACTTCATATAGTGTGAAAACCGGTGATACAAAGGAAAATTGTAGTTGCGACAGAATATTCTCAGTTACATGGAGTACATAGCCAAACCTTTTAGCAAACACTCCAAACTGTATTACGCTATGTTGAGCAGCACAGTATGTACCGGTATCAAGACTAATACGAACTTCTTAAATAATACAGACAAAAATAAACATTGTTCCGAAATACAGAAGTGGACCGCTTTGTATTTGTTCCTCGCAAAAATGACAAAATATATCTTTAAAAAATCGTGAAAAATCATTGCTACATTTTCTGATTTTTAATTTTTACCAGCATGTAGACCACTTACAACTCTCAATAGTGAAACGGATAAACCTGTCAAAAAGCGAACCCAAAAGCGCAAAAGTGACATTTAAACAAAAGGAACATTGAAATTAGGGAAATGATCATTTATAGAGTCATCATCATCAGAGTCATCATCATCAGAGTCATCATCATTTATAGAGTCATCATCATCAGAGTCATCATCATCAGAGTCATCATCATTTATAGAGTCATCATCATCAGAGTCATCATCATTTATAGAGTCATCATCATCAGAGTCATCATCATCAGAGTCATCATCATTTATAGAGTCATCATCATCAGAGTCATCATCATCAGAGTCATCATCATTTATAGAGTCATCATCATCAGAGTCATCATCATCAGAGTCATCATCATTTATAGAGTCATCATCATCAGAGTCATCATCATCAGAGTCATCATCATCAGAGTCATCATCATTTATAGAGTCATCATCATCAGAGTCATCATCATCAGAGTCATCATCATTTATAGAGTCATCATCATCAGAGTCATCATCATTTATAGAGTAATCATCATTTATAGAGTCATCATTTTCTCTTGCTTCAATGGCAGTGTCGTATCCTTTTTTAAAGAAATGAGATAACTTATGCTGGATGGTTTTCTTCACAGTTTTCTTTTCTTCTTTGGTACTAAGCTTGTGGACAATTTCTTGTAAGTCTGGGACAACATCATCATGTACAAATCCTTTATCTAATGTTTTACAGGCTGGAGGTAAAACCTGGGCTGGGTTGTTCAAAGCCCGATTAGAACTAATCCTGGGTTAACTCTTAAGAAAACCTATGAAGTTAACCCTGGATTAGCACTAATCGAGCTTTGAGCAACCGGCCCCTGGGCTTCAATACCAGTATATTTAATGCATCAGTGTTAAGGTTTGATCTCGACACCAGTGGCTTCATTTGGATTTGCTCAAATGCAAAGTTTCCAGGCACTGATCTTAAGATTTTAGAAAGCAAATTACTTGTGTGTGTATTTGTATTTGTGTGTTTTTGTTTCTTGGCATTATTTTTTCTTTGTTAATTTTGTTTAAAATTGTTTTTTTTTTTTTTTGTCTTGCCATGTCTGACTTATTGGCTGATAAGGTGCTAAACCTTTTGCACAACAATGAATAAACATCATTGGCATTTGACAACTTAGCTTTCAACTGAGCTGTACAATTGTCAATTAAGCTGATCTATTCATCAATGCGAGGAAATATTTGTTTACAAATATAATTTTTGTTTCTTCTTGGAATGAGGTGTCATATTGCTAATCATTACATATGACACAAGTAAGGATTAGCCATTAGAATTTTATTGATATACTTTAGGGTACTAGTATATAAACCAGTTGTTTCTCTCTTGTTTAGCCTTATTTGTGCCAATTTGTTGGCTTTGCTTCTTGAAATACCTTGACATACATGGGAAGATTTGTGACCACTTTTGGTCTGACAGGTTTTTCCCATCATTGTATTCCTTGTGTTCTTCTATTCAATCACCCACACCCTTTGTCAGTTGTTTTATGGTTTTTGTTAGAGGTTTGATGAACCCATTATACATTTTACTTTTGTTTTGTACTGCAGTCAACTGCCTGTTTGTATTTTTTTTGCAGTTGATATGCCTCCAGTATGTCATTCATCGTGTCTACAACAAAGACAGCCTACTACAAGTAGGGTGTTATAACGCAATGTCAGGGCCACAGTCTCACAAACTGCTCAAGCTGCCTTGGACCCAGCTACATCATCTGGACCAGACCAAACAGCAGCTTCTCTTAATGTGTCAAAGGGTTTAGTGGAGGCCATAGTACAGAGGGTGGAGTACAGATTGTCAGTCACACAAGCTCAACCTAGCAGTTCTACAGCCTCACTAGTCACGCCAGTCAGCATAGCAGTTATACAGCCTCAATAGTCACGCCAGTCAGCATAGCAGTTATACAGCCTCAATAGTCACGCCAGCCCAGCCTAGCAGTTCTACAGCCTCACTAGTCACGCCAGTCAGCATAGCAGTTCTACAGCCTCACTAGTCACGCCAGCTCAGCATAGCAGTTCTACAGCCTCACTAGTCACGCCAGCTCAGCATAGCAGTTCTACAGCCTCAATAGTCATGCTAGCCCAGCCTTGCAGTTCTACAGCCTCAATAGACACGGCAGCTCAGCCTAGCAGTTCTACAGCCTCAATAGTCACGCCAGCTCAGCCTAGTAGTTCTACAGCCTCACTAGTCACGCCAGCTCAGCATAGCAGTTCTACAACCTCACTAGTCACGCCAGCTCAGCATAGCAGTTCTACAGCCTCAATAGTCACGCCAGCTCAGCATAGCAGTTCTACAGCCTCAATAGTCATGCCAGTTGACTCTTCAGTCTTAGCAACGCAGGCCATTCTATCAGGCGAGCAAACTTCTGCGATGCCTGATAACCTTTTCTGATTCAGAGCTTGTCCATAGATGCATGAGTGTCTGAAGTGAAGGGCAAGATTTGGAACAATGAATATGTTGAATTTGGTGTGCACCTTACTAGCCTAATTGTAATGTATACAACAAGCGAAACGCCATGTTGGTTACAAACATGTTTATTGGTCACAGTCACCCGGGTGACACAGGAAACCCAAAGGCAATACATTCCATATATCTTACTTATTAGATGTTTATTTGTGTAATAATTGCAAACATATTTTGCGAGCAATGAGCAAAATATCCACCTGTATTACATGAAAAATCACCTAATGAGTTATTTATTATACAACGTATAGAAAAGTTTATTTTTTCAAAATGTTTCTGCATAAAAAGCAAATAGATAGCAGAAGTTTATTATTAGTTTTTTATAAGGCAAGAAGCACATGCACTAGAACATGTTTCAAATTTTTTTTAAGAACTGATTTCTCTATGATGTAATACAGCTGCGTATTTGCACTCCACTTTGACCAAATATGGTAAAATGATGTAAAAGTGGCATAATAAATCCCCCTTAGTCACAAATTAATAATAATGAATGTAAACATTACAACTAAGTTTCAATAAAAGTCTAGAGTTCATAAACAATGCCTATAAGTGTTCAATATATTGTTCATACTTTTGTTTTTTTTTTAACATGATAATAGCAACAACAGTCCATCATGCTGGTACATGAGTTAAGCAAAGTCCTTTAAGTAGTTTGGTTTCTTTACAACTTTACCCAACTTTATCACCGTTACAAGGGAGGTAGGTGCTACAACTTCAGACTTAACTTCTTTCTCCTGTTGAGTTGTCTGACTAGCAAGGTCAGCAGACTGTTACTCATTTTCTCTTATGATGGTTCCATGTAATTTCAGAGCGCGCCCTTGTGCATGACCACGCACATGTGCACACCTCAAACTTGAAGAATTTTTTATTTTGATGACGTCATAAAAATATACAACGCATGCTTTAAAAAAGAAATTAAAAAAACCCTCAAAAACTGAGTTTTTTTTACAATTTTCAGAATATTATTTTAGTTGTATAATATAGTAGTCTGCAAAGTTTCAACGATTTTCCAACTACATAATTCGTTTAATTTGGCAAAAGCCATTATTCCGTTATTTATATGAGGTTCTACAGTTGGGATTTTTTTCTCACAGTAATATATGCTAGGTCATCTTACTGAAATCCATATACAATGTTTTCAAAAACATTTACCGCTTAAAACTAAAGTTATTATTTTTTCTATGTTAAAAATGAGCTTTATTATGACAGCCATAGTGTTGCTATGGTGACCGGTCACATGATCATTTGTGCAAAAACTGAATCTTTGACTCAAAGTCTTTGAAATATGGTCCACCCATGAGCTTTGTGGGCAGTTGATTTTTAATAAACCTCTAAGATCCTATACGCCCCATAACTATATGAAGCCTCCTTAAAGTAGATGGTATATCATATGACAATTATCATGTAAAATATGATTTATGGCATAAATTATACAAAATAAGGATATTATAATATATAATCCATCTGTTTTTCAAGGGCTGCAGATGATACTTTACTCCTGATGCTGATTTTCCCTTGGGTGGGGCGGGTGTCCATTTCATGAACACTTTGGCTTTCTATTGCCCTCACCTTTAACTGGGCCAAGTTTAATATTGTAAAGTAATATAATTCAATGAAATAAATTGCCAACTTTGTAATAAAAAGGCCATGGGGAAATACCCAAAGCCAATTTACTCCAACATAAGGTGTCTGTTATCCAATGCCCAGTAAACAAGCTACAGGAAAATTGACACAATCATGGTTAATGTTTTTCGGACAAAGAGAATACATAAGTGAAGCTTTTTGAATTGAATTTAATGAAGATTTTTTTTCATTGCTAGGAGAGGGAGGTGGGATTGAAATAATTTTCTTTAGAATGATTTTTGTTTTGTTTTGGCAGGGGGGCCTTTAAAAAAAATGAGATCCTTGGTAATTAATCACCAATCCCCCCTCCCATAAATAATGAACGGTCCCCTACAACATGACATAATTTACTAAATACAGAAACAATTGAAAGAACATCCACAACATTTGAATGGCCTCAAGACAAAAACTAGTAAAACTAGTACCCTATTTGACAGGAAAGGCACAGCAGGATACACACCTATGGCAACAACAGATTGTAACAACTACAATGACGTCAAAGAAGCTATTCTCAAAATTAATGATACAATATTACTGATAAAACATACAGGTAGAGATTCGAGTAGGGGTCATCGTACGACTACCATATATGGTAATCCCACCGAGAATCCATATGTCCAAATGGAAGACCTCCTGTGATGAGGTGCCAGGTGAATGAGTGTCAGCAGGTTATGGATACTTCAGCAAGAAGTGGTCTGCAAGGATATATCTGCACTCATCTTCAGTCAGTTCCATTGTTACACTTCCTCTCGATACCACAACTTTAGTGTGTGGGACAAACATGGAAGAAAAACTAATAATAGAGTTTGTGTGACCTTTGACTCTGAGAAATGCATCTGGCATTGTAAGCATGCCAAGGGAACACAGTCATATATCCACAAAACAATTGTGAAGTGGTACATGGCAGAAACAAATCTATATCCAGACCACCTTATCAGATCAGTATCTCCAGATGCTGACAATGACGAAGGGATAGAGTCAAATGATGAGTTTGAACATGAGACACCCAGTGAACCTGACGACAGTGCTGTCCTGGATGAAGAGATCTCCTTAAAGGAATACCCTCCAAGTGGTACAAAAGCGGAGGAAATGACAAAATATATCCATGAAAAGAAAAAGATCCCATCAGTGTTGCCTGTTCATTTAAAATCTGGAGCCATTTCCTATCCAAAACGGTAAAATAATAATTATAATTGTTATAAATGTTGTATTTCCATGAACCTTTTTGTGTAGGATGATGAATTGACTCTGTGATGAATATTTAATCAATGCTACCATTTCTTTTGTCATTACCTCTTTAAAAGCATTCAAAAGGATGTCTTCTATATTCTTATATAGTCTCATACCTTTTGAAACTCACTGCCTCAAGTGTGATGGACAATCTGAGTTACTTGGTCCTTCCATTATCACCAAGAATGGAAAGTTGTTGACTGCTTTTGGTTTTAATGCAGGCATCAAAACGTTTTTAGTTTGGATGTCTCAATCCAAGAGGAAATATGAATGTTTATTGTTTTGTATATGATTGCATTCTATGCCATTCCACACTGTATAATTCTGTTCTATCCTGTTCTGGTGTATATTTGTGTTGGACAATGAATTATTTGACATGGAATAACTCTAAAGTATCATGCTTATTTAAACATTCTGATTCCATATATATATAATATAAGACAACACAAATAATTTTTTTTTTTGTGGTGTGCATTGCATTCTTCTTTAGGTGGTGTGCAATATTAATCTATTCTATAGTTTGTTACTTTTTACTTATTAATTTATTATTATAATTGTATTTTATTTTATATATTTCTGAAAATTGTTAAAAGATTCACTTTTTTTGTCATATTCTGTCCTTTAGGAATAGAAGTGTGTGTGAAGTTTTGTCCTTTGTGTAACTTGCCCTACCGATATCAAGAATATCAAGAAGGAGTGCACAACTTTAATGACCACTGGATTTTGAGTTTAAGTTTCCTGGATCTTATTCGACAGTTCTTCAAGGTACGTACAACTGTAATGAAGTATAGTAGCACACAAAGTCATATAGGTGCTGTCTATGTAGTGTTTTTATTTCATTATTGTATCTCAAATGTTTTCTGTTAATCAGGCTGAGTAAAAAAACGTTTTACACCAGACATTTAGTTATTGTGCCATTATTTGTTTTCCTAATAACTCATTATATTTAATATATACCCTCTACTTTGCTTCATTTAGTATACTTCCTTAATTTATAGGTCCACACAGCCTTTAGTCATCTCTGTCAAGCAATGGAAGGGTGGCTGGGACTAGAAGGCTTATTGATCATGCATATGACTACTTTTGTGTCATTTGTGGCTATTATCCACCCTTTCTAGTAACAGATGCAGATAAGAAGGGCATGTTTGATTTGTCAGGTAATAATTTATGATTTGTATTGATTTGTATAACCTTAATTTGTATAATCAATTTCAAAGATATTCTGTATTCAGTATTTTGGTTGGTTATTGTGCATTTAAATCCCTTGATTCACTATTCATTCAATACCATTATATGGCATAAACTCTCTGAAAGCCCTATTGTTTTTCATATTTATTTCATGTGGTTATCATGAACTTAGCCTGTAAAAGACATTTGTTTTTGTAGCTTTTAGAAAATTATCAGCATTGTTTTCATATGTAATTAATAGACTGAATAATCATAGATATTCATAAGATGGCTGCATTTAAAGTGCAGCATACTTCAAAGTATCAAATTGTCAAAAAATTTATAACACAAATATTTGTCTTTTCTGAATTCATCATGCAGCGCACAACATATATGAACAATCATGAGTAAATTAACAAATCAATGGATAGTAAAGAAATGTTTGAATATAGAGTAAATGAATGAATATCTCAAAAACTGTTATTCATGACTTTGTTACATACTTATGGCGGATTCATCTGTGGATTTTTTCAAATAATATTTTACTTATTGTACATTTTTCCTTATGCTTTTTTACATCACAGTTAATGAACTTGATATCCCTGAAGATGGAAATGATGAAGTTGATGCAGAACAGTTCTGGGAGCAAGTTTCTCTTGCTATGGTTTATAGGGGATTTTTACATGCAGGCATGCACATTAGGAGGACTTTTGTACTCATGTATATGTACACTCTTTTGAAAAACATGTTGTAGTATACATTAATTATTAGACAAATATAGTCTATTTCTATAACTATTTTAAATTAGAGCAAACACAGGAAAACCTGTGAAATAAAAACAAACCAAATACTAAAAAAGTGGTTATTTTATCCAGTAACTATTTGTAACTAACTCTCAACCAGTACACAAATCCCAAACAAAAGAAATAGTCATGCTCTGGTTGAATGGTGTGGATAAATAGTTACTTTATTTTCATTTAAAACAATGTTTGGATGTATACATAGTTTTGTTTTGTTAGAATAATTATAGGGGCAGCCAGAAGTCTCAAAAATCGCTAGCAAACAAAATTGCAAGTGTCTACAGTTTGAACGAGATAAACATATGCAATAATTTTTTTCTTCATGGGAAATACTACTCAAGGAGGGCAAGGTCATCTAAAAGTACTTACGCTCTCCTCCCCAAGTTAACAACTCTTACCTAAACAAATTTGCAACACACTCATTCAACTTGCTTGTTGCTACACAACCCACAAGTTAAAAATAGAGTAAAACTATATAATGTTTATGCAATAATTAATATGAAATGTGTTTGATTGGTCAATACTTCTTTTGATTTAATATATTTTAGGTTCATCAGACTCTAACAATCCTTTTCTGGTGTCACCTTCGTACAAGTTCTGGGCTCCCTGGATCGGCCGGCAGAGTAGAGGAGAAAAGGGATTCAATACAGAATACAAGAAATGCCACCATCCACGTGATGTCCAAGAACATGGCACACGCCAGGACCATCAAATGAATGTGGAGGATATCATGGAGATTTTGGAACAAGGAAGCATGAGTTGCTTATAAATAAATGTTGCACTGAAAACATATCAGTATTACTTTTTTGTTATGTTATTATTTTTCTGGTTTGAGTTTTTTTTAACTTTCTATTATAGGCTAAAGTATTGAAAGAACTCTGCTCAAAACTTGCTATCCCTGGGACATATAAAATGTCCAAAATAGACTTGATAAAGCAACTAAAAGAACGTCTTGGGATACCTTCGGAGTTCGTGAAAATGTTCTCAAAATTTTGGGGAGGCTCAGGTAATTGATTGTTGTTGATTTGACTGTCAAACTGTTAAATGCCATTGATAAATAACATAGTGGTGTAATTGGTAGCATTTGTGCTCCTGGAGCCGAGGTCCAGGTTCAATTCCTGGTTTGGTTTTGAGAATGACATTTAACTACTTTATGAATTGTGTTTTAATTGTTCATGTAAAATGAATGATTGATGGGATATTTATTATGACACCATAAATGTTATGATTCTGCTATTCCCTCTTATTCCTCTCTCAACTCAAATATAACATAAGCACAATATTGTACATGCTGTTTCTCTCTGTCACACATGTAGGAGGTTGGCTAGGAGCACCATGCGAGCATGGCATTTGCTATGGCATTAAGTGGCTGATAAGACAAGAGGGTGCTCGTGACCATATTGACCTTATCAAAAGCTTTTTGGTAGTCGACTTTGCCAACCAGGTAGCTGCTCATGGCAACAAAAGGTTCACCAAATGAAGGACGTGTTCTTCCACCAACTGAGGAAAACATCAAGCTCACCAAGATCGACCAAATTTCACTTAATATGCCTTGGGTGACACATGCTCACAGACTAAAAGACGGTGACGATTGCAACGATGACAACGACTGTAACGATGACAATGGTGAACGGCATAAAGCACACCCCATGATTGGAAGCAACCATTACTTCTGCCTGTTTGATACATTTTATGAGGAAAACTTGTCTAGTGAATGCGATCTGTTGAGACACACAAGGTGTATCAAACAGCTAGAGGGATGATTTTGCACGGATGTCATGGAGCATCTCAACAACACCATAAATAAAAATAACTATTTCAAGACCCAAATGTTGCCAACAAATGCGATTTTCGTCCAAAGACTGGCAATGGAGTTTGCCAACCAAAACAAGAACACCAAAATATTTAAACATCATCAGAAACAGGTGAGTGTCAATACAACATGTTACACCAACAGATTCTTTCCATATTACTCCTTTAACCTGGTGCCGGCGAAAAGCATACCCCCCATACGTAATTCAAATGTGTCACATTTCACAATTGTTTACCACATACAAATGGTTAACTTCAAAGAATTGCTTGCTGGTTTATGTTTATCTTCTCATGTGTTTCTTTTTCTTTTCTTTTCTTTTCTTTTTTTTTCTTTTTGTTTTTTGCTACCAGCTTGGACGAGAACTCACTCTTAATGCCAATGGTCAAATTGAAGCTGCGAGTGCAATCCCTGGGACACCCAGTAACAACACGGCGGCTTCCACGACCATTTTTAACCATCATAGTGCAGTCACTTCCAAAACATTTTCTACTCGTGGTGCAGCTGCTACCACCTCAACTCCTCACAGTGCCACTACTGCTACCACCTTCACTCCTCAGTGCCACTACTGCTACCGCCTCCACTCCTCACAGTGCCACTATTGCTACCGCCTCCACTCCTCACAGTGCCACTACTGCTACCGCCTCCACTCCTCACAGTGCCACTACTGTTACCGCCTCCACTCCTCACAGTGCCACTACTGCTACCGCCTCCACTCTTCACAGTGCCACTACTGCTACCGCCTACACTCTTCACAGTGCAACTACTGCTACCGCCTCCACTCCTCACAGTGCTACTACTGCGACCACCTCCACTCCTCAAGCTGTTAGTCCTTCCACAACATCTTTCACTTCAGCTAGCACACCTGCTGCAATCTCCATCAAGAAAGTACAGGTATACACAGGTGTTGAAGCTTATCTACTTCCTGCACATTTTTGTCAGTCGCGTCTTGGTGGTCATTTGGGAAGTAATGCTTGTACAATCATAGCAACAATTGTTGCAGAGAGGTTTCTTTGTGAAAAATGTTACACCAATCCTTTCGACGTTCAGTGTATGATATCCTTCATCAGCCCCATGTTGAAAGGAAATTCTCTCTACGACAATGTCACCGAAACTGAAGGTCAGTTATACGACGCTGATGAAGCTATACAAGCCACTGGGATGCACAATTTTCTTCAAGTTATAAGAGTTGAAGGAGTTGTTGACACTTCAAAGTTTGAAGACATGTGCCAAGTGTTCTTTTCTGAAGGCGGGTCATACATCATGATCATCCCACCAGATAATACCATTTTAATTCTGGTGCATCACAACGAGTGACAGTCACAGTCATGGCAATTATGGTGCCCTGATGTTTGCGTCAAAATGCCCCAAGACATTTTCCGCATATCTTGAAATCTTCGCAAAAAGTAGTCACTGTCCATCAGGAACTCTTGGGGCAAACATTTTCACAATAGCGCTCAAGAAATAAATGTAATATCCTGGAAAGGTGCCATATCCTATTTCGAGTTTCTCATTGCACTATTTATGTCTGATACAGGGTATAAAATCACATTTTATGTTTGGGTCCCACCCATGTAAAAAGTGATTACATCACTTCAAATCCAACTATATATGATATTACTCACATAGTCAAAAATATAGTGTCTGCGCTGTTATTCCTTTTCAGTGCATTGCTCGTGCGCATCATTTCCGCTCAAGCACTTGAGGGTCTGCCCTAAAAAACTTCAAACAAACGATGTTAACACGAATGCGCGCTAATTAGAGTCGTTTTCGTATGAGTGGTTTTGAAGAAAACACTTCGATTATCTACCGCATCGTAGCGGTATCGTTGCCGTACCGTTTCCCACTAACACGGAAACGAATCTATTTACATGTCAGTTTTACGAATGCAGGTACCCCCATTTGTTTTTGTTTGGAAATGAAGGTACTAACAAGCTCTATAACATATTTTAAACAAAGACAAATTGTCGAATATATATAAAGCTGATAGATATGCATGGAAACTGATAGAAAATATTCTTCTCTTTAGTTGTCTGATATTGTTGAGATCATTATGAAGCCAGGAGGCGAAATATATTGCATGTGCGTTTTGGCCTGGCACAGCTACTCCCATGCATACTTGCTTGATTCACACATAACAGATTTTGTCCTAAAGCAAAAAGGACTGGTTACTTATCAAAGAGAAACAATAGGTGCCCCAAAAGAGATTTCATAGTACCTGGCTTGATTGAAGGGAAGAAAGTTCTTGATTCAGGATGTGATATGACTCTGGTTCACAGTGACTTGATAGATCCTCAAAAGATAAGGAAGTTTGCTGATACAGATCCTCGTAATTGGGATAAGCTGTTGCTGTTGTCACATGGTGTAATCGGACACCACACACTCACGTGATAATTGTAGAGAAAAAGGTCATTGTAGAGGATCAAGGGAAGAATTGTAGCCGCTGTAAAAAGTGTAAATAAAGTCAAGATACTAACTACAAAACGTGCGATCTGGACCCTGTAACAATTTTGGCGACCATGCCAGGACTTTCAAAAAAACAACAACAGTGTAGTCAAGTAGAGTAACAACAGCGTACTCCAAAAGTCTATTTTGATCAGCATAGTGGTGATATCAGTATGGATGTCGAAGACCTTCTGCTAGAAGTGGAGTCACCGAAATCGTGACTACCGCTTCCAATTCAAATAATAATGTAGGCATTTTAAGACGGGAATTTAAGATAAGTGGTGCGATTGGTGGGAAGGCGAAGGATAAACTATCGTTTGTTGGGTTAATCTGACAAATTCACAGTGGTCTTAAAAAAGGCTATGATGAATGTGAAATTATTGACGCAGTTATTGCGCAGTGAGCCCCACCTCAAAGCTTAAATCATATTTCAAATGACATCCGACATCACATTGCCTAAGATGTGACAACTTATTCGAGCGCACTATCACGAAAAATCAGGATCTGAACTTTATCACCTTAGTTCAAGGTCAAAAGGAACGCCATCTGATTTCCTTTTACGAGCCATGTCACTTCTCTAAAAAGTGATATTTACTTCTCAAGAAGAAAGCGGCATTAAATACGAACCAACTTTAGTGCGATCGCTTTTTACTCCTGCGGTTGAGACCGGTCTGTGAGACGAGGTTGTGCAAAACAAACTCAGAGTAGTACTTATGAGAACATAACTGACGAACAATTAATGCAGAGCCTCAACATAATTGTCTCGTAAGAGTGTGAGCGACAAATCAAATTAAGCTCGAGCCGCAAACGTAGTAAACACAACGTGGCATCAGTCACACAAGCTAAAGAAAGCCAAACAAACGTTGTTGACAAACAAACACACAAGGCTCAACAAAATGACCAATCCTTTAATTTGCTAGCCACAATAAAAGCAGTGCAGGCAGAGCTAGCAGATGAAAGTAAATTCCACTAGTAATACATCGAGTCGTATGTCAGCTAGCCACCGTACTACTAAGAGGCCAAAATGCAAGGGATGTGAGGAGAGTAATGCAGAGAGATGTAACCACTGCTTTAAATGCGGCTCTATTGATCACCTAGCAAGAGGCTGCAGATTTTCATCGGGAAACGGGAATCCACTACCACTGAGGGACAGGAGGTAGTGGGAACACCTGAAGCGGGAATCAACAAGTCCCATTTTTGTCAGTATTGTTTTGAAACCGGAAACTTACTTCGTTGTGCAAATTGTAAGTCAGTTCATTATTGTTCTGTTAAATGTCAAAGGTTTCACCGAGCAAATCACAAGGAACTTTGAAATGCTATTATGTATTTGTGAACTGTCAATCAAAGTGAACAAACACAGGAAGGGGCTGTTTACATAAGCCATTTACCTCCAAAAGAATGGAAATGTACAATAGATTGTTTATTAGATGGTGTAAAAACAGAAGCGTCGTGGGACACTGGCGCACAGGTTTCTGTACTATCGACAGACTTTCTAGTAGAACATTTTCCAACATGAACAGTTCGACCACTTATAGATCTTCTTGGAGATAACAGCCTAGAATTTAAAGCGGCAAATGGAACGGAAATACCATATGCGGGTTGGGTTGACATTAATTTTGAGCTATGTAATGATAGTATGCATAAGATATCAATACCACTTCTTGTATCAACACTGTCACTAGATATGCCAATCATCGAGTATAATGTAATAGAAGAAATCGTTAAGGGATCTTCAGCAAACATGGAAAGTACTTTAATGTCCGCCTTATCAGCTAGCTTTAACAAAAACAGTTCACCAGACATACCTAAATTAGTCAATTTTCTACAATCTACACGTGAGCAAGAACTTTGTGATTTGAGAACAATAAAAAAAGATGTAGTAATTCCTAAGTCAAGTTTTGTTAAAGTCACGTGCCGTGCAAACACATCATATATTGATGAACATACACCAGCTTATTTTGAACCGGATCCGTTGAGATCCTGGCCTTCGAATTTGACGTGTACAACGATACTCAACACGATATAACACTTAAAGGACGGACAGTGCTCGGACAGCTTCAACTTGTCATGTCAGCCACACCCATGGAAGTACAGCTTAAGGAAGATATACATACATGTGCTGTGACGTCATCCTCCACTAATGATAAGTTGCATGATACAAATATAACATTGAATTATTCTTCTAGTACCGAGTTACAAGGTTTGTTAGCTCAAATTAATCTAGAACACTTGAATGAGAGTGAGAGAGAGTTGGTGGTGAAAATGTTGAATGAAGAGGCTGAGTCATTTTCAAAGGACGATGACGACATTGGATGTATCTCTGAGTTACAGATGAAATTAGAACTAACAGACAAAGAACCGGTGCAGAAATCCTATATGTCTGTGCCACAACCATTATATGCTGAAGTGAAGCGGTATATCAAGGATCTATACAATCTGGATGGATCGCCAGTCATGCGCATCGTATTCCTCCTATGTAGTGCGTGTATGAAAGAAGGATGGCGACTTGCGTCTATGTGTTGACTTCCGAGCGCTCAATAACAAGACGTTTCCAGACTGTCACCCATTGCAGAGGGTTAATGAGATCTTAGACAGCCCTGGAGGCAACAATTATTTCAGCATGCTAGACCAAGGCAAAGCCTATCATCAAGGATTTATCGATGAGGAGTCCAGACACTTAACAGCGTTTGTTACTCCATGGGGGTCTGTATGAATGGGTCTGGATCCCTATGGGTCTGCGGAATGCCCCAGGAGAGTTTCAGAGATTCATGGAAAGTTGTCTGGATGACCTGTGTGATGACATCTGCATACCATACATTGACGATATAATTGTATTCAGCCAGACATTCTCAGATCATGTTGAGCACATCAGGAAAGTTTTGCAGAGATTACGGCAGCATGGAGTAAAGCTGAAGCCAAAGAAGTTAGCTGTCTCGGAAGGGTTACGGACATCGTCCAGATCCATCTAATGTAGAGGCTGTGACAGCCCTCTGCAGTAAACAACCGACAACAGTTGGAGAAGTAAGAAAGTTGTTAGGACTACTAGGTTACCATAGACAGTACATTCAAGACTTCTCTGTGATTGCTAAACCACTATAGGAGCTATTGACCACTACAAACTCTAAGAAATCTGCAACAAAGTTGAAAGCAGGTGTAAAGCAAGGAAATGACTCGTCAGCGACACAGGTAGTGTGGGAGGAGAGACATAGTAAGGCTTTGAACTGTCTTATCGACTATTTAGTTTCAGCTCCAGTTTTAGCTTTCCCTGACTTCTCCAAACCCTTCATACTGTATACTGATGCATCAAAGGACGGGTTGGGAGCAGCGTTGTACCAAGAACAGGATGGCGGAGTTAGAACAATCGGATATGTATCACAAACATTGACAACAGCAGAATGCAATTATCATTTACATTCTGGTAAACTCAAGTTCTTAGCCTTGAAATGGTCTGTTTGTGAACATTTTAGAGATTATTTGTACTTTGCGCCGCATTTCACTGTATATACATACGTGCAGATTACAGCAAAGTTGAATGCTACCGGTCATCGGTGGGTCGCGGAGTTAGCTGATTTCAATTTTAACATCAAGTACCACCCAGGAAAGTTGAATCAAGTAGCAGATACACTCTCTTGTATGTCACTGGATACAAATGATTACAGCAAACGGTGTACACATTCAACATCACAAGATGATATAGAAGCAACCTTAGCTGGAGTAACGGCTATACAGAATGGGCAAACAGCATGGATTTCGGCAATCAAGGACAATCAGAACATACTAGATTTTGACCAGCTGTTGCTAACAGATTGCGATGGTAAGCGAGTGAATACTACTGAGCTGCGCAATGCACAACAGGCAGATGCTAGTATAGCCAATGTGCTCAAGTACAAACAAAGTTCCTTGATTGGTTGACGCTTCAGAGAGTTCGTGGGGAACACGAAAATATTAAAATCTTTCTAAGTACACTTGATGCAGTGATGCCTTCGACGAGAACGAAGAAACGTAGCCAAGCACAAACAGTACCACGAGCACGACCACCAACGTAACCAAAATAACGATCAACAACAAGGCCAAGACCTCCAAAACGAAAACAATGGATCAGCAACAATTACTCAACTGTTTTCGATTGATCAATTAGCTACAATAAGGACTATTGTTGAAACAACAATCGCCGAGTCCTGTCAAGACATTGCCACCGAAGCATCCCGTTCCGCTGTGAATGCCATCCAAAGTCGAGAACCCACTACGACTTCATAATGAAAACCCACCTCCTAGAGACTCACCACCATCCCAGGAATCTGAACATCTGCTAACACCTACAGTCCCAAATCAGGACATACCTGCCTCCTACATAAAGGAAATTCAAACCGGTGAGTTTTTCGACCTATCAAAGCTTCTGCCTAAAAATCTGAGTGTTTATGATGACGAGGATAACGTAACGCTGTCCCTGGAAAATTGCAGCACCTCCCCACCACTCAAAATCAAGTAGCTCCTCCAGCCGACGCAAATAAGGAGTCCAAATGGCTTTAGCTGATCACCCAGACAGGATTTTTGTTTCAAATTTACTATACACTTTCCGTCAGGGAGCAAATATCGATTTCTTCGGACAACGCTGTGCCCAATTCTCAAACAATTTACCTACTGCCTTGGCACAGCCTGACGTCGCGAAGGCCAATCTGGATAAAGAAGTATCCCTGGGTAGCAGGTCCATTTTCAGCACCCCCCCTTTTTAAACTTTCAAGTCTCCCCAATTGGCTTGGTACCTAAAAAGTACTATGATAAGTTTTGCACTATTCTTCACCTCTCCTTCCCGAAGTCTGGTGTAACTAGCATCAATTATGCCATAAATAAGGAAGATTTCAGTCTCAACTATATCACCATTGACACTGCTATGGAGGGAGTTATAGCAAATGGTCCGAGCTGCTTTCTTGCGAAAACCGATGTAGACTCTGGCTTTCCTTTGATACCCCTTAGACCTTGTGACTATGAGCTATTTGGTATGCAATGGGAAGGAAAATTCTACTATGTCAAAGTCCGCCCATTCGGTTTAAGAAGTGCACCATTTTTGTTTAATCAGCTGTCTGATGCAGTCGAGTGGATCCTTCTAAATCATTGTGGCATTTACTTTGTTTGCCACATTTTAGATGATTTTCTTGTTAATGAGCCCCCATCCCCTACTTTTCCCAAACACATGATCTGCCAATAGAACCTGTCTAGCATGCTAATAGCATTCAAAAATTTAGGAATTCCTACTGCACCCCATAAAACACAGGGTCCCTCTACAACCCTTGAGTTCATGGGGATTGTTTTGGACTCAGAGTGCATGGAGGCTCGCCTCCCCCCTGACAAGGTACAATGCCTTGCATCATGTTTTGCACTATTTAAAGGCAGGAAGTCCTGTACCTTGAAAGAGTTACAGTCACTCATTGTCACTTTGAATTTTGCTTGCAAAGTTATTCCTCCAGGCCGGCCCTCCTTGCAACAGATGATCAGTCTCACTAGAAACATTTCTTTACCTCACCATCATATTAAGTTAACACAGGGTTTCTTTAAAGACCTGGAGATGTGGGAGGACTTCATTTGCAATTGGAATGGGGCAAGTTTTTTCCTGTCCTCCAATTGGATTACATCGGACGCCCTATGTCTCTACACAGATGCCTCGGGTTCCCTATGTTATGGTGGGAATTTTGAAACTCACTGGTTTCAAGGCTCATGGGGACCTACCCAAATGCTAGGACAGCCCGGTATTTCCATTGCATGGCAAGAATTGTTTGTCTTCGTAGTTGCATGTCATCTGTGGGCTAACTCTTTCTCTAACAAACAAATAAGGTTTTTCTGTGACAATGAATCAGTTGTCCATATTGTTAACACAAAAAGGTCCCGTATTCCAAGGGTTATGGACCTAGTTCACCATTTGACTCTTTTGACTCTTAAGTTCAATTTCTACATAAGAGCAGAGCATATAGAGGGTAAGAGGAATGACACAGCTGACTCCCTTTCTCGCTTTCAGATGGACCGGTTCAGAGAGCTAGCACCACATGCAGACCAAGATCCATTTGTACTCTCCTGACGATCTAAGAGCTGATATTCAGCGTTATATCAATCTGTCAATTGCTGAATCTACAAAGCAAACCTATAGTACTGGATAAAAAAGCTTTATCGAATTCCTCTCCCTCTACAGGCCTTTATATGCTCAGTCTCTACCTACAGACAAGGATAATAATAATAATAATAATAATAATATAATATTTATAGAGCGCAAATCCAAAATCTGTTCTATGCGCTTTTAAATACAATGGACAAACACAAAATAACTAATTACAACAGTTTAGAACATCAATTACAAGGAATAAGTTATTTTAAAAAGGTGAGTTTTAAGTTCAGTTTTAAAAGACGCAAGATTAGAGATATTTCGGAGACATGATGGTAGTGAGTTCCAAAGTTCTGGAGCTGCAACAGAGAAGGAGCGATGACCATAGGATTTCAGATTATATGACTTTGATGACAGTAACAGTTGTGATGATGAACGAAGACTTCTTTTAGGTTTGTACACAGAAAAGAGTTCTTGGATATAGATAGGGGAAATGCCATGAAGAGCTACACTATGCGGCTTATCTAGCCAAATCTGTAAAACATTCCATTATCAAGGGCTACTTGGCAGCTATACGTCACCTTCACATTCGTTGCGGCCACCAACTTAACCTTAGAAAATCCTGTTGAGGCCATTTCCCTCAACAATATATGGAAATAATTAGTATTTATATTTGTATGTTTGCTGTACCGAAATATCGCAGGCTCGGAATGTACACATGGTTTTTGAGCGAAGCAAATATGTTTGTGTTTTGTCTAGAACGTTCATAAATTGGCAAGTTTCATTTCTTTATTTGATTATTTACCACTCGTTTGTAATACAAATCTCATTTTCTAGGATTTTACTTTCTTCAATATTCTTATATTGCTGTAAACCCAATTTGTGGAAAACAAATTACTGGTTAAATCAACACTTCGCTCGACTCTACACTGTCTGCACTCCTATCCCAAACAAATCCCTTCGTTTACATCTTGTGCGCCGTGGCATTAAGCGATCTCAAGGTAGTTTATTAGTCAATTAGAACTCGGTTGCCAATTACAGTAACTCACCTCAATTTTTTTCTATTGTCTTTTAGCAATTCAATATACATCTTACTTTGACTCTTTAATGATCGGGCTGCTATGACATTGGCTTTCTTTGGTTTAATGCGGTTAGGAGAACTGACCTGCAATTCCCAGTTTAGCCCAGACACTCACCATACCCCTCATGATGTCATCTTTCACCCATCCCAATCAAACCCTAGTCACCTCTCAGTAAGGGTTAAGGCTTCGAAAACAGATCAATTCAGGGTGGGGCATACCCTTGTTATTGGCAAAACTGTCCTGTAAATGCAATGAAGTGTTACCTTAAGAAAAGGGGAACGAACCAGACAAGGACCACTTTTTCAATTTGCTTTGGGAAGTCCATTGACAAAGGATGCCCTAACTGCCGAGACAAGGCAACTTCTTTCCTTCCTGGGTTGCAAGACGTCAGATTATGCAGGGCATAGCTATAGAATTGGTGCGGCAACAGCCGCGGCATTATTGGGTCTTCACCCTTAATAGAGAATTATCATCTCTTTTGTTGCATAATTAACTAGCTTCTTACCAGCATGTTATGTCAGCTATTTTGTGACTGGAGGGCTTAATCCCCTACCCCTTTACCCCACGAAGCCTGTCGTATTGATGTCTCTAGCTAGTAGGTTGACAGCATTAACTAGTAGTCAGAGAGGATCATACAAAAACCACAGTAAAAATATCCGAGGTATAAAAGACTGCAGATACAACAAAGGCTATATCTTATAACCGTGTGGTTACACTTTGATGCGCAATTTTTTCAGGTTGAATTATTGCTATCTATTTCTTGACCATATAATTACACATATGAACAATCGCTGCCCGGTTTCTATGAAAGACGTTCTCCTTGGAACCAACCTTCTACCAATAAATTTGAAGAATCTGATTGGATTTTGAGAAAATAAAGACCAAGTATTCTGATGACCTAACCATGCCTTCTTCATTTGTCCAAGAAGCAAACTGCTGGAGAATCGCTCAAGAACATTCAAATGTCAGTTCTTTAAGTGATGCAGTCAACATTTGTGACAAGACCCAAACATCTCGACCATTTTCCAGCTAATTCTCACACTGCCAGTTGGAAGCTACTTTTGTGAAAGGAGCTTCAGCAGCCTTCGTCACCTAAAGACATTGTGCCAATCCATATTGCCCTTCCATTCTCATACATGAAACTGTCGAAGTGTATTTATGGTACTTCTAGATCTGCAGCTTTCGACGCCGTCAATCACTCTCGATTGCTGTCTAGATTACAGGATACCTTCATCCAACCAATGCAAAGAATCTTCTATTGTTATTCACATACTCCAACAAAGGACTAACATCCAAAACATCAGTTTCTTAGCAGCTATTCTGGTGTATTGATTTACATACTTTCTACCTTATCTCTTTATACAATATGAACTGTGAAAATTACGAAAATTATTATCAATTAAGTATTGATATGTACAAATATGTTGTCAGTTCACATATCACCTTGGCCAACCAAGGAATCAAACTGAGGTTGCAGTAGCCAGGTCAGTGGGCACAACGCTCCCCCAACAACTCATGAAAAAGAACTGTGACTGATCTAATGCCTAGATTTCAACACAGAGTGCAAAAATCCCAGCCAACCATCAATGAGTCGGTAATAAAAGCTTACATGGATAGAGGGGTGAAAATTTGTGCCATTGGTGTATGGATTTGTGTGCAGTCCCTTTGAGAAATCACTGGTAAAAAAACACAGCCAAATAACTTCAACATAATAGACTCCCTAATGTAAACAGCAAGAAATTACCAGATACCTTTACAGAAATCCCTTTACAAAGATGAAAATTCATGGACAATTGGCAGGGAAAATTATGTTTATACAAATCAGGAAACATATGTTCATCTTCAGTACTATTATGATTTTAACACTTAGTTGTTAAAATATGTACCGGTAATTAATCCTTAGGACTCTTTTGTTCAGAGGAGCTTATTAACATACACGTTTGTTAGTTGTAACATCTCCGCAAGCTGCCTTAAGCATCTTAATCATTTAAGCGGATTTTGTATCATGGCTAAAGCACCTTGAAAATCTATCAGGAAAACAAAACCAGCAGACTTTGCCCACTACATTACCGAGCTGAATGATATTTCCATTCAGTTAGCAGGATTGGGTTCACCAGTGCCCACTGAGTCTTCACCAAGGTTGCCTAACATCACGATTTCCCGAAAGCAAGAAAGCCCAAACGTTCGTTCCAACACGCATCATGCCTCATCCATCGAAGCGATTGACAAAGAAATACAGCTGGGAACCTTGAAACAAAAAAAACCTGAAGCTGCAACAAGAATTGGCCATGGTTCAACTACTATTATCATCCTCACAAGCCTCACAACAGCCAACCAACGTTTCTTCACTGCTCCAACATGTGCTAAACACACCTCCACAAATTTCTGCATCACCATCCATACCGTCTCTGAGCGACGTCAAGAAAAAGAAACATGGAGTTCTATTGAGCGAATATCTCTACTCATCAAAAGGTACTGTAGATTATGATCACTTAGATATATCAGAGTTCGTTTGTGGATTTTTAGAATTTCTAAAACACCAACTGGCTACTTTGCAAACACATCTGATGGGCTACCTTCAACTTCTAATGGAACGGGCTACTGCTTATTCCTGGTTAGCATTTAAGTGTCCAACAACACCATAACTTGTGTTTTTTGAGGTCCAAACAAAATGTGGATTTGTGCAAAGGTAAATGGACCTTTAGAAAGTGATTACAGTACAAGTCTTGCAAGAACCTTGAAACAAAAAAAACCTGAAGCGACAACAAGAATTGACCATGGTTCAACTACAATTATCATCCCCACAAGCCTCACAACAGCCTCAACATGTGCTAAATACACCTCCACAATTTTTTGCATTGCCATCCATACTGTCTCTGAGCGATGTCAAGAAAAAGAAACATGGAGTTCTACCGAACGAATATCTTTACTAATCAAAAGGTACTGCAGATTACGATCATTTAGATATATCGGAGTTCGTTTGTGGGTTTTTCGAATTTCTAACACCAACTGGCTACTTCGCAAACACATTTGATGGGCTACCTTCAGGAGGGAGGGGATGACTGCTATTGGATCCAAATGATTTTTTATGTTCAATGTGTTCTCCACTTTGACGTCACAAGGCCTCCCTAGCAACCAGGGTTTGTTTACTTAGCTTTGCAAGGAGCTATCTTTGCCAGAGTAAGTGAGAGACAAAAGAAGCGATCGTTCAGTAAATAACCTGCAACGTACATTCAAAAAACCTTGAGTGAGTGATCTTTCTTCCTTCCTTTCACTAGTTAAGTGCAACTAACCTCGGAAAAGCTTTCTTTTATTACGCGAGTCAACTTCTGGTTGCTCTTGAATGAGTCTAGATCATCAGGTTTCAAAAAAATCGTGTTTTATTTAGTTAACGTTTTAAGACTGATTGGAAAAAAGGAGGTTTTATTGATTGATTACTGAGGATCGGTTCTGACAAATTTTGTTAGAAATGAAGCTACAGTTCTCCTCATCAATCATTTTTTTGTAATGCAGATTGGTGGTTTGTGTGATTTTTCGCAAATTTAGGTATCGATTCTAGACTTTCGACAGACTTTTACGTTTCTTTAATAGTTAAATATAAAATTTAAACTAAATATATAATTTATCAGTTGCAGTATTGCTATTTTGAAAAACTTGAGTTGTTCCATTTATAAAAAAGCTAATTGTTTTAAATCTACAGCTTCTATTAAAAATCTGATATCGAATTTTTTTCTGAAATTTTTACATATTGTGTGAATAATCATACAAATACAAATTTAAAATATGGAAAAAAAATCGTCATAAATCCAAACTATTGCACACTTGGTTGTTGTTTATTTGTCTTTGCATTTTTTACAACCTTTGCACATTTCTGCCAGTGTCCAAGGAAGAGGGGGAATTTCTTCCCCAATCATATTTTCAAATCTTTGTTACTTACTGTTGACAATCCTATTTACTTTAGTTGCTGTATCTCGAAATTCTTTGATAATAGGTAGTTTTTAACACTATTCTCACTGGTATGTTCGTACCCAAAGCAACATAATTAGTACCGTTTTGTTACCCGGGTATTCCCTGGAGATGGAATAGGCCAATCACATCAATCTTCGCACTATAAATAGCTCAGCGTGAATCAGAATGTTCCTCCGTTTTGAAAAATCTATTACAGTCAACTTAGACTTTGTTTCAACTGTTGTTATCATCACTGCGCCTTAGACTAGTTACACGATGTCTCAAGTGCCAGAGGCCCCGGCTCACCCCATGGCGGAAATTGTGCAAGAAAATGCCAACAACGCTCTGGTTGTGGCCAAAGAACAACCTCCAGCACAAACACAACAGGCACAAAATGACCAGGGGGACAATGTCGAAGCAGCCGTGGCACCCGTTCAAAGCCGAGGTAAGAGTTTTATTTCGCTTGTTTATGCCCATGTGTCGTTGCATTTCATGGCGGTTAAAATTTTCCAGCCTGTGCGGCTTTATTGATGTTTTCCAGCCTGGGTGGCTTTAGTAGTTTTTAGCCTGTGTGGCTTTAGTAATTTTTTAGCCTGTGTGGCTTTAGTAATTTCTTAGCCTGTGTGGCTCTAGTTATCTTAATTTTCTAGTCTTCGTGGCAGTTGTAATTTTCTAGTCTTCGTGACGCTTATCGTTTTCTAGTAGCTAGTAATAATTTCGGTTTATCCGTGGGTGCTAAGGTCATATTGACCTATAACACTTCTTACTTTTAGGGTTTGGGGGAGCTAAGGCAGGACCTAGCCTTGTTAAAGCAGTCAGTCTGGATGTCAAAAGTCGATCAAGCGCTGGAGCTCGCAAGAGGCCTGGCAGGCCACCCTCGAGAGCTCATCCATACAGATCCGTATGCCTTGATAGCATCCTTGGAACAGTTAGCTAATGCTGCGAGGGAGGTGAACCACGAGGAGAGGAAGAAGAACGAGTCAGTTTTAAAACACTGCTTGTCACAAAAGTGGATACCGGTATGAAACAATTCAGAGTATTCTCCCAATACCCTCATGGCAAACAACAAAGCTATATAGGCAGTCAGCCAGTACCACTGAATCTCTCAAGAAAACCTGAAAATGTTACAAGAACTAAGATGAAGACGTTGTAAGGGTATTGGGGGAATACAATGGGATGAAATGACTATCAAACAGGGTATTGTACTATGTAAGAGAACAGGGGAACTTGTAGGGTTTGAGGATAACATTGCAGGTAAGCTTAATCAAAACTTGGAAGATCTTTTAGAGGGTGAAGGTGGACATGACCAAAGTGACAATGATAGTTGTGAAGATTCTGATTACTATAACAGTGATGTTTCATCTGAAGATCAATCAGATGATTTACACAGTGAAGAGCATCCTGTCCACAATAAAAAAGCTAAGTTTATTTGTCAATTCTTTTTCTCTTCTCTTGAAGGACACTTAACTTGGCCTGTAGCTGCATTTCCATCAAATAAAGTAAATCATAAAGTCCTTGCATCTATGTTCTGGAAAGTTTGTGAAACTTTAGGAAGCTTGAATGTAGATGATGAACCATAAAGTACAAGTTCTCTATGGAGTGTCTGATGGCTCAACATATTCCCATGCCTTTTTTAACAGAGCAGGAGCTCAGAACTGGGTGACACTCAACCCATATAATGATAACAAACCAATATGGTGGTTATCTGACTATCCTATTATGATTAAGAAATTAAGGAACTTTATAGTTAACCCTGATGGAAATTTGCAATTTGGTGATTCAAAAATATGTCTAGCACATCTGATTGGTGTGGTTGAGCGGCGAACAACTAAACTTAAGTGGAAACATCTTAAATTGACCCCAGGAACAAAGATAAGCGTAAAGAGAGCTGTAACTTTGTGTTCATTAGATGTTGCATTGGACATTCTTAAAGGTTTTACCCCAGCAGAAGAGACTGTTTTAATTCGTACCTATATTATTCACTGTTATAAAATCTTCAAATTATTCAATAGCAGTACTGGGGTAGACCCAGATAGTTACAAACAACTACTTAAAATAATGTTATGGTTTGATAAATGGTACAATGAAATTAAAAATGAAATTAAACTAAAGAGAGGCAAAGGTGGTTCAAAAGAAATTTGGAAAAAGTTCATCTCAAGAATAACTTATAAAGACCTAAAACGTTCAATAATGGCATTCTTAGGAGTTATACAATATGTGCAAATGAACTTTCCTCATTTACACATTATTCCAAAAACAATGTGTCAAGATGATGTTGAAAATTATGTTTCTCTCCAAAGGGCTAAAGTCCCTGGTGGAAAACCAACAACAGTGCAATACTTTGAATACTCAGCATCTTTGAATAAACATATGCTAATAAATGAAAGACCTTAAAGGTTCATGTGGTTCATATGATATTGTCTATTCACAGAGAAAGATGGCTGGGACTCAATTAAAATGTTTTTGAAATCAAACTCTGACTTTTTTGATAGATGGGCATAGAATGAAACTTTTTATGACCATGCAGATCGACAACAAATATCTATATATAAAATATCTGAAACACGGAATATGTTGATCTCTTCTCGCCAACAACTATCCAAAAAACTTCACAACCCATTCTAGCAGCTCTTAGAGCTAGCACAAACCATCATTATCTTCTAGATTTTTCTTGTCATCTTGATTTTTACCTAAGAAAAAATATTTTTTTGTAATAACTGGTCAAGTGATTCTCTTCAACTGGCCATTACTTCTTTAAAAGAAGACAAGGCACATTGTCACTACTGTAAAAGTCTTTTGCTTAAAATTAATCTCTCTCAGGCACACTACTAAAAAATTGAAAGTACGATAAGAGAACGATAACAGTGATTCTGATGACTCTCTTACTGAAGAACTAAATGCACTTTCGTTAAAGCAGCCAAAAACTTTTAAACATTCCATTCATGAGATTTCTAAAGATAAAGATGTAGATTCTGATGAATCTGATGATATTTTCTAATTAGTTATAAAACATTGTCCAGATCCTTCTAATTCTATGAAATGTAAGATTAGATGGACATTCTTGGAAGTATAGAAATAAAAATCTTAACACTTAAGTTCTCACTTGGAAATTAAAATGATTGTTTTGTTGTCAGTATATGTAACCAAAACTTCACTGAGTTTTGAAAACGGCTTTACACTAGTTAACAAATAGTATATTTTGGATGCTAAATTAATTAGTGAATGATTAGAAAACAATACAGATTGCTCTATGGGGTTACAGAGCATGTATATTGCAACAATAATATGCATTGTGCAGGGTTTAAGGATTTATATAATTTTGTTATTTGAGGGTGCAAATTTAGTAGCTGAATAAATAGCTGGGGAATTTTCATTTATGTTTTTATTCCTTCATGGCAATAACAACACCCTCTGTGATCCAGTACTGTGTTTCTCGAGCTTGTTTAACTGGGCTGTAACAATGAACAATAACACTCGGTTGGAGTTAAATGGCTATGGGGAAAAATCCCCAAAGCCGCTTTTAATATAATAATATAATGTTAACCAAAGCCGTACCCTGGAGCCCAAATGAAACAGAAGTTCGACTATGGAATTTTCGCAATAAGTCACACTTCAATCTTTTCACAAATGAATGCCCTAAAATAAGAACCTTGGGCACACCCTCCATTGAATAAAAAGTCGAACTCCTGCTCAAATAACAAAAAGGGGGTCCAGAAACCTACAAATATATCAGAAAAATTATAATGACTTACCGTTAGCGATAAAAGTTTAAATCGACTGATAGAAAAAGGTGGAAAAAATGTGTAACATTATATTATTATATTAAAATATTATATATTTAATATCATAATGAATGACTTTTTCAGTCCCCTACTGATCTTTATTCTTATCCGACTCGAAAAAGTGGAGACAAATGTTGAAATCAACATTTTCCTGTACAGACAGGCTAACTTTATAGTTTAATTACATAAAAATGGAATATATTACGCATGGGTGTATAAAGATTCCAAAACGCTTTTAAACACGAAAAATTAATTTAACACTCAACCTTAGAGTGTCACTTTCATTTTGACAGAATGAGACAGCTAGATAGTAACCACTATACAATTGTAAAATGATAAAAACGTTTCAATACACATACAAAAGTTAGTCAACTTTTTGGCTGAAAAACTTCAGAAATTACAAAACGGTGCAACTTGCAGTATTATAGGTGCACCTGTAGTAAACAATGTCCGACAATCGATTACGTGTCAAGACTATCCGTAATAACTGGACATTGACGCAAATACTAGACGAAGCAGCTGTCGAAGAAGAAGCAACATCTCAAGCTGCCGCAATGGACAGAAAACTAAATGAAGAATCAAACACAACTACAGTTAAACAAATTTCACAAGCAACAACACGTCAACGAGAATACATTGAACAGTGCGACTGCTGCGGATCAAATCACAGACAAGGTTCAATATGGTAATATGCCATAACTGTGGAAAACGAAACCACTACGAAAAAATGTGTAGAAGTGTATGGAGCTCCAACACAGAAAACAGGGCTGGAGAACGATACAACAGACGATGTAGACCAGAAAACTCAAACTAACGAAGACCGCCATTCGAAGGACACCGACGGATACGTGGAGGAAAACGCAGAACAAACCCTGCACGATGACAATCTAACTGATTCAACTGAATCAGAGTCCGATGCTGATATTGATCGAATTGTTCAACATATGAAAATTTATTGTACACAAACTAAACCCAATCCCACGATTAATAAATGTTACGTATGGATCAATGGTACACTCACAGCAGTTGAACCGGATACCGGTGCTGAAGCCAACATCATGGATGAAAGGCAATTCGCATGCTTACAAACAACTATGCCAGGAATCGCATTACACAAAACGACAACCCAACTGAAAACACTGACTGACAATCTACCCGTTATTGGAGCGTGTCCAGTGATGATCGAAAACGAGACACGGCAAACGGACACCACAATTACAGTTATACAAGGAACAATACTTGGACGACAGACACTTGATGATCTAGGAATGATTCAATTCGATGCTACTGGAGGGTTACGACAACCGAACCGGAACACCATGAACACAATCAACATGAAGACAGATCACCATGACAACCGAGAAATATGTAACATTGTACAAAACCACCAAGCACTCTTTACCGGTATAGGAAAGGCACAACATGAGGGTAATGATATTGAAATCCACCTACCACGCAAAGAAAACATGCAACACAAAAAGCAAGACACGTGCCGTATCACCTGGTGGATCCACTAAAGAAGCATATCGATGAATTTGTTGAGAAAGATATAATGGAATTAGTTCCCGACCACGAATCAATCACATGGTGCTCGCCACTGGTGGTACAACCTAAACCGAAGAACCCCAATTAGATCCATGTTAACCTTGATCTTCGAGTTCTTAACAAGTCCATGGAACGTAGTCGACAAGTGCAAGCTCCAATCACAGAAGACTTTATATCAACCAACTATGGCTGAATGTGTTGACTTTTTCAAGAAAACGTTATCATCTACTAATCCAGCAAAACTTTTTCACCTCCCGAATTGGATACCAGCTTTAAATATTACTGTTACTCCTTTTAATCTTGATCCCCCAACATATTAACAAATTACTCATGTCATCCCGAAGATGAAAGCTTCTGGCAGTCCATGTCCTTTAGATCAAATCTCAATTATCTACTTTAAAAGATGTCCGTACCTTCGCACCTAAAAGAGCTTGTACCATTCTAATTCATAATAAAGCGACCAATGGGCATGTAACTCAGACATTGTGATAAAGAACACCGATCTTATATAATCGTATATAAAGATTTATTTGGGAAATAAACTCAAATATAATAGTCTGAACATCGATCTGATATCTCAAAAATACTTCGCTTCCATCGGATCGATAACAAAATATTCAAGTTCTAATAATAGTGCAATAGTGCAAAAACGTGAATGGGAAAATTCAATTTCTTGAAATATGAATAGCAAAAATAGTAAGAAAAAACTCAAGAGATAAGAAAAGAGCTTTAAAAGTCACTATAAAAATGTAGTTTTTGTAAATCTGTCAATCAGTGCACAATGCGCTTGCATATTTGCTAACGATTCTGCTCATTTTGTGAAAATGTTAGAAGATCTTCATTTTAATAATAACGAACGCCTCTACATAATTAAAAAGTTCATGAACATTGCCATTTGATCGTCCTATTATATTTTCTGCTGCAGGAACAATCCTGAGTTATTGCAGTACTAGTGATAATCATTTTTGTCATATTTTGTAATCGAGTAACCAATTTAATTCAAGTAACCAATTTAAATTACCTATTATTAGTGAGATTTATGATTGTACTTAAGGTAAAAACTCAATAAAGTTTCCATTACTATTATTATTACGCACTGAGCGTTGTGGAGGTCAGACGCACAACGTATGTGTCTACAGTTTAACTACTAAAAATTACTTGAATCAACGTTTATTTGTTCGAAACTTGTGTAACTTGCTACTGTAACGCCATTGTGGACTATGATTCATCAAAGTTTTATTGCTGTGTTATTGTTCCTTGTTGTTTGTTCGTTTTGTGGAAAAGAGTTTACTACGCTTGGTCGACATACATGGCGGTGCAAACAAAAAATTGCTCAGCCTGATCATGAAAACCATGACGAAACCATATCTCAAGAAAATCAACATCCAAATAATGATTTAACTATAAAATGTAGCTGTGGAAAATCTTGCAAAGGAAAATGTGGAATGAAAATACATCAACGAAGCTGCAGGGTCATCAACAGTTTGAATAGGGAACTTACAGCATACTTACAAGATCAATTACTTGAAGATTTTTCAGTTGAAGATACTCCTAACAATACAACTACTACTGCAATAAATAATAAAGACTCGCCTACTCTGAAACAAGGGATAAATCTACCAAAAAATGATTCCGACTGGTTAATGGCTAATGACTATTTTAAATTTGCTCTTCGTTCTAATCAACCAATCAGCACGCAGGATGTGAGTTCAAAAATAACCCTCATGAATGAAACTATTTGGAAATAAAAAACTTTGCAAATAAACTGAAAAATCTAAAGATTAATGGCAACATAGAAGAAACCAAATATGTTTCGCATGAATTGCGAAATAGGATCCGCAAAGATAAAGATGACAGCAAAACCTTCACAAAAGTACTAACCTCTGCTAACCCAAACAAGATTGTCAACATTCCAACGTGGATTCCAAGTTTATCTGAACCTCAATGTCCATCCAATCTTTCTACGCCTACGTATGAACAAATCACAGCCGTGATTCATAAAATGAAAGCATCTGGTTCACCATGTCCTATGGATCAAATCTCTGTAATTTGCATCAAACGTTGTCCTTTCCTTCGCACTTTTCTCACAGAAATAATTCAAGAAATCTGGGTATCTGGTTCAGTTCCAAATGTTTGCACCATTAATAATGAGATTTAATGAGATTTTAACTTCTAATCGCTTTTATTATCATAATTGTTATCATCTTTGTTTTTGTTGTTGTTGTAATAATGTTTATTAGTGTTGTGTTTTTATTGTGTATTTGTAAGCGATTCAAGTAGCAAATTGTAAATTACCTCTAACAAGTGAGATTTACAATTGTAAATGGAAAAACAAAATAAAGTTTTCATTATTAATATTATTATTATTATCATTATCATTATGAAAGACAGGCGAATCCATGCATGCGCTGTTTGAAAAGGAAATAAAAGCTTTACAATCTTGTGAACCTTGCCAGCATCAAGCACCTTATCATCATCATATTTTATCTTTCATTAATACCGATTGTAATAGATACTGCAATAATTGTTTTCAAGCACACGTTATGTAGGAAATGTAAACTTAGAGGCCAGGCCAGCCCTCCTCGTGCGCATTGGACTCTTGTTTCAATAAGGATGATCTATGCTTTTCCACAGTTATTACCATCATTTGAAGTGACTGAAAGTGGGAACAAGAGTGCATTTTAGACGCTGAATCAAATCAAATCAGGGAATGTAGGTGCAAAAATGGCTCTACCAATTATTTTTCCTGACTGGCCACATATGTTGGAAAAAGTATGAAAGCTGCCCTTTACAATCGGTGGCTTCAATGTGAAGGTGAGCTAACATCTTATAATGGCAGTCCTATCAAATGTATTCTGTTTCAGGAGGAAAACGCTGAGTTCAACAACACTGCAAATCATTTAGGAGTGTCTTTATGTGCAACTGTGGCAAAGTTTAAATATTGATTGAAACATCACATGGCATTATTGAAATCCAACCAAGAAAGCAAAGGTTTGCATCTTGATGAAGTCCATTTTTGCCAGATGGAAACACAACCATCTTTAGTTTAGAAGCAATGACTTGTATAGATAGCCTGATGTATGGTGCAATAATTTGCATGAAATTGTGTCCTTTCAAGTCGAAAAAGACACACATTGGCCTAAAAGGTGTGAACTTTCAAGAAATCATGACATACAAATCATGGCAGAAGGTGCTTAGCATGTGTGTGTCCAGTGAATGCTTATTCATATCACATGCTGAAGGGATTAGCAAAGTCTCATTGGGAAGTGTCGCTTGTGTTCCTTTACTGAATATGAGCAATGAGCCATGTCGTCTTACACCATTCGGTACAGACGTACTCTACACCAATGAAAAGAAAGCATCTATGTGGAAGATGAAGAACGATGGTTCACTGACAATCTTTGCTGGATGTGATGGGGTGGAGGGTAGTCAGGATGGCATAGTGAGCGAGTGTCAATTTAAGCAGCGAAATGGTATCATCATTATATCAGAAACTGTTGTTTATATCTGCAATGCTAGACAAATTCCATCAAGATCTGGGTGTGCTAGGCTCCTCTATTCCATCACCTGACATAACACTACCATCAATGGTCCTCAAGGTTATGTCTCTGCTAGGATGGTTAATTCGGATAGCCTTCTAGAATGGTGACTTAGCAGACTACACAACAATCTTGCACTGATTGAATATGTGCCAAATCTGTAGAGCATTATGACTTTGGACGTTGAGAAATGTCATTCTACTGTGCATACAAAGCAATGTAATATGTCAATGACCGAATATGCTCAAGCATTTGGCACATCAATGAAAGTTTAAACATAGTGTGTCCAAGAGAGGCACACTTCTTTAGGTCAGTATGTGTTCAAAATAAAGACGATCTAACTACACAGTGTCATTTCTGCAAATAAAGCTCTTAGTTTAAGATATTACTGCTGAAGTAACTTCAAAACACCTTAAACATTTTACATTATATTTATATGTTGATTGATTGATTTTATTCAAATACCCAAGGCACAAAGACTTTGCAGATGTTTCGTCTCAGTATGTTTTTCTTTTATGATATTTTCTTTCTAGATACTACAAAGGGCTTTGCGTTCAAATGCACATCTCATGATGAAATTGAGAAATCTGTAAATCCAATTACAGGGTGAAGTGTTGATTAAAATAACAACATATTTATTTGCATACATTCATGTACACATTTCGAATGAAGCAGATTAAAACTAAAAAAAATTATATATGCAAAATATGTTTCATTTCTTTTTTGAATTTTTGCCATGATATATTATTGATGAAACAGACATTGGTTGTTATTTCTAAAAATTTTGATTCAAATCACAATTATTTTATTTCTTTTAATTTTCTATACGTTTGGTCCAAATCATTTCAGATCAAAGCAGTTTGCTGTTCCATTCATGTTTGCAATGGAAATATTACAAAGTAGCAACAGGGTTAAATCACCACAATAAAAGCATTCGGCTGGCGATGTTTGGATCTAAAATTGAGTGTGTACAACTGTGTCAACTGTTAAGGTTGTGTTGATTTGTTACTTTTTTAATAATTACTTTTTTTCACATTTCAAACAGAAAGATACCTTTTTGGATTACTACCAATAAGTCGTGCAGGACTATAAACTCAAAGTCCAAGATCATAAATTGTCCTTCATTTATGGGAATGTTTTTTAAAGAGATTTTTTCGGAGTGTTTTAAATTACAAAACAGATTAATGTCGAGAGCTCTAAATGTAAGGACGACAGGACTAGTACTATCTAAGGCATGGATGTTCAATCATGGTTTCATACAAAATGCTTTGCTATTGTTTTTGTTCTTGCTAACTTGTCTTGTACTTGGTTATGTGTATCATGTGGACTTGCAAGTTTTTCTAACTGATAATTTAAAACACCTTTTGACCTGTAAGTCATTTTCCTTGTTGGAATCATTGCCACAAATTTTACAAATATATCACAAGGAAACAGCTCATGCCAATCTGGCTTGAGTCTGAATGAACAGGTGAAGCACAAGAATAGATCACAAGCATCATTATGAACTGCAATGGCCTCAAAGGAACTGACCACTAAATTTCCAAGCTCTCTTATATTTACTTGATCCTCACTTTGTTCTAGGAAGTGAATACATGCGGTGTCCTGATATTTCAACTTGTTCTATTTTCCCACAGAATTACACTTTACTCAGAAAAGCCATAAAACCAATTTGGAAGTGGCATCTTTCAACCTATCAAATTTGGTCTGCATCCAAATACCAGACCTTGCAGTAGAAAACTGTGAAAGTATCTGGTCTTCTCTCAAACTAGTTAGTTACAAGAACATATATTTAGCAACATTTTATAGATTCCGATTCTTTCCATCAGCTGAATGAATCTTTAAGATGTCTTTGCTAAAGTGCCTCTGTGTTGGCACTGGTGCTATTTCTCTCAAATTCAAATCAATCCAAACTGTGGCTTTTTGGAAACAACTGTGTCCTTTACAGAGAAGTAGTCACTCTGCAGGACTGCCAAACCCTCCAACAAGACCTTGATCTTCTATCTCACTGACCAAAGACTTGTAGCTTAGTTTTATTGCATCCAAATGTTTATACCTTGGGATTTCTCGCAAGAGAATCGCGGTTGAATCCATCTATTCCATAGATGGTCAGCGAATTGTGATCACTAAATTGAAGGTATGGCCAACCCTACAAGCTTATGTCCGACAATGGCCCAAACTTCACAAGTAGAGAATTCAAGGAATTCACTGATATATGATATAAATGCTCTATCCAAAGGTAAAGCCGATGAAGCGCCCAATGGGCACGTAAATCAGACATTGTGATGATTAGCACAGATCTTAGTTTTTCGTATATAAAGATTTATTTGGGAAATAACATTAAATATAATAGTCTGAACATCGATCTGATATCTCAAAAATACTTTGCTGCCATCAATCCGGATCAATAACAAAATATTCACGTTCTGTAATAGTGCGAAAACAATGCAAAACATGAATGAAAAGTTCACTTTTTTGAAAAATAAATAGCAAAAATAGTAAGAAAAATACTATGGAAATCAGTAGACCGCGGCAACCTCAAACTTTTTTTGTGGCACGCAACGGCTAAAATATGATCACATGATCGATTATTGATGTACCACATGATTGATATTTCAGTAAAGTTGAAAAACCAAAGTGTAGTTTCCCGAAAAGGAAGAACTTCTCAACCAGGAACAGCATGGAGTGATGACATTCGAAAGCTAGTAATAGACAGAGTGGTTCAAGCAGGTGGTGATGTTGTAACGGGAACTGCTCTTGACTGCAATGGATCTTATAGAAAGTGCGAGTATTATGATATGTAAATCATAGCAGGAACCAGTTGTACATTTCAAGTCACATTGTTTTATGCTTGGACGCACTTGAGCACTGAAATTCGTTTTAAAATATTGTAATTAAGTGGTGTGTTGAATTGTGAATAAAAGTCCAGTAATTGTTAAACTTTGCTTTAATTCCGCCTTATTACAAAGCCCAAAAAGGCTCTTTTTTTAGCGTGAAACTTCATTGCAGCAAAATAGAACTTTATGTCGCTACATATAATGAACGACGCAACAAGCCATTTCACAACTGTGAGTGGTGCTAAAAACCCACAATTAAAAATGCTGCATTTCAACATAATTTGAAAAAAAGAAATACATGTAACCAGTTTAAGAACTATGTGTATATTATTATTATTATTATTATTATTATTTGGAGACAGTTTGCAGACAATGCTGCTGTGAAAAGTTCACAAGAATCAGAAAGTCAACACCTACTTAACAGATTTGCGATATGGTGCCAATGGGCAAGTATGATTATACGAGTGGACAAGTGCTGTACATTAGGAATAAAGAAAAGCTACACAAAATCAATACAGTACCCTCCAAAACTTCTAATAAATGGAGTTCTTGTTCCCTGTGTCAAAATTGGAGTCTTTTCGATATTTAGGAAGATTCTTCGATTTTGACATGTCCAATGATCAACATCGATCTGACGTGACCTCTACTATGCGTACCATGATGTCTGACATTGATATGAAACCACTTCACCCCAAAAATAAACTCTTGCTATACAGTCGCTAAGTTTTATCAAAGATCTCTTGGCATTTAACTATTGCTGACCTTGGTAAAACACGGGTAACAGAAAATCTTGACCCTATACTAAATCAGTATCTTCGCAAATGGTTGGAAATCCCCATATCTGGAACACTGAGTAATATATATCTTGAATGCAAAAACTTTGGTCTCAATATAATCCCTCCCTCAATTAAATTTATACAATGTCAGACTGTTATCAGAAAAGCTCTTAAAACATAAAAAAGTGAATCAATTAATGGAACTAGTAATCAACTAGTAATCACACGAACATTCAATATGCTGTTTATAAAACCACAAAATCAATCCAAGAAGATAAGCTGAAAAATGATCTGTTATCACAAGGATTATTTTTTCTCCAACATCGCAAAATTCTCGTTGTCATCACTTCACTCTGTCTGGTCTTCTGCTCACACTAATCTGCCTAAGAACATATTCAACTTCACCATTCGCTACATCAACAACTCATTGCCTACAAGAAAGAATCTAGCTAAATGGGGATTATATACCAGCTCAGAGTGCACATTTTGATGTTCCTCTGAATCCCTCAACCACGTTGTTGCTGGATGTCAACATTATCTACACCACTTTACTTGGAGGCATGATTCAATCCTCAACTTCATTACTACGACCTTAAATCCAATCATTAACAGATCTTCACTCAATGCTGACATTGACAGATATCAAAACCCTTCAATGATCACTGGTGATCAACACCATCCCGACCTACTGATAAAAACACCAGACTGCCTTTACATTCTAGAACTGACCGTTGGTTTTGAATCAAACTTAATGAATAACGTAAAAAGAAAATTCACCAAGTACAAACCTCTAATTGAAACATTACAAAATAATTTCAAAACCGTCAAATTTATTAACCTTTCAATTACTTCTCTTGAAGTATTCTCTACTGAATGCTCTTCGTTTTTAGAAATGCTTGAAGGGCTTGATTTCGATAAAAAGCAAAAAAATGTATATAATAAGAAAGATAATTCAAATTGCTATTAGGTCAACGTATTTTATTTTCTGTAAACAAAACAAAATCTGGGAAAATCCTGAATTAATGAAATTTTAATTTTTTCCCCTTTCTTTTCATTTCATTGTAATCATTATTCTGTATATATACATGAATTCTTATACTTAAGCAACCAAAATACATTGTAAACATAATTTTTTTAATATTCATTTTAGTCAATTCAAGTAGCCGATTGTAAATTACCTTAACAGTGAGATTTACAATTGTATATGAAAAAGTAAATTAACCCTTTCGCTCCTGGAGATTTTTGGCGTTTTTAGGCGTTTTTTGACACGTACAAACTTTTAGCTCGTCCAGAGCAGTTTGTTTTTGGCTTCGATCAAGATTCCTGTGTTTTTGTGTTACCGGGGAGGCATGAAGCTGGCAAACAGGTTTAACACGTTAGAAACAGGTTTTCAGTCTAATCAGAACTTTGACGAATTCGCATCATTCGTGATTTCGTCGTTGTTTTTTGCTATTATTTTGCCTCTAAACGCTTCTGGAAAAGCATCATTAAGCTTTCTAGTTGTGATGAGTCTACTGTTTGAAAGAAATCAAGCTGGTGAGATGATTTCCAGTTAAAATTCGTGTTTTTTTCGCACTCGTGAATTTTGGTGACCGTTGAAGAAATCATCACTTCAAGACTGTTTTAGAGGCAAATTCTCGGACTGCTGCGGCTATTTTTGCAAGTTGTGGTGATAGAAGAACACAACAAGCCTGAAAATTCGGCAGAATTCCGAGGTAGCGTTAGACTTATAAAAAAAACTTGAAATGGGGGGAGGCTATGACGGCTGCCGAAAATTTGGTTGATTTCCCAGAATGCATTGCAGTGGTATTTTTGTCGAAACACGTGTAGTTCGAAATAGGCATGTTCGTAGGGATTTAGCGCTGTAAGTAGAATGAAATAAAACTTGAAAAACTTGCATACGCTTAGTAGAAGGACTGAATTTTCCTAGGATATGAAACTTTTTGCTTGAAGACAAGGTTTTTTGCCAAAAAACTCCACCTGCAAAATGTGTGATTTTCAACATCTGAAAATAGCGAAAAAACGTGATTTTCCTGCTTTTGAAAGTTTGAACTGTATGTTTTTGCCCAAATTGCTAGTTTCTTCAACCTGAATGATACTTAAAAGTTAGCCACATTTCTAGTGTTTGCTTTGAATGGTGATTTATGGCATTAATGACTTAATTCAGGAGGATATGATTTTTTAAAGCAAGGTAGTTCTCTACGGCCGGTTTTGGCCGGTACAGGAGCGAAAGGGTTAAGTTTACATTATTATTATTTCGTCAATAAACCAAGTTGAAGAATGGCCTTTGATGTTTTGTATCACACAACCCATCAAAACGAGGAGTACAATTAAAGACCAACTTTAGTGTTAGCTCTTGCAGGTCTGTTTAGTTCCAAAGAACTGTTGGAAGTACAATGGCACAGGAAAAGACAAAATAAATATTTTGCTCTTCTGTTGGGTTGTCAACATAAAGATTGGCCTATTCTCTGTGCCTGCCTAGAAAACCGCAGGATTGAAAATTCGAGGACATAATTAGCCAGCTGAACAAGCACTACAAGCCTAAGCTCACTGAAGCAATGGAAAGTCTAAAGTTTGGTAAGAGGGGCCAAAACTCAGGTGATACCAAACAAGTTTATGTAGCTGAGCAAAATGGCTTTATGCAACTGAATGGTTCCTGAAATTTATGAGTTGCACAAAATTTATCCAGGATCTTGAAATCTGGGGGTTTAAATGAGAATCTAGGAGTCTCAGATTTTTTTTTGAGGGTCTCCGAGGGTCTGAATTTTTTTTAAACACTCTTGGAAACTTGGACATAAAATCCAATGTAAAGTCTTGGGGATAGAAAATTCCCAATAAAAATCTCCAGCTCAATTTTTGAAAATATTACAAAGTCTTTAGCTCAAATTCTAAAACATGCAACTCGCCGACTCTGAAAGTCTCGTAAAGACCATTCACCCCCCCCCCCCTTTTACTGGAAATTTTCAAGCAAAAACTTGTTGTCATTGACTTGAGAATACCGCCCTTGCAAAGAGATGCTTGGCAGCAATACCCTGGACATTCAACAAGCCACCAGTCCCCATGGACAGGTATCTGCTAGCTGCTATCTGTTGGAGACTGGTTTAGAAAGGTAAAAAAAAACCTCAACATGTTCAATTATAACCATACCAATTTATTAAACTGCATGGCCCTAGATGTTGAAAATTGCCATTTAATTGTACACCACAAGCAGCCACTACGTTCATGGCTGAATACTGCAAATCTTTTGGTCTAGCCATGAACGAGGCTATAAAGAGAGCGACAAACTGGGCAGGGGCGGATCCAGGGGAGGTGAAAACGGTGAATTTTTCTGAGGCCCTGTTCTTTTTTTCTGATCGCTCAAATATTGAAAAAAGGCTTATGACACCACATCATCAATGAGCTCAAGCAAAAAAGGTGTTCAAGCCGAAATTGCCAAATGAGCACCCAATGCTGACTATCAAGGATGCTGCCTGCATGCATTGAATCTTGCAATGTTTCATGCTTGCGAATAAGACTGATACAAAACATGATGGACAGCTGCCGTAAATTATACAGTTATTTCAACAGCTCCAAAAAGGCAACGCTTTTTGGACATCGTTATTGATGCCTTGGGAAAAGGTGAGACCAAAAAACGAAAGTTGAAAAACTTATGCAAAACAAGATGGATTGAGCGTCACTCAACATTTAGAACAATCTATGATCTATATGAATATGTAGTCACAACCCTAGATGAAATATGTGTTCCTTCAGAGGATGAGCGCTTCGAATGTCCAGACGAGGAGTCATGATCATGGGATTGGGATGCCAGTACTCGAACATTACAAATGGACTAAGACATACAATGACAAGCTTTGGGCACATTTTCTGTTTTGTGTGCTCGATGGACATGCTGGAACCAATGAGACCACTTATTCTTCCACTTCCTTCAGCGTTTGAAAGTGAGCTGTTTTGCTGGGCGAATCATTGGAAGAGGCAAGAAACTGCGCCAGATGAATTTGTTGCAACCATTATAGCTAGCCATGCAGCTGGTATTTTTTGTTCCCCAATATATGTGAGCTGCTTAAGGTTCTGGCTGTCTTACCTATTGGAAGCACCGAGCCCGAAAGGTCATTCTCCTGTCTCCGCAGACTCCACATCTGGCTGAAAACGACAATGATTTGTCCATCACCATGCATGGTAACATGATGGTTGCTCTTGGTTTCTTGTTTGTTTTCCTGGCTTTTTCAAACAAAGATGGCAAACTCACTTGAACACAAATCTTTCTTATTTAGAACCCAATCCATCTCTGGTGGACCAGTCATGTGGCGGATCAAGGAACCTCTTGCTGTTTTTTTGTCCCACGTGGAAGTCAGTGCGAAATGATAAATTATTTTTCAAAAAGCGATGAACCGAGGATTAAACCAAACGCTAAAAAAAGCAAAACCGATGAAAAAACTAATGAGTCATCTGATACAAAGATAACTAGTACAACTGCGTACCAAAGAATGTGTGACAAATGGGTTAAAGACGTTGAACTACAGTTCCAGCAAGATGGAGATGTTGTCTGAATCTACAATTGAAATAACTTATACATTTAAAATGTTTATATTGCTCATGTTCCTGAAATTATAGAAATAAAAAAAAAACATTTGTGATTCTGCTTGTTGGTGTTAAATTTTGCTGGTAGGCCTCAAATCCACAAGCATTTTTTAGCTTGTAGTAAAAAAAATAAATTTTGAGCCTTGTGCATACTACCACACTTGCAGACACTCTTGGTATCTGATACCAGAAGTTGCGTTTTCACTCTCTGAGGTGCCTTTCCTGAGTCCACTAGAAGGCACATGCATGCCATCCGCAGATGCCAATGCTTTCAAAGACTGGGTCACGTCTTATGGCACTGCTTCTAAATATTGCACTTTGTTTAGAAAGAGAATCAATAGATTTATAGGATCCCTGTGGCCACGGGGGCGCATCGGTCACGTGATTTTTTTAAGTCGTAGATTTCATCTTGCTTGCTGGAGCACTACAAAAATTTGTTAGATCAAAACATCAAAAATCAATCAAAGCTGCACTGCTTGTCAATCCACAACGAGTGATAACGTTTAGACCAGCTGCACCTTGGTATTCAATTGATGTTACTGCAGAGAAGCGAAAGAGAAAAAAACAAAACAAAACAAAAGTGGCGCGAGTCTGGACTCGGAGTTGACTGATCATCACAGTATACACGTCAATGAACTGTTGCAAACAATCTCTCCGAAATTGGAATATTACACTACGTTTATAGAGAGTTTACATGATAAGCATCCAAAACATAAGGTTTGACATCAAATAATTTTCCATTTGAAAACGGATCCCAAGAGGCTTCAGCACGTGATTTAACCTCGACACAAAAACATTCATTTCTCGGTAGATGATTTGATCTCACCTCAAACATGAGATGAAAAAGACATTTACAACTTTTTACAATTCATTAAAGACATTTTTGGCGTAGAAATGCAAAATAACTCACCAAATTCGATGCAGAAACACGATCTTGTACCATACCCTCTATCGACTCTTCTCTTGAAATGTGAAGCATTCCGTGGTTACCAAGTCACCTAAATCTGTTGTATCAAAGGAAGCCCGATAACCATGACACTTCATTCATCTATTAATTTCTTGATTATTTAGTCATTCATTCTGTACTTTATCTGTTGGCCCATTCAAACATTTATTAATTGATCAATTCAAAATTTATTTATCAAAATTGTGATTTTTTATTTGTGAGCCTGCGAGGACAAATGGACAGAGGATGTGCAACTCATTCACATGCGCCAATGATATTTTTTAAAATGTTGTTTTGATACGAATTTTGTTCTTCTTTATTTCATATTTTAAGGAAAATCCATTGAAAAGATGAACATTTTGCCGCACAAAAGGTACATTTACAATACAATTAAAGTAATGTGTATTTATTTTTGTGATGCTTTGGTATTCAGCCCTCCTAAAATGAACAAGAAATTTAAAAGCTTACTCTTGCATTCGAAAATCTCAAAATAATCTTTTGTCTTGCTACTTAGCTGGCATGTAAGAAACAAAGATAACATAGAACGAGTGAGAAGAGATGAAGAAAAAGCTCGCCAAGAGGAGGAGAAGAGAGCCAAGAGAGCTGCTCTAGCAGTGAGTATATTTTACAGCAACAACAGCAACAACAACAACAAAATTCTTCTAGGATATAGAGTGCAAACAATAAATCCGTGAAATCCATTTTATTATTCAGTACACAATACTGCTAAGCAAATAAAAACAATCCAATTTATATGAAATTACACTATTTAGAAATACTAATCTTTCTTGGTTGAATTGTTTGCACTCTATTTTTGTGTAGAAAATATATCAATAATCAATTGTAAAGACAACTGTGTTTATTCTTAGAAGTTTTATATTTTCTGTCATCTCAAACCCTTGAATGCTAATCACCATTTGGTGTTTTGTTCCTGTCAATCAAAACTTCAACCTCAATGGACTGCATTCAAATTTTTGCGTAAACCTGCCCTCTCATATCAAGGTTTGTAGGAATTGGTTATTTTTCATTCAAGATGGACATCAAGTTTTCATTGAAAGGAGAGAAAAAAAGTGTCAAAGAGTGTTCAAGTGTCTGACTTTTTAAGAAAATGGAAAACAGCAGTAACGTTTAATTGGTATTTTATGTTTCCCATTAGGATCAGGAGGCTAGAACAGCCTTACTGAGAGGAAGAGCCAGGTCATCGCAACTGTCGTCCACTAGTACAAGTAATACAGGTTCAGAAATTGTACCAGCTACAGATGAACCAAGACATATTAATTTTTTTAAGGATATAGAAGACGGGGTGAGTAGAGAATAAATTCAAATCTCAAAACAATACAAGAGCATCAAGTGCCAACAGTGAGGAACCTATGTCAGTTTTACCACCCTTACAACTTCCACAGAAACTTCAATGATTGGTTTGAGATCATCACGTAATTCACATCATCATGTAAATTGAGTGACCATGTGAGTGAAGAGTTTGTTATGTGAAGATTGATGCCAGCATGGCAGTTGTAAGTCCAGGAATCACAAGTGTACATAACATATAAATTAACAGGACCATTGAAACACAAAACATTACAACTGGCTTCAAAATCTTTATTCTGTATGTGCTAACAAACCTTTTTTCATACGTGTTCTTCAGTTACGTCAAGGTTCTAATACTGAATATGAATCAGAGAAAAAAGCAGAGCAAGAAAAACAAGAAAAAGCCATAGGATTATTGACATATCTTGGACAGAGTGTCAGTGAAAAGCATGGTAATATTAATACTCTTGTACATCAATTTTAAATACTTTTTAAATACAATTTTAAAATGATTTGTATTTTTTTGTTTGTCTGTTTGTTCTTTGTAGAAAGATCTACTACATGTAGCCTATTATAGAGATAGTGGTTAATTTGTTAACATTTTCAAGGACAGTTCCAGGATTTTTTTTGAAGAGGGGTTGACTCATATCTTGCAATAATTTTCATATGCATCACCCTCCTATCTTTACATTTGTCCCTGATTAAACAGCAGAGGGTCTCAAAACAGTGTATTGGTATTTTGAAGATTATAAGGAAGCTTTTTTTGGCATAGGTTTGTGTTATTAATAGCCTGTGTAGACACTCTTGGGGAGTGCTGGCTGGGGAAGGGATTTGGAGGTGCTACACAGGCTAAGGTTTGCTTCTGTGAGGATTTTAATTTTATGGTTTTGTAACGTAACTAATTTTATTGTTTTAATCCTGGATTACCTTTTGTTTTTTCGGTATTACTGTACTCTCTTGCACTTCCTTGCTTTTGGCCAATCAAATCAACAGAATGTTGCCTTTTCCAAAAATGTAATTCAGATTTGGGTGTTTGATTTAGGTGACAAGCCTTGGTATGAAAAGAAAACAAAACGAAACAGTCAAGAACAGGAGGAGTAAGTAGAAATGTCTTGCTTGTACGTATGCCTTCATCAAGAGTGTTCACTTCAATTTAAACTGCCATTGTTGGTTGATTGATGCAACCATGGATAAATTCATACCCACTAGATGGTTTTGTTGGTTGATTGATGATTGGGATTGATTGCTGGTTTGTGTTGGCAAGCTGATTCAGTGTTCAAGGATTGAAACTGCTTGCTTTGTTTGCTTGCTGCATCAAGTGATTGATGGCTTGAATCATTTGTTCATTCATCTATTGATAAACTGGCTCTCTGACTGACTGACATGCTCATTGTTTTGACAGCAATGCATTTGACTCTAAAAGAAAGGCCTCTATGGATCCATTGAATTCTATGAAGAAATATTTAACAGCAAAAGAAGCATTTGATGCACAAGAAAAGAAACATAAAAAAGACAAGAAGAAAAAGAAAGTATGAACAAAATAATGTTGAAATGGCAATGGGGGGGAGGATTCTCCCTTCAGATCTGGGGTAGGGGTGTTCCCTTAGAATCCTGTAGAGGTTACCCTGTTTATGACAAAAATACTGAACTTCTATACCCTATTTATACTAAATTTATTTACGAACATTATATAATTTGTGTGAATTAGTCAACTCAGACACACATGCTGCTCTTATCTTCTTTTTTCAAGTCAATAATCTTATTCCTGATGATTTCCTGAATGCAAAATAATTCCTCTCATTTTTTGGGCCCCGAGTATGACTGGAAATTTGGATTAAATCGGAAATAGAGTAGAATTTGTTTCTCTGTTCGTGACACCAAGGTAAAAAAAAACCATACATTGTTCAGCGGATCATTCCTGTATATTGTCAATATAGGGAAGTACCCCCCAGGGAAAAACCACATAAAATATTATATTCACGTCATGTTTAGTTGACAGTGATTGATTTATGGATATGGTGATTGATTGGTAGGATTGTTGTTGGGATTTTATTGTTGAGATGAGTGATTTGATGGTTGATTGACTATAAGATTGACCAAATGATTGATAAACTGAGTGACTGATTGGATGAATTATACATGTAATTATTGAATAATTAATGGGATGTTTGATTCATTCTCCCTGACAGAAAAAAGAAGAAAAGTCATCTAAGAAGAAGAGCATTGAAGAACTAAGGGCAGAAAGATTGAAAAGAGAAAGCTATGAGAGAGCTAGAGAAAGGGATTTGTTGTCAGCATCTATAGGCGAAAAACCAAAACAGATTGAAGATGACCCTTACAGGTACATGTAATGGCAGCAGTAATCCACTAGAAATGTGTACACTTTAACACTATATATGTATAGTAATTAAACTCTTTTATATTTCTAGGTATAATTCACAATTCAATCCAGACCTAGTGAGAAAACCTAGACATACAAACCATCAACGATATAAACCATATTAAGATGGAATTGCAACATACAGGAGAGAGTCAAGATTGAGAATTTGATGAAAATAATTGAGTCAATCTTAATCAAGATTGAGGTGGATCTGAATCCAAATGAGGATGCTTGTGAATCTGTATCAAGAGGTTACATCAGCATAGATCGCAAATGTAATTCAAGATCGAAATAAGATTTATGAATATGTTCCAAGAATGGGAGACTCGGTCCAAAGTGTAATCTGATTTAAGATTTAAAGGCTCTATCCAGATTATCGACTGAGTGAAAAGGCTAAATCAAAATTTCAAATCTGATCAAAGATTAAGATAAAGAATTGAGATTGAGAACATGAATCAGGAATGAGATGCCAGAGTTCAGAGTCAATTACTACAAAGTGAAAATCCTGTTTATTGTAAAGAAGGATAATCCTCACCTCCCCCCTCTACTTTGATAAATACCTGTTGTTGTATATAATATTAAAGTCAATAGATGCAAGATGAAGATCCCGTTTTTATTGCGAGTTTGTTAATAATAATAGTCACCCCTAGGCTATTTATTACAAGAGATTAAATCATACAATGATACAGGGAAAACCTTTTGAGTGCTTACTGCAATTTTCCATTTTCTAAAAACTCAAATACTCAATCGCTCATTGAAGTTTTGATTGACGGGAGCACAACACACCAAAATATGGCAGTAAGTATTTGTGCCTGAGTTCACAAAAAACAACAAAAAAATGCAGTAATGTGAACATTTTGTTTTTTTTAGAGGTTTTAATATTACCACTGTTATGTGAGATGTCAAGCATATCTGGAGTCATGACCAGAAACTTCCTTTGAGTAGAGTAAACATTGTCTTATCTCCTTAGAGACACTTGACATTTAACACAACGAAAATTGTCTTAAAACATTTAAACAAACAATGAAAATGTTTTCATTATACACTCAATGGGTTTGAACTGTATTATATCACTACATCATTAAAATTCTTTAGTCTAAATATTAACATTCTTATAAACCTCACCCTTATTTGCCGATCCCACGCAATTGATAGAAAGTCCTGAAACAATTCACAGGCAGCTCACAACTAACCCTTTTATTACTAACAAGGAAAGTCAGTAGTAGTGTCAACCAAAGCCAATGTGGTTTTTGAGTCGGCCAAAATTAATATATTCATAACACCACAAGAGGACTATATTGGGCTTCCTGTGTATTACAACATGCTTTCATCTTTTAATGCTAGAACAATACAGTATGTTAATACGCTTAAATGACTGGTCAATTGCAAATGATCTGTTATGCGTGTCACAATTACAAAAAATGTTCAAAGTGAAGCACATCTAAAATCCCTTGGGTTATAAATTTTTTGATATGTTATTAACTTTATACAAGAAATAATATTGATAAGAGCCAGAAAAACTTCAGTGAAGGCAACAATAATTCCCAGGATAGAAGTTTGTTGAAAGCTGCAACTTCAAAGAAGTGTCCATTAGTTTTATGTCAAGTAAACAAAGAAGATCATGAACACTACAAATTAGGACTGAACTAATTATCAGTATAAGATCAACTATGAGTAGTCTTGGCAGCTTTGACTTTACAATGCAACGCACGTATGTCAATCAGTACAATACATTGCCATTCAATTGTTGATTGGTTAGAAGACAGTAGTGGCTAGCAATATTCCATGATTATATTATACAGTTATCTATGCGGTTAGTTGAAACAGGTTTATCTTGTTCAATTACTTTCACCCCAACAAACAATCACAGGAGGTGCATCATCTTCAGGAGAGGGTGGGCTACACAGTGAACATGAAATACCGAAGACAATTTGGAAAAATATTTGATAAAACAACGACTTGAAATCCCTGCAGGTTGGGGTGCACACTGGTTGCACCCCACCTCTAGATCCGCCACTGGATCAATGGTGGATGTAGTGGGTTGTCTGTTTCACTATGCTAGAGGGCAATTCTCAGCTGTGGTGACCTACAAATGTTGCACTGGTGTTCAAATCACTAGAAACTTACTAAGAATCGAGTTAATTCAAGTGTCAGAAAAAAGGACTTTGAAAATTGTGTAATTCATATTATTATCAAACTAAATTGATCTAACCACCCTTTCAACGAGTCAAATTTATATTTAGGTAAGTTGTCTCTGTCACCATGGAAAGTCTTTATATGTTTTTTGAAGGAAGCAGGGAGGAGTGATTTATATAAAAGAAACCTTTTCCAGGCAGCCGGGACAACCTACCTTGCAGTTAAGGGGGCCTGAATACACATCTCGATATATATGTTTAGATGTGTGTCCATATAACTATGGATATAACAGAAAAAAATAATATGCGATAAATATAATCATGAAAATGTTATTTTCAATGTCCAATTGCTGTTGGAGTTGCAAAATGTAAATAATTCACTTCTACAAATATTTACTTCTACAAATATTTACTTCTACAAATATTTACTTCTAAGTTTATGGAATGCAGATGAAAGACTTACTAACGATTTGGTGTCTAATATTATCCAAGTGACAATTAGACAGGAACTAAATAGTGCAATTTTGTGCAAATTGTATTGTTATATTGTTTTTAAAAGAAGCACTATTTTGTACTTTTAATAGTCACTTCAAAAACTGCTCTGCTTGAAGGGTATTTCACTAACTTCCACAAACTATTGCTATTAGACACTGTGTAGTAACTTTAACTTTACGGCTTTTTGGCGTGTGCTTAATGATCACCAGATTATGCTGTGGATTTAAAGGCTGATTTACACAGTGCGATTTGTCTTGTGCAATTTGTAGTATGCAACTAGTAGTTAGATTCAAAACGTTCTAAAACTAGTCGTGGGCATTCTAAAACACGTTTTAGAGCGCGTGCGACTAAGTTTAGAAGTTACGACTAGTCGTATACTACAAATCTCACATGACAAATCGCACCGTGTAAATCTGGCTTAAGATTAGCTCATTATTTTTTTGAATTGTTACCTCATTGAAAATATAATTCACTTAAAGTTCATTTCCTTTGTTGTCCTAATCACTACCGCTGATTGATAATTTTAAAAAATCACTTAGAATCAATGTTTTGAAAGCAATCCAATTAACGTCCTACATGTTTATTTCTTGGCATCGTCGATAAACCTTCCAACGAGTTCGTAACATCTTCCGTTCTCCCGACGGACCCTAGGTTCCATTTTCTTCAAATGGCGCGCTACGCAAACAGAGTCCCATATAAAAACAACAACAAAGTTATGATGAAGACGAAGACGATGTTCACAGGCTTGTTGTGCATTCGTTCACGGAATGCCCTTTTGGTAATCCTTCTCTTAACTCTATTCTCTCCATTGCGTCTTTATCAGGCTTCAATAGGAAACGTAGACGCTCTATTAGAGAACCTTTCGTGCGAAGGATCTTGTATATTGCTACTCCCGGTATAAACAGCATCGATGCCAGAGCCATGCACCAACCCACGAACTCCGCCCATGGAGGGTATTGATACGTACCGTAAGTAACACCCGACCACTGCGCTAAACTGAAGAAAAATAGCACTGGAAAATAAAACGACAATGAGTCAAACGTTAGTTGAAGAGTTTCTCTGTACGTGGGAGACGTGTCTCCGTAATGTCTTCGTAAATGCAACAAAATATACACAATTATTGTCGAAACAGTTGTTTTTTTCCTATTATCTTGATATTTCACAGTTAAGTTACCGCATTTCGGAATCTTACTGCTGTTTCAACAGCGAATATTCGACATTCTACAACCTTCATTGTCTCCGAGAACATTTAAACGTCTGTAAGTACTTACCAATTATAACGGTAGGAGTTGTAAATTTCCAAGCTATTGGCCACCATCGATTTATCTTATATCCTATCATAACTTCGATATCTTTAGCAAAGCGATGGGCACCATAGAACCAGCCTACCGCAATAACTTCAAAGAACGCTAGAAAGACCAGGGATATACCTCCCGACTGCCACACGTACAGATTCAGAATGTACCCTCCACTCTAGGATAAACACAAACAAAATCAAACGATTATTTTCATCATAGATCCGGTGGACTCACGTTAATACGGTCACTGAAGGGACATCTATAGAACATGTATGGATGTGTGTTTCGTTGGGACCTCAGTAAACATCTGGCCACACATCGTACACCGAGTTTCACTTTATCACGTTGCATTCAACAAAAAACTTGACTAAAAAATTATTCTAGTTAAACACAAAATGGTATTACGATCCGCCGTTTTATTTGATTTCATCTTTTCTGTTGGACTGGTAATCGATTTCAAGTCCGTTGTTTATTTCAAATCAATTTTGTTTCTTAAACGGAATTTTTTTTTTCTCAAGCAGGGGACTATTATGATCAGTAATAAAAGTTTTCTTACGCGTAACTTACACGGTACGAATTGTCTCGCGGGATTTGTAGTATACAACTAGTCGTAACTTCTAAAACTAGTCGCACGCGCTCTAAAACGTAATTTAGAGTGTCCTACGATTAGTTTCAGAAGGTTTTGAACCTCGCGACAAGTTGTAAAAAACAGTATACTACAAATCGCACACGACAAATCGCTGTGCAAATCAGCGTTTAGAAACAACGGTTACGATAAGATACGATACGCATACGAATACGGCTGAATTGGTAGCGCGCAAGGTCATACCTGCGAAACAATAGGGATACCAAGCAGGAATGCAATGAAGCACAGGAAGGCGATGAACAGTTCCATACGATTCTTGAGATAGTAAGAATACTCGTCACCAAGACCAGTAGTTACAGCTTCAAACATGGCGAACTGTGTATCGAGACCTAGTGTTATCAACATAAAGAAGAAACAGATGGACCATAATGGCGAGATAGGCATCTGTGCAAGGCCTTCTGGGTACACCACGAAGGCAAGACCAGGTCCTGATGTAGCGACTTCTGATACTTCTTTTCCAAGAACCTCGGCCATGAAGCCTAATACGCTGAAGATGACCAACCCAGCGAAGACACTGGTACTGCAGTTGATGCTTGCCACGATTATGGCGTCCCTAAAGAAAAAAAAGAAAAAAACAATTCAATACACCACTACGGCACAGGGCCTGCGGAGGGGAAGGGGCTTGTGAGGATTCACCCTCGCAACTTTTTTACAATGAATTCTTCAGGTTTATTCGAATCAACCCGATGTAATACGGAATAAATGAGCCCCATCACTTGAGAACACGCTCCGCGGACCCTGTGACATTCAGTCGTTAATCTACTTTTTAATGTACAACTACGTTACACGCTCGTTGTTCCACTTGAGGTTTGACCATTTTGACGTCATTTTGATGGCCGAAGTTAGTATGGAGAATAGACCATTGAAAATCTACTTGGTTTTGTTAAATAGAATAGGGACTCTGTTGGAAAAAATCAGATAAAGTTACCCTCAAAAACATGCACAAAAAATATTGAAACGAGAGATGTTAGGAAGGCGAAAAAGGCTTTGGTTGATTATCACCTTCCTGAGATCGAGGAACCAGGCTTTAATAGAAATCTTAAACACTCATGGAAAGAAATTCATCCATACAAAAACAAAATATGATATTCGTTTGTATCGGACTTACTCAATACCATAAAGCCTAAACGCCATGAAAAAATTGTCGGAGACCAACAGAGATCACCTTCGCGATCACTTTCTTGAAATCGAGAGCGGTCATACATAAAACAGGCTTTACTTGGAAACTTAAGGACTCATGAAAAGAAACGTCTTGAAAAAACTTGATTAAGTCAGAGACAAACAGCTATCATATCTATTTTGCTGTAACGTTGACATGCAAAGATCCTCACCTGTAGCAGTTGTTATGGAATTTATTATAACTACCCATAGCTATTAACGAACCAAACCCAATACCCAGAGAATAGAATATCTGAGTAGCAGCATCAACCCAGACTATAGCATCACCTAGCTTGCTAAAGTCAGGCTTAAGGTAGAATAGAAGACCTTTCGATGCACCAGGTAGCGTAACACCACGTATCAGTAGAATAACAAGAACAACGTATGGAAAAGTAGCTGTGAAGTACACGACTTTACCAGACGATTTGATTCCCTTCCATAGACAGAAATAAACCAAGATCCACGCAAGTATCAGACACACAAACAGCTCCCATCGCATCTCGCCAAAATGATCGATATTCTCGCTTATTCGAAGAACATAACGTTCCCAGAATTCTTTGCTAGGTGTGATGACGTCAGCCTTGACTTGGACGCAGTTCGGGTCGCTGATGTTAGAGGCAATAGTGCATAGGGTGGAGTTGGTGGCGTTCCGGAGAATGAGTGGCGCTCGTCCTTTATGGCACTTGTCGGTATTCCAAAGATTCCCACAGTACTTCCAGGGGACTTCGCTACCAAACGATTCATACATGTAATAGAGACACCAGGCTATGATCACATTGTAGTAGATGCAGCAAAAAAACGACACTACCAACATGGCGAAACCAATACCTAACAAACAGAGAAACACCATTAATATCTTGTTGGCAATAATTACACCATTTTATCAATAGGTTGGAATTGGTGGCAGTGATCAAAATCTAGACTTGTCAATTTGCGTCCCACACTACGTTTTGCACTATTCAGAAAAGATGATCGACCCAAATGCACATGAAGGTAGTTTTTCCATTACACAAATTCTAGATAGCAGAGGAAAGTCAACAGCCCTGAAAACTTAGGTTGCAAAGTGTACAATGAGATTTTCATGGTACAATTTGTCGAGCGGGATTTGTAGTATGCGACTAGTCGCAACTTCTAAAATAGTCTTACGCGATTTAAGATGTGTTTTAGAATGTCGCAAGAATAGTTTTAGAAGATACTACAAATCGTGCCGTGTAAATCAGCCTTAAGGTTTAAAGGCCGGTACACGCGAGGGAGCTTACTCCCGCAACATGCTCCCGGAGCAAGCTTACTCGTGTATACCAACGATTTCACGCGAAAAAATGTGTTGCGCAACAAAACTTTTGCTCCCTGGTTTTGCTCCCTCATATCAAATTGGTTTGAAATGAGGGAGCAAAATGAGGGAGCAAATATGTTGCAAAAGTGTGTTTCAGGAGCAAGCTCCCTCGTGTCTACCGGTTTTAATACGAGAGAGCAAAACCCGGGAGCAAAAATTTTGTTGCGCAACATATTTTTTACGTGAAATCGTTGGTACACACGAGGGAACTTGCTCCGGGAGCATGTTGCGGGAGCGTGTTGCGGGAGCAAGCTCCCTCGTGTGTACTGGTCTTGAAAAATGACCCAGGAGCATGTTGCGGGAGCGTGTTGCGGAAGCAAGCTCTCTTGTGTGTACCGGCCTTAAGGTGCAAGGTAATATTTGAGAATCGTTTGTTTCTTTTGTCATCCAGCATGATGGATTTGTAGAGTTTAAGTCTGGTTTCCATATAATCGCTAACGATCGCCGAATCGCCGAAAATGATTTCAACGATCGTCACCGATTATATGGAAACACGTTTCAGCGATCGAAACATGTGTAAACAATTGACTGCAGCGATCGTGATCGATCCTCCCAATAGTAATTTCAGCGATCCGGCGATCGTGAGAGATTATATGGAAACTAGGCTTAATTGTCTCAAGTAAAAAAGCCCATTAACTGAAGCAATGCTTCTCTACTTATACTTTAACCGATCATTAAAACGCTTGAGTACACGGACGTCTTTAAAATAGGCAGGTTGCATATCATCAAAATAATTGAAATCGAAAGATCTTCAATGCACAAATTTGGCAATTCTCCATAAGTGGATTTAACTCACGGTATGTGAACAAAAAATGAGTTACAATAAATATTAAAAGTACAGAATTCAACAGAGCAATTCCAAAGAAACAAAACACGATAAAAATATTGATTCCACTGTTATTGCAATAAAAAATTCATGACTTTTATTCCAGCTGATAACATATAGTTATTAAATATTGTCTAGTTGAGAATGAAATGGTATGGCCCTGCACGAAGCTTTTTCGAGATCTTTAAAACTAAACGAACAGTTTTATTTTTACTACATAAAATAGTAAGAGAGTACAAGTTTGTTTCGCTCCCAGTCCTTTTGAAAAATCATCCGTGCATGCATGAGTTTGTAACTTAAAGCGTGAAGCTTCTAAATAGATGTACATAGATTCAAAGAGATAAATAAGCTTGTATGTGAAAAGGATTTGAGTTAAAACACTAGTTAAATCAGGACTATATACGACATGTTGTCGGCTGATGACGACACACTGCAACTATGGATTCCTTTATCACGTTGAATAATCAGCGTAACCAAACTTAATCAACAAAAATCGACTATGACGTAAATGCTTTTTCACAGAAAAGCAAAACGAAACCACAAATTGGATACATAAAACGTTCAGATTATGAAATGAAAACGTGTGTGAACGTACTGAGTGGGCAGTGAAGACGTAATGACGTATGGACATAAAAACCCTCGGCGTAGGTGGAGATATTAAGAAAATCAAAATAAATATGGCAGAAATGCCATAATTAGGCATCTGAATATTTACAGTCTGAAAAGGTTTTAAAAATTAATGACTAGATCTGATTAAGTACTTGCGAGGTATTTGACAACTAAAGAGACCCACTTACAATACAATATTTAATCTATTATGTAAGTGAGAGTAACGAGCCGAATGAAAACAGCTTGATTTGAAACTGTTTGCCGGCAACCAATTTACACGGTACGATTCATCGTGTGCGATATTACAAGTCGTGAAGTTCTACAACTCTTAACTCTGGTCGTACGGCGTTGTAACACAAGTTTTAGTGCGTGTGACTAGCTTAGGGAGTTACGACTTGTCGTATACTGCAAATTGCGCGCGGCGAATCGCACCGTGTGAACCGGGCTTATCAAAAGACATGTCCAGTTGCTAGTGCTATGTTTAAAGTGTGCATCAAGTAGATTTGTGACAAGAAACTACATTACATTTGTATTTCGTACCAGTTACCCTTGTAATGTTACAAACGATTTCTTTGTAATATCTCAAAGTAAATTCGTTTATTGGGGAAACATTACCCTATCCTAGTATCTTAAACGCAATTTCAAATCGAGATGTATGCAGTATCGGGGCGGTATTGCAAACCGTTTCACACTCGTGCGAAACGACTATTGGCTATGAAGGATAAAATGAGTACAGTATTAAACTACGAAAGGAAATCTATAGTATGTCACTTGATTTGCGTTACATATGGATGGTGGTCTAAATTTCAGTTTTTTCGATATATGCTGTAGAGTGTATGGCAAAATGCCAAAGAGAAGGAAGAATATGTCGATTTTTAAACCGAGCAATATCCCTTCTAAGTCGAACTGAAAAGAACTTGAAGAAGTGTTGGCTTTTTTTTTAAATCCTTCACACCATGAGCACGCTTACAAAGCCTCTAAAAAGGTTATCGAAACCCAAAGATGTCCCTGGCCATTAGAGGCCTTACAGGTGTGACAGTAGAGGTACAAAAAAGAAACCTTTTGAAAAAAGGTTTTCTAACCGAGCTACGGGACTGGGGACAATCCCTCACCTTCTCCACATGGTAGTTGGTTGCGTAAAATAAGTATTGTTATCATTAATATAATTGTTACTAAATTTATCCATTAGTAAAATATGTGGTACAATGGACGTATTTACGCTGGTTCAATTTGAAAAGGACACTGGGACATGTATATATACATGTATCGAGCAGAATTTCTTGGTGAGAATGTTTGTTTTGTTTTCAAAGAGTATCTGTTAATCAATGCAGTTTAGCACATCATTTACACCGCCATTATCTTACCGCGCACTGCTATTAACACTAGTATATTAGAAGTATAAAGTTCACCAGTATTCGTATACAACCATTTAGACCAAACCAAAACACTGAGCTTATAAGTACAACTTGATTTTAAACATAGGACGTGTTGTGCACACAATTACAACTCATTCAGTGTGAATGAAGTGTCAAGGATGATAAAATGTTATAGGCATAGAATGGTTTTATCGCGCACCTATGGTGGTTATTGTGGTCCATGGTTGCACCCCGACGCGTCTCTCTTCCCTGCACAGCCGTGAAAGTCCGCTGCAGGACAATGGAGCTGTTCCCACCAAGCCTGGATAGCGCTATTAACATTTTTTAAATGCTGTTGATAAATCTAATCAAGCGAGTAAATCTATCCAGGCTTTGAGCAACAAGGGCCGGTTGTACGAAGCAAAGATAAAGTTTTCCACTGGATAAAGTTATCCACTCCATAGAATTTCTTCAGAATTTATCCGCTGGATGGGGATTTATCCGGTGAATAGCGCTATCCATTTAACCAGCCCAAAACCCTTTGCCTGAAAAGCGCGCGCTATCTAAAACATGAATCTTCCAAGGCGCACGCAGCATTATGGGATACAACCATAATTATCGTTTGAGTCATTATCGTAAGAGTGTGAAAGATTTTAGAGTTTTCCTAGAAACTACGGTTACAATACTAAACGATATAGTTTTCCACTGATACGAAATCGACTCTATCTGAATTGATATCAACGAATACACTGTCTCTTACTATGGTTAGCATCAGCTACTATTTCAAATCCAACAAACAATTTTCATTGCTGACTAAAACTTGACTGACTCGATCCTGTTACTTCTACTGTTAAGACTATGTTACCGGCTACCAAACAAGGTAGACGATCAAATTCGTTATAATTCGTTCTGTCAAGAACACAACCGAGTTCTACACAAAGAGAATTTCTTTATTACAACAAAATTTTAATTATTTAAGGTATTTTCATTTTTCCGTCAGTAAACACACAACAAATACTTAGCTCGACGTGTGGTAGACCGTTATGTCACGTGACGTGACAAAAACACATTTTTTTGAAACCGTTCAAAATATTGTACAGCTGGGACTTTCTTTTAAAAACGACAACGCTATATGGATAAAAATTTCAAAACCTGGAAATGCGCTGGCCGAATTTTTGAACAATCCCTAAAAAAAGTGTCTGGCCCAGTAAAAACGCGGTCCTTTAAATCGTCCTGTCTATACTAAAATCGTATCAATTCGAAATGCTCAGGCTCAAAGGCAGAGAAACGACCGAAAGGACATACTTTTACTATTACATGCATAAAGATTATTTATGCATGGATTGGTCTTTGATTTATCTCATACTGAAGGCTTCAAAGTGGGCAGACTTGCGGTGACGCCGTTTGAAAGGGAACACAGCTCATTGGTAACGATGGAAATTTTTTCTCCAGCCTCGCAATATTTCTTATTGTTTTCACTGTAGCTGATGTTGTTTGTGTGATTAGTTAGCGAATGCTACACCTTTCGTAATGATAATATAAAAGAAAACGCAAAAGAAACAGCAGAGTTGAGAATTAAAAAAAAAAATGTTTTGTTAAAACTTGAAAAGTGAGAAAAGAGTGAAGGAGAACGCGATGGAAATCAGATTAGTGGACAGTTCTAGGTGGGCAATAAAGATAAACGTGATAAAAATAAGGGATAAAAACGAAAGAAAGTAATTAGACAACAAAAAAACGATAAAATGTGAGATTTTCCCGAGGGATTCACATAAAAACTGAGAACATAGTTCGTTATCCTATTACAAAAGTGGTGAGGGAAAATTTATTAAACTTTTTAGATAGTACTAAGTGTGCGGGTAGCAAACGCCCCCTCATTTTGGATTATCAAAAGAACTATCAAATTGGCACTTCAATCTTCATATGTAATTCAAACCCTTTTTCATATCAGATAAATTAAACATGATAAAATAATGCGCACTATTGGGATGAAAGTATTTGCTAGTATCTCATCGTAAAGAGCTTCTCCACGTAAGCTTTTGAAATTTTAAAGACTTTAAAAACGCCTGAATGGAAATCTAACCACAACTCGACCACAAGCATAATGCGTTTTTTCCTGTTGGTAAACGCAAGCATTCAATGGTGAAGAAGAGCTGTTCAAAAGTATTTCAACTAGGTGTCGAGAAAAGCCATGTTTAAAAAAGGAAATGTATTTAGCATAATATCTATAACAAAAAATATATTAGTGGCGATTTTGCTTGCAGTGCATTTAACTAAATATATCAATTTAGTCCATCGCATTAATGATCTAATATCGCCATTTTTGAGACGTTTTATGTCCTTGTTTGCCTACAGAAAAATACTAGAGGTAAAATATTTACCAAAAATATCAAATGAATAGTATAACAAAGCAAATAAGAATATCAAGTATGGCGAAGAGATGAAAAAAGTTTCCTCTCGCGCAAAATTGATTGATCGCAAGTACACAATATTAAAGTTTAATGAAGTTCAAGACAGGTGAACGGGGTCTTCATGTTTTCCACTCGTGATCATAAAATCTTTATTATGATTATGAATGGTTATTGAACATTCTATAACACAGAATAAAACTTCAATTCTTCAAAACAAAATGCCGAAAACACAAGAACATTAACGAATCACGTCAAATTCATTAATTGAGTTAGTGTTCAGTTTTGTAACGAAGTTTTCGGTTTAAAATTGATTATTCTTTTAACCTTGATCCCCCAGTGAATCACAAAGACGTAAACATAGTGTTTGAGGAAACACATGATGAAAAGAATATAGCAAAGTTTAGTCGATATTTTTGGGTTAAGTAAGGGCATTTAGAAAAATAAAGTAACGCATGGGACCAATATGATCAATATTAAATGAGCAAAAATGACGATTTACATGAATCAAGCTGACTCAAATGAGGACGCTAAACACTTCGATTTCACCGAAACATTTATGAATTCTCTTAAACGATATCAAAAATACAATATTAAAAAGAAAAATCGCTTTGAAGAGCACATGCTTATGTAAAAGAATGCGAAGAATTCACCAGTTACAAAAGTGTGTAAATAACCAAGAATACATTCAGATACATAATTCGAGATAAACATAATCAAGGTGTTGCGCAGCGATGGTTGGTAGAAATCACAAAACACGGAATTCTAAAAAAGCTCTGTATACGAAGGTAACTTACCTTTCAGTAAAGGACATATAGCGGCCCACGATGTGACGGGTCCTAAGGCAATATACTGGCCCAAAGACAGCTCCATGAAGAAGAGCGGCATGCCACACAGGAATAACATACACAGATACGGAATGAGAAAAGCACCGCCACCATTCTTGAAACACAAGTAGGGGAAACGCCAGACATTTCCAAGCCCAACAGCATAACCAACACACGCCAAGAAGAACTCGATCTTACGGCCCCAATGTTCTCTCTCTTCGCCATCAATAACATCGACTTTGACCGGTGGTTCTAACTCGTCTTTTTCGTCATCTTCGTCCGTCTTTCCGTTGGCTTGGGTCATCTTCGTCTTTTCATCATCTTCCATTTTATGTTTCTCCTTGGCAAACTGGTTCTAAATGAGAGAGGGAACGTTCAACATAGAGTATGAAATAGCGATAGCAACTAGTTAGATATCTACCCACCAGTGCAGTTGTATGGCGTTAGTGTAGGAACGCTTCTTACACTAGTAACAAGTACCGAGACATTGGTTCCCTACGATCGCGCGCCAAATCAAAATCGCTTATCACTCACCAATTGATAGGTGCTCCACTCACATTGGCTGGTAATAATGCCACTCAGCCATTCACTCGGTATTAGTGTATTTTGGATATTTTTGGGTCAATATTAGATTATTAACGGCACGTGGCAGGTGCTACGAGGTCTTTATCAAACTAAGTTCTTTTGTCTGAGTTGTTATGTTCAATACTCGGCAGCCAATCGCAATGGAAAGCTAACCCGGACAAAGTTCGTGTGTAAAAAAATTGCCTAAATAAATTAACGCTTCTTAAAATACATTACTGACAAGGCATGACGATCGTGGAAAAAAATATGATAACAAACCACAACGAAATTCAAATTTTCTTTAGTTTAGTTGCAGCTCGCAATATTCTGGCGTATATTTCAAAATTTCCAAGGATCGCCAAAGTTATGTCAACTATTTATTTAAACATAAAACGCTAGGCAGATTTTTTGCGTGTTAAATTGGCAATAATGTGCGAGAACAAACATTTGTGAAAAAAATAAGCTTTTATTGGAAACAGTTACCAGTTAATTGTAATTTTTGTCGTAAAACCCCCTGATTGGTATTCCGACCTTATAATTACATTACTCTCGACTAATATAAGACTAAAAATTACTTGTCCTAATTTCGTCAAATGACTAGAATAGATTCATATAAATAAGACAGCTCCTCGCAAAATTCGATTTTCTAATGAAAACAAAGCCGGGTTTTGTAAGAATAATGCTACCTGCTTGCCTAACAATAATCCATTTATAAGAATTGTTTCTGTTTTTTTTATAGCCCAAAGTAAAACTAAATAATAAATTATGATCGCATTGACGATAAAAATAGATGCTTAACAGTTTTGTCATTATTGTTGTTAATAAACAAACCCCCGTACTTACAAGTGTATCAAAACAACAAACTGATATAAAAACAGATAGAAGAACAAGACGACTGAGGACGATTCAAAGAAAACATAATAACAGTAAAACAAAAGCAAGAAAAAAAAAACGCAAGGAAGCAATGACATTTTCCTGAACTATTTAGAACTAACGGGATATAAAAAATACCGTTTTGCGTTTTTTTGGGTTTTGTTTTTCTACAAATGAGCGCTTGTTGAAATATTGACAATTTTCCCGCGTTTCTGTCATTACATATCCCCCTCATAACTAGCGAGGGAGGGGAGGCTCATGTACACACGTGGGTGACACAGCTGCACTTATCAATTTTCAGCGAAAAATGTACATTTTATATTAAGAACCATTGAGTTTATTTCATTTTCAATATAAATCTAACTTTTTTTGCAGAATTTCCTATGAGTTTCTGGTCTTTCTAATGTTAAAAGCTGAACTCAAAAAAATGAACCTTGAACTCAGTGATTTTAGAATATTTCCGTGTATTGTGAAAGTAAATCACGACGTGTCTTTTGGTGAAACATTTGCTTTGATGCATTTTATATATTCATTTGCTTTTAATCTCTCTATTTGTATGGTTCACTAACAGTTTGTTTATTTACTAAGTGTGCAATAAAGTAAAAACATCACGACATGGGATCTATATATATGGCTGGCAGTCACGCCATTTGGATATCAAACTGACAAAAGTGGAAAGCACATGCTTTGACGGAGCAAATAATAGAAAAGTAAAATTCAAAACAAAATCTTATAGCAAGAATCATCTTAATTTGCCGTTTCTCCATCAATCATTATAGAGTGAACTATTATCAAAATAGCAGTCAAAAAATAACAAACATTTGAACAGAAACATTACTTACATAAAATGCCAACGACACTAATTTAAATGATCTAAAAAAAAAAGACGACGAATAAAAGAAGAAATCATAGTTCATAAATCTGCCGATTAATATGAAAGAATTATTACAAAAAACCGGAATTGAAAAATGATATGAATCGAAAATACAAGTTTGAACGCGCGACAAAATTTACAACGAAAAAAACAAAATTAACAACGAAATGTTCGGCTAATTATTTTCATTCGCTTTCAAAATCAAATCCCTTTTAGATATTTTAATGTTCAGTTTATAATTATGAATGGATCACGAGATATGCATTTTAATCTATTGTCAATAAAGCGACTTTACGAAAAGCTTTTATGAATTTTGAACAAGATAGTTCATACCATGTTTACTGTTATTTTCTTGCTTGTCATAACTAGATCAAGTCCTGGTTGTCTTTAAATCTGGTGGAATATCAAAACATCATTGTATTTGCCCTATTCTAGTTCAGAACCGTCTCATGACCTGTCCTGAAAGAAAATGTGGAGTATATACTGGACAACATAAGTTTCTTTCTGAAGCTTGGTAGCCCATCTTTCGCCGGCGAAAAAAACTTGATAAGATAGCACAGTCTATGATTAAACCAATAGTCCACGATATCCATTGGGTTGGATCAATCTGCTGCAATATTTTTACAATAATTATGAATAATTGGCGGGTAAGCTCGCCTTTTTGTGATTGCTAAATAAACACGTGTGATTTTGCGGATGGACAAAACCACCTAAAAACAACCACGTTTTCGTATCCATTTTACAAAATTAGAAAGGCTATTTCGTAGATATTTAAGATATCTATCTTTATCACTCCTAGCTAGGTAGCTTAACAAAACTCACGTATACCAAGAACGACTATTTAGTTCAGCTCTGTTGATCACGTTGTAAGTACTAGACGTTATTATGGAGCCGCTGTGCTTACGATCTGTCATTATTGGGTCACAAACATGCGCAGCAGGGGTTGCTACAGGAAGCCCGCAAGACAATTAATTGTCAAACTAACCCACGTGTTTGCGTTTGACTCGATAAAAATCCATAAAAGCATTTGCACCTGTTGAACGCTCTTTAAATTGGTAAGAAATTACTTTCAAATTCATTCTAACAATCGGAGATGTCGAAACTCTATGGACACTGCAACTGATTTTTTTCTGGTGGGCTGAATGATATTTTTGGCTTGACGGTCCGAATGTTTGACACCCGGGTTTGACATTTCTACTTCGTTTCAGTCTGATAAGAGAAAATCACGTGACTTATATATATGGTAGGTAGGCCATATGCCATGAGAGAGAGGGGGTATGATATTTTATCTCAAATAATTGAAATCTCTACAGGGGGATCAAACAAAAACTCCACAGATCATGACAGGTGGTGGGGGGGGGGGGGGGTATTTCAAAAAATGAAGAGAAAGAAATTTAAAATTATCATAGACCCTCCTCTAGATAAATTATGAACGCTCCCTCACTCCCTTAGTGGCTTCGACAAAGATTTTATATAGTTTGTTATCCCATTACCTTAAGAGAAACCTTTTCACCATTTATGATATGATAACTACCGGTCAGAAGCTATATATCTATAGCCCTGAGTAATGCTGCCTATTTTCTGACCAAATATTAAGTCATATGTAAAAGTCAGCTTCTACGGGGGAAAAAAAAAACTTAGACAGCCGCCAACCCCCACACCGGCACACACACCTGAAGAACCTGAAGAAAGGTTCTTGCATAGTAAGATCCACTCACTCTGGCGGATGGCCAGAAATTTTGAAAGCGTGAAGGAGGGGGCACTAATCAAAATCTGGAAATATAACAATAATCTGCCTAACTCACTAACTTGGTTTTCAGTAGGGCCCTAAATAAGATTTTAAAAAAAATACAACTTAATACATAAAAGAAAATATAAGTTTTTAAAAGGAAGATAAAAAAATCATAATATTTAATAATATCATCATGCGCCTATCAAAGAACGTGTAGTGATTCTACGTCCATCATCGCCCTGGTATAATATATGATGATATCACTAGTTTGACTGAGTACATAAAGAGACATACGGTCATCTATTTACAAGGGTACCTACAACGTACTGTATGAAAGGTTTAAACAAATTGTGGATAACATGAAAGCTATGCTACTTCTCTTTTGGCACGAATACCGAATCCCAAAACGTACCATAATTCGTATTTTCCCCTTTTGATCAACTGGATTAATTGACAAAACATTGCATGTCCTTGTTATCCACCATCGCACCCCCACCTCCCCTTTGTTCTTGCCTTGCTCAGGGCCAAGGCACTGATCACGTATACCGTCCGTTTATTTATTTAAGATTTCGATCCGGAAAAGGGAAAACAGACTTTTTACGATTCATGGAGCAAATAGAGGTTTAGTAACAGGCTTTTCACAGGTTGATTTTGCATTACTTTTTACAAATCACGACCTTATTTTGCTTGGCCAAATGACGCTTGAGGCATCAATCTTACTAACATTCTGAAGTCAATAATTATAAACTTTTCTATCAATTACAATTAGTCTACAACGTTTGACATTATGTAGCCTTAAAAATAATAGTAGTCATAATAATAAAGACGTTTTTACTCCTTTCTGTTGAGATAAAAAAAGGAAAGGGATTCTTTTGAGTGCAATGGAAGGGTCGGTGAACTTGAATCCTTATGTCAATATTGTTGACCACGCAAGGCTTTCATACATTGCACTAATATATGCAGAAAATGCCGGAAAGTACCACACGCTAACATATATTTTTTCTCAACAGTAATATTAATAGATATAATTTTAGATTAATACAAATATTCTACAGAAATATTAATAGCATGAAGGAGTACGATTTCGTGTCATCGATATTTAATTCCAAAGTGCCTTGCAAGTAATACTAAATAAATATACAACTATGAATGACAATCAACTCGAAAAAACAATAAACTCATTTACCTCAATCGTAGTTACACCGACAAGATAAGGGCCGATTCGCACTTGACAGACAAAGTTTGTTCGGCCCAAACAAGAATGATACCAAGTTTTGTTTGGGTCAAAAATACTCGAATGTTGTACATCCGCACTATGAGGCCGAACAATGAGTCACTTAACCGCAAACGTCAATCACAAGCCTGTTATTATCGTACCGGTCTCATTAAAGGCTGGTCATTTTGACTATCATACGTTCCATCATACATCATTTTCGAACCATAATAGTTAAAATAGTTATTATATAAATGAGCCGGGGAAAAAGACATGTTACTTGAACAGTGGCCTCAACACACTGAGCTCGCACTGTTTACGTGCTTACCACTGTCATATCGTGCTGGGTGCTAATGGATAAACCTGTCAGTTTTTGACGTTTGTCCTGGTTTGGAAGCCTCCAAACCTTCCCAGCGGTGTTTTTGATGTTTCGGCCCGGCCTGACAATTTTTTCCTGGACGAACAAACGCATTCGCACTTGTTTCCTGTAGTTGATGACAGAATTTGTAGTTAAGCAAACAAACTTTTGCCTAGTGCGAATCGGCCCTAAAACAAGGCTAATTTTTGAAAGCAACAACGTTTTGACTGAAAACCATTAACGACTCATGGACTGAGTAAACTATGTTTTTCATTGAAGCCTCCCCCATGCAGGTTTTTCTCTATTATGAAAACAAACGTACACACTGATCACAAAATAAACAACAAGAGGTTATCAACAGTTGACTAGAACATGTCTCCTAAGAATGTATACAATCATTGCAACTTGTTCTGTCCTGTCCTCTATGGACTGAGTGATCGATACACTTTTTATTCTCTAGAACACCGACAACAGTGTTGAATGGATTACATGTACTCTTGCTTGCCTTGATAAGACGCCAAGCCGGATGTCTAGGCAACCATCCCGATCAATGACAATCGGACTTACGTAAAAAGTAGCATTACTTTAGTTGTGTTATGAATTACACCCCCGCAAGGGTGATTAGTCATTCACTATTCGACTACGGACAACAAGTGTAGTTTGTTGACACTAACAAGTTCAAATCACGTCAGTACTGAATAAAAGTTATTTCCAGCTCGTCACCCGTAACCTGTAGTGAACTATAGTTGATAAGGGTGGTGTTTTGACATGCGAGTGGAAAGACTATTTCTATGTTCTTCATAGTAGGGGCACCCCCTTCTCATTTAATGTACAAGAAACGCTGCGCATATGTATAGATTCATTTCGCCTCCAAGGATATCCTGCTACTACGTACTAGGATCTTCCTGTCTCAAGATAGAATGATTCAAGTAGGATCGTGTTTGACCCGCGTATAACACAAGTTATCGAAGAAATACAGAAATTCAGTAGGTCGCCCATCAGAACCAATCTAAATGATATCTATCTTGGGACGCCTATTGTATGAGAGTGAGTAATATTATACAAACTTAGTTAAGTTCCCGAAGCTTCCCGAGTAAATTAAGTCGCTAAACGGCAGAGCTATATCTGCCTGATAGGAAAATCTCTGGAATTTTGCAACCAGTCATAACCCCATGTTAATATTCCCCAAGAGGCTTAGATACATAGTATTTTGTCCTGTTACGTCAAAAAAGTCGCTTAAGAGGTTTGAAACCGCATGGTATATACGTAACTACAGTGAACGAGTTCTATTCCGGCCAGTATTTAGTGCTGGCTAGAGAACCACCAGCCATTACATGCACAATACACTAACCTCAATTACTTCAATATCATTAGACTTCTCCATTTTCTGATCATTAAGTTAGACAATTCTATTGGTATAGTAGCAGAGTAAGTACAGCAGGTCAACAAACACCAACGATGAAATAACGTGACTTCTCAAAGGTACTACTATAGACTCACGTGACTAATTCTTAGGTTACCATCAGAGGAGGACTCCAAACCTATCCCAGCATGCTTACGAATACGCACAGTTTTTGCTTGCATAGGAAAATGTACATAAAATGGTAGCATAAATCAGTACATAAAAGTGTCTTTTAGACATGGCATATAACCAAACTTGCTGCGTTAGACCGGTGTCTCTTGCTGACCGAATGTAGATCGCGGTAACGCAAGCTAAAAACGAAGGTTAATGGGTGCATAGCGATCAGCTGTCACCTATCCTATAACTGTCATACATCGACTATTGTACATGTCGGTATCGACTTCTACCGTACCATGACAAGCGATCCAACTCGTACTACATTTTGGCTCAATTTCATACCGAACTGGTTAATGGACGCCCTTTTTTGTCATGTAGATAGTTACCTGTATCTATATATAGTAAATATGAGGTTTAGTATTCATGTGAATATTTCAGTATTGATATTCAGTTACTAATTCTGGTCGATGTACTAACACCGAAGACTGTAGTCTGGAGAAGACCGAAAAGACTGGAGTCCTGTAGGACTGGGGTACAGCGTAATGTACTAAAGTAAAACAATACAATAACTAATACATTACGGGCTGGTTAACAATATTAAAAAATCGATTTCAATGTTAGAATTAGATTCCAGGTAGCACTGAGTTTGCTTTGTATAATCTTGTATAATAATTTTAAATGAAGAGGTAAAAACTAGTAAAAAATAGTAGATTGGACTGCGTCGGTGTTTCTAGTGGTAACACAGAAAATATTAAAAAGAGGGCTCTTTCTCATTGAAATAAACGACATTTCAAGACAATATAATGTTATACAACAGAACACAACACAACTCACATCCTTTTTTCAGTGTTTTTCAGATTTTCGACCGCATCTAAATGAGTTAAAGAGGCCGTCGAAAACCACAAAACACTTATCTAAAAAAAAGTAAAAATAAAAATTATCCGGGTTAAAGAAAATGTATACTTATATAACATTTTTAAACTAACCATGATTCTCAGTTTGTCAAAGTAATAAGACCCTATTTAAAGACTGCTATTAAACCCACCTCTTATGTACTAGCTGTCGCCGATGCAATATGTTACTTTTAGAGTGCACGCACTAAAACTGTGCAACATAAATACCTGGGGATGGGGGGGTACTCCGTTATATTTACTATACGGAGACGTTCCGACAAATAGGGTATGGTTTTTATGGCCTTCATGTCTTAAATAGAGTATACAGTTAACCTTAAGTTGTCTTGAATAGGGGGTGTACCTTCCCTTTGTTTACTTTCTTAAACAGGGTGTTAATATTTAATCTTCAGTAATAGAACTTCAAGTCAAATTGAATATTATTGACATATGGACATCTCTACGGGATGGATATGGTCTACATTTTACCGATTTGTCTTGAATAGGTATGGGTTTTCGAAATTTTATTGTCTTGAATAGGGTCAGCCTTTTGAGGGACCAGCGGAAGCTCCCCGTCGGAAACTGGACCAAGTACCCCCCCCCCCCCCCCCCCCCCGGGCATAAATACCACTAAATGTTGTGCTAATCTTATTTTTTTCCTTTTGTTTAATTACCGCTAAATATAACAATTAACTAGAGCCGTTTTCATTGTACCGTGAAGCATTAGCCAAACTAATACGTAGTACTTGATGGTGATAACTAGTATTAGATCTAAAACTACTCTTCCGAGTCAGGTCTCCTTGTGTTTTATACCGAAGCTATCACACACTGCCACAAACTAATTAGTCATTTTCGTTACCCGGTGCAATGAAAACGCCTCTAGTGTAGCATATAGAGAATTTGTCTGCGCATGTCAGAAAATTTTAGCTCGCGGTCATGTTTACATTTTTTTCTACGACCGGGGAACTTTTTAGTTCCAATCGCAATCTTAGTGATCTTCAATTTAGGAAAATATAAATGGATACTTAAAGTCTATCACTTTGTAAGGTGCTGTGACTAAGTCAAGTAAATGTGGAGGTTTTTGATCTCAAAATAATTTTGAGCAAAAGTCCGCAAAACGAAGAAGAAAAACACAAACCTACTGCATTCGTGTGAGGACTGCTGCCATAATAAAAGAAATAGCAGAAACCTTTTTCCACAGATTATGAATCAAAGGTCATGAGAATTGTGTGGTACAGAATGATTTCTTATTATAGATAGATAGATAGATTTGTTTATTGAAAACCTTTTGCAGTTATAACTGAATTACAGGCTCGGTCATAAACAGAACAATAATAACATATGCTAAATACAAAATAATTAAATAAATAGATAAATTCATAATTGTTATAATTGTTATAATAATAATATTGATTATTAATTTAAGATTACTTCATTAGCGAACTTGTGAGTAACAAAGTTAGCTAGCCTATTTGTTGCTACATTGCGACGATTTAAGGTGAGGCTGCCCTTCCTAGTTGAGTAACGATTAGGTATAATCAACTCATTTTCGATCATCTGGAAAAGGGGATTACTCCTGTTGATGGATTATTGATTATTATGGATTATTGAGGATCGATTTGTTGATGGATTATTGATTATTATGGATTATTGAGGATCGATTTTGTGGGGTGATGAGCAGATTATTTGCGCATTTTGCAAGTTTAGGTTAACTTTCCTTCTTGATAAGCGGTATGTTTGAGGGGCTGCGCCGAAGCTAAATATAACTTATGCGAGTCGTCAAACCACATTCTACATCACAGCATTGTTATTTTTTTAAGAAAGATTGGCCAAAACGTGATATTGCGATATTTGTTGATGCCATGGTTGTGTTTCTCCTCTCAAGCAATTTCGACTGATTTGAATACCGAACCTGAAATTAGGTTAGAATGATCTTGATTAATCCAAATGATTGTGAAAACACAGATGAACCACCAAATTTTGTAATTTTCTGGTCGGGCTTTTGTTGATATACTTCTATCTTCACTAAATATAAACTTTAACTCAAGCACGGAGAAGATTTGTCAGTCTTACTCTTTGGTCAATTTTTCCGCATAAATTTGAAGAAAAGTCGAGCTTAAATGTATGCGCCGCTAAGTTTTTCCTTGGTATGCTTTCTTTAATAATCTTAGATTAGTATTATATAGCTTTGGTTTTCAATAGAGTTTTGGCCAAAATCTTTGATCGGCAGTCGAAGATGACCAGGTCTCGTTGTGAAAGCGGCTATATTGCAGAATCTTGCAGATACTTCATGGTCATAAACAAACAAATTGTTATGCTAATGTCCAACAAGAACTATAATAAGCCGTGCGGAAATAACGGCCAATCACTGTATGGTTGGAACAGAGACTTTCGTCACCTGAAGTATCGCTTTTGTGAATTGGGATTAAAAGGGATTTAGAAGGTATTTTTTTTTTTCGCGTGATTATAGCGGCTTCTACCATTAACTTACGACATGCGCAGACAAATTCTCTATATGCTCTCTAGTGTACGTTTGCACTCTATCACGTTTAAATATTTAATCTACTATTAATACCACTGTCTGACTCACAATGCCAGTTTCCAGGCATTCCAGGTACCACAAATGAATGTGCAAATTACAGCCCTCACAATTGTGGTAAAACAATGCGGGAAAATAAATATAGACTATTGAAAAGACCAACTAACTTCAAGATGATAATAATTTGATCTAGTATTTCAGTATTGTTATTCAGTTACTATAAGTCTGGTTAGCTCCGTTCTGAAGGAGACCGAAGACTAAAGTCTTGTAGGAATGAGCACAGGGTAATGTACATGCATATACATTTGTGATGACTTAGATAAACAAAAAATAATAATAAAACGGTACAGGAGGCATTTACACTATCAGAAAACTTTTGAATAATTAGGTTTTTATCTCCCCCAACGGTGAAAGGGAAAAAAAAGGATCGATTAAAAAAAAACTCTGCTCGCAGGGTAGAGTGCAAACACTAAATGTGTGCAAAAACCATCACTATTTAGTAGTAAATAGCACTAATTAAACAAAAGAAAACAATAGAATTAGCATAAAATAGCACTATTTAGTGGTATTTATGTTGCACACTTTTAGTGCGTGCACTCTACCTTTTAAGGCCGGTACACACTAGGCGACAAGTCGCAGCGACTTGTTCCCACGATAGGTCGTAGCGAGAATTTCCCCCCGTGTGTACTAGGTATTTTTGGCGGAAATTGTCGCTGCGACAAAATCAGATGTATTGGCGCCAAATATTGAACCAATGCACACTGAGGCGACATGTCGTGACGACAAGTCGCTGCGACTTGTCGCCTAGTGTGTACCGGCCTTTAAGGCCGGCACACACTAGGCGACAAGTCGCAGCGACTTGTCCCCGCGACATGTCGCCTCAGTGTGCACTGGTTCAGCAATCCCAACCGGTTGGATTTCATGCGGCAAGTCGCAGCAACAAAATTCTGTCGCGGCGACAACAATTTTCGCCAAAAAATGTTAGTACACACGGGAGGAAATTGTCGCTGCGACATGTCGCTGCGACTTGTCGCCTAGTGTGTGCCGGCCTTTAGGGATCAGAATCATGCATTGACACACCCTTCTAGTTAGTGATTTGGTACGTTTTAGGGGTCATCGATCGGAGTTCCTACATGATATATAGCTATTTCAAACAACGTTTTCATCACCGAAATGAAATAGGTCATTACAAAACCACTAGGAATGGTGGGTAAAAATAGTGACATAATGCAGGATGGCATCTTGGACAGTCAAAAAGATATTGACCTTTGAATCTATGAAGCGAAACAGAAAGCAATCAAGTCATAATTTGATTGCGTGGAATTCTTGTCAACTGGTGTAATAATTATGACAGTAATATTCATACCCATAGTTCCTAGCAGTCTTGGGATGACTTATTATTGCCTTTTGGTGGTGACAACGTTATTTGAACTAGCTGTATATAGATGGCGCGGAGGATAACTCGAATTTCGAAATAGCTATCAAACTTAGATAAAACTGTCACACAAATTAAAATGACCATTAAATAAACAATTGTAACACATTTCAATCCAAATTATAATATCAAATCTTGGTAATTTAGAATCATTTTTTAACTTGCGGGTTGCGTAGCAACAAGCAAGTCATATGAGTGTGTAGCAAATTTGTTAATGTTAGTTGTTAACTTGAGGCGAGGGTAAGTATTTTTGACAACTTGTAGAGGAGAGGGGACTGTTTAGTACTTTTAGCCGATAACCGTTCTTTAGGATTTCCGATGTAGAAAAAATTAAATTATTGGATATTACAAATGTATCGGTTTATCTTGTTCGAACCGTAGCCGCAAACTAAAAGGAAATCTGTTGTTTTGTTTTCTGGCGATATTCGAAAGCGTTGGCCGCTTTTAAGTTAACTAAAACCCACAAGTTGCTCTGTCATTGGCAGATTGATTTTTTTCATGATGTCACATGCAATCCGAGAATTACAATGACTGTATCGCATAACGAGAGGATGATGCTAATTTGATACTCTGTCGCATGGAGTTAATTATTTTGAAATCGTTGACCCTACGTGAATGAATTTTTACATTAACTTACTATTGCTTGATAAACATTAAGAACCACTTGAAATTTATAGTCCCTTTTATAGCGGAGTGGCCCTAAAAGTCGAAATGGAACTATTGATAAACCGACTTATCAAGAGAATTACGATCGAATTACAATCAGAATTTCCTTAGGCTTATAATCAGTTAATAACGACGAGATAAATGATTCAAAACGACGTTGGCCTTACCAAACTGAACACAAAAACTGAAAGTCAATTTTTAGCAGTAAACTCTCTGAAAAAGACTGTATTCGGCTATATAGCATGAAGTCGAGACAATGGCTCGGTCATATGTCTATCATACATTTGCAATTCGGATTTAAGCTTAGATAGTTATTAATACAAGCGCAAACATTCCAAAATTTTGCTGCCAAGGATTCATTTTTGAGTAAAAAAGTCAGCAAAATTGCTCTGCTAGCTATTTACAATATTTACGTTAATAGTTTATATAAATAAAGTGATACTTACATGTAACTTGTATATGCTGCAGATTGTATCACCATCGACTTCGCACGTCCAAGTCTGCCGATGTTGCAACCGCAGACCCGTCACGCTTATCGCAACAGGGCTCCCATTACTATGGAGCTAGTTGCAACTTTTGAACCAACATGGATTAGCTGTTCGCATATTTTTTAAGTACCCAAAACCATTATTTTTTGTCACGTTTAACCAGGAAAAAAACATCAACGAAGCTGGTGGTTTGTTTTTTCAATTTTGTGCTTTGATCTCTGGTCAATTTCATCTCGGTCAAAAATGTAAATATAGAGATCTTGACAAAGATATATATATAATTACTGCTGACCACAAATACATACGCGCCTTGTAACAAAGACGTAAGGCTGGATAGTAAATGGACTAATTGAACCAATCACAAGTAGAGTGCACGCACTAAAAGTGTGCAACAGTTGTCACTATTTAGTAGTACATAGCACTAATTAAACAAAAGAAAACAATAGAATTAGCATAAAATAGCACTATTTAGTGGTATTTATACGTGCACTCTATGATCCACAATTACACGACACGAGGTGTCCATTTTACAAAGGATGGACTATTAGATATTTGATGTAAGGGGGTTGGTCAAATACCAAAAAAAAAGAAGAAGAAGAAGAAAAAATCGAGCGCGGCAGAAAAAAAAACATTGTTTAAAAATATCTGATTAATACGGACCATTAGATATAGGGGGATTGGACAATTCTTTTTTTCAGGGATATTTAAAAAAAAATGATAAAAAATAAAAGAAGCCAAAAGAGCTGTTTGCGAAGGCCAAGTAAGTGCGTTGTTCTATCAGGTGACTAATGTAATACACAATTTTTAATTTCTAAAAATGGATAATTTATTCAGTTCACTCGATTAACTGCAAGTATATGGTACGACGTTACATCACGTTAATAGAGTTCAGCGCCTCCCAACAAAAACACAAAGCATCAATTTTCATTGGCCTGTCCTAAAGCCAGATCCTCACTTGTGAAATAAGCATACCGCCAAACACTAGAAGAAAGGGAAGGTTTTCTTATGTACGTACGTTTGCACTTATTTCATATTCGGATGTATTTTTGATTGTTCATGTTTGCACTTATGCAAGCAGGCTAAGTGTAGTGTCACCCCAGTTAGTGGGGATTGCGTGACATGTGACGACACAAGCGAGTCTAAGAGGAAGGCGATACCATCGATCAGTCGCATTTTACAATGAATTCATTCTTCACCCTTTCAACACTGATTCTAGATTAGGAATATACGGCTATCATGGAAATGTAGAAGCAATGGTCCTATTGCACTATGACGTCAAGGTATGGTTTTATTATAAATACAAAAAGTTTTAGAAAGCTATGTTTGCATCTAGAATACAAAATATGTTTCAATGTTTAACGAATGACTTCAAGCTCTTTCACCACAGGAATCCTCACGTTGGTTGTGTACAGATTAGATTGTTTTTATCAATAATGAAAACCGTGTTCTAATGTTTCCTATATGATTTCAAGCTTTTTCCCAGCAGGGATCTCGAAGTGCATTTTATAAAGACCACTTTTGTTTATGTCTAGAATGCAAACCGTGTTCTGATGTCTTCAAGCTTTTTCGAGACCTGAAAAGAATTTAAACACATTAATACAGCGTTTAAGTACTGTTTGAACTATACCGTATTCCCCGAAGAGAATAATTTGAGGTTCTTTAGATTGGATATCAGTATTTCAAGAAATGCTTCAGGTGCTGTGAAAACGTGCCTTCATATATTTTCGGTAAAATTCAAACGCCTAAATAGTCGTCCCTAGCCTCCTCTGCAGGCAACTCTTTGCTCCTTTTAAGAAAAATCCTCCTTTGGGCTTCCTTTGCAACAATTATTTTTGCCGCGAGGGACTAAGCTCATTTACACAGGAAACCCAAGCAAAAGAAGCCCGTGGATATAACAGTGATGCCTGCGGAGGAGGCTAAGTCGCCCCATTAATAGGTTCACACTGGGCTGTCCCTGTGTTAATGTAATCCAACGTCAGCGTCCTATGTCATTAGATAAAGACCATGGACGATCGTTGATGGTCTTAGGTTACTCTTGCATGTCTCTGGGCTCTGAAGACAACAAGTAGATCTATAGAGCAATCCTGTACAACATGCTACAATATTAAAAAGACAGACAGACGGAGAGTGAGAGACAGATATGTACTAATGTTAAGACCGCTCGAGTGACTCTACGGCGTGCAAAACCTCGAGAAGCTCCTAGCTAGTACATACCTCTGCTGGTGTTCGATCAAGTTCTTCAGCGATGGCTCTTCGCTTTGAGTACTCTAGAGAGTTATATTGTTCACACAAATCACCATCGACAACGTTCTGTTGAGAAAGAAATCCACAATCTTATTTAAAAAAACTAGAAAGGATAGAAAATATTAAGCTAACAAAACACAGGACGAGAAACAACAAACAAGAAAATATAAAAGATGGATTGTATACAAACAAACAAACAAACAAACAAACAAACAAACAAACAAACAAACAAACAAACAAACAAACAAACAAACAAACAAACAAACAAACAAACAAACAAACAAACAAACAAAAAACAAACAAACAAAAAACAAACAAACAAACAAACAAACTAAAAAAAAAACAAAAAACAAACAAACAAACAAACAAATTAACAAACAATCAACAAACAAGCAAACAAACAAACAAACAATAAACAAACAACCAAACCGACAAACAGACAAACAAATAAACAATTAAACAAGCAAAGAAAAAAAACAAAACAATTAACAATGCAACAATAAATCTTAAAATACCTTAACAGGGAGATAATATGACCTAAACGACAAGTGATCACGACCAACAAGCGATGGATGTTCTGATCGTAGATGCATTTCAAGATGCTGAAAGAAGTCGATATCCTGCAATTGAGAATAAACAAAGCCAAGTCACATACGGGACCACGGAATCACTATAAAGAATGATATAAGAAACGTCGTCGGTGAGAAATAAGGGAAAAGTGACATTAAATTGAAGAACTGTTGTGGGAATGACGTACATGTAGTTATTACGGACATTAACGAACAGGTGTTTCTACAATGAAACCTCTCTACACCGGACCCTCAATATACCAGAATTCTCCTCAAACCGAACAACTGTTTTTGGTGCATAATTGATTTTCAGTGCTATGTCTTTTGTTAAATGAACCGCAAACCGCCCATTTGCTTTGGTGTCAGTACTGTCCGGAATAGAGGGGTTACACTGTATACGTACAGTGTGGACAACCGAAGGTGCTAAGAGGCGGAGAAAAGAGGGGGGGGGGGGGGTGGTTTGACGGTGCCCTTTTTTTATTTATTTTTATAGATAATTCTTTTAATTTTTGATTGATAATCAGTACTTTTTTTATTAGTGCCCCCCGCCCCTCTCAAACTTTCCGGATCATTTTTTGACTGGCGCCCCCCTTTCAAAATGTCTGGGTCCACCACTGGGATGGACTCATGCCGATGCCAGTGTGTTCGTCAAATTTGATGAGGTCAATGCAAAGCATGCAATTCTGCATTCTCTCCAAGACAAATGCACAAAGCCTGGATAGCTTTATTTACCGGATAAATCTGTAAAGAGATAATTTTAACAACAATATTGATATATATTAACTTGTGTTGCGCTAAGTAATAATATCTATATTTCTACAAGCGCGCAGAATTAAATATCAAAATTGATTCTCTATGATTATAGCGCTTAAGGAAATTGATCTTTAACAATTGTGGTAATGTATATCTTCACGTCATTTTATCTCACTTATGTCAAAGCGGAAAAATGGATTATTTGAACAATTGTCACTAGTTGCTTCCTAACACAGGATAACATCAAACTCCTGTTTAGTTAGAGCGTCTTTCCAATGTTAGTTTTAATTCAGTTTAACTTGTTTTATGTACGTTTTTCCTTAACATGCTTGTGATTTCAATATATAACATTTAGTGCCCTCACATTGTTAAAGATCACAAAAACGGGATCTTCTTCATAAATCAATATAATCAGAGAGAACTATTATCTTACTCCTTAAGCTGTAATGGTGTCCTGATGTCATTTCATACAAGTTGGCCAATAGGGATCGATTTTGGGTCGATTTCTGTTGTCTTGCCAAAGAGGGTTTTTGACAAAGTGACATGTTTTTTTTATTAATTTCCTGAGTACATTATTGTCTCGGTTACATGCACGTGAACACAGGTTATTATTAAAAATTAATCTATGATCATTGCTACAGCTCTTTCTGCTGTACTACTTAGGTTGGATTTTGCCAGTAAACAAGGGCGCTGCCTCTAGTCACGTGATCTAAATATCGTTTTTCTCTTTTAATTTCGTTTTGCTACTTTTCTTATTAGTACAGTTTTGTTGAGGTGGTTTACCCATACCATCTTAGTATGTTTCATTTCTACACTCGTTCATCTTCCTAGTGTTTTATTGCTTTCCCATCTTGCAGAAATCTTTTCACGAAGACCCCGTGACTAGGTTGCACCAATCACCATATAGAAAACATGTTTAGGTTGCAACTGCAAAACGCTTGTTGACTGACAAGTAACTAGTCAATCGTAAATGTAAATTTTTGTTATATAAACCATAGCATTGTAAAATTTAGCCAGAGAGAAGTAGGAGCTGCTCACAGTAGCAGCTCAGCTAGTCAATAAACAAAGATCCCACACAAGTGTACCTGGCTCTATTACAAATCCCTATACAGCTGAAACTGTACGCAATGAATGACTTTTACACAAAGCCTGGATAGGTTTATTTACCGGATAAATCCCTATACAGCTGAAACTGTACGCAATGAATGACTTTTATCAAGTACCAACTTTGTCCCTACTTCGTACAACCGACCATCAAACAAATCCCTAACCAACAAATAAATTATATACAAATTGTATACTGTACATAATTTGTATCAAGTGGATAACGTTATACAGGCTTCGTAAAACCGACCACCAGACAAATCCCTATACAGCGAATAAACCATAAATAAATTCGTTTTACAGTGTAACCGCTCTATTTCGGACAGTACTGGCACCAAAGCAAATGTCCTCTTTGCTTAGTTCCGGTTTGCACAATGCACAATGCACATGTTAGGTACCTACCTGAACGTCATTTCCGTGATTCGGACGACCATGTAAAATTGCTAACTTTCGTATCGAATAACTTGGTCGGATTTTATCAAATACCCTTAAGATATATCTCATTCGAAAGCTGACAGTGAGTAGAATTCACTACATAAATTTCATTTAAAGGGTTATAATCACTTTAAAATTGCCTTTAAAATGAGGGGTTGGTCTAGACAATCATGCATGGCTTTTTACATTTGCACCAGCCCCCCCCCGATAATTAATGACCAGTCCCTAATTATAAAGAATTCTATTGATAATAATTACAAAACGCGAAGATATCAAGATGAAAATAATAGTGTGATGTTGATACAAATAAAAGGTAATAAGGTCATGCTTTTGTAGACCAACGTCAGCGTCCTATGTCATTCGATAAAGACCATGGACGATCGTTGATGGTCTTAGTTTACTCTTGCATGTCTCTGGGCTCTGAAGACAACAAGTAGATCTACAGAGCAATCCTGTACAACATGCTACAATACTAGACAGACCGACGGACAGACAGACGGATAGACAGACAGACAGACTGAATGACTGACTAATTGACAGTCATAATTCTTACCTCGCGAGAAACGAATGGTACCAGCATTCCAACACCCCCTGACAGGGTAGTATAAACCAATGACTCAGACCCTCCTGGAATCAAGGTAGCTTTCTGTAGAGAGAGGACCGTCTCCCCAACGTAGTAATTACAGATATTCTCCAACTATAATCACACATAGAATAGATACTGCTTGTTACATTTCTATTTTTCTACAATATTTTCAAACTCACTTCTTAAATCAATCAATCAATGAATCAATCAATGAATCAATGAATCAATGAATCAATGAATCAATGAATCAATGAATCAATCAATCAATCAATCAATCAGTCAATCAATCAGTCATCGATCAATCATCAACCAATCAATCATCAACCAATCAATCAGTCAATCAATCAATCAATTATCAATCAATCAATCAATCAATCAATCAGTCAGTCAATCATCAATCAATCAATGAATTAATTAACAAAAATGCAATACAACCAAACAATCATCAATCAATCAATCAATCAATCAATTAAACAATCGACAAATTGATCAATCAATCAACCAAACACTTCATCAATCAGTGAATAAATTGATCAATCAATCCATACGAAAAACACACCTTCTGTTGGGCACCGTTTAACAAGCCCCGATCCCAGAATGCTTTGTTTCCTGTTGGATCCTCCTCTACGTCGTCGGTTGATCCTTGAGCGAGTCGTACCTGTGATAATATTAAACAAGATTTTGATGATCAACCAATGAATGATGGACGCCTACTGAACAAAACATTGAATAGACATATCCAATTCCGAACAAGTGCCTCAGGGAACATCAACATCATCATCATCATCAACATCATCAACATCATCAACATCATCAACATCATCAACATCATCATTATCATCAACATCATCAACATCATCAACATCATCAACATCATCAACATCATCAACATCATCATCACAATGAATACCATCATCAACATCATCAACATCATCATCATCATCATCATCATCATCATCATCAACATCATCAACATCATCAACATCATCAACATCATCAACATCATCATCATCATCAACATCATCAACATCATCAACATCATCAACATCATCAACATCATCAACATCATCAACATCATCAACATCATCAACATCATCAACATCATCAACATCATCAACATCATCATCATCATCATCATCATCATCATCATCATCATCATCATCATCATCATCATCATCATCATCATCATCATCATCATAACGATAGCGATAGCGATAACGATAACGATAACGAGAAGGACAAGGACAAGGACAAGGACAAGGACAAGGATAAGGATCAATAATTATGTAGTGCAAATTACATGTTAATATGATAAAATGCTATGTTATGGATGTTCAGATTTGTGGAGGATCGCAATTGTAAGCCTTGGTATTCATTTATTCGTATGTAGCGATGCTTCGATAATCATGTACCAACCAGACAGTGATTGGCCGTTATTTCAATAGACCTTGTTGTAGTTCTGGTTGGCACATTAACATACCAATTTGTTTGTTGTAAAAATTGGCAAAAAGGAGAAAAATTGTTAATGATGATGACATAAAGTCGAAAACGTTTAATTTAAACAATTTTTCCATAGGCCTTTTCTGAGTTGGATAAAATAGATGCATTGTGGTCTAGCTTCCGTTCAAACATCACCATATAAGGCATAATGACCAAAAGATGTTCGTACTGAAGCTAGACCATAATGCACCATGTTTGCTATTTCAGAAATGGTCGATGCTATTGGTGCATTATAAACGTTACCCCTATTAATCATCAAAATCACATGTCAAAGAGTAGTCAAATCGCTTATATAAAAAATAGCCTAGTTAGTATGTAAAACAACAGCAATGGGCATGGTCTGGTATATAACATGTCATTTTAACAATTTGCGCTAAAATGGTTCGAATTTTTACTTTTTAACCCGTTTTCTATGAAGTGTGAACAAGAGAGTATGAGATAAGAGAGCTTATCCCCGGACCCCATCAGGGACACTACTCTTCGTGCAATTTTTAGAAATTTTAGAAATTTTGTCTTGAGATGTTTTGCCAATGCGACCGCACCTCCTGCAATCTGGCCAATCAGGTTCCGTCCCCGAAATAAGATCCCCTGATGAGTGTAAAACCCATTACGGGGGATAAGCTCTTTTATATCATACTCTCTTGGTTTGAAATAACGGTTCTTACCAGAGAAACGTTGCCAAATTTATCAGCTACCGCTACCGTATTGTAGTCGATGAAAGATGAAGAGGTGATCCATCTGAAAAAAACAAACAAACAAAGTGGTTAATCGCTATGTCGCTACAGATGCACGAGAGGAACTATACAGACCAGAGCTCGAAATAAGGGCAGGTCAAAGGACAATGTCCCTCTAAATTTGCTACTTGACTTTCCAAATTAGATTTTGAAAGGACAAGTTGACCTCCTCATTTTAGAGGGGGGAAAAGGTATTTTCTAGATGAACTTTTAAAAAAGAAATATTTTACAAATTTTGACCTTTTAAAAATGGGTAATGGCCCTCCAAAAATGCACTTGAAAGGTCATCTTGACCTATGTATGTCAAACTGTTATTTAGAGCCTTGCAGACAGACGGACGGACAGACAGACATACAGACGGACGAAAGTGAAGTAAAACCTTTATTCAAACACGATAATCTCAAAAGTAAAAAAAAAAAAACATATTTACACGGAAGTCGTTATTTTACATAAAGCGATATGTATGTAATATGGACGGACGAACAAACAGACAGACAGACAGAAGTGAAGTAAAACTTTTATTCAAACACGATAATTCCCAAATTACATGAAAGTCGTTATTTTACAAAAAGTGATATGTTTTTAGTAACTACGAAAAGACGTCAAACGTTATTATAATGTATATCACGAAAATTAAACCATATGCAAGACAATAATGACTTCCTTTTCAGAGAACCGTGAAGTATGTTGAAAAGTGGGGGGGGGCTGACAGCCAAATGATAATCACCTTTTTTTCTTAGGTCACAAAGAAAAAGACATCCACGATATGTATCCATATTTAAAAAAAATGATAATATTAAAAAAAAAAAAAAAAAAAAAAAAAACTTTTGATGAGAATTATTATTAGTATTAATTGTATTTCTATTCTTTAGCGCTTAAAAGTGGGGGGACTGCCGCGGTCCCTGTTTTATCAGTTTGCACATTCGGTAAGAAAGTAAAAGACAAACTAGTATACACAAACACAGCATCTAAAGAGATAAGTGAATAAAAACTACGATTAGATAAAACGGGCAACTGTTAAGGTATATCACCAATTCATCATATTGTTCAAGCAGCGTTAATCAGTGAAACGTACAACTAATACCACTTCCTGTCATAACTTCACTAAATCGCTCTGTAACGTATTACGAGACGTCTTCCTAAAAGCACTTTCCCTGAAATTCTATACCTACTAAAAGGAGTTATGTACAGCTATAAAAAACAATCTGGCTTAGCTAGAAATGTTTTTATTGTTGAGCTGGACGTCGTCCTTTTCATTTTTTGTTGTTGTTTTTGTTGTTTTGTTTGTTTTTGAGTAATGATCGTTTAAATGATTGAAGTAGTCTGTTTTTCACCATAGTTCATAGGACTCGATCATTAGATGTGTTAATTACTGAAACAAAGGCTACTTTGAATAATGGAAAACGCGGTACATCTGATATAGATACAGTACGGAAAAATGGGTTAGTTGGTATTTTTCACTTTTTTTTAGAAAAAGTATGGCAAAAATAGCCCCGAAAACCCCAGATTAGCAATTCAAACGTAATTATTGTTTGTTGGTTAGTTAGTTAGCTAATTAGTTGGTTGGTTGGTTAGTTAGTCCGTTCGTTAATCTTAATACTATATACAGGTGGTGATACAGGTCACTCTCATTGTCAGAATCCCTACATTCATAGAGACACAAGTCTGAAGTAAGAACTCTATAATTATTATCAAGCTGGGAAATGAAAAGATTAGAAAATAAGAAAAACCTGTTAGCTTTCAGCGACTAACACAAGTAAAACGATACAACTTCTAAGATTCTGTGTGCAGGAAGTGGCCAGAGTTGTATTCGTGGTTAACCTATAAATTCAACATGTGAATATGAACCATGGTGTATAACATCTGTTAATGTAGACTAGATAACTCAGAGATCCTTTATAAAATACCTATATGAAACGTTGTGGTTACGATGCCGTTACGACGTGGGTGGTAAAGTCGTTTTCGTATGAGTTAAAAACAGTACGTACCGCATCGAAGCCGTAGTTTCTAAAATATATTTGAATTTCCTTCCGTATCGTAGTGGTATCGTAACCGTACCGTTTCCCACTCATGTGAAAACGACTCTAGAGACGTTTTCGTAAAGTGACTCTAGTCTAGATTAATCCGAACATTTTCTTAAAAATTGCGGCTACGAAACGATACGGTTCTGTCTCCCACTTGTAAAGTCATTTTCGTATGAGTAGGAAACGGCACGCTTACGATACCGCTACGATACGGCAGATAATCCGAATGTTTTCTTAGAAATTACGGCTACGATACGATATGGTATTGTTTCCCACCCATTCGAAAACGACTCTAGTGTGATGCACTACAATGCTGTAGATGCTCTAGATTAATCCGAACATTTTCTTAGAAATTACGGCTACGACACGATACGATACTGTTTCCTCCCCGTACGAAAATGACTCTAACATTGCACATGACCCATTCAATGAACGTTGTCATTTCTAAATTGGAAAAAACCTCATAATGTTAATTTAAAAAAATACATCAAAAAGCAATTATACCAACATTTTCCAATAACTTGTGCTAAGAATTAAAGGACAATAGTTGCCGAATCTATATATTCAATCATACAACAGTCACAAATTTAATGTCGAATTCAATTTAATGTTTAATTGTTCATCTGGAAATTGCCAATATTATGGAGAAGTAGTCCTCTTCCAATCACGTCCCAATTTGTGAAAATTAATATTTATACGGTTCAAAAAACAGCCGTAAATTTGCGCAAGTATTCCAGCTAATACACGCGATCAAAAGATAATTACACCTGCGCCTCCTTGAGTCACCTTCTTCATTTAGCACAACAAATCGGCTACGATCATCGAGCAAAATAAAACTAAATAGGCTACGCCCAAGAGTACTAATTGCTTCGTGTGAGTGTATTTTCGACTACCTGAAAGCAAAAACGTCCGGTTCTATCGCCATCGGACGAGATCAAAACAGAAATTATGACTACGTTTGATAAGTTACACTAAAGCGGTGCATTAAATCTGGCAATAGGCCTAATAAGCTGACTTACAACTGTCGATGTGATGTGAAATGCGATGTATAATAACAATAATAACAATAATAATAATAATAATAATAATAATAATAATAATAATAATAATAATAATAATAATAATAATAATAATAATAATAATAATAATAATAATAATAATAATAATAATAATAATAATAATAATAATAATAATAAGTTGGTCACATTTTAAAAACATTCTAATCATCCAGAACTGCATTTTATGAACACTTATATAATTTGAACAATTGACATTCTAAATTAATATATAAAGAGATGTAATATTTATAAAAACGAGAAATATGTGCAATAAGGAAAAAGATATCTGTATAGTTTTTCATTTTAAGCTAAGTGCATTATATTTGATTCATTGTAACATAATTCCTGTCAGGCTGATAGGCTACGGATACCCGCCCTATCCAGCTGTAATAGTTAGCATTCAAAAGTGTATACTGCTCATAATAATAATAATAATAACAACAATATCAATAATAATAATAACAATAATAATAATAATAATAATAATAATAATAACAATAATAATAATAATAATAATAATAACAATAACAATAATAATGATAATAATAATAATAATAATAACAATAACAATATCAATAATAATAATAACAATAATAACAACATGTGTATGCGGTGAAGCCTTTACAGTAGACCACGCGATGATTTGTAAACGCGGAGGGTTTATAATACAACGCCATAATGAATTAAGAGATTTGGAAGCTGAGTTGCTTGATTTGGTCTGTACAGATGTCCAAATAGAGCCAGTTCTACAAGATATAACAGGTGAAGTTCTTCCTGCCGGAACGAACTTAGCTCGTGACGCTCGACTTGATGTACACGCTCGTGGATTGTGGGAAAGACAAAAATCTACCTTTGTTGATGTACGCATTTGCCATCCTAACGCCAAATCATATCGTGAAATGACGCCAGACGAAATCTACAACAAGCACGAGACTGAAAAGAAACGAGCATATGAAAAACGTGTTCTTGAAGTAGAACAAGCCTCTTTTACTCCACTGGTATTTACTACTACCGGAGGCATGTCCAAAGAATGTAAACGTTTTCACTCAAGATTAGCTGAACTGATTTCTATTAAAAAAAGGAGAGACTTACTCGAACACAATCTCATGGATAAGAACTAAAATAGCATTTTCAATATTAAGATCTGCTTTATTATGTCTCAGAGGATCTAGGTCTCGAAAACGAGCAAAAAACGATTTAATTACTGACATTGACATTGAGGTTGATTTAAGTACCATGAAATAATTATTTACATATATATATTTTTACATATTATTTTACATATTATATATATATTTTTTTTTTTTTGTTATCTAGATAAATTTGTTCTATATATATTTTGAGGTTCCCTGATATTTTTTTATAACTTTACACTATATATAACTAGTCTACCTAACAGGTAGCAAAATGCTGCCTTAGATCTTTGCTTAAATGAATTGAAATTTTTGTTGTTACAAACAATTGAAAGTGAGTGAATTATGGTTCGATATTTTGCAATAAGCCTATGTCAACATCAACAAAATATTGTTTCAATTCCCATATTTTATTTTCAACATATTTATTCTTTTAAAAATCATAATGTAATGGAAGGTAAGCAAATCATTATAAAAAAGTACAAGCAAGAAAACGTTTTTTTACATTTACTTGGCACCAATAACCAGTAAGAGTTTCATTGACTTATTGTTTGTACTTTTGGAATTATTTGTTTAATTAAAAATATTCAATCGTATAAAATTTTAATGAAAATCATCAGTAAATAATAAAAACTTGTAATATGGTATTTGGGGGTATTTGTTTTATTAAGCTTAACATCACTTCAGGCTCGCTCGCTGCGACAGCAACCATTACAAACATATCTTGATTGACAGTCTAAAAAAGAAACAAGCAAGTCAATGAATATACCTAGTAAAAGCATGGAAAATGAACTACAAATATCTTATTTCAATTTTACTGTAATAATTGACGCCTACAACACAAGTGACACGAATAGCGGCCGTATATCTACAAATATATAACAAATATCGACAAACTAATCGTAATCCATGTAAATGTTTGTCTACCTTAGCCGTCTGAAACAAATTCTTGCTTTTACTTATAGTTTTGTACCATCATAATGTTAAAATATTACAAATATTAGAACGAACAGTCGCACTTCAAACTATCCGTCCAACGCAAGCTTAAGAAATTATGATATATTTTAGTTGTACGATAAAGTTTTCCTAATATTATCACTTGTATTTACTCCAAGTGATTATTCTTCGAGCGTCTTGCACAGTAATCAAAGAAAAAAAGATTAAATTGGACTATAAAGACACACAGTTTCACTCACCTTGACCACACAAATCCAAGGAATACTTTGGTGTCGAATAACAACATACGAGGCGCGCAAGGGACGTAGGTAAACGAATTTGCGGTGCATTATGGGGTAAAATCGAGATTTTAACTCCCTTTACAGATTAGGGTTGCTGCCTTGCTCGCTCGCTTCAGGCTCGCTCGCTGCGGCAGCAATAATAGTGTGCATTATTTTTTGTATAATTTATAAAGACAAATGAACATTCTCAGCATTATTGTAATCGCAATTTTTTTATATATAGATGTATATGTAGCTCACAACACAGATGTATATATATAATTTTCTTAACTGTAACTAGTCATGTATTTTTTGAATTCTGTAATAAAGATTATTTTATTATAATAATAATAATAATAAAAATAATAATAATAATAATAATAATAAAATAATAATAATAACAATAATAATAATAATATGTAAGGATTTTTATATAATATAATATTAATCAATTTTAATTAAATCAATTATATGTATATTTGAAAATATCTATTAATATAATGAAGAACCATTATATAAATATATTTCTATATATATGGACTATATTTAAAAACATTTATTAAACTTAAAAACTACATATAAAAATCGTATCAATTACAACTATAACATATACAAAATTAAACAGATGTTTTCAAGTTGTATTTAATTTCATGATGGTGTATTCAATGTTGTTTTTATTTTTACATTGAATTTCGCTTATGTCCATCTTCAGGGCAAAAGAATACAAATTACAACGGCGACAAGAATATGTTTTACGTAGTAATTTTTATTCTTGCCCTCAAAATTGCCGCGTAGGACTAAATCTTGATACAATCATTGTAAAAATTAATTGAATGAGCTAGAACAATTCGATACAAATACAATGAACAATGGTGAAAAATAAACTGATCAAAGTGTTTCTTAAAAATAAAAAATATAACAAATAAACAAAGAGAAAAAGAAAAAAAAAAAGAAAAAAAAAGAAAAAAATAACAAATAATACAAAAAAACAAAATGATCAAACAAATAAGCAAATAAACAAACATAGAAACATACAAAAAAATCAAGCAAACAACACAAAAAAGCGAAATACATATCCAACAAACATACGAGAAAAAAGGAATACCCTTACAGCAAATATGCACAAAACAATAGTCATAATATTGGATATGCTAGACTTTAATAATATATCTTATCAGATTTCATTAGTTTTGACACTCCTAAATTATTAAAGCCATGCTCCTGTTATTAGTCTGAACTAATAATTGTCCCTCTGTCTCCACGATATTTTTTTGAAGGCCTTGCTTGATTATTGTCAAGAGTAACGACTTTGAAAAGGTATGAAACTTACTGAATAACTGAGTGATTTTCAAAACAAATCAATACCCGTGCCGAGTTTTATAACTACTAATGGAGATTTATTCTAATTTGCATAAACTTAAAATTCTATTTTCTCACCATAATTTGTTTTTGAGGTTTTTTTTTAAGGAAAATATAAACTTACGTTTGAGGCTTCGTCTTCTATTTTTATGATTGTGGATGCACGTCGGAACATTTTGAAAATACCCCTGAAAGATACCGGACGTTTTTCAAAAGGGCGTCACTTCACAAATTTTTCATCTCTAACAGATACCAAAATAATGAGTTTCGGTGGATTTTAGCCCCTTAGAGATACCAAAAAAAGTGAGGATTTGACAAATTCATATTTTTAAACCATAAAAGAGACCAAATCGCCGATTTTTACCCCTAAAACAAACGACGACCATCCCCGATCGATACTCCCGGAGACCACCTCCCCCTCGGGATAAAACACTTATTCTCATTTTAAAAATGCCACTTAAATGACTTCTGGGCAAAGCCTATAATCCTCATTGGTTAAATTACCAAAACCATTGGATAAATGGCATTCACGCTAGAATATTCATTACAAACTGAGGTTAAGGATTTTCTTCTTTAGTTCTTTGTTTGGTTACATAATTAACACCTATTTTCAAGAACCTTGTAGGCCTCGAATGCTATTGCCCATTTCAGGTCAAGTGACACTGTCTACGGAATGGTTTCCAACAACAAATGGACTATTTCACCTGCAATAATCATTTCCAAAGAGTGACGTCATATGGTCTGAGATGGGAAAATAAACCTGGAAGCCGAAGAGGTGTATTCAAGAAAATCTATACATTTGATGATTGCTCTTTCATGTTTTCAATTTTGTCTTTCAATCAAATATCCCTATTTCTCCATAGGTTGTAGGTAATTACAAAATTCAGAAATAATTAACAGAAGACTCACAAGTTAAGGGAACAATTGAACGTTCTCATTCAAGGCAATAAATTGGCTTATGTTATATTTGGTGACATCTGTCTATACCAATCATCTGCAGAAATCTCGTATTTGTCTTTAATACTAGAACATGAAATTTAAAGATTAAAAATGCGATTGATGGCAAAACAGATTATACATTCTTTAATTAATAGCCACAATTTGAATTACCTCCGACTACACACTGAGTATTTTTTTTTTAAATTTAAGAAATGGTAATGCATTTAAAAATGAGGAAAAAGTGATTATTAAGGTATTGTGTTTTTTATTGTAATAAGATGTAATAAAGTGGGATACACTGAAAACACACAAAAAAAAATCTACAAAATGTGCATAGAAAAGCGTAAGAAAAGTTGCAATAACATTGGCCACTACATTTTACATCACTGCATTGATGACGAAACGTCAGATCTCAAATTTTAAGGGAGGTTAAAACTGCCATCTTTTTATTCGACAGATAATCCGTATGTCCACTTATGTCCTTGACATTTCAATTTGTTTGACTGTCTCCACAACGACTGGTATCAATCAAAGGTTTTAGTTATTACTTAAAACAGAAGTTATTATGGAAGTCACGTATTTATGCGCGCGCACCTGCTCCTTTTGACATAATTATATCAGACGCCAGCATATGCTCTCCAGAGACAGATAGCACTTTACCACCGAACAACACTCATCATGGTCAAGCTAGAAACGGCCTTAAATACATTAACAGGAATCGTAGTTATACAGAGCGTCGTTATCGTTGTCACAAACTCTTTAGTTTTTGTACTTTTTGCTAAGTGTAAGAAGCTTCGTCGTAAGTCAAACTACTGTTTAGTAAGCTTGGCCGTCGCTGATATACTGCCAGCTTTGGTAGTGGTTCCACTTTTTGCAGCATGTAATTACATGCACATCCAACGATATTGTGATGCCATGGGTGTAACTCAAAGATGTCTTTATTACGCTATAATCCTACATATTCTACTCGCCACCGTTGATCGTTATCTAAAAATCAGTAATCCATTCCGTCACCGGACTTTGATAACCAGCGGCAGGATTATTGGTACATTGGCAATTATTTGGCTCGTCTCTTTAACATACTCATTGGCGATGATTCCCGTTCTCCACAACAGACCCGAGCAAGAACTGATATACGAAACGATAACATTGGTAGTGATGGTATGCATCCCATTCGTGATTATTCTTGTACTCAACGTTCACACAAGATGGATAGTCAGTAAAAGGGCTAACGCGTCTAGGAGACTAGCTAACAATGGTGTTGAAACCAGGCCGAAACAACAGCGTACAGTACTGGTCTACCTTGTGATGGCTACTATCTCTTTCATCTTTGGTCCACTATTGTATTTCAAGCTTTCTGTGTTACGCATATTTTACCATTTGTGGCTAATCGTGTTCTTCGAATCGCTACGCTTCAGTGTGCATTTCATCACGCCGCTTCTTTATACGTTCTTCAAGACAGATTTCAAGAATGCGTTCATTGCAATGATACATGGCAGAAGCCAAAGAGACGATATATACACGGCAAATACCTCTCTACGTACTCTTAGTCATCGCAGTAGTGGTGGTAGTGCGACAGGGCGAAAAGTCAGCCACGAAAACACAGCGAATGAGCCATTACAAAACCCGAATGTCGAAGAAAAACAGGAATGAAACCATTGCATCAACTGAACAGAACCAAAAACACTGCAAGAATGACATTGACACTACATATCGAATCCACAGTAAAATCTGTAAAGTGAACTACTGTATTGAACTGCAAAAAAAATTAATTGAGAGACTTTGTTGAGTCTATAGCAAAAACCTGTCATAGAAGGAACTGAATGAAATAGCCAACAAACATAAACTAAAAATTATTTACTACAAATAGACATATATCATATCTGAAAACAAAACCATTTTAGATTAAACTCAGCCTTATGTGTAGAACTTGCCATCTCTCAATATCCTAAAAGCCCTTCCATAGGAAAAATTCTCTTAACAAAGACTCCAGGTATATATCCAGTGAATACTTAATGACGAAAAACTCAATATAGCCTAAGTTTATACAATTACGGAAAAAAAGCGAAAAGATTGTAGATCAGTATAGACTAAGTTAATATTTATAAATACAAATATTTAACATACGACAGTATACCCGGGAATGCCGAAAATAAAACTAGGAGAAACTAGGAGAAAACTATTGAGAGCAATCAGCATATTAACTAGACTCATCTCAGAGGTGGCACAAACACGGATATTCTCTGTAGCAGTTATCTCGTTCGTGATTCCCGACGAGAGCTACTGCCGTCTCGAGCTGCTTTGGTTGAGTATTGCTCTTTCTCGATATATACAACACTGAAAAAACGATGTGTATTGTGCTGTATTGCATTCTATTGTATAAAATATTGTATTATAATCATTGTTCTCATCACAACCCATTGTTTTTACTCAGCATTATCCCAACGAATGCATAGGTCACACTTCAACAAACAGCAAACTGCATTATAAAAAATCAAGCTGCCAATGGCAACGCAACTCGTGGAAATTGAAGAGATTAATGAAATTATTGTAAAATAATACTTGTAAAGTATGATCTGTTATTTTGATTTTGCACAAATTGAAAGTCACACAGCCTGGCACACAGGAATGTCAGCATAGTCGCTCAAAGAGAGCATGTAGTTACTCCCATGTACGCTTGTAGTTGATCATTTGTTAGAATATTTATTCTGCTATATCTCGTGTTTTACAGATTGCTGACGCGTAAAATGTTTGCCGCGACGGATGCGCTTAGATTTTGAGGAGATCTGTTGATTGGTTTTCCTCTGTTGTTTTGATTGGGTTTCCTGTGGTTCTTCGAAATTTAAGTCGAATATTGTAAGTTTTCTAGCTTCTCAAAATTGATAAGTTTGAAGACATTTTATCAATAAAAGAAACTCAAATCAATCTTTATTCTTTGGTTTGCTTGAATATTGTGATGTTTGTTGATTTAATGCTAATTTAGCCTTATTTTTGTCGGTTAATGTGTGTGAAAGCGGCATTTTAATCACGAGTTTGATTCGCGGCTTGACGATGAAATCGCTCGGAAATAAATCTTTTCACTTTAGTGAAACTTTACAAACTTCCACTTAGGAAGCCACATGGAGAAATTATTAAGTCCCAAATATATTCAAGTAAAAGTCCTTAGTAGTCAACGAAGAATTTATTGACTGTAGGAACGGAATTGAAGTAAGATCGTCAAAACATGTAATCAATGTGGCCAGAACGCAAGCAACCGATCGAGTGATCGACCTCGCAAAATCGGTCGAAGAAATATATATAATTCCCTGCATTAAGATCAAACATATCCAAGAGTTTATTTTTCCTTTTTCGAAAGAAGTCAAATTTTATTGCATACATTTCCGTTTACAAATTGATTGTCGATGGATAAAGACAGTTCATAGACAAATGTTGCGTTTTGGTTTTACAATGAAATTTGTTAAATCAGTTACATCGCAAATGTACCTTGCAATTAAACGTCCAAAGAATCCAAACCATACATTGCTGAAAATATGTTTATCTTCTTTCTTCTTTTGCGTTTGTCATCCTTCTTTTACTTAGAGCCATATGCTTAGTTCAGTGTTCGTTTCAATTTGAAGATTGCTCGGCACCGAAAGAGAGAACTAGCTCTTTTTTCCCGACAGAACGATAAAGTAAATAACATCGCTAAACTTCGCCATAATATTCCCAAAAAAAAAAGACGCGCCCAGTCTTGTTCAAGCACACTTATTTCGATTATTTTGATGCTCATTGTATCAATTTAACGAAATGGTAAAGAAGAAAGAAATCAAAAAGTAGTGTTCGACGAATAAAATAGTTCACTTGACCCTGACGTGTTCACTTCCGTTAAGTTGAGCGTCACGAGTTACCTTAGGCAGCCCAAGCTCATTATCTTTCAGTATCAATAAAAATCATTTCAGTGTTTTAAACTTGAAATAAATAAAGAATACAATACAATTTAATTAAAGAAGTCTATTGTATTATTAATTCATTTCAATTTTAACACCCTCAAATGATTTTTACAAATATTGACAGATAGTAAGTTTGGGCTGCCTGTACAGTTACCGGAAGTTTACGGTATATATCGAATGCTTAATTTCGGTAGGTACTTCATGTAGTCCTTGACTATTATGTCTTCATATATATGCCATATTGCTATTCGGAGTTTTTGTCAAGAAGTCATTCATTTTTTGTACTTTATTTATTTACTTTATTTATGCATGATATTATTGTTTTTCCCCTTTTTTTAATATTTCCTTTTGTAGATTTGTTTATATGCATATCAAGGCATATATAATCAAGGCATACATGAAGTACACACCGATCTCGAGCCCCTAAACGACTCGAAAAACTCGTGGAATTTGCTTCGCAAATTTCCACGAGTTAATAATGCTTTTAGCTAAAAGCATTATTCTTAATAATGCAGCGAGTTCCGCCTAGCAGTCGATATAACGAAAACGAATAAGACAACGATAAGAACAATAATTATACTAGATAATCACTTCGGCACACAGCATTCGTGGGTATAATGCAGGCAGCTTCGGGCAGCGCCCTCAGCTGCCTGCATTATACCCACGAATGCTGTGTGCCTCAGTGATTATCTATTAAATATTGTCGTTTGAGCATAGCTGGCATGCACGGTTCGCAGAGCAGCACGAGCTGGCAGAGTTTCTCATTTCTTGGCAGAAATTACAAACACACGATTTTGCTTGCAGGAAAATGTGCGAATCGAGTCTTTATCGACCTTGTATACCTTCGATATAATCAACCATTCTGTAATAAATCATTCTTAAATTCATGATTAATTAATGAGTGATTTGATCCTCACGATAAAATTAAAAAAATAGAATTTGTGTTGTATCGGCGCCATAGATATGCGGATTCGAATTGTATCTATATCTGCTGATAAAAAACTCTTAAAAATATAACGTGATAAATAATGTGAAAAATAATCAAGGCCAGCAGCTTGTATATAGCTTGAAAAGTTACGTGTAATTTAAGAACTCTTAAAAAAATAATGTGATAAATAATTAAGGCCGTCTGCTTGTATATAGCCTCAATTATTACGCGTAAATGAGAGCTTTGAATATAAAGTGAAGAAATGAAAACAAATTGGTGAAGGATTATATCATTAAAGTTATGTTTAGTGTATTTGCTTTATGCAGATCCAGACTTTTTTTAATGACTTAACTAGTTTGTCTAACTGTCTGTCTATAGATTTTGGTTTGTTGTTCGTTTAATGATGCGTTAGAGTGCACGCACTAAAAGTGTACAACATAAATACCACTAAATAGTGCTATATCATGCGAATACTATAGTTTTCTTTTGTTTAATTAGTGCTATTTTCTACTAAATAGTGACAACAGTTGCACACTTTTAGTGTTTGCACTCAAGTTTGTTCTACTCTGTTTTTTCAACTAATATTGTACTAAAATAGTCTTTTTTAACTAATATTGTACTAAAATAGTCTTTTCAGTTTGTATGAATAAAGTGCATGAACGTCACAAGTCTACTCCTTCATTTGCTTGGTTGTATCGATTAGACCCTCATTATGAGCACTAGTGATCGTAAATATACTGAACTAGAAAACAGCTTTTTGGCTAATAACCGCTAAGAACGCACGGGCAATTTCTTTACATATTTCTATAATGATCCTCCCTATTATCTTGAAGAATTACCTAATGCATAACAAATTAAAACATCCATTAAATAAAAAATGAAAACCGAAAATAGGTGGCTTCGCCTTGTTTCTATATCTGCCAATAACACATTTATTCTCATTTTATTAAAGCTTCTCAACGTACTTCGCAACAAGTTAGCGTAAAGTAATGTGAAATCGACTGTGACATCTATTTTCAAGAACCTTGTAGGCTTTCGCGTGCTATTGCCCATTTCAGGTCAAGTGACACTGTCTACGGAATGGTTTCCAAGAACAATTGGACTATTTCACCTGCAATAATCATTTCCAAAGAGTGACATCATATGGTCTGAGATGGGAAAATAAACCTGGAAGCCGAAGAGGTGTATTCAAGAAAATCCATACATTTGATGATTGCTCTTTCATGTTTTCAATTTTGTCTTTCAATCAAATATCCCTATTTCTCCATAGGTTGTAGGTAATTACAAAATTCAGAAATAATTAACAGAAGACTCACAAGTTAAGGGAACAATTGAACGTTCTCATTCAAGGCAATAAATTGGCTTATGTTATATTTGGTGACATCTGTCTATGCCAAGCATCTGCAGAAATCTCGTATTTGTCTTTAATACTAGAACATGAAATTTAAAGATTAAAAATGCGATTGATGGCAAAACAGATTATACATTCTTTAATTAATAGCCACAATTTGAATTACCTCCGACTACACACTGAGTATTTTTTTTTTATAATTTAAGAAATGGTAATGCATTTAGAAATGAGGAAAAAGTGATTATTAAGGTATTGGGTTTTTCATTGTAATAAGATGTAATAAAGTGGGATACACTAAAAACACAAAAAAATCTACAACATGTGCATAGAAAAGCGTAAGAAAAGTTGCAATAACATTGGCCACTACATTTTACATCACTGCATTGATGACGAAACGTCAGATCTCAAATTTTAAGGGAGGTTAAAACTGCCATCTTTTTATTCAACAGATAATCCCTATGTCCACTTATGGCCTTGACATTTCAATTTGTTTGACTGTCTCCACAACGACTGGTATCAATCAAAGGTTTTAGTTATTACTTAAAACAGAAGTGATTATGGAAGTCAAGTATTGATGCGCGCGCACTTGCTCCTTTTGATATCATTATATCAGACGCCAACATATGCTCTCCACAGACAGATAGCACTTTACCACCGAACAACACTCATCATGGTCAAGCTAGAAACGGCCTTAAATACATTAACAGGAATCGTAGTTATACAGAGCGTCGTTATCGTTGTCACAAACTCTTTAGTTTTTGTACTTTTTGCTAAGTGTAAGAAGCTTCGTCGTAAGTCAAACTACTGTTTAGTAAGCTTGGCCGTCGCTGATATACTGCAAGCTTTGGTAGTGGTTCCACTTTTTGCAGCATGTAATTACATGCGAATCCAACGATATTGTGATGCCATGGGTGTAACTCAAAGATGTCTTTATTACGCTATAATCCTACATATTCTACTCGCCACCGTTGATCGTTATCTAAAAATCAGTAATCCATTCCGTCACCGGACTTTGATAACCAGCGGCAGGATTATTGGTACATTGGCAATTATTTGGCTCGTCTCTTTAACATACTCATTGGCGATGATTCCCGTTCTCCACAACAGACCCGAGCAAGAACTGATATACGAAACGATAACATTGGTAGTGATGGTATGCATCCCATTCGTGATTATTCTTGTACTCAACGTTCACACAAGATGGATAGTCAGTAAAAGGGCTAACGCGTCTAGGAGACTAGCTAACAATGGTGTTGAAACCAGGCCGAAACAACAGCGTACAGTACTGGTCTACCTTGTGATGGCTACTATCTCTTTCATCTTTGGTCCACTATTGTATTTCAAGCTTTCTGTGTTACGCATATCTTACCATTTGTGGCTAATCGTGTTCTTCGAATCGCTACGCTTCAGTGTGCATTTCATCACGCCGCTTCTTTATACGTTCTTCAAGACAGATTTCAAGAATGCGTTCATTGCAATGATACATGGCAGAAGCCAAAGAGACGATATATACACGGCAAATACCTCTCTACGTACTCTTAGTCATCGCAGTAGTGGTGGTAGTGCGACAGGGCGAAAAGTCAGCCACGAAAACACAGCGAATGAGCCATTACAAAACCCGAATGTCGAAGAAAAACAGGAATGAAACCATTGCATCAACTGAACAGAACCAAAAACACTGCAAGAATGACATTGACACTACATATCGAATCCACAGTAAAATCTGTAAAGTGAACTACTGTATTGAACTGCAAAAAAAATTAATTGAGAGACTTTGTTGAGTCTATAGCAAAAACCTGTCATAGAAGGAACTGAATGAAATAGCCAACAAACATAAACTAAAAATTATTTACTACAAATAGACATATATCATATCTGAAAACAAAACCATTTTAGATTAAACTCAGCCTTATGTGTAGAACTTGCCATCTCTCAATATCCTAAAAGCCCTTCCATAGGAAAAATTCTCTTAACAAAGACTCCAGGTATATATCCAGTGAATACTTAATGACGAAAAACTCAATATAGCCTAAGTTTATACAATTACGGAAAAAAAGCGAAAAGATTGTAGATCAGTATAGACTAAGTTAATATTTATAAATACAAATATTTAACATACGACAGTATACCGGGAATGCCGAAAATAAAACTAGGAGAAACTAGGAGAAAACTATTGAGAGCAATCAGCATATTAACTAGACTCATTTCAGAGGTGGCACAAACACGGATATTCTCTGTAGCAGTTATCTCGTTCGTGATTCCCGACGAGAGCTACTGCCGTCTCGAGCAGCTTTGGTTGAGTATTGCTCTTTCTCGATGTATACAACACTGAAACAACGATGTGTATTGTGCTGTATTGCATTCTATTGTATAAAATATTGTATTATATTGTCGTTTGAGCATAGCTGGCATGCACGGTTCGCAGAGCAGCACGAGCTGGCAGAGTTTCTCATTTCTTGGCAGAAATTACAAACACACGATTTTGCTTGCAGGAAAATGTGCGAATCGAGTCTTTATCGACCTTGTATACCTTCGATATAATCAACCATTCTGTAATAAATCATTCTTAAATTCATGATTAATTAATGAGTGATTTGATCCTCACGATAAAATTTAAAAAATAGAATTTGTGTTGTATCAGCGCCATAGATATGCGGATTCGAATTGTATCTATATCTGCTGATAAAACACTCTTAAAAATATAACGTGATAAATAATGTGAAAAATAATCAAGGTCAGCAGCTTGTGTATAGCTTCAAGTGTTGCGTGTAATTTAAGAACTCTTAAAAAAATAATGTGATAAATAATTAAGGCCGTCTGCTTGTACATAGCCTCAATTATTACGCGTAAATGAGAGCTTTGAATATAAAGTGAAGAAATGAAAACAAATTGGTGAAGGATTATATCATTAAAGTTATGTTTCATGTATTTGCTTTATGCAGTTCCAGACTTTTTTTATCACTTAACTTGTTTGTCTAACTGTCTGTCTATCGATTTTGGTTTGTTGTTCGTTTAATGATGCGTTAGAGTGCACGCACTAAAAGTGTACAACATAAATACCACTAAATAGTGCTATTTTATGCTAATTCTGTTGGCGTTTTCTTTTGTTGAATTAGTGCTATTTACTACTTAATAGTGACAACAGTTGCACACTTTTAGTGTTTGCACTCAAGTTTGTTCTACTCTGTTTTTTCAACTAATATTGTACTAAAATAGTCTTTTTTAACTAATATTGTACTAAAATAGTCTTTTCAGTTTGTATGAATAAAGTGCATGAACGTAACACGTCTACTCCTTCATTTGCTTGGTTGTATCGATTAGACCCTCATTATGAGCACTAGTGATCGTAAATATACTGAACTAGAAAACAGCTTTTTGGCTAATAACCGCTAAGAACGCACGGGCAATTTCTTTACATATTTCTATAATGATCCTCCCTATTATCTTGAAGAATTACCTAATGCATAACAAATTAACACATCCATTAAACAAAAAATGAAAACCGAAAATAGGTGGCTTCGCCTTGTTTCTATATCTGCCAATAACACATTTATTCTCATTTTATTAAAGCTTCTCAACGTACTTCGCAACAAGTTAGCGTAAAGTAATGTGAAATCGACTGTGACATCTATTTTCAAGAGCCTTGTAGGCTTTCGCGTGCTATTGCCCATTTCAGGTCAAGTGACACTGTCTACGGAATGGTTTCCAAGAACAATTGGACTATTTCACCTGCAATAATCATTTCCAAAGAGTGACATCATATGGTCTGAGATGGGAAAATAAACCTGGAAGCCGAAGAGGTGTATTCAAGAAAATCCATACATTTAATGATTGCTCTTTCATGTTTTCAATTTTGTCTTTCAATCAAATATCCCTATTTCTCTATAGGTTGTAGGAAATTACAAAATTCAGAAATAATTAACAGAAGACTCACAAGTTAAGGGAACAATTGAACGTTCTTATTCAAGGCAATAAATAGGTTTATGTTATATTCGATGACATCTGTGACTGTCTATGTCAAACATCTGCAGCAATGTCGTATTGGTCTTTAATACTGGAACATTAAATTGAAAGGCCAGCGATTTTTATCAAAAGTGGAGTGCTGCGTTAAAGTTAAAACTTGGTGATGTTTTAATTAAGCAATAAACGATTGATTTCCGTGGTTTATCGTTGAAATAAACCACGCGGGATGTTGGGAGAGCACGAAAAAGGCCTAAAAAAATCACGAGCATCCTGCGAGTGATTTTTGGCCTTTTGAGTGCTCTCCCAACATCCCAAGTGGTTTATTTCAACGATAAACCACGGAAATCAATCGTTTATTGCTTTTATAATATAGACAGACATTTGAACACATTTATTTTCCCAAAAACCGTGGTTTATGGCGAAATAAACCACGGTTTTGGACCAATCAGAGCGCGCGTAAGAATAAATCTATATTATAATAAATTTTGTAGCTGGGAGGGTGTTATAACCATGATATATTAATAGTGTGAATGTATATAAAGATAAGACGTTTATAAGGGACCGTTCATTTTTTTATTAGGTAGGTGGGGGTTTTTGAGGGGGGCCATCGAAAAAATTGGGACACTTTTTTTTTTTTTTTTGGGGGGGGGGGGGAGGGGCATTTAAAATTTTAAGCTCTAATGAGGAAGGGCCATGAAAAAAAATAGCGTCAATTCCCTCATAAAATACTGCAAATGCTTTTTCCTAAATAACTAAATTTGAGCATCTTGATTTCAAAAGTCATAGCATTGTTATCATGCTCATATTCATTATACCATTGCACTATATATATACATATATTTTTAAAGAAAAAAAGCACTGCAAATTGCATTTTAGGGGTACTAGATTTATTTATATTTTTTATTTTTATAGAGACTCCCATACTTTGGGGAATGATTTTTTTTTTTTTTTTTTTTTAATAAATATTTAATGAGGAAACTAACGTCACCATAGGTTATTTACAGAAGGGTCCTCTAATGATAAAGTTAATACTATCCCAATAAAGAACTTATTTTTTTTTTACACAAAATGCTACAAATTACACTGTTTAGGTTCAAGATTTAAAAACATTTTCTTGGGAAAGCATGCCCCCAGACCCCCCTAAAGAAATACCTCTCCTTAGTGATTGCCAATTACATATCTGTCTACCCACAAACGGAACTTATTTAGCATTCAGAATTCTACAAATTGCACTTTTAAGGTTCCACGGTAAATAATAATAAATCTAAGTTAATTTTCTTGGGTAAGCATGCCCCAAATCCCCCTAAAGAAATGTCACCCCTGGGTGATTGATAAATTTATGTCCATCTACCCCCACAAAAGGGAATTTATTTATTACTCAAAAAGCTAAAATTGCAATTTTTAACACACTAAAGTTTTTTTTCCCTTCTTTTTAATATTATCATTTTTTAAATGTGGATGCATGCCGTGGATGTCTTGTTCTTCGTGATTATCACTTGGCTGTCATCCCACCCCTCCCCCTACTCCATGCCAATCAAAGAAACATGTCAATCACAATCTATGACGTCATGTCAAGTGGAGGTTGGAGCTCAATTTTACTATCAATAGATGTTAAACCACTCAACAATCAGCAACCGATATTCTTTGCACTTCCTGTCAATCACGTTCAATGACGTCATGCATCACGTGACCGTGGAAAAACACAAAAAAATCCTAAAAAATAAACTGTTTCATGTTTGTCTAATACGATCAATAAGATCATGTCACATGGAATTTTAATTGGCACAATTTGCATGATGTAAAATACAGCACAAAAATAAAAAAAGAAACTGAACAGTAAATAGTAAATAGTGTACAGGAAGTATAGATACGTGAAAGCTAAGTTTATTCAAATATATATTACCAATGCTAGTTAAAACAAATTTAATGAAGGTACAAATGCAATACAGAATAATCAATTATTGCTAAATAACCAATAAATTAAATACCTATAAAAATCCTGCAGCTGTCCGTCCCTAACATCTATTGATGGTAAAATTGAGAGAAATTTCATCAAAAGCTCCAACGTCCACGTGACATGACGTCATAGATTATAACTGACAATGTCTTGTTTATTGTGTTTGATTGATATAGAGTGTTTGATTGTGAAAAGATTCTAAACTTATTCATGGTTATTACATTTACTGTCAAGTTTATTACATTTACGGTTGATTATTACATTTACTGTTGTTATTACATTTAGCGGTGATACAGTCGTGGTTGGATTTGTTTGTGGTCAAGGTATGTGAAACTCTGTCCAATTTAATCTAACATTATGATATTTAAAATAAAAAATATGTTGAAAATAAAATTTGGGAATTGAACTAGTTTTTGGTGTTGTTGACATAGTCCTTATTGCCTCAATCCTTTAAAAAATATCTAACCATGACTCACTTGCTTTAGATTGTTTGTAACAACAAAAATTTCAATTCATTTAAGCAAAGATCTTAGGCAGCATTTTAGGTAGACATTTTAAGGTATTGGTTCTTGATTGTAAGAAGATGCAATCAAGTGAAATACACTGAAAACAAACAAAAAAATCAACAAAACGTGCACAGAAAAGCGTAAGAAAAGTTGTAATAACGCGTATTTCAGGTTTGAGTAAACCACTCTTTTGAAAGGATAATGAAGTGTAATACACCAAAAACACAAAGGGAAATCTCGGCAATAATACCAAAGAAAGTGTAATAAACTAAAGTATATTTCACGGGTTTTATAAAACCATTATTTGAACGAAAATAACTTCACGTTACTAACACTACTAATCTGCCCTAAAACCATTCAAGTACTTTCAAGTCTGAAGTTATTTTTGGAAATCACCACACTTAAGTCTATTCTAAAAATAAAAATGTAAATATAAAATTTAAAAAAAATGGATACAATAAAGTTTCTATTTCTTTTTCGCATTGATCTCACATTGAACACTACATTTTTCATCATTGTATTATATATATATATAAATTAAGTTGTGTGGCCTTGATTTATTTTATTCTACTTATATGTAATATATACAATATGAGCGGCCGATCTGTATGGAATATACAATGTCGAGCCGAAGGCGACGCGAATATTGTATATTACTTATAAAATGTCTAGGTTAATGCTGCTATTTTAGATTAATATCTTTGGAATTAGATTTAATTTGGCCGAGATATTTCAAGCTAATATAGATACTTTAAGATATGACTTCAAAATTATGAAGAATGTTAGATCTAAACGACCAAGGAACAATCTTAGTAAAGAGGAAAGAGCCGCATTGAAAAATCTTAGATCAAGAACTGATATAGTTAAAAAAGCTGATAAAGGTGGAGCCATTGTAATTCAAAATCTTGATGATTACATGAAAGAAGGATATAGACACTCAATGATACTAATTTCTATCGAAAGCTTGAATACGACCTCACTTCCGCAAATGGGTCTAAAGTTAATAGCTGTATAGATATCCTCTTGAGTAAAGAAGAAATCGAAGAAAACACTGCTTAATTACTGCGGGCTGACAAATCACGAACCCCCATTTTATATCTATTACCAAATATCCACAAGGCTAACAACCCTGGTAGACTTGTTATTTCATCAGTAGGATGTCATACTGAAAAGATTTCTACAAATGTTGACGATTTCTTAAAACCATTGGCTAAGGAGTTACCTTCCTACATCAAAGACACAACCGAATTTATCCAATTCATAACTTCATTACCTAGCTTACCCTCTGATTCAATATTAGTAACGATGGACGTGTCTAGTCTATACACAAATATAGACAATGACGAAGGAATAAAAGCCGTTAAAAAAGCGCGATTACTAAAGCAAGTCAACTACGACCATCTCCACTAGCGTTATGTGAATTACTAAAAAAACGTACTGACATTGAATAATTTTCAGTTCATTAATGAAAATTATCTTCATGTTAAAGGGATAGCTATGGTCACTCGCGTTGCTCCCAATTACGCAGATATGTTTATGGGCGAGTTTGAAGAACAATTTGTTTACAAAACTAATTGGATTACATCATTCACGTGTTGGAAGCGCTATTTATTATATAACATACAGTGTTTCTCTCATGTGATAAAAATCGTATCAACACATGTGTTCAGTGGTGATATTCCTATTTATCAATTTGGATTCTTGTTCGGCCAATCACAAATTTCCTTTTTAAGTTATATAATAAACAGAATAATACATGGTCGCTTATGGCGTACCATCGGGGCCAAAATTCAACCCGTTAATTCAACATTGTACTTTTGAAATTTGTGCTGATTTCACAATTCGACTTTCAAGTTTATATTTTCTTGTGGTCACTTTACAATTCAACATTGTACTTCCAAGAATTGAACATTGTACTTTACGTAATTCAACATTCAACATTCGCGATTCGACTTTGTACTTTTCACCATCGAACATTCAACTTGCTTCGTTTGAATATCCAACCGCAATCCAATCACCATCAGTCATCGTGGGCTCAAGAAATATCAATAATTATTCCCCAGTAGGGGATAGGGGTATTCAACCAGCCCTCCCTACACCGTACCCTTGAATTTTATCGCGAAGCCTTCCCTGATTGTTGAAAAAAGATAGCGGATCAACGTAAGGAAACTAAATGAAGTCAGGTCAGCCCTTTTAAAGACTTTAAAAGTGGCTGACCGACTTACCTCCTTGGGTTCTTTGCCAACCATCGGCACCCGTGGACCGAAAGTACAGACTCAAGGTACAGGTAAGCATTGTCTTTATAGAACAAAAGATTTCAGAAATTCCACACTTGCATAATCCGCGTAGTTGCTAAAAGCCGGAACTACCCACAACGAGCCACAATAATGAATAAATAAATTAGTTATTAATCATTGGTTATTAGTCATGCTGCTAAATGTCTCAAACTTCAAAATTCACTCATTTACTAAATATTATCTATTGATTTATTAAATAAATAGAGTTGTATAATAAACTGAAAACGATGTCATAGTATGCTAATTTTCCCCGCAACATTGAAATGGCTTCCGAGTCTAAATATAACACACTAGACATCTTGTCAAAAATCACAGCAAAGCATTCCCACGCCAGAGAATAGACTGCAACAAAGGCAAACAACAGAAATGTGATTTTTTTGATTTATTATCATAATATTATCATCGTTTTCATTTTTGTTTCGTTATCGTTTTGGGTCGTTGTGGGTAGTTCCGGCTTCTAGCAAATACGCGGATTATGCAAGTGTGGAATTTCTGAAATCTTTTGTTCTATAAAGGCAATGCTTACCTGTACCTTGAGTTTGTACTTTCGGTCCACGGGTGCCGGTGGTTGGCAAAGAACCCAAAGAGAAAAGTTAGTTAGCCACTTTTAAAAGGGCTGACCTGACTTAATTTAGTTCTTACGTCGATCCGCCGTCTTTTTGCAACCGTAAGGGGAAGGCTTCGCGATAAAATTCAAGGGTACGGTGTAGCGGGCTGGTTGAATACCCCTATCCCCTACTGGGGAATAATTTTTGATAATTCTTGAGCCCACGATGACTGATGGTGATTGGATTGCGGTTGGATATTCAAACGAAGCAAGTTGAATGTTCGATGGTGAAAAGTACAAAGTCGAATCGCGAATGTTGAATTACGTAAAGTACAATGTTCAATTCTTGGAAGTACAATGTTGAATTGTAAAGTGACCACAAGAAAATATAAACTTGAAAGTCGAATTGTGAAATCAGCACAAATTTCAAAAGTACAATGTTGAATTAACGGGTTGAATTTTGGCCCCGATGGTACGCCATAGTCGCTTGGAGATGTGAAATTTATCTTGCTGTGTTCATTTCGCTGCGCTCACTCGTGAGATATCGAGTTGAACACTCGAAGATAAATTCACATCTTCATCATTTGGCATAGCTCCCAGGAACCATTATTGAATTTCTTCACCTACATCAACAATGTTCACCACTTCATAAAATTTCAGTATGAATATTCAAAAACTACAATCAATTTTTTAGATGTAAACATCAAATTAGGCCCCAGTGGTGCATTATCTACTGATGTGTTTCACAAACCCACTGATACACATGCTTATCTTAACTGGCAGTCTGCTCATCCATCACATTTAAAACAAAGCCTAAGACCAACAGATTAGTTTTTGTGACCACCTACAACCTACATAACGGCAATATAGCAAAGCTAGTCAACAAGAGGTGGGATCTTCTACAATCGAAAAGAAGATTGCAAAAGATATTTAATAAAAGACCTTTAATTGCATATCGAAGACCAAAAATTCTAAAAGATCTGTTAGTGAGCGCAAAGCTCAAAACACATCGAGAGCGTCCACCAGAAAGGAAGGAACTAAACCCTTGTAACAAGCCAAGATGCTCCTGGTGCCGCATCATTGATGCAGGAAAAACCTTCAAAAGTACTGCAACAGCGAGAACGTTCAAAATACTTCACAAATTAGACTGTAAATCTTTATTCGTAATCTATGCAATTGCCCTCAAGCACTATGACGTCATGGCTTGTTTACATGAATAAAAATGCATCTAGTTCTGGCGAAATATTTTTCCTTTAATACATTTGGCATTGTACTTATAATTTGTTCCAATGTTATAAATGAACGTTCACCTTTTTTTCATTGAAGTTTAAGATGTTAAATCCCCTCTTTTGCCCACGATTCTTAGCATTAACACAATAGATTTGTTTACATGTGACGTCATAGTGCTTGTGGTCTAATTGAATGTACCAAATGCACAAAGCAGTATGTAGGAAAAAGCGAAACAGACCTTAACATCCGTCGGAATAACCACAGAAGTCAAATCAAAAACAAGATCAAATCCTGTGAATTAGCAGAACACTTAATTGAAAACTTCGAAAACGATATTAAGATCACAGTGATAGAAAAATTAAAGAACGAAGAGTTAGATGACGACCGAAAGAAAAACATTGTGAAAAATAGAGAAACATTTTAAAGTGAAACACCATTCAACATACGTCTTAACAACCATAAGAGTCACATTAAGAACCGAAATAAATCATGTGAATTGGCAGACCATTTCATTGATAATTTCTCTGACCATGTCTTCACAAGAGACACAAACATTATTGTAATTGAAACAATCAAAAAGGATGATATAGATGTTGAAAGAAAAAACAACTGTTAAGAAACAGAGAAAGATTTTGGATTGTAAAACTACAATCGTCTCAACCATTTGGGCTCAATAAAAGGATCGACTGATTTATCAGAACTCTAACTTTTGTACATTTCATTGATATTTCATATACATTATCGTTTTGATAATTCACGCCATTGCAACACTTGTATGTAATTAATTAACACTTTAATTTGTCATCAGCTTTGCTGGTTCACGCTAACAATAGCTATTTAATTAATTATAAATCACAAACCTGTAGACCCTGAAGAAGGCTGGTGTGCCAAAACGTTGGTCTATTAAAAGAAGCTCGTTTGCCATTTTGTCCCATTTTCAATTGTTCACTTCATATATATAATAAATAATGTCAAGAAAAACACATACATATTGCTTGGCAAAAGGTATAATTATTAATTTTATAGTGTATATATATACACATATATACAGCCAACTGCAAAAATTATGTCGTTTTGACCATGTATAAATACATATATTTCTCACCTAAGAAATTATGGGATACCTCCCAATATATTTTTTTCGAGTTGCCCAACATGAGTACTATCTGAAAAAAATATAGTGGTTGATATCCCATAATTTCTTCTTTGGAAAATATATATATTTATACATGTTCTTGGCGGCAGAATTTTTGCAGTTGGCTGTATATATATATATATATATATATATATATATATATATACACTCGTTTGCAAGAACGTTGTAGTATACATTTATACAAATATCTAATGAGATGCAAAAGGCAAAATAAGCCGTTTTTACACACGAAACGCACTGTTTTATAATCTGTACGAAGTAATAGACAGGAAAAATATATTTTGACATTGATGAAATGAAACAAACAATAAATAAAGCGAGTTCTCCGTTTTGCAGATGATTAAATATACCGAATAAATTAGATATTTGTATAAATGTATACTACAACGTTCTTGCAAACGAGTGTATATATATATACTTATGGCCTTGACATTTCAATTTGTTCGGAACTGTCTCCACAACGACTGGAATTACTAAGTTATTATGGAAGTCAAGTATTTATGCGCGCGCACCTGCTCCTGTTGCCAGCATATGCTCTCCAGAGACAGATAGCACTTTACCACCGAACAACACTCATCATGGTCAAGCTAGAAACGGCCTTAAATACATTAACAGGAATCGTAGTTATACAGAGCGTCGTTATCGTTGTCACAAACTCTTTAGTTTTTGTACTTTTTGCTAAGTGTAAGAAGCTTCGTCGTAAGTCAAACTACTGTTTAGTAAGCTTGGCCGTCGCTGATATACTGCAAGCTTTGGTAGTGGTTCCACTTTTTGCAGCATGTAATTACATGCACATCCAACGATATTGTGATGCCATGCATGTAACTCAAAGATGTCTTTACTACGCTATAATCCTACATATTCTACTCGCCACCGTTGATCGTTATCTAAAAATCCGTAATCCATTCCGTCACCGAACTTTGATAACCAGCGGCAGGGTTATTGGTACATTGGCAATTATTTGGCTCCTCTCTTTAACATACTCATTGGTGATGATTCCCGTTCTCGACAACAGACCCGATCAAGAAATGATATACGAAACAATAACCTTGGTAGTGATGGTATGCATCCCATTCGTGATTATTCTTGTACTCAACGTTCACACAAGATGGATAGTCAGTAAAAGTGCTAACGCGTCTAGGAGACTAGCTAACAATGGTGTTGAAACCAGGCCGAAACAACAGCGTACAGTACTGGTCTACCTTGCGATGGCTACTATCTCTTTCATCTTTGGTCCACTATTGTATTTCAAGCTTTCTGTGTTACGCATATCTTACCATTTGTGGCTAATCGTGTTCTTCGAATCGCTACGCTTCAGTGTGCATTTCATCACGCCGCTTCTTTATACGTTCTTCAAGACAGATTTCAAGAATGCGTTCATGGCAATGATACATGGCAGAAGCCAAAGAGATGATATATACACGGCAAATACATGTCTACGTACTCTCAGCCATCGCAGTAGTAGTGGTAGTGCGGCAGGGCGAAAGGTCAGCCAAGAAAACACAGCGAATGAGCCATTACAAAACCCGAATGTCGAAGAAAAACAGGAATGAAAACATTGCATCAACTAAACTGAACCAAAAACACAGCAAGCATGACATTGACACTACATATCGAATCCACAGTAAAAACTGTAAATTGAACTACTGTATTGAACTGCAAAAACTAAATTGAGACACTTTGTTGAGTCTACAGCAAAAACGTCCGTCTTTATCCCTGTCATTGAATGAAATGGCCAACAAACATATACTAAAAATTATTTACTACTAATTGACACATATCATACTTGAAAACAAAACCATTTTAGATTAAACTCAGCCTCATGTGTAGAGTTCTCAATATCCTAGAAGCACTTCCATAGGAAAAATTCTCTTAAGAAAACTAGGTATATATCCAGTGAATACTTAATGACGAAAAACTCAATATAGCCTAAGTTTATACAATTACGGAAAAAAAGCGAAAAGATTGTAGATCAGTATAGACTAAGTTAATATTTATAAATACAAATATTTAACATACGACAGTATACCGGGAATGCCGAAAATAAAACTAGGAGAAACTAGGAGAAAACTATTGAGAGCAATCAGCATATTAACTAAACTCAGCTCAGAGGTGGCACAAACACGGATATTCTCTGTAGCAGTTATCTCGTTCGTGATTCCCGACGAGAACTACTGCCGCCTCAAGGTGCTTTGGTTGAGTATGGCTCTTTCTCAATGTATACAACACTAAAAAAACGATGTGTATTGTGCTGTATTGCATTCTATTGTATAAAATATTGTATTATATTGTCGTTTGAGCATAGCTGGCATGCACGGTTCGCAGAGCAGCACGACTTGGCAGAGTTTCTCATTTCTTGGCAGAAATTACAAACACACGATTTTGCTTGCAGGAAAATGTGGGAATCGAGTCTTTATCGACCTTGTATACCTTCTATATAATCAAACATTCTGTAATAAATAATTCTAAAATTCATGATTAATTAATGAGTGATTTGATCCTCACGATAAAATTAAAAAAATAGATTCGCCTTGTATCTATATCTGCCGATAAAACACTCTTAAAAATATAACGTGATATATAATGTGAAAAATAATCAAGGCCAGCAGCTTGTGTATAGCTTCAAGTGTTGCGTGTAATTTAAGAACTCTTAAAAAAATAATGTGATAAATAATTAAGGCCGTCTGCTTGTATATAGCCTCAAACATTACGCGTAAATGAGAGCTTTGAATATAATGTGAAGAAATGAAAACAAATTGGTGAAGGATTATATCATTAAAGTTATGTTTAGTGTATTTGCTTTATGCAGATCCAGACTTTTTTTAATGACTTAACTAGTTTGTCTAACTGTCTGTCTATCGATTTTGGTTTGTTGTTCGTTTAATGATGCGTTAGAGTGCACGCACTAAAAGTGTGCAACATAAATACCACTAAATAGTGCTATTTCATGCGAATACTATAGTTTTCTTTTGTTTAATTAGTGCTATTTACTACTAAATAGTGACAACAGTTGCACACTTTTAGTGTTTGCAAACAAGTTTGTTCTACTCTTGTTTTTTTAAAACTAATATTGTACTAAAATAGTCTTTTCAGTTTGTATGAATAAAGTGCATGAACGTCACAAGTCTACTCCTTCATTTGCTTGGTTGTATCGATTAGACAGTCATTGTGAGCACTAGTGATCGTAAATATACTGAACTAGAAAACAGCTTTTTGGCTAATAACCGCTAAGAACGCACGGGCAATTTCTTTACATATTTCTATAATGATCCTCCCTATTATCTTGAAGAATTACCTAATGCATAACAAATTAACACATCCATTAAACAAAAAATGAAAAGCGAAAATAGGCGGCTTCGCCTTGTATCTATATCTGCCGATAAAACACTCATCCTCATTTTATTAATGCCACTAAAATGGCTTCTGGGCAAAGCCTATAATCCTAAATGATTAAACTACCAAAACCATTGGATAAATGGCATTGACGTTGGAGTATTTATTACAAGCTGAAGTTAAGGATTTTGTTCTTTGGTTCTTTGTTTGGTTACATAATTACAGTCGATTTCACATTACTTTACGCCGAAGTGTTGCGAAGTACGTTGCGAAGTTCGCAAGTTTGTTCCCAACAAGCCAATGAACTTGCGAAGTTCGAATCTAAATTCCTAACTTGCCTACCGCCGAAGTTCACAACTTCAAAGCTCATTAAGAAAATTCAAAGTTCGATTGAAAAAAACTTCGGTACTTCGCAACGTACTTCGGTATTTCGCAACGTACTTCGGTACTTCGCAACGTACTTTGGTACTTCGCAACGTACTTCGGTACTTCGCAACGTACTTTGGTACTTCGCAACGTACTTCGGTACTTCGCAACGTACTTCGGTACTTCGCAACGTACTTTGGTACTTCGCAACGTACTTTGGTACTTCGCAACGTACTTCGGTACTTCGCAACGTACTTTGGTACTTCGCAACGTACTTTGGTACTTCGCAACGTACTTCGGTACTTCGCAACGTACTTTGGTACTTCGCAACGTACTTCGGTACTTCGCAACGTACTTCGGTACTTCGCAACGTACTTTGGTACTTCGCAACGTACTTCGGTACTTCGCAACGTACTTTGGTACTTCGCAACGTACTTCGGTACTTCGCAACGTACTCCGGTACTTCGCAACGTACTTTGGTACTTCGCAACGTACTTTGGTACTTCGCAACGTACTTCGGTACTTCGCAACGTACTTCGGTACTTCGCAGCGTACTTCGATATTTCGCAACGTACTTTGGTACTTCGCAACGTAGTTTGGTACTTCGCAACGTACTTCGGTACTTCGCAACGTACTTCGGAACTTCGCAATGTACTTCGGTATTTCGCAACGTACTTTGGTACTTCGCAACGTACTTCGGTACTTCGCAACGTACTTCGGTACTTCGCAACGTACTTCGGTATTTCGCAACGTACTTCGGTACTTCGCAGCGTACTTCGATATTTCGCAACGTACTTCGGTACTTCGCAACGTACTTTGGTACTTCGCAAGGTACTTCGGTACTTCGCAACGTACTTTGGTACTTCGCAACGTACTTCGGTACTTCGCAACGTACTTTGGTACTTCGCAACGTACTTCGGTACTTCGCAACGTACTTCGGTACTTCGCATCGTACTTTGGTACTTCGCAACGTACTTCGCAACACGTCAGCGTAAAGTAATGTGAAATCGACTGTGACATCTATTTTGCAAGAACCTTGTAGGCCTCGCATGCTATTGCCCATTTCAGGTCAAGTGACACTGTCTACGGAATGGTTTCCAAGAATAATTGGACTGTTTCACCTGCAATAATCATTTCCAAAGAGTGACATCATATGGTCTGAGATGGGAAAATAAACCTGGAAGCCGAAGAGGTGTTCCAATAAAATCTATACATTTCTGATTGCTCTTTCATGTGTTTCACTTTTGTCTTTCAATCAAATATCCCTATTACTCCATAGGTTCAAAATCCCGGTACTTTATTTCACAAAAATCTCTCTTTATGCTTTATTACACCCTAGTTTACCCTTATCTTTACTACAGAAATATCATATGGTGTTCCACATATGAAAGCAATTTATATCGATTAAAAATATTGCAAAAACGTATAGTTAGGATTATAACTAACTCTGCGTTTGATGCACATACTTCTCCATTATTCTATCAATATGAAATATTAAGATTGGATGACATTTACGCCATGCAATTGGGTTTGTTTATGTATTCAATAGAGAGCCGACTTTTACCTGACACATTTTTGCAAATCTTTAAAAAAAATTCTCAATTTCATAACTACCCAACTAGACAAGCAAGAAACTATAGACCTGCCTGTTGTAGAACTAATATCAAACAATTTACTGTAATCAGCCAAGGACCAAAACTATGGAACCTGCTACCCGATCATACCAGGTCAGCAGGTTCCATATATGTTTTCAAGAAAAGAATTAAATTGCACCTCATAAGTTGCTATTGACTTACTAACATATTATATCCCATGTGTACATTTTTTATTTAACTAAATTAATTTATATGATAATTAATAGTTAATAATTACCCATTATACATATTATGGTTAATTATCTGAACCCACAACTAGTTCTTTAAAAAAATGTATCTATTATTGCATTTCATTATATCTTAGTTTCTTTTATATATCTAAGATTTTAATGAACTTAAGTAGCTTCATGCTTCACAAAAACGTTATTTTGTTTTCTTTTTCATTTAGCTTCTAAAGACACCTCAAGAATATAAGCCTGTGGTTTCTTCTTGAGCTGTCTTCCACCTGGAGACCAACTGAACACATTATTTTTTTTATTTTTGCATTACATTATTATTGTAAAACTCATGGTATATATAATATAAAAAATACTTTTTTTCTGTAAAAAATATAAATAATAATACATATTATATGTGTAAAATTGAATTGTGATTATAAGATCATTTTTTTTTTTTTTTTTTTTTTTTTTTTTTTTTTTTTTTTTGCTTCAAAACTATAAATCTGTAAAAATCTCCAGAGTGGTTTGTAATACTATTAAACTTGAAACTTGAACTAGGTTGCAGGTAATTACAAAATTCAGAAATAATCAAACGATGACTCACAAGTTAAGATAAAATTGAACGTTCTCATTCAAGGCAATAAATAGGCTTATGTTATATTTGGTGACATCTGTCTATACCAAGCATCTGCAGCAATTTCGTATTTGTCTTTACAATTGTTGTAATTACCTCCGACTACACACTGACTATTTTTTAAATTTAAGTAATGGTAATGCATTTAGAAATGAGGAAAAAAGTGATTATTAAGGTATTGTGTTTTTTATTGTAATAAGATGTAATAAAGTGGGATACACTAAAAACACACAAAAAAATCTACAAAATGTGCATAGAAAAGCGTAAGAAAAGTTGCAATAACATTGGCCACTACTATAAGAATGACATTGACACTACATATCGAATCCACAGTAAAAACTGTAAATTGAACGACTGTATTGAACTGCAAAAACTAAATTGAAACACTTTGTTGAGTCTACAGCAAAAACTTCCGTCTTTATCCCTGTCACAGAAGGAACTGAATGAAATAGCCAACAAACATAAACTAAAAATTATTTACTACAAATTGACACATATCATATCTGAAAACAAGACCATTTTAGATTAAACACAGCCTCATGTGTAGAACTTGCCAATATCCTAGAAGCACTTCCATAGGAAAAATTCTCTTAAGAAAACTCCAGGTATATATCCAGTGAATTCTTAATGACAAAAAAAAACTCAATATAGCCTAAGTTTATACAATTACGGGAAAAAGCGAAAAGATTGTAGATCAGTATAGACTAAGTTAATATTTATAAATACAAATATTTAACATACGACAGTATCTTCGGGAATGCCGAAAAAAAAAAACTAGGAGAAAACTATTGAGAGCAATCAGCATATTAACTAGACTCAGCTCAGAGGTGGCACAAACACGGATATTCTCTGTAGCAGTTATCTCGTTCGTGATTCCCGACGAGAACTACTGCCGCCTCAAGGTGCTTTGGTTGAGTATGGCTCTTTCTCAATGTATACAACACTGAAAAAACGATGTGTATTGTGCTGTATTGCATTCTATTGTATAAAATATTGTATTATATTGTCGTTTGAGCATAGCTGGCATGCACGGTTCGCAGAGCAGCACGAGCTGTCAGAGTTTCTCATTTCTTGGCAGAAATTACAAACACACGATTTTGCTTGCAGGAAAATGTGGGAATCGAGTCTTTATCGACCTTGTATACCTTCTATATAATCAATCATTCTGTAATAAATAATTCTAAAATTCATGATTAATTAATGAGTGATTTGCATAGACTTAATACTCTATTTTGTCACGATAACATTAAAAAATTAGATTTTGCGTTTTATCGTCGCCATAGATATGCGGATTCGACTTGTATCTATATCTGCTGATAAAACACTCTTAAGAATATATCATGATAAATAATGTGAAAAATAATTAAGGCCAGTAGATTGTATATAGCTTGAAGCGTTAAGTGTTATTTAAGAACTCTTAAATATATGTGATTAAAAAAGCGAACACCTTGTATAATTTATAGCTTTACACATTGCGCGTAACTGAAAACTTTTAAGAATATAATGTGAGGAAATGAAGCCAATTGATGAAGGATTAGATTAGTTATGTAAACTAATTAAATGGTTTAATGTGTTTGCTTTATGCAGTTCCAGTGTTTTGTTTGTTTGTTTTTTTTAAAGCTACCAACTAAAATACTGGGATTCTGAACGCTTCCGAGAGACCCTAAAAAGTACTAGTGCTCCTAAAAGATACGACAAGCATCACTGAATTCTGATATATAAAGTTAATTGAATGATCATCACTGTAATGAAAGCAGTTAAAACAATTGCTTGAAAAAAGACCCAAAAAGAATTCGGGCTTCAATGAAAATCGAACTCATGATATATGGGAGTCTCCCCCCCCCCCCCCCCCACCCCAGATTCAACGGGAGATAAACATGAAAATTACCAATAACAAAATAATGCAACCGTATTTTGGAAGTTACCCCGACACTATTCATGTTTACAATTATAAGTACAATAATAATCAAGAACTGCACTTCATACATCGTTCTCTTCAACCTTTCACAACATATAATTAAAAAATTTCACTTACTGACGCATGATACGGATTATCGAAAAATGGATAGAAAATTGTATGGTCCCGTACCCGTTTTCGAGATAAAAAGTTTTGAATGGAAACATGTTTTGATATTTTTGGAGAACAAATGGCGAAAAATGCATTTTTCAAAAAAATAATAATAATAATTACTCAAAAACTAATAAAGCTATTGACGTAGTTTTTACAGGCAATCTTAACTAGACATTATTTTACACAAAGATGGGAAAAAAATCATATATGTTTTCCAATTTTTTGTCAGAATTTACAGTTTTGTTTTCGTCTTTGACTTAAAATTAATATATGTTAAATATGTGTCATGCTACTTAATTTTTACCAATATATAATTCAGGGTTTGTTCTACAATTTTACTTTGAATTATGAAATGTTTTGAAATAGTTTGAAATGAAAACTCGTGCCTGCATTAAATTCAAGGAGTACAATTAAAAATGTTTGTTTGTTCATATCGAGGACTTTTCTAGGATTTCAAGGAGTAGTACAAACTCTGATATTTCTATCGGAAAAAGCAAAGCGCCATTGAGCTTACTAAATAAAATTGTCAATTATTATTATTTATTAACGTCCGGAACGTCAGTACTCTTCTTGAACCTTAATGTTGCGAATTACAAATCAACTGAAATGAAAATATTCAGTTCTACAGCAAAGTTCTTATCATAAAGATTAATGTAAAATGAAATCGATTTGACTCGTCTGGAACTTAAATGGAGAGTGATCTTTGGAGATTTGAGTTATTCTGAGCAGATTAAAAAAAAAGTGGAATAGTACATGAAAATGTCTTATTTAATGGTATTCTAATGCAACTTCAACACAAAAAACTCTTTATGGAAATAGAAGAACACTTAACCATCAAATCTTAACACAAATTGGACAACTTGGGTAGGTGTCAAGTATAAGTAGACGTGAGGTATATGGCCTGTTTTCTTTTTTACAAGTGGCACTCAGCAAACATAAGCCGATAACTTTTATCAGGTAAGAGTCTTGAACTTGTGAAAACCAGGTTTTAATTGTCGGTCATTAAATCTTTACACACAACTTAGACAACTTAGCTAGGTGCAATTATAAAGATGTCCAACAGGCAAACGTGATGTTAATCAATTTTGGGGGATGGAAGATAAACAGAGACCGTTTTTTTTTTGCAACTGGTAGTCACGCAAAAATAAGCGGATAACCAGGCCAGCACACAACTGGGCTAGTTGTCAAGTATGAAGATGTTGAACAGGCAGACAGGCATGTCTGGGAAATGGCAGATAAACAACAAATGTTCGTTTTTTAAATTGGGATCTTGCCAAAGTCGTTGTCGAAGCAACTTTAGGATACCCCCGCAATTAGCGCTACTCTTTGTAAACAACGATTATAGCAATAGATACTATTAGTATAGTAATAAGTGAAGGGGTATTTTAAAATGGAAAAAATATATTTTTTCACAAGTATGATTCCGGTTTTTTTCAACAATTCCTCAACGGGCAATTATACACTAACCGTATACTATTTTTTGTCTAAACGTTTCACTTCATCATTTCAGAAGAATGACGAAACATTATGCGCGAAAATCAAAGAAAATGTTATTGCGTAAAAAAACATACTTAACAAGTTTCACACTAATTTATAAATTACTCTCCTTGTTTGTTTTCAACGTTTCCAACTAGCAGACCCGATACTTTCACATGAGAGTCCGGCATATGTTTTTTTTATTGTATGTATGCATATACAGCTATTCTTGAAAAGGTTGTCTAGTTGAAATACTGATTTAGCGAATGACGGTGTCATTTGGATATTTCATTTTTTTTATCTGTTCACCCAATTATTCAAAAAACATTTTCAAATATACAAGAGAGCAAAATAACGTTGATTAGCCTCTGTACGGTTATTCTATTATATTAGCTCACACCTATTTTCTGGATTTATTTAATTTTGTAAACTGAAATGTTTTTTGTCAATTAAGGTGTAAATAAAGATATTGTTGTTGTTTCACGTTTTCAGTTTTCATGCTTCAAATACAAAGCTGCACATATTATATACTTTCATTGTTTATTATAATTATGTGATAAAGTTATTTTATACATTTTGACTCATCATTTCTTACAAAAAAATAAAAATTATGAGATATGCAAATGACTGTTATTCGCTCAATCAGTATTTTAACTGGATAACCATTTCAAGATAAGCTGTATGTGTAAGGACCAGCCGATTATCCAACTGAGTGAGTAGCAAAATTTAATTAAATACTGTAGCAAGCGATGTTTAGTAAAATACAAGTGTGGACTGCGTCAATGTTTCATGGCGATGATAAAAGGCGACGTTTCGGATGTTAGTCCTTCTCTGGAGTTATTCCAAAATTACGAGAAGCACTTTCCCACGGGCGATGTCAGAGGCGAAGACCGCGATGTAAAATTAAATATCAGCGGTATCCCATGTCAAAGGTTATGAAATCTTTTGGTCACGATGTACTGCAATCGCTAGAAACGTGGACTTCGTTAATTAAAGTTTTTTAAATGTATCTAGTTTGCTGGGAAAAGAGTGTATTTCCTTAGGACAACATTTTAAGAAGGAAAGTATCTGTGACGGCTATTTTTTTGCAACATTTGAAGAATCATTTGAAGAGCTAGATAAGTGTTTTGGATGAGTTTTGTGTTATCAAAGGTACATCGTTTACTCGAAGTCTCACAAACGATACTCAACATCAGAATGAATGAATAATTTCATTCTCTGTTTTTGGTAATTATATATATTACTTTGGTTATTTTCGTTGTTGAACAGACCTTTTAAAATGATATTTTGTTGTGGGGGTTGATAAGGATTGGTGTGTTTTTTTTTTACTGATGGATCCTCTTCCGATTTGACGTAACCTTTTCTCTCTATCTGTTTCTTCTCCATTACACCGGCAACCTTTTTCGATATTTATTTATTTTTTCTATTTTAACAAAGGAGTCCTGTTCCTTTTTTTCTGACACTACTTTGATTATTGCTGTAGTTTGTTATTTGATTATTGCTGTAATTCACTGAACTAAACTATTCAGTTCTTTTTTTTTCTATTTATTTATCTTTTTCAAATTTATTTAACACCTCGCCAAATTTATCAATTTTATTTTGAATGATCAATCCATCAAAATTACTTCATAAGTCCCAATCTAGTTTATTGATACGTTTCATTTATTTAGTTATTACTCAGACTCAAGGGCTTAAAAATCAGTACCGATTGCATGCAATATTATATCGTGACCTTTTGTCACGCCAAAAAGATTTCATCATTTCCGATATGGGAAACCGCTGATCATTAATTTTAGATCGCGGTCTTCGCCTCTGACATCGCCCGTGGGAAAGTGCTTCCGCAAAATTACTACTTTCACTTATTTCTCCTTTTTGTTAAATGTTTGTTTAATCATTTGGACACCACTATATTGTGTTTAGATTCGAATTATATTAAAACCCACGAATAGAATAACATTTATATATAGATTCAAGTATAAATAAGATTTTAGAGATCGAGCTATTTCTAGTTCTTCAGGCTCCATAACATGTTCTTTTGCACCAAGTACATTCCGTGGAAATGTACGCACCCCAAAACAATATTAAATATCAATGTATTTTTTTAGAGTCTTCAGTTACTTTCCTTCCGTTGAGGTTTAGGTTGGGCAATTAACAACTCGAAACTCGTTTATTATATATTATATTTATATGAATCAATTGTGGATGAAGCCAAGAAACCTGTCGTCCATTTGTAAATTTACAAGGCGAAATTGGCGATTTGCCAACATTTCGATGGGAAAATGTTTGGTTCCGATTCAAACACACAGGGAGCCCGGCATACGGGATAGTACCAATAAGACCTTTAATAAAACACTAATCTAATAGTCGTTACACCAGTTAAGTAAATGGCCGTGATGTTTTATTACAGGTCTTATCAAATAGTTTTCGTTATAATCTCATAACGGCCGACCGTTTACTAGTACCTGGGCTGGAGATTTTTTCGAACAAACCGGAAACGGATGCGAGGGAGACTAACTGTTTACACGCTACGTGACCTCTAGTTCTCGACATTATATCAGTGGAGTAGGCATCATCTACTAAACCGGGCTCCCTGTGTCAAACACGCGATTTGGGAAATTAGTTCAATTGTGTTAATCTTACCTTGGACATACATCATCAGCGAAAACTATCAACTGGTTATCTCTTGGCTTGTACTTGACAAAGTGAATAGAGTCTTGGATGTCACCGACTACTATACGAGTACCCATTGTCTTGATATCCACGATAAAGTTAGGCAGTTTCTAAACGAGATACCGAAGAAAATCAGTGAATGACAGCTGAAAGTATATATCATGGAGACTGTTTGGAAATGAAAAAAATAAAGGACGAAGGGATGGAGAGAGGATGGAAACAGAAAAGTGGGAGAGGAAGGTAGGGAGACAAGGAAGGATTTGATAAAAGAGGTAAGAAAAGTAGAGAAGATGGGAGGCAGGAAGAGTAGAAGGAAGGGAGCAAGCAAGAAAGCAAGGAAGAAAGGACGCAAGGAAGAAAAGAAGCAATAAAGGAAACAAGCAGGAAAGAAAGGAAGCAAGCAGGGAAGAAAGGAAGGAAAGAATGAAGGGAAGAAAGGAAGGAAAGAATGAAGGAAGGAAGGAAGGAAGGAAGGAAGGAAGGAAGGAAGGAAGGAAAGAGAGAAGGAAGGAAGGAAGGACGGAAGGAAGGAAGGAAGGTGAAACAATTGCTGACACGTATATAATATCCGTTAATAATATGTCAACCAACGTCAGCGTCCTATGTCATTCGATAAAGACTATGGACGATCGTTGATGGTCTTAGTTTACTCTTGCATGTCTCTGGGCTCTGAAGACAACAAGATCTACAGAGCAATCCTGTACAACATGCTACAATATTAGACAGACAAACAGATGGACAGACAGACAGACAGAAAACAAATAGCAGTCTGATAATACATACTGCACACAGACATGCAAAACGTATGAGCAGACAGAGAAAAAATATAAACATAATTCTGACAAACATGTTTCACTTATTCAAGATACCTTGTTTTCACATTTTCGAAGCATTTTTTTCTTTCCAAGATCATAGACTCGAAGCAAACGGCCAACACCAACTAGCAGTCGACCCTAAAATACATTCACAAAAAAATAGTGAAAACAAGGTTAGGAATGGGTGGTTTGTGAGCTTGGTTTTGACTTCATTTTTTTGTGGATACTCAATTTCAGGATTAGAGTTCATTTTAAATCATATAAAACAAACATATATGTCGACCAACGTCAGCGTCCTATGTCATTAGATAAAGACCATGGACGATCGTTGATGGTCTTAGGTTACTCTTGCATGTCTCTGGGCTCTGAAGACAACAAGTAGATCTACAGAGCAATCCTGTACAACATGCTACAATATTAAAAAGACAGACAGACAGACAATCGGACAGACGGACCAACAAACAAACCAATAAATGTTTTACCTGGAAAGGTTCTAGTGCCCCTGGAATGTCATCAATTTCTGTCTGTAAATAAAGGATGAAGAACATGAACTCCAAAGGTGTTGACGTAAAAACAAATGATAGAATCAATAGTGATGATACAAAGTTGGATCCCCTGCATAAGTCTAAGTAAATTATCCACTGAATAAAAGTTATCCATTACATAGGAACAGTATAGAACCTATTAGCTGTTGGACAGGGATTCCTTTTAACTTAATTTTGTTTGGATTAAATTATAAATTGCCTCAAAATAATGAAATAATCAGCGAATGAATGAATGAAAGAATGAATAAATAGATAGAAGTTTGTACAAATGAATAAATAGATGGAAGTTTGTATGAATGAATGAAAGAATAAATAAATGGATTGATGGATCGATTGATTGATAAGTGAATGAATGAATAGGATGAATGGATGGTGGAATGAATGGATGGAGTAATAAATGAGTGATGGATGGATTGATGGGTAATTGGATGGACAGATGCATGAATGAATGATTTGTACTATCTAAACTCTTATAGTGCATGTTGTAGTGAACATCAATTGCATACCTTGTGTTGAAATTCTAGTTTGTATGTTCCATCGGGCTGTTCTGCCATTTTGTATGCATGTAGGAACCCCCCAGCGCAGGAACGAGGGTTGAGGGTCATATCTTTAGCAGTGCCGACAATAACAAACGACTCATCAGGACGAGAATTGAATGATGACACACAAACACTAGGGAAGAAAATAAACATAAATCCTCATTAATATAAACTTCAATGATTTTAGAGTGCAATCACTAAATGTGTGCAACAGTTGTCATTATTTAGTAGTAAATAGCACTAATGACATAAAGAAAACAATAGAATTAGCATAAAATAGCACTATTTAGTGGTATTTATGTTGCACACTCTTAGTGTGTGCACTCTAACAACAATGCAGATATGAATGTACATTTTAGGGAAAAGCTATGTTGCTAGACTGTAGATGTTTCAACTGCAAAATGCTGGTATTTTTTTAGACAATGACATAGAAGTGTTGTACATTGACGTCATTTTAGTATGAGTGGGAAACAATACCAAAACAATTGAATTTTCTGCAATATCATAGTTGTATCATAACCATGCTGCTTCCCTCTCATGCAAAGATAATTAATTGTATAGCAAGTAGTCACCCAGTAATAAACTAGATTGACAGACAGTCTAATGGACATCGGAGTTGGCGGCTATAGACTCCTGGAGCTCCTTTATACTTCTTTAAAGCCTGATTTACACAGTGCGATTTGTTGCATGAGGTTTGTAGTATACGACTAGTTGTAACTTCTAAAACTAGTTGTATGCACTCTTAAAGGTGTTTAAGAATGTCCTAGGAGTAGTTTAAAAAAAGTTTTGAACCTCATGACTAGTTGTATACTACAAATTGCATGCGACAAATTGTACCATATAAATCAGCCTTAAGGAGTACTCAAGGGCTTGGAATGAAGACAATCAGCCCTCCCCTCTCACAGGAGCTGACACTCCAATATCCATGAAATCCATGCTGCAACTGATTCAAGGGTTGTCTTAAAGTGTCTCAATATTAAATAATTTTTGGAAACAAAGAAATATAACAAAGCCTATGATATTTTAGCAACTAGCAAGATTGATTCATTGTACCTGATAGCACACTCATTCTGTTCCAATTGTACTATATCTGCAGTTTCACCCTGTAAAAACAGTAAGTCAATATTATGCAAAAAAAATCATAGTTTCCAGGGCATTTTTTTGATTTTTTGATAAAATCATTATGTGAGGCATGGGAATGTTCAAAATCCAAAAGAACAATTAGATGCAGAGGAAGGACTTGAGAAATGAATCCAAACAGGGAGAGATGCAGATGGGTCTTTGTTCTTGGTCGGCAATTTGTCCTCCAGTTTGATGACATAACACCAAATTGTCTTCCAGTTGTCATCACCAATCGGACAAGAAAGATGCCATATTGTATTTTAAAAACACACTCGAAGGACTGAACTATAGGTCAATTAATTTTGGAAAACAATGTTTAAAATCATTTGTATTACCAATAATTGGATCCTTTTATTTGTTTTGATTTATTGAGAATCATTTTATTAACATGGTATTACAAAAAAAAAAGGAATTTTAAACCATGGTATTGTTACAAACTCTGAGAATTAACTTGAGATGGCTTTTAAACTGCCTTGTGTCTTATGTGTTTTCACAGTATTCTAGTAATCAGTGTTGCTGTATTATGGCATTCTAGGGTCCCTTATGTAATATTCAACGTACCTTAATAGGATCTAATATCCTAACAGCTGAAGCCCACATCCCGCTGCCTGCCTTAGGAGAGCCAAACTGTTGTTCTGATACTTCTTCATTTAGAAATTCAGCAGCCATTTGAGCAGCCATCTCTTTTTCTTCGTCACCAGCCATTTCCACCATTTCCTGTTGAAATAAAATGACAACCAAAATGTCACAAAACTTAATCAGAGACAACTTTTATCCTCTTTTTTCAATATGAAACCTGATCTTCATTTAAAGACAATTCAAATGTTTTCTTAGAAAGTATGGTTACCATACAGCACTGTTTACCACTCATATGAAAAAAACTCTATTTATAAACACAGTGTTATTTTCATTAGGGGTCGGTGATAGCACCATCAATAGCAACTCATAGGATAAAAAAATTAATTCATCCGGGCAACTGGCCCTGCACTTTGCCATCTAAATATTTAGTTCTCTTTCGCCAATTAGTAGCCTCATATGCTGGATATATATTGACACTTTTAAAAAGTTCACTTTTGGAAAAGATTGTGTGACAGACATGTTGAATACAAATCACAAAACAACACAAAATGTTAAAAATGTTTTCCCCCCTCAAACGTTAAGAGATCTCTACAAGTTGTACAGTCCTTAGAATTTTTTTCAAGCGTGGCCATATTATATTGCAAATGAAATACAGATATAATAATAATATGTAGACCAACGTCAGCATCCTACGTCATTAGTAAAAGACCATGGACGATCGTTGATGGTCTTAGTTTACTCTTGCATGTTTCTGGGCTCTGAAGACAACAAATGGATCTACAGAGCAATCCTGTACAACATGCTACAATATCAAACAGACCGATGGACAGACAGACAGACAGATGGACATACAAGAAAAGATAAAAAGAAAGACACCACATAATGCTATGTGACATTACATAAGATCATGTTAGCAAATAGCATTTAAACATTTCCTGTTCTTCTGCCTCTTTCTAAAATAGGTGTGTACTTACCTCAGCCAACTGCTGTTTCTTCTCTTCCTTAGCAGCATCAGTGTATGAATTATGGTCTGTTTCTATGATAACTAGGCTGTTGCTAGGAGAGTGTATAACAAATTTTCGTGGAGTAAACTTGAGTGGAGTAGCAATTTGGTTGAAGACGGCACCTAGCTTTTCTAATGCAAGAATCCTGAAAGGAATGAAAGAAACAAATTACGAGATAATTAGGATTAATATTGTTTGTTTCTTTCAATGAATTCTAGAGGGGTCACACAAATAAATAAAGGGGGGAAAGTATGGATCTACTGGCGAATGAATGGATGAATGAAAGAATGAATGAAAGAAAGAAAGAAAGAAAGAAAGAAAGAAGGGAGGGAGGGAGGGAGGAAGGGAGGAAGGAAGGAAGGAAGGAAAGAAAGAAAGAAAGAAAGAAAGAAAGAAAGAAAGAAAGAAAGAAAGAAAGAAAGAAAGAAAGAAAGAACAACCAATTGAAGGAGTGGTAAATCTAATGACTGCTCAATTGAAAACACAAAATATAATCCACTCCACAAGAATATACACATACTACCAACTAAAAACAATGCCCAAAAAAAGTGACAAAAGAATTGTATTCACATCATAGATCTAGTTCATATTTCATTTAACGGTGTGGGTAACATACCTAAGTGTGTTTGATGAGATAGCAACAATGCCTTCAGGACACTGTTCTGAAGCAAACCCTGAAGCATATTCTAGGGACTCATAAGACAGTGGAGTAAGATGAACACGGCTTTGATATGTATAGCTCAACCAAGAACGACTGGACATTGCAAGTACCTGAAAAAAAAAGAAAGAAAAATAACACCATTGGAGGTTGATGACAAATTTACAGTAGTGCAATGTGATTTCGGTCCACTTTGATATTATTCTTGACATTATTGCAACAATATGTGTTTTATGTCCTCCCATTGTAATAAAGAGACAAGTACATTAATTGTACTGGTAGATTGTTATCTGAGATTAAAGTTGTGCAGCAGTTGTCCAAAACAGTTAGGGTTGTGAGTGAAACTGCAAAACTCAACACACAGCAAGTGTATGAAAATATAGGGAGAACTCTATTTGAATAGGAAGGAGTGTGGCAGAATAGCATATAATTCTGGGATACTTGTACAAAGCCTGCCTGGATAGCGTTATCCTCCAGATATATCCCTATCGAGTGGATAAATTCTAAAGAAATCCAATAGAGTGGATAATTTTTATCCAGTGGATAACTTTATCATGCTCCTACAACCAGCCCCAGTTGTGTAGAGAGCCATGTAAAGAAATATTAATAATAAAACATCTTGTGCAAACATTTGTCTGGAATGTATCTGTGAGCAACCATATGACCATAAACTGGTTCAGGTTAACAGTCACATCTAAGATGGCTACATTCATGTTTTGCCATCTTTCTGGTCATTACTTACTGAATCCATTCCATGCATTTGAACCTTGAATAGTTTAACTGGCTTGGACCCAAGATACCTGAATAGACACAACATAAAATGAAAAATAATCAACAGCCTGCCAACGTTATAATGCCCCTAGAACCACTTCACAATGCATTAAATCATTAAATATATTACCCACCGACATATATTAAATATACATCATTAATGTACACAAAATACAACTGACAATTCCTGGATTTTATTAGCAAGTAATTGTCTGAGGTTTCTGTGTGCATATTGAACATTTTCAGGTACCCTAGGTCATGTCGAAATCTGACCAAATATTCTAGGGAAAATGAGGTTGTAAGGATTTTACAGTTTTACAGTCATTTGTGACAAATTGGATTGAGGTTTTGATTATTTTAATTTACACCCCTTGACTAACTAAATAATACTATGAAAATTCCTTAAGCAATATAATTAAAGATAAAAATGAGATTTGAAACTGTGTAAAATAGTCAAGGAGATGGTGAAGGCATCATTATATGTTGATATCTATTGACCACTAACCTTGTTCTTGTGTCTGATAAGTCCCCTGTAACTGTGTCAAGAACTGTCCTCAGTAATACACCATTCTAAGTAAAAACAGTTTTGTTTAATGGTAACAAACATTTTACTGATATTGCACAACAAACAGAAGTGAATTACCGGTAAAAAGCTTAAGGGAGACATTGGTGGTTTAGTGGTCACAACAACAGTCACGGGTTAGTGAAAAAGTTTAGTCCAAACAACAGCATGGTAGTTCTTTTTACTTTTGCATTCATGTGTCTGCAATTGTGTTTTATTGTAATAAAGATAATCTACTCTAGCACCCTCTTTTGGGTAACTTTGACTCAACACAAACCATGTTACTTAATACAGAATACCATGTTTGGCAGAGATTTCTTAAAAGAAACCTCTTTAAGGGCATATTGACATTTCGTCAAGCATGCACAAGCTAAGGCCATAAGATGAAAAATGACATTTATATTTCCCATCTACATTTCTGGGGGGAAACTGACAAATTGCTGACACATCCCTGCAGAGGCTTTATTAGTGAAATCTTTGCAAATCAGCGTACTTACAGAAAGGCCGATGCTTAGAAATAGTCCACCCAGACTTGATCCTTCTCCTTCACCTTCTAATCCACCCATCTCTACAATACATAAAGACTCTGGCATGGCTGGGAGAGCTTGCATACTGAGAGGGGTTAAACAATCCTGAAGACAAACGCAACATTATCACATCACTAAAGGACAAACAGCTTTTCATAAAACTATACACACAGGAAACCCATTACAAGGAGAATGCAACTGTTGCAATAGACCTTCCCTGAATTCCCTTGACTGGTCACAAACGACCCTGCTTTTGTATGAATTCCACTTCAAAAATCTGACCAATACTTTACAATCGTTTTTTGCTCCTATAAGAGGGCTCCATTCATATAATAACACATGTGCTTCTCGATCATCTCTTACTTTACAAACCCAAGAACAAACTATGGGAAATTTAATATAAAGTATGCAGGACAAGCTATAGCGATACTTCAGCTGACGTAAGCCTTTGATATTCATGTGCCAACCAGACAGTGATTGGCCGTTAATTCAATAGAGCTTATTGTAGTTATGGTTATCACATTAGCATAACAATTAGTTTGTTTATAAACATAAAGTATCGCTATTTGGAACAAAATTGATGATTCAATGAAATTACATATGTAATCTAGTTTACTTTTGATTTTTATACTCTATTATTATCTGAGATATTAAGTAGTTTCTTATTACATTATGTTTCTTCTTAATTTTTTTTCTTTCTTTTCTTATTTTTTTTCCTAGACTAATTTTATACATACTTACACATAACTTGCTATGCAAGCTTAACTTATGTACAGTTATTGTGGATAGCCTGTACTTGTAAATATTACTATTTTAATAAAATTATAATATGTCATTTTATACCTGAGGGTCCAGAGAGATGATTCTAACAGTATTGTCACCAAGACCAATAGCTAAGAATCTTGACCGGAGCTCACCATGTGGTATTGGACCTAATGCCATGCACTGCACATCAGCAGACATCTCTTTACGTTCTGTGTACTCGTTTAACTGTCCACTCTGGTCCATTTCAAAATATACAACCTCTCCACCAGTCAGGGCAATTACAACCTGTCTAAGATTGACTGCACATTTTACAATAGCTTTCTTGCCAGGAGTTTTCCATTCATTAACTCTTTTGTCTGCTCTAATGTGACGGATACCATCTGGATATATCTAATGATAATAATAATTTTAACACTAACATTATGCAAGTTTCATATGTAATGTCTTTAATCTTTAATCAAATGTAATCGCCTATAGCTAAGCTAATCTTGGCAATGGTTGGTCCTTGATGTGAGACAGACACTGAGGGTGGTCACTGCCAGAGATTTGTTTACGTCCTCAGCGGTTCTTTTACGTTCACCTTATAACATAGTCATAGTGAAGGCAGACGGGACCTCCGGCTTTACGTCCTTATCCGAGAATACAAGGCACTGAGAAACTAAAGTATCTTGCCTAAGGACACAACTTGATCACCCGGTCTGGGAATCGAACCCAGGCCAGTGGAACCGAAACCCGATGCCCTAACCACTAGGGCCCCACGTCTCTCTCATGTATGTCTAATAGATTAGACATTGAGGAATAGTAAATGAAAATAAATTGAATTATTGACAGAAAGAGTGATAATAACTCACATTTTCATGAATATAACAAGTTTGATATGAATGTGTATGGCTTTTTACCTGGAGTAAAGCATCTTCACCTAACTGTGAACATGATAGAGTTGGTGTTGTTCCAAGGAATCCACTATCTGTCACTTCCTCTACAGTCTCACCAATGGACAGTACTAGAGTAGCATTGATGAAGGATACTACGATATATGCATCAAACTCATCTGTAAATAATGACACAGAATCCAAGGTTACAATTACGGTATTATTAGAATACAATAATCACCACAGATATAGAATAAATAAGATCAAGTCAAGAAATTGATGCTCAGTAGAAGTTTAATGTAACATCTTGACTGAGTCAGCTGGTTATAGCAATAGATCAAATTGATCAAATCAATCAATCAATGAATCAATCGATCGATCAATCAATCAAATCAGTCAATCAAATCAATCAATCAAATCAATCAATCAATCAATCAATCAAATCAACCAACCAACCAACCAACCAACCAACCAATCAATCAATCAATCAATCAATCAATCAAATCATCAATCAATCAATCAATCAATCAATTGATCTTTATTGACAAGTGCAATCATCAGTCTTTTACTATAAATAAAGCAGGGAGACCTATGACATTCATGTAAAATATCTAAAAAAAATATTATAAAGACAAAATAAATATACCTTAAAATTACATTTTATTTTTATCAGACTTTATCATAGCTTATTGTTCACCATATTTTGCACAGTAGTATATATATTTTACTGCACATCATATCAAATGATGTCATATTTCTATATCATAACCTACCAGCACTTGTGTGTTTAACAGTCCATACAGCATTGGGGTTGCCTGGCAACTCCGAAACTGCCATCTCTGATACCTAAAAACAATCAATAAATGAGATTAGTTAGTATTCAGTTTAATCATATAAAACGTATTTTTGGGAAAGATGTTGGTATTAGAATTCCAATCATTATTGCTTCAAGTCTCAAAGCAAAAACCAAAGACACTGAAATGCATAAGAGCACTTTAACTCTTTTATTGTTATCATGTTTTTATCAAATACTTATTATTCATGAATTTGTGAAAGGAAAGACAACTATATTTAACGTCAGTAATTCCTTCAGTATTACACTGGTCTCCCATGAAGCCAAAGCAGCCGCACTTTCTCTCCTCTTTCCGTCACTGCTCCTATTTACAGGTATTTTAAACTACTACAAGCTACGCAGAATAGAAAGAAGTCGAAACAAGGATGTGACACTGCTGTGAATCAACTTGTGGCCTCTCACACAAACGGCTAAGTACTAACCAACGACAGTGCTATCCTTGCTCCTGAAGAGCAATTGACAAATGGAAATAGGCAGACAACATAATCTTTTTTGAAACCTGTGTATTACCTCAAGACCATGACGGAGAACCCGCAGGGATGACCTTGGTCCTCTACCACATAGCGCAAACAATTGAGGTGTGTCTTCATTGGCTAAATCTGCAATCTAAACAAGACATGTTTTTATTAATATAGCATTGTCTATTATGTATTATGAACTCAGAGTTCTTTTGTTGTTTAATGTCCTGCAGCCATGTCTCCATATACCAAAGAACAGAACAATATCCTTCAGGGTTCGTGCTATATTTCCAATATAAAATTCAAGGACTTTTCAAGCTCTTTTCAAGCACAAAAAAATGATTTTCAAGGGCTAATTTCAAATAACTGAAAACGAGAGGAGCCACGAGCAAGTGCGAGACATGCACAGTACACAGGAACCTCAAATCAATGCAGGAAGTTCACAAAAATTAAATATACGAAACAGAGCAACAAAGTTGAAACTCTTCAAATGTTTTTCTTCAAAATTCATTTCAATAAGACAGTCTGATTTTTTAAATCAAATTCAAGGAGTATTCCAGGAGTTTAACGATTTTTTCCTATATTCAAGGGCTTTTCCAGTGCCCTTAAAAACATGTTTTCAATTCCAGGGCTTTTCAAGGATTTCAAGGAGTACCACGAACCCTGATCCTTGCAATAACCTGATTTATGGAACTTACTGCCTAATGAAATTAAATCTGCTTCTTCACTTTCAAATTTTAAAACAAAACTAAAAACCTGGCTTTTCAAAAAGGCATATAACCTTTAAAATTGTAAATTATTTAAACACTTCTTTTCAAAATATTTTTACTTTCATAACTAAATTTTACATAAATTTTACTATTATAATTTTTCTATTATAATATTTTTTCTTATATAGATTTTTATAGTTTGAATATTGTTGAAAGTTATTGATATTGACACTATAAAAAATAAATTCTATTATTATTATTATCATCATCATCATCATCATTATTATCCTTATCGTTATCATTATTATTATTATATTAAGGTGTTTATCATAAATCATTTAGTATTAGATCATTAATTCTTCATCATTTATAAATTGTAACTAGTTAACATAAGATACTTGTCTTTATCAGCTTAAGAGCTTCTAGACGCCTACATGCCTATGCATTCATTATAATAACCATCAGAAATGTAGAAATAAATAGGAAAATAAATCAAATCAACTCAAATACCTGGCAGGACATGACAGGAGCAAGGCTCTCTAGTTCATCAACAAGTACTAGATTCTTGAGACCACGTGGTGTAAAGAAGAATGTTGTCCCCTCTTCCAATTCCATAGTACTGGAGAACTCTACTTCATCATCATCATCTCCCAGATGGGCAATCTGGTACAAGTAACTGAGAACAAATAACAATAACATCTTTATAAATATTAAGCATTATTCTTATGGTGCTCTCATTCCTTCACTTAAACATCAACAGTCAGCAAGAAGTTTATCCCTACCAAATAACAGGAGCTAGACTCATTTGCAAAATTAGTTGGGACAGTTCACATAATTTAGAAGTAAACTGCTCAGTATTGTTCTCAAACTCTAACCCTCCCTCCTCCACGATGTTGGTAGTCTCGATGACGATTGACATGTCAAAACAACACCAATACAACATTGATTTGGGGGATGGGGGATTTTAAGTAAATGAAAACATTGTATACATAAAAAAGGAGAAATTTTGACAGGAAACGGGAAAAAACTGTCCATGTCCCAACAATTTTGCAACTGAGAGTATATGTCTATATTAATTTTATTAAGTGTAGTTTTAATGATTAATATATGAGTACAAGTACAAAATAATCAAGTTCATAAACAAAGGAAATTCAAGCAAACAAATAGTTTCAATTACAAATATATATGTCAGCCCATTGCCCCTGTCTCCAAAGTTCTAAGGAAAATAATATTTTAACAATCAGTAATACATGTACATAGTCCAATGGTACAGGTCACTTACTGATTTCCAAACTCTGAAGCAGTAAACAGAAATCCTGTCTTCAATACACACATGCTTGTTGCCACAGGAACAGTGTCAAAGTACTTCATGCGCAACTCTGTTACCTGCGGATAATAGCATACAATTATTATTTTGACTGTTTATGCATATTGAAACTAAAATTAATGATATGGTTCTTATGGTGGTGGTTCTTCATGTTTTGAAAAAGTAAACTGCATACAAGAAGACATCTGAATTACCAGTACACTATGTCAAGTACTTTTGAAAAAAAACAATTGCGAGCATGTTAATAAAACTCATGCATTCTGAATGGCTGAGATATTATTGGAATATTATATCTGTTATATTACACCTCACAATGGTCAAGCGCAGACTTAAATGACACAGTGTTACAGGTGAAAAGGCACAAAATTCCACACACAAAAAAATGAACTTTATTATTTGCATGGCTATGCATATCTATTAAAGTTTCACCAACATGAGTTATCAGTTATTGGTATATACCATATCTTCCTCTGTTTCCATAGTGACTTTAAATACATCGCCTTGTTCTGTTTGCACCAGGAAGAAGAACATAGACTGAAACAAAAACCAACAAGATCTATCATATGGATTTCAACTCATCAATGACAAACAAGATCTACATGTATCAAAAGTCAACATTTAAATATGTCATACTTTTAAACATGTGTAGCAGGAATATCCCATAAGACAATCAGGAAATGTTATCACTGAGCATTGGTATTCTGTAATTCCACATTCTTCTAATACCTTCTGATTTTAGGGGTTATTATTGTCATTGAAATAATTTGTGTTTGAAAAACAATTGATTTTATTTGCACTACAAAACCTCACCTCCCCCCCAATAAAAAAAAAACAATTACAACAAAACAAAGGGCATTGTGGTTATTGTGAAAGTGGTGAATAGGCCTGTCAAACAATCCTTTTTAAAACTGCACAATGATTTAAATGGTCAAGTACAGATTTAATGGAGATGTCTCAACCAAGATGCTTTACACACCTCTAGCCAATCATACACTTGCAGCAGCCATTTTTGACTCAATTTCTAAGAGTTCCCCATTTACTGATTTTGGATATTTTATATAAATTTGTTTATTTAGCTTTGAACCTTTGTATACAATAATAAATGCAAAGCATCATGAATGTTCTGGGTACCATGAAATATTACAATACTGCAATCAATTTGTTCATACATAATATTCTGTATAGCTCTTGTTTTAGTGTTTATCATTTAGACTAACCTTTGTTTTATGGGTTGCACTGCAAACAAATATCATCCCTCTTTCTGGGTCATCTAAATCATACTGCAATCATTTAGAAAATTATAGAATACTTAGTATGTATATAACAACATAATCATAATGCAGAAATATAATACTAAAGATAGACAGACTTTTATATAACTCTTTTTGGCTGATTGTCTGTTTACTGATGAAGTTGAATTTTGATGCTGTTGATTTGCTTGCCTCTTTGTTTATTTAGTTGTTCGTTGGTTTGTGTGTGGTTTTGTATGCTGGTTTGTTTATTTAAAAATCTTTGTTTAATTATTTGATTCTTGTGTTAATTCATTAATTATTTTGTTTGTTTATAATAATTTATTGTACTTTGAAAAACAAAATGAAAATGCAATGAAATAGAAGACACTCAATATTTGTCCAGTTGATGCAGTCTTGAAAAACTTTGAAAAACAAAATGAAAATGCAATGAAATAAAAGACACTCAATATTTGTCCAGTTGATGTCTTGAAAAACTTTGAAAAACAAAATGAAAATGCATTGAAATAAAAGACACTCAATATTTGTCCAGTCGATGTCTTGAAAAACTTTGGAAAAACAAAATGAAAATGAAATGAAATGCAACACATTCAATATTTGTCCATTGATGTCTTATCTACTCCTTGGTTTACAAAAGCATACAAACACAGAGGGATTCCTTAAACCCCAGTTCTACAAGCTATAAGCCATCAAACTTGAACAATAAGTAATAATTATCATTGTTAATAATACCTTTCTCCTAGGAATAGGCATTCTTATATCTGGCTGGTCACCAAAATTCTTGTACGTGATGTAATTCTCAGAACACACCAAAACACCACTGGGTCCATCGCTGCCACCAGGAACTATAATCAACAACAACAACAACTGAGCTCCCCTGTTAATTGAAGGGTTCAGAGCGAAAACGGCGTAAGTGCATTTTAGCCAGGATAATTTTTTCGAATTTTCGAATTGTCACCAAATCAATCAAAAAAGGCATCTAACAATTCAATTTGGTCTAAAAACAAATTTGACTCTAAACGCTTCTGGAACAGCATCATTAAGCTTTCTAGTTGTGATGAGTCTACTGTTTGAAAGAAATCAAGCAGGTGAGATGATTTCGAGTAAAAATTAGTGTTTTTTTCGCACTCGTGAATCTTGGCGACCGTTGAAGAAATCATCACTTAAAGACTGTTTTAGAGGCAAATTCTTGGACTGCCGCGGCTATTTTTGTAAGTTTTGGCGATCAAAGAACACAACAAGCCTGAAAATTCGGCAGAATTCCGAGGTAGCGTTAGACTTATAAAAAAAACTTGAAATGGGGGGAGGCTATGACAGCTGCCGAAAATTTCGTTGATTTCCCAGAATGCATTGCAGTGGTATTTTTGTCAAAACACGTGTAGTTCGAAATAGGCATGTTCGTAGTGATTTAGCGGTGTAAGTAGAATGAAGTAAAACTTGAAAAACTTGCATAAGATTAGAAGAAGGAATGAATTTTCTTAGGATATTAAACTTTTTGCTCGAAGGCCAAGTTTTTAGCCAAAAAATACATATATATTAATAGGTTTATTTGTCCCCATGAACACTGATGTCAAGATTACTAAATAGCGCTTATTAAACAAACAAACAAACAAACAAACAAACAAACAAACAAACAAACAAACAAACAAACAAACAAATAGAATTAGCATAAAATAGCATTATTTAGTGGTATTTATTTAGTGCGCACACTCTAAGATTTGTACTTATGCATATTCACTCGGGTATTTTTATCGTCCTATACAAATTTGTGCTTTTCACGCAAGAGTGAACGGTTGTCAAGCAAAGCGAAAGCGTAAGTTCTTCGGAAAAAAATAGAAGATGTTTATTTTTAGACCAAAATAAGTCATTAGATGCCTTTTTTGATTGATTTGGTGAATATTTGAAATTCGAAGAAATTCATCCTAAAATGCACTTACGCCGTTTTCGCTCTGAACCCTTCAATTGGTAAAGTGAAGCCAAACATAAACGTTTGCAGCAACATTAATTCATGTTTTTGCATTGTGTTTAGTCAATTGATTACAAGAGACTATAATAAAGTCCTTAACAAACACACTCTCAAATAATAACTAGGATTCAAGAGACCACACAACATTACCAGCAATGAGCATATTTCCATGTTCTTCTAATGGTTCACTGTATTTTCGTACTACATGGTTCAACCCCAGGTCCAGTTCATAGAAGGTAAGAGTCTGTTGTGCTGTTTGTGCTGCTTCACCGGTTGGATCTGTATCTGCTTCCTAAAGATACAAGATTAAAACATTAACTATTGTACAATCTAAACCTATATTTGACCATTAAAATCTGTACTTTTGAAAAAGATTGTCTGACAGATAATATTCCAGAGCTTAGCCAATTAAATACACTATTCAATAAAATGGTGCATTCTGACTGACTTCGCTTATACATTGTATCTGTCATTCAACCTTTTTCAAAATTACAGATTTCGATGGTCCAGTACAGATTAAAATTGAAACATACTCTGAACATGCAATATTGCACCATCTAAATCTGTACTTAACCATTCAAATATGTACTTTTCAAAAAAAAAAAAAAGATTTTGTGACAGATTATATATCGACGTTTGTCCAATCACAATGAATCATTTCATTGAATCATGTGTTTAGCTACAATTTGATGAATTTCTGTCACTCAATCTTTTTCAAAAGTACAGATTTAACAGGCCAAGTACAGATTATTGTATAGTGTTATTAATTCATAAAGTGTACAAATTCACCCAAATATGATAGCAGTTATATTGATCATAAGGGATATTAGTAGCCTTCTTAGCTCCAGTAGATGGCTAAGCAAAAAGTGTACTGGCCTATTACCACTATGGCCCAGGTCTGATTTCTGGACCAGATCATAATAATACATAGAAAACCGAGTTTGTTTAATGCATTGTTTGCCCTCATATCAGAGGGGTGTTTCTCAGGGTTCTCTGACAGCTTTTTCTCACACATTAACATTGTGATGTCATGTTAGACATGAGAGTAAAGTGTTGTGTGTTAAGATGCCAGCATGGCAGGAGTGACTCATTCAGAAGTATATAAATTTTGTGTAGTAAAGTCTCATAAGGACTAAAGAAACACAAAATGTTACAAACATGAGAGCAGTTTTGTACTGAGCATTAGTGTCTATAGATGAGAAACCCTTTGTGGATATTCACTTATTCATTTGTGAATAATTTCTCCTTTAACCTGCCATTTCAATATCAAGCTTTTAGATTATATTTATCTACAGTATTATTTAGATAGTCTACCAATTAATTATTACACACAAAACTTCAACTTTACATAATTTTCACAATCATATGACTAGTATATAAAATTTAAATTGAACTCACTTCCTAATAAATCATATAGCACAATAAAATTCACATTCAACTCACTTCATAATCAATTTCCAGACAAGCAAACATGGGGTTTTCAAAGCCTACGTCCACGCCAACAACATCAAATACTAATGTATGAGACTTGTGTGCTTCAAGTGGAGACGATATTGTCAGACGTGCTGAGGAATCTCTGTTCATTATATACACAAGCTTCTGTTTTTCAATTGCACCTGGAAAAAAAGAATTATGTTGCCATATCAATGATCTTCATTTCAAATATAGATTATTTTAATATGAATGCAATTTAGTTACACACTCTAAAGGCTGATTCACACAGTATGATTTATAGCATATGACTTGTAGTATACAACTAGTCATGAGGTTCAAAAGCTTCTAAAAACTCATTAAACCACATTCTAAAAATCGTTTCAGAACAATTGTGTTTACTTTTAGAAGTTACTGCTAGCCATATACTACTAACTGTGAGTGACAAATCGAATTGTGTACAATCAGTCTTATGATGCAAATCAAATGTACTCTTGAATTCATTTGTCACAAGCCAAGCATATACAATGGAGTCAGAAACAAAATCTTTTGATTAATGCTACTCTGACAAATGTATCACTTTAATTCTGATTCCTTCCTCTTGGTTTCCACTTCAAAGGAAAATGCCTGGATTCTACATCATAACAAAGGGGACATTGGCCATGAATAATATTATCGGCAAAAAGTGCTATATAAAATGCTCTTTTTAATTACTGATTAATAATTACTAATGTACAGTATCAGTTACCTATCATGATGGCTCTTCCTTTTGGATCAACAGCAAGGTATTGACCAGGTACAATTCTTCTACAGCCACTTTTACCAAATGTCTCCTGATGAATCTTAAGTTAAAGTAAACACAAAATGAAATGAGTGACACTCAATGCAAAGTTGTTGTTTTTTGCATTCTTAGACCAACTTCTCCATTATAACAGAATTTACAGTAAAATGAGTTGCATCTCAATCTTGCTGTTTCATTGCTTCTTTTTTACACTGTTAATACATTTCATAGGTAGAGTTTACATTGCATTTCAATATCAACCAATGTTGTAGCAAAATCTGCCAAATGAAATAGCTTGACCATACAGAAAAGAAAGATAAAGTTTAGAAATAATGGGTCACAATATATGTGCATAGAATTTGACTGTAATGTAATGCTTTAAAAATACCTTTTCAAATGTGTTCTTTGATGGTATATATTCCAAGATGACGATCCTTCCTGAATCACTACCAACCACTATGTAATCTGAATGAAAAAGTGTAAAGAATAATGCATATGTAATGAGTCATTATTAGTCTCACAGTAAGTAAATCACTGATAGGATGCTATTTACAATCATCCTCAGTGTTAGGCTTACAGTTACACTAACACATACAGGGCTCAAAATAAGGGCAGGTCAAGGGGCAATGTTCAAATTTGCTACTTGATCGGTCAATTAAGAGTTTGAAAGGACAAGTTGACCTCCATATTTTTGAGGGGAAAACCTTATCTTGTAGATGTATTTAAAAAAGAATTATCATTACAAATTTTGACCTTTCAAAAATGGGGTAATGACCTTCCAAAAATGCATTTGTAAGGTCATCTTGAACTATGTACTATATCAGTCTGTTATTTCGAGCGCCTTGTGCATAGGGGAAACTGTATGAATACAATACTGCGAAAATACAGCAAAAAAAATCAAATGTTTTCTTAGAAACTACAGCTACGATACGATACAGTACTGTTTCTAAATCATACCAAAAATGACTGAATTCATTACTAAATACTAATCTCTATTACAATTATTGTAAAGTAAATTTGAACTTGCTCAACCATCATCAATCCATTACCTTTAGATCCTCCTGTCAGTCTGAATGATATCAAATCTCTTACAATGCCAAACATCTCTACGGCAAGAACTGGAAACACCTTGCCTGTATTAGGATCAGTTCTCATCAACTCAACAGACTTGCCTCTTGATACAACTATTTCCTGTTGTTTAGTACCAGAGAAATTGCCATAGATAGTGTTGGTTATGGCTGACGCACGTTGGAGGGTAAGTGCGTACATATGCATGGTGGCCTGTCATCAAAAAGGAAAATACATTGGATTAAAGACTATTAGATTAATTATTGTAGTGGTAGCCTTGAAGCCTTAAAAATGTTTATCTATTAATCATTTATAAAAAAAATTTACATAGTGTATTTCGAAACAAAACATTGGAATCTTGTTATGTTGTTTTTAAATATTTCAATTATTGAATTCATAAAATCCATTTTATAAAAAAAAACTTTTTCTACTTTAAGGATGGTACCCATTATTGTCAGTGTGCATCGTGTTCTGCGCATTTTGCTGACAAAGTAGCGCGTGCTAGCAAGCTCGAGCACCAAAAATTTGAAAAACATTTTTCAAAAGCGATCATTTTCCACTGGAAATCATTCCAAAACAAACAGTTTTGACAGTTTATCAGTAAACAAAAGCTTTTTCCTGCAAGTTAAATACTTGATCTTTTTGTGACTGTATTCAAAAGTTCATTTTCGTGAGTAAATGTGCATAAAAATCACATCGTTTGAGCTTCAATTTTAACGAACAAAACCAGGCGTCATCTTGAAAATGCTTTGCGCATTCTTCCACTGTCCAGGGGAGGGCTGGGGATTTTTTGTAATTATCGAAGAAAAGAAGCGTGGAATCGAATTCAAAGCCTTATAGCTCACTAGATCGCCTGGGTACCCCATTTTTTAAAAACTGCTACCTATAATTAAGAGTTCAAACTCAGTTTTTTTTTTGGTTTCGTTGAAAAATCATTGAAAAAAGACACTCAATTTTGCAGCCATATTTACGGGTTTGGCACTTCCGGCCATGCTTTTGAAGACAAAACCGTCAATTGTATTGTTGATTTTTCAAAACTGATGCTATGGCTTTCCAAAAATATGAGATAAATCTCTTCCTTGAACACAATTGTAGAAAAAAAATGAAATTTCTTGCTCTGGAAATTTATTTGCTCGCGCTTTTCGAATTTCGTAAATTACACGTTTCTGGCGATTTTTTACTGATTTTCCATTCAAATTATCTATCTTAACTCCCTGGTGACCCCCAAGTTTCTAAGCAGATTTTGAATGTGCTCTGGTTGTAGAAAAGAGCTAACCGCATTTTTGAAAAAAAATCATTGTGTTTCAATTAGTGGGCACCGTCCTTAAGAACTATATTTTACATACTTCTTTATTATATATTTTTTTAATATACAATGTAAAGCACTGTTGTACCTAGGGGAATTAACACTGTAGAAAATATTGTTTATTATTTATTATTATAAACATAGATGAACATCATAAAGCTACCACTACAATAAGAGATTCAAGCTTTTTTTGGTTTCAAACTGTTGATGTTTTGACTAATGCTGTGGCAGCAGAAAACTCTTTTACAAACTCTTATATAAACTAAGTTCAACCTAGAAATGACTCCAGGTCTCTAGGCATCACACTAGCCTACTAAAGCACAGCCAAAATGTCAACAGTTATAACTCAATGTGACTGAAACTGAAAACCCTTGATTCTTTTATAGATTATTGAAGTTAGCGATCCTGGCTAAAACGCTAATGGAGTCTCAGTATAAAGGTAAGTAAAATTAATATATGTTTTCACTATTAAAGATCTTTACATCACTTTAAAAGAGTACTGGACTATATTCCCTGCTGGGGGTTTGTGATTCCTGATGAGAAAAAAGAGAGACTCTTCTGACTCAAGAAGCTTTGTTTGAAATGTCGCTGTCCACAACTGTGGATGAACAAAACCAGTTTGATATCTGGTTTGACTGGAAATAAGCCAATTAGCTACCTAATTTGGTAGCATTGGTGCTGGATATTTGAGCCCACTATATCACATGCATTCTGGTTGCTTGGATACTTAAGAGTGTGCGCGATAAGAAATCCAGCCTCGAGTTGGCAGAGTCTCTTTTTTCTCATCAGGAATTACAAATGTGAGAGACTCTGCTAGCAGGGATTGGACTATAATGAGTTGCACTTGTTTTTGTTGACTTTTCGTTTCACACAAACTCACATTGGTACTCATCTACATATATGCATAATTATGTCTAAATACTACACCTATGTAGCCCTGTGCTTTCAATACAAGAACATGGAGTCAAAACAACTTTTAAATGACTTATGCATTATGCATTTTGATACAACATGTTTCAGAAATGTAACTCTTTAGGTATGAAAAATAACAGTTATACCACAAATAAACTAAGACTTTTAGCTTCAGTAAAAGTTTGGTGAAATATCTTCTATCTGGTGTGATCACTTGATGTATATTAAATTCGATTAGCCTAAAGGAAGCAAAAAAGGCCTACACATATCTAATAATAGTCGTGGTGAATACATCATTTTAATTTCCAGTTTATCAGTTTTGTATTATGCTTGTGTTGGTAGCTATTTAGGAAAATATCGATAGAATATAATCACACAATACCCACATGCCAGTTGTCACATGTTGGTACGTTATTCAAACGTAAAACCACAATAAACCATAAATTTCTTACCGTAAATGTGCTTTTAACTTTATAATAATACTTCTTTCTGCTTTAATTGCCAAATGCGTTCTTTAATGACCCAAAATTGACCAAATAGTTGGCACAAACCCACGTTTTTGAGCAAAGAAGATATACTCAATCAAAGTTTGCCCGCCATGTTTGAGCCACGGTACATATCAGTCAGCGGTGACTACCATTTCAATAAGCTTGGCTGGGTCACGTTTGCAACGAGGGAAAGGGGGTGCAAGTACAAGTTGTTTAAGAGAAATTCTTTTATAAAGATGGCTAGCGTTGTTCTCAGATGTGCTTCAAAATCGCTTAGTTCCACCTTACAAAGCATTGCAGCAAGAAGAGTACTAAATGTTCAAGTACAAGCCGTGAGGTCATACCATCTCTCAAGAAATCTTCTTGGAGGTAACTTATACATGTACTTAGTATGCGTTTCAACTATGGTAAACTATCTCTCCAACATTTTTCCAACTGGTTCATTAACCAAGCTCAATATAAAGATTATCATTGACGTGCTTGTTAGATTATAATGGTTTTACGAGAGGACAAAACTTGTGCCAGTAAATGCGATCTACCTTGATAATGTTTGTTTCTTTTGGGAATAGCCTTCAAGTAGAATGTCGACAGGTCGTGTCTCCCATAACTTTTATAGTTAAACAAGAAACCGTTTGTGTAAAAACTAATTTTAAGAAAAAATGAGGCCAGAAAAGCTTTAAAGTATTTTTTACAGTTTAATCTCGTGTTGTGTTACAAAGAAAGGGCGGTAGATAAGTTTGCATTGTGATTGTTGAAGCGCAAACCATCTGGGGTCACACTAAAAACTATTAAATAAATATATTCCGAAAATGCGAGGTTGAGGTGTTTATTTTTATTCAGTCATGTTTAATATGAATGCGTTACATATTGTCTTCTTTGTTTATATACTGTTTGTAACAGCGGGTGCCTAGTAAGTGTTCAGACGACACAGTATGACAATATGTCAAACTCTTTGTCGATGCTTATTCTACATGTACCATAATTTCAGACTCGTTGAGCTCAGCTTATATTTCACATTACTGCTATGTAGTAGTTAGATGAACAAGCTGAACATGTAAATATGTATTTCATTAATACTTAATTATTTGTCATAAATGCAAAGTTACTTAATCTTTTTACATACAGTAACATTAGAAACAAGAAATTCAAGTACTTTTTTCAAAAGAGGTATCCCAGCTTATTTTTCTTAACATATTTATGTCAATAGACCTTTCCTGCTTTGGCTTGACTAACCACAAAACAACAGATTTACTTTGAGGCTGGAGTGTAAAAATTCATAGAATGTATGTATTTATACACTCCATTCTTGGTGTGAATCTATTGTTTTGTGGCCAGTCAAGTGGCCAAGTGGCCAGTCAATGTGGGAAAGGTCTATTGGAAGTATGATATGAAAAGCCTACAAAGTTGAGACCACAAAGGATTACATGAAATACTTGTTATGACAAACATCAAGCTTTTACCTAAAATATAATTTTTAAATAATGAATTAATTTTAGTTGATAAATTAAGTTTCAAGTGATAATATTACCTGAATTAACATACTAATATCATTCATCACAAGAATTATTCCTATTGCCCTGGGGCTGGTTGCATGAAGCCTGAATAAAGTAATCCACTCCAAAGGATTTCTTAAGAATTTATCTGCTGGATAGCAATTTATCTGGTGGATAGCACTATTCAGGCTTTGTGCAACTGTCCCCTGTACAATTTTTGAAAACAAAACAACAAGTTCAAAATTACATGCAATGGTCATTATTTAAAATGAATTTTGGATACATGTTTCTCATACTAAACATACTGGATCAAGTTAAATACGCTGATTCTGATAAAATCTATGGACTGAAAAATAATTTATTCATTGCTTAAAATATGGACTGGATTAGATATTGAGTGGTGACCAAGTTCTAGCTTAATCTGTGGTTAGCTATTTCTTTTATGGATGATTAATGAGAAATTATATTCTGTTTCATCAGAACGCAAGTATACATCAGAGCATGAATGGGTAGAGGTTAATAATGGTAATGCAACTGTTGGAGTATCAAATTATGCACAGGTACATTAATCATCTTACCATTCATATGATATTTTTATTTTATTCTTTATTTCATTTCATATACCAGAAGGTTTCATTAATAATATTTTGCCATTTAGATCTGTACTTTAAGAATAGGTTGTACAACAGGGATGTTTTATAGCTTAGCCAATGATTGACTAAGTATTGGGATATATCTATCACTCCATATTTTTCAAAAGTCCACCATGCATGGTCAAGTACAGAATTTAAATGATATAATGTTCTCAGTCATTACACATAAATTTTATCATCAGTAAATTCAGTTAATTTATGACTGTCTTAAGATAAATTTAAAATTGTCTGAAAATTTGTCTTTGCTGACAAACATGTTTGAGTGGCTGATGAAATTGTCAAATGTCCAAGCTTGTGGTCTCTCATCATGGTCTAGACTTGAGTCAGCTGGGGACAGAATTGGTTTGAGCATGTATATTCATAAGTTTAAAGACCCAATAGTTAACCTCCAATACTGTACCATTTAAACTTGTCTTGTACTTTTACCAAAGTCAGTGGGTTAGAGATATCCTTGATTTTAGCCAATCAGCACATGCTTCATCTGTTCAGTAATATTCTGATTGACTAGGTTATTTACCTGTCTTGGCTGTATCTGTTGAGTGTGCTTTGTTTCTAACATTTAATTGTTTGTTAAAATACCAGGAAAAACTAGGAGATATTGTTTATGTGCAGTTACCTGAAGTAGATGATCAATTTGACAAAGATGGTAAAAACAACACTTATACTTAGATATTTTATTGGATCATTATCATGGTGTTGACCTGGCATGTCACTGCCAGCAGCTGGTCTCCATAGATACATATAATGGTCTTATCTGCTGTTTATTTATTTTTTTTTTAAATCTTTTATTTTATTTATTTTATTTATTACATTGATGTGTATTTTTTACAATATACATAACAATATTTTCATTATATTATTCTACTTTAGTAATTTAAATATACAAGAAATTTGAAAAACAATATAGACAATAATAGATTACTACAGACTTCAAAGAAAAACTCAGTATAATAAATATTACATACACAATGCCATTGTAAACAGGACAATTACTTATCTGTTGTTATCCATTGACCATTGAGAACTTTTTTGAAAAGCGGGGATCAATGGAGCTTATGAATGAGACCCTCTGTGCCAGATCATGTAATTTGTTTACATTGAAAAATGAAAATTCAAGCTACAATAAAAAAAGACTTCATAAATGACAAGCAGCCATGATATTTATGAATATTGAAAATTTGAAGTATATTTAGTGAATAATTTTTTGAGAAATTAGCTTTCGAAATTTCACAATTTCAACATTTCAAAAGTGTATCACTGGTTGGCATGGTTTTGCCAAACAGAAGGAAATACATTAATGTAAATTCTTCAAAAATGAATACATTACTTTTGTTTTCAATCCAAAACAAGCTTCTTGAGTGATTTGGTGATAATTTGAAAATTAGTCTCGATCATCAGATAATGTAAAGTATATTTGATTTTTTGTCACAATTTTATTATAAATCTTGCTGTTAAGTAATATATACAATATGAGCGGCCGATCTGTATGGAATATACAATGTCGAGCCGAAGGCGAGACATTTTATATTCCATACAGATCGGACGCGAATATTGTATATTACTTATAAAATGTCTAGATTAATGCAGCTATTCTAGAGTAATGTTTTCGAAATTAGATTTAATTTGGTCGAGATATTTCAAGCTAAACCTTATGCAAATCAGGACGATTTCTGTATAAAATATACAGATGCCTTCACGGTAGTGATTTTCTATTGTTCTGGGTTCATTAATTATTCATGAATTTTATAAGATAATTTACTATTACAAATTTCTATATTAATATTCAAAGCACATGTTATAATAATAATAATAATAATAATAACTTTATTTCTTAATATAGCGTATTCCATAAAATCTCAATACGCTTAACAAATCATAAAAAGAAAAAAAAATGTATAAATCTACAATAAAATATGAAAAGTATGAGAAACGAAATTATATAAGTATATGCAATAAAAATATTAATTATCTATATAGTAAAAATAGTCATTATATAGAAGCCAACCCTTATTATCTGTTGATGTTTAATGTTATTTTAATTGATAACAATTATTGTTCTTATTTTTGTTTTAGCTGAGTTTGGAGCATTAGAAAGCGTAAAGGCTGCCAGTGATTTGTATTCACCTTTGACGGGTAAAATAACAGAGGTTAATACTAAATTGAATGATGATCCATCACTAGTTAATTCTTCACCCTACGAAGAAGGTAAATTTTGATTAAAACAACACTATAGAAATACAAAATGCTGAACATTGTACCATTTTATTCTATACCTGACTATTTGATATATTTCATCTTTACTTTTGCAAAACAGGAGACAGGAATTGTGTGACAGGAATATCCCAAAGCTCAGCCAATCACATTTTGCATTGTTTTTATTAGCTAAGCTCCTGAACATCTTTACATATCAAGCAATCATTTTCAAAAGTACAGAATTTTAATAATTAAGATGGTCAAGATTTAAATGGTGCAACATTTGGAATGAAAAGGCAAACCATTGACATTTATGTATTGGCAATACAATACAATACAATATATACAATACAATTAACTTTATTTAAAGAGGGTGCATATTTACAATAATTTGTACTCTACCATACAGACCAAACAAAATTAAAAAAAATAATAATGATATAAATACAATAAATAGTTGAACTAAAACATGTAATAATGATATGTTGATAATTATAACGAATAAATTCTGGAGACAATTCTTGTTGTTAAGCATCTTGTTTTGTCATTTAGATGTAGATCTCAGTCTTACCTTGTGTTTCTTTAGGATGGATAGTTAAAATGACAATTGATGAACCAAGTGAACTAGATGGTCTTATGGATGAACATGGTTATCAACAATTCACACAGAGCTTAGAGGACTAGAATTCCAGATACTACATACAGCTGCTATAACTATGATTACGGTACACACTGGATGGCACATATTGTGTGATTGGTTTTAATGAAACAAGTGTGGAATTGGACTTGGTTGTTGGGTACAATAATATTCAGATTGAAAAACAGATAAACTGATTGCATTTTGGTAGCACTTAATGATAGATAAATCTGCTAGCTCTTGTCTTTTTATTAATTAAAATAATTTTAAGAATTTATTGTTAATTAATATAATCTAGACTGGATAACTTACACAATTGTATAAATTGTAAACGTTTTGTCCTAAGTTTCAGCAACATAGAAGAAAAAGAGGACATGAAAGTACAAAAAAGACCTTTCCTAACAACAACTTCCTTGTCTTGTATTTGCTTACTTGTTACTGGTATATATCTTCTTTCTTGAACATGACAACATTTTCACAATAGTCAACTTACTAGGCACACTTCACTATTCACTGTATCCATGTAAAAATGAGTAATAACAATGCTTGTGCTAAAAACTTTGTTTTGTCATGGATTGCTTAGTAGTGGTGGATCTAGTGCAGGGGTGCGTACCCTTTCCTGGAACAACTTGGAGTCCTTGTGGTATCAAATATTTTCCCTAAAAAAGTATTTCATGTCTACTGGGTAGTGCACCCCCTCCTGAAGATGATGCATCCCCTCCTGAAAACAATCCTGCATCCGCCCCTGCTTAAGGTTACAGGAACGGTTCACAGGGTCTTTCCGTAAAAAAAAACGCCAGCACGTCAGATCTTTGGCTATTTGAATAAATTATCATTTTAAAGCTGAAGAACTGAAGAATATGACTATTTAACTTTTATTCAAAATGGAAAAAAGATTGCGCGTTTTAGTGCGCACAATGAAAAGTGAGAGATTTCGTTTGAAAAGATTGCTTAAATTTTTGCACAGTGTCTGTCATCACATAAATGGCTTCAAAATCATGTGAGTGATTTTTGATATTTTATTTGGTTAAAAAATAAGCCAAAGTGGAATTTTTCCTTCCATTTTTTTTTTTTCACCATTTTTTTCACACAATTTTTTAGGCACAAATGTGATAATTGACACTGTACAAAAATTTAAGCAATCTGATAGCACATATTCTTGGGTTACCTTTTCAAACAAAAGATCTCTGTCTTCATTGGGACCACTAAAATTCGCATTATTTTACTCATTTTCTTCAGTTATTTAGCTTTAAAATGATATATAATTTATCCAAATAGCAAAAGATCCAACACACTAGAGATTTTTTACGAAGAGACCTCATGAAGCCTTCTTGTAACCTTAACCACTGAACATCTGAAACCTGTGTATCAAGGATTTTTCACAATAGTCCTGTTTCTAATACAGCCTTAGAATTGAAAGTATGTAATATCTTCCTTTAACCAGGAGCAGCCCTGAAAGTGTGGAGTTTGTGTGTGTTTGAAAAAGGTAATTGAATTTCTCAATATTTTACGTACAATTGAGATTAAAGAGAATTAGAAAATGGACTATTGTTTTGACAGCCAGCTTTGTTGTATTAGCCCAACCAACAGTTTCAAAACTTTTTTTTGCTATCAATTCTTGGTTAGTGGCTTGCTGTAGCTTTTTCTGTCATATAAAATAAACCATATACTTGTTCAAAATAAGTGATCTGCATGATGATGGTGCTAACTACAATTACCAAAGTACTTTTCCACCTCCTTTTGTGATGCAGTTGCTGCCAAGTGTTTGTTAATCTCCAAAGAGTTTAAAAATTAAAATTGGGAAAGAATACTGGTAGTTGTAGTAAAATGACATCACAATGCAAAAGAACTATTGATTGATAAAATTATTGATTGATAATTTAGGCTGCAATGTAAACCTTGATCCATTAGGTGTGGCAAATGGTCTTTCTGAGTTGGTGAGAGGGACATGCAAAAGATCGAGAGCAAGATTTTCAGAAATTTAAATCAAGAGTTTTTTTTCTATCAAATTTTTGGAGACTGAAACTTTTACGACATATTGGTTAGCAACAGTTTGTTGAAAATGAGACTTCAAGACTTACTTCGAGAAATTACAAGACTTGACATTTTTTTCCAAGACTGAGCATTTTTGAATGCACCATTTGCCGTCCCTATTATTGTTCAGTAACTTGGTTTTCACATTTGACCTCAAAAACAGCAGAGTCATAGCAAGCATACTATACAGTGTTTGTATTTCAGTTTGTAATCATTGATGTACATCTAAATTCCAATTAGCCATCTTATAATAATTATTGTTTAAATACTTCACAATTAATTCCATTGGGCTTCCTTTGGAATCCAACTTATAAAGACTAGGCCAGGGGACTGGGCAGATGTAGAATGTAGTGCAAAGGAAGCCCAAAGGAGTTGCCTGCACAACAGTCTATTAGTATGATCATGAGTGATGCATTAATTGCCACTCATTTTCTGTACTTTTCAATTAACAAAATATATTAACTAACCAATTAACACAGTAATAAAACTCTTTTACTATTTAGATGGACACTGTTGTTTTAACCAGATATTCCATTGATGAATTATTTGTGGTGTTAGTTATACTCCTCTACTTCTCTTTAGGCCTGAGGGATTTTTTAGGGTTTTTTTCTTCACTCTTTCTTTTGCAATCTATTTATTTCTTCATTCATATAGTTATTTACAAGTCTTGATAACTTGTAAGGGTTTAGATATTTGAAAATAATATTCACCCCGGCCCCACCACAAAATATTGGTCAAAAAATATTAATGCATGATTTGATACAAAAAATTTCTTTTATGATTTTCTGGTTTGTAAAGTTTTCCAATTAGATGTGACGTGCCATAATACCCATAACACATAACTGCCTTGGATGCAGGAGCCGTTTTCCTGTGTCATAAGGAAATGCAAGATGACTGAGCTCTAGTTATTACTTTCTCTTGGGGTGGGGAGGGGTGGGGTTATAGTGTCCCCTAACAGCTATGACTGTTCCACTGCCCCAGATATTGAATTCAAAATCAAAGAGAGTAAAAAAAAAAATGCACATCAAACGAGGGTCCACAATAGGTTTGGTGGGATACATGATTGACCTTATTTTGTAGGCAGGATTTGAGGAAACAAACTTAAATAAGAGTAGGATGCAAGATAGAAAAAAATGAGTGGGAGTAGCCTCCGTTGCAGACGTCTTATGTGGTTCGCCGAAAGAAAAGCTCCCACACCAAAAGCTTTTCTTTTGGCGAACCACATAAGATGTCTGCAACGGAGGCTAGAGTGGGAGCATGAATTGGTGGTTCAAGAATCGGGATTCGGAATAATATTACGAAATATTTTTAGCAGTGGAATAAAAATTATCCTTGTGAACTCCTGATGATTCTGTTAAAGTGGGATTATGGAAGAAAATGAGCTGGATAGTGGGGTTGGAGGACTATTCAAAGAGATAGCTACATAGACCCTTCTAAAGTTATCATGACTCAGCTTGTAAATCAAGCTTATTCTTATTTTATTTCTTTCTTTCATTCTTTATTTTTTTACTTGAAGTGCTGGCTGTCTCACAGGATGGGGATTTGGTGATTCTATGACAATTTGATATAAGGCTAAAACAGAGCTGTCAACCCCTGGCCCTTGCTGACCTTGAGATCGCCCTGACATCCGCCATTTTGTTTTCCCTTTGGAATTTTCCGAACCAAAAACAAAAAAAAAAAAAAGGTTGTGCGCATCTTTCTTTACATAATCTAGAGATTCTAGTTTATATCTGGCTTCTATCCAAGAGGAAATTACAGTTAAAACACAGGAAAATCGACTTTGGCGTTTACCCGGGAGATTCAGACCTTTGTCCTGGAGACTGTGAAACGAGGCCCGAAACCTGGAGACTCCAGGTTTATCCGGGAGGGTTGGCAGCTATGCTAAAATATCAGCAGAATGCACAGTAAATTTTGAGAAATGAAAGGCTAATATTTATTTTTGTATTCACAGCAGAATTAAACTAATTTTTTTACATTGAACAACAACATCTTTATTGCCAGAAAGACAATGTTACATTATAATCATTACATATTTTAGACTACAAATTAAATTTGGTAACAGCTGTTTACTATAGCAAGCTAATCGAACAGCTGTTATCTGGTTTTTTAATGCATTTCATCAGGTCACATCCCATACTTATTTCAGAGTATCACTGTAGATAGTTTGCTACAAGATTTTATTATTGTAATTAATTGGATGATAAATTGGATGGAAAAACCGAATGTACTGTTTCCTCTTGTCGTCCCCCTTCCCACTCCCCTTGTGACAACTAACTGAACTCAACTTGCAACTCGCGCGCTTTGATATCTGGGATTTTGTCGATGCGAAAAGACTGGTGACTAACAGGGAGGGGTGGTTGGTAAAGGACGCTCAGCTAAATCGCGTTCGTCTGAAAGAGTACAACACGTTCGTGTAGTTTATACTCGATTCTCCTCATCAGATCGCGATCAACTCTTGTCTGTAATACTAGCACATACCCTAAAATGAGTGAAGCAGAGCCTGTTGTGCCAAACTCCGACAATCCACAAGAAGATCTGGTTGATTCTAGCGAGAAAGACCATCTTCCATCTGCATCAAACGAGGTCTCGAACAGTGATGGCCTCGAAACTGCCTCCCCTTCTGAAAACACCAATGAAAACGGCGAAAAAGATATAGCTGAGCCACCAAAGAAGAAAGCAAAGAAGTCAAAACCGTCAAAACAGTCTAGCAAAGCAGCAGAGAAATTACCAGAGATTATTCCCGGAGACAAATATCCATATGCTAGACGCCGGGGAATCAGAATCTTCTCTGACCGAGAAATCGAAGTGCAGGACGCCGAAATGACCAGACAGTATTGGCGGTTTTGGAATCAAACAGCAGAAGAGCTATGTAGTGACCGAGCATATAACGAATGGGGAAAGAGAGATTTAAAATTGTACATCGATGCAGCATGGATTATTCACAAGACGTATCTACAAGAAGTAACCGAGCGACATCTTGCTGAAGGCATAAACGACCTACTTGAGAAACATGGTTATCCAGAGATTTCACAGAAAATCAAGAACCTAGATCAAACTATTACTAGCTCACTGTCACAGGTAAATTGTTGTTTTTGTTGATAAGTGAAGGGTTAATTTCACTTTTCATTGATGGATGTGATGTGTGTAGTGACTACCCTCCCCCACCCTCCTTGGTCTGTCTGTGTGTTGTCTTTAGATACTAGATTTCATAAATTAGTTATGTATATCAATAACCTCCATCAATTGACCAACCGTCTCATTTAGGACCACTCAATTCCTTGTTTATGTCATTTAGCACTAAACATCAGAAAAAATGAACGAAAAATTCCCCATTGCCCAATGGAATCCCCCTTCATGATATAGATAGGCTTCGGTTATGGATTTGTATGTATACACATATCTCAAAAAAACATTGTCAGAAAGAATGTCAGTTGTCCAATGTGTTTTATTTAGATTTATTTTTATCTGTGTTCCTGAATCCTTGGGTAGAGTTAATTTGTTTGGGATATATTAACAACCTAGGTAGTTGTCTGCTGGCTATTTGTTCAGACTTCCCCTAGAATACATATTATATACAACCAATCAAAAATCACTAAAGTAGACTCATTAATCCATGGGTTGAAAGCAACTTGTTTAATATTTCGTGTCAGAAGTAGCACAAAATCTTGCAGTGTTGATGCTAGATTATTTGAAAACCATAGTTTTTTTCAATTGCTTTTTCTTAATTTGGCAGTTGGAATTTTTCTTTTTGTCTGACAATACTTTTATAAATATTGTGTACATAATTATGCATGGCCTTATCTAGTCAAGCCAATGAAGCAATATACCTTAGATATTATATTTATATGTTCTAAAACATTGTTCTATTTAAATCTATATTTGACCCTTAATAATTTAACATTATATCATTTAAATCTACTCTTGACAAAGTTAATGGGCTTTTGAAAAAGATTATCAGATGGGGATGCCTCAGAGCCTATCCAGTGAGAACATGTTAGTTAATCAAATTCTGCATACTGATTGGCTAAGCTTTGGACATTCCAATAATGAGGCAAGGTTTTTTGAATTACAGATTTGAATTGGCAAGCACATATTTACATGGTAGCTTGTTTTATGATATTGTTTGAATTTGCAATTATTATTAGTGGTGTAACTTTAAAAAAAATATTGAAAACTACAGTTTTTAGGTACAATTGGTACAAGGTACAATTATATATTAAATCACAGGTTTCCTGTTTTGTTCCAGCTTCAAGATGCTACTGCCAATCTGCATGAAATCAACATGGAGCTGACCAAAATCAGAGGAAAACACATGAATATAAAGCAGCGACCTGTTGATAATTGTTATAGTCAAGAGACAAAAGATGAAGACGTGCAAACAAGTAAAAAGCAAGTCTCAGATTTGGAAAAAAATCTTTACGAGGGCATGTCTGGGGTGAAACGACAACAGGACTCTTTGAAGAAAGCTTTAAATAGACTGCAAAATATGATTGTTAAAGCCAAATTGGATCGACCAATACCAGCAGCCGCTGTTGTTGAGGCACCCATGTAATATTCTAAGGAACTCAGGAACAGATGAAAATACTTCAGTGTTTTACTGTGTATAATTAGACTAAGTTTATTTGATGAACCATTATGCAGTCATAGTACATTTACTTAAAATAACTTTTAATATTCAAGACTTTTGAGTCTATTAGGAATCCAATTATCCCCCAGAAATTTTATTTTGTCTCAGATTACATGTTGAATAGAGTGTGCTGTATTTAAAGTTTTACGTTTTTTTTAGAATGTTCAAATATTTTTATTGAGAGCAGAACAGTCGCATTGCATCATTGTTTACGTGCCTTCGTCATTGGCTTTATCTACTAATTCCTTATTGTAGGATTATACTGAAATGCATGACATTAAAATAGACCTGTATGGTGCAAGTTGTATTTGAAGTAAATAGTAAATTAATAAGTAAATATGCAGTATTTATACAATGAGAATTAGTGTTCTATCCGCTGATGTACTTACAAGGCAGTTGAGTATATATAGCGCTGGTAAAACATGAATTCAAATTTCATATGTAAATTGCGTCTAAAACTCCAAACGTAATTTTTTTCCAACAAAAACCCAACCATTTTTTAACTTGATCGGGAGAAAATAGAGTTTTAAGTTTATGCAAAGTAGGACAGTTCTATATCAGTAGTTATAGAACTCATCACAGGTATTGACTTGTTTTGAATATCACTCACATTAATTATTCATGAGTTTTAGAATCAATCTTAAAACGTGATTTATAATACAGAGGAAGTGCATGTTTTCCATATCAGTTGCATTTATGTGTTATGCATCAAATGTATGGTATGTGGTAATCATTCACTCGTATGTTACACTGACGTGTGTGCCACTCACGGGGGACCTCTAGATGCACAGTCCATTTGGAACACTCCATTATCTTACCCTTGACAAATAGCAAAAAGGGCAGCTGTGATAATAATGTTGGAGGGCAGAAGAATTTTTACCATCTACTCCCTATAGAAAGATTAAAAAAAAATTCAAAAAAATGAAAGATTTTGCAATATTCTATATAGTAACCAGTCCTCATTGCTTAAATAACCTCTCAATGGTTCTTGGTGGGATTGAAGATATGGGAACCACGATTTGCCGAAAGAATGGCAAAGGGTGTCGGAGATTATTCACATTGTCGAAGGGGAGGTAGGTGGGTTGAAATAACTTGCAATCGCTCGTGAGGTAGAGGCGAAATGATGCTGGTTTCTGATTTTGACATAGAAGCGTGCGATGGTAATGTTGCATATTTGAATATCAGTAAATTAAAGTATTCAACCTGTTTTTGTGGCAATTTCAGCAATGGGAATATAATAGTATTCACTACTTTTATAATGCCTTTTGTTTTTTAGGGGTAGGTTTGTGATGCAAATAAAATCAATTGTTGTTCAAACAAGAAAACATTACTGCGGGTTTCCTGTTTCAGTTGGACATCAGATCAGACATCACGTGACTAAACTTATGTGTTGTGTTTGCAAAAATGGCGCAGTGTGGGTCCGTGGATAAAGTCTCGATTTTCCTGTTTCTACTTGCTATTCTACCGACTATTTCATCGCAGAAAAATAATAACACAAGTAAGTTTAGTTTTCATAGAAAGCTCTAGGAGTTTTTTGATAAATAATCGTGGAAAAAAATTATAATTTTTGAAGTTTTTGCAGTCGGTTATTATTCAAAGTTATTTATTTATTTTTGTGTTCAATTACTCTTTTTTTCCAAACCTCTACTTCTGTTTTTTGACATACGGCTTGAAAACGAGAGAGAGAGAGATTTCTGACTTCGATCTAATCGACATATAAGCTTAATTCTGAAGTAAATATGTAAAGCACTATAGCTATGATCTCTGTAGGCGGCCAAAATGAAAACAACATAATTCTGGATAAATTAATGAATTTCGAATAAATATTAATTTTCAATCGTCAAATTGTTTATTGACATGAAATTCTTTCAAAAAAGGATAACAAAATTATTTTAAGGCTATAATTATGTAACATTTTTGTTAGTTCTTAATATATTTGCTAAATATTTTTTCTTTACTTTAGAGTGCAAACACTAAATGTGTGCAACAGTTGTCACTATTTAGTACATAGCACTAATTGAACAAAATAAAACAATAGAATTAGCATAAAATAGCACTATTTGGTGGTATTTATGTTGCACACTTTGAGTGCGTGCACTCTAGTAATGAACAAGAAACTTACCAGAAAATTCAGAAAAACAACACCTGAATTTGTTTGCAATTGTTTACTGCTTTGCTAATCCCTCTCTTACTCCAGCTCCATTTTTTGCACAAGCGGTTTAAGAAGTAATATTACTGTAGGGCCCACAGGAATAATAATTATTGGTGAAAGCTACTATGGTGCCTGCCTACCTTTAAAGGAAAATCTTATCAATTAACTTGAACTAATACCTACACAGACAATAATAATATTCTTCATCAAGATTTCTGTCAAATTTTCTGTGACAACATTTGATTCTGTAACTGTTAAAATAAAAATTTCTTTTGAAGAAAGGCCTAACAAGACTAAATGCACTAATTTGATTTCTTCTTGTTTTCAGCAACTCCAGTGACACCATCCCCTTCAATTAATTCAACTAGCTTGCCTATTAAAACAACTTCCACACAGTCTATTAATAATACCACACCTGTATTATCTTCACACATCCAACCCACTACGACCTTCAATCCTACCACATCTACACACCATGTGTCACCAACACCAACCAATACAGTGACACCAACAGCATCCATTACACCATCTCCAACTGTGATGCCATCATCAAGATCCATCAATGTTACAACCACGCCATCACCTCGGCCAACTACTCATCCTCATCCTCATTCAACTAAAGGTTAGTCATAATAATAATGATAATAATGTGAGGTGCTTGTATAGAAATCTTTCAGAAATCTCAATGCACTTTACAATATTTTATATGGACTGCTATTTAAGGCGCAATTTGCTGCCATATGGTTTACAATCATTCAACAACTTTTAACAAAATTATTGAATTTCCAAATCTGGGACCGGTAACACAAAGCCTGAGTAGTGCTATCCACCAGATAAATTGCTATCCAGCAGATAAATATTAAATAAATTCTATAGCTGTATCCAGTGGTTCACTTTATTCAGGTTTTGTGCAACTAGCCCCTGAAGTCTTGTTGCCCAACTATGTAGAATATTTGTGGTAGCAAATATTTAATGTGAGATAGCAATACAGCTGTTTTGTATTCTGAGATTTGGACTTTGTATATATTTTTGGGGTAATGTGAACCAATATTTCTGAAAAAAGGGTTCTGAGATCCGGGATTCCTTAGTATACAAAAACAAGATGCAGTTTATTATTTGATTTAACTTTTTTTTAGTTCTGAGAGGCCATTCTTTATTTTATATTTTAGAAACTACTAATCAAACCATAGTGCTGTAAAATGATTTATCTGTTTAATGTTGACTTATGATAATATTATTCTGACTAATGCTCTGTCTTGTTTAATATCACTAGATTGCCATAACTGTAAGGAGCAGCTTGCAGCACAGAAGCGATATAAGTATGTCTCTGTCGCCTTCAACATCATATTTGCCCTTGCCTTGATTGTCATGACGATCATGTACCTACGACAACGTAAAATGTACAGAGAAATGGAAGGGGATGGCTCCTTGTCTAGACTGATTTAAAACCAACATCATCATAACTTTGTAGCTGAACGTTAGTGTCTTGGAATCACCAGAGGCATTCGATATTCCATTGTTACTAGAATGCCACAGTATCACTAGGGTGAACTTTTACCTTGCATTAGCTTGTTTGTAATAGTAAGAAAGAAGCTCTTGCCAACCTACATGGGACTCATTGAAATATTTGCACAAATTGCAGCCTGTTATATCTAAGCACAAAATGGTATTTTATATTCCAATGTTAATCCTTTCCTTCTATGTCAGTATTTAAGATGGAAAACAATGTTGATATGAAGGGGAGAAGGGAGTTTAAGAAACAAGATGTTATATATTATGGGATTTATATGCCTGTTTTCTATAACACTTTACTGTACTGTTACTGAAAACACTATAAAAACCGAGATACTGGTTCATAGTTATTCCATATCGTTTTCATGGGTCTAACCTAAGAATTGCATTTCATTTTCATAGGATTTCAATAGCTTTTATAGCATTATCTTTGTAATCATTTCATATTTAAGTTTCTAAAAGATAATAAAAAACCTATGAAAATATGAACATTTCATCAGTTGGACCGTGAAAACCAATATACTAGCCCGATTTACATGGTTTACATTTATTTGTTGTGTGCGATTTGTAGTCATAACTAGTTGTAACTTCAAAAACAAAGTGTACACGTTCTAAAATGTGTTTTGGAATGTCTTACAGCTAGTTTTAGAAGGTTTTTAACCTCACAACTAGTTGTATACTACAAATCGTACCGTGTAAATCAGCCTTGTGAAATACCTATGAAACAGTATAAGTGGTCTTCATAGTAGTTTCATCGGTAATGCAGTATAAGTGTAATTTAACAATGTTAAATGTCTAGATAATGTAGATGTTAGCATGCCAGTCTTTAAATTGAAGTGAGAAATTTGTGAAAAAATGCCAATGCACTGATTCCACAGTGGAAAAAAAACTTTAGGTGTCGAAATTCCCTCTGATGATCAGTATATGTGGCTATTTTAGATCACAAGTTTTTTCTTGTTTTTTGTTTGCATGTTATGATTATGTAGTGTAATAGATCCAATATGAGCAACAGCAATATGCTTCTGTTGTGGTGAACAAAATATTCCAAGGGGATCATGAATTCGCTTTTTCAGGTTTCTCTTGAATAAATTTGCTTTAGTCCACAATTTACCATTTCGCCTTGTATAGTGCTGGCTTGGGATTACCATATGTAGCAAATGCACTTTGTTTACATTGGTTTCTGACCAATAAATATTTGCACATTATTAAGATTATGCTGTTATTATAAATGTTGAATTCACTTAGAAATAAAAATGTTGTATATTACAGTAATTAATGTTGATTGACTCATAATTAAAAGTTGAAAGAAGAGTGTGTTGTATATTAAAGCCATTATAGTTCAGTGGTGGATTTCTCAAAAGGGGGTTCCATTTTGGTTTCACATTTTCTCAGATGGAGTCATTTGAGTATTAAGTAGTAAATATTACTGCCCGTACTGTAACAAATGTAATGTAATGTTATGTTGTTGTATAATGCATTTCACAATGTCTCAAAACGCTTTACAATTCTTTAGGCGCACGTGGCTCAAGGGGGGGTTCTGTGAAACCCATCAAACCCTTCTAGATCTGCCACTGTAGTTAATAGAGGGAGATGGTTAGGAAACCTATCGAGTCTGTGTACAAGTTTTTCAAGCCTGACAGTGGACAATCTTTTGTTTTAGCATTGTTCTAACCTTGCTGGCTATGGCCGAGTGAAAAGACTGAAATCTTTCTATTGTCTGCTAGTCCTAAATAGTTAAAGATTTCAAACATTCCTCCAATATTTATAATGAGCCGGTATTTTGCAATTTCGGGTGAGAATAAGTCAAAATTGTGTGTCCTGTTCGACATAAAAAGTGCTGAAACAAAGACTTGACAGTAGGTTTCTTAACCATACCCCCCTATTAACTATGAACCCATTCTGAGGTTAGCCTAAATTCCATTTCCAAATCCAAGTCCAAGGAAACTGGTTTTGCTTTAATTTTATTACAATTTTAAATTTTTATTTTAACAAATCTCATTCATTCCCAGTCTACAAAACAGCTAAATGCTCCTCCCATTTCTAATGTCTTGACTTTCCATGAATTTGAACCAGTGATAAACAAATGAGTGACAGAAGTGAAAGGCATATCTAAAAATCCTAAATACAACCCTACAAATAAAGATATTGGTTTTGTATAGTCTAATAAAAAATTTAGAGGATTGTAATAAATTGGCATATTTAAGACCATCTTGCTTGATCTTGTCTGTAAAATACACGTGGCACTCATGACGCACGTCACAACTGGGGAACCCCCTAAACACTTGACCGCCCAATTCCGCATTCATGTACTTCACTAGGGGAGGGGAAAGTAGTGCCGTTGTAAGATTCCCAAATATAGCAGCATTCGACTAAAATATTGCATGAAAACCTAAAAAAAATAATTCATTTTCATGTTTATTACGAGCAGTACTATGAAAGCCGAGATGCTTCAACATGTATAGTTTATTTTATGAGCGCCAAACATTGTAGTAAACCCCTCCTAAGTTAGGTCACAATCAGTCACGTGGTTTTAAAGTTGCACCATGAAATGTACAAGCTCAGCTGAATCGTCACGGGACCATTCATTCGCGAAGACATCAGATCAAGAAGCCAAGGTGGAGACGTTTTCCTGCTAAAAAGGAGCGTTGAAGCTCAAGCGAACTAACACCAGTTGATATCAATCTTTATTGAAATATCTACAAGATGAGAGACGAATCTGATTGGGAGAACTCGCCATTTGAGTCAATCGAGTAAGTGAAACTTGTGACTTTGTACTTGCAAACGACCTCAGACATCACACACGATCTTGCACGAGACAAAGACTAAAAACTTTCATGTTCCCATCGATTGTTTGAATCTTGTGCATTCTGCGACATGCTAGCAATCAATTCATTTCCATGTAAACGGTAGGGGCAAGGACGTGTTGTACAAACATTTTTTACCGGGAAAACTATCGGTGTTAAAACGTTTGCTTGACGTTCACCTGATCACGTAATCACCTAACGATTAACTATTAACCTACATGAATTACCCCTAAATCTGATCGCAATTCATTCTTAGATGGTACATTACTATCGCAAGCTCAAATCATGTTAAAAATATCCTCAAAAGAAAGATTATTGCGGTAAACAAATCGATGCAATTTCGTCGAAAAGTTGCATAGGCGTGACCTTGACAACAACGACACTGGGCATTCATGTGACTGCTGATGTATTTTTCTCCCATTTGATTTATTGTGATTCTATTTGCAGTGATCCAGAACATGTTATTCGCACCAACATGTCATTGCAATGGGCATTACATGATGCGTTGTTAAATGCACAAGAACGAGAGCAATTTGTTGGTGGAGTACACAGTGCAGCAGAACAACTGGATCAGTAAGTAGCTCACCTTTTATCATGTACATTTCAACTGTTGCCAAACCTTTCTTATTCAACATTTCTTGATAATCTTCATGTTTCATTATTTGGGAATAAATCTGTCATGTTTTAATCCCTTTGGGGAAATATTTTAATTCATTACTATTTTGACCATTATGTATAAACATTTGTGCTGCTATCCCTATTTGATGAAAATTGATTTTAAAAAATGGTGCATTTCAAATGGAGGATCCAGGGGGGGCATGGGGTGCCAGTGCTTCCGCTTTTGATTTATTTTTATAGAGAATTCTTTGAATTTTGATAATCAGTGTTTTAATTTGTTCCCCCCCCCCCCCCCTCCCCTGCCTTTAAAATTTCTGGATCATTTTTTAATTACTTCCTCCATTTCCAAAGTTCTGGATCACCCCTTCATTTCCCCTGTGTTAAAAATATTTATTTTGATGCTTGATAATTTGCAGGGATGCCAATAATATAGCTCTGTGTATTCTGGTTGACACAAGAAGAGCTGATCCAGGAATACAGATCAACTGTCGATTGATAGAAGCATTCTGCTGGGAATATCCCATACCACTTATCAAGGTACATAAACTTCATTTAAAATTCAATACACTTAATTTAAAATATTATCAATTATTATGGTAGTTTTCACGACAATCTTGTGCAAGAAAGACAAACTGGAAAATACAGAAGATACTGACAAACTATAATATTCATATGAGTGGGTCTCTATCATTATGACAAAAAAAAGAAAAACATTGAATAAGTCTTTCACAGTTAAATTTGCATACGGTTGTGGTGATATTTAGAATCCCTGGGGAGCTCTCATCTTGATGATCAAAATCTTTAATTTCTCTAGTTATTTTTTTATTTTTTATTTGACAGAAAGTATGATAGGTTGGTTTTATAGGTGATTATTGTTTGGCTAATGAGTAAGCTTGCATGTTACTTACAAGAGTTTTTATTACTTTTATAAAATTTTCTTTCCTATTATTTTGTTCTAAAGTAAGACATTTTATAGGGATAATATAATGTACATGAAGGAGAGACATGTGTTGCTTCCCAAAGTTTTTCTACACTGACAAAATTAATGGCCTTGGATGGATAGCCGACAGATAAGACAGCTACAGCTCAGACACAAGGATGTAGACAGAATGCAAACCTGTAAAATGTATAACCCAGGATGGGACGCAGATGACTACCAGTAGATGAGGTCTGTATGCCTACAGTGATAGTGGCTGCAATACTACCACTGCCTGTGCTGGGTTCAGCAGTGCCTGCCTTTCAAGAACTCAAGATATTGCAAATTGGACTGAATTTTTATTATTATTTATTTTTTTTTTTTTTTTTTGTATAGAATTTTTTTTTCTTTGTTCAGCTTGATTTTCTATTGATCATCACCAACCCATTCTCCCACCCCCATGCTAGTCATAGAATAATTAGGTATTACAATATTTATCTCATGAATAATTAAAAAAATATCTGTGCATCTGTGTGAGGAAGATATGAATATTAACCTGACCAAGGGACTAACCAAGTTAGCAGCATAACTGGAACATTTACAAAGTTTAGGGAAACTAGAGTGTCCCAATTAAATAAATGTATTTGGTGTAAAAATCAAAGCAGTGTTCTGGGTTTGAGTCTGAATAAGGGCTATGTTGATATTTTCCTCTTATTTTTTTCATAAACAATTATTTGCGATTCAAGAATAGTACTGCAGTCAGGTAGATGTTGATGTACTGTTCTCACTTTTTTCTGCAGGTCAACAGCCATAGAAAACTAATGGTTCTAGCTGGGTATGACATAAATACTGATGATGCTGTGCACTGCATACTGATCAAGGTAAAATCATCAGGAATAGTGAACAACAAGAAATTCAACTTCAAAAATTATATTATAACTGTCCGATGACCCTACTATTTAGCAAAATATGATCAGAGTTATCTAGCGACAATAATTAATTTTTTAATTTTTTTTTAGTGTTATTTGTTTGTTATTAATCCTTTTTGTTTTCGATTTGTTTATTTGCAGGGCACAACAAACATCACACCCTCACTAGACAAGATTATACAATATACCCAAAAAAGACCTGGATCTATGATAAAGCTACATTGAGAAACGGAGTGGACTTCACTGGACTGCTGGATAGTGTAGATCATGGAACAGCAGCTGAGATTGATAAACAAGTTTAAAAGTGTTGACTCCATCAAGACTAGCTAGGCTTTGTTGTTATGGCTTCTAGAGTTATTTATTGAAAGGCTTATATTATAAAACATAAAAAATATGGTACTTATGGTACTTTTTATAGGCAAAGTGAAAGAACAATTTTCAAAAAAAAACGTTTATATTATTAAAATATGAAAAATAAATTCTTTCAAGATTAGTTTTCATCAAACTATGACACACTGGGCAGTTTTTATTACATTCATTTATTTATTTGATGTGACGAGATTGGCAGGATAGCAACCAATTGAATGACCTTTTTTGTCTGTCTAATTGGACGTTGTGTTTTCTAATGTACTTCCTTATACACTATGTTACTTCCTTTTTGCTGTCACTTGTAGACAAGTAAGGCAGCGCTAGAATTATTATCGGGTAACATATCGTATCTATGACCTTGAATTGCAAGGTGGTGTTACATGGGTTGATGGAAACCACTTGATTTTGCTTCACAAAAGTTAAAATCATTTAATAATTCTTGTTAACTTAAAAAAATTTAAGGGACGTAAAATGAAAGGGACAAAAAAATTATTTACAATAAAATGATCATTTTCATTACTCAATTTGCTATGTCAAAATACAAAGAAAATGCAAAGATAAAATGAAAAAGATGAACAATTTCCAAAAAAAAAGAGACATTTATCTTATCAAGATTTTGCATTCGCACTGTTCAAGTTCAGATAGACATGGTAATATGTTGAAGTACATTCCATGAATGCACTGATAATTCTTGTAAAATAACTATTATATAGTTTGATAATTCATTAAAAAATATTCTTCAGTACCTGTGATGTTTATATTTTACTAGATTAAAAAAAAAAGAATTATTCTTAGAAATTTGAATGTTCATTCCTGATATTATTGTAAAATGAAGGGCAGTAGAAATAACCTATTTGTGTCTGTGTGTCATTGAAAAAAAGATAATTGAATTTCTCAATATATTACACACACTTGAGGGTAAGGCTGTGTAAAAAAGAATTTGAAACTGGGTTATTGGGCTGGTCAAAAAATATTAGTTACCGATCACCCCAAAGGGCCAAATAGACCATTTTCAAATTTGTCATTGCTCAGGCTAAGCCTCAAGTGTGTGCTGCTCGATCTTCAAGACATGCATTCAAATACTGAAATATTGAAAGGGGTAGCACTGTCTGTCCGTCTGTCTGTGCAGATTATGTTACCCTGAATCAGCCCCTGCGTACTGCAAGCCTAGGACTCTCAGATCAAATCTAGACTGGGTGGGTACACCTTGGCACATTGGGCAAGTGTTAGCACACCCACAGCCTACCTGGTCACAGTTGACTGACGGCAGCAGTTCTGCATTCGCATTTAATTAGTATAAAGCAAGCCACACTTGCTACATTTCATTGTTTTTAATTCTAAAAATAATTATCTCTATCTTTGTCTCCAAAATTACTTGGAATTGAAATATTTTAACAATAGACGATAAATATTCTTTATAACCTGGCATTATTAATGTAAAATCTTTGAAAACCTGTAAATGTTCCATTGAGAAAACTCAAAGCCTGCAATATTTTATCGTCCAATCCATCTTGTTAATAAAATTTAATAATTAATTTAATTGTGTTCAGTATTGTTGAGCAAAGCTTCAATGTTGGACAAAATTTGGTAACATAACATTATTTTACAAAAAAAAAAACGGTACATCAGTTCATTTTTGGACTAGAATTAGAGCCCTTCACAAATCCATGTATTATAAAGCAAAGAGTCTGTTCCATCTAGGCAATTCAACATTCACCAAGAGAAGAGGTGACATGGTCCATGATGCTATTTAGAGAAAGGGTCAACTATTTTTGCACAAGATTGTAGTCTTAACACACCTCCAAGAACTTTTACAGCTGGCTGTATCAAAGAACTGTTGCAAAACATATCCGGGATTGAGGTAAAAGTCAGATTAACAATATCATTTTCAAAGGTATTACATGTTATTATTAACGTTTTTTAGAAACTTTTCATATTTAAAACAATCAAGAATCATAATTAAGATTGCTTTTTCATCAGTAATTAATTATTGTTCATTTGATGACATTAGAATACAAAGGGATCTATTTGATATTTATCAAGTTTTCCAATAGTCACTAAGACGTTTGGTATCTTTTGTTTTCCCATTACCCAAGACGTGGAAAAAGTGATTTTTCTTGATTATTTGTAAAGCATCAACTGTATTACCTGAAATTATAATTTCAAACAATACTTTATTAATGAAATAAATCATCTGTGTGTCTACTAACAGAGCATGATCATTAAAAGTAGGAATCAAACCCACAACCATTAGTATTACAGACTGATGATATGGTGGAGCGCTCCAAGATTGAGTAAAGTTATTTGTGGGTTTTGACATGTGACCCACTGAACTGAACATTTCAAGCAAGTCAGAAACTATTGAAATAATTATAATCAATATTAATTATTGAAATAATTTGAATCAATGATGTAATGAAAAGTGGGTGTGATTAATGATTGACAATTTATCACAGCTCACATGCTCACCTGCAAGTCTTACTAACAATTTATTAATTTGTGCTAATTCAAGGAACTCTGTAGAGTTTATATTTAGAATTAACAAACAATTACTATGAATGCTGCACATTGTACGGCTTTTGTTGTAACTACCATTTAGTACTCACCACATTGTAATTCAATATAAATGGCTAATAAGACCATCTTTGCTGATAAAGTCTTGGGACAACCATGAGAACAAGCCTAATGGAATAAAAACAATCAAAGTACAGTCAGTGATCCACATAGCAGTATGAGAAAATGTCTCTGACATTTCTTGTTGAAGGAGAAAGGACTCAAACAACAGTGTTTTCTCTCAAGCCTTTATAACAATTTACCAATCAACATTCAAACAAATTATCTAGCACAGTCCATGATAGTGATTCGCTAGCCATTGTCCACTCTGTAATCCACTTTTATGTTTACTTGACAAGAAGTTTCAAATTGACAAGAAGTTTATAATGAGTAGAAAAATGTCAAAAAAAATGTTACAGTGCCACTTGGTTTAGAGCTTGGATGCCATTTCATTGGAAACCGGGCAGACTAACTTGTTTCTTACAATTACGTGGACATTGTTACTGCGCTTTTTGGTTGAGATGGAAATGCCAGAGTTTCATTGAATAGTTTACACAAAAGATACATAGGTAAAAAAATAATGTTGTCAAGGCAAGTCTGAATGTTGTCAGGTAAAATCCTGAGGCAAGTGAAAAACATGGCAGACAAGGCCTTGCAACATTCAGACTTGCCTTGACAACATTTCTTTTATGACATCCCAACTACAATGCTTTAACAGAGAAAATAATCGATAAAACTCTTGGCATTCCAAGCTCAAGCGAAAAAGGGCAGCAAACCAGGCAAGAAGGAAGCAATCTTTTGTTTTTTTTAATCTTATCTTCTTTCCATGCCAGGGCTTACAATGTCCATGTTAATGGAGTGTGAGATAGAAAATGTTTTTGTCACCATGTATCTCACCTGGCTGAGACATTTCTTTGCTTTATCATATTCACTTCTTAAACAGTATGTGCTGGCTAGATTAAAAAGTAGAGTAGCTTTGCCTTCACTCAGAGAATGAGGGTAATCTGTCTTCTCACAACCTGTGTGACAAACAAGAATAAAAACGTGATCAAGTAGAGAAAGATTACTACAATTTTACATTTTCTGCCAGAACAAACACTTGTTGTAATTTGTTGCTGTTGCTCCTAGCAACCAAAATTTTGATCATCACCAAACTGCTTCCAAGCTTCACCTAAACCTGCATAGTTATACGGACATTTGGTAAGAGGAGTTTTGATTGACAGTAGCAAACGACAACAAACAGTAATAAAAGTTTATGCATCTGAGTTTACAGAAAATGTTAAACTGCAGTAAGTGAGAGTTTGAGTTGGTGAGAATGAAAAAAGACTACATTCGAATCAATGGACTCTCATATACTCTAGGGAAGTACTTGACTTGACAAGTAATGACTCAAACGAATAAAATACATAGAATTTTACATACAATGATGTATAGATTCTCTTTCTTTGTCACCCTTTACTGTTCCTCCTACAAAATATAAATGTAATTTGATTTGATAAAAATACAATGAAACAGTACGAATCAAACCTAAATTCAAAAATTAGCAAATACCGTTAATGTGCATTATTTCTGATTTATTAAACAAACCATGGTGATGCAGAGTAAGACTCACCTCCCCCATCATCTACAGTGGGACCTATATCAGTTATGTTATCACATGATAAATGGCTAATAGCTTCTGATACACGGTTTAACTTGATAAGTGCTTCAGCAGCATATAAATTCCCTAGAAACCTACAGAGATTGCACATCATAAGGATATCATTAGAAGCAATGGTGATGATTATGATGATACTGTTCATGGCCTTGATACATTTTCATACATACCAGTAATATAATGATGATAATGATGACAAAAAATGATGATGATAATAACAACGCTGATGATAATAAATTTCATCCTGTCTTGTATGATTATCAGCCATGATAACTAGAGTATTGTGAATGCTAATTGTGACAATGATGATGATAATAATGATAACATGAATGATGATGATAACAATTGACAATAATAATAATAGCAACATTAATATGATGATAACGATAATGATGGTGATGGTAATGATAAAAATTAATGATAATGATAGCAATGCTACTTAAAAATAATGATGAAAATGATGATGAAAATGATGACAACGATGATAATGTTAATGATAGTGATGGTAATGATAAAAATTAATATAATGATACCAATGCTACTTAAAAATAACGATGAAAATGATGATGAAAATCTTGAAAATGATGACAATGATGATAATGTTAATGATGAAGATGATGACAATGATAATGACGACAATCACGATGATGACCAAGATGACAATGATGATAATGACAAGCCACATGTATTGATAATTTACTTGTGTGATCCTGATATACAGCTATGTTCTAATAGTGTCTGTGCATGTTCAAGAGCTGTCACATTGTCACCTAGTCCAAGCGATACATATGCACTGCAACACAGCATAGCACATCTGAAACAAACAAATGTACAACATCAAATCAAAGTAGGGGTAGATCCAGGAGATTTCCAAAGAGAGAGTCATTACATTAAGGATCTGTAGAATGTAATAATCATTTGAGGAAAAAAGTCTATTGCTCTCATGTGCATCCTCCCGGTGGATACTCAACTGAAGTGATTCACACTTCTATGAACAAGTGTCATTGATATCACATATTGGTATATGGTATATTACTAAAGGTTTATCAAAACGTACCTCAAGCAATGATAACATTGAACTAGTTGCAATAAACTTAGCTGACTGATTTCTGTAAGATAGTGATTGCCTGGCAATTTGTGATCATTGCATCTTTTGGAGTTACACTTTAGTTAAAACTCAGTACACATTATGAGAAAACATTAACCAGGGCTGGGTTGGCTCTAATCCTGGGGTAAATCCTACGAAAACTTATAGAGTTAACCCTGGATTAGCACTTATCGAACTTTGAACAACTGGGCCCAGGAAAAAAAAGGAAAACTAATCTTTATTGTCCCTTTTGGTGTAATGCTAAAAACCCATCATTATGGCAAGTATGGAAATCATATCAGTGGCATAACACCATAATATAAAATACCTGATGTTAGGAATCTCTTTTAATTTGATAGGAGGTCCAGGAAATGCAGGGATACTAGATTCGGAACATCTTGAACCTTTAGATGAATCACTGTCACTACAGATGACAACAGAAAAATAATTACTTCATATTAAATAATACAAAATCAATTTCACATGTTTTCTAAATGATGAATTATAAAATGCAACAGTTCTACTACACAACCTACATTTATTTGATTGATTGATTGATTGATTCATTCATTCATTCATTCATTCATTCATGAAAAATACTAATTTTGACACTATAAAGTGTCTTGGTAGCTTACTTAGTCCCATTGACTTCCAAGACATCATTATCATCCAAATCAACATGGTTCTCCATTGCTGTATCATTGCTAGCCTCTAGTAATGTTTCTCCTGCCTTTAACAGTAACAGGCCATTCTGAAGACATATTGATGAAAACTCTAGAGTGCAGGCTGGCATTGCCGCTGACTGACTCTCATTACTGTAATAAAACAAACAATTATTATCATATGAATATGAGATGGCCATGGTGTCTGAAAGCTTGAATTCAAACAGGGATAGAATTAGGAGGATGTCCTGTGGTGCAATGGAGTTCCCCCCTCGTCCTATTTATGACTTAGATTCGTTTTAGAGTGACTCATCTTTCAATGTCAAAATTTTATTTTCGTAATATGTTATATGAGACACCATCTAGAAAAATCTCTGAATCTTAAAATAACATTGAAAGTTTTTGTCAATCCTAGGGCATGACAAAGCATGGCTGGCCATGATGTCTCAATTGTATATATGTTGCACATTGGTTAATACCAGAAAGATCAAGGTCTCTCTGATCCATAATTATTATTATTATTATTATTATCACTATTATGCATGTGCTAACAATTCTAGAGTTGTTTTCGTACGAGTGTGAAACTGATCTCTATCATATTGTAACTATAGTACCTAAGAAAACATGGGAGCACCATATCATAGTCAAATCATAACCTCATGGTTTCCCACTCATGCAAAGACAACTCAATACATGAATGAAAACTTACTCTTGCATTCTCTTATCTTTTTCACATGATATGACAATCTTTCTGTGAGGTCCTGAACCAACAACAGATTTGACTAGATCACATTTGTCATTACATCTCCATCTCTTGTCATCAGACTGAAACATTTCAATTAATATGATTTAATATGTTAGTTGTGATATCTTTGCACACAATCTTAATATAAGGTAGACTTGAATGGTAAAATTCACGTTTAAATGGTAAAGGCAATATTTACATGGTGAAATACAGATTCAAATGGTAAAGTTCATATTTAAATGGTAAAATACAGATTTAAATGGTCAAGTACAGATTTAAATAGTAAAGTACAGATTTGATGGTCAAGTACAGATGTAAATGGTAAAGTACAGATGTAAATAGTAAAGTACAGAATAAGGATGTAAATAGTAAAGCACAGATGTAAATGGTGAAGTACAGATGTAAATAGTAAAGTACAGGTTTAAATGGTCAAGTGCAGATTTGAATGGTCAAGTACAGATTTATATGGTCAAGTACAGATTTGAATTGTCAAGTACAGATTTAAATAGTAAAGTACAGATGTAAATGGTCAAGTACAGATGTAAATGGTAAAGTACAGATGTAAATAGTAAAGTACAGATTTGATGGTCAAGTACAGATGTAAATGGTAAAGTACAATTGTAAATAGTAAAGTACAGGTTTAAATGGTCAAGTACAGATGTAAATGGTAAAGTACAGATGTAAATAGTAAAGTACAGGTTTAAATGGTCAAGTGCAGATTTGAATGGTCAAGTACAGATGTAAATAGTAAAGTACAGGTTTAAATGGTCAAGTACAGATGTAAATGGTAAAGTACAGAATGATGTAAATAGTAAAGTACAGGTTTAAATGGTCAAGTACAGATGTAAATGGTAAAGTACAGAATGATGTAAATAGTAAAGTACAGGTTTAAGGGTCCTGATTACTTAAGCAAAAAGTCATCACAATTTTTTCTTAGAAAGATATTTTATAGAGAATTTATCAATTAATCGAAAAATGGATAGAAATCTATATGGTCCCGAGCCCGTTTTCGAGATAAAAATTTTTGAACGGAACCATGTTTTGACATTTTTGAAGAACAAATGACGAAAAATGCATTTTTCACAAAAAAATGTATTACTCAAAAACTAATAAAGCTATTGACGTAGTTTTTACAGGCAATCTCAACCAGACGGTATTTTACACAAATATGGGAAAATAAATTATATATGTTTTAAAATTTTGTCAAAATTTACAGTTTTGTTTTCGTCTTTGACTTAAAATCGCTTTGAAAAGTGAAACCCTAAACCACTTACCATCGCATGTAATGTTGAAAAGTCATCAGGATTTTTTCAAATCTTGTCAAAAGAAAGATTTTGTAAAAAAATGAAGAAAAATATAGAGTCCCGCGCAAAAAATGAGGGTTTTGGCTGGTTGAAGTATAATTTTCGAAGGCTCCTTGTGTTATTCTTATGTTGTCTTTTGGCGGGATTTGGCGCGCGCGGCGTTCTCAGCGGTAAATTAATCGCGGGCACAGGTTTCAAGCGTCATTGTTGTTCTAAAGTAGTCAGGACCCTTAAATGGTCAAGTGCAGATTTGAATGGTCAAGTACAGATGTAAATAGTAAAGTACAGATGTAAATAGTAAAGCACAGATGTAAATGGTAAAGTACAGATGTAAATAGTAAAGTACAGATGTAAATGGTCAAATACAGATGTAAATGGTAAAGTACAGATGTAAATAGTAAAGTACAGATGTAAATGGTCAAGTACAGATGTAAATGGTAAAGTACAGATGTAAATAGTAAAGTACAGATGTAAATGGTCAAGTACAGATGTAAATGGTAAAGTACAGATGTAAATAGTAAAGTACAGATTTGATGGTCAAGTGCAGATTTGAATGGTCAAGTACAGATGTAAATAGTAAAGTACAGGTTTAAATGGTCAAGTACAGATGTAAATGGTAAAGTACAGAATGATGTAAATAGTAAAGTACAGGTTTAAATGGTCAAGTGCAGATTTGAATGGTCAAGTCCAGATGTAAATAGTAAAGTACAGATGTAAATGGTAAAGTACAGATGTAAATGGTAAAGTACAGAATAAGGATGTAAATAGTAAAGCACAGATGTAAATGGTAAAGTACAGATGTAAATAGTAAAGTACAGGTTTAAATGGTCAAGTGCAGATTTGAATGGTCAAGTACAGATTTATATGGTCAAGTACAGATTTGAATTGTCAAGTACAGATTTAAATGGTAATGTACAGATGTAAATGGTCAAGTACAGATTTAAATGGTAAAGTACAGATGTAAATGGTTAAATATAGATTTGAATGGTACAATGTTTAGATATAAATGGTAAAACAGATATAAATGATTAAATACAGATTTATATTATGGTAACATATAGATTTAAATGGTAAAGTTCATATTATCTAAATAGTAAAATAAATGTCGAAGTAACGATTTAAATGTTAAAGTACAAATTTAAATGGCATAATGTTCAGATGTAAATGGTACAATGTTGCCAAATCATTATCTCTAGTCACACCTCACATGCTAAAACCATTATTGTAATAGTTACCATTTGTTGAGCTAAAATACAGCATTCAGCCAGTCTTAACCACAGTCTAGCATTAGTATGGTAGCTTTGTAGAGACTCTACTAAACACTCAAAGGCTGTGTGTGGTCTACCAGCAAACAATAGCTGTATTCCAAGATTATACAGGATTTCATGCCGTCGACTTACTCTTAATCCAATCATAGGACAACTATGAAGAGTATCATCTGAAAAGATAGTAACATAGCTTGATTTTTGCCAGGGTTTCTCTTTCTTTTAAGTTTACATTTTTTTCTTGCACAGTTTTTCATCAACTGTAATGGCAGTTAAAATTATCTGCCTCAGTTGGGTTTTCAAGAGGCTTAAACTACAAACACCTCGTGCATTTTATTACAATAATAATTATGTTATTCCTTATGAATACACATCATATGTGTTTTTTTCAATCAATGACTTACTTTTCTCATTATGTGGTAAAACTAACATAGATTTATCATCTTCTTCTAGTGCCAGCCTTGAGTAGAAAGCTGCCAGGTTGTATTTACGCATATGAAAATGGACACATCCCAGATTATTAAAATACATAGTACTTAGGCTTTCACCATTCTCCAATACATTGGTTCCTGTTTTGGGGGCACTGTTTAATAGCTTAATTGATTTCTTGTAGTTTTGCCTAAGGAGTTCAAAATTGCTCTTCAAGAACAATCCATTGGGAGTCTAAAAGGCAAATCAAAATCCCAAATGAATAAAAGAATACAAATGAACAAAAAATGAATGAAATAATAAATGGTTGGAAGAAGGAAGAGTGGATAGATGGTTTGATGATTCTGTGGACTAATGAATGAATGATTATAAATGATCACATGAAAAGAAAAATAATTGAATGAGAAGAACAAATCTAAACATCAACAACACTGATTTTGAAGTCAGGAACCAACTATCTAGATTGTAAATATTTAGCATTTTCGTTAATAGAAGAATATTTGATTTTTTATTATATTTTCATATAGGGAGAGAGAGCAATATTTAAATTTCTTATCAGTTTCAAGAACATTTTTTATTGCATTTTTATATTACTAACACTTAGCGTTAATTATTTATTCAATATGTTTTTTTCATCCTTGTCAATTTTAAACAATATGTTTCTATATTTGATTAAAGCATATACTTTTTAATTGAATGAAACATTAAATGAATGAATGAATGAATATATAAATGAAAAAATTTGAACAAAGTAATGTTTTTCACCACACATTTTTGCATGATGTTTAAGAAAAACAATATAACATTGACAATTACTATTTACTCACAGTATTTGAATTTAGGACCTCCTTGATTTCTCTCTTACATCCTTTCATTGACTTTGTCAAAAGATTCTGACGAGCCCTGAACTATTAATACAAAATAACAGCATAAAGATCAATAAGAAAGTATTCCATCAGAGATACAAATTAAATGGTTAATATGGCCATACCTGATGCAGTTTTGCTCTAAAATCATCAATATCTTTGGGAGAATGTGTTGAGTTTGTAGATTGACTTGACTGTGAATCCTTAATATAAAAAAATGAAAAATATTCACACATCATATGACCACAAAGCCACAAAAAAATTGAATGTTCAGAAAATAACTTAGTGTTGGTAAACAGTAATGAGGAAGTGAAATAAATGTTTAATTAAATCTGTACATACATGTTCATTTGATTTATTGTTGCCTAGGATGAGGTTTTCAATGTAATTTAGAACACCACCAGCTTTGTCAGGCTGCAAATAAAAACATAGTGGTAATCATCAACATTAGAAAAAGAAAAACATATTTCCATTGGAGCATATGTTTCACTCTTTTCTTCCACCTTCAACTTTTGTTTTGACTTTAAGGGTCCTGACTACTTTAGAAACACAACGATGTTTGAAATCTGTGCCCATGAGCAAATTGTCACTAAAAAGCCCACGCGCCAAAACCAAGTGCAATAAATGTTACCTTGTACAGTATGAGGTAGATTTCAGCCAACAAAAAACACACTTTCAAGGCAAGGTTCTCATCTGTTAAAATACATTAAATAAATTTTGTCTTTTGAACTTGTTACACAAATTAAAAGGTTATTAGTTCATTTTTGCCTATCAGTTTCTTTGTTTGAATGTTTCTTTGTTTGTTTCTTTGTTTGTTTGGTGCATTTGTTTGGTGCGTTTGTTTGTTTGTTTGTTTGTTTCATTTCTTTGCAGTTTGTTTTTGTGTTTGTCTATCTCTGGTTGTTTGTCTCCCAGTTTGGGGCCTGGTAATTTATTTGTATGTTTGAAGGGTTCAGAGCGAAAACGGCGTAAGTGCATTTTAGGATAATTTTTTCGAATTTTCAAATTGTCACCAAATCAATCAAAAAAGGCATCTAATGACTTATTTTGGTCTAAAAATAAACATCTTCTATTTTTTCCCGAAAAACTTGTCCGAAAAAGGTGTAATTCGTCCCGTAGTTACACTTTCGCTTTGCTTGACAACCGTTCACTCTTGCGTGAAAAGCACAAATTTGTATAGGACGATAAAAATAGCCGAGTGAATATGCGTAAGTACAAATCATAGAGTGCGCGCACTAAATAAATACCACTAAATAGTGCTATTTTATGCTAATTCTATATATATACATGTATATATATATTTTTTTTTTTGTTTGTTTGTTTTTTTGTTTAATAAGCGCTATTTAGTAATCTCGACATCAGTGTTCATGCGGACAAATAAACCTATTAATATATATGTATTTTTTTTGGCTAAAAACTTGGCCTTCGAGCAAAAAGTTTAATATCCTAAGAAAATTCAGTCCTTCTTCTAATCTTATGCAAGTTTTTCAAGTTTTACTTCATTCTACTTACACCGCTAAATCACTACGAACATGCCTATTTTGAACTACACGTGTTTTGACAAAAATACCACTGCAATGCATTCTGGGAAATCAACGAAATTTTCGGCAGCCGTCATAGCCTCCCCCCATTTCAAGTTTTTTTTATAAGTCTAACGCTACCTCGGAATTCTGCCGAATTTTCAGGCTTGTTGTGTTCTTTGATCGCCAAAACTTGCAAAAATACCCGCGGCAGTCCGAGAATTTGCCTCTAAAACAGTCTTTAAGTGATGATTTCTGCAACGGTCACCAAGATTCACGAGTGTGAAAAAAACACTAATTTTTACTCGAAATCATCTCACCTGCTTGATTTCTTTCAAACAGTAGACTCATCACAACTAGAAAGCTTAATGATGCTTTTCCAGAAGCGTTTAGAGGCAAAATAATAGCAAAAAACAACGACAAAATCGCAAATGATGCGACTTTGTCGAAGTCCTGATTAGACTGAAAACCAGTTTCAAACGTGTTAAACATGTTTACCAGTTTCATGCCTCCCCAGTAACACAAAAACACAGGAGTCTTGATCGAAGCCAAAAAGAAACTACCCTAGACGAGCATAAGGTTTGTACGACTCAAAAAATCCTTAAAATCGCCAAAAAATGTCATTTTTCTGACAATTTCTTCGGAAAAAAATAGAAGATGTTTGTTTTTAGACCAAATTGAATTGTTAGATGCCTTTTTTTGATTGATTTGGTGACAATTTGAAAATTCGAAAAAATTATCCTAAAATGCACTTACGCCGTTTTCGCTCTGAACCCTTCAATAGTCACAGTATTGTCACGCTCTGACTGTGACGTCATGGTCAGAGCGTGACAATACTGTGACTATTGAAGGGTTCAGAGCGAAAACGGCGTAAGTGCATTTTAGGATAATTTTTTCGAATTTTCAAATTGTCACCAAATCAATCAAAAAAGGCATCTAATGACTTATTTTGGTCTAAAAATAAACATCTTCTATTTTTTCCCGAAAAACTTGTCCGAAAAAGGTGTAATTCGTCCCGTAGTTACACTTTCGCTTTGCTTGACAACCGTTCACTCTTGCGTGAAAAGCACAAATTTGTATAGGACGATAAAAATAGCCGAGTGAATATGCGTAAGTACAAATCATAGAGTGCGCGCACTAAATAAATACCACTAAATAGTGCTATTTTATGCTAATTCTATATATATACATGTATATATATATTTTTTTTTTTGTTTGTTTGTTTTTTTGTTTAATAAGCGCTATTTAGTAATCTCGACATCAGTGTTCATGCGGACAAATAAACCTATTAATATATATGTATTTTTTTTGGCTAAAAACTTGGCCTTCGAGCAAAAAGTTTAATATCCTAAGAAAATTCAGTCCTTCTTCTAATCTTATGCAAGTTTTTCAAGTTTTACTTCATTCTACTTACACCGCTAAATCACTACGAACATGCCTATTTTGAACTACACGTGTTTTGACAAAAATACCACTGCAATGCATTCTGGGAAATCAACGAAATTTTCGGCAGCCGTCATAGCCTCCCCCCATTTCAAGTTTTTTTTATAAGTCTAACGCTACCTCGGAATTCTGCCGAATTTTCAGGCTTGTTGTGTTCTTTGATCGCCAAAACTTGCAAAAATACCCGCGGCAGTCCGAGAATTTGCCTCTAAAACAGTCTTTAAGTGATGATTTCTGCAACGGTCACCAAGATTCACGAGTGTGAAAAAAACACTAATTTTTACTCGAAATCATCTCACCTGCTTGATTTCTTTCAAACAGTAGACTCATCACAACTAGAAAGCTTAATGATGCTTTTCCAGAAGCGTTTAGAGGCAAAATAATAGCAAAAAACAACGACAAAATCGCAAATGATGCGACTTTGTCGAAGTCCTGATTAGACTGAAAACCAGTTTCAAACGTGTTAAACATGTTTACCAGTTTCATGCCTCCCCAGTAACACAAAAACACAGGAGTCTTGATCGAAGCCAAAAAGAAACTACCCTAGACGAGCATAAGGTTTGTACGACTCAAAAAATCCTTAAAATCGCCAAAAAATGTCATTTTTCTGACAATTTCTTCGGAAAAAAATAGAAGATGTTTGTTTTTAGACCAAATTGAATTGTTAGATGCCTTTTTTTGATTGATTTGGTGACAATTTGAAAATTCGAAAAAATTATCCTAAAATGCACTTACGCCGTTTTCGCTCTGAACCCTTCGTTTATTTGTCTATATCCGTTTCCACTTACAACATACCTAAAGGCTCTATGACATTAAATAGCCTGTTCAGCGTACAAACAGCACTATTGTACTGCCTCATCTAGAAAAAGAAAACACAAACGTCACTCAAAATGCTCCTATTATTGAGTTTTTTCCATGGTAACATTATGTGGCTGGTATAAACCTGGTATAAACTGCTTGTTTTTCTTATGCATAGGAAATTTTTAGTGGGGATTATACAAAGAATATAAATATTTAAAGTAATGTAAAACTGGGACATCACAGTGAGGACATATTGAACAATAATGTCATAGGGATTGGTTGCCCATTATTCTGACAGGCTCATGCTAAAAACGTTCAAGAAAAATTGAAGGAAAACTGTGTAGGTAAAGCAAACACTTCATTAACAAGAAAATGCAGTGGTACTTATATTAGGAGGCCACAGTAAAAAATCCCAAATTTTGTCTCATGCACCAAACTACTGTTAATTTGTCCCTCTATTCAGCGGCCAACCTCTATTAAGTGGCCATTATGGAAAGTCCCCAGGGTGGCCGCTTTATAGAGGTACCACTGTAATGTAAAATGTATTTATTATAACGATTCTTCAAATACAATTTTCAATTAGTTCTGAATCCTACACTTACATTGTAGCAAATAACTGCTTCATTATAGAGTAAATAAGCTATGTCAAGATCATCTGAGTCATCTCCCATCTGGTGTTCAATCTAAACAAACAACATTCAGATATCAGTAATTGTACATGTATATTACTCTGATGAAGGACTGACATCCAAAACGTCAGTTATCCCTATCATCACTCAACAGTGTACAACTTATTATCACACTTATAAAATTCATGAATAATTAATAAACCCAGAACAATAGAAAAGCACTACCGTGAAGGCATCTGTATATTTTATACAGAAATCGTCCTGATTTGAATAAAGTTTAGCTTGAAATATCTCGGCCAAATTCAATCTAATTTCAAAAACATTACTCTAGAATAGCTGCATTAATCTAGACATTTTATAAGTAATATACAATATTCGCGTCCGATCTGTATGGAATATAAAATGTCTCGCCTTCGGCTTGACATTGTATATTCCATACAGATCGGCCGCTCATATTGTATATATTACTTACAACGGTTTCTCTAGAAACACAGGCACAGTCCTATCTAGTATTTCTTACTAGTTTTTACCTCAACATTCACATATCACACTAATCATTACAACATTAGTGTTTTTTATTACTAAACTGTTACACTTGGGATAATCTTCCCTTAACACCACAGTCAAATGTCTGTGCATGCTCGAAAAAAAAAGGATTCAGATCAATCAATCTTGTACCCAGTGCTTTCTGCGTAGTGATTCTTAGCAACGAAAAAGAAAACTTATGCCATTTTTTTCTCAAGATGTAAACAGAATTGAAAAAGTGTAAACTTAGGGTAAAAAGAGAATTTCACAAAGAGTTAATGTAGAGAAAAAATTAAGCCTAGATATTCATGCAATTTCTTATAATTGCTTTAAAAGTCCATTGCCAAACAATATGATTGTTTACAAAATGCAAATGGCATGGATGCACTGATGTTTGACCACGGTGCCACCTCCCTTACAATATTATCGTAGCAATCAACAAAAGAATCAAAATATTCTTGATAATAGCATCAAAGCCATTACTTACTTGAGAAGTGGTAAGGGATCAGAAACGTACCTCAAATTTGTACATTTTCAGTGATGTTTCAACCTAAACTATGATTTATTTATTTTTGCTTTTTTCCACTTTAATATAAAACTACTTTTATCAAATTAAAAAGGGTTCTACAGGGGAATTATTGAATACATATTGTAAATTCTCTAAAAGCTATTTTTACCTGTTTCTTTGCACAAAGCAAGTTCTTACTAAACTCATCAGTCTTTGTAAAATTTGCTTGATAAAACTGTGCCACGGCTTTGTTATGTAAGACTTTATGATCACTTTGACGAACCTCAGCTAGCTTATCAAGAGCTTCCACACATTTGTCATAATGCTGGCTTTCAAACTCTATGTGAGCATTATTTGCTGACTGTCTTTCTTGATCTGATATCTTGATTCCTGCCAAGTCTGCTTGTAATTCTAAGGTACTTTCCAATGGCACATCAATGTCTGTCATTCTGTTAGATATAAACAAACAGTGAGTTAACACTTAGGGGGTTTTCATTTATAAACACATAGAGAGTAAGAAGGGGGTTGCCAAAATAAGACATGTTCCAATCCGCCTCCTTCAATAGTAATTAATATATACACCCTATTTCATACAATCTTAGATCAATATAAATGGACATAAAACTATCTTGTCAAGTTAGGTCGGGCCTGGTGTTATTCAGCAAAATTTGTTCAAAACAGTTGCTATAAAGATAAAAAATGAAAGAAATGGGCCAATTCAAAGACTATTTATTTTAGCGATTTTTTAACAATTATTTTTGGTTTGGGGACAAATATCGAATTTTAAGTCCCACAAAATATTTCCATTTTCACAACATTACGTACACACAAAAATATAAATAATAAAGTAAATTTAAACAATATGTTCCCCTCAATTATTATTTCCAGACAGTGATCAGTAGTGATTTGGCTAGAGTATAAACACTATATTAGAACGTAAAGTCCAATGTAAAGTCTCAAGGTCAGAAAATTTAATAAAATTCTTGTGCTTGATTTTTGAAAATATTAAGGAGTCTCAAGCTCAAATTTTAAAACATGCGTCTCGCCATCTTGGGAAGTCTCTAAAAGACCATTCTCCACTCCTATCATAGGCTAAAGCTCCTAAAACTGAACTAAACACCTAAGAGAGCAATAACATTTTAAAAACAAGCACAGAAAAGCAGTGAAATTTCAAAAGAAATCAAGAATCCACTAAATGATAAATATATAAAACAGCTGAAACCAAAAAGTCAAAATTGATACAAATAAAAATGTTTTTTTTATAACCTGATCGATGTACAAAATTGCAGTAGCCTTAAATAAATAATACAGACTTGAATTTATTTCGATTCAATTGCAAAACTTTAACATCTAAAATCAATATCACAACAGAAACAAATGTGTAAATAATTAATTAAAGATCAGATCATGGTCTGAGGCAAGGGCTTAATAATACAGGGACAATCGCCTTTTATCAAAACAAATAGAGTATTGCAACGTGATTGTACAAGTAAAGAAATCCATCTCACATGAACACGTATACTCTTGGCAACAACCATGACCAACAGCCATTCAAATTAACTATACAAATCAGCAATTAATTGTAATACTATCAGAGTGAGATAGGGTTCAGGGAAGGCAGTTCATATTAGGATTATTGATTAAATGATAACAAATATTCCTGCTGCTTTTATACAATTCCCTTGCTCAGAATTCAAGATGAACCCACCGAATGGCTTTCGCACAGCAATAAATTCCAATATTATTGAAATAATTGATCAACGTTAAGAAAGAACACCATCAAAATATATGTAAGAAACTATTTAAACTACAAGTTACCTTAAAATAACTGTATTTTTCGTTAATTTTGAGAAAAATTCCGCCAAAACTTCGTTTCGTTACGCTCGAAGGTGACTAGCGGTATATGCCATTATTCCGTGCGCGCGCGCTTGTTATGGTATATTTAGTTCCATACTTCCATGGACTAATAATCCCACAGGAAACCCAAAAAAAAAACACATATTGCACGAACTATGGAAAATGGCGGAAGTCAGCAGAGATATCTTCATTGATGAATACCTCAAGCGTTTACAGTACACAGGACCCGTTAAACCAAACCTACAGACACTACAAGAACTACACAAGCACCATCTACTGACGATCCCGTTCGAGAACCTGAACAACATCTACCAACAACATTACGCCAGCACTAAACATGATTTATTTCATAAAATCATCAAGGGACATCGTGGAGGTCTTTGTTTTGAGCTGAACTCTCTTTTTGCATTTCTTCTTCAGGATTTAGGTTATGATGTTACGGTGTGTAGTGCTTGTGTGTATGCAGATGATGGACAGCGAGTAACTGCTCCAATGGGAGGGCATCAGCTGTCGGTTGTTACACTGGAAGGACAACAGTGGATGGTCGATGTGGGATTTGGTCGATTATTTGTCGTGCCTTTACTAGTCACTGAAGATGTCCTTCAAGATGGCCTTAACGCTTATTATAAACTCAAGAAAGAATTGAATGATGGTGAAGAGCTAATCGTTCTTTACTGTAGTGGGATAGCTCAGACAAGAGCGACTGTATTCGACTTTGATCCGTTAGGAGATCAAAACGACAACTGGCGATGTCAATATAAATTCACGACTTGTCCTAGGTCTCATTCATACTTCGACTCACATACAAAATTCATTTTAGAAGATCCAAAGTCGCCGTTTAATAAAGGCTTGTTGTGTACCATTCTGCGTCCATGGGGACGACTCACACTTTCTGGGAGGAAACTCATCAAAGTCCACATTGAAGACAAGAAGCTTGTGAAGAAAGACGTCACGATTCTCAACACCAGAGAAGATGTTATAACAACCATGGATCAAGAATTTGGTATTAAGTTTAATGAACAATACTCAGATATGTTAGAGGTGGTGCTGGGAATCAAGCACAAGTCCAACAAGTAACCATGGGTAAAACTGGTGACAACAATTCAGTGTAATGGCCGGTACACACAAGGGAGCTTGCTCCTGCAAAATGCTCCTGCAACATGCTACCGGAAGGAAGCTCCCTCATCTGTAACAACATTTTCATGGAAAAAAAGAAATCTATTGCACAACAAAACTTTTGTTCCCGGGCATTGCTCCCTCATATCAAACTAGTTAAATATAAGGGAGCAAGATCCAGAAGCAAACCTGTTGCAGGAGTGTGTTGCTGAAAGTGTGTTGCAAGAGCAAGCTCCCTTGTATGTACCAACCTTAATGGTACTGAATCAAGCTCACAATTCTGCCAAGCCAGAGTTTGATGGAACATTTAATGTTCTTTTATAATGGTTAGCAATGCACAATAGCTGAGGGCAACTTCAGTACTACCGGTTTTTTCTATGAATGCGTGTAGGAAACTTTGAGTAGAGCCTAAGTAAGACACAAATCTCCCTTACAAGCACAAGAGGCAAAAAAGTAGCAAATCAAATATTTTTTTAATGCAAAATAGGGTTATTATTAATAATGATAATGCCAATAACTTTCTTCGCCCTCAAAGCCACAGAGGCCCATATTAAAAATAGGTACTTTATTAACTTGTGGAATTTGATAGGTAATTCAATCATTCTTTTTGTTGTTGTTTTCATTAATGTACATATTCACTATAGTTTATATCAATTCTTTTTTGAAAAGTTGTTTTGCTTAATAAATACTCCCTCTGCCTAGATTAGAACTCATAGCTTTATGCAGATTGAAGATTTCATATCTTGCATTGTAATTAAATTGGGATTAATAATAAACTGAACTAAAACTGAAACTAATGACTTTGACAAAAAAAACTTGCTTAGCCAACCCTCTAGTTAGTCAGAGCATGAGGAAAGGAGAGGCTTGCCTGGGCAATGCAGAGGGTTGTCCATGGTGCTACCCTGTTTGGCAGAGCCAGTAGTGGATGCAGGGGGATTCTGTGGGTTCCACGGAACCCCTTTTCGAGCAATAATATCAAGAAACTAAAAAATTGAAAATGCGTCATACAATGAATAATTGTAAAGCGTTTTTGAGACTTTGAGACTTTGTGAAATGCACTACATACAACATTCACATTACATTACATTTGTTACAGTACGGGCCATACTGTTGCCTACTCAATATGCAAACGACCATTTTGAAAATGTGAAACCAAAACGGAACCCCCTTTTGAAAAATTCGGATCCGCCACTGAGAGTTTTCTTTGAGAGAAAAGAAATCTCTGCCAAGCAGGGTATCCATGTTGCAGACTAGACAACAGTAAAGCTGTCTTACTCATGTGCCAACCAGGCAGTGATTTGTTGTTATTTCAATAAAATCTTTTATGCTGTGGCTGGCACATAAACATAATTCATTTGTGACGTGTTTGTTTGTTTAGTGAATATTATGTCCCTATTTATGGCAAAGCATTGTAAAAAAAAAATCATTTACATTAGAATAGTAACAAATGTGTATGAACAAATATAAATAAATTAGGAAAGACATTCAGAGTATCAATTTTAACTTTACAAATGTGCAAAGCAAAAATCAACAAATTTTATCATACATATGTTACAAAAACTTACATAATTTGTGATGTTAATTTTTTATGGCGGCAGCGTTCATTGTCACCCAGCATTTATAATACTGCTGAGTACGAGCCCCGAGTTTGCATGGTGATTGGTTGGAATTCTGAAAAGCTGAACCGGGAAAAATATGTTGTTTGTGCAAAAAGATCGGCCAACCTCTTTCAGAGACCCCGCATTGTTGTCACGCAAGTCACATGTCACAAATGTCATGTTGGGGAGAAAACGTGAAGTAAAAAAGGTTACGTACTAAAAGGTTCCGAAAGTATATCAAATTTTCTTACAAATGAGGACCTCACTGCAAAGAAAATCTGACTCGGCAACATTTGACAAAAAAAATACTTTATGATGTTCTACCGTTGCATAATCTGCATGACCTTTGGCTTAGACAAGGAATCAATGTAATGACTAGATGATGAATAATGGCAGACGTAAGCAGAGATATCTTCATTGATGAATACCTCAAGCGTTTACAGTACACAGGATCCATTAGACCAAACCTACAGACACTAAAAGAACTACACAAGCACCATCTACTGACGATCCCGTTCGAGAACCTGAACAACATCTACCAACAACCTTACGCCAGCACTAAACATGATCTATTTCATAAAATCATCAAGGGACATCGTGGAGGTCTTTGTTATGAGTTGAACTCTCTTTTTGCATTTCTTCTTCAGGATTTAGGTTATGATGTTACGATGTGTAGTGCTAGTGTGTATGCAGATGATGGACAGCGAGTAACTGCTCCAATGGGAGGGCATCAACTATCGATTGTTACACTGGAAGGACAACAGTGGATGGTCGATGTCGGATTTGGTCGATCATTTATAGTGCCATTACTCCTGACTAAGGATGTAGTTCAAGATGGATCGAACGCCTTTTACAAGCTCAAGAAAGAATTGAATGATGGCGAAGAACTAATTTCACTTTACTCAGGGATTAAAAACATTGTAGTGCTGTGGTCCGAAGATCGGTTAGATGTTCAAGATGACACTAAAGAATGGCGATGTCAATATAAATTTACTGCTTCTCCCAAGTCTCTGTCGTACTTTGATCCATACCGAAAACTCGTTCTAGAAGACCCAAAATCGCCGTTCAATAAAGGTTTAATTTGCACTATTCTTCGTCCATGGGGACGACTTACACTTGCTGGGACGAAACTAATCAAAGTCCACATTGAAGACAAGAAGCTTGTGAAGAAAGAAGTAGAGATTCTAAACACCAGACAAGATGTTGTATCAACTATGGATAAAGAATTTGGTATTAAGTTTGATGAGCAATATTCTGATAGGTTAGACGAGGCACTGGGAATCAAGCACAAGTAAAAATAAGCAAAAGAACGAGGTTTTACCGCAATGAGTGGAATTAGGAGTGACGGATGCTCGGAACACTGATTGTCAACACATAGCTGAATTAATAAAATCAGTAACAAAACGCTAGTCACAGTGGCAGATAAAAAAACGCGTCTAAAATAAGACAGCGTTATTGCATGTTTCATTCAATTAAGGTTTATTAAGAATTTTATCGTGGATTCTAGTCAGATTACGTTTCAAAAGTGCTTTAAAGAAAAAAACCGAACAATTCAGACATTTTCAAGCGAGAAAACGCAATATTTCTGTAACTCTACCCAGTCCTCTCCCGGTAATGTATAGATTTTCACACATTGGAGGTCTTTAGACGGCGGTAGCACGAAAACGAACTCGGGCACCTATCTTTTTTATTTTCTTATTTTTTCAAGAACTATGTTTTCTCTCACATGTGTAATTGTCAATAAACTTCCATGGCTAGTTTTTGAGATATTTCAAGGCATGTCTTGAATAGGCACTTCGACTTCCCTCGAACACTGTACTCTATGCTAGAAATTTAGTATTTTTGGTTAGAAAAAAGGTTTCACTGATCAAATAATCACATGATTTTTATATCCACTTATGTTTTTATGGGAAAATAGCAAAATGTCTAGAAATATATGGACCAGTAATGAATTATTTTTAAATTTTCGAATTTTACTCTCAAAATACAAAACATGGTACTTTTCAAAAAATTCTCTAGAGAAAACGAGTTCGGGGACCCCATTTTTTAATTTCATTTTTGAAAGAAGCAACTCAAAAAATATTATTGTGGAAAGTTTCAAGGCATTTCCATGTCTGAGGTAGATCATGGTGATGATGAGTATGATAGTGATGGTGATAGTTTTTGGCAGAGACGCTGAAAATGTTACCTGCAGCATCACTGAGAGTGGCTGTATCCTTGCACGTCACAAAGTTGTTGTAAAAGTTCACCATGACAACGGCACCATTTTTGGGCTATATACAAAGAAATGACATGAAGGTTATATCTCCACAAGATAATGTGAGATAAGAGACCTCATCCCAGGACCCCATCAGGGGCTCTATTCGTCGTGCTATTTTTGGAAACTTGTTAACAATCTCCGCACTTTTGTCTTGAGATGAGTTGACGATGCGACCGTGCCTCATGCAATCTAGCCAATCACGTTCCGTTGCCGAAATAACTTCAGTTTAACAATATAATTAAAAGATCCCCTGATAAGTGAAAAGCCCAATACGGGGGATAAGCTCTCTTATCTCATAAACCCTCTTGATCTCCAGTGATGACAGACGTTTAACGACAATGATTAGGAGTAGTACATACTGATAATACCGATAAAGCTTTTAAGAATAATGCTGAAAATGTTTAAGGGAGGGTATGTCATGGTGGAATGATACTCGAGTGCACTCACTAAAAGTGTGCAACATAAATACCACTAAATAGTTTATTTTTTAAGCTATCTTATGCTAATTATATTGTTTTCTTTTGTTTAATTAGCGCTATTTAAACTTCAAATTACCTTAAAATAACTGTATTTTTCGTTAATTTTGTTATGGTATATTTAGTTCCATACTTCCATGGACTAATAATCCCACAGGAAACCCAAAAAAAAAAACACATATTGCATGAGCTATGGAAAATGGCGGAAGTCAGCAGAGATATATTCATTGATGAATACCTCAAGCGTTTACAGTACACAGGACCCGTTAAACCAAACCTACAGACACTACAAGAACTACACAAGCACCATCTACTGACGATCCCATTCGAGAACGTGAACAACATCTACCAACAACATTACGCTATCAGTAAACATGATTTATTTCATAAAATCATCAAGGGACATCGTGGAGGTCTTTGTTATGAGCTGAACTCTCTTTTTGCATTTCTTCTTCAGGATTTAGGTTATGATGTTACGGTGTGTAGTGCTAGTGTGTTTGACGGGAAAGTATTTGTTCCACGAGAGTCGCATCAATTCTCGATTGTTACATTAGAAGGACAACAGTGGATGGTCGATGTTGGATTTGGTCGATCATTTACAGTGTCATTGCTTTTCGGTGTTGAAGATGTTACTCAAGATGGCTTGAACGCATTTTATAGACTTAAGAAAGACCTTAACGATGGTGAAGACCACTTTATACTTTACTATAGCTCAGAGGAAAAAACAGGATTGGATTTATTTGACTTTCAGGATAAGTTAGATGCCCAGAGAGATACCTGGAGATGTCAATATAAATTCACTACTTGTCCAAGATCAATTTCATTCTTCGACCCGTTCAGAAGATTCATTTTAGAAGATCCAAAGTCAGCGTTTAATAAAGGCTTGTTGTGTACCATTCTGCGTCCATGGGGACGACTTACACTTTCTGGGAGGAAACTCATCAAAATCCACATTGAAGACAAGAAGCTTGTGAAGAAAGACGTCACGATTCTCAACACCAGAGAAGATGTTGTATCAACTATGGATAAAGAATTTGGTATTAGGTTTGATGAACAATATTCTGATAGGTTTGACAAGGCGCTGGGAATCAAGGACAAGTAAAATAAGTAAAAGATCGGGTTTTAACGTGATAAGTGATACACTGTCACTGATATGCTAGATGTGGAGTTAGAAATCAAGCACAAGTCATTCAATTAAACATGGGTAAAGCTGACAGTTTGGGGTAATGGCACTTCATGAATGGAATCACTAGGAATCGCAAACCTGCCAGGCCCAAGATGCATGGAACATTTAATGTTCTTTTTTTAGCAATGTACAACAGAGTCATTTTTGAATGAGTGGGGAACAGTACGGATACCGCTACGATACAGGAGAAAATTCAAATGAATTGAAACAGCTACGATACGATATATTTGTGTTTCCCACTCATACGAAAACGACTCTAACATAAAACTGAGAGCAACTTCATTACTACTTGCCTCAACCTGACAAATCACCATTGCCAAGCACAAGAAACAAACTGACATATAAAATCAAATAACATATATTATTTTAAATAATGCACAAATTAGGGTTATTGATAATGATAATACCAATAATTTACTTGAAAGCCATAGAGACCCATATTAAAAATAGGGACTTCATTAACTTTTGGAATTGGATAAGCAATTCACAAGCTTATGACATATGGCAAAAATCAAGCTGCGCAGCCGACCCTCTCCGCAGGCAAGACAAAAGGAGAGGCTTTCGCCCAGGCTACGCATGAGGGCTGTCCATGATGCAGTCTAGATAACAAATTCAAGTTCTTATAGCAATGCAGGGACCGTGGAGTATGTTGAAAAGTGGGAAAGGGGGGGGGGGCGGGGGGCTGACAGACAAATGATGATAACTTTTTTTTCCTTAGGTCACAAAGAACAAGACATACACGGCATGTATTCATATTCAAAAAATGATAATATTAAAATGAAGAAAAAAACCTTTTGAGGACAATTATTATTTCAAATATATGTATTTCTATTCTTTAGCGCTAAAAATGGGGTTGGGCTGCAGCCCCTCCCTCTGCGGTCCGTGCAATGTTCATGTTGATGTAAGGCCTTGTTATTCATGTGCCAACCAGACAGTGATTGTGTGGGCGTCATTTCAATAGAATCTTTGGTGCTGTGGTTGGCACGTTGACAATTTGTTTTTTGGCGTGTTTGGTTGTAAACACTGAATATCGCTCTTTGAGAACCAGAATAACGTCTACCAACTACATTATGCTAGCACTTAACATGGTCTATTTAAGAAAATCATCCGGGAAAACCGTGGAGGTGTAATTTTTGTGAGCTCAACTCTCTTTTTGCATGTCTTCTTACCGGGTAAGATCTTGCCTGTATGATGTACAGACGATGTGCAGTTTTAATGTTTTCAGTGACGGAAAAAATATTTGTTCCATAGGAGTCAAATCAATTGTCGCCTTTTACATTGGAAGGACACCAATGGACGGTCGATGTTAGATTCAGTTACGGTTCATTATTTCTAGTGCGCCTTTGCATCTAACTGAAGATTTAAAAATCAAAAGAAAAAAAAAACTCCAGTCAGCCTCTTTTACAGTCCTGCAAATTCTAACCACTTTGTGTATCAATTAATGGACGCCTTTGAAATATGGTGGTTGAAGTGCACAAACTGCATGTCTTTCTAAATTACAAAGCTGATTTGCTATAAAAAAAACATCACGGGCCGTGCACGTCATTTTCACGGTTGAAATTACGTGACACGTAACGGCACTAACTACGTACTGCCAGTTGCCAGAACCATGAACAGTAACTATTATCCATGACCGAACTTGACGAAAGTATATCATTTTTTGTATGTGGAGAAAAGCACTAGAAAGAACTTGTGCCTTATATTTGCAGCAAAACACTACATTTGTATTATACGTTTAAGACGATGTTTATTGACGTCATCCAGCATGCATTCATTATCTCATGTTATCTGCATTAACTCCTAGATATGATTGAATGAATTTTAAGAATAGAGATTAGCAAATGTTAATTTAACGAGACAACAGTTTTGCGTTCGGCACGCGGACGAACGTTTGTGAGGGACTACTAGCTACTCAATATGGCAGAAGTCAGCAGAGATATCTTCATTGATGAATACCTCAAGCGTTTACAGTACACAGGACCCGTTAAACCAAACCTACAGACACTTCAAGAACTACACAAGCACCACCTTCTGACGATCCCGTTCGAGAACGTGAACAACATCTACCAACAACATTACGCCAGCACTAAACATGATCTATTTCATAAAATCATCAAGTGACATCGTGGAGGACTTTGTTTTGAGCTGAACTCTCTTTTTGCATTTCTTCTTCAGGATTTAGGTTATGATGTTACGATGTGTGGTGCTTGTGTGTATGCAGATGATGGACAGCGAGTAACTGCTCCAATGGGAGGGCATCAGCTGTCGGTTGTTACACTGGAAGGACAACAGTGGATGGTCGATGTCGGATTTGGTCGATCATTTATAGTGCCATTACTTCTCACTAAGGATGCAGTTCAAGATGGATTGAACGCCTTTTACAAGCTTAAGAAAGAATTGAATGATGGCGAAGAACTAATTTCACTTTACTCAGGGATTAAAAACATTGTAGTGCTGTGGTCCGAAGATCGATTAGATGAACAAGATGACACCAATGAATGGCGATGTCAATATAAATTTACTGCTTCTCCAAAGTCTCTGTCATACTTTGATCCATACCGGAAACGCACTCTAGAAGACCCAAAATCACCGTTCAATAAAGGTTTAATTTGCACTATTCTTCGTCCATGGGGACGACTTACACTTGCTGGGACGAAACTAATCAAAGTCCACATTGAAGACAAGAAGCTTGTGAAAAAAGAAGTAGAGATTCTCAACACCAGACAAGATGTTGTATCAACTATGGATAAAGAATTTGGTATTAAGTTTGATGAGCAATATTCTGATAGGTTAGACGAGGCGCTGGGAATCAAGCACAAGTAAAAATAAGTAAAAGATCGGGGTTTTACCGCAATGAGTGGAATTAGGAGTGACGGATGCTCGGAACACTGATTATCAACACATAACTGAATTAATAAAATCAGTAACATATTAAGATGCACAAAACGCTAGTCACAGTTGCAGATATAAAACCACGTCTAAAATAAGACAGCGTTATTGCATGTTTCATTCAATCAATTCAAACTCATTTCATTCAAACTCGTTTCATTCAACTCCAAACATGCAGATTTCTATATATCCACAATAGACCACAATAAACGGTTTTTTAAGTTAATATAAATGCATTACAGGATCAGTAATCAAATTCCACAAGTACAGTAGGCTCGTGTCACCATACATTTTAATTACCTGTTTACACATTGTGCCAATACCAAGAAACAAAAAAATACTTTCAATTACGTTTTTGCTTTTGACCATATCTGTGATTTTTAAAAAATTGTAGTGAATTGATATGAAATTGGTTTACTGTCCAATCTCATACCCAACTTATCAACAATTAATGAGTCTTTTGTCTGATAATCCCAAAGGAACAAACGACTTCTCTGCGCTAACTAGGGTCACCTCATTTTAATTGGTGCTAATGTTATCACTATAGTCTAATAATTTTCCAGGTAGCAAGTTTCTTCAGGAATGGACCATTGGAATTTGGATGGGGGCCGGGTTGCATGGCGAATACGTTCGTGCACATATTGACATGCAGTTGTTGTACAATATATTTTTGCAGGTTTGCCTGATGAATTTTTTCACATATTCTTTTTGCTTATTATTTTTAGCAACACTATTCTTCTTGCATGATACAGGGCCCGAAATAGCAGCCTATCAGTGGCCAAATGACAGGCCACATTGAATATTTGACAGTTCAAAATGATCATGGAAAGCCAAAATATACACAAAGCGAAAAGTTGCTCCACATGTCATTAACAAAAGCTTTGTTATAAAAATTTATTTCCCTTTTTGAGCTTTGCGCTAATTCTTCTGTATGAGTACCTTGCTAAATATTTGTTTCGGGATCAGTTCCGCCGAGCCGATCCATCAAGAATCTAATGGTCTGTTCCTGGACTTTAAAAGAAATACACATTGCTAAACACTGATTATTCGTTTAGATTTCATAATACGTATTTCTTGAAAGGAGGTCGACACGAATTATTGACCTGTATAAAGTTATCAAATGGTTTCTCAGTAGAATCCTTTGCAACCTGTAAAAAAGAGCAGGAAATGGTTAAAAGCGCTGTCTTACCGGCAGAATGCATTGCGCTCTTCATGTCGTATATTTATTCATTTTGTATGTCTTCACTTGTATGTAGTGCTTCCAGAATCAAGAGAAGTCTATTGCATGTTTGTGATAGATATTAAAACTTGAAGCCGGTTGCACGAAGCCTGAATAAAGTTAGCCGGATAAAATTAAAGTCTTATTTTTGCTGCTAGACACTACCCCTCAACCTGGTAGGCCTGTGTAGATCTCCTAAAATGAGGCGATGTTGTAGTTAATATACCTGCTCCAATTTCTTCATGGCTCTCAGTAAGTTGTTGCCTGCTATTTTCTTGATATCATCTTGACTGTAGCCACGCTTTAAGAGCTCTTCCATCAAGTCGGGATACTTGGATACATCCTCCAGACCAGTAGGCACTCTACAACAACAACAAAAAACACACTAATTGATAGTTTTCAACCATTCCCAGTAGACAATTTAAACAAAAGACTTGGCAGCTTTGCTGGTGGACTTTTCAAAAGAAAACCACCACAGTGACTGCTGGTCCCTTTTGTTCCACTCGCTCTCCTGGGAATGGTTAAAAACCATCAATATCATATCGTCAATGAACGTGTAAAAGTATACTAAAACACATCCTTTAATTAAGTCGCCACTGTATTAACAACAAAAAATACCTGATTATAAGATTCTACATTTAGTCAAGTCTGACAAAAGTTTCTTTATAAAACCGTCTTTTTACAAAGGCTCTCATGTAAAGGACGTATTAAATTGGCAAATTTCTATCAACAGGTCTTATCCACTGGCTTAATAGTGGGTGTTTACAGTAACACACTAATCAGCTATGGTCTATCGTTAAGCAGGTCTGGAATACATCCTCTACACTTCCACTTCGTCACTATTAACAAACAACACATTAATCAACAGATCAACACTATAGTCTTATCTTTAGCGTGCGAAATTCTAGCAGAATATTATATTTTTTATCTGTAAGTGTAGGTGTGATAGTTATACCTAGGTACACCGTCATAATCAGCACCCATACCAATGTGGTCTATTCCTGCTATCTTTTTAATGTGGTCTATGTGATCTAAAAAATACACAAAAAGAACAAAAAATTGTCACATATGAAAAATAATTGTCAGGATAACAACGATGTCGACAATGATGAAGTTGACGATCACGATCATGGACGACAGATGTACAGGAAAGACTTTGCATAATCTAACTTTGGTATGTCTTTGGTAAAATCGAAATGGCCAAGAAACTACCAAAAATAACTGTTCAATCTTGGCCGATTATATTGTTATTATCTTGTGTTTTATTTCGGGTAAATTGGTGGTAACTTGGTGAATAATATAATAATAATAATAATAATAATAATAATAATAATAATAATAATAATAATAATAATAATAATAATGCAAATCAAGACCTGCTTGATTTCACCAATAGCATACCAAATTTAATACGGAGCTAGGAGATATAGGTGAGCTTGAATATACTCCCTTATGAAGAATCCACCTTCATGCAGGCATTAGGTACAATTTGACTCGTAGCCCTTCAGTTACCTCTCAGTGGCGGATCCAGGATTTTTCAAAAGGGGGTTCCATTTTGATTTTACTTTTCTAAAGATTCGTTTACGTAGTCAGTAGGAAACGGCACCGTAACAAATGTAATGTAACGTGAATGTTGTTATGTAGCGCATTTCAAAAAGTCTCAAAACGCTTTACAATTCATTGAATGATGCATTTTCAATTTTTTTATTAATTCCTTGATATCATTGCTCGAGGATCCCCTCCCCCCCCGATCCGCTACTGCCTCTCCGACGTCAACGACAACGATGATGACAACGTTGAAGATGTTACAAAAGCTATGCAGAGGACAATGATGACGTGCATTACGGTTCACAAGTGTATATATACTAACGTTGACTATGAGGAGGAGGATGCTGATGACGTTCAAGGATTATGACGTTGACGAAGCGACACTGGATGTGTGTTGGTTATGAGGATATTATTGACGATGTTAAAGATGGTGTCGAGGTAGATCATGGTGATGATGAGTATGATAGTGATGGTGATAGTTTTTGGCAGAGACGCTGAAAATGTTACCTGCAACATCACTGAGAGTGGCTGTATCCTTGCACGTCACATAGTTGTTGTAAAAGTTCACCATGACAACGGCGCCATTTTTGGGCTATATACAAAGAAATGACACGAAGGTTATATTGCCACAAGATAGTATGAGATAAGAGACCTTATCCCCCGGACCCATCAGGGGCTCTACCCTATTTTTGGAAACTAGTTAACAATCTCCGCCCTTTGAGATGAGTTGACGATGCGACCGCGCCTCCACTGATGAGTGTAAAGCCCAATACGGGGGATAAGCTCTCTTATCTCGTGCTCTCTTGATCTCCAGTGATGACAAACGTTTAACAACAATGATTGTGAAAAGTACAAACCGATAAAGCTTTTAAGAATAATGATGAAAATGTTTAAGGGAGGTATGTCATAGTGGAATGATACTAGAGTGCATATCAAGCTTTTCCCTTAAGAATGTTGTCGTTTTCTATCAAGCCTCACGCATTTCCTTATAAGGATTGTGCTACCATATTTGGGCATTGGAGTAAATCAGCAATGCGAGAAAAGCTATTTTTCTCGCAAAATCTCGCAATTTTTTTGCAGTTTTTTGAGTGAAAGCATGCACAACAAGTCAGCCATTTTGGTTTTTGGCCGAAAAGAAACTGTTCAACCTAAAACAGGAACCCAGTGTATTTCACCACAGGAAGCCCAAAATCGACAACAAAAGTTTGATATGCACGCTCTAAAAGTCAATACCACTAAATAGTGCTATTTTATGCTAATTCTATTGTTTTCACTAAATGGTGACAGTTGTTGCCTACATTTAGTGTTTGCACTCTAACGATAATACTGACAACAATTAAACAAAAATAGAGAGTAATCCAAATTATCATTTGAGTGTCATTATGATATGGTGCATACCAGTTTTTTAAGAACATCATCTGGTACATTACGTGAAGCATTGCAGAGGGCGTACGCCGACGAATGACTGAATATTACTAGAAACAAAGAAACAAGTAAAGGCATGAATCTCATTTTTTGCACAATAATGATGTGAATCGTGATAACGATTTTGGTGATGATGGTTGATACTGATAGTGATGATATGGATCGTGATACTCATAATAATAACTGTGGAGATGGTGGTTGATACTGATAGTGATGATGATGATGGTTGATGATTTTAGTGATGATGATGATGATGGTGATTGTGGTAATGATGATGGTGGTGGTTGAGGTGATGACCATGGTAATTGTGGTAATGATGATAGTGATGATGATGATGATGAAGGTTGTGGTGATAATTGGAAATCAGTTATAAAAAAGTCGATCAAAAAGATAGCGTTTGGTGGTGAAGTTTCTCATGATGACGATGCTGGTGATTGGAATCCGATGGTGGTGATGATGATAATGTCTACTCTGATGATGCGAAATAGCCGATGGATGATGATGATGATGATTGGTTACCTGGCGCTGTTGTGACGTCAAGAACATCGTGCATTGTCTTAGCAGAGACATGAGAAATATCAACAAACATTCCTATTCGATTCATCTCTTTAACCACAATCTGAAAGTAATGTCAATAACACGTATGTTAACAGTTCATGTACTCAATTGCCCTAGTCTTTCTATAGATCTGTCTGTCTGTCTGTCTGTCTGTCTGTCTTTCTATCGATCTGTCTGTCTGTCTGTCTGTCTTTTTATCGATCTGTCGGTCTGTCTGTCTGTCTTTCTATAGATCTGTCTGTCTGTCCTTCTATCGGTCTGTCTGTCTGTCTGTCTTTTTATTGGTCTGTCTGTCTATCTTTCTATTGATCTGTCTGTCTGTCTGTCTGTCTGTCTTTCTATCGATCTGTCTGTCTGTATTTCTATCGGTCTGTCTGTCTGTCTTTCTATCTATCTGTCTGTCTTTCTATCGATCTGTCTGTTTGTCTTTCTATCGATCTGTCTGTCTGTCTTTCTATTGGTTACTCTGTCGGTCTGTCTTTCTATCGGTCGGTCTGTCTGTCTGTCTGTCGAAGTAAGAGAATGTGTTTAATGATGTATGACATTGTTAACAACAATAGCCCAATGTACTTAAAAAAATGTATTTAGTCATTCCTATGAAACAGACAGTTACAAGTCAAAGTTAAGACAAAACAATCTGATTATTAAACACGTTTTTTGGAACTATCGTGTTTAAATAAAGGTTTCACTTCACTTCACTTCTTTCTATCGGTCGGTCTGTCTGTCTGTCTTTCTATCGGTCTGTCTGTCTGTCTGTCTGTCTGTCTGTCTGTCTGTCTGTCTGTCTGTCTGTCTGCCTGACTGCCTGTCTGTCTGTCTGTCTGTCTGCCTGTCTATCATCTGTATGTCTGTCTGTCTGCCTGGTTACTTACCTTTCCAAATTCAGTCAAACCATTGTGTGAAGCTTGCTCGGGAGAACATGAGTCAGCCCTGTAAAATATACAAGATCGGTTTTCACATTGCTGAAACTAAATGCTGCAAAAATAGCACGAAGTCTGTGCTGCCAACACAATGTTATTGCCTACAATAGACCCCTTGCAGTTCGTTGAAGTGCAGCTCAACCTGGAGGATAAAACAATGGATTTCAGCTCCCAACAGATTAAAAATCTTTTGTTTTGTCCTCCAGATGGGGCTGTTTTGACATGACATGCAAGGGACATGTGGATCACCGAGGTGACTAGGTGGCGTGACGCGTGACTTACCATGGTGTGTGACAACCATGCGTAAGTGTCATATATCTTGCACCCATCTCATACAACATACGTAGGGTATCCAAACTACTGTCAATAGCATGACCCCCTTCTATACCAACCAATGACGCAATCTTCTGATTCTTGTGGGCATCCAGAATTCCTTGCGCAGTGGTGACAAACACGAAGTCTTCCGGATACTTCTCGGCAAATCTTCTGATGACGTCTGTCTGCTCGAGGAATAGTGTGACAGCGTTTTTGTACTGATTCTTACAGGATACGAAGGAGGCCCAGAACTGGAAATAACAAATTCATTACTTCAGAGAACAATAGTTGTAAAATATATAGGTAAATTATACACCGTATAGTGATGATGGCGATACTGACGTTTCGGACGTTAGTCACTTGTCGGAGTAATTACTTATTATATATTTTACAAATGTTTCTCTAGAAACACTGACGCTGTCCAATCTAGTATTTTACTAGTGTTAACCTCTTCAGAGAAAAAATAGTTGACATGTGTCACACCACACACCACGCAAGTTAACAGGCTTGTGTGACATGCAGGGTAACGCATGCGATGTTTCAAACAAATCGTGGAGAATAAATAGTCGGATACCTGCGCTCCCACTTTTCCTTTTCTTAATCTTGGGATATCAGTATGCAACGACGGGAGTCCCTTTTCGATAGGAGCATCAGCCAGTCGGTTCATATAATTCATTCTCAGGTGGAAAGGAAGATCATTATGCCTAATAATAATAAATACATAATTAATTTGATTATATTTAATTATATGTAATTATAAAAATATAATGGACAGTATGATCTAGCCGTACACTGAAACGTGAGACCAGTCATAATACCTACTGGCTAATAACTCTCCATCTTAGTATAAACTTTTTATCCATGTTAGATTATATAAGAAGCATATTATGTATGGAGTTGTATTCTTCGTTTGCAACCACGTGATAATTCAGGCAAAATGTTTTATTTTAAATCCTACAGAAAATCTACATTCATATCCTTTGAGAGCATTCAAAACAATGTAATTCTGCCAAATTTGAAGCTTCTAGAGCAAAACGTTATCGAACTATTGACGATCAAAGATTCGCATTATTTGGTAAAAATGTATGGCGTCGCCATGTTGGATGATGACTTACATCATCCAACATGGCGGATAGAACTTTAGTGGTCTAAAAATAAGGCAAATTTAGTATTTTAGATCAGGTTTTTGGATTGCGTACTTGAATTGAATCACTAGGAGTCTATTTGAGACAAAGTCTTATAACAGAGATGAATTTATTGCGATATTTATCCTTCGAATCGAATTACGCGATATCGTTGCGTGACACAATTTAGACCTAAATATCTCGCAAGTGAGCAACATTTTTGGACCCATATTTCTACGAGTCTTTTGATAATCGTTAGCTATAATATATAGTGTGTATGTTTCAATTTAAATTAAAAATGAATTTGTCATACTTTTGATGACGTCACATGAAAACGAAGAATGAGTGGGAAGCAGTATTGTATCGTATCGTAGCCGTAGTTTTTTAAGAAACATTCGAATTATCTACCGTATCGTAGCACTATCGTAACCGTACCCTTTCCGTATAGTTTGCTTCTAGAATATGCCTATGCTGTATTTATCCATATGCCCCTTTACTTGTGGATATCAGCTTGAGAATGTATTCAGATTGAAGTTTGTCATCCGCAGTCCATTAAAGCCATGTGTTTAATTTTCCTATTGGTCATTTCAAGATAGACTCAGCTCTATCTTATATTTTACTAGTGTTAACAAAGAAATGTACAAATTTAAACCTTCAAGCATGTGAAAGTGAATGTTATAACTTTATACTCCAGTTTGCGCAGTGTGATTCTAGGTAAATCTTTTGTCGATCTTCTTCATAAAATTTACACAAAGACAACAGTAGCAATATTATACCGTGCTGTGAAATTGCCATACCGTATTTACTCGAATAAGCGCGCGCCCCGGCGCTTATTAAATTTTTCACGTCTAAAAGGGGGCGCTTATTCGGGGGAGGCGCTTATTCAAGGGGGGCGCTTATTCAACGAAACGAAACACGTACACACTGGTCAGAGTATGTTTTTCTTTTAAAATCAATGTTGTACTACTGCAGCAGTACTAGTATTAGTATAACATCAAGAGAAGAAGCTTCTATGTTAATTGACTGTATATTAAACACGAGATGTACAAATGTTAAATCACACTTTTATATATTTTTGTAGCCTGCGTAGCGGCTCTCTTGGGGAGGGGAGAGGGGATTTGGGGCAAGGAGGGTGATTGGGGGCTAGGGAAAGGAAAGGGAGAGCCTGCACGCAAGCCCTATGTTTTTGTGTCTACGCCTACCTGGCACTTTCACCGGATGTAAACAAACGCTTTGCACTTTGACGTGTTAAAAATGCGCGTTTTAACATCCGATACAATTTCAACAGCTAAAGTAAATTTGAAAACTTTATTCTTTAAACTTTTGTTTGATAAAAGTTTTGCCAGTTGAAACATGTTGATGATTAAAACTTTTATTTGATGGCACTCAAAATCCAGCAAACAAAGAATGAATGGTTCATTGGGCAAATAATTTCTGGACAGAACAAATCACGCAACAGTGAACACAACGGTTAATTAAAAACAAAGTCGAGTTTGACCTCTATATTATTTGTTATTATTTTCTATAAAACACTTTATTATACTTACTAGATTATTAGCTAATTGAAAATGTTAATGGCTATATTTATAACTTCGGCGAAGCCACCAAATCTTCAAGCAAACGACCGATAATAACTTACACAACAAGCAGTAGCTGCTGATGTAGTTTAATTACAACAAAGAATCTCTTCGCTCAGATGAAAAGTGCTTCAACTTGGGAAGAATTCAAATCACCGATTATTGAGAGTAGACGAATCTTATTCTAGGATACCAATATCGTTCATTGCTTGAACCGCTTCAGAACTACTGCTTCGTTATTATCACAATGCTTGATACTTTTGAAGTTTTGATAAATTCTGCGTTCGCAAAACCATTACATCCGCCAAGTTATGCTTTGTATACAGCTTCTTCTTGTTCTTTTTAAAGTCGAAATTTGCAAACGATTATCTGTCGAAAACACTAACACGCTAGGTCATCTTTTCGCGCTGTCAATCACCCTTCATATTCGACCAATCAGAATTTGCGGCCTCTGGCGACCGTACTGACACAAAAACATAGGGCTTGCGTGCAGGCTCTCCCTTTCCTTTCCCTCGCCCCCAATCCCCTCCTCGTCTCAAATCTCCTCTTCCCTCCCCAAGAGAGCCGCTACGCAGGCTAATATTTTTGATCTGAATGTAAGAGTTCTAGGGCGGATAGGGGGCGCTTATTCGGGGGAGGCGCTTATTAGGGGGAGGCGCTAATTCGAGTAAATACGGTATGCCAATAACAATGCCAGCAATACCAGCGATTGAATAAAACTTACTTACTTACTAGCATGCGGTGAAGTAGGCCTTTACATACTACAAACTGAATTATGTGATATATGTTGTAGTAGTAATGTATTGTAATTATTATTTCTGTCAAAAAGTCCCATTATCAGTAATTATTTGAGAAAAGCTAATACTTATTCTACCGTGCTATGCAAACTATTAATAAAATTAATTTCATCATTTCACAGCGTTGCCATTGCATCTCTGAATTCGTATATGTGGTGTAATGTTGACAATATTAGGTATATTTGTAGTGATGCTATAGTTTTAAGGAAATTATCAATACCCATGCATGGGCGCGTTCTGGCACTATTATGATTGAAATTAATGCTAATTTGCATAATTTTTGAGAGCCAGTTTTCTCACATTACAGGTTTTTGATTATTTGATGCGCAAACTATACATAAAGAGTGTTTTAAACCGTACGTAAATAGAATTTGAGCTAGCAGCGACTGACTTCTACAGACGCACGGCGTATGACCTATTAAATATCTGTAAATTCGATACAGCACAGTGTTATACTGACCCGTCAATGATTGGAACAGCATCAAGAGCTTCCATGGCTTGCTGTCGCAGCGTCTTTGGTTCATCTTTACCAAGCAATAATGCACAAGGAATAGCAACAACTAGTATAACTATAACCGCTACCACACCTACGATGATCCAACCTTTTTTATTCATCTTTGCAAGTAACAAAGGCGCCTACCTCAAATAGCGTGGTATATATTTGCGGATACTAAACTTGGGTTCATAAATCATACGGGGTAGTTACCGAATAGTCCAGGCGACGGGAGTGGGGTGGGAAAGGATCATTTGATATATTTAGTTTAAGACAGTTTGTAACATAAAAGATATATTTGCACAACTCCTTACTGCACTTGAATCTACAATTTCTTATAAAACGTGTAGTTTAGTTCCATTAAAACGCTAGCAAATTACAAGTGTGTTACAGTGAGGATAGTAAGAGGGCGGAGAGGGGTATACTACGGAATTGCTTCTCATACCGTCAGTCCCCCCTGTCTATCCAGTTATGCATAACCAACATTACCAAACAACACCGCTATCTACACAGTGTTCGGTTTTTGAGTAGATCATGAACTCTTGATGTCCAAGCCGCAACTATGTATCTCTTTCATTTTGCTTTACTTTTGCTTGCAATTACAGTATCAAATGCATTACCAGATAAGAGAAATAGAGATGGAAGAAATGTCGACTACAAAACAAAAGCAGTTGAGATCATGAAGCAAACGCCTTTAATAGATGGGTATGTATAAATTTTGATATTAGTGTTTTCCGGCCTCTGTAAGCGTAAAGTATTTGGTGCATGATGACAGTCTGCGTGCTCTTGCAAAGGTGTTACAGCAGTAATGTTTTAAATGCTTACGTATCAATTACATATATTTTATTCTCTCAGATATATCTCGTATCTTGTAGACTTCTTACCAAGAAACGTACGGAATGAGCAACTCGGGTTGTGTATTAATCAGAGTTGAATCAATGCAAATATATGTGATATCCAAGGGCGGTATATGTCATAGTGTCAAATGTCCTCAGACGAAAGAAATTTTGAATATTCATATTTCACGGTAATTCCTGAAGAATCCATGAGTCCATTATAAAAAAATCGTGTTAAAATGTAGTTATATATTCATTTGCAAGACGAGATTTTAGACTTGCAAAGGGTTAGTGATCGAGCATGCAATCATCGGTATCAGCATGTACAAGAAAAGACCAGCATAACAATAACAATGATAACAACAGGCATTGTTTTGGGGGCTCACGTTTCGCTACATTGGATCGAACCACGCGGCTACTTGAGCACTTTTTAGAACAAACAATCAATATTCCAACAACTAAGCGTGAAAAAGATAAACAATTTTGAAAATACAGACTTGACAATGGACTGCGGATAGGGATCGAGCTGCGTAACATTTTGTTGTTTGTTAGCACTGAGTAGCTACTGAATCATACTAATTACAGGTACATCTCTGATCGTGCACAGATTGGTTTAATTTTTGCCGAGGAAAGTGAAAAATTCTATAAACAGAACAAACTGCAGCTAGGAGTATACCCTCCCCTCCCCCCATGTATACTTCACGCACCAAAAGCAATAAATAATTCGGTTCTTATCACTCATATTGTACTTCAGACACCACTTGAATCAATAGGCTTATAACTTAATAGGCTTATGCGCGCAATGGACAGACGATATGCAGTTTTAATGTTTTCAGTGACGAAAAAAAGATTTGTTCCATAGGAGTCACATCAATTGTCGCCATTTACATTGGAAGGACACCAATGGACGGTCGATGTTAGATTCAGTTGCGGTTCATTATTTCTAGTGCGCCTTTGCATCTAACTGAAGATGTAAAAATCAATAGAAATAAAACAACTCCAGTCAGCCTCCTTTACAGTCCTGCTTATTCTAACCACTTCGTGTATCAACTAATGGACGCCTTTGAAATATGATTTGCTATAAAAAAACATTGTCACGCGTCGTGCAGTTTATTTTCACGGTTGAGATTACGTGACACGTAACGGCACTAACGTGTCTGTAGTGCAAACTACGTACTGCTAGTTACCAGAACCATGAACAGTAACTATTACCCATGCCAGAACTTGACGAAAGTATATCATTTTTTGTATGCGGAGAAAAGCACTAGAAAGAACTTGTGACTTATATTTGCAGCAAAACACTACATTTGTATTATACGTTTAAGACGATGTCATCCAGCATGCATTCATTATCTCATGTTATCTGCATTAACTCCTAGATATGATTGAATGAATTTTAAGAATAGAGATTAGCAAATGTTAATTTAACGAGACAACAGTTTTGCGTTCGACACGCGGACGAACGTTTGTGAGGGACTACTAGCTACTCAATATGGCAGAAGTCAGCAAAGATATCTTCATTGATGAATACCTCAAGCGTTTACAGTGCACAGGACCCGTTAAACCAAACCTACAGACACTTCAAGAACTACACAAGCACCATCTACTGACGATCCCGTTCGAGAACGTGAACAACATCTACCAACAACCTTACGCCAGCACTAAACATGATTTATTTCATAAAATCATCAAGGGACATCGTGGAGGTCTTTGTTTTGAGCTGAACTCTCTTTTTGTATTTCTTCTTCAGGATTTAGGTTATGATGTTACGGTGTGTAGTGCTTGTGTGTATGCAGATGATGGACAGCGAGTAACTGCTCCAATGGGAGGGCATCGGCTGTCGGTTGTTACACTGGAAGGACAACAGTGGATGGTCGATGTGGGATTTGGTCGATTATTTGTCGTGCCTTTACTAGTCACTGAAGATGTCCTTCAAGATGGCCTTAACGCTTATTATAAACTCAAGAAAGAATTGAATGATGGTGAAGAGCTAATCGTTCTTTACTGTAGTGGGATAGCTCAGACAAGAGCGACTGTATTCGACTTTGATCCGTTAGGAGATCAAAACGACAACTGGCGATGTCAATATAAATTCACGACTTGTCCTAGGTCTCATTCATACTTCGACTCACATACAAAATTCATTTTAGAAGATCCAAAGTCGCCGTTTAATAAAGGCTTGTTGTGTACTATTCTGCGTCCATGGGGACGACTCACACTTTCTGGAAAGAAACTCATCAAAGTCCACATTGAAGACAAGAAGCTTGTGAAGAAAGAAATAGAGATTCTCAACACCAGACAAGATGTTGTATCAACTATGAATAAAGAATTTGGTATTAAGTTTGATGAGCAATATTCTGATAGGTTAGACGAGGCGCTGGGAATCAAGCACAAGTAAAAATAAGTAAAAGAACGAGGTTTTACCGCAATGAGTGGAATTAGGAGTGACGGATGCTCGGAACACTGATTGTCAACACATAGCTGAATTAATAAAATCAGTAACAAAACGCTAGTCACTACGGTGGCTTTGAAGTACGGTGGCTTTGAAGGGACATTGAAATTTTTCACTCTCAATATGGAGAGTTAGTATCACTCAATGAGAGTTAGTATCACTCAATGAGAGTTAGTAACACTCAATATTGAGAGTTAGTAACACTCAATGAGAGTTAGTAACACTCAATGAGAGTTAGTAACACTCAATGAGAGTTAGTATCACTCAATGAGAGTTAGTAACACTCAATATTGAGAGTTAGTAACACTCAATGAGAGTTAGTAACACTCAATGAGAGTTAGTAACACTCAATGAGAGTTAGTATCACTCAATGAGAGTTAGTAACACTCAATGAGAGTTAGTAGCACTCAATTGAAAAATATTTCACGCAATTTCAATTTTCTTTTCAAAGCCACCGTATCAAAGCCACCGTAAGTCACAGTGGCAGATAAAAAACACGTCTAAAATAAGACAGCGTTATTGCATGTTTCATTCAATTAAGGTTTATTATGAATTTTATTGTGGATTCTAGTCAGACTACGTTTCAAAAGTGCTTTAAAGAAAAAACCCGGACAATTCAGACATTTTCATGCGAGAAAACGCAATATTTCTGTAACTCTACCCAGTCCTCTCCCGGTAATGTATAGATTTTCACACATTGGAGGTCTTTAGACGGCGATAGCACGAAAACGAACTCGGGCACCTATCTTTTTTATTTTCTTATTTTTTCAAGAACTATGTTTTCTCTCACATGTCTAATTGTCAAGAAAATTCCATGTCTAGTTTTTGAGATATTTCAAGACGTGTCTTGAATAGGCACTTCGACTTCCCTCGAACACTGTACTCTATGCTAGAAATTTAGTATTTTTGGTTAGAAAAAAGGTTTCACTGATCAAATAATCACGTGATTTTTATATCCACTTATGTTTTTATGGAAAAATAGCAAAATGTCAAGAAATATTTATGGACCAGTAATGAATTATTTTTAAATTTTCGAATTTTACTCTCAAAATACAAAACATAGTACTTTTCAAAAAATTCTTGAGAGAAAACGAGTTCGGGGGCCCCATTTTTTAATTTCATTTTTGAAAGAAGCAACTCAAAAAATATTATTGTGGAAAGTTTCAAGACATTTCCATGTCTGAGGTAGAACATGGTGATGATGAGTATGATAGTGATGGTGACGCTGAAAATGTTACCTGCAACATCACTGAGAGTGGCTGTATCCTTGCACGTCACAAAGTTGTTGTAAAAGTTCACCATGACAACGGCACCATTTTTGGGCTATATACAAAGAAATGACATGAAGGTTATATCTCCACAAGATAATATGAGATAAGAGACCTCATCCCAGGACCCCATCAGGGGCTCTATTTGTCGTGCTATTTTTGGAAACTTGTTAACAATCTCCGCACTTTTGTCTTGAGATGAGTTGACGATGCGACCGTGCCTCATGCAATCTAGCCAATCACGTTCCGTTGCCTAAATAACTTCAGTTTAAAAATAGAATGAAAAGATCCCCTGATAAGTGTAAAGCCCAATACGGGGGATAAGCTCTCTTATCTCATAAACCCTCTTGATCTCCAGTGATGACAGACGTTTAACGACAATGATTAGGAGTAGTACATACTGATAATACCGATAAAGCTTTTAAGAATAATGCTGAAAATGTTTAACACTAAATAGTTTATTTTTCAAGCTATCTTATGCTAATTATATTGTTTTCTTTTGTTTAATTAGCGCTATTTAAACTTCAAATTACCTTAAAATAACTGTATTTTTCGTTAATTTTGTTATGGTATATTTAGTTCCATACTTCCATGGACTAATAATCCCACAGGAAACCCAAAAAAACACATATTGCATGAGCTATGGAAAATGGCGGAAGTCAGCAGAGATATATTCATTGATGAATACCTCAAGCGTTTACAGTACACAGGACCCGTTAAACCAAACCTACAGACACTACAAGAACTACACAAGCACCATCTACTGACGATCCCGTTCGAGAACCTGAACAACATCTACCAACAACCTTACGCTGTCAGTAAACATGATCTATTTCATAAAATCATCAAGGGACATCGTGGAGGTCTTTGTTATGAGTTGAACTCTCTTTTTGCATTTCTTCTTCAGGATTTAGGTTATGATGTTACGTTGTGTAGTGCTAGTGTGTTTGACGGGAAAGTATTTGTTCCACGAGAGTCGCATCAATTCTCGATTGTTACATTAGAAGGACAACAGTGGATGGTCGATGTTGGATTTGGTCGATCATTTACAGTGCCATTGCTTTTCGGTGTTGAAGATGTTACTCAAGATGGCTTGAACGCATTTTATAGACTTAAGAAAGACCTTAACGATGGTGAAGATTACTTTATACTTTACTATAGCTCAGAGGAAAAAACAGGATTGGATTTATTTGACTTTCAGGATAAGTTAGATGCCCAAAGAGATACCTGGAGATGTCAATATAAATTCACTACTTGTCCAAGATCAATTTCATTCTTCGACCCGTTCAGAAGATTCACTTTAGAAGATCCAAAGTCAGCGTTTAATAAAGGCTTGTTGTGTACCATTCTGCGTCCATGGGGACGAATCACACTTTCTGGGAGGAAACTCATCAAAATCCACATGGAAGACAAGAAGATTGTGAAGAAAGACGTCACGATTCTCAACACCAGAGAAGATGTTGTATCAACTATGGATAAAGAATTTTGTATTAAGTTTGATGAGCAATATTCTGATAGGTTTGACAAGGCGCTGGGAATCAAGGCCAAGTAAAATAAGTAAAAGATCGAGGTTTTAACGTGATAAGTGATACACTGTCACTGATATGCTAGATGTGGAGTTAGAAATCAAGCACAAGTCACCACTTCACGTTAACGTCCGCCATTTTGAATTGGGGCAAAGTTGGGAAAATTCTTGAGAAATTGTCATCACTTTTCATGTGGTAATGGCACTTCATGAATGGAATCACTAGGATTAATCGCAAACCTGCCAGGCCCAAGAATAAGATGCATGGAATATTTAATGTTCTTTTTTAGCAATGTACAACAGTTATTTTCGAATGAGTGGGGAACAGTGCGGATACTGCTACGATACAGCAGAAAATTCAAATAAATGTAAACAGGTAAGATAAACAAGGCATTATTTTACCTGCGCATGCGCTGAACTGCTGATTCAAACAATTGTATGGCGGGCTCCTCACATGAATGACGCGCACAAAGCCTATATTGTCAAAATGGCGCTTGTTGTGTAATATTTTTTTTAATATCGCTTGTTGTTCTTGCCTTCTTTTACTGATGTAAAAAAACAATGTACAATACAAACGTTTATTTCATTTCTTTAATATTTAATTCATTGACATTAACAAATAAACAACCATGAAATATTTATTCCAGCGATTTGAATCAGAAGTCATTGAACCAGTATGCCAGAATGTCAGTGACAGGTCAATTTGAAGCCATGTTTTGGTCTCTTTGACAAATTTTCCCAGTTGTTCTGACCTAATAACATAAAAGTGTACATAACATAGATAAGAGAACAAGTTATAACTCAGTGGTTGATGTTCGAGAATTCATGTTATGACACAAAATTAAATATTCATGAACAACAATATTCAAGGTGAATTTAAACTTCGGACCATTGTAATGTCAGATCACCGATTTTGCAAACAAATAAATGGGATTGTAGCACACGAATTGGGAAGATAGAATTTAGAGCTGCAAGGCTATAATATTCTCTTGATTTGAAAATGTAACCGATATTCTGTCTGCCGCTAAAACCACCATCAATAATATTTCACTTGAAAACCCTAATTAGCCAAATTTTGCCAACAATAAGTTTCACATCACTATGATAAGGATGAAATTAGGGTCTCATCAGTAGAAATAACTCAGTGGTTGTTGCCCTCCAATAAGAGAATTTTCCCGTTTGATATAAGCTATAATTACTCCAGTGCACAATATCGAGAGATTTCAAACCAAAGCAAAATCCAATTCGGATAATCCGATTTCAAAACACATAATGAAATAAAAACATATTTATCATACACTTACCTAAATTTATTGATTAGAACCATGTCTTTTAGTAAAAGGGATGAAACAACAGCTCTTCTCAGGCAAAAACAAGCAACAAATGGCGAAGATTCTTCGCACATGTTCGCAGAATACTATTATTTTGACTCCGTTTAGCGAGGCATCATCAATCTAATATTGAACGACTGGAACTTAAGCAATAACCTTGAAGTTATTTAAAACTATACTGGACTTTTCTATGCTCCAAAATGTTGTAAAGGTGGAAAAAAATCCATCGGTATACCAAGCAGTTATGAAATCCGACAGCGAACGCTATGAGGATGAGGATGAGGTGTCTCAAAAGGCAATTTAGCGCATGCGCAGGTAAAATAATGCCTTGTTGGTAAGATATGATATGTTTGTGTTTCCCACTCATACGAAAACGACTCTAACATAAAACTGAGGGCAACTTCAGTACTACTTGCCTCAACCTGACAAATCACCATTGCCAAGCAAAAGAAACAAACTGACATATAAAGTCAAATAACATATATTATTTTAATTAAATAATGCACAAATTAGGGTTATTGCTAATGATAATACCAATAATTTACTTGAAAGCCATAGAGATCCATATTAAAAATAGGGACTTCATCAACTTTTGGAATTCGATAGGCAATTCACAAGCTTATGAAATATGGCAAAAATCAAGCTGCACAGCCGCCCTTCTCCGCAGCCAAGATAAAGAAGAGGTTTTTGCCAAGGCTACGCATGAGGGCTGTCCATGATGCAGGCTAGACAACAAATTCAAGTTCTTATAGCAATGCAGGGACCGCGGAGTATGTTGAAAACGCTTATGCCACGTAGGAAACAAATGACTTACAATCTCAGAAAGACAGCCATTTCCAGACCGAAAGTGAAATACGACCAGATATGAACAATGTTTTAAAAACAGACTCTATAAATACTTAGTGTGAAACTCAATTTATTATGTTATTAAATTAATCTAATAGTAGATATGTAATTTTATATATATGTACATATATCCCATAATTTCTTATATTTATTGTAAATATGATCTGTTTTTTATCATATTATTAAAGACATTTATTATTATTATATATTATTATTATTATTAGTGGGGGGCTGGGTCTGACAGACAAATGATGATAACGTTTTTTTTCTTAGCTCACAAAGAACAAGACATACACGGCATGTATTCATATTCAAAAAATTATAATATGAAAATGAAGGAAAAAAATTTTTCAGGACAATTATTATTTCGATTATAAGTATTTCTTTTATTTAGCACTAAAAGGGGGTGGGGCTGCAGGCCCTCCCTCCGCGGTCCCTGCAATGTTCATGTTGATGTAAGACATGTAAGGCCTTGTTATTCATGTGCCAACCAGACAGTGATTATGTGGCCGTCATTTCAATAGAATCTTTGGTGCTGTGGTTGGCACGTTGACAATTTGTTTTTGGCGTGTCTGGTTGTAAACAGTGAATAAGTTCTTTGAGAACCAGAATAACGTCTACCAACTACATTACGCTAGCAGTCCTAGCACTTAACATGGTCTATTTAAGAAAATCATCCGGGAAAACCGTGGAGATGTAATTTGTTGTGAGCTCAACTCTCTTTTTGCATGTCTCCTTTACCGGGTAAGATCTTGCCTGTATGATGTACAGACGATGTGCAGTTTTAATGTTTTCAGTGACGGAAAAAAATATTAGTTCCATAGGAGTCAAATCAATTGTCGCCTTTTACATTGGAAGGACACCAATGGACGGTCGATGTTAGATTCAGTTACGGTTCATTATTCATAGTGCGCCTTTGCATCTAACTGAAGATTTAAAAATCAAAAGAAAAAAAAAACTCCAGTCAGCCACTTTTACAGTCCTGCTATTTCTAACCACTTTGTGTATCAATTAATGGACGCCTTTGAAATATGGTGGTTGAAGTGCACAAACTCCATGCCTTTTTAAAGTACAAACCAGTGATTTGCTATAAATAAAAAAAAAACATCACGGTCCGTGCACGTCATTTTCACGGTTGAAATTACGTGACACGTAACGGCACTAACTACGTACTGCCAGTTGCCAGAACCATGAACAGTAACTATTAGCCATGACGGAACTTGACGAAAGTATATCATTTTTTGTATGTGGAGAAAAGCACTAGAAAGAACTTGTGACTTATATTTGCAGCAAAACACTACATTTGTATTATACGTTTAAGACGATGTTTATTGACGTCATCCAGCATGCATTCATTATCTCATGTTATCTGCATTAACTCCTAGATATGATTGAATGAATTTTAAGAATAGAGATTAGCAAATGTTAATTTAACGAAACAACAGTTTTGCGTTCGACACGCGGACGGACGTTTGTGAGGGACTACTAGCTACTCAATATGGCAGACGTCAGCAGAGATATCTTCATTGATGAATACCTCAAGCGTTTACAGTGCACAGGACCCGTTAAACCAAACCTACAGACACTTCAAGAACTACACAAGCACCATCTACTGACGATCCCGTTCGAGAACGTGAACAACATCTACCAACAACATTACGCCAGCACTAAACATGATCTATTTCATAAAATCTTCAAGGGACATCGTGGCATGGAGGTCTTTGTTTCGAGCTGAACACTCTTTTTGCATTTCTTCTTCAGGATTTAGGTTATGATGTTACGATGTGTGGTGCTTGTGTGTATGCAGATGATGGACAGCGAGTAACTGCTCCAATGGGAGGGCATCAGCTGTCGGTTGTTACACTGTAAGGACAACAGTGGATGGTCCATGTCGGATTTGGTCGATCATTTATAGTGCCATTACTTCTGACTAAGGATGTAGTTCAAGATGGATTGAGCGCCTTTTACAAGCTTAAGAAAGAATTGAATGATGGCGAAGAGCTAATTTCACTTTACTCAGGGATTAAAAACATTGTAGTGCTTTGGGCCGAAGATCGATTAGATGAACAAGATGACACCAATGAATGTCGATGTCAATATAAATTTACTACTTCTCCCAAGTCTCTGTCATACTTTGATCCATACCGGAAACTCACTCTAGAAGACCCAAAATCGCCGTTCAATAAAGGTTTAATTTGCACTATTCTTCGTCCATGGGGACGACTTACACTTGCTGGGACGAAACTAATCAAAGTCCACATTGAAGACAAGAAGCTTGTGAAAAAAGAAGTAGAGATTCTCAACACCAGGCAAGATGTTGTATCATCTATGGATAGAGAATTTGGTATTAAGTTTGATGAGCAATATTCTGATAGGTTAGACGAGGCGCTGGGAATCTAGTCTCCCGGAAACGGATGCGAGGGAGACTACTGGGAATCAAGCACAAGTAAAAATAAGTAACAGAATGAGGTTTTACCGCAATGAGTGGAATTAGGAGTGACGGATGCTCGGAACACTGATTATCAACACATAACTGAGTTAATAAAATCAGTAACATATTAAGATGCACAAAACGCTAGTCACAGTTGCAGATATAAAACCACGTCTAAAGTAAGACAGCGTTATTGCATGTTTCATTCAATCAATTGAACTCCAAACATGCAGATTTCTATATATCCACAACAAACCTTTTTTAAGTTAATATAAATGCATTACAGGATCAATAATTAAATTCCACAAGTACAGTAGGCTCGTGTCACGATACATTTTAATTACCTGTTTACACATTGTGCCAATACCAAGAAACAAAAAAAAAATCTTTCTATTACGTTTTTGCCATTGACCATATCTGTGTTTTTTAAAAAAATGTAGTCAATTGATATGAAATTGGTTTACTGTCCAATCTCATACCCAACTTATCAACAATTAATGAGTCTTTTGTTTGATAATCCCAAAGGAACAAACGACTTCTCTGCGCTAACTAGGGTCACCTCATTTTAATTGGTGCTAATGTTATCACTATAGTCTAATAATTTTCCAGGTAGCAAGTTTCTTCAGGAATGGACCATTGGAATTTGGATGGGGGCCGGGTTGCATGACGAATACGTTCGTGCACATATTGACATGCAATTGTTGTACAATATATTTTTGCAGGTTTGCCTGATGAATTTTTTCACATATCCTTTTTGCTTATTATTTTTAGCAACACCATTCTTCTTGCATGATACAGGGCCCGAAATAGCAGCCTATCAGTGGCCAAATGACAGGCCACATTGAATATTTGACAGTTCAAAATGACCATGGAAAGCCAAAAAATACACAAAGCGAAAAGTTGCTCCACATGTCATTAACAAAAGCTTTGTTACAAAAATTTATTTCCCTTTTTGAGCTTTGCGCTAATTCTTCTGTATGAGTACCTTGCTAAATATTTGTTTCGGGATCAGTTCCGCCGAGCCGATCCATCAAGAATCTAATGGTCTGTTCCTGGACTTTAAAAGAAATACACATTGCTAAACACTGATTCGTTTAGATTTCATAATACGTATTTCTTGAAAGGAGGTCGACACGAATTATTGACCTGTATAAAGTTATCAAATGGTTTCTCAGTAGAATCCTTTGCAACCTGTAAAAAAGAGCAGGAAATGGTTAAAAGCGCTGTCTTACCGGCAGAATGCATTGCGCTCTTCATGTCGTATATTTATTCATTTTGTATGTCTTCTCTTGTATGTAGTGCATCCAGAATCAAGAGAAGTGTATTGCATGTTTGTGATAAACAACACTTGAGGTCGGATGCACGAAGCCTGAATAAAGTTAGCCGGATAAAATTAAAGTCTTATTTTTGCTGCTAGACACTACCCCTCAACCTGGTAGGCCTGTGTAGATCTCCTAAAATGCGGCCATGTTGTAGTTAATATACCTGCTCCATTTTCTTCATGGCTCTCAGTAAGTTGTTGCCTGCTATTTTCTTGATATCATCTTGACTGTAGCCACGCTTTAAGAGCTCTTCCATCAAGTCGGGATACTTGGATACATCCTCGAGACCAGTAGGCACTCTACAACAACAACAACAAAAAAACACTAATTGATAGTTTTCAACCATTCCCAGGAGACAATTTAAACAAAAGACATCGCAGCCATGCTGGTGGACTTTTCAAAAGAAAACCAACACAGTGCCTGGTGGACCCTTTTGTTCCACTCTTTCTCCTGGGAATGGTTGAAAACCATCAATATCATATCGTCAATGAACGTGTAAAAGTATACTTAAACACATCCTTGAATTAAGTCGACACTCTATTAACAACAAACAATATCTGATTATATGATTCTGCATTAAGTCAAGTCTGACAAAAGATTCTTTATGAAGCCGTCTTTTTACATAGGCTCTAATGTAAAGGACGTATTAAAATGGCAAATTTCTAGCAACAGTTCTTATCCACTGGCTTAATAGTGGGTGTTTACAGTAACACACTAATCAGCTATGGTCTATCGTTAAGCAGGTCTGGAATACATCCTCTACACTACCACTTTGTATCTATTAACAAACAACACATTGATCAACAGATCAACACTATATTCTTTTCTTTAGCGTGCGAAATTCTAGCAGAATATTTTATTTTTTTATCTGTAAGTGTAGGTGTGATAGTTATACCTAGGTACACCGTCATAATCAGCACCCATACCAATGTGGTCTATTCCTGCTACCATCTTAATGTGGTCTATGTGATCTGAAAAATACACAAACAAAAAAATTGTCACCTATGAAAAAAATTGTGATAACAACGATGTCGACAATGATGAAGCCGTTGACGATTACGATCATGCACCACAGATGTACAGGAAAGACTTTGCATAATCTAACTTTGGTATGTCTTTGATGTCTTATGTCGAGGTGGCCAAGAAACTACCAAAAATAACTGTTCAATCTTGGACGTTTATATTGGTATCATCTTGTGATTTATTTCGGGTAAATTGGTGGTAACTTGGTGAATAATATAATAATAATACAAACATAAGACCTGCTTGATTTCACCAATAGCATACCAAATTTGATACGGAGCTGATTCTTTCCTGTAAGATATAGGTGAGCTTGAATATACTCCCTTATGAAGTATCTTCATGCAGGCATTAGGTACAATTTGACTCGTAGCTTTTCAGTTACCTCTCAGTGGCGGATCCAGGATTTCCATTTTGATTTTACTTTTCTAAAGATTCGTTTGCGTAGTCAGTAGGAAACGGCACCGTCCTGTCCGTATGGTAACAAATGTAATGTAACGTGAATGTTGTTATGTAGCGCATTTCAAAAAGTCTCAAAACGCTTTACAATTCATTGTATGATGCATTTTCAATTTTTTTATTAATTCCTTGATATCATTGCTCGAGGATCCCCCCCCCCCCCCCGGTCCGCTACTGCCTCTCCGACGTCAACGACAACGATGATGACAACGTTGAAGATGTTACAAAAGCTATGCAGAGGATAATGATGACGTGTATTACGGTTCACAAGTGTATATATACTAACGTTGACTATGAGGAGGAGGATGCTGATGACGTTCAAGGATTATGACGTTGACGAAGCGACACTGGATGTGTGTTGGTTATGAGGATATTATTGACGATGTTAAAGATGGTGTCGAGGGAGATCATGGCGATGATGAGTATGATAGTGATGGTGATAGTTTTTGGCAGAGACGCTGAAAATGTTACCTGCAACATCACTGAGAGTGGCTGTATCCTTGCACGTCACATAGTTGTTGTAAAAGTTCACCATGACAACGGCGCCATTTTTGGGCTATATACAAAGAAATGACACGAAGGTTATATCTCCAAAAAATACTATGAGATAAGAGACCTTATCCCCCGGACCCCATCAGGGGCTCTACCCTATTTTTGGAAACCTGTTAACAATCTCCGCCCTTTTGACTTGAGATGAGTTGACGATGCGACCGCGCCTCCACTGATGAGTGTAAAGCCCAATACGGGGGATAAGCTCTCTTATCTCGTGCTCTCTTGATCTCCAGTGATGACAAACGTTTAACGACAATGATTGTGAAAAGTACAAACCGATAAATCTTTTAAGAATAATGATGAAAATGTTTAAGGGAGGTATGTCATAGTGGAATGATACTAGAGTGCACGCACTAAAAGTCAATACCACTAAATAGTGCTATATTTTATGCTAATTCTATTGTTTTCACTAAATGGTGACAACTGTTGACTACATTTAGTGTTTGCACTCTAACGATAATACTGACAACAATTAAACAAAAATAGAGAGTAATCCAAATTATCATTTGAGTGTCATTATGATATGGTGCATACCAGTTTTTTAAGAACATCATCTGGTACATTACGTGAAGCATTGCAGAGGGCGTACGCCGACGAATGACTGAATATTACTAGAAACAAAGAAACAAGTAAAGGCATGAATCTCATTTTTTGCACAATAATGATGTGAATCGTGATAACGATTTTGGTGATGATGGTTGATACTGATAGTGATGATATGGATCGTGATACTCATAATAATGACTGTGGAGATGGTGGTTGATACTGATAGTGATGATGATGATGGTTGATGATTTTAGTGATGATGATGATGATGGTGATTGTGGTAATGATGATGGTGGTGGTTGAGGTGATGACCATGGTAATTGTGGTAATGATGATAGTGATGATGATGATGATGAAGGTTGTGGTGATAATTGGAAATCAGTTATGAAAAAGTCGATCAAAAAGATAGCGTTTGGTGGTGAAGTTTCTCATGATGACGATGCTGGTGATTGGAATCCGATGGTGGTGATGATGATAATGTCTACTCTGATGATGCGAAATAGCCGATGGATGATGATGATGATGATTGGTTACCTGGCGCTGTTGTGACGTCAAGAACATCGTGCATTGTCTTAGCAGAGACATGAGAAATATCAACAAACATTCCTATTCGATTCATCTCTTTAACCACAATCTGAAAGTAATGTCAATAACACGTATGTTAACAGTTCATGTACTCAATTGCCCTAGTCTTTCTATAGATCTGTCTGTCTGTCTGTCTGTCTTTCTATCGATCTGTCTGTCTGTCTGTCTTTTTATCGATCTGTCGGTCTGTCTGTCTTTCTATAGATCTGTCTGTCTGTCCTTCTATCGGTCTGTCTGTCTGTCTGTCTTTTTATCGGTCTGTCTGTCTATCTTTCTATTGATCTGTCTGTCTGTCTTTCTATCGATCTGCCTGTCTGTATTTCTATCGGTCTGTCTGTCTGTCTTTCTATCTATCTGTCTGTCTTTCTATCGATCTGTCTGTCTATCTTTCTATCGATCTGTCTGTCTGTCTGGCGACTAGTAGTAACTCTATTACTGAGATAAAATTTAACAATACTACAGCTACGGAACCTGCTGAGATTGCTGAAATACTAAATAGCTATTTTACTAACATAGGCGAAGCTTTATCCTCGGAACTCCAAGATAGTTCTACTGATTTCCGTGAATTTCTACAACCAGTGAAATCTAATTTCGTTCTTCAGCCAATTTCTGTTGATTTCGTAGTTAAGTTTTTCAACAAGATGCCAGTAGATAAAGCCACAGGAGTAGATAATATATCATGCCGCCTGCTTAAGGAAGCGGCACCAGTTGTTGCTGCTTCGTTAGCCAATGTCGTAAATAAATCCATTTCATTAGGGATTTTTCCTTCAGGCTGGAAAACAGCAAAAGTTATTCCCCTCTTCAAAGCCAATGACCGTGATGATCCTGGTAACTATAGGCCCATCTCTATTCTGCCTATTCTATCTAAATTGTGCGAGAGGGCAGTTTTCAACCAACTTTATCAATATTTTACTGTGCATGATTTATTTACAAAATATCAGTCGGGCTTTCGTCCATTGCATTCCACTCTAACTGCTCTGCTTGATGCAACAAATGAGTGGTATGCTAATATGGACAAAGGCCTGACTAACCTAGTTGTGGCTTTGGATCTAACGAAGGCTTTTGATACCGTATCACATCAAATCTTAATTTCCAAATTACAGTATTATGGAATTAATGGAATAGGCCTTGAATTTTTTAAATCGTATTTAACTGATAGAAAGCAATGTTGCCTAGTTGAAAACTCTTTTTCAGAGCTTAAATCTATTTCTTGTGGCGTTCCACAAGGGTCAATATTAGGACCATTACTGTTTATTATCTATATCAATGACATTCCATGCTGCCTAGACCATACTAAACCTCGCTTGTATGCAGACGATACCTTAATAACTCTTGCTGCCAAATCAGCCACTGAACTTCAAAGTAAGATAAATTCTGATTTAAGGAGGGTCAGTGTCTGGTTGCTGGCAAACAAGCTCAGTTTGAATGTTGTAAAATCTGAATATATGTTAATAGGTTCGAAGTTTAAAGTTCCGACTTTTTGCAGTTTTTGACCTATCGAGATAAATGGTTCAGGGATTAAGAAGGTTACTCATCTTAAACATCTTGGTGTCTATATTGACCAAAATCTAAACTGGGACTTGCACATTGATCACATTTGTAAAAAGGTTTGCAAGTCAATTTACGGTTTAAAACAAATTCGAGATTTCGTTCCAATGTCAACCCTTATTACAATGTATAAATCGCTAATCCAGCCCACGTTTGACTATTGTGACCTTGTTTGGGGCAACTTAAACAAGGGTCAAGCAGAACGTCTTCAAAAGCTCCAAAACAGAGCTGCTCGCATCGTAACCTATCAGGGTTATGATGCGAGGTCTGCTGACATTTTACAACAATTAAACTGGGTGAGACTCCAGGATAGACGAGAGGAAAGAATGTATTTAATTATGTTTGACGTTATTCATAAAAATTGTCCATCGTACTTGAGTTCCTTATTTAACATAAGGTCCTCGGATACGGACAACTACAAATCTAAATTAAGAGATAACGATCAAATAGAAATACGGCATATTCCAAAAACAGACTTCTTTAGGAGTAGTTTTTATTACAGAGGGGCTAGAATGTGGAACTCTCTCCCCTCTGAGATCAAAACTGCTCCAACAAAAAAGATATTTAAAGAACGTCTGATAAAATGGCGTACTGTCAACACTCAATAGGTTTTTAATAAATTCTTTTTTCCTATATCTATGTTATAACAATATATATACATGTATTTTTTACTAGTATCTTATAATTATTATATTTAGTTTTTCATAACGACTTCCATGTAAAGAAGTTTTTATACTTATGGAACTATCGTTTTTAAATAAAGGTGTATCTATCTATCTATCTATCTATCTATCTATTGGTTACTCTGTCGGTCTTTCTTTCTATCGGTCGGTCTGTCTGTCTGTCTGTCGAAGTAAGAGAATGTGTTTAATGATGTATGACATTGTTAACAACAATAGCCCAATGTACTTAAAAAATGTATTTAGTCATTCCTATGAAACAGACAGTTACAAGTCAAAGTTAAGACAAAACAATCTGATCATTAAACACGTTTTTTGGAACTATCGTGTTTAAATAAAGGTTTCACTTCACTTCACTTCTTTCTATCGGTCGGTCTGTCGGTCTGTCTTTCTATCGGTCTGTCTGTCTGTCTGTCTGTCTGTCTGTCTGTCTGTCTGTCTGTCTGTCTGTCTGTCTGTCTGTCTGTCTGTCTGCCTGACTGCCTGTCTGTCTGTCTGTCTGTCTGTCTGTCTGTCTGTCTGTCTGCCTGCCTGCCTGACTGCCTGTCTGTCTGTCTGTCTGTCTGTCTGTCTGCCTGTCTATCATCTGTATGTCTGTCTGTCTGCCTGGTTACTTACCTTTCCAAATTCAGTCAAACCATTGTGTGAAGCTTGCTCGGGAGAACATGAGTCAGCCCTGTAAAATATACAAGATCGGTTTTCACATTGCTGAAACTAAATGCTGCAAAAATAGCACGAAGTCTGTGCTGCCAACACAATGTTATTGCCTACAATAGACCCCTTGCAGTTCGTTGAAGTGCAGCTCAACCTGGAGGATAAAACAATGGATTTCAGCTCCCAACAGATTAAAAATCTTTTGTTTTGTCCTCCAGATGGGGCTGTTTTGACATGACATGCAAGGGACATGTGGATCACCGAGGTGACTAGGTGGCGTGACGCGTGACTTACCATGGTGTGTGACAACCATGCGTAAGTGTCATATATCTTGCACCCATCTCATACAACATACGTAGGGTATCCAAACTACTGTCAATAGCATGACCCCCTTCTATACCAACCAATGACGCAATCTTCTGATTCTTGTGGGCATCCAGAATTCCTTGCGCAGTGGTGACAAACACGAAGTCTTCCGGATACTTCTCGGCAAATCTTCTGATGACGTCTGTCTGCTCGAGGAATAGTGTGACAGCGTTTTTGTACTGATTCTTACAGGATACGAAGGAGGCCCAAAACTGGAAATAACAAATTCATTACTTCAGAGAACAATAGTTGTAAAATATATAGGTAAATTGGACACCGTATAGTGATGATGGCGATACTGACGTTTCGTACGTTAGTCCTTTGTCGGAGTAATTACTTATTATATATTTTACAAATGTTTCTCTAGAAACACCGACGCTGTCCAATCTAGTATTTTACTAGTGTTAACCTCTTCAGAGAAAAATAGTTGACATGTGTCACACCACACACCACGCAAATTAACAGGCTTGTGTGACATGCAGGGTAACGCATGCGATGTTTCAAACAAATCGTGGAGAATAAATAGTCGGATACCTGCGCTCCCACTTTTCCTTTTCTTAATCTTGGGATATCAGTATGCAACGACGGGAGTCCCTTTTCGATAGGAGCATCAGCCAGTCGGTTCATATAATTCATTCTCAGGTGAAAAGGAAGATCATTATGCCTAATAATAATAAATACATAATTAATTTAATTATATGTATAGCGCACATATCCTATGCTCAATTAAAAATATAATGGGCAATATGATCTAGCCGTAGACTGAAACGTGAGACCAGTCATAATACCTACTGGCTAATAACTATCCATCTTAGTATGAAATTTTTTATCGATGTTAGCTTATATAAGAAGCATATTATATAAGTTGTATGAGTGGGAAGCAGTATTGTATTGTATCGTAGCCGTAGTTTTTTTAAGAAACATTCGAATTATCTACCGTATCGTAGCACTATCGTAACCGTACCCTTTCCGTATGGTTTGCTTCTAGAATATACCTATGCTGTATTTAATTTGTCTTCTGTATGTTTTTATTACATACGCACCTTTACTTGTGGATATCAGCTTGAGAATGTATTGAGATTGAAGAACTAAGATAAGTTCGTCATCCGCAGTCCATTAAAGCCATGTGTTTAATTTTTCTATTGGTCATTTCAAGATATTTTACTAGTGTTAACAAAGAAATGTACTCAAACCTTCAAGCATGTGAAACTGAATGTTTTAACTTTATAACTCCAGTTTGCGCAGTGTGATTCTAGCTAAATCTTTTGTCAATCTCCTTCATTACACAAAGACAACAGTAGTGCGATATCGTTTTTTCGAGTGAAATTCAATGTGGAATTCACGAGTCAGGAATTGAATTTTTCTTGAATCCCATATCTCAATCGAAAGTTGTTTTTTTCTAGGTGTAAAATGAAAAGCGTACGGGCTATCTGTGTAACGGTGAATTCCACGCTAAATTCATCTTCTCGATAGCCAATCAGCGCGCGATTTTCGATTGAGATGTGGGATTCTATACCGTGCTGTGTAATTGCCATATGCCAATAACAATACCAGCAATTGAATAAAACTTACTTACTTACTAGCATGCGGTGAAGTAGGCCTTTACATACTCCAAACTGAATTATGTGATATATGTTGTAGTAATAATGTATTGTAATTATTATTTCTGGCGAAAAGTCCCATTATCAGTAATTATTTGAGAAAAGCTAATATTTATTCTACCCTGCTATGCAAACTATCAATAAAATTAAATTCATCATTTCACAGCGTTGCCATTGCATCTCTGTGCATTCGTGTTTGTGGTGTAATGTTGACAATATTAGGTATATTTGTAGTGATGCCGTTTTAAAAACTCACAGGAAATTATCAATACCTATGCATGGGCGCGTTCTGGCACTACTATGATTTAAATTAATGCTAATTTGCATAATTTTTGAGAGTCAGTTTTCTCACATTAAAAGGTTTTGATTATTTGATGCGCAAACTATACATAAAGAGTGTTTTAGAAACCGTAAATAGAATTTGAGCTAGCAGCGTCTGATCTCTACAGAAGCGCGGCGTATGACCTATAAACAGCACAGTGTTATACTGACCCATCAATGATTGGTACAGCATCAAGAGCTTCCATGGCTTGCTGTCGCAGCGTCTTTGGTTCATCTTTACCAAGCAATAATGCACAAGGAATAGCAACAACTAGTATAACTACTACAGCTACCACACCTACGATGATCCACCCTTTACGATTCATCTTTGCAAGTAACAAAGGCGCCTACCTCAAATAGCGTGGTATATATTTGCGGATACTAACCTTGGGTTCATAAATCATACGGGGTAGTTACCGAATAGTCCAGGCGACGGGAGTGGGGTGGGAAAGGATCATTTGATATATTCAGTTTAAGACAGTTTGTAACATAAAAGATATATTTGCACAACTCCTTACTGCACTTGAATCTACAATTTCTTCTAAAATGTGTAGTTTAGTTCCATTAAAACGCTAGCAAATTACAAGTGTGTTACAGTAAGGATAGTAAGAGGGCGGAGAGGGGTATACTACGGAATTGCTTCTCATACCGTCAGTCCCCCCTGTCTATCCAGTTATGCATAACCAACATTACCAAACAACACCGCTATCTACAGTGTTCGGTTGTTGAGTAGATCATGAACTCTTGATGTCCAAGCCGCAACTATGTATCTCTTTCATTTTGCTTTACTTTTGCTTGCAATTACAGTATCAAATGCATTACCAGATAAGAGAAATAGAGATGGAAGAAATGTCGACTACAAAACAAAAGCAGTTGAGATCATGAAGCAAACGCCTTTAATAGATGGGTATGTATAAATTTTGATATTAGTGTTTTCCGGCCTCTGTAAGCGTAAAGTATTTGGTGCATGATGCCAGTCTGCGTGCTCTTGCAAAGGTGTTACAGCAGTAATGTTTTAAATGCTTACGTATCAATTACATATATTTTATTCTCTCAGATATATCTCGTATCTTGTAGACTTCTTACCAAGAAACGTACGGAATGAGCAACTCGGGTTGTGTATTAATCAGAGTTGAATCAATGCAAATATATGTGATATCCAAGGGCGGTATATGTCATAGTGTCAAATGTCCTCAGACGAAAGAAATTTTGAATATTCATATTTCACGGTAATTCCTGAAGACTCCATGAGTCCATTATAAAGTATCGTGTTAAAATGTAGTTATATATTCATTTGCAAGACGAGATTTTAGACTTGCAAAGGGTTAGTGATCGAGCATGCAATCATCGGTATCAGCATGTACAAGAAAAGACTAGCATAACAATGATAATAAGAGTGTTTTGGGGGCTCACGTTTCGCTACATTGGATCGAACCACGCGGCTACTTGAGCACTTTTTAGAACAAACAATCAATATTCCAACAACTAAGCGTGAAAAAGATAAACAATTTTAAAAATACAGACTTGACAATGGACTGCGGATAGGGATCGAGCTGCGTAACATTTAATTGTTTGTAAGCACTGAGTAGCTACTGAACTGATCACACTAATTAATTACAGGTACACAGATTGGTTTAATTTTTGCCGAGGAAAGTGAAAAATCCTATAAACAGAACAAACTGCAGCTAGGAGTATACCCTCCCCTCCCCCCATGTATACTTCACGCACCAAAAGCAATAAATAATTCGGTTCTTATCACTCATATTGTACTTCAGACACCACTTGAATCAATAGGCTTATAATTTAATAGGCTTATGCGCGCAATGGACAGACGATATGCAGTTTTAATGTTTTCAGTGACGAAAAAAAGATTTGTTCCATAGGAGTCACATCAATTGTCACCACTTACATTGGAAGGACATCAATGGACGGTCGATGTTAGATTCAGTTGCGGTTCATTTATAGTGCGCCTTTGCATCTAACTGAAGATGTAAAAATCAATAGAAATAAAACAACTCCAGTCAGCCTCCTTTACAGTCCTGCTCATTCTAACCACTTCGTGTATCAACTAATGGACGCCTTTGAAATATGATTTGCTATAAAAAAACATTGGCACGCGTCGTGCAGTTTATTTTCACGGTTGAGATTACGTGACACGTAACGGCACTAACGTGTCTGTAGTGCAAACTACGTACTGCTAGTTACTAGAACCATGAACAGTAACTATTACCCATGCCAGAACTTGACGAAAGTATATCATTTTTTGTATGTGGAGAAAAGCACTAGAAAGAACTTGTGACTTATATTTGCAGCAAAACACTACATTTGTATTATACGTTTAAGACGATGTCATCCAGCATGCATTCATTATCTAGTGTTATCTGCATTAACTCCTAGATATGATTGAATGAATTTTAAGAATAGAGATTAGCAAATGTTAATTTAACGAGACAACAGTTTTGTGTTCGACACGCGGACGAACGTTTGTGAAGGACTACTAGCTACTCAATATGGCAGAAGTCAGCAAAGATATCTTCATTGATGAATACCTCAAGCGTTTACAGTACACAGGACCCGTTAAACCAAACCTACAGACACTTCAAGAACTACACAAGCACCATCTACTGACGATCCCGTTCGAGAACGTGAACAACATCTACCAACAACCTTACGCTATCAGTAAACATGATCTATTTCAGAAAATCATCAAGGGACATCGTGGAGGACTTTGTTATGAGTTGAACTCTCTTTTTGCATTTCTTCTTCAGGATTTAGGTTATGATGTTACGATGTGTGGTGCTTGTGTGTATGCAGATGATGGACAGCTAGTAACTGCTCCAATGGGAGGGCATCAGCTGTCGGTTGTTACACTGGAAGGACAACAGTGGATGGTCGATGTCGGATTTGGTCGATCATTTATAGTGCCATTACTTCTGACGAAGGATGTGGTTCAAGATGGATTGAACGCCTTTTACAAGCTTAAGAAAGAATTGAATGATGGCGAAGAGCTAATTTCACTTTACTCAGGGATTAAAAACATTGTAGTGCTTTGGGCCGAAGATCGATTAGATGAACAAGATGACACCAATGAATGGCGATGTCAATATAAATTTACTGCTTCTCCCAAGTCTCTGTCATACTTTGATCCACACCGAAAACTCACTCTAGAAGACCCAAAATCACCGTTCAATAAAGGTTTAATTTGCACTATTCTTCGTCCATGGGGACGACTTACACTTGCTGGGACGAAACTAATCAAAGTCCACATTGAAGACAAGAAGCTTGTGAAGAAAGAAGTAGAGATTCTCAACACCAGGCAAGATGTTGTATCAACTATGGATAAAGAATTTGGCATTAAGTTTGATGAGCAATATTCTGATAGGTTAGACGAAGCGCTGGGAATCAAGCACAAGTAAAAATAAGTAACAGAATGAGGTTTTACCGCAATGAGTGGAATTAGGAGTGACGGATGCTCGGAACACTGATTATCAACACATAACTGAGTTAATAAAATCAGTAACATATTAAGATGCACAAAACGCTAGTCACAGTTGCAGATATAAAACCACGTCTAAAATAAGACAGCGTTATTGCATGTTTCATTTAATCAATTGAACTGTAAACATGCAGACTTCTATATATCCACAATAGACCACAATAAACCATTTTTTAAGTTAATATAAATGCATTACAGGATCAGTAATCAAATTCCACAAGTACAGTAGGCTCGTGTCACAATACATTTTAATTACCTGTTTACACATTGTGCCAATACCAAGAAACAAAAAAAAATGCTTTCAATTACGCTTTTGCCATTGACCATATCTGTGGTTTTTAAAAAAATTGTAGTCAATTGATATGAAATTGGTTTACTGTCCAATCTCATACCCAACTTATCAACAATTAATGAGTTATTGTGACCCTTATGGGAAGTATTCTTTTGTTTGATAATCCCAAAGGAACAAACGACTTAGCATCGCTAACTAGTGTCACCTCATTCAAGAGAGTATGAGATAAGAGAGCGTATCCGCGGTCCCCACCAGGGGCTCTACTTGTCGTGCTATTTTTAGAAACTTGTTACCAATCTCTGCACTTTTGTCTTGAGAAGTTTTGATGATGTGACCGCGCCTCCTGCAATCTGGCCAATCACGTTCCGTTCTCGAAATAACCTCAATTTAAAAATAGAATGAAAAGATCCCCTGATGAATGTAAAGCTAAATACGGGGGTTAAGCTCTCTTATCTCATACTCTCTTGCCTCATTTCAACTGGTGCTAATACTATCACTAGTCTAATAATTGTTCAGGTAGCAAGTGTTCCTCAGGAATGGACCATTGGATTTTGGATGGGGGCCGGGTTGGTGAATATACTACATCTCGACGTCATGCCCGATGAATTTTTTCACATATTCTTTTAGCTTATTATTTTTAGCTACATTATTCTTCTTGCACGATACAGGGCCCGAATTAAATAGCAGCCAATCAGTGGCTAAATGACAGGCCATATTGAATATTTGACAGTTCGAAATGATCTGGAAAGCCAAAAAAAAAAAAAAAAAAAAATACACAAAGCAAAAAGTTGCTCCACATGTCACTAACAAAAGCTTTGTTACAAAAATTTATTTCCCTTTTTGAGCTTTGCACTAATTCTTATGTATGAGTACCTTGCTAAATATTTGTTTCGAGATCAGTTTCGCCGAACCTATCCATCAAGAATCTAATGGTCTGTTTCTGAACTTAAAGAAAATACACGTTGCTAAACACTGATCCCATTCGTTTATATTTCATGATCCATATTTCTTGAAAGGAGGTCGACACGAATTATTGACCTGTATAAAGTTATCAAATGGTTTCTCAGTAGAATCCTTTGCAACCTGTAAAAAAGAGCAGGAAATGGTTAAAGGCGCCGTCTTACCAGAAGGCATTGCGCTCTTCACGTCGTATATTTATTCATTTGTTTTTTAAGGTTGTTTTTTATGTCTTCACTTGTGCGTAGTGCACCCAGAATCAATAGAAGTGTATTGCATATATTAACACTTGAAGTCGGATGCACGAAGCCTGAATAAAGTTAGCCGGATAAAAGTACAGTCTTATTTTTGCTGCTAGACACTTCCCGCTCAAACTGGTAGGCTTGTATAGACCTAAAATGCGGCGATGTTGTAGTTAATATACCTGCTCCATTTTCTTCATGGCTCTCAGTAAGTTGTTGCCTGCTATTTTCTTGATATCATCTTGACTGTAGCCACGCTTTAAGAGCTCTTCCATCAAGTCGGGATACTTGGATACATCCTCGAGACCAGTAGGCACTCTACAACAATAACAACAAAAACACACTAATCAATTGATAGTTTTCAACCATTCCCAGGAGACAATTTAAACAAAAGACATGGCAGCCATGCTGGTGGACTTTTCAAAAGAAAACCACCACAGTGACTGCTGGACCCTTTTGTTCCACTCGCTCTCCTGGGAATGGTTGGAAACTATCAATATCATATCGTCAATGAACGTGTAAAAGTATACTAAAACACATCCTTTAATTAAGTCGACACTCTATTAACAACAAACAATATCTGATTATAAGATTCTACATTTAGTCAAGTCTGACAAAAGATTCTTTATGAAGCCGTCTTTTTACATAGGCTCTAATGTAAAGGACGTTTTTAAAATGGCAAATTTCTAGCAACAGGTCTTATCCACTGGCTTAATAGTGGGTGTTTACAGTAACACACTAATCAGCCATGGTCTATCGTTAAGCAGGTCTGGAATACATCCTCTACACTACCACTTCGTCACTATTAACAAACAACACATTAATCAACAGACCAACACTATAGCCCTTTCTATAACGTGCGAAATTTTAGCAGAATATTCTATTTTTCATCTGTAAGTGTAGGTGTGATAGTTATACCTAGGTACACCGTCATAATCAGCACCCATACCAATGTGGTCTATTCCTGCTATCTTTTTAATGTGGTCTATGTGATCTAAAAAATACACAAAAAGAACAAAAAATTGTCACCTATGAAAAATAATTGTCAGGATAACAACGATGTCGACAATGATGAAGTTGACGGTCGAGGTCGATCATGGTGATGATGAGTATGATGGTGATAGTCATTGGCAGTGACGCTGACAATGTTACCTGCAACATCACTGAGAGTGGCTGTATCCTTGCACGTCACAAAGTTGTTGTAAAAGTTCACCATGACAACGGCACCATTTTTGGGCTATATACAAAGAAATGACATGAAGGTTATATCTCCACAAGATAATATGAGATAAGAGACCTCATCCCAGGACCCCATCAGGGGCTCTATTTGTCGTGCTATTTTTGGAAACTTGTTAACAATCTCCGCACTTTTGTCTTGAGATGAGTTGACGATGCGACCGAGTGTAAAGCCCAATACGCGGGATAAGCTCTCTTATCTCATGCTCTCTTGATCTCCAGTGATGACAAACGTTTAACGACAATGATTGTGAAAAGTACAAACCGATAAATCTTTTAAGAATAATGATGAAAATGTTTAAGGGAGGTATGTCATAGTGGAATGATACTAGAGTGTACGCACTAAAAGTCAATACCACTAAATAGTGCTATTTTATGCTAATTCTATTTTTTTTTTCACTAAATGGTGACAACTGTTGACTACATTTAGTGTTTGCACTGTAACAATAATATTGACAACAATTAAACAAAAATAGAGAGTAATCCAAATTATCATTTGAGTGTCATTATGATATGGTGCATACCAGTTTTTTAAGAATATCATCTGGTACATTACGTGAAGCATTGCAGAGGGCGTACGCCGACGAATGACTGAATATCACTAGAAACAAAGAAACAAGTAAAGGCATGAATCTCATTTTTCGCACAATAATGATGTGAATCGTGGTAATGATTTTGGTGATGATGGTTGATGATGATGATGATGATGATTGGTTACCTGGCGCTGTTGTGACGTCAAGAACATCGTGCATTGTCTTAGCAGAGACATGAGAAATATCAACAAACATTCCTATTCGATTCATCTCTTTAACCACAATCTGAAAGTAATGTCAATAACACGTATGTTAACAGTTCATGTACTCAATTGCCTTAGTCTTTCTATAGATCTGTCTGTCTGTCAGTCTTTCTATCGATCTGTCTTTCTATCGATCTGTCTGCCTGTCTTTCTTTCCTTCGGTCTGTCTGTCTGTCTTTTTATCGGTCTGTCTGTCTGTCTTTCTATCAATCTGTCTGTCTGTCTGTCTTTCTATCGATCTGTCTGTCTGTCTATCGGTCGGTCTGTCTGTATGTCTGTCTTTTTATCGGTCTGTCTGTCTGTCTTTCTATCGATCTGTCTGTCTGTCTTTCTATCTATCTGTCTGTCTGTCTGTCTTTCTATCGGTCTGTCTGTCTTTCTATCGGTCTGTCTGTCTGTCTTTCTATCGATCTGTCTGTCTGTCTTTCTAACGGTCTGTCTGTCTGTCTTTCTATTGGTCTGTCTGTCTGCCTGGTTCCTTACCTTTCCAAATTCAGTCAAACCATTGTGTGAAGCTTGTTCGGGAGAACATGAGTCAGCCCTGTTAAAATATACAAGATCGTATTACGCATTGGTGCAACTAAAAAAAATAGCAAGGAGTCTGTGCTGCCAACACAGTGTTATTGCCTACAATAGACCCCTTGCAGTTCGTTGCAATGCAGCTCAACCTGGAGGATAAAACAATAGATTTCAGCTCCCAAGAGAACAAAAACCTTTTGTTTTTTTCCTCCAGATGGGGCTGTTTTGACATGACATGCAAGGGACATGTGGATCACCGAGGTGACTAGGTGGCGTGACGCGTGACTTACCATGGTGTGTGACAACCATGCGTAAGTGTCATATATCTTGCACCCATCTCATACAACATACGAAGGGTATCCAAACTACTGTCAATAGCATGACCCCCTTCTATACCAACCAATGATGCAATTTTCTGATTTTTGTGGGCATCCAGAATTCCTTGCGCAGTGGTGACAAACACAAAGTCTTCCGGATACTTCTGGGCAAATCTTCTGATGACGTCGGTCTGTTCGAGGAATAGTGTGACAGCGTTTTTGTACTGATTCTTACAGGAAACGTATGAGGCCCAGAACTGGAAATAACAAAAAGCAATCATTGATCAATTCCCATCATTTCAGGAAAAAAATCGAAATTGAAATTGTCTGCATCACATATATCACATGTTTGACACACCACGCTGTTCTCTCAAAGTAACAACGTTGTGTGACATGGGTAACGCATGCGATTAAGACTATGTTTCAAACAAATATATATATATATATAGATATACACCTCTTGCAAATGGATATAGATTATATAAATAGATATAAACAAATAGATATAAATATATATAAATAGATATAAACAAATAGATATAAATATATATAAATAGATATAAACAAATAGATATAGATATAAACAAATATATATACATATAGATATACACCTTGCAGGCTGAATTACAGGTTGGGTCAGAATGATAACATATAAATAATTACGTTCTAATATAATGAATTGAAATGAATAGATAATTGAATAGCAAATAATTACAATGATCAAACAATCAAATAACCGTCATCCAATATTATGTCAATGGAGGGGAATAAATAGTCGGATACCTGTGCTCCAACTTTTCCTTTTCTTAATCTTGGTAAATCAGTATGCAACGACGGGAGTCCCTTTTCTATAGAAGCATCAGCCAGTCGGTTCATATAATTCTTTCTCAGTTGCCAAGGAAGATCATTATGCCTAAATAATAATGAATACATAATCAATTTAATTATATAGCGCACATATCCTATGCTCAATTAAAAATATAATGGACAATATGATCTAGCCGTAGACTGAAACGTGAGACCAGTCATAATACCTACTGGCTAATAACTATCCATCTTAGTATAAAAATTTTTATCGATGTTAGCTTATATAAGAAGCATATTATGTATGGAGTTGTATGAGTGGGAAGCAGTATTGTATTGTATCGAAGCCGTAGTTTTTTACGAAACATTCGAATTATCTACCGTATCGTAGCACTATCGTAACCGTACCCTTTCCGTATGGTTTGCTTCTAGAATATGCATATGCTGTTTTTATTTTGTCTTCTGTTTAGTTTTATCCATACGCCCCTTTACTTGTGGAAATCAGCTTGAGAATGTATTCAGATTGAAGAGCTAAAATAAGTTCGTCATCCGCAGTCCATTGAAGCCATGTGTTTAATTTTTCTATTGGTCATTTCAAGATAGACTCAGCTTGCCCAGCAAATCTCTATTTTATATTTTACCAGTGTTAACAAAGAAATGTACTCAAACCTTCAAGCATGTGAAACTGAATGTTTTAACTTTATAACTCCAGTTTGCGCAGTGTGATTCTAGCCAAATCTTTTGTCGATTTCCTTCATTACACAAAGACAACAGTCGCAATATTATACCGTGCTGTGTAATTGCCATATGCCAATAACAATGCCAGCATGCGGTGAAGTATGCCTTTACATACTCCAAACTGAATTATGTCACATAATTCAGTTTGGAGTATGCAAAGGCAATTGTGATATATGTTGTAGTAGTAATGTATTGTAATTATTGTTTCTGGCGAAACGTCCCATTATAAGTAATTATTTGAGAAAAGCTAATATTTATTCTACCCTGCTATGCAAACAATTGATAAAATTAAATTCATCATTTCGAAGCGTTGCCATTGCATCTCTGTGAATTCGTGTATGTGGAGTAATGTTGACAATATTAGGTATATTTGTAGTGATGCTATAGTTTTAAAAACAGGAAATTATCAATACCTATGCATGGGCGCGTTCTGGCACTACTGTGATTTAAATTTATGCTAATTTGCATAATTTTTGAGAGTCAGTTTTCTCACATTATAGGTTTTTGATTATTTGATGCGCAAACTATACATAAAGGGTGTTTTAGAAACCGTAAATAGAATTTGAGCTAGCAGCGACTGATCTCTACAGAAGCGCGGCGTATGACCTATTAAACAGCACTGTGTTATACTGACCCATCAATGATTGGTACAGCATCAAGAGCTTCCATGGCTTGCTGTCGCAGCGTCTTTGGTTCATCTTTACCAAGCAATAATGCACAAGGAATAGCAATAACTAGTATAACTACTACAGCTACCACACCTACGATGATCCACCCTTTACGATTCATCTTTGCAAGTATTAACAAAGTCGCCTACCTCAAATAGCGTGGTATATATTTGCAGATGCTAACCTTGGGTTCATAAATCATACGGGGTAGTTACCGAATAGTCCAGGCGACGGGAGTGGGGTGCGAAAGGATCATTTGATATATTTAGTTTAAGACAGTTTGTAACATAAAAGATATTTACACAACTCCTTTCTGCACTTAAATCTACAATTTCTTCTAAAAGTGTAGTTTACTTCCATTACAACGCTAGCAAATTACAAGTGTGTTACAGTAAGGATAGTAAGAGGGCGGAGAGGGGTACACTACGGAATCGCTTCTCATACCGTCAGTCCCCCCTGTATATCCAGTTATGCATAACCAACATTACCAAACAACACCGCTATCTACACAGTGTCCGGTTGTTGAGTAGATGATTAACTCTTGATGTCCAAGCCGCAACTATGTATCTCTTTCAGTTTGCTTTACTTTTGCTTGCAATTACAGCATCAAATGCATTACCAGATAAGAGAAATAGAGATAGAAGAAATGTCGACTACAAAACAAAAGCAGTTGAGATCATGAAGCAAACGCCTTTAATTGATGGGTATGTATTGGTGTCTTCCGGCCTCTGTAAGCGTAAAGTATTTGGTGATACCAGTTATCGTGCTCTCGCAAAGTTTTTACAGCAGTAATGTTTTAAATGCTTACGTATCAATTACATATATTTTATTCTCTCAGATATATCTCGTATCTTGTAGACTTCTTACCAAGAAACGGAATGAGCAACTCGGGTTGTGTATTAATCAGAGTTGAATCAATGCAAATGTATGTGATATAAAGGGCGGTGTATGTCATAGTGTCAAATGTCCTCAGACGAAAGAATTTGTGAATATTCATATTTCACGGATAATTCTCGAAGACTCCATGAGTCCATTATAAAGTATCGTGTTAAAATGTAGTTATATATTCGTTTGCGGTCTTTGCAAGACGAGATTTTAGACTTGCAAAGGGTTAGTGATCGAGCATATAGTCATCGGTATCAGCATGTAAAAGAAAAGACTAGCATAACAATAATAATGATAATAACAGGCATTGTTACTTGAGCATCCTTTAGAACAAACAACCAATATTCCAACAACTAAGCGTGAAAAAGATAATCAATTTCAAAAATACAGACTTGACAATGGACTGCGGATAATGATCGAGTTGCGTAACATTTACAGTGAGAGCACTCGAACCGTGAACACTTGTCTTTAATTAGCTTTTTGTTTTCTGAGCTTTCTACTGCTTCAAATTCTCTGAAAAAGTAGGACTGAACTCAAATGCACTGAGTTATCAAAATTCAAGTGTTTTCAAATCGATTCACTAGAAGGATGCACGTTGAAAAAAGTGTCAAAAAAAGTGTCAAAAAAGTGTTCACGGTTCGAGTGTCCTCACTGTAATTGTTTGTAAGCACTAAATCACACTAATTACAGACACATTTCTGATCGTGCACAGATTGGTTTAATTTTTGCCGATGAAAGTGAAAAATTCTATAAACAGAACAAACTGCAGCTAGGAGTATACCCTCCCCTCCCCCCCATGTATACTTCACGCACCAAAAGCAATTAATAATTCGGTTAACGTTCTTATCACTGATGTTGTACTTCAGACACCACTTGAATCAATAGGCTTAAAACTCATGCGCGTACGTTATTATAATAGAACACCTCAGATCAAGTCCGACATTTTAAATTGGGACTGGGCACAGTCCGGGCAAAATGTTAGGAAAAACGTAAGGAAGTTAATATCTTTTAAAAAACAAATGAAATGAAAATGAAAATTGAGCTTGAATGAACGGAGTTAAGTGAAGTACAATTGATGACATTTTGCGTGAGGTGGTCAATTACTCATTGCATATTTTCACGGCATTTTCCTAGGGTATTTCTGATTCATTCATTCGATCATTTATTCTGTTATTCATTCGATCATCCATCGGATCCGATCCTTGATCAGTCATTCGATCATTCATTCGATCCTTCCTTTGATCATTGATTCGAACATTAATTCTTATATATCATGTTTATAGTATTTTTTTTATTTTTTTATTTCTAGTCATAATGATCTGCCGTACCAACTGCGACTGAAGTACGATGTTCGATTACAGAACGATAAACTAAATACCGGGGAACCAACATTCCAAACTGATATACCTCGCCTTAAAGAGGGCCATGTCGGTGCACAGGTAGACAAGCCAATATAATGTACAACGATTATTGATTGCCAGTCGTATGAAAACTAACCAATCATGGTTCATCTTGATGATGTTTGTATAAACGTCGGGGGTGGGGCATTTGAGACGCAGGCTAGCCGACATCTGCTGCCGGGAACAATATGATAACTCTCAACTCACATGCTGAGTTTTGCTGAGGGAGAAAACATTAATAAATATATAAAAAAATATTAATATTTATAAAGCATATTTTTGCATTTGTAATATGCTCTAAACCAAAGAAGACAAAACTGGAGAACCAAAAGAAAATTCCTAGTGATATGAAAGTACTTAACTTCAAACATCGTGAAGTTTTTCTTTGTTATAAAATCTCTGGAACGTCCAATCGTACTCAGCTCAACTGCCATAAGAGACATCAGATCCACTGTTTTGATATACCTACTAATCAATTCATTTATGTTATGTTATAGTTTTGGGTAGCGTACAGCGACTGCAGCACACAGAACAAGGACGCTGTTCGCATTGGTCTGGAGCAAGTATCACTCATCAAACGTGTCATCGAGAAATACCCCGATCCGTTACAGTTTGTGACCACTGCAAAAGGAATAAAAGATGTGTTTGCTAAAGGCAAGCTTGCATCGTTGATTGGATTAGAAAGTGGGCATATCATCGATTCAAGTTTGGGTGTTCTGCGCATGTTTTATCAAGTTGGTGTTCGATACATGACATTGACGCATAGTTGTCACACACCATGGTAATTGGGCTATTCATTAGATGACTATAGTTTTAAACTAACCAATGACAGAACGCGTTAGAAAAAGTTCCACTCTATGAAATTGATTGACGGTCATAACAGATCAATATCAAAGCAAAATTTTGAAACGGTGGTCCCTTTATAACGAAATTGGCTGTAAAACACTTCCTAGAATTTCCTACTGCAATAATATCCCAAGATTTCATTTTGAAAACTATGTTTATTTGTGAAGTTATTGGTATCGCTCCTCGGCTTGTTAAGTTTACCAGAGATACTAATTTTGTGATAAATGACTTTTTTCTGTGTGTTTGTCGTTTGGTCATACCGGAGGTCTCAGGCCCACGGTAATATTGGTAATTAAGCTGTTGTGGAATAATAACAATACCTAACATGGCCACTACTTCAATGTCATATAACTCCTAGAGGTTGCAGTAAATTAAATATTAATGCATGAGATCGTAGAATTGCTCATAATTCTTCAACGGCTTCAAGCAGAGTGCACAATTTGGATTGACCATCATGTGTGCATTCAAACTAGTAAAAACCTTCACAGGTTATTTTGGAAGAACATTTAGCAAAACAATTTACTTCCATGCAGGAGTGCATGTGCAACCTCCCAATTCCGCCCTCTGAGAGGTATATACACCTCTGCCCTATTTTGGACGGTTTAGAATGAATCGAATGCTCGAAGTACGAACTATCTTGTTGTTTTTCGCAGGGCAAGCTCTTGTTCTAAACCAAAGAAGGTCCTTCACGATGGACTAGATGACTTTGGAAAGGTAACAAGTCTTCTCCTCAGTCTCCTTTCTAGAATGTTCATTTTCGTTGTCTCGAATTAGTCTACTTTAATTAAGTTATTCTCTATTATCCAGTATTGTATCTGATAATATTCTTTGACACTGTAGATTGTAGTTAAAGAGATGAACCGTCTAGGAATGATGGTTGATTTATCTCATGTCTCAAGAAAAACTATGAATGATGCTTTAGACGTTACCAAAGCACCTGGTAGGTCACCACGCCATGATTATCTCAGTTTTATAACATAATCGTTTTTGATATCATAATGTATTGCCGATTTATTAATGAATTGATTGATATTTGAACAATTGGTCTATTTGATTGATTGATTTATTGATTGATTGATTGATTGATCAAATTGATTAATTGATTGATTGAATGATTAGTAAGTTGACTGATTGATGATTCATTGAAATAAATAATTGAATCATTATGATCGCCTATATATTTTCAGTTATCTTTAGCCACTCTTCAGCTCGTGCTATTTGCAACGTCTCGCGTAATGTCCCGGATGATGTACTAAAGAGAATGGTAAGTTTTTTGACGTCTTTCGATGATGCTAATCGCCAGTGGATTCGTGTTTCTAGTAAAGCACGATGCAACTAAATTTCTGTGTACATACCAAACCGATTGTAGTTCATTCCACCTCAACAACCTTTATCTAGCCTGCATATGTTGCGGTCAACGAAAAAAGCCCAAGCAAATAAAAACGTTTTTCGATAACCGAAGACCACGGGTAACGCAGGCTAACGGCTGGTAAAACGCATAATAATTCTGAACCTGCAAATGCGCTACATCACTTCCATAGCTTAACTGTGCTTAACTGCATGAAAACTACAGAGTGGTCTATGTCTATTAATTTCATATCAATATATTATCTTGAACGCGCTTACCAGAGAAAGTTTTCTTTATGTACTATTTCTACAGCCACAAAATGGTGGTGTGGTGATGGTGAATTTCTACAATGGTTTTGTAAGTTGCAACAAGAATCTCTCGACAATAGATCAAGTTGTTGGTACGTGTTTGTCGTTTAGAAGCTAATGCCCAGGGGACGGGGAATCCGGGGATAAACGATCGGGGATGCTCGTCGGAATTTTTCAAAAATGCCATTAAAAGATACCGGACGTTTTTCAAAAGGGCGTGGCTTTGCAAATTTTTCATCTCTAAAAGATACCAAATCGCTAACCCCTAAAAGTTACTACGGGCATCCCCGGTCTTTTACACCCGGAGTCCCCCATCGCCGGTTTAATGCATCCGGGTCAATTGTATTGTAATGCAGTTTCACCTGATGTCTCAATACGCTTTACAATCTGTAAGATTTATAGTATGTAGTCCTAATTTACAAGCATGAGGTTAATTAGTAATTAGAAATTAGAGTAGGTCCATCGCAGAGGATGGTCGTGACCTGTGTCCTAGCTCAGTCGTTTTTTTTACGTCCATTGTTAGTCATGGAAATCACCTACAAACTAAATATGCATACAGGCATTGGGTATCGAAGCTGGACATAGGGAGAAGCCTGGTATTGACAGTGCAACGGCAAGCAGTAGTTCTCCGAAAATGGAGTGTAATGAAGATGTTCGCACTAGGGACGGACCATTAGATATTTGAGAGGGGGGAGTTGGACATTTTTTTTTTCAGGATATTTTTTTCCCATGTGATGGTTGTGCAGGATATTTTCTTCCTCCCTGCACGTGCACGATATTTCTATCTCTGTTTAAGGTTTTGCTCGATATTTTTTGGGGGGTATTTGCCCAACCCCCCCCTCAAATGTCTAATTGTCCGTCCCCTATGCAAACTAAGACGGAAAAATTATCATAATAATCTTCTATATTAGGCAATAATATTATATTCAAGACAAAGAATAATAAATTATCAAAACGAACAAAGTCCAAACTTCTCAGTTTCTATACAAAGATTGTTTAATTATATCTTTCAATTTAGACCACATTGACCACATCAAGAAGGTAGCAGGAATAGACTATATTGGCATTGGGGCTGACTATGATGGAGTTGTCGGGTACGCTATCTATCATTTGCTTTTATGAAAGTGCATGGACTTTGCTTAACATTTTGGAACTGTTTATTGTGTACTGTAATAAATCACACAATGTACTTTACAATTTATTTTATTGATTTCAACCGGCAGATAAGTCAACTAAAATTATCTGTATATGATCTATTTGATATAGAAAAGACTACAAAAGTTTTATATTGCGGCGTTGAAATGTAGATATCCGGTGGGCCAAAGGAGAAACTCGTATCTCGAAGCATTGCATATGCATAACATTCGAAATTCGAAAGATACACAGTCACTGTAAAAGTTTTGTGACTGAGGAATCTGGCATTTCACCAGCTAGCATTTCAATAACTAAATCTGTGATTTATTTCAGGCTTCCTACAGATCTAGAGGACGTATCTAAATACCCAAATCTAATTGCCAAGCTGCTGGAAAAGGGCTACTCTGAGTCAGATGTCAAGAAGATTCTTGGTGAAAACTTTTTACGTGTGTTTGAGAAGGTTGAAGAGGTGCGCTTTCATTGGTTAATTGATTTGTACTTTCACTTTAGTTCAGGGTGTGTCAGTGGTTTGATTCATTATAAACATACTTTCGTTTGTTGGGGTCCTGTGTATTTTTCAAAATGGCTGCCAGTTTCCGGTGAAGTTATTCACTGCAATCTCTGCAAGTTTTCATTAGATCTTTCCGACAATTGTGGCCATAGATAGTAAAACATCACCAAAATATAACCTATAGTCATTTCCAAATAAAGGAAGATTACCAAATGTGGTTATGGATGCGAACGACAGCTTTTTAAAGATGATTGTTTGATGGCTTTTTGTTAGCGTGTATACTTATTATATAGCGTGCTAGCGTTTAATTTGTTAGTGATAATGTCAAATGGTAACGCCCTGTGTCTTACTTTGTTATAGGTATCTGCTAGTATGAAGGGTGATCCACCAAATGACGACTATCGCTTTTTTGCCAACATAACATGTAAACCTGATTGGGCTGGTTCTGTGTTTGGGTATTCCGGATCTAAAGGCTTACCTAAAGTATCGCCTCTTAATATGGAAACAGTGAAATAGTCAAGTCCATATGTATCCGCTGGATATATAAAATTAAAAGACATGTCTTATGCATTAGTCAAGTGAAACCCCGCCCCTAACATCGACCCTAACACCAGAGAAAACTTACGAACTAACGGTCTCACTTGTTTTTTCAGTAATCAGTACAGTCTTATAGACCAGTTTCGATTTCTTTATTGCTCCCGGGCTAAGTCTCGATTGAAGTTAAATGAACAATACAGTAGAATCAAAACCATTGTTTGTGGATGTGGCCATTTCACGGGATCTACTCTGAATACAAAAGAACATATATCGCATGCTATCGAGGCTTAGCCTGACCTTTGAAGAACTCGAAACTGATCTTCTCCCTGGGAAATGCTTCGTGTATGTCCCTCAGGGGTCGAAATGCCAGGGTTTCATTTGACTTATACATGGGCAATCAATGCTAAATGTTGCTTGGTTTGTGCGTTTGCCAGTTCTTTAGCTACGTTTTGATATCATTAAAACACCCACTAATCTTTGTTATAATAAAAAAGCTCAGATTACTGGTAATAAAATCACTGCCTCATGTGGACATTGTTTCATAATTCTTTTAATTTTCCAATACAGGGACGTATCCAGGATTTGTGGGGAGGGTTCCCAACACATCAAATTGTCAAATGACGTCGCCAACGCCGTCAGATTTTAAAACATCCTGCAAAATAAGAAAACACGAGCCGAGTAATAATCGCATATTGATAGCGAGACGCTAAAAACACAGATCACCTATAATTTATGCAAATACTTCTATGTCTGAAGTTCTTGAATAAGCATCAATCAAGACTGACTGAAATGTAGACTTCACATTGACCATAAAGTTTCCCTTACTGGAAATAAACACAGGAAACCCAGTGACAACTAATATAGAATAAATGGAAAAATATATTTGTATATTTTATTTATCATAATTACATACACCAAACACAATGATCATTTAACCACACTGAAAACTGGTACTATTCTTATCTGGGCTTCCTGTGGTAGTGCAACATGCCATCTCTTCCTATGGCCTGGATATTAGCTAGAGCCCTTGATAAGAAAAGGGGAGGTCTATAGTTGGAGACGCAAAGTACATACGCCAATGTACTGAAATTCATCAGTTTCAAGGCGAAGAAGAATTGACAATAATCATCAGTTTGACCTCGATAATATGTTGGACATGAGAGGGACAGAATTTTTTCTTTTTTTCATTTCACTTGAGTCAACTCAAGTACCTACAACTAGTCTCACTGCATGTATTTTTCTCTGAACATAACTTTTGCAAGTAACATGTCAGACCATCGCTAGTCTTTTACTACACTCCGACGGATGAGCAACCATGTCTTGCTTTTAAGGCCGGTACACACTAGGCGACAAGTCGCAGCGACTTGTCCCCGCGACATGTTGCAGCGACCATTTCCCCCCGTGTGTACTAGGTATTTTTGGCGGAACCGGTTGGATTTCGTGCGACCAGTCGCAGCGACAAATCAGATGTATTGGCGACAAATATTGAACCAGTGCACACTGAGGCGACATGTCGCGGGGACAAGTCGCTGCGACTTGTCGCCTAGTGTGTACCGGCCTTTAAATTTTTGTTTATTAGATGTCTTTTCATAGTGTTTACATGCATGAACATTCTGGAAAAATATGTCATTTTAAATCAATTAACACAAATTCATTGCAAATATATATATAAAATTACTTGAATTTAAATTCATTAAATATAAATAAATTTATTGATCAATAAATACATGTAAACAAAGGATAAGAGAGCTTTGAAACTAACATGAATTATTAAATTAAAAAATGATATATCATAAAAGCATAAGGTTATCAAAAATTGATGAATTTATTGTACCAGAAACTTCCACTGCCTTGCTAAAATATGAAAGAGATAAACAATCCTTGAATTTTTCACAAAATTTGGTTGTATCTTTAATCTTGAGTTGATATCCTCCAATTGTTTAAAATTCCAAGCAGGTTTTGCATTTTATAACTTGATATTAGTGCTATTCTATTCTTTTTCTTTATATATTTTGTCTTTCCCCCTTCCAACAATCTATACTTTGTTGCTTAGTAACTAATTATAAACAAACTTTGACAATATAATGCATTAAGTCAAGCATGAGACCTATTGAATAAATACTTATTCAAAAATACACTTATAAGATAAATAAAAACGGACTAAGTATAAAAAAGTATAAGCTATCGCCATCAATAAATTACCACATTGCACAACATATTGAGTAAATACTGTATTTTATTTCTTTCTTGCAACTATATACAAGAATGGTAAATCTATCCATAGCTTTGACAAATGAGATAAAAAATACAATGCGATGTGAATACAGAATGGAACATACTAATCCACGAAAAATGTTTTAGACAAAAAAAACAGAATTTACAGAACAAAAATCTGTATCAAATAGTAGCACAATTATTTTTTCTATATTTTAAATATAAAAACATTGATTTATAAATGGTAAGTATACAGTTTTTTGAAGAAAAGATCAGAGTTAAAAGTATTTATCCAGTGAGTGAGAAAGTCATTAAAAGCATTTTTGTAGTGAAATTTATAATCTTTCCCTTCCCTCCCATCCCTTAAATTTTGAACCCTCCCCAATGCTTATAATGTTGTCTGTTTTCTGAAAGAGAACAAAAAATATTGATTAGCAACTTATCAATTAATAGACCCTGAATCAATAAAACAAACATCTAACAGGGAACTGTGTGATCACAAAAAAAATGTTTCTCTAACAAAAAATGTACATTTTTATCAAATATATGTGATAATATTTAAAATTGTAACTTCCTCATCGTAGTCAATCTTTGGTAAACTGGTGAATACTTTTAAATAACGAATCACAGAGAAATATGAAAACTCTAATGACAACAATTAAACAGCAATATATATAAAACAGCGTAAAATAAACAGGTTTTTGACAGCAATCAAAATGAACAGCTTCAATTTGCAGAGCATAAATACATTTTTCTTTCATGTGTCATTTTGCTAGCTGATTATAGTGAAGACACTTGAACCATGAATGCTGTCTTGTCTTATTTTCCAAGATTTACTGCTTCAAATCCTATAAAACAGTAGAACTGTACGGGAATGCAGTGAGTTATCAAAATGAAGCTGATTTCCAATCAATTCACTCAAAGGATGCATGTTAAAAAAAGTATCAAAAAGTGCAAAAAGTGTATAGGGATCAAGTGTCCTCACTGCAATAAGTTAGGGAAATAACATATTTTCAAACTTACTTATTTTCGTCCCTGTACAGGTAGGTATAGCTTGAATTCTGCCGGTAGTTCATCTTCGGAGTAAAGTCTGTCTGAGAAATATACTCTTCGAATACGACAGTTGGCATGGATCTGTAACAAAAACAGTATGATAATTATAAAATATACCTATGAACAGAAGAAAAAACAGTGCTTAACTGCTTTATACAAAGTAGGCTATTGTTGTTAGTGATGATAGATCATTGAGATTATTTTAATGCATTAAGTTAGAACAGTGCAAGTCTTTATAGGTGTGAGCAATGAAGGGTGTTCACACTAGGAGGTTTACAAAACATAAAAAGAACAAAAATAACAAAACATAAATACACAGCTCTCTAGAAACTTCAGTTTTCAGTGGTAATTTTAGATTGATGATAAATACACTAAATGCTGCAATAGGTATTCACTTAAACACAAAGGAGGTCTATCAAATCTGGATTAACTTTTGTTGTAGTATTGGAGATAAACAAAAGACTTTGAATGTTTACAACACCCCTAATCTTGACTACCTTGACTACCCCAAACTCACCTGAACTCTTAATGTTTCTATGTAGTTTGTACCGTATGCTCTTCTGGTGAAATCTGACAAGTTGAACTACAAGCAATATAAAAATCAAATTAACAATTACACAACAAAACAGTTTAATAAGAAGGTTAATATTTAGCTCTGTGCTTGAAAAGGTGATTAATGAAAGATTAACAAATAGGAAATTATGCCCTAGGAACTGTTTTTGAAAAAAAGTTTAATGATTGAGAGGTTTATCAATACTAATTGAAGTAATGATTGTCAAAAAGACTTTGTGCCTACTATCTTCTGTAAGAAGATTTGTGAATATTTGTGGGGTAACTAGCAACATCAAGCAATGGTTGTAAATTGATATTGGTAGCAATTGAAACGTAATATTTCAAAAAAATAGATATTTCTTTACCTGAATTTGATTCCATCCATCGTCTAGTCTCATAGGCATTGTACAAATAAATGGTTTTACTCTAGTTGTTGACTGGTAGTTGGATGCTCTGAATCTTCGCCTAACATTCTTGTCGTCTAGGACCTACAAAGTGTCAACAAACCCTCAGTGTCCTGTCAACGTTACTCTACATCCAGGACAACCAACAAAAATTGACAATACACAAAAAACAAAAACGATTTACAAAGAATATAAAGCATAAATATCAAAGGAAACTTACCATTACTTCGAAAGTGAAATATTTTTTCAAGTTTTTAATGATCATGACGAGAAATGGTAGTTTGATTCCCAATGTTTTCTTAGGATCAGAGGGGCAAGTGATAAACGTTGTACTACAAGGAAACAAATGCACAAATGTTAATTATATATTTTCAGGAGTACTTTATTAAAAAAATACTCAGCATCAAAGAACACTTTTTGACATTAATTTCATTCATCAACAAATCATACACTCACATTGTATGTGTGCGTGAGTAAATTCAATTTTAAACATATTACCTAACGTTCGTGCCAGAAATTTCTAAGACCAGAGACTGGATATCGTTGTCTGTGATTCTTTTGATGTGTCCATTTCTTACCTAAGCAAAAAAGCCAAAAATCAGTGATGCACCTTACTAGAATGAAACATCAGATGAGTGAACGTGCTTCAACTTCAACCTACCTTTTTTTCCCAAATTTGAAGCGGTTTGCTGCCGATACTATATAATATAGAAAGAAAACCCGACTGATACGTGTTCTTAAACATCTTATAGCTGTATTTTTAGTATTTTTTGCTGGAATTATGATTGCTGAGGCTTTTTCAAACCACTTCTGCCTCGCTTGTTGTGTACCAAGTGAACAAAGATAACGATGTGTCGCTAGGCGCCAAACTCGTGTTGACCATGCGCGCTTACTTGTTCCCTTGACTACGAAGTATACACAACCTCGATATGATGAACAGACGCCAAAAGACCACAGGAGGCCCAATGGTATCGCTTTGCAGGAAATGAACAAAAAAACAAACACAACAAACAAAAACAACACAAAAAATAAATAAATAAATAAATAAATAAATAAATAAATAAATAAATAAATAAATAAATAAATACATAAATACATAAATACATAAATAAATAAATAAATAAATAAATAAATAAATAAATAAATAAATAAATAAATAAATAAATAAATAAATAAATAAATAAATAAATAAATAAATAAATAAATAAATAAATAAATAAATAAATAAATAAATAAATAAATAAATAAATAAATAAATAAATAAATAAATAAATAAATAAATAATTAAATAAATAAATGAATAACAGGGAAGGCGCAAAGTTTTCACATCTGTGCAAGATTAGTTTTTATTAATATTAAACCTAAAATGTAAGTCTCTCTCCCCCTTCCCCCCAAAAAAAAATGCTCTAACAATGCACCATCATTATGTCAAGTCCGGGCCTGAGCTTTTAAATGCAACTGCACAGAATGAGTCAGACAGAATACCTTGTCCATGGTTTAAAAATATTATTTATTACTTGTGCAACGATTCAACACACAAATGTTTATTCCTATAAACACCATTACATTGATAAAGATTATACGTTACAATGCATATTAAGCTGTTAGATGAGTTACAGGCTGGTTGGTACTTCTAAGTTTGACGATCAAGAATGTACAAGTCCTGTTTCAATTGAAGCTTATATTCAAATAGATAGCACTTTTAAGACAAATTAATACAGGGTTCATGTGAGAACATTCTAACAGGGGTTGTAAGAGGGTTTGCATGTGCAAAACTATCCTGGCATATGCAAATACAGCTTTCTATGGTAAAGATAAATCATATTCCGCTATTATGATAGAAGAAAACCCATCACTGGATACAGTAGTGTTACCAACCTGGAGGAGGGGTACTTCCTTCAGATCTGGTTAGGGGTGTTCCGCTGGGATCTTGTAGGTGTTACCCTGTTTATGACAAAAAATACCTAACTTCCATACTCTGTTTATGACAAATTACAATTGTTTATGAAAATTATGACTTGTATAAATATATCAATTCAGACACACGTGCTGCTATTATCTTTTTTTAAGTCAACGATCTTATTCCTGCCGATTTCCTGAATGCAAAATAATTTCTCTTATTTTTTGGGCCCTGAGTATGACAGAAAGTTTGGATTAAATCGAAAATAGAGTGGAATTGGATGCCCTGCACATGACACCAAGGTCGAAAACCATACCCTGTTCAGCGGATCATCCCCGTATAGTCGATATAGGGTAGTACCCCCCCCCCCCCCAGGTTAACAACAACTGTTTTGACATGATATTCAAATGTGTAACCTGTGATAATGTAGTTTATTCAATGTTTGAATTTATCTACTGACCAATCAGCATTGAAGTACAGTGCAAACTTTGTGCTGATTGGTTAAATGATCAAAGCAAAAGAATGTAAAAACACAAGTTTAATCTAATATCATAGCATCAGAATAATTAACAAGACAGTGTAAAACAGTCACTATATAACCACATTTATTGACATTTAATGACAGTGTAGCTACTCAAAGTTTTCATTGTATCATTTACACTTGTAGTTACAACTCAAAGTTTTTATATAAACGTGATATTTACACATTGTCAGATATTAGAAATAAAAGACTTACTGGAGACTTGATTGTTTTATGTATTATTTAAATAATTATATGCTATTATTAATATCTATGTACATGATGTATTAATATGATTAGATGAAAGTGTGTGGGAGCTAGCTCATTTCTTGTGCCATCATCCACTGGCCATCATCTACTGCTGCTGCATTTCGAAGTTTATTCCAAGTTTTCTTGTTTGTTTGCAGAGCCATCTAAAATGAAACAAAATAATAATTATTTCTTATTTATTTATTTTTATATCTTTGAATCCACAATCAACAGCATTCCAGTCAAATGATGGTCTGTTTGAGCTACAGGTGAGCCCGGGATGGGGGGGGGGGGGGGGGGGGATATCTTTTAGGGGTTGAATAGCATTGAAATTTAGGATTTTAGTATCTTTTAGAGATGACAAATTTGCAAAGCCACGCCCTTTTGAAAAACGTCAGGTATCTTTTAGGAATATTTTTGAAAAATTCCGACGAGCATCCACGATTGTTTATCTCCGTAGTCCCCCCCCAGCAGGTGAGCATCAAGGGTGAAGAAACTGGTCATCTGTACAAATGTAGGTTTTAATTAACACTGTCTAATAACAGCTCCATTATGTTAACAGTAATCTTCATTGTCCCTCCCCTTAAAGTGCTTACTTGTTCCAACCAGATTTTTAAACTTTTTTTGTTGTTGGTGTACCCCTAATAATTTGCACTGTATGTTCTTCTGCTCCATCTTATATGAGCCAGTAATAATATTCAGTTTCTTACCTTGGCAATTTCCACTTTTCTTTCCCACATTTTTACAACTTTGTTAAGTTCATAGAGTTTGGCTCTTTCACCTACATACTCCATAACCTAAGAGGGAAAAAATAAGTTAAAATCATTAAATTATCCAATTCTGATATTTTAATCATTATTTGATAATATATTATTCCTTTTTGCATATAATTACAGACATGCATAAAAGTCATCAGGATTTTCTCAAATCTTGCCAAAAGAAAGATTGTTACAAGATCTTTCAGAAAAAAATAAAGAAAAATATAGAGTCCTGTCCAAAAAATGAGGTTTGGGCTGGTTGAAACATAGTTTTCAAAGACTCCTTGTGTTATTCCTGTCTTGCCTTTAGGCGGATTTTGGCACGCATGCAGCGTTTTCAGCAGTAATTTGCTCACAGGCACAGGTTTCAAGCCTTGTTATTGTTCTAAAGTGGCCAGGACTCCTAATTCATAGCAATAATTACAATGCACAATTTTATTCACAATACACATACCTCAGGTACTTTGAAGTCAGCCAGTTGTTGTTTTAATCTTGCATTTAATTTTTCAGCAGTGGTTCTGTCCTGTGAAATAAAAAGTAAGCATTGATATCTGCTGGGATGGATACAGGAAATACATCAAATACCATGCAAAATAGATCATAATCATAGATAATAAATATTACCTTATCAACCATTTGATTTTCAGCATCAATTCTGTACAGCAGTTCATTCCTTTGATTGATTTCTGTCCGGAGTTGGTCTGACTCCATTGTCAATGTATGCAGTTTTTTCTGCAATATTAAAAAAGGTTTCATAATTAGAACTAGGGTTCCATTTTATTAATGAAAAAAAAATGATCATTAATTTTAGTCCATGCATCATGATCTACCAATGAGCTTCTTTAATGCTGTTATTGTAGCTGAAAAGATTTGACTGTAATGCATTTACATGGATGGCCAGAGTAAAAATATTACAAGAGTTCAAGTTATCAAAAACATCTATTATATGACAGAAACAATGCATGACAGTAATAATTACAAATTATAGTTATTGATATTATAATTATTAATTATTACAGTGTGTATCTAAAAAACGTGGCTAGACAGAAATATTTTCTTACCCAATCAGAATTACTCTTTGGTTGGGGTTCAGTGAGCTGTCTGTGATTGCCCAAGGAACAAGAACAACATTTCTGAAATATTTCTGTCTGGCCAAGGTTTTTACATTCACACTGTAATAGAGGTTGCGAACATTATAGTATTCTTCACCTTATATGTATTTAGTATCTGCTGTACATTTGTAGTCATAAGTTTTAGTCTAAGTAAATCTTGGTTCTTTTCATCAATTTTTTCTAGATATTGTTGGTTTTCTATCTTCAGTTGGTTGAAGTCCACCTCATGCAAGACTTCACCCATTTCTTCTTTCTGTTTAAGCTGCATGTGTAGTTTTCGTTTCTGGACTTTCAATGTTGAATTCTTTAGTCTAAGCTTTTCAATGAGTGTATCCTGCAAGATAGTTTCAGTGTATGAGAAAAGAACTATTACACTATCATGGCAAAGGGTCTGTGGGTGTTTGGATGAGAGGGTGGGGGGACAGGGCTGAAGCCATCCCTGTTTGCCCAAAAAGGAAGCTCATGGCATTAGAAAAAAAAAATCATAACTAATAAATTCAATAGCTCACTTTCGATATTCTGGTTGAAGATGAGGCTACCGGGAAACAATGATTATTCCTAATGATATTCTTTTATTTCACTGGAGTCTCGCTTCAGTTGTTTTATAAATGGCTGCTCAATCAGAATATCGAAACTAGTGAGCTATTCATTTAACACCCATGCTCAAATGGGAATCATAAACCAGGTTCACAGCAGTGGAAGGTTGGTGCAATTCATTATGCCGATTACCCAAATGCACAAATATAACACTTACTCTTGATCTTAGTTTATCTTCAAAGTATCTTGTGACTCTTTCAGCAATAACTTTATTTGTTCTCTATTGAAGAAAGTAATCAGTGAATATGTCAAGACATGACCACCATCAGAATAGCAGTTTTGGTACTACATGTAGTTTATTCATTCACAGTTGGATGGCTGAGTACTTTCTTTTCCTTCTTGAAAAAAATCACTGAGGATGCTTGTGACCTGCATTCTCAATTATATTCTTTTAGGTGCTTCTAATAATAATTTTGTCCCATACCTGATTTACAGCTCCTTTCATAATATCTCTTTCAAATTCATATGATGCTTTCTTCATCTCAGCATTTCGCACTTCTGCCTCTTCCATAATTGCCTGAGAAAAGAATGCAATTAAATAAATTTAACTATATTTTTTCTCATGTTTCATTTGTTCTTAAATACTAGCGGTTATCTATGTTATTGGAGTATAGAATGGTAAAATATCACAGGAAAAAATGTGTGATTCCCAAAATGGGTTTATTTTGGATTATGGTTCGGAAAGTGCTACAAAATCCAGCATTGGGTTCAAATTTGGGATACCCAAAATGGGTTTATTTTGGGTTATTGTTGGGAAAGTGCAACAAAAACCAAAAAAAAAAAAAAAAAAATTCGGGGAATCACAAGTTTTTTCCTGTAAAGCAAGCTGGGTAACCCGGTAAATGCCTCAACTGTTAATGAAATGACAAGAATCTAAGCCTCAACTATTAAATAACTCTCATTCTAAACAATGTCACATTTTATAATATATTTCTTCTGTCTGAGCACATCCTAAAGGAAATATGTGTTGTGCAACCATTTCAAGTAGGGCGGACTTACTTTGTAGTTATCAAGTATTTTTTCAGATTCATCTTTTAATTTCTGTATATCATCTCTTAGTTCTTCAAGCTCTCTTAGAGCGATGTCACATTTCTGCTCTGCAGTCAGTTTTAGGTGCCTAAGGAGTTGCATAAAATATGTGCTCTAGAACAACAGACTTTGAAATAAATGAATATGTATGTAAATAAGTATTTTACACATCTCATCCTCATTGTCGTTATTCTTCAGGGGTTGGTTGCACGAAGTCTGAATAGTGCTATCCCCCAGATAAATCACTATCCAGCAGATGAATTCTAAAGAAATTCTATAAGATGGATTACTTTATCCAGTGGATAACTTTATTCAGGCTTTGTGCAACCAGCCCTATATTGACACTGCACTTGCAATCTTATAATATTCACATTAATTGTTTCTATTATTTTCCAAGACTCACAAAAATAACTACTTTTCTGAGCAGATGTTGATGATTGAAAGCTTGTTCAATGCTATCATGTGGGGGGGGGGGGGGGGGGGTTTCTAACCACTTGCCATACCTATCTAATGATGGACCTCTGGATCTTGATCTCTTCTTTAGACCTCTATACGATGTTTCTACAGTTTGTTGAACAGTTGGGGCTAAAGACGTCATTTCGAGAAACAAAAAAAAAATCATTTCAGAAACAAACTTTTTTCAATAAATAATTAATTACCACACTTCAAGAAATACTCGGTGTTATGATGCTTGATCGACTTGCTTACCTGTAGGCTGTATGCCTATATCCTTTGGATCGACTCTTTTTAGGAACTTTTCAAACATAGAGGTTTCATTTCTCAGCACTTCGTTGGCATGTCTGTGATCAAAACAGAACAAATCATCAAGTCTAGACTACAACAATATAAGACAGATTTTAGCACTCATTTTTAAACGTTTGGGACTCAAAATTACGGATGAGTGATCCTCAGATACTTACATTGTTTCTTGAACTAAATTATACAAGTCTTCATCGGACAATTCCGTCGAGGGATCTTCTTCTTGGTCGAGAGAACTACTCACTTCCACATCTGACGCAGCCATCTTTGATTCTTGTAACAAGATGTATGGTGTGTTACTATGGTAACCCAGGTGAAAACGAGGCCCAGTTCGAACGCGGGCGGCGGGACATGCGAACGAGGTTCTACGTCGAGGAACGTTGTTTGACAGCCATTTTGCTTCGAACAACAAGTTTGTTAATTTTTTATCTTGCTGTATCTTGTTCATCCTTGGTGCAGCCATGAAGTTAGTCAGGTGAGTATTAGATGATTTCTCGCTCTATTACTAAAGCAGATTATTTTTAAATTCAGATGTTAGAAACATGTATTTTCAAACATGAAAGTTGAGATAACTCGCTATGTTTTCTTTCATTGTACCGGTACAGGTTCTTGATGAAACTAAGCCACGAAACAGTCACGATCGAGTTGAAAAATGGAACAGTTGTACATGGGACTATCACTGGTAAGAAATTAAGTTTTAGTCAGCTTTAGTTAACTGCATTCGTTTTGAAAACGTTCGCATGACGTTTGTTGCAGTTGTCTAATTTGCTGCATTCGATTGCTCTAACGAAAAGATTTTAATCAGCCCAAATGTTCTAAATCTTTTTTAAAGATGAAACCTTTGATTCACATTTCGAATTAGAACTGATGTGTGTCTAGTTTTATATAGCTAGATCAGACAATTACATATCGATATGCTCAGCATCTTTATATAATTCATATTTATTTGACATTTTGGCCATTAATCTGAGACTATATATGTTTCCAAAGGAATAACCTTAAATATCTAGACATACCACATTATAGAATACCTGGACACTTATAACCATACCATTAGTATATATTAAATAGACCAATCCAAAGGCTATTTCATGTCACACAATCTATCTACTGCACATACTCAATGTCACCTTTACATAATGGATGTGTTGTTATTTCTTTTTCAGGAATTGATATGAGTATGAATACACATTTAAAAGCAGTGAAAATGACGGTTAAAAACAGAGAACCCATGCAGCTAGAGTCATTGAGTATAAGAGGCAATAATATTCGATATTTTATTCTACCTGAAAGCCTTCCATTAGATACTTTACTGGTAGACGATACTCCCAAAGCTAAGGCAAAGAAGAAGGAGACAGGTTTGTATATAATGAATTAAATAGAATCATTTTCGTATGAGGGAAATGGTACAGTTACAATACAGTAGAAAACTCAAATGTTTTCTTAGAAACTATGGCAGCAATACAATGCAGTGGTGTTTCCCACTCATATGAAAATTCCATTATAAGCAATAATAATTGTATTTGTTTGTTTATTTTGTTTTGAATGGTGTATTAGCTGCCTTTGGGTGCTCTAGTCCTAATCCACCAGAATCCATATTAAAATATAGACTGTGTTTGTGTGAGAAAGGTGATAGTACAACAGAAAGGAATCATGTTTTTAATAATATTGAGAAGTAAGCAGCAATATAAGCTTTTACAGTGAGGTCACTCCAACCATGAACACTTCTCTTTATTTAGCTTTTTATTTCCTGGGTTTTCTACTACTTCAAATCCTCTTAAAAAGTAGGACTGAACTCAAATGCACTGAGTTATTAAAATGAACATGTTTTAAAATTGATCACTCAAAGGATGCACGTTGAAAAAAAGTATAAAAAAGCATGTGTATCCTCACTGTAATATAAACTTGTTTTTTCTTTCAGTTGCTCTAGGTCGTGGTAGAGGACGTGGAAGAGGTAGAGCCAGAGGAAGACCATTAGGACGTGGTGCATCAGAACGTGGTGGTAGAAGATGATCAAACTAGAATAGTTAATGGACGTTGTATAGATATTGTCAGCAATAATTCACAATTTGTTCATCAAACACTAAATAACATACAAACTTGAACAACATTCTAGTATTTATCTATATAATTCAATAGGTAGTTACAGTGCAAACACCTAAAAACAACTTTGTAAATACAGTCTTTTCAATATTAAAATATCTTGTTTAAAGTTCGGCTGTGTTGTAGACTGTTTAGTTTTAAACCTTTTACTTGGACTATGAATTAGTAGAATATTGCACAGAATTGTTCCATTTTACAAAAACAAGATTAAAAAAGACAATTTTCAATCATGGTTCCATTGTGATCACTCATCTATTTCAAAGATCCAGTGAAGTCTGAATGTAGGTGTAAAGATTTCTAGAAAAATAATATTTCCAAGAATAAACATTGGAACCTTTTTGCAATAATTTATTGGTTCATAGTTCTCTGTTACAGCATTAAATTGAAGGATGTATCAGAACAATAATTATAGCACTTAATCCTGTAATGGGACAGAAGAACAGAAGATGCCACCTCGGAGGAAAGGAATATCCCTGGGAACTGGACTGCCCTTACTTGCAAATCATGGTATTGGCAAACAGAAAGCACAATTTTCATCTGTAAAAGTTATGGTAACCTTTGAAAACAGCTGTCACTAGTGGCCAGAGTTGTAAAGAGAGATTTGATTGGTCTGATTGTCCTCTCATACACATGTTTCTGTTGTTATGGGCCATGTAACATGTGATCATAGGTAATTTGGTCTGTTTATCTGTAAAAATTAAACAGCTTGGGTTACCTGTGGTGTGATGTCAAAATGTGTATGGCACAGTTTATTGGTTCTGCTCAGTTGTAATGAAAGTATATCTGCACTGCTGTGCATTGCTGTGGAAAAGCATTCACAAGAATTTTAGCTATTTGTTTTGAGCAATCACTAATGGTTCCCAAAACCTAGGGTGGTAAAATGGGATACTGGCTAAAAATTGTCTGTTTAATGTTTCACGATAACAAATATCAAATCTAGTTAATCACATTTCTTGGGGGTGACTCAAATCATTTTTCATGGTCAAAAAATGTCATTTCTTGTTTCTTGAAATAATCCTATACCGCCCTGAAAACCTATGAAATGCATTTTCCATGTGATTTTTGAAACCCCACTATTTAAAAACTGAGTAATTTGGGGTTGTACAGCCTAGGGATCTCTTAAGTACCTTGTTGATACCCCTGACCAATACAAACTATTGACTAGATACCAATCTTCCTCGTTGTTTGGGGGCTCACTCAGGTTGTCCCAAACTGAGCAGCTTCTCTCAGTAATGAGTATTTCTTTAAAGAAATACTCATTACTGAGAGAAGCTGCTCAGTTTGGGACAACCTGAGTGAGCCCCCAAACAACGAGGAAGATTGGTATCTAGTCAATAGTTTGTATATGGACGTCTGGTTGTTGTGATGGAGGAAGACGTATCTCGAGTCTGTCCGGTATGTTCGTTTATTTCTAGATAATACATAGCTATTCACATATATTAGTTTATATTTTATCATGCATATCATGCATGGTCTGTAACATTATAAGTAGTAAATATATAAAATACAAAATTGTATTCATGTCGTCCTATTTGGTGATTGCGATTTGTTTCCGAAAGTGCTCGACATTAACGTAAATTGCGTCTTGGATACAAACACATACAATTAATTTATTTGCATTTATAACTGCGAAAGGTACGTTCGATCTGTAATGTACTTCAAATATGGTTTTACAAGGCGATCAAAAACGTTCTTATGATGCTATAAACAGCGCAATGAATCTTCATCACAATCAAAGAGATATATAGATACAGAAAATCTTGTTTCTTTACACAAAAATAACTTATGAAATTAAAAACATTTGACACAAACAAAATTTAAAAAATTGATATACTTGAACATAATATTGAGTATTTTAGTGTTCGAATAATTAAATTAGTCATGTTGTCACGCTTGGAATGCAACGAAGGCTAGTCACAATGTACATATGCATAAAATCTGTTCAATCACCAATAATCGCTAGTTCGTTAAACACTTTTAAGTCTAATTCGATGCATCAAAGGTATCTCTCGTAAACAGAACTCATAGATTAAGTAACAGAAACGCTATTATTTACGTGGTCAACTATTTATCTGCAAGGCATGGAAGTCATTGTCACACAACATGGCATGTGTCAATGAATGTCACGCAGGTCTACAAGTTCTTTCAATATCAGTTCTTGTTCGCTATAGAGTGGTATCACTGCATGCTAGGGCAGTATCAATTATGTTGGTGGGTGCTGACTTCGATATTGCAATGCTTGCTTTCGTGACTGTAGTTCAGATATTGCGCATATTTTGAGGGCTGCGATGGACAGTGTTTGAAATTTCATCTATTTTTTAATCATATAACATTATAGTCACTTCATCTGCCTTGAATAGCAATTAAACTATTTGCAGATGAAAGGAAAGTTTTTTTGTATATCATTAATTAAATAGTTTTATTTATTTATTTAAAAATAAATAAATTGAATAATTGTATTTCAATATCCCAAGGAGGGGAAAGGGCGGAGAAAGATTGGACGAAAGGTTGCTCCTCTCAATGGCCGGTTGGATTTACCTTAATCATTTTATATCAATAGTGAATACTTTCCATCTCTTTCCAGGCACCGTTGATCTCTCTTTCATTTGAGGCTGCAACCACTCCGCTTCGTAAAACCGCTGGTCTGAGTATATTTCACGCTGCCTGTATCCATGCTGATTACGTCACTATCTCGCTTCTCTTGGACTTCAGTCCAAGTCGCCTTGACAACGCTATAGCTCTGACTGTTCCAACATGCGATAACGCTCCTTCATATAATGACCTTTTACCTTTAACACTCTGTAGTCTTGGCAACACTTCAAAACATGACAAAATATACAAACGTTTAAACAAAATCAACGAGGAGTTTGTAGGACGATCATTGTTGCATTTAGCAGTAAGCCAAGGTTCATATGAACATGTCAAGAGGTTATTAACGCTTGGTGCTAATCCTAACAAGACTGAACCAGCATCACACGTTGCTCCTCTTATGCTGGCAGCCACTAGACCCTCTACCAGATTCCTAGAGCTTCTTGTCGAGAAAGGGGCTTCAGTGCATGCGCAGGACAAGACGGATTCATATCCATTACACTATGCCGCACTGCATGGTAGGACTAGCAATGTCAGGTATTTGATCTACAGTGGTGCTAATGTACATGATGTAAATGGTCGTAGAGAGAATGCGCTTCACTGGGCTGCCAAACACGGTCATACTGGCACAGTAGAACTATTGGTTCACAACGGATGTGACGTCAATGTCAAGACTGCCGGAGGTGATACAGCATTGATGTTAGCTGTGATTGGTGGACACAGAGAGACCACGTGGTTTTTGGTGTCCAATGGTAGTAGTGTGCACATCCAGGGTGGGTTAGACTACACTGCATTGCATCATGCTTGTAAAGAAGGTCACACTGATATCGCTAGTCTTCTTATCAAGAAAGGAAGTAATCTTGAAGCTACTACCTCAGGGAAAACCCCGCTACATCTTGCAGCTACGTCGAATCACTGCGAAACCGCTAAACTACTGTTTCTATGTGGATGTGATATGGATGCGCATGACATGTTTGGTAGAACCGCTGTCCATTATGCTGCACAGCAGGGTAGTATTGATATGATCAAGATGTTAGTTCGTCGAGGTGCTGATATTCATGCTAAGGACCACGAAGGGCAAACGCCAATATTCCAAGCAACAATCTTCGATCAAATTGAATCAGTACATGTTTTGATTCTACACGGTGCATATGTTAATACTTGTGATGATTACGACAGGACACCTTTACACTACGCGGCTCAAGAAGGAAACTCAGCTATTGCAGAGCTGTTAATCAACCGTGGTGCTATCATCGATGCTGTGGCATTTAACGGCGATACCCCACTTTTAGTAGCTGTTGGCTACGGTAGCACTGATATTGTCGAACTACTACTGAAACACGGTGCATGTGTGAACAAACAAAATTCATCAGGCGTGTCTCCAATACACATTGCCTCGGGTAATAGAAAAACACGCACTGCACAATTACTGATTTCTCATGGTGCTAATCTGGAGGCACACTCGAGCGACGGAGACACTCCTCTTCATATAGCAAGCAGACAAGGGCTTCGACAAATGATTTTACTTCTGTTAGACAGTGGGGCCAATATCGATTCGTTAGATTCAGGTGATAGAACCCCTCTAGCTGTTGCTGTCAATGAATTACGTACAGATATTGTAGAGTTGCTGTTAAGGCATGATGCAAACGTTAGTATCAAGGACGGTGAGGGAAGGACTGCATTGCATGGTGTTTACGCAAATCTTGCTCATGTACTTGTGGAGGAAAGGATTTCGTACGAGTTGGCTGATCTTCTTCTAAGGTGAGAGTAGTGTCATCATTTTCTACATGAGACACTAAAACAAAAGACTAGTCTTTCCCTGATAAAACAGCAATAATGAACTTGCCACATATATCAAATAAGTTTGCCTAGAGAAAAGTTAAAAGTACCACTGCATGCTATTCATCAATCTTCTGATTAAAAATGTTTCATACTTTATTTGTAGGTTTGGCAGTGACGTCACAGCCGTAGATATCAGAAAACAAACGCCTCTCCACCTAGCCTCGATATCGGCTTCAGCGTCACTAATTAATCAGCTTCTACTTCACAAGAGTGACCCTAATGCTTCTGACAGCGATGGTTTCACCCCGATAATCTGTGCCCTGCTGTATTCCCGCCGATCCGAGCCTGTTGTCAAGAAGCTGATCCAGAGTGGTGCTGACATCACAAAGGCAGATAGTTATGGTCGAACTCCGTTACACTATGCTGCAGGATTGAATGGTTCTAGGAGAATATGCGAAATATTGATTCAAAATAAAGCTAATATCGAAGCAGTGGATGGTGAAGGAAACACACCGCTTCATTTAGCAGCTTTATATCGTAGTACTCCTACAGCGGAATTGTTAGTGAAGAAGAAATGTAATGTCAACATACGCAACAAGGAAGGTACTCGGAACTACAACATTGCATAGAACGTTATTTCCAACAAAAGAGAAAATTGATTTCATAAATAAAGTGAAGGTCTAATGCGGGGCACAGTTGTCAGTTGTTACTAAATGTCATACTTTGAGATCCATTAAAAAATTCCAGTCTATATAATTCGGATCTTGTTAGTCAAAAAAACACAAAAGGAATTTACTTATTTTAGAAAAAATTGAAAATCAACTAAAGTTTTGAAATCCTTTGTATTGATGCCGACTTTTTTTAAATTCCGGTTTATTTTCCATGCCAGGTCAAACACCGCTCCACAGTGCAGTTGCCGCAAAGTGCATATGTACACATGGTTGTAGGAAATGTGTGTGGAAATACAACACAGTAGAGTTATTGGTGGAAGAAGGTTCGTGTCAAGTCAGTGCTACTGACAATGGAGGCAATACAGCTCTACACATGGTAACGGCTTCAATCACGGATACATCTACAGCCAGACTTCTAATAAGGAAGGGTATCGATGTGAATGCAGTGAACAAACAAGGAAAGACTGTTCTACATTTAGTTTCTTCTATGAAATGTGAACTGAGCAGAGAAAGGTTCACTAGATCAAGGTACTTGGATGGACTAATCTCTGTTATCACATAATGTGCATATCCATACGAGTTTCGTATCCACCCGCAAGCGGGCTCTTAAAAAAGCTTTAAAAAGGTGGCTTGCGCTTAGAATTCTTACGATTTAGAAAGCCTCACTTGCGAGCTTATGCACACCCTACAAAAACCTCACTGAAAACGAAATGACATAAGAGTTGACGCGCATTGCAAATTTTACTTTTTTTAGTGCTTTTTTGTTTGTTTTATTGTCAGTTAATAATTAAGTACAGCGTAATGGAAAACTTGAAACTGCCCTTTTATAGAGTCGTAACTCAGGTAGTGCGTTTGTACTACCTTTTATGGCCAATTCCAGCTTTACTTGATGCGCGCTGGGAATCATGGGAGTTGTGCTATCCATGGAAACATGATGCTTCAGCTCCCATGATACCCTGCGTGCATCTAGTAATGAACTGGCCATTCAGATTATAAGTTAGTGCCCACGAGTTTAGTATAGAGACTCTATTATTAACAGTTGTAATATGAATAGAATTGTGTTTTTTTTTTTTTCAGATGGACTTACGGAACAGCAGAACTCCTAATAAGGCGTGGTTGCAACATCAATGCTACAGATTGTCATGGCAACACATCATTGCATTGTGCGTCCAAGGCAGGACGTAATGACATTGTGAAACTACTCCTTGACAACCATGCAGAGATTCAAGTATCTAACACACAAGACGAGACCCCCCTGCATTTAGCAGCAGCACAAGGAGCAAAGGAGGTTGTGGAATTATTACTAAAGGGGGGTGCCGATCCTCGTGCATTGGATAGCAACATCAAAACGCCGCTAGAACTGGCTCAAGAAGCTGGACATTTTGAAACTATGGAGATCATTGAACAGTTCCTGTTTGCATAGCGGAAACAGAATTTTGATAGTCCATTTTAGAATGCCTGGATGGACAAAACTTTTCAAATAAGATTACCTGCTTTACATTAATAAAGATTATTTGAAGTAGATTTGTAAGGGAGGAAAGAAGGAGGACGAAGAAAGGAATTCTTCCCAGTCCCTTAGCTTTATAATTAGTCCTTCTCCCTTATCCTCCCGTGTACAGCTATTCTTAAAATGGTTGTCCAGTTGAAATACTGATTTAGCGAATAGCAAAGTCATTTGAATATCTCATGATTTTTATTTTTTAAGAAATGATGAGTCAAAATATGTAAAATAATTAACATAATTATTCTAAACTTTTTTTAACTTCGATTTAACTATATAATATGTGCAAGCTTTGTAACTTATTTAAAATAAGAAAACTGAAAACTTGAGATATTCAAATGCCATTGTTTTTGCTAAATCAGTATTTAAACTAGACAATCTTTTAAATAATAGCTGTATCTACACAGAAAGAATGGCATTATCGGATAGATAGATAAATAAATCAACAAATGCAACGAGCAGATGTCTATATGGTGAGTGCCCATTTGGGTGGTCAAATAAATCAGCAAAAAACAATTAGACAAATAAAAAACTGTAAGAGCAAAGATAGCAAATGTATTTTCTTACTATATACATGTATATATTCCATAAAATATCATTACTGTGCATGCGCATCATGCGTCATACTTGCCATGACGGCACGGTTAACAGTGGCAACAACAAAGCCGAAAAAAACAACAAGATGAGCCATGACAACTGAAAATCAGTAGAAATCAATACTGCCAAATTAGAAAGAAAACAGACAAACAAAACCATGACAACAGTGAAAACAAATACTGCATGCCATATTTAGAAAGCAAACTGACAAACACAACCACGACAACAATGAAAACAAAAATAAATATTGCCTGAACAAAACATAACTCCTCAAAAAAGTATGAACAGTTATTTGATTGGTATTTTTCGAATCAAATGAAAACTCAATAACACCATTTGTATTCCACGAGAACACAAGTCACATCAAAACAACATCTTCAACAATTAACCGACTGCTGTACTGGGCATCGGCATTTTCAAAAACGCGGGTGTGCCGTCATGTAATATTGAAAAACAACTCAATTGAAAAACAATATGCAAATTTTGCTACCATCAATATATATTTCAAACGATAGGTTCACAGTACTGATATTCAATTCGCGACTTTAACATGAGCAAGTCATTGCTAAATTATTTTTCTAGGCGTTTGGATCCTAAAAAACAATCGAAGGATGTCAAGCCATCCCACAAGCCTGGTTTACATCTACAAGAAGAAAGTTTGTCAAATTCAGAATCGACAAAAACAAACATACAAGAAATGACCGAAAGAACGAGCAACAAAAACGAGGAATTCAATCAGTTGATAATGATGATAGTGGTCGTGAAAGAAATCGAACATCAGTTATCTTCAAGGTGAGTCCACTATCACACTATGCAGTAGAGATAATACTAATAAAATATGTTTTAGAGTGTCAATATCAGTAGATTTCAACCATGTTTTACAAACTTCTAAAAACTAAGAATTTAACGTTTTTGAAAATATGTAAAGACGATTTTTTTTTGTTAGCTTGCTATGGCACAATTGCAACACCGCATACTTTCAGTGAGGCTTTATCTTTCAATAGCATTTACGTTTCCTTTTGACTGCAATAGATACACGATAATTTGTTCATACTGCTAGAAATCAATTCATATAATTTTCAAATAATGATATATATCTCTATTTTTTTGTACAGACGCAAGTAATGAAACGATTGTAGCCATGGATTTTCTAGTTCTGAAAACCGACGGTAATGGCTACATGAACTGGTTCTCTCTCTCTCTCTCTCTCTCTCTCTCGACTGTACATGTTTGTCTAACAGTTGGCTTGAAAAAGAATGAACATTTCTGAAGAGATGGGTACTGTATAACTGGACAATCTAAAGAACCTATTTCGAATTGTAAATAAGAACGAACAATGTAACCGAGTTATTTGATTGCATTCGAATTTCCTTCCTATTTCGACCGTTTACATAGCGTTTCCATGCCATTACATTTTGTAAAAAATATACTAAATGCTGATTTAGTGAATAACAATGTCATTTGAATATCTTAAGTTTTCAGTTTTCTTGTTTTAAATACAATGCTGCATTTATCATGTAGTTGCATATTTTTTTATCGTATTTTAATTATGATGAAGTTACTTTGTACAATTTTAGTCATCATTTCTTAAAAAAAATAAAAATCATAAGATATGCAAATGGTATTGTTATTCGCTAAATCAGTATTTCAACTGGACAATCTTTTCAAGAATAGCTGTATATATATATATATATATATATCGAAATAAAGGGTTTGGCTTATGCTTTATTCAATATATTTAGTCATGTGTTTATTGATTTTCATGTTCAACTTGCGTTTTTCCTTAGCCTATTTTCTTATTTAGCAATTCAAGGCCGGGGCACACAATGGGGCTAGGAACACGTTCACGAAACACAGCGTTACTAAATCCTAAATCACTTTCTTGCTGTCACACGGTCACTTGTGTATATTTCTGAGTAAATATTTGATTAGATATTGAAGTAATCGCGATGGTAAACTTTGCCGATGAGAATGTCATTTTGTGACGAGAAAACAGTCCTCACTGGTGGTTCTCCCGGTGGCCACACTTGATTTATACATATAGATAATTCTTTTAATTTTTGATTGATAATGATCAGTAATTTTTTATTATTTATTTTATGTCATGCCCTGGTCTTTACATAGTAGAGGGAAACTGATCTGTACTAGCATTCGCGCGAAAATAAAATAATGCGTCTCGATGTTTTTTTACTTCCGGGTTTTGTTCCGACAATACTAAATTTCGACTCTACCTTCAGTATATGTGCTATAGTTCTGAGGCTACGTCCACACTTCTCCGGGATAAATTTGAAAACGCAACTTTATTAATCCGGTTAGGCCTTCTGTCCACACTAAAACGCATGAATCCGAATGGAGTTTATGCTAATTCTATTGTTTTACGAGCATTTTTAGTCACGGTATCGGAATAAAAGTTGCGTTTTCAAATCATAGTTCAAATTTATCCGTCACAGTGTAGCCAGGTTCTGAAATAGTTTGCGAGCATGTTGAGAACAAGCTCCTTCGTGTGGATTAGCATTAATAGACCACGTGGTTTTTATTGAAACCCAGACAAACACTATAAATACAACATATCACAATAAGTTTCTAGCAGTGTTAATGTATTATAAGTACTTTAATTTCAATTCATACTAGCCAGGAAATTCAGCTAGTCTGTTAATATCAGGGTTTAACCAGTCTTGCGTTATATCGTCAAAATGGTTATCAAAATCTACAAGGCTTTGATAGGCTTTGCCTTCTATAAGATCTGATGTCAAACTCAGCGTATCTTCGCCTCCATCCACATATCTGGAAATAAACAAACAGCTATTAAACACCAATAGAAACTCAGAACGGAATTGAAACGTGTAGCACAGTTCCATGCTCCGAAATACTCGGACTAATTTGTAGCTTAATTTTGACACCATACTTGCTCAATATTTGATACTCAAAGCTAGATTCAAAACGCTTCATGCTGCAAATCAAACATTTGTGAAATTTGACGAGATTTTCCTTTCTGCATGTAAACATGTGTCGTTTACTTAGTTACTTGTAAGGTTTTGGAAGCAGAAGAGATACGATTTTATTTGAGAAAGGCTTTTCCGCGAAAATCCAATGCATGGAACCAAAGCAATGTAGTCACTACACGTCTCAATTCCCTTGTGAGTTTCTGACACCAACCAATCAGTGGCCCTTCAGCATCTGGTGAGACCTATTGTGATTGTAGTAGTAAAACAATGCATGTCTTTGTCTTTATGTCTGTTGCATTGTACTTTATAGTATTGGACTGGTAAACTGATGCTTTTAGGGTAGCCTGTGTACAGCTGTTCTCACCCATTTCTCCCAATGTACACAGGCTACTTTTAGGGATATTTTTGGAAAAATCCGATGAGTATTATTTCTGGAACAACCCCCCCCCCAGGAATACACATACACATTGATTTAGTTTAGAGGTTTAGGATCAATACAAACCGTTCAACAATATACTTACAGATCTTTATCTAACAGTTTCCATTTATTTTCCTGTACTGTATAACACTGAAACACAGAAAAAGCTGTTTTTTACTACTCTCTTTTGATGAGTATAATTATCTTTTCTGGACTGTCAAACAGTTGAGCAGGGGCCAGTTGCTCAAAGCCTGAATAAAGTTAACCATTTGATAAACGTTATCCATTCTATAGAATTTCTTTAAACTTAAAAGCTGCCTAGGGAATTATCCAGTAGATAGTGCTACCCAGGCTTCGTATAACTGGCCCAAGGAGCACACTTTCCAAAACATTTCATAACAAACTTCATCACAGAAAAGTGTTTGGTGGTCCACTCCAACAAACACAAAAAATATACAAACCTTTGTGGGCTGGTGATCTAACCATCCTGATATTTTTAGGCATCAAGTGTGAGAAGAAAATACAGCCTGTATTTATTATAGCATCAGAGTTGGCAATTGTCAGGAATAATAACAGTATACCGAGGCAGATCCAAGGGGGCAGGATGGGGGGCTGGTGTCCCCCTTTTGATCTATTTTTATAGGTAGTTCTTTTAATTTTTGATTGATAATCAGTAATTTTTTATTAGGGTCCCCCCCCTTCAAAATTTCTGGATTATTTTTTGATTAGTGGCCCCCCACCCTTTCAAGATGTCTGTATCCACCCCTGGTATAGCAATACATTAAATGTATAATTTTACCTTTAAAGCAACTTCATCACAACTCATTGACATCTTGGTGTTATCAATCTATGCAGAGATAAATAAATTAAGAAGAAAAAGATACAGGGAAATTAGACATAACTAATGAGTTTATCAAGGGTTTAATGCTTGAGGTTATTTTAATGTAAACAAAATTTGGTCAACAATATATAATCATTCAAGCAGTTTATACTAGTCTTACCATTAGTATGCAACCATTGGAATAATGATCTGTTATCTTTTCACCAATTTTATAAGCAATACCATCAGGGCTAATAAAGAACAAAAAAAAAAAAGAAAATTTGTCAACTAATAAATAGCAAGATCAATCAATTAACAATGTAATTATGCAGACAACAAAGAAATAAAAACTAGTATTAATAGCACTAGTGTTAGGGACCGTTCATTATTTATGGCAGGGGGGGGGGGGCTGGGTGATTAAATGGGGGGTCTTGAATTTTTTCCAAGTCTGAAAAGGGGGGTATTGAAATAATTTTTTGGCTATCGGGGGGGTCTAGAAATTTCATAAGGTAAATATGAGGGGGATCCCGAAATTTATTTTGTTCTTGCCAGGGGGGTCTTTAAAAAATGGGTTCCTTGGTAATTAATCACCCAGCACCCCCTGCCATAAATAATGAACGGTCCCTTAGCTGTGTTGGTGTTTCTATAGACACAGTAGTAAGATATTCATCATTTAGACAATATGTGAGGATGAATGGAATACTGACATTTTTGATTTTAGTCCTTCGTCTGAGTAATAACAACATTTGACAGGCTAAATGCATGTTGTCCATTTTCTACCACAGATTGCCTGAACCAGAAATCAGTATACATGCACTTACTTTAAAAAATGTTGTCTGAGAAATATATCTTTCCAAAGTTTAATGCAATTTTAAGTTTTTTTGAACTCTTTCTCAGATACATCAACATTTGCTGTGATTTGGTGTTTTTGCTCTCATCGATCAAAGCTCTGATTACCAACAAATCATGGTGCATCTTGACTATTGTAAAAACATTGGTATGAGTATGCAGGTTTAGAAAAAGTTCAAAAGTAGCTTGTTGGAGCTCAGAGTTCTGATTGACAATTAGCGCTCATGCATTTGAGTTTGAAGACAGAAAACGTTTTTTTAACAAAAAAATTCCTGCTGTTTAAATGTTATGTACCTGTTATTATCTATGTGTTCATTTGCTTGGAAATACCCAACTATCTGAAAACCACTTGCTTTGCAATAGGAATCAATCTACATATAAAGAAAAAATAGAACATTATTGGTTTGCATTGTAGCCCTAAGCCCCCCCCCCCCCCCCCCCCCCCTCCAGCATGCAACCCCTGCTGCAGAGGAGGGTTATAAAATTAATGCTAAAAAGCATGTATTCCAAAGCTGTTTTCACACTACACTAATGCTAACACTGTAATTCTGGTGAAATGTTACCTTCCCCAATAAATGTCATTCAGCTAACTGAGTGTATACAAGAGATATTTGTATGTCTGTTTGTCTGTCAATCTGTATGACCATGTGTGACCATCCTTAGTCAGGGCTGTCAACCCCCCTGGATAATCCAGAGGAAACTGTATTTATTTTCCTGTGTTTAAACTTTTCCTGTATTTACTAACAATGGGGCCACTAAACACTAACAGTTATACTATATGTATTTCTATCTATCTATTTCCAGGGAACAGGGGTCTGGAATTCCAATTGACCATTGCATGCTGGTGCATTTCACAGGAAAAAAATTGAGATCCCCATTATGGGTTTATTTAGGCTTATCATTGGAAAATGCTACAAAACCAAATATTGGGTTCAAATTTATGCATATTTTCCCCATTTAATGGAAACATTTCCTATGCAATTCTCATTTTTGAAGACTTGGAAATTCAATTTGTTTTCCTGTGTTTTGGCTTCCCTTGGTGTCAAGAATTTGACAGAGAAGGACAGTACACTGTCACGTATGGGTGTTGCTTGTGCTTGTGTGGTTCTATGTATGACCAGTATATTCAAACTGATGGTACAGTTTTATAACATGTGTGGTGGTCTCTTACGTGTACAGATCATTCTCTATTGTGTAAAACAATAGTAAAACTAACTGAAAGCTGATTTTGTGTGGACTATTATTAAAACGATTGCAAGTAACTCATAAGTACCAACATTATAGTGATATACAGTACATACCTGGTTCAGAGCGACCTCTAACATGGGCGCAAGACCAAGGCATTGATGAAACAATGGGACAGCATCCAACACAAAGATTTCATCATCTTGTTCGCTGTCTTCACCGAGTAAAACACCATTGACGGCTTTGTGAGGATATTTGGCTGCATGTAGCAGCATCTTGGCGTACGCCTTGGTTGATATATTATATTTCATGGCTAAAAATATAACAATATGTCCACAGGTACAAACACTCTCTCTCTACGACGCCATCTTGAAATTTTAATTGATGCTTAGTGACCAGGCTAGTATTACACAGGAGACCCATCAGCTTTTCTGCGACATTTGTTTGGCGTTGGCCAGTGGATTCGAACATGGGGAAGTCTTTGTCTAAAAGAAAAAGAAATTCCAACAGATTTCCAGGTACAGTATCGTACTATTGACTTGCTAATCTATCAGCTACGTTTTTCATGCGTCTTTTTTTAATATTGTAATTTCAGTTGCTCGAGATAGCTGGGTGATTCGATTCTCTGCTGTCAGCGATGTTGTAGTCGTCCCTGATCACAACAATCATTTTCATGGATATAATTTGGCTTACTACTACTGGAACTGCCCTGATTGCATACCTGCACAACACTTCAGCAAACTGATTATAATGATTCTACAAATACATCAGCAAGGAGACTTTAAAACGATAAGCAATCTAATCAAACGGCCTCTATCTGCATTAGATTTGATTGATCAATGCAATAAATTCCTGGAATCCAGCCATCAAGACATGTCTGACTTGGAGAAAGAGCTACTGGATAATGCCAACGACAACTTTTTTCTTTACATTGATAACAAGCAGCTTTGTTATCTTGATTTGCTGATAAACAATCATTTTGATTGTCATAATGAGCTGAGAAATATCTTATGTGCATGCAGTGGTTGTGGTTCTGGTGAGGCAGGAATTAAACAACAAAAGACTCATGACCCTACAGATCCTGTTGTACCTCCTCCAATGCCTGTGCCTCTTGAACCAACTGCACCTTATGAACCGGTTGGTGCATCTGTTGATAATAGATGTGATAATATGTTCAATACACAAGAGCACCAACTGCCTCCTAGAAAAACTGTTGCCTCACTACCTGCCTACTCTCAAGTCCCTGTTACCTCCCTCAGAAAGCCTGATATACAAGCTACAACAACTATAACTACAGAATCTGTATCAATTGCTACTGAGAACCATAGCAACCGCACCATGCAAGATAATCAAGGTAAGTGTCTGTCTAACACTAGTGAAGCCATATTAACATATTTAGGCCAGAACACATAAGATGGGGTGTGTAAGGAAGGTCTAAAAACTGCAAAATCACATGAAATAATGACCAAGAACTACAAACTGTATCCAATGTTTTAATCTAAAAAATGAAGAATGTACTAAATTGCTCGAGTTACCAAAACTGTAAAAATTGCAATTTTTGAAACCAAAAACCCTAAAAAAACTGCTTCCAAAATAATCTCTTCCATTATAAGAGTTTATAGGTATGGATGTTGGATCATTTTTCGATGCAAATTTACAGATTTGCTCATGATAGAAACTGCAGAAGGGGCTGGGATTTAAACAAATGTGGTCAGACTGCACATTCTTGCTAACAACTGCATGATTCAATAGGGATTTTAGCATGTATTTTCTACTTGTAGATTTCATAGTTATGTATGTTTAACTTGGACTCTTTAATATTAACCTGATTTATTTGATGTTCATGTTATGCAGATCCTATAAAGAGACAACAAGTACCAGGAAATACCCCAATGAATGGATCCAATGGTATGGCATCTAATGAAGGCCAGGCAGCAACAGCTTCAGAACTATTGAATCAAATACAAAGTCTTGATAATAATGAGCCTTGTGTTCAAAACAGCACATGTGTTAACAATGAGCAAAAGTCTCAAGCATTGCAAAGTGATACTCAACTTGAATCAACAAACACACATAAAACTGCAAACAGTACTGTCAGTTCTCCTGGGGAAACATCCAACCATACCAGACATCTTAAACATATTAGTTTTTCAAACAACCGTGATACTCAACTTGAATCAACAAACACACATGATACTGCAAACAGTACTGTCAGTTCTCTTGGGAGAACATCCAACCATACCCGACATCTTCAATATATTGGTTTGTCAAGAAATAATCCTGAAGAAAATTCAAACAACTGTCAAGATTTGTCAAGAAATGAACCAGTTGATAATACCAACAATCGACAAAATTCCTGCAGAAAAAACGACAAATATACTTATGCTGTTGACAACTCATTTATTCCTATTCATGGCCTCTCACATAGTATTTACAAACGTCTCAGGACAGATCAGGATGTTAATCAGGCACCAGAAAGAAAACGTTACAAACCAATGGAAGAGCAACCCTCCACTAGTAGATCTGATGGGGATGATTCAACAAATGAATAAGAAACCTTCAAAATACTAACAATATGTATATACAGAGGTTTACAAATATTTTAAACTGTTATAATATTTATAAAGTTATGTCAAAACAAAGTAGTATATTTTTCTTTTCTTTTTTTATGTTTAATTCTTTATTTTACTTTTAAAAGGTAATAATCGTTTATAATACAAATATAATAGAAATAATATAAACTATTAATAGAAACATATAAAAAAAGTTCTATAGATCTAGTTCTTAGAAAATATTTTTAGATTGTTCAGATATAGTATATTATTGTAGTGTCCTAAATTTGCAGTGCCCAGTTGTGCCAAGTTTGATATAGTGCTAATCAAGAATGAGCTCAAAAGGTTTTCTAAAGAGTTCGCCTAGGATTAGTTATAATTAAATTGTGAGGCTTTGAACAAACCAGACCACTAAGAATTTCAAAAATGCTAAATACATTAAGACACATTCATAAAGGTTACAGTATTGTATTTTTATAACAGAGGGCAGAATGTCATCACCACCACCATATAAGGCAGTGATACAAGAGCGTTAAAAGCAACAAGTACTTTTAAGTCAAATAAAATCATGTCAATTGGGTCTGCAGAGTAATTCCTTGGGGGAGCTTGAAAAAGTATGCTATTACTGAACAGACATCGTTTTATAGGAATTTTATATGGTTTTCATGGGTTGAAAATGTGAAATGCATTTATTGTTATGGGTTTTTCATAGCTTTCAGAAAATTCAAAGGCCACAGAGCAGATCAAAAAGGTGTAAAATAAGAAAGAAAGAAATAATCATTGGTCAAAAAGTGGTGGGGTTAAAATCCCCCAGCAACACCCATAGAGCCTATGTTATTTTCTAAAAGCTACAATAAATCTATGAAAATAAATTTGTTTTCCAAAGAAAAAAAATTTTTTTGAATTCTGCAGTTAAAAATATTCAGATGCCCATAGGACATTACAAATATTGAAGGCCGCAATGGCTGTTGGGATCAGCCAACCAGGGTTTGCCACGTTGTCACGTGATCAACATCTCTCGTTACATCATAACGATAAACACAAGCAAGATGGAGGGGATGATGGATCCTTCGTCTGCGGTAACTCTCGTTGTTAAAACCCCTAACCGAAGTATAGACGACCTACAAATCAACTGTGCTTTGAATTGGACGGTAGAGAAACTCAAAAGGCATCTTTCGTCCGTTTACCCAAGTAAACCAGTGAGTTTATTATACGTTTCATGACACAACAAAATCACTTCCTGTGGATGGACAGTGAAGTGATTGTTGTTATTTTATGTTCCATTTTCTATTGCGTTTCTTAACTTTAAATACATTTTATCGTCCTTAGGAAAGTACCAAACAGAGGCTTATTTATTCAGGGCAACTTTTACTCGACCACCAAACTCTTCAAGAGTTTTTAAGAGAGGTTGGTATATACGTTGAACTTGTATTTTTTACGTGTTGGCTGTTGCCCGACTTATTTTCATAATTTTGCCAAATTTCGGATTGAATAATATTTTACATAATGTTTTAAAAAGTGGAAAAACTCGTATAATTGCAATTTAGCTTAAATTATGTCTTTAAGTATTGTATTATTGCTGTTTCACTGTCCTTATAATCATGTGATTTACTATTGAATATTTTATCTGCAGTAAATCAGCTTCCATCTCAGGCCAGAATTCAATAGATCGATGTGGAAAAGTAAAGTGTCAAAATAAACATTTTTATGATACGTTTCTATATAATTTTATGGCGTACATTGATAAATTATTGAAAAATATCAATATGTTTTGATTTGAAATACCAGTCATTGACAAATCACGACTTGTTCATAGGTTGAAATATGTTAAAGAGTACATGTTGATAGATATTAAAATAAAATAAAATGTTTTGTAGTATTTTGAATTATCCTGTTTTCTGGTTCAAACAATCTGTCGTTTTTTTCTTCTTCGTAAAGTGTCACCATATTATTTTGAAATTTTATCTAGCATAGTAAAAAAGTATTTTTATCCATCTACGTGATCTACGTACATTTTATTGTAGACAAGCAAATTTTTCATGTTTGAGTTGATGTTTTTTGAATCATTTTTATTATACAGTTTGTATTGTTGTTTCAGCATCAGGATGGTAAACTTCATACTCTTCATCTTGTCTGTCCACCATCAAGCAATGAATCATCGCCTTCAACATCGTCAACATCAATGGTATATAACAGAATTCCGTTTTAATTTCAAAGTTTATACATATAAATTTGAAAACGGTATCTTGTATTTAATTAACTCCAAGGTTTAAAATTTGATATTTATTCAGGACAAATGGAGAATGTCTTGAAAAAGCCACAGAAACTCAGCTGTATTGATTACTTATAAACTTTTTTGATAATTCATGAACCCAGAGCAATACAAAATCACATCTGTGAAGGCATCTGTATATCTGATATAGAATTCGTCCTGATTTGCATAAGGTTTGACTTGATATATTTCACACAAAATACATTAAATTTCAAAATTTTCAAACGAGAATAGCAGCATTAATCAAGACATAAAATTTTCATAAATAATATACAATATTCGCATCCGATCTGTATGGAATACTAATTTATCCATATTATCTATTGCATTATAGGAATCAAACGCATCATCCAGTTCAACAAACATACCATCGACACCAACCACCAGCACTACGACCCAACCAACTAATGATGGACTGAGATATCAAGGATTCAATACACCACCACAACCAATGTTCATGCCAAGGTACAAACACCCTGCAATAATTCATTTCAGTCATTTTCGTATGTGTGGGAAACAGTACAGTCTCATAGTTTCTAAGAAAACATTCCAATTTTCTGCCGTATCGTAATTTAATTTAATTTAATTAACTGTATTTTAATTTAATTAACTGTATTTTCCCACTCTATTCAAAAATGGCTCTATTATTTGAATAACAATTGTGTACACAGTCCTTTCAGTAACTGATGTATTCAGCAAACTTCATTGTGGTCACCAAAGTGTTCCATAGTTTTTTTCCTCCCTCATGTATTTATGTTGTCAGGTGATCTTTATTATTTTTAGTTGATTTTCTCCTATAAGCTCAGGTACCAGTAATTAATATTTATCTATGAATTACTTCTTCTCAGACCTGCAATGTGGTCACCTGGAAACATACAACAACCGTTTCAGCCTCCATCATTCCCAGCGCCTGTTCAACAACAACAACACCAGTTATGGATGCAGTATATGCAACAAATGTATCAACAACATCAAATGGCTGCCGCAAACTATCAGAGGACTAATCCAATGTTCATGATGCCTAACATGTAAGTTATGTATTCAACTATGTCTTTGCGGGATTTGTTCGGCAAGGCCAGAGGCTTGTGTGTATGAAACTCAGGTCAGATAATGGTAAATGTCTATTGATTGAACACAATTGTTCACACATTGATTAATTTTCATTGTTCAGTGCACTGAATACCACTGATCAGAGTGTTCAAAATAATAATCAGTGGTGGGTTATCGCCGTGGCCAGACCAACACTTAGGGTCTTGATACAATTGAGGAGAAATTGCTGCCTTTGTAATTACTTCTGCAAATGATTAGAATTTTGCATCTTCTTTGATAATGATATTAAATCGGTCCATAGGTTCACCTTGCTGAATTGGACTAAGTTGACTGTTAAAATATCGTTAATTAAATGAATAAATGAAATAGATAAAGTTACCATTAATTGTTGACTGGTGTTGAAAGTACTGTGAATGTATAGAATTGTTGATACTGGGTAAAATGTATGATAATAACAAATATTGTTGCTTTGCTGGCTTTTTCAGGCAAATACCATACTGGCCATATCAAAGGTTACCTGGACAAGTAACACCAATAATACCACCACAATCACCAACACAAGCCATACCACAGACACCACCACCAGCCCAACCAGCCGCAGCACAGCCAGCTCAACAAGCACCTGCACCTCCAGGACAACAAAGAAACAACCAAGAACTACGAATGAATGCACAAGGGGGTGTTGCCGATGATGACGATGAAGAGAACGTCAACAATGATTGGTTGGACAAGATTTATACACTGTGCCGTGTGGTGATATTGTTGAGCATAGTATGGTTTTATTCCTCCACTAGTCGGTTCCTTATGATGATTGGGTCGGTTCTGTTGATTTACATGTATCAATGGGGGGCTTTTCACTGGCTTTTTCGAAATGGAGTCCAACAGAATCAAAGAGGTAAAATTTACATTCAGATTTGTTGCATTGTGACCTTTTATCAACAATAAATTGATGGTTACTCCCTGTTTTTCTCAGATAAGTGCACTTCTTGGCACAATCATACTGCACATCATAAAACATCTGGGCCGGTGTACGAAACATGGATAAAGTCATCCACTCCATAGGATTTCTTTAGATTTTATCCACTGGAGAGTGATTTATCTGGTAGATAGTGCTATTCAGTCTTCGTACAACCAGCCCCTGTTGTTTTGTTGAGTGTTTTGATAATTATTGTTTATTGATTGATTTATTCTTTTCAGTGGAAGTACACCTTCCTCCACCACAGCAACAAGAACAAGAACAACAACAACAACAAGAACACCAGTCACAACAAGACCACCAAGTAAGATTATGCTGTTGTAGATCTCCGAGACCATTCTTCCTGACTTTGAGTCCTTGGGCCAGATGCTCAAAGCTCGAATAAGTGCTAATTCAGGGTTAACTCTCTAGGTTTTCTTAAAAGTTAACCCAAGATTAGTGTCAATTGGTCTTTGAACAACCCAGCCCTTATTTTTGCCATGTGATCTTGTTATGTCATGCTGTGCCCCCTGTTCAAGATAGTAAATACCCTCCAGAATGCACATGCTATAATTTTAGAATAACCACAACACAATTTAGTTTAGACATGTTTTGTGTCATGCCTTTTCTTAAATTAATATTACACTGCTGCTCCACTGACCATTTGTAGAAGCTATAAATAAATGCTAACTGGATTATGTACTAATGATGATAAATGCTGTTTCCATTTCAGGA